>JAGTTD010000015.1:4805000-7205000 GCA_018398585.1 Simmondsia chinensis
TGGCCAACTTTATAACTCGTACGATCGGGGATCACTTTGTTCCCCAAACGTACATCGCACCAGCCAGAGTTGTGTTACCCATCGTGGGTAATCCAAACTTCGACATTAAGCCTTAGATTATCAACATACTTTCCACTTTCTACGGGAAGCCGATTGAGAGCCCATATGAGCACCTTGACCCTTTTTTAGAAATCTGTGAAACTTGTCATTATCAAGGTGTTTCATCTGACGCAGTTAGGCTATGTCTTTTTCCTTTCTCTTTAAAGGACGTAGCCAAATGGTGGTTTCAATCCCTACCAAGGAGTGAAATCACAACTCGGAATTGCCTTCAACAAAAGTCGCTGATCAAGCTTTATCCCAAGGTCAAAACTGTGGCCGTTAGGCATGCAATCAATAGTTTTAAACAAAAAGATCAAGAGCAATTTCATGAAAGTTGGGACAAATTTAAGGAGCTCTTTAGAAGCTGTCCCCCCCCACGGGTCACTCAAGTGGGCTCTTGTCGAGAACTTCTATGATGGTCTCACGACTTCTAACAAGCAAATGGTTAATGCTTCATGCTGTGGAGCATTTAACTAGCAAGACAAGGATGAAGCTTGGACGTTGTTTGAGCATCTCAGTAAAAACTCCCTTGATCAAGCCTCTTCTGTGATGGTGGTTGGGGGGAGCACATGTGGCGTGTACAAAGTAGCACCTAAAGTTGATGTTAACATGAGATTGGATGCCCTTAGTTGGAAGATGTACCAAATTATGAATTTACATGCAAACCCTACTAACATACATCTAATGAACGCAGTTGAATCATCATCTGGTTGTGTTACTCCGTGCAGCATTTGTTCCGGCGAGGACCACTCTGTGTTTAACTGTTTATATGCGTCAAAGTTTCCCTAATATGTGCAGGACTAGGTCTATGCACCACGGGAATATTTGCAGAACAACACTTCGTTCTTTAACACCTACAATCTTTGATGGCACAATCACCCGAACTTCTCACGGAAACAGAACGACCATCAGAACTCATCCACGAGACAATAGAATCGCAGCTTTCTAGGTAACGCACACCCTCTCGCTTTTTCGGAAGGGAAGAGGTATATTTCTCAACCTACCCACCTTGTTTTGCATGCTGACCCCCCTCCCCCACCTCCGAGATATTCTTTATAATTCGAGGAGTGTATGCTCGGATTTATGGAGCACACCACACAACTAGTCCAAATCCATTCTCAGCCAATTGCTCAAATAGAGGACCAGATATGACAATTGGCCCAAACTCTTCATAGGCAAGAAGAAGGGAGATTATTATCCCAACCTCTCACAAATCCAGCAGGGTCCACTAATTCTAACCATAACTTGCTTACTCACGAGCAAGTTCAGGTTGTGTCAGTGGCTGGAGAGGGAAACCTTAGAGATGTGGAGGTCGAGGTTGAGAAGGAGAGCACAGATCCCTCCCCCACCACTGCTGGGAAGGGCCCACAAGGTAGGTCTTATGAACCCGCAGTTCTTTTTCCTTCGGCCCTTAAAGGACTGAAAAAGGGATGACCCAAAGAGGGCTGAGCTCATAGATGTGTTTAAGGACATAAAGATCAACTTGCTATTGATCAAAGGCATTACGCACATTCCTATGTATTCCAAGTTCCTTAAGGGCCTCTTCGTGAAAAAGAAATGTGTGCAAGCGCATACTTTGAAGAAGTTCCGACTCGCTTAGAAGGTGAATAGTATTTTAGTGTTAGGCACCCTGCCCAAGTTTCAAGATCCCGGAGGTCTTACAGTTCCATGTTCCTTAGGAGAGCGTTGCCCTAGCAGAGCCTTGCTAGATCTAGGAGCGAGTGTAAACCTCATCCCTGACTCAGTTTTTGGGGAATTGGGTATAGGAGACCTCAAGTCAACTAATGTCACACTTCAGTTGGCCGATAGGACAGAGCCTATACCTCGTGGGATGGTGGAGGATGTACTTGTCAAGGTTGATAAGTTAGTCTTCCCGGTTGATTTTATTGTGCTAGATATAGACCCTACTCCTCGGCAGAAGCACAACACTCGCATCGTTCTAGGTCAACCGTATGGCCGACGCTGTGATTCACTGTAAGATAGGAGTGTTAAAGATTTCTTTTGGAAACCTTAAAGGCAAATTGAAGGTCTCAAACTTCGTTCGACATCCTGAGACTGAGGATGAATTAGAATACTATAGGGTTGATAATATTGACCCTTTGGTAGAGTTAGATGAGCCTGATTCTACTAAAGTTGTGATTGTAATAATGTCCCCGTCTAGATCGTTAGCTGTGTTTCATCACCTACATTTGATAAGATAAAGATTCAAGACCTCGATGCTGATTGTGTTTTCTTCCTTGATAGTTACAGGTCGAGAAACGCTGTTGGGTTTGTGGATCATCCCTACAAGCTCAACCTGAATTCTATAGCAGATATTACCTCAGATTTTGATTGACATTGTGCTCTACACTGCGTCTGGCTAACGACGTTAAACTTAGCACTCTTTGGAGGCAACCCAAACTACTTTTATGTTTTTTATGTGTTTTGTTTTTCAGATTGAACTCTCTTTCTGTTGCAGATCCTTTGGTTATCCCTTTCATGGTATTTTTGTTTTTCTTTTACTAAACACTTGTACGGTTCGTATTTCCAGCGCTACTAACAAGTTTGTATTGTATTGTGTCTTCTATGTATTCTTTTGCAGCTTGCTACTTCTATCTTTCCTTATTGGATTTGATCACCACGCGTCGCTAAATATGCCATATCTTAGGTTTGTCTCTTTCCTTTCCTTGCTTGTATTTACTTTCGTTGATTTGCATTGAGGACAATGTAGGGTTTGGGTTTGGGGATGGTATAAATGGTGAGAACTTTTGATTTGTCCTTTTAGTATCTTTTTGCTTAAACTAGCTGAGTTTTTGCATGGATTAGCATAGAATTATGGTGACTTATATTGAAATTCAAATTTGAGATGTATTATGACCATTAGAATATTTATGTGATGGTATTATTTCTGGATCTGACTTTTGAATCTGTATTTTTGTCATTTAACTAGTTAGAGAGATTACTACTTTTCACCCTTAATCTTGTGACATATCCAACCTTTTAAGTTATAATAGCGGAAATAATTTTAGGAATTTGAATCCACCATTTTACTCCTAACAATGTTCAAATCAATTTTCTATCGCTTTATCTTGAGTGATTAAAAAAAAAAGGGTACCAATGTCTGTGAATTAGGTAAGTACATGTGACTTATTGGTTCTTGTAGCCCTTGTGTCTCGAGTAAGTAAGCTTATAAGGGTGTCTTAACACCTGATACTTTGAGCCAACTAGGTTGGTAGTTGCCATCCAAAGCTCGTCACACGGGCGCTTTAAGTCACTGTAATAAACACTAATACCCAATTTGGGAAAAAAAAAAGAAAAAAAAGAGAAGAATTAAGGTATGGGCTAGTAACGGCTTAGGCTGTGAATTCCTTTTAGTCGAGCCATTAGGTCCGAGGAGTGCTCTTCACTCGGTGCCTTGAGCCACCTGGATCGGGGATCATCGATCGAAAGCTCGTTACGTGGATTTGAGGAAAACATGTCTGGCCATGAGTTACTTAAAGAAAGAAAAGAAAAAAAGCAAAAAAAGAAAAAAAGGAAAAACAAGAGAAAAGAGAAACCTTTTGATTTCACAATTAATTAGCAGTGAATTGTTAAGATAATTGATTCCTTTGATTATTTTCTCTATTCATCTTAAATTTGGAGGGTTTGAAATAAGAAAAAGATGAGAGAAGTTCTAGGCTCAGTCACTAGTAAAAAAAAAAACCTGAATCATGAGAACTTGAGTTGGAACCAGTACAATAATAACATTACATAAAGATTCTCTACTCTCGGGTACACCTTCAAATATGATCGAAAAATATTTTTCACTAGTTATTCTTGCCATTACATGCCTAACTAAATTCTTCCATCATTAGCTAGTTTGAGTTGAATATTGCTTGAGGACAAGCAAGGTGTAGGTTTAGGGATGTTAATGTGCCTCATTTTTACACACTCTATTTCTCATTCTTGCGATATATTCGATTTTTACATGTGTGTTTTATTGTAATCTAAGCACATTTATGCTCGGAATGCATCGGAGCAAACAAATGTTGAAAAGTGGTAGAATCAAGCATCATCAAGGCATATTTGAAGACTACTTTGAGAAACCTGACCATGTGGGCGAAAGAATGACCAACTGGGTCGTAATTTGGTAATTCAAATAAGTTTGGTACAGTTTCGGGTACTAAACGATCAATCGACAAGAAGTACTGATCGGTCAGCGGCCCGCAGTAGGGTGAGATTTATAGTATAGCTATCGATTGATTGGGAAACCGGGCTGATTGATGGGCTAGACTAGCCAATTGATTGGGGGCTCGATCGATCGGCCCATCTTATACCCGCAATGTAGGTTCACGCCACGGGTATATAAATAAAGAGGGGCAGTCTTATATTTTGCATCATTTCACTGCGTCTCCTCTCCTTCTCTCCTTTCCGAAACCGCTACGAGTTCCAACGGTTCTCAAACATCGAAGCGCAGGTGATGGAAGTGCAGGGGGAATCAAAGCAAGGATTAATGCCAATGTCAATTCAGGGAGTCTTCGCTTTGAAGTTTTATTCAATGTTTTTTTTGTTTTAAATTTTATGATATATAAAACTCACGTGAAAGAGTAAACTCTTTTAGTTTAAGAATGAAGGACGGGTAACCATCCGTATCCTAGCCAAGCCAACCTTCCACCGGCCGCCACTGCCATCGCCGCTTCTTCCTCTTCAAATACTTGATCTTCTCTTCCCCCCGGGGAGCTCGTTCTCTCCTCATTGTCCTTTTCTCTTTACTTCTCGGTTGCGCTCTCTGTTTCTCTCTCTTTTTTTTAAAAACACCAGCCCTCTGCTTCTCTAAAACTCTTTTTATTTAAAAAAAAAAAAAAACTCTATTTTCTAGATAAAAAATATTATTTTTTTAGTAAAGTGTTTTACAGCTGTGTCGCAGTAAAATTTATTTTCTCAACACCTTGCAGTGCAATGTCTTGGCTATTTCGGAATTTTGTTGTATAGTATCATATTATAAGTTAAATAATTTTCAAAATAATATTATAATATAATATTATACTAATAAAATTATAATACACTGTCTTATTTAACTAGTATTATTTATGTTTACTATCAAATGACTTTACGGCTCTAGTCATTGTAAAGCATTTTTGTATTAATATATTATTGCATTTATTACAATATCACAATATATTAGATATAATTTATATTTGAATAGATAGTTTATTATTTGAGTTATTTATGTGATTGTATATTGCTAGGTACACCTTGTATCAAAAAAGCGTACGCCTCGTTTATGCTCCTCGCGCCTCGGTCTTAGGGATCATTTGCGCCTTAATGCGCCTCGCGTCTTTGACAACAATGTTAACAACTAAATCCCACTTAACTTCGATTCCCTGTGGATATGCCACCCATATACCCAACCAAGCTACGAAGAACTCGGATGTTTGCCAGTACGCGGTTTTAAAACTACATCGATGATCAATAGAAATCTATATAATATAATAATTTCAAATTGATTAAAAAAATTAATTTGACAAGTATATTATGTAATTTTGGGGTTTAATATAATATTTTGCAGGAATTTTAAGCTGTGTTTTTCTATAGTCTCCTTACTTCAATTTCTAACTGATGAGAAGGTTAAAAAGGTCGTGTTGACTTTCTGTAGCAGTGGAGAAAGATTGTGCCACAAAACTTACAAGTGGGGGACGTAATAGACATGATAGAGTGAAGGCAAAGCCAGTGTTATGTAACGCAAAAGGGCGGGGAGAATGTCAATCCAATGCGACCGCACAATGAAGGCGTTTCAGACCCCGATTGTGGTAAGTGCTGCAATGTTAAAATTAGAGAGAAAGAGATCCTTGACACTATATGGTGCGGGCCCGTCGGCGAAGGAGGTGGCCTTGGTGCCCAGCTTGGCACTAGTCGCAGTGATAGCGTCGACAACCTGAATCACACAAACTCCCTTGTGGTGATAGGAAAGGATCCAATGTGAATCACGCAAGGTGCATCAGTACTATGATGTAAAGTTGGCATCATCCCAATTAAACACCTTGGCATTCTTTGGAACGAACCTGAAATGTTTCATTATGAGGGCACCTGGCATCCAAAACATTGAAAACAAAGTTGCTGTCACGGCAGGGAAAACTATGATCCAAAGGAGGGAGTGTTACACTTATCAAATCTGAAATATTGAGATTATCTTTGTATTATCTCTCCACCTTCAAGATGTCGTTTAAAGAAGCAAAGAAAATCGACTAGCTACAAAGGGACCCTTGAATAGCCAATCTTAGACTCAATAATCATTGAGTCATGTCACAAGTTTCTTTCTCATAACTCAACTCAACCCGACTCATTTTTTGTAAGAACCTAACCCATTTGTACGGGCAATTTGATCCAGGGGTGACAAATGTGTTGTATTTATGTTCGTGTTATTTGAGGGGTTTTAAAAATGGGGTCAATCCGGTTTGTTTACTAAATAATTTGGGTACTCTCAACCCTTACCTAATCTAATTATTAAAAATGGTGTGGGCTACCTATTTAATTATATTGGTAACTTTTTTCATTACTCACAACCCATTGCTCACAGGTCTCCATGAGGTGACAAAGACTTTTTTCTCAGGTTGGGGGTTCTCGGAAACAGCCTCTCTTCAGATTCACACCCTGAAGGGGAGAGGCTGTGTACATCTACCCTCCCCAGACCCTGCTTTTGTGGGAGCCCTTGAGACACTGGGATTGTTGTTGTTGTTGGTAACTTTTTTCATTAAATGCTAATTTTTTAACTTACAAATATGTTAATACACTTCATGCTTGATAGTAATTATACAACAACAACAATAATCCAAGTGCCTCAAGGACTCCTGCAAAAGCGGGGTCTATGCTTGATAATAATTATAATTGTTAAAATAAGCTATCAAAGTACTATTATCAAATATAGTTTAAATTATCTTAAATTGAAAAAATATATAAAATAACAATAGTACACTATTCAAATTCTTAAAATAACTATATAAATGGGTCAATTGTGTTGAAAACGAGTTACACAAATCATACCAAATTCAACCTGGTTTTAAAACCTCCGTTCCAAACTCGTTATCACTGTATCATGTGTAATTTTGTCGGCCCTAATTTGATGCATACGAGCCCAGTCAAATGGGTTTCAAACCGAGTTGACCCGCTACCCACCTCTTCCTATGCTGTTAGAGTTGTTGGTCTGCTAGCTTTCAAACCCAAACTTCAAACCCAAACTTCGAAGTAGCAAAGAGATCGGACCCGTTACCGCCAGCGGGGCGATGGGCTCATCGGCGGCGCTGAAGGAACTGCAACACGAACTCGAGAACAAAGCTAACGATCTCCGTAAACTCCAAAAAGGTTAAATTTCCCTTTTTTCTCTCGTCTTTTATACTTATCTGATTCGAATTAACCCTAACCCTAGTGACAAAATCAATCATAATTTTCTCATAGTTTGCTGTGTTCTCTTCGAATTAACCCTAGGTGCATGAGAAAATCAATGTTTTCTTCGAATTAGCCCTAGCTCTGTGATCAAATCAATCATATGTTTTGTTAGAGCATAAAACCAATCACGAGCCTTCACCCGTTAATTTAAGCTTTTGGGAATGGTGGCTCCTTGACATGGTATTGACCAAGAGGTTATGAGTTGGAATCCCAATAGCTTCTAATCTAGATATTAATATTATTTCAAGGGTAAGGTACAGGAGGGATTGTGCATTATCCATGCTTTAAACCCAATGGGTAGCTTAAGTTTTTGTGAAGGTTGGTTAATTTATATGGTATTAGAGCTTTATTAATCAAGAGATCACAAGCTCCAATCCTCGTAGCCTCCATTTTCAATCTCAACATGATTTAAGCACAAGGTATATAAGGTGGGCCTGTGTAATATCCATGCTTCAAGCCCAATGAGTATTTGTGACAAGGCAGACCAGAGTATAAAACTATTCATGAGCTTTCACCCATTAGCTTAAGCTATTGGAAAAGTTGGTTCTTTGACATGGCATCAGAGCCTTGTTGACCAAGAGGTCATGAGTTCGAATTCAAATAGCGGGGGCATGTTAAGTATAAAACTATTATTGTGCCTTCACCCATCATTTGGTATAGTTGATTTCTTGACATGATATTAGAGCTTTGTTGACCTAGAGGTCACGAGTTCGAATCCCGACCGCTCCTACTTTAAATGTTAATATATTTCAAGCATAAGGTATGGGAGGGCCCGTGCATTAATTATTCACACTTCAAGCCCAATGAGCATTTGCGCGGGGGAGGATGTTAGAGTATAAAGCTATTGCCTGGGCCTTCACCCCGGCTTAAACTTTTGGGAAAGTTGGTTGCTGGACATGGTATTAGAGCCTTGTTGACCAAGAGGTTGCGAGTTTGAATCCCTATAGCCCCATTCTAATAAGGTATGGCAAGGCTTGTGCATTATCCACGCTTCAAGCCCAATAAGCATTGCATGAGGCGGCATGTTAGCGTATAAAATCAATCATAGACCTTTATCCATCAGCTTAAGCTTTTGAGAACGTTGATTCTTTGGCATGTTATCAAGGCTTTGTTAACCAAGAGGTCACGAGTTTGAATCCTGATGGTTCCCACTTTCAATATTAACATAATTTAAGCACAAGGTATGAGTTGTGCTTGTGCAATATCTATGCTTCAAGCTCAATGGATATTTGTTTAATGGGGCATGTTAGAGTATAGAATTATTCCTCGGACTTCAACCGTTAGCTTAAGTTTTTGGGACAGTTATTTCCTTGACACTATGAGAAAATGGATTGTCATTTTCTCACTGTTTGCTTCTGTGTGAGCAGATATTTCGAAGAATCATGAAATAAGGAAGAAGTACACAGTGCAGCTGGGTGAGAATGAGCTCGTACTCAAGGTTTTTCTCTCATTTAAGCTTTTGTACAGCAACAAGGTTTGACTTTGTTGAGGGTTTAAGCATTGATTTGTTTGCGTTGTTGTTGTGATTGATTGGTGCGCCCATATGTGTTTGTTTAGGAATTGGAATTGTTGAACGACGACGCAAACGTGTACAAATTGATAGGCCCAGTTCTAGTCAAGCAGGATTTGGCTGAGGCTAATGCCAACGTGCGCAAGAGAATTGAGTACATCTCTGCTGAATTGTATGTCTCTGTTCATTGTTTTGATTACATTTTGTAGCATTGTTTATAAAAATGGTGGTAAGTAGAACGGCAAATTGAAGGTGGAAAATGGCACCAAACCAACCCTAAGCAATCAAATTGGTTTGTTACTTCTCTCTTGTTTGTGAAACGATGATCAAGATTGTTATGTGGCTGTGAAGTTTTATTTGATTCTTGATTGCACAGATGGAGTCGATGAGGAGAACTCTTTGGATAAGGTCCTAGCTGTATAAGTGATATATTAGTAAGGAGCTAATATTTTTATGAAAAATTATATTCACTATGGGGACATGCTGAATAGCTTCAATGACCTAGGGCAAGTGAATGAGATGCGGCATAATTTAATCATTATGAACTAGAGTTTGATTTAGAGTGTTGGAAAGGTTTATACTAGGCACTGATGAAGTACACGGGGGGGGTTCTTGTCAATGGCATCCCAAGATAATATTGGATAAGAAAGGTGCGACATTGCTTTGCTCCAAAGTATGAAATGGGTGCCCAGCCCAAGAAAATGTGAAGAATCGGGAAAGGAAGTTGGAGAACCTTAACGTTGGTTTAGTATCTTTGGAATTTGAATGGATAGCTTGTGCTCTCTTCGTTTTAACTTGTATCTATGCTTCAATACATACAATGAAGGAGGCACAGTCTTGCTATAGTACTGAGTTTTCATTGTTTTTGCGGTGTCACCAATGCTTCCACCTAATTAAGTATGAGTTGAGGACACTTCTTGAGTGTCACGAGTTAACAAAAGATTATGCCTAACAGGATGAGCAACTTGATGATATGCATAATGCATGTGATTGAAATCAACATAACTCCTGTTTATCTTTTGTTACTGATTATGATTAATTTTTGTAATAAAAAATCAACGTATGATATTGATTGTCCCTCAAAGTATCAAAATGTGAGCAGTCTCATAACGTGACAATTTATCGACGAGGTGATATTAGACAACGATGTATTTCTGGTGTGCTTGAACATGTGAGGTACTTGCATATGTCAAAGCCTAAGCTGTACTGCCATATGTAAAGAGACATGGCAAAGCAATGTGACACAGATATATGACAATTTAACTCTTAAAAGTAGTGGACCTACCACCAAGCATATATGCAAGTATAACTAACAGTTGTTTTCATCTTGCTGTTTCAACTTGCAGTAGCTCCACTGGCAAACATGATAAGCGTATTAAGTGGTATAACATGTTTCATTGTGGTCTTTGACTTAACCTTTTGCATGTGAGGCTTTACCTTATCTTAGATGCATATTTTTTGTGTTTTTCTTGGGGGAAAATGGCGAAAAGAGGCCCGCAATTCCACAATGTAAATAGAAGATATTACTCCTTTTACTATCAATGATGCTTGCAATTCCGTATTGCAAATAGAACATTCTAATTCTTTTACTATTGTATTAAATTTAGATAAAGCTGATCACATCAAAGAAGATAAGCATTGTCAAAAAGACAATTACTTACTAGCATATGCTTTATGGTGATTAATAATCCTTGTGGAACAAGCATGTGTAGCTGTCTATATTGTGCTATCAAGACTGAACTGAAAAGACTCAAGGAAAGAGTTATGAAACTGAGATGGTGACAATGACCTGACCATATTGGGAATCCCTGATCTCTGACGTGCGTTTCTAATTTCTAAAAACATTGCTCTTGGATGCATCTCAAGTTTCGACAAGTGTCCGGCACATACACATTGCATGTAACGTTCAGGTTGTTGTAAGACACTGTACAACTATGTTTCCTAGACTTAGGTACGAGTGCTGGGCATGGATATGTTTCTACATAGAAAGCTTACTCATTTTCTAAGATTTTTCTTTTTGTTGGTCTAATTAGTTTCCCAATGTCAGGCCAAACATCCAAATATCTGACACATATTTTGTGACAGAATGGAGTGTGGAAGTAATTATGTTGCACATACGCCTTTCTGAGCGCTTTCTTGCTCCATGAATGGGAACTTCGAAGGGAGTGTCTACGTAATCAGACTAGTGTGTTTTTTATATCTTTCTTCTTTCACCACTCCCACTATGCCTGTGTGTTCCTCCTCTTTTTTGCTTTTTCTGAAATAGAGAAGTAGCAACATAACAAGCTGAATAGATGAACCGGTGTCTCAGGTAATATTTGTCCAGTTACACTTTTCCATGGGGCTCTACTGGGATGCTAAGCTTACATTCCCTTTTCTGAGTCTCAGCAGTCATAAAATTGCCTACGTGCTTGACCTATTCCTTGAGTTATGTTGGAATTGTTATTTATTGATGTTATTTTGCATGTGTCTTGCAGGAAACGTCTTGAAGCAACTCTTCAGGATATGGAAGAGAAGCAAAATAGCAAAAAAGAGGGGGTAAGTACTCAAATCACTAGTTCTTTAAGCTTATTTATTAGTCATGTTATGCTCTTTATCAGATAAAGTTGACAACATAGTCTCAGTTCCAATGGCATGTTTCTTCATTTTGCTCTTCATTCATGGTTAATACTATATTTTTGGTTCAACATGCTCTTCATAATCTCGTAGATACCACGTGTCTTCAATATTAGCCAGTCCCTTCCCGCTTGTATTGAAGATTTTGCAAATTATTCAATGGCCTTTGCCTCATTGAAACCATGCAAGTGTATAGAATGTATTCCCATTGTGAAATGCCTAAAGAAAACATCATCTATGATTGAACAGTGCATTATATATTTGCTAAGTTTAAACATCCTCCACTCGAGGCATATGCTTTTATGATTGTTTCTTTGAACGCATTTGAGAGGCTTGCTTTGCCTGGTAGTAGCCATCAGATGTCGCTCTGGGAATGGGTTGCCCAGTAGCACTCTCCCTGTTGAACGAACCGCTGCATGTCCCCTAGTGACTTAGAAGTCATTAGTGAATTAGCTGTGGACGCGTTGTTGATTTGAAATTTATTTTTCCTAACCTTGAACCATTGACTGTATTGATTGCTTCCAACTATGGAATTTTTTTTGTGCTACATTTTCTTGCATGGATATGGATATGGATATGGATACGAGATACGATACAATACTGATATGCTGACGCGTAATTTTTCAAAAAATTAGGATACGACACCTTAGGGACACATTACTTAAAAATCATGTATTTTCTTAGATATATATTCATGTAATTGATGAAAAGACATGAGTTATAAACTAAAAAAAATAGGAAAAAAGGTTAAGAAAAAAGTAAAGCTTAACTAAAACAGTGCATTATACATTTGTCTTCAATATGCTGCTGCCGTTGCTGTCTCTCTCTCCCTCCTTGACTTAATAGAGATTTCTTTCTCCTTTTTTCGTCATACTCTCTCTCTCTTTCAAATTGTACAAAAATATTTTTATTTTAATCAAAACAACTATAGAACATTTGAAAACATTAGTTTATTTTTAAATTCTTAAATATAATCATATTAAAATTTATCGAATATAACTTAACTATTTAATATGCATACAATTATATTATACAATAATATATTACAATATTATATTTTTAAATTCAAACCATCAAAAATGTGTCCGACATATCGAAAGCGTGTCGGAAATTCAAATTCAAAAATAAAAAAACCGAATCCAATATTGTTTTTCACGTATCGGACACGTATCAGAAGCATGTTGAAAATGTATTGGAAACGTGTCGGAAATTCAAATTAAAAACAAGAGGTATCGGATACTTTTTTCGCATATCAGACACGTATCGGAACATGTCGGAAGCGTGTTGGTGTCGGATATGTGTTAGAAACCGATACTCTTTTTTGTTGTTTTGTTGTTGAAGATCATGATACTCTCAAGCAAGTTGATTTCTTTTGCCTGTTCTATCTATTCTATTTTCGTACTTAGCTTTAGTTCATCGAAGGCTGGACATATTAGGAGTGTTTAATGGATGGGTTGGGTTGGGTTGGGTTGGGGACCAACTCGTGAAGACCCACCTCTACCCATAGAAAATATTTTAGAAATATGGTTCTGGTTTTGGTTCCGTTGGGTCATGGATAACCCATGGCGACCCAAGATAAAGAAAGGTTATGATAGAACCTAGCAAATCAACTTGATAACTAAAGTTGACAGTGAATTTAATAATACATGTAGAATGAAATAGTCAACTAGACTTAGATAACTAATTAGCTAAAATTTTAGACTTAATGTATTAATCCAACATAAAATTTCCTATTCTCTAAACATAAAATGAAACCTATTGGACAAACACACATATGTGGAAACATAAAGTTCCATATTTCTTTGGTTTATTGGGTTGACCTCCAATTTATTTTGGGGTTATTTACATTAAAGGTCTTTTTACTTTGTGTATTGTGTCAATTTTTTCTTTTTATTTTTAAGGCAATTATTACTTAGGTACCCTGAGATTTGAGCATTTATCACCCTGGTACTCTGACATTTTAATATATACAATGAGATACCCTAAGATTTGGATATTTTATCAAAACTTAGGTTACCTATGTCAGAATTTGATGAATTTTTGTAAGAATATGACCAATTTCTTACAAAAAAATGTTGATCTAATACATAATTATAATAATATATGTCATATCAATATCTTCATAAAAAAAAAAAAAAATTAGTGAATTGGCATCACATATTCATTGAATATTGATGCAAACTACCTAAACTTTGCCAAATTATGTGTCACGTTAGCATTTTTCAGCAAGAAATCAACAAATCCTAATGAAGATACTTGTATATTATTGGAATCGTGTTCAGTTTTAGCAATTTTTAAAGAAAGTTCATTGAATTTCGACAAAAGGATATCCGATTGATAAAATTTTAAAATTTCAGCGTACCTAATGAATAAAATATTTAGATTTCAAGGTATCCTATTATATATGTTAAAATATCGGGGTATCTAGGTGATAAATGATCAAATCTTAGGGTACCTAACTAATAATTTCTTTTATTTTTAATTATGTCAATATAGTCCATGTACAATTTACATTGTGTCAACTTAATCCTTTAATCAAATCGAAACTAAGTTAATGACGTAAAATTAGATGGCACAATCATGTCACACTCAAGTAACCCATTACAAATCCACCCGTTGACACAATTAAAACCAAAATGTGACCAGACCATTGAAAGTTCCATCACCAAATTAAAATATATTCTACTCAATGATCAAATTGGCACAATGTTCTTACAAGGACAAAATTGACACAATTGAAGTACATGGACTAAATTGAGACAATGGACAAAGTAAAAGGGTCCTAGTGTACATAGCTTTTTTTTTAAATGATATTGCATTGGTATTGATTGGGTTGGGTATAATAGGTTTCATGGGTTGAACCCAAAAAACCCATAAAACCTATGGGTAAACTCAATTTTACCCAACAAGACCCAAGAAATTAAAAACCCAACCTAACCCAACCCAAATTAAGTGGGTTGGGTGGGTCTTGGGTTTACCCATGCCCATGAACACCCCTTGGACAAGTAAGTAGGGGTGCTTTAGCTTGACTTTAAATCTCGAAAACAACCTCTCTACAAAACTATGAGTCAAATTGCATACATTTAATCCTTCCTAGACCCCACTCTGACTCGGGTCTTGTGCACTTTATCCGTGTGTAGAAATCTGAAACTACAGCAATAACAATGTAATTTGGTTGGTGCTTGTAGATCTTGAAGGTGCAGCAAAGAATTCAAGCTCTCCAGGCTGGAAAAGGCAAGGCATAGTTTCCTTCAAATCGTTGACTCGAGTAACATCATTTCTGATCATGTCTTTCTTATTAGTGTTTGGTGTAAGCTTCTTTCCCTATAGGAATATTTGCTGAATGTTACCATAATCAACTTGCTCTCTTGGAATTTTGAGACGTTCGGTATATGTTATTTTTGTGCTGATTTATCCCCCCGTGGCTTCCCCCAAAAAACAAAAAAGACAAGAAAAAGGATTGCATTATACTTGTAACTTTACTCCCAAGGGTTGTAGAGTCCTAGATGAGCCGACCCATACTGTTCTGCCCCAAGGCTCAGCTTGCCAACATTTTGCTTAGCTTGATGCTTGTCGAACTTGGAGACTTTAAGCTCAAGTCGGCTTGTCATGAGCTTGAGCTTTGGTTGACTTAGCCTGAGCCATAGCGAGCTTCAAGATCTATTAGCTTGTTTAGGCTCTTTCAAGCTCAAGCTCAACTTATTGGTGCGTGGTTAATTCTGGACACATTAGCTCATAATATAGCTTGAGTTTGACTCGTTTAGCCTCGGTCAACTGCCAAGTCTGAACTTTATCATTTTCTGGCCAGGGTCATTGCTTAATGAGCTGAGTTTTTTGCGAGGGCTTATTAGTAGGCCTTGCTTCTGGTTGTTGCTAGCGGCCAGGAGTAGGGACACCCTACTTTAACTCTCTCCGAATCACCTTAATTATAATCAGATTATCACCTTTATCGTGCACTTGACAAAAGTCTGACTTAGCATACTTTTGAATGTCCTCTTTAGCTACTTCTACTTTTGCCGCCAGGACTTGATCATGTGAAGTCCTCGACACTCAGATAGCATGCGTTGACCCAAGTGGTTATTGGTTATGAAGGCACACAGCTGCCTACTCATTCCTCTTTGATCCATTAAAGTTCAATTTCACCCATCCAATATCGGCGATTACCATTGAAGAGAACCATGTCAATTACCATTGATCTCTTGCCTCTGGTTTTCGAGCTCCTAGAACTTCTTACTGCCACTCTCTTTAGTTGACCCCTAACTTTACAGCTGACTAATCCATCCTCTAGCGCAAGCCTCCTGCAATGCTATTCGATGAAGCTACATTGCAATAACAAATGATCCGTGCTTTCCTGATCCAATCCTTAATTTGCCATTTGATGGAACAAAGTTTTCGAACTATGCGTAAACAAATTAGATCCCTCAATGGAGCAAAGTTGGATGTGACAATGGAGCGGATCTTATCAATCAATGCCTATTTGAGGGTGAAACGATACGGGTGTGCTTACTATGGCACTCATTATGGGTGTCGAAGTAGATCAATGCACGGTTAGAAATTGTAATTTTTCTATGATGAATAACATCCCGAAAAAGTCTTCTAGCCGGTGTTTTTAAACTAAGCATCTATCTAACCTTTCCCAAATCGTAGATTCCAAAAGATCGGCTTCTTATGGGGATTGTGGGCTTCCTCATGAGCTGGGGTTTATTGGGGCAACCGAGGTACCTCGTTACCAAAAAAAAAGACGTTATTCATGTTTCTTATAGAGGATTTGTTTTCAGTAAAATCTTGATATTATAGTTATTCGTATTCTCGAGTATATGAGATGGGGCAAAGGGTGGGCATCAACTTTGATGGCTTTAATCGGGTTGAGGTGGCAGACATCCTTGCTCATTGATTTGGCTTGTGTGGTTGGGCTTGTTTCTAGCGGTTGTTTCTGGTTGTTGCTGGGGTTTCCGTGTTTGTTGGTTTTGCTCCGGCTCCTTTGTAGTTTTTGTGTTTTGTTTTGTTTGGCCGTTTGTCTGCGTGCTTTCCAGGTTTGCCGTTTCGGTTGTTTGTCTGGGTCTTTGTCTTCTTTGGGTCCGCTTACGTCGTTTGTTTTGGCTGTGTTGGTCTCCTGTCGGGTCTTTGCCTCTCCGTGTTCCTTTTGCTTCGTTTGAGGTCCTGTTTTTTCTTTTTCTTTTTCTTTTGTTCTTGTTTTTTGGTCGTCTTTCGGCTAGCTTCAGGCTAGCTTCAGGCCTCGTTTTTTCGAGTTTTCCTGTCTTGTATCGGCACTCCGGTGTCACTTATCGAAAAAATGGAGAGGGGATTCATTTGTCATGATTTCAAGTAAGGCATTTTAGCTCCTCGTGAACCGTAGCCCTTCGAACTTAAACGCACATTCGAGCTAAGAAATTGCATTAAATTCGATAAGTTGGAGATATTATTCCGTCTCTTAGCCTCACCTTAGCGCTAGGAATGGCAATTAGACCCGAACCCATTGGATATTTATCCAACCCGATCCATTTTTGACGGACTTAGATGTAAAATTTGGGTTTCAAATGGATTTGTATTTGGATGTTGGTAATTGTGTCTTAGGTCGGGTCGGATTTGGATGACAACAAATCCGACCCGAAATTATGTTCAGTGTAATATACATTTTTAAAGTTACTAAATTTTGAATATTTAACATGTCAAACTAGATTCCAATAGTTTTTTTAAGTGTGCCAACATTTGGAGCTTGTTTTGATACAATGATATTCTTCATGAAAATCACAATGTGATAAATTCATATGTAAAGATTATTCGTTAAAGCGATTTTTGAATGATTGTCTAATATTATATTATTATCATTAGTACTAATATTACTATACATACTAAATAAAAAAGGAAAAATATGTAACAATTTGTCCAAATATTGACTTTTATGGTATTAAATGAGTTATGGATTTGTGTCGAATATCCGTTCCACCGGATATATTTGGATATGGATTGAAATTTTATAGAATAATGAGTCTTTTCCGGATTTGGGTTGGGTCGGGTTTTTTTTGGGTTGGATCTGGATGAAAGCGAACCTGACCCATTGCCGTCCTTACCTAGCGCTATTAATAGAGCTATCAACCCAGCCGATGTAATAAAGTATAAATCTATTAAGGAAAAAAGAATACAGTAACACACTCCACGAAGGCTCGCGCCTCGGTCTACCATTTGGGCAAGACTACGAGCCTATCGCTAAAAGCGTGACAAACCAACGAAACCTGACGATCAAACTGATACTATTACGACAACCAAACAAAACTACAAGAGAATTAACATCCAGTTCCATAGCTATTTTACACGATACAACATCAAAAGTATGAATGTCAGAAAAGGCTAAGCCTCCACATCGATAACATACCACAAAAAAAGTTGCCAACCATGGCAAAATAGGTACATGCCCGATGAACGGAAGACCCCCTACGGATATCCGGAAACAAGGTTGCTTAATTACAGTATTGAGTTCGGAATTCTTATAGTTTGTGGTAAACTGCACGTTTTAATCAAAGGCTTGTGATTTGGGTTTTGATGTAGCCACAACAGTGGTTAAAGAGCCCAACATTAAGAGGTTAATAGATAATTGAGCATGTCATGAAATTAGAGGACCTAGTATATTGCGATGAGTGATTGGAATTTTACAAATTCAGAATGATAAATTGTCATACTATTCAATCCAATTGGGATGCCCTACCTCTGACATGTCTCTTCCTTTAGCGGACGGAAGCGGATTCAAGATTTGAAGAGAAGTAAACTACTCAACACTTTCATGTTTCATTTTTTTCCCCAAGGAAATACAACAACAACAACAATAACAACAATAATCCCAGTGCCACAAGGACTCCCGCATGAGCAGGATGTAGGGGGTGGATGTACGCAGCCGTCCCCTTTTAGGGTGCTACCTTGAAGAGAGACTGTTTTCGAGGACCCCCAACCTGAGGCTATTTCCCAAGGAAATAGGAAGCCAATAATACTAGAGAAGGCAAGAACTCAAGTTGAGTCTAGATCAAACTATTTGGTAGCTGTTATCTAAAAATTATCACTTAGGTACCTTGAAGTCTAAAATTGTATCAATTAGGGAACTGTTGCGAAATTCAACGACTTCTTGTTGGAAAATGTTGCCATGAGATACACATCTAGGTACCCTCATCTAAAATTTAATGATATTCTTGTAAAGAAACGCTGACGTGATACATGATTAAATAATGTATAGCTAACTTCCATTAGAATCCGATGAATTCCCATTGTAATATGTTGAATTTTTTACTAAACACACTGACATAACTCATATATGTTATACACTCACATACTCCATCAACATTTTCCGTGAATGGTTGGATTCTGATAAGTAGGCGACCTATATCAAAAAATTTTAAAACCTCAGGACATCTTATTGTATATATTAAAATGTTAGAAACTTAGCTGATGATTAATAAAATCTGGTAGTTAATGATGTATTCTCTTTATTATATATGTCAACATTATACAATTTTCACAGATTGAAATGGATATCACATTCATGTTGATAAGAATCAAGGTTGGCTTATCTTGTATGAAATAAAAGCAGCTTGAATTCTTTGCAAAGTAATAAGAATTTATCCTTTGCGTTATTTAATCAACGCGGGAATGCATTTTAGCTTGTGGTGACATGTCGTCATCGAGTTATTTATACCGTTGATCTTATTAGAGTATACGCTGTAAAATTTAAAATAAGATAAATATCTAAATAGAAAGAAGAAAGAGGGAGGCCGGAGAAAGGGTGAAAAAGACTTTAACGGCTGAGAAACTTCTTGTGGGAAAGCGGACATGGGAGACTGGGAAGAAGCTCGGGTTGAGCTTTGATGGCGATGATTCTATTATGATCGAGTGATTTGCATGTGATGGATTAAGTATTTTTGATATGAGTATCTCTCATCCTTTCTTGTTTTGATGCTATGCTATTATTTCCCAGCTTGGTCCAATCAAGCCCTACTTTTCTCCAGTTATAGAAGTCTCTAGCATGTGCTCCAGTCACACCCCGTTTTTCTCCGGTTCTAGAGTTCTCTAGCATGTAATATCCATGTTTGTATTCAATTTTTGCTCTCCTATTTCTGTGTTTTAATATGTTATTTTTGGTTGCCTTTGTGGTCCCCGTTTCCTTATAGGTGTCCTAAGCGTCGCTTTAGTTCAGTGGCTAGATTTGTGTCGTGACCTTGTCACTACTCTATCGGAAAAAAAAAAAAAAATTTCAAACACAGGAACGATGAAAAGAAAAGGCATATTGCTTCAATGATTAGAACTCATACAAAAGAACTACTTACACTACAATTAAAGCAAGTGAAAAAACTTGTATAACTAGCATCCTAAGCAAATAAAGCACATGCCAAAATAAAGTAATTACATCACTAATTGGTCTTAAGTGGCCTGTAGGTAGAGGAAGAGAACGAGAGGAAGAGCCTTAATACTTACATCTCTAAATACAAGAAAAGAATATACTAGATGCTAAAAAATATGTTAAGTAAAAATACGAAATAAATACGTAGAAATACTAGTATTCAACATACTACTTGTACTAGGGTTTTATTCCCTTTGGCTATTGTACCTCTAGGATCACAGTAAGCACAAAAGTATTAGATGTAATTATGTCCCCACGCAACAAACAACAACAACAACAACAAACTTAGTGCCTCTAAGGGCTCTCGCATAAGCAGAGTCTGGGGGGGGAGGGGGGGTAGATGTATGCATCTTTCCCCTTTCAGGGGGCTACCCTGAAGAGAGGCTGTTTCCGAGGACGCCTTCTCTATATAAAGGCATGCTTGTACCTCTGATTCATCATTCAATACAAAAGCTTTTCCTTAATATTCACAGATCCTTTATCTTTTTAAATTTGTTTAAATTTGGTCCGGCATTTTTTTTTTCCAAAATGATCCATAATATTTTAGTTTATGACAAAATTAGTCTCTCATCTTGTAATTTTTACCTAATTTTAGTTATCATGTGAGGATTAGTATAGGTGTAACCGATATAGCGGTTTAGGTTTGAGGAGTACTTCTAAGCTAATACTAGTGCTCCGAGCCTTTTATGCATGCTTGTTTGATTATACGCACTTTTGTTTTTTTTTTTTTTGATAAATTGTGACAAAATCGCTATACAAGCAGACCGCTCACTAGGCGAGGCCTAAGTCCGACCCTTACAAAACGGGGACCAGAAAAACCAACACAAAACAAAAAAAAAAGGTCAACAGGAACAAGCGCTCACCTCAAACACGACACAACAGACACTGAGCACAAGACCAGACAAGACACTTTTGTTGTGTGTTGGCTGCTTATTGTTCTGTCGCCTTGTTGTTTTATTGCCTATTCATTTCTATTTATTTGCTGCTTTATACTCTTTATATGCTTGCTATGTGTCGTTGTTTATGCTCTTACACTTAGATACTTGTATGCTTTATGCTTTCATACTTCTCAGGTTGTGGTCCTCAAAAACAGCCTCCCATTAGGGTAACACCTTGAAGGGGTAAGGCTGCATACACCCACCTCTCCTAGACTCTGCGTATGCGGGAATCTTTGAGGCAGTGGGTCTATTTTAGTTACCATGAGAGAGCATATACAGTCCATTACTAGAAAGGTATCATAGATAGCTTATACATAAACAAAATGTCTAATCTTTAAAAAAAAATAAGGGAAGCATTGTTGCCTTTTTTGGATAAGAGCATCAATTTCTGTTTCTATCTCCACAATCTTGGATTCTCTAGCTGTAACATCTCTTATAGATGTGGATCCCATTTATAATTAGTGGAGGGTCCTAATTAATGATTGATGTCACAGGGCTTGAGCAAAAATCGTAAGATTCTATTAAGTGTATTTAGAGCAGACAAAACGTGACCTGACTTGATGACCCGATCCATTTGAACCACTACTCGACTTGACCCTAATCTGAAATTTTTAAAATTTATTGGAACTCAAACCTGAAAATGAACCGACCTGAATTTGATCGGACCTGAACTTGACCCTTAACCTAAAATGACCTGACCCGAATTAGGCCCAACCCAAGTTCGACCCCAACCCATGATCACCTAAGACCCAAACAAGACCCGTCTTATAACCCAAAATGGCCCATGTAGAAATTCAACTTATCATACAATTAACCAAAGGTCCCTGTACTTTGCTCATTGTGTCAATTTAGTCCTTGTACTTTTAATTGTGTCAGTTTAGTACCCGTACAATTCAAAATGCATCAATTTAGTCATTTGGTTAAATTTAAGTTAAGTTAATGACATAATTTTCCATGGCAAAATTATATTAAATGTAAGTAACTTATTATAAATTCATCCGCTTACTCAATTTAACCCAACTCGTAGCCGAACCATTAACACTTTTATTAAAAACCTAATATAAATTTTTTTCTAAAGACCAAATCGACACAATTAAAAGTACAAGGACTAAATTGACACAATAGAGAAAGTACAGGGACCTTTGCCGTAAATAACCCTATAATCTAAATAATAGGCTTATTATAGTCATTTATTTTGTAGATTTGATTGTAATTTTCAAGGTTGATTAACTATATTATCATAATAGCTTGATGGATTAACCTGAAATCTAACCCGACCCGAGGATGATCTGACCCGAGATTAACTCGACTCGAGATTGACCTGGCCTGATGTAGACCAAAACTGAGATTGACCCGAACCTAGGGACAACCCGACCTGAGCCTAACCCAACCCGATTTTACCCCGACCTAAGATAGACCCGACGTTTTATTAACCCGACTTGATCCCGACCCAGTTTAACCCGATTGTCAGGTCTAAGCGCATTGGAAAACTGTTTGTGGTTAAAACTGGGTATGGAGTCCCCTACCATGTCATCGGAACATTGAAAATTTGAAAGATTGGTTTGTAGAAAACTATTTTGTTGCGCGGTTTTGCCGCTAATTACCAAAAAAAAAAAGAAATAACATCCAAAGGTGATGTATTTTTCACTAACGAACACATCTTTTCAACCGTATCAAAAATCACTTATAAAAGTTTAAAATTTGTTGGTCAATCATATGCATTAACGCAGTTAAGTTTTTGCTTGGTTTGCATGTATGCTTTGCATAATGACCATATGCCATATATCGAAAAAGTTCGGCTCCAACTTAGTTGGTAAAACGTTATAACTTTAAAGGTGAGGAGTACATAAAAACTGATATTAGACATAATAATTTGTTTTGGCCTTCTTGTTTTGCTTTTTTAGGGACACTTATCAGTAAGTATTTTTTAATACAAGAAATTAAATAATTATTATTTATGTTTTATACTAAAATATGTGATTAGAAATAATTCCTTTATATATATATATATATACGCTGGTGAGGACGGGGGAGAGCATAAGCCTCATAAACTCCTCGTAAAGAGACCCACATTATGAGCTTTGTGGGATTTGAAACCATTGGCAACCGTAGTTCACTACTACTCAGCTATATCCCTAAGGGACATAATCTCTTTATATGTAGTAATATTAAATAATGTATTCATTAGTAATACATGTATATATATATATATATACGCACACACATTATTACCCAAAAATTTATATATATATATTAAAATTATGTATGCATATGTATAGATACATATATTACTTTTATTATTATTATATATGCTAATTATTACGTAATATCAAATACAGTAGTACTAAAATTATACACACACATATAATGATTGGCTTCAAGAGCTGCGGAACAGCAGGAGTTCTAATGAAGCAAATAATAAGAATCTCCATTCTTGTGTAGGCCATGGGAGGAGTCACAATTAGATGGTCTTTCGGAAGTCGTGCGAACTCGGGGAAAGTGCTCTTGGAAGCGCAAGCAAATGGTTTGGAGCAGAGACTGGGAAATTAGGCTGACCAAGTTTTATCAGGCCCATGAGTCGTCAATGGGGCCAAGAGCCAAAACAATGTGGCTTGCGGTACATCATTCGAAATGAATCGGCACAACTTATGACTTATGGTTATAGAGGGATCAAAATGCATATATCTTGGTGCCATAGGCTTTAGAAGCTCTCGGGAGGACGTCAAGAACTGTATAGACATGAGTTTTAATTGTCTTCGTATAGAGGGACAATCTGGTAGTAGTTAGAGTAATCTGTAGAGAATTTTAATGTCCTTGGCAAATTTGGACAATCATGAAAGTAAACAAACTTTGCAGTGGACCTTTTAGGGACAACCTTTTCATTGCCTAACTTTGACATGGTTCGGTATTTGTTTCATGTTTCGACTAATCTCTTTCTACTTTTCTCCTCTTTACGTATGATCTCTGTATACTCAACCGAGTTTCTTAAACCTCATATTTACATATAAAAACAGAATATCGTACGATTCTACTCTAATTTTACTAGCCAACTCATATGATAATGGCAAGCGTACATGCAAAGCAAAGAAATGGCCACATACAATCACATCTTCATACATTAGATGCCAATGTAGCTTTGATCTGAATCTAAGGACCACATACAACTTTGTTATTTAATTTTCATATTGGCAATCTATTTTTTCTCATATGGTTGATGAGGGTTCTTTTTTTTTTTTTAATCGAAAAAAGAAATTACATTAAGAGAGTTTTTAATTACTAAAACATAAAATTTATTCTACACATTGTGGAATTTGTCTAAAATGTTCAATACACGAAGGGTTTCAACGTGGAATTACGGGGAAAAAAATTTGGTTTGACAAATGATGGTAATAAATCGGACATGGTTGAGTTGTTTGTAAGGACGGAATGGGGGTTTGGGTTGTTCTGACTTCTTGTCATCTCATCTTTAATTTTGGTAGGGTTGGCCGTTTCCCTCTATTCCTAACCTGTCTCATCTTGTGGTGATGTATTCATGTAGTACCTATATGATTTGTTCATTCCTGTTTGTTTTTATTTTGTCATGTTTTCCTGCTTTTTCTTGGTTGTTTTTGTCTTTGTTTCTTGATCCTCGTTTTTATGCAAATTGATTTGTATGAGCTGACCGTTTTGTACTGTGATCTTGTCACTAAGGGTTTCAACATTGTTTACACTTTTTGGCTTCCTCTATACAATTGTTAGACAAGGTCAGCTTCAAAATTTTAAGGACCTACAATAAATTAGATTTGGTGGTCTTTTTCTGGTAGTTAAGGTATCCAGATCAAGTAAATTTTAAATAATCCACTTTATTTAATAATATCAACTTTTATAATTTGCCTTCAAGCCCTGGCCTACACTATATGTCTCCTCGTACTCAAATTATTGAAAAAAATATAATCAACTAATATACGATTCTTTATATTATAGGAATTTATCACTTAGTTACTCCGAGGTTTAAGGATTTATCACTTAGGTACCCTGATGTTTCTATATATATAATGAGGTATCCTAAGATTTAAAAATTTTATCACTTAGGGACCTTAAAGTTTAAAAATTTTATCAATTAGGTACAATTTTTCAAAATTATACATATTTTTATTAAAAATTGCTAACATAAGACATAGTTATAGCAATGTATAGACATCCTCTACCATAATGTTATAATTTTTTTTTATTATAAGATGCTAACATACTACATTATTTTATTAATATAACTGTTAAATTTCACTGGGCCTTTAAGCTCGACCCACGAAGTTGGCACAAATGAAATCCACATATAAGCCTAAGTGGGATTCTATCTTAAAATCAATTGGCAATAGGTGGAGTAATCCGCTAGGCTTATAAATAGATCTTTTCACTTTTACAACTTCAATGTGAGATTCTAGTACATAGGGTCACATGTGAGTCTATTTCAAACGCACTCCTCGCCTTCTCCAAACCAATTTGATCCATCCATTGGAGAGGCCCTTGGCGCAACAAACTCAAATGCACCCCTCTTCACGAGGACTTGGTGTGATAAACAAGAGATTGGGATCACCAACCCTGAGTCTACGCCAAACACACCACTCGCCTTCTCCGATCTAATTAGATACAACCACTGAAGAGGCCCTAGGCTCACAAAATCAGGTACAACCACTGAAGAGGCCCTAGGCTCACAAAATCAAATGCACCCCTCTTCATGAGGACACAGTGCGACAAAAAAAGAGCCCGAGATCATCCACCTACTTTGATACCATGTCAAGGAACCAACTGCCCCAGTGTGAGATCCACGAAGTTGGCACACATGATATTCACATATAAGCCCAAGTGATGTTCCATCCTAAAACCAATTGATAATAGGTGGAATAACCCACTAGGCTTATAAATAGATCTCTTCACTCTCACAACTCTAATATGAGATTCTACTATATAGGCTCACATGTGGAGTCCTCAACACTCCCCCTCACATGTGAGTCTATTTCAAACGCACTCCTCGCCTTCTCTGATCTAATTTGATCCGCCCATCGGAGAGGCCCTTGGTGCAACAAACTCAAATGCACCCCTCTTCACGAGGACTTGGTGTGACAAATAAGAGATCGGAATCAGCAACCCTAAGTCTACAACAAACTCACCCCTCGCCTTCTCCAGTCCAATTGGAAATTACATCCAATTGGATCCAACACTAATCGGAGAGGCTCAACAAATTCAAATGCACCGCTCTGTACGAGGATGCAGTGCCAGCAAACAAGAGCCTAGGATCATCAACCTGGCTCTAATACCTTGAATTTTTCACCGGGCCTTTTAGGCTTGACCCACAGAGTTGACATAAATGAGATCCATATATAAGCTCATGTGGGGTTCCATCCTAAAACCAATTGGCTATAGATGGAATAATCCACTAGTCTTATAAATTGAACTTTTCACTCTCACCATTCCTATGTAGGATTTTTACATTTAGCTTACATGTGGAGTTTTACTCTTAATAATACCGGTATCTTATATCATAATTCAGTGTCATTTTTTTAATATTGTGTTTGATTTTTGTTAAAAAAACTGATATAGCTCATACACATTGTTGTGATCAAGTATTGTATCAGCATTTTATGGTTAAAATTTTTAAATTTTCACAAAAATTCATCAAATTCTCACACAGGTTACCTATGTGATAAAATTTTGAAACCTCAAGGTATGTCATTGTATATATTGAAATGTGAAGGTACTTACGTGATAAATGATCAAACCTCAGGGTACCTAAGTGATAATTTTTCTTATATTATATATATAGGGCATTCACTTTCAATTGCATCATGATGTTTCAATATATACAATGAGATATCTTGTAATTTAAAACATTTTGCATTTAAACTTTCTTCAGGTTTAAAAGTATTGTCACTGCAGTACCATCTATCGAAACCTAAGGAACTTTTTGTAAAAAAAAAAATGCTCACTTGGCACATAATGCCAACAATATAAGGCTGTGCTCTAGTACAATCCAATGTATTTTTTCCTTGAAAATGTTTATATAGAACATGATTTCGACAATATATAGATACGCTTAGCTCTAATATGGTGATTTTTTTGTTGGAATTCGACAAATTGTGGCGATAAATACTAACATAGTACCATGCCACATTAGCAATTTTCATCTAACATTCGGTGGATTCTAACAAAACATTCACCAATTAAGTTGGAGAGTGTCCAAATGATCTCGAGATACCTAAATGATAAATCCTTTTATATTAATGTTGAAACTTAAGGTGGTCAGAATATGTACTCGTGAACTTTTTAATCAAAAAGGCTGTAAAAGTTAGTCAAAGAAATCACTACTGCAAACGTTTGAGGTGATTGATGAAGATGGATGGAATGTAGGCTATAAATAAAAATAAGGCATATGCTAAGATAAAGAGGAGGAGGATCTGTGGTTGAAAACCAAAAGGGTGGATGAAATTGCTCCAAACATTCTTATTCCCTATAGAGCTCAGTACTGGAATGCATAAATAGGACACATATATATATATATATATATATATATATTCAAAAAGACTCCCCCGAGCTGTTGGTCAAAATCAAAGTGTCCCCCCCGAATTTTCAATTTCATCAAAGCACCCCGAACTATTGGTCAAAATCAATGTGACCTCCCCAACTTCTAGTTTCGTCAAAGATATTCTCTGAACTATTGGCATAATTTTGAAGTTCAGAGGGTTACATTGACTTTCACTAATAGTTCGGGGGGTGTATTTGATGAAATTAGAAGTTGGGGGAGTCACATTTGATTTTGATCAACAGTTCCAGGGGTTGTCTTTGATGAAATTGAAAGTTCGGGGGTGTTTTTTTGATTTTGGCCAATAGTTTAGAGAGTATCATTGATGAAACTAGAAGTTGGGGGGGAGGGATTCACATTAATTTTGACCAATAGTTTGGGGGTATCTTTGATGAAATTAAAAGATTGGGGTTCACTTTGATTTTGACCAATAATCCAGGGGGTCTTTTGAAAATATAGTAACATTTCCTAAACTTCTTATTAAATATCATTGATTGCAGATAGTCTTAACTAAATAAAATGTATTTCTTAAACTTTTTAATGAAACATAACTCGAGACTCCACCTTTAATTTCGTATGACAACATGTTGAACTATGTTATCACATATAAATCACCTCCTAAACTTAGTTACTAAAATACAACTTACTCCTTACATTTTCTTTGCTTTGGAGTCACAAATGCTTGGAAATGGGCTATCAAAATCTCCGTGTAGGTCCTAAAAGTGGGATTTTGTACACAATGAATCGAACCCGCGAACTAGTAGAAAAACACAAGTGTACAACATATTTACCAAAAATCACTAGACCGCTAGTCACAATGTGATACCTAACCACGCGTTATTATGTATATATAAAATCTGCAAGGTCCAATACCTCCAACATAAATCCACTAGTGATTGGGGGGCAAGTGCCTCCAATGCTCAAAGGTTGGATCCACCCCTGATTGTGGTGCATTGTTTTGTTATAGGAGGGCGTCACTGTTCAATGGGTGTTTGGACGTATGCTGAGAGTTTCTTGTTCAACCGTCCATTCATTGATAGATTAGATTTCCTCTTTTCCTATTTGTATTTTAATATGTTTGGGAATTTGTCTTAGTTTGTGCATTGATTGTTGCAAACTTTGTCCATCCTCGCGTCTGTGCACATTATATGAATACAGAGTATCAACCCAATTATAGAAAAAAAAAAGTTATTTACATTTTAGTACCTTAAATATCCTGACGTTTTAAAATTATTAAAAAGGATCCTAAATTTTTATCGTATTAATAAAAAAGACCCTCTCCGGCCACCTGACGTCATTTTCCGTCACCGGTGCTGACGTGAGAAAATTATTTAAAAATTTGCTATAGTATATTGACGTATTACCCCTCAGCAAAAAAAATAAATTTAAGCCCCCCAAAAACCGGTACAGGCCCCCCAGGCACCCCTTAGGCTCTTTTTTTTTTAATTCAAATTCTTCTTCTTCATTTTCTTCGTTCCACAATTAATGTTGACCTTGTTTTTTTTTCTTTGAATGTTCAATTGTTTTACCTTTTTTTTTTTTAATTCAAATGCATATTTCTAGCTTCTCTCCTCCTTCTTCGTTCAAGGCTACCTTGAACTTTTTCAAAATATTTTTTCAGTGTTGTTTTTAAGCTTAATTTATTGTGGAAGGTTTAAAATATTGTTTTCAAATGTCATTTTTTTTGCTTAATTTTACTTTGTACAATAATATTTTTCAGTCTGTTGATTTTTATTTTTATAGTGTTACAATTAATTATTATTTATTTAATTTTAAAGTATTATCTTTAATTTTTTTAATTTTAATGAAGGCAAAGTAACAGATGAGGAAGATGATGAGCCTTTGAACAAAATAATATATTTATTTTAATTTAAATTACCTAATTATAAATGCAGGTTTTTATTTTATTTTTCTTTATTTTAACCAAAACGACATCGTTTTAGAAAGTGTAAAGAATCAGACCCACAATGGCGTCATTTTGGTAACTGTGAAGAATCAAACCCAAAACAATGCCATTTTGCTTGAGGGTAATTTTGTCTTTCTATTTTTTCAAAGGTTCAGGTGGCCAAAGAGGGTTCTTTTTATTAATACGATAAAAACTTAGGGTCATTTTCAATAATTTCAAAACACTAGGGTCCTTTTTATAATTACCAAAAAAGTCAAGGTACTAAAATGTAAAAAACCATAGAAAAAAGGGTAGGCCAATGTAGGCAACTTGAAAATGGAAAAAAAAAAAATCCATGTTTAAAGAATATGTAAAGTAAGCTCAAGCCAAGCTAGGAAGAGAGGTACAATATAAATACGAGTTCATGCCTTTGATCATAAAAGTATCTGATGCACCTAACCATACATAAAGTGAAGCATCCAAGTAAAATCACTGGTATAGTCAAAAAGCGGTTTTAATAATTGTGTAGAGTAATTTCGTATTTTCTTTGTACGTCTTAATAAAATTGCTTGCATGTTCCACATTATTGTATGGTCAAGAACACTTAACAATTTCTCCATTACGACTTTTCGCATTTCTAAGACAAAATAATAAACATCACAAGAAGAATCTTGAGCAGCAGCTTGTCACGGGATGACACTTCTCCTAGTCACAGTACACGTGACCACTTAACTTCACTCCGTAAGTCCCTCGTTAAGCCCCATGATGCCACCTAGTTTCACTCCGTAAGCTCCTCACTAAGTCAGGCTTTCTGGTACTATAACAGTACTAATATGCAGAAATTATGTTACTCGTGTGGAAGTCATACACATTTGAATTGTTAAGGAATTATGTTTGGATCATCTACACTCAAGTATATTGGAATGTTCAATCACATACATGAACAAAAGAACAAATATGCACAAGGAGAGAGTTTGGGTGCAAAGGGAAGATTAACCCTTGCCCATGGCCATCCATGGCTATTTATAAAGAATCAAAGAATACAACTCTTCAATTTACAACACACCCAACCGGTTGGGACACAACCCACACGTGCCCAACTAATTTCCTAGAATTAGGGAAGAGACACACCCCTTCCTAAATTCCCTCTAACTGTGTACAATGTACTTGTACAATGCACATGTGCCCTAAAAACAAGAAGCATATTCCCTAAAAATCTAGGGGGTGCGGATGTTAAGGATAAGGGACATGTCCCCTTATCCAAAACCACCAAAAACTGTCCCTCAAAATCAGGGAACTTCCCCAAAGGAGGTTACAACCGTTTGTAACCTCCACAAGAAGTTACAACCGTTTGTAACCTCCAAGGGCGGTTACAACCGCTTGTAACGGTCCTTGTCAAAGACACGCCCAGCCCAAGGACAGGCCTTGACATGCCAAGCCGCACCTAAGGATCCCAAATGACACGCCTCATGACAAGGACCGTGACACTTGACATCCGAATGACCCTTAGACACTATGTTACAGCAAAACGAGCTCCAAAGGCCCTAACATGTCCTATGGCCTCCTAGAGTATAACACTTATAGAAGTCTACTTAAGTAAAAATTATACAAAAATAGGCCGTGGGTAACAAGCTGCTGAAAACCATTCATAAATTTGAGTCATTTCAGCAGTGCAGTCTGACTTTCCAATAGTCCACGTCCTCCAATGTTGGCCCAACCATTTGCAACATAGGAGGTTCTACAATGATCCTCAAGGTCTCAACAGTAGCCTGGAGTACTGTTACAATAGCATTCATCCTTGGAGTTTTATAATGGCTATATTCGCAACTTATATACCAATAAGTTCATATTAAAATTAATTGACTCTTATGAACTTGATAGCATCAAAAAAGTTTGAAATGATCTCAAGAAACACCACATTTGACTTTATTTTTTTTTTTGGTCTTATATTTGGTTGTTGATGCTTAGTGTCATGCAAAGCAAAAGCAACATACCCAATGCCCCAAGAGCTCCCGCCTAAGCAAGGTTGGGGGCGGATGTACGCAAACTTCCCCTTCAGGGTATTACCCCTGAAGAGAGGTTGTTTCCGAGCGCTCCGAACCTGAGGTGAGGACTTCCCAGGAGGTCACCTATCTTGGTACTGCTCTCGTCCAATCACGCTTAACTTTGGAGTCCTAATGAGATCCGGTGATGGTTAGTATCATAAAAGGTGAAAATCAAACGTCAAACAAAATTGGAATACCAACACATATCAAAAAGATTGAAATACACAGGGTCAAATCCCAAGGAAAAGGAACAGGGAGCTAGCTCCATGAGGATGAACACTCTATCATAACAAAAAAAATTGAACCATCTTGTTTGACCCGATCATCGGCTTCATCACAAATGCTTACAACTGGCTAAACAAACCAAAGGACACCTACGGCTTCAAGCAAACTCCAAAAAAGATCTCAATCACCACCATGTCCATCAAACACCGGGAGGAAAAATGTTAAGGATGATGGTTTCCAACAGTTGGAGCATCAATTCTCTTCAAATAGCTACATGCCATTTACAAAGATATATGCAGCTCTCATGATCTCAAGAACAGCTCGATGATGGATTTGGTGCTCTCTCTTAAAGAAGAGAAGCCTAAACCGTTCACCCTTAAGAGAATAGACAAGGATCGATCCAGTGGTCGCTCCTAAGTTGTGGGAGCTGGAAGAACATAACCTTGGTTACCACACCGATTTTTTTTTTTTTATTTTTTTATCAGATGATTAGCACACTGATCCACTGACCTATTCACTTCCCTTAAGCGATGTTGGAAAGAGATGCACACCATCTTAGTTGAAAGTACAGATATCATCCACTAATAACTGAATGTCAGCCAAAATAGTATTTGACCATTTAATCGCTTTAATAAGTACCTCATTGTCACATTCTAATTCAACTTATTTTGGTTGCCTGATCAAACTGGTCTCTAGTCGTCATCGCCTTGTGACAAGAATGGGAGCATTTTTCATCCCTCTCGAAATTGATCTTGATGCAATCATTTCTGGGGCCCTACATATATATATATATACACACATACATACCTACCACAATAGCATTCACATTTTGTAAAAACAATAATTCAAGTTTGTTTTCTTTCTCCCCACTTGTTTGTCACTCTAGAATGAGGTGGATCAGCTACACATTTGTTTTGAGCTGCTACATGCCATTTATAGGTACCATAGTTCTCTTTCATTAATACAAACTTAAAAGGCCCTGTACATTCAGGACAAGACACGAAGGCAATCATAAAAAAAAAAATTAGAACTTAGATACCAGAAAAGGTTGAGTAGGGAATGAAGAACTAGCATCACGCATGCCATTATGTGGAACGTGATGTAGCTCGTCTGTACTGGATTAAAGCACATCCAAATAAACACCAAAAAACTCTTGGAATCTCATTAACTCTATAAAAAAACCTCCCCTCCAAAGGTGAAATTACTACTCAAATTAAAGTTCTTTCACTTTCCTTTTAAGTTTTTAAAGATGATAAAAATTACAATGGAAGACGGGGTGACCACTGATCAGGTTTAATCCAAGTCATTTCCGATAAAAGACAGAGTAGTTGCCACTATGATAACTCTTACTATTGACCATCAACCATGAGCAAGGTCAAAAATAAGATTTTAGGTGTCCAAAGAAAGTTTGATCAGCTAACACCTTTTTTGTGGTTACTAAGGTTTCCACGTTAACTTTATCCATCCTTGACTAATTTACTTTATATTGTAATACTATCTAATATGTGAGGCCCTCGTATGATAAAGTACTATGTATTTATAATGTTAACACATAGATTATTATTATCAATTATTAACGATGATATATTGTGGAAGTAAGCTAACAATACAACTAACTTTACAAAAGAGATTTTATCGAATTGGGACCGCAAGTGACTACTTTGATTGCTTGGAGTCTTTACCAACCCTGAAACAATTTATAAGACACCAAAAAGAACAATGAGTAATACCAGTTTGTTAGGCAAAACCCCAAAACTTGGGTTCGATTTAGATCCCAAACAAGATCTAAAAAACAAAAGATAAGGGGAAGGGAGAGAGAAACAATACGTGATAACCCCTCAAATGAGGGAAAAACCACGAGCTGAACGATTAAAGCTTCACTAGATTTGGATTTACAAGATTACAAGCTCTTCTCTCACACTCTCTTTATTTTGCTCTAAACTAGGTCGAAGCCCTATATGAATCATATTATAGCAGCCAAGAGAAAGGAAGCTCCAGAAAAGCACAAGTATAACAACCCGATCAAAAAAAAAAAAAAAAAGGCCTGCACAGGCCCGAGGGGCCCGATCCCTCCACTCTTCTTCAAACCTCTACTTGAAATCTAGACTAAAAAGTTTGAAACACAACGCAAAACTAATTGAATTTTTTTCTAAAATCATAACCACCACAATTATATGGAAATAAGAATTTAAGAAAATTGTGATTCTACAAATTTTCTCTTAAGAGGGAGCTATCAACAAGAAGATCATGATGACGTGTCCAAATTTCAAACTCTCCCAACATGTAGGGCAACTGTCCCCGTGAAATCCATGAGTGGACCCCCTCCCTAATAAATTTTGTTAACATATACATTGAAAATCAACAAACTATTTAATATCATATAATAACATAACATAACTTTTAAGTGCAATCCTAAACAGTCTAGATTCATAAAGAGAACGTCGGCAAGATTCAATCATTACCATTTCATTATTAGGTCCCTACTAACCTTGATATATTTCTACCTTTTATTACTATTTTCGTAATAGTTTCGTATATTTTATTTTAACCTGATCAAATACACCTGTACATCTCGGATAACTTTTTGGTATTTTTAAGCCTGTTAGAAAAAATCATACCCAAACAAAACGGAAGCATAAAAACGTCAACACAAACAATAGAATAATTTACGTGGAAATCCTCTCTTAACTAGATGACAAAACTACATGATCCAAACAATACCTCATTTGCTATTGATTTTGGAATTACAAATCAGAATCATAGCCCAAAGCCCAATCCTACAAGCACTCGACTAAAATGTAATTTTAGCACAGACAAAGCTACAAGCTCTCCTACAATGTAATTTTCAGACAGAAAACTATAAAGCTTCAATTTAAACAAACTCATAAACCACCCGCAATCAATTTCCACGCTCGGGCCACCCTTTACAGATGCACTTTTCCTCTCAGGTGGTGCAGTCTATCAATCACCCTATAAGCCCCACTTACAACCAAGTTACTTCGTCCTCCTAATTCAAATTCAAAACTCAATCTTACCTAACTAATATGTTACCTAAATATCACTCTTTCTTTTTTCTTCATTCTCATATCTATAATAATAATATGCTAACATACCAACCCAGTTAAGGATAGAAGTGGCAAATTAGTATAGTATCTGTGTTCATATCACATGAGGAGTTAGAGAAAAGTGATTGCCACGTACTTGACCCATTCAGTGATTTTTTATTACATGTTACTAGTATGACAACTTACAAACATACCAAAAATATACCGGTTAACAATAGCAACCAAGTACATGACACATTTATAATTACACAAAATAAATCACTAATTTAACATACGATCAAATGTACTTTAAATTATTTCATGTCAACGCATATATAGAAATATACACATATTCATATACATATAGAATAATTGCAATACACAATTTGAATAACTCATCCACATAACTGCATAAATAAGTTAAGCATGTCGAAATAGGTTGACCCAACTAAAATCTAAATTCAACATATTTTTTAAAATTGGTTAAATATGTCGATCCAAATTCAACCCAACTCCCAAAACTCCATATCATATATTTTTCAACAGCTCAAGTTGAAGTTGATGTTCCACAACCAACCCCACCTGCCCATGAGCTTCTTATAGAGATGTGACACTGATGGGTGACCTCCACATGTATATGTCAGCTATGTCCAATCAGTTAAATATTTCGTTAAATCTAATCCTAAACGACTTTGTTAAAACTCCATACAAATTCACGCTCATCAGTGAAAACTATATTTCATTCAAATCTCAAATCAATTGTTTAATTTATCAATCACAATTGTACGTCTATTGCGAAAAGATGCATACTATGAAACAAATGAAATAAAACCAAACAAGACATGATTCAACTTTTGACTTAAATCAGACACAACTTACCATTTTCTGAACGAAATAATCTAACATAATAGTTATATCTTGTGAATTTTAGAGCAAAAACGAATTGACAGTCACTAAGGAATGTCTGTAATCACTCACCATTTGCAACTTCTGTTTTCTTCATAAAACCAAAATTAAATTTTAAAATAATTTTTTTATTTTACAATTTTTGACAAAGATCGAGGAAAAAATGTTAAATTTCACCAGTCTTTTAGGCCTAATCCACGGAGTTGGAATATATGAGGTCCATAAATAAGCCCAAGTAGGGTTCCATCCTAAAACCAATTAGCGTTTGGTCGAGTAACCTACTAGACTTATATGTTGGTCTCTTCACTCTCACAACTCCTACATGGGATTCAAATTAGACTCATATGTAAAGTTCTTAACAAAAAATAATATCATTTCCAAAACTTGATTTTTAATTTTAAAAGACGAAAAAACAACAACAACAAACCCAGTACCTCAAGGGCTCCCGCATGAGCAGGGTCTGGGGGAGGTGAATGTACACAACATTACCCCTTTAAAGTGTTACCCTAAAGAAAGGTTGTTTCCGGAAACTCACAACCTTAATTTTAAAAGACCAAAAACTAAAAATAAAAACCAAAAAATGATACCAAACAGACTCGTTGTATCTAAAATGGCTTCTAAAACAACATGGACGGAAAAAACATAGATGCTGGGAGATGTGTTGAAAACATGGGACATAAGAGGGGTTTGGCTCTTTGCTAATGCGAAGAGGCCATACATATAGGACACAAACATTTCCCTCCAAATGCAGACACAAATCTATTGAGGAGTCCACATGTGATTGCATTCACAAAGGTTCACTTCAACAGAATAAAAATCAATATATAAGTTCAACTAACAACTCAATGAATGCTAATAAATTTAGAGATAGATTTATGTTTAAACTTACATGCAAATCTCATATACGTGAACAATGCCCAATGTAGTTGTAATTGGTATAAAACACACTGGAGACACGGATTTTTATGTAACACACCAATAACCATAAGGGTATTGGGCAATTGGACCGGAGAAGATGACAAAGTATATTTGGTACATATGGAAGGACATGAACTCACATGCCAATATCTTCGCAAGATTCTTTACCTGACAGTAACCTGTATTTTTCCTTGTACGTTAGTTTAGTCTTCACACTTTCAATTGTGTTAATTTAATACTTGAAATCGTAGCAATATTGTTCAAGAATGTATTCCCATTATCGTATTAACAAAAAATTAACGCCCAAGATAATGACGTCAATACACCCCTTGAACTACGTTACTAAAGCTAAAATAGTAAAGCAACAAACTAACACGAATAAAAATTTAAAGAGCAAAATTAATGCACGTGATAAAGTAGCATTTGACCTAGCTTTTTTCCCTTAAAAAAAGTGTTTTTAGAGGGGGGGGGGGGGGGGGGGGGGGAACTTTTTTAGAGGGTGTTTGGTTTAGAAAGAAAAAATGCTTTTAAAATAAAAGTATAAGTTATTTTTCTACTTTTAAACAGATGCGGAAAAATAGTACTTTAAAGTAAAAGTAGAAGTAGAAGCAAAAATTAAAAATTTTAAAGATAAGTACCCTTATCAAAAGCACTTTTTACAGAAAAGTGCTTCTGCAAAATGTGTTTTTAAAAGCAGTTTTTTCATAGCTTACCTAAACGTTAGTCTAGTGAGCTATTTAACCTAATATCAATAAGTTCTATAATGAACTTACCCCACTCAAGCTCGAATATGGTCCAAATGTGTCCAATCTATGAGCCTGACCTGAGCACATGGAAACTTCACAAAATGAGCCACCTGCACTCATAAATGAACACATTAAACAAATCATGGACCCTTATGTTTTCACGTGAAAACCAACCCCATCCCTCCCCCCCCCAAAAAATCAACTTGATAGGATCAATCCCCTTCACTTAAATATTTTCTTGTTATTCTTTTCTTTTTTAAAGGAGGTAAAGAGCGCGCTTAAAGATCTATCTGTAATTAACCTAACTAGAGATTCAACATTCACTACCCTGTTGATAACTACAAAAATAGCCCATTCTAGAAGACAGTAGAAGTAACACCAAGACACTACCGCTCCCTTCACCCATACCGCCCTCTACCCGTACTGCCCCTCCACCCATACCATCCCTTCACCATTACCGCCCCTTTATCCATACCGTCCCTCTACCCATACAGCCCCTCCATCCATACCGCCTCTCTGTCAACACCACCCCTCTCATCCAATAGCGTCCATCTCATGCACTCTCCACCCCCTATAAATATGAGATAAATCATAGAGCATAAGGCAAGAGACTTGAGCCTAGTTCCCCCTCTTCGAACCCAACCAAAAAACCTCGAAACAATTGGCGTCGTCTATGGGAAGGGCATTAAAGTTTTTCCCCATGTCAAACACTAGTCAATCTACCAACCCTAACAGAGGGAACCACCACCCAAATTATGTAACTCAAGGACAATTGGATCAATTTCAACAACAAATATGCCAACTTTTTACACAAACACCTAACCATGATATCGAGTATATCCCGGAGCTAAGTGGGTTCACTGCTACAAGGGGGATGTCACAACACACCCAAGCTCAGAGTCCTAAAGGGACCACTGCGTCTACAGTAAGTAATTATCAAAATCACGCCAGAAGGAGCAACAGAAGAACTCCCAGACTAGCTACGGGTTACTCTGTATCGAGAACTCACTCACTGTTCACATCCCGGATCCTCTCGGCTCCGGCGGATATTGATCTGTTTGATGGTACTCAAGATCCAAAGGATCATCTAGCCGGGTTTATGACCCGAATGTATTTACAAGATGTGGGAGAGGATGTGTGGTGTAGTGTTTTCCAGCAACCTTGAAAAGAGTGGAACAGAATTTGTTCGCATCTCTTCCATACTCATCCGTGGACAACTTCTCTGAACTCTCAGAACAGTTTGCACGCCATTTTGTTAGTAACAAAAGGAGAAGAAAGATAGCTGCGCATCTTCTTAAGTTACAACAGCATGAATTCGAACCCTTAAGAAGCTATGTACGACGATTTACGCGTGCCATGATTGATGTTACGAACCTATCGGACGAAACGGCTATTACTGCCTTTATTAATGGGTTGCAAAACTCTAGCTTCAAATTTGCACTTGCAAAAGGGCAGCCTTCAACAATTGATGAACTGTGACAAAAGGCTAATAAATATATCTCGGTTGAGGACGTTATGCAAGTAACTCCGAGACCTGAAGGGTCCAAGCAAAGGCGCTCCCAGAATCAAAAAGACAATTCTAGGCCACCACAAAATAATGCCCGCCCAGCTGGGAGGCCTACACCTGCCTTTAGACCTCAAAATTGGCAACATATTCCTCTGGCACTTTTGGAGGTAGAAATAATAGAGCCACCTGCAGGTTCTAATGCTGTACTGCCTCAAGATGACAAAGTCCAATGGTGTTCCTACCACCAAACTCGTACTCATAACATGGCAGAATGCCGCACCTTGGAATACCGTTTAAAGTAAGCCAAGCGCACAGCTTAATGGGAAGAATACGCAAATCTGAAAAGAATAAAAAAGGGGAAGGCTCAAAATACTGAGGACGGCAGCAAAAATCCTAAGAGTTTGGCACCAAAGATAGTCACTATAGTCACCGGAGGACATCCCCTCTTCCCGTACAAGAGGAAGACAGAAGGAAAGAAAGAAGGGCCGAACATTGCACACGAAAAACAAGGATGCATAAGCTTCACCGAAGAGGATGCCCAAGGGTCTGAAGCGTGTCAAGAAGATCCTCTCGTTATTACCGCTGTTATCTGCCAGCACACTGTGCGGAGAATACTGATTGATCAAGGTAGCTCCACAGATATACTCTTTCTGGAATGCTATGTTAGGATGGGAATGCCAATCACTACTCTGACTCCAGCACCGTGCTCTGTTGTGGGATTCACGGGGGCTCCTATCACACCGTGAGGTAAGATAACATTAACCACGGTTTTTTACAGCGATGAAGGACAACGCGTGATGAAGATTGAATTCTTGATTATAAGCGCTCCCTCCTCCTAAAACGTGATTTTAGGAAGACCCTCCTTGAACCGCTTAAAAGCTGTGGTCTCCACCTATCACTTGGCTATGAAATTCGAGGCAGACACCGGGAGCATAATGATGGTTCGATCTCTGATATTACCATACCTTTCCCCGCGCAGCAATGATGGCCACTGAGACAGTTGAACTAGGATTATCTTCGAACCAACATCATGTCCCACCACTTCTTGAAAAATATGAATTAGAGTCGGGACGTTACACTCACTTGGGTACATCACTTCCCCAGCACCTAAGAGAAGAGATTGGTGAGCTTTTAAGACAGAGCCGTGACATTTTTGCATTCGCCACAGAGGAGATGCTAGGAATAGCACCCTATATAATTACTCATCAACTCAACATACGGGCCAAATAAGCACCCTTTAAGCAACAGAGGCGCAGATTTTGTATAGAACGTAACGAAGTTATCAAAACCGAGGTGCAAAAGCTGACCCCGTGCAGGGTTCATACAAGAGGTATTATATCCTGAATGGCTTGCTTACGTAGTATTAGTAAAAAAGCCAAACATAAGCTGGAGAATGTGTGTGCATTTTACAGATCTTAATGAAGCTTGTCCAAAGGATTCATACCAACTACCCAAGATAGATAGATTGGGGACTCAACAGCAGGATGTGAGTTATTCAGTTTCATAAATGCATTTTCAGGATACCATCAGATTTAGATGCATCCGCACGATGAAGAAAAAAAAGGTTTTCATAACGGCGGGAGGCACCTATTGTTATAAAGTAATGACCTTTCGGACTTAAGAACACCGGGGCCACTTATCAACGGTTGGTCAACAAAGTCTTTGCTCCTCAGATTGGGTGCAACATGGAAGTGTATGTGGATGACATAATAGTTAAGTCAAGGTAAAAACTTGAGCACCTTTCTGACTTAAGGAAAGCCTTAGAAGCACTTCGAAAATACTACACGAAGCTGAACCCAGAAAAAGGTTCGTTTGTGGCACCGGATGGCAAATTTCTAGGGTTTATCGTAAGCTTTCGAGGAATCGAAGCAAATCCCAAGAAAGTACAAGCCCTCCTTGAAATGGGGTCTCCTTGCTCCCCAAAGGATGCCCAAAAATTAGCCAAATGTATGCCTTCCCTTAACCGGTTCATCAGCCGTTCTACTGAAAGAGCTTTACTGTTCTTCAAAGTATTACGGAAAAAGCAGTCGTTCTGTTGGAATGAAGAATGTGCGCACGCCTTTGATCAGTTAAAATAGCACTTGGCACATCTTCCCATCATTACCTCGCCTGAGCCAGGCGTGAGTCCAAGTATTTACTTTGCCGTTTCTGAAAATACTATAAGTGCAGTGCTGGTAGCCGACTGCCAAGGGCAGTAACTTTCGGTATATTTCGTGAGTCAGACTCTCAAGGATCTAGAAATAAGGTACCCTACAATTGAGAAAACCGCCCTAGCCTTAGTTATTGCCGCGCGGAAATTGAGACCTTATTTCCAATCTCATACCATAACTGTGCTCACTAACCTCCCCTTTAGAAAGCTGCTTTCAAAGTTGGATTGTTCAGAAAGGATGTTGGGATGGGCGGTGGAACTCTCGGAACACGATATACATTATCAACCTCGGAGAGCTATTAAGGCCCAAGCCTTAGCAGACTTCCTGGTAAAATGTGATTTCAACTCCAAAGCACCTGAGTCAGCCGTGTCCATGAAAAAAAGCCCACTTGGAAGGTAATTGTGGATGGATCTGCAAATCAGGAGGGCTGCGGTGCAGGGATAGTATTAGTAAACCCAGAAGGGAAAAGCGCTATTGCTAGGACTTGATTTTGCTAAGGCAGCAGGAGCCAAATGTGTGGATATCTTGAGCGATTCCGAATTGGTAGTAAATCAGGTTACCGAGGAATATGGTGCTAAAGAGCCTCACTTAGCCCAGTACCTTGAGCTAGTCAAAGCAAAGATCTCTGAGTTAAAAGGCTTTAGCATACAAGGAATATCTCAAGAGGACAATCGGTGTGCAGATGAACTAAGCTGCCTAGCTAGAATTAAACGCACGATAGAACAGCAAAAAGGGCATATACAAGTGCAAGAAGCTAACGTCAAATACTTGAATAGGCATGCACCCACAAATGTAATGCAAGTGCAGCACAAAGAAGGCTGGATGTGTCCAATATTAGACTTCATTCTTCAAGGAAAAGAACTTATAGATAAAAATGAAGCGTGAAGGATACGAAGACAAGCATTTTGCTTCGTAATAATTGACCAACAACTCTACAAGAGGTCCTTCACCCATCCGTTGTTGAAATGTTTAACCTTAGAAGAAGGAAATTATGTGTTAAGGGAAATTCATGAAGGTATTTGTGGAGTCCATAGTGGAAGACGAACGTGAGCAAGGATGGCGTTAAGGGCGGGATACTTCTGGCCCACCATGAAAACAGACGCACACCCTTGTGCAAAAATGTGACAAATGCCAAAGATTCACACCACTCATCCATGTCCCGGCAATACTGTTACGCCCCATTGTGGATCCAATACCCTTTGATCAATGGGGAATGGACATCTTGGGGCCGTTCCCATTAGCCGGCGGGCAAAGAAAATTTCTGATGGTAGCAGTGGATTATTTCAGCAAATGGGTGGAGGCTGAAGCGGTAGCCAAAATCACAGACAACGCCACTCATCAGTTTTTGTGGAAAAATGTTGTCACCCATTTTGGAACTCCTCAAGCCATTGTAACTGACAATGGGATGCAATTTGACTTACCACGATTCCGCAAGTATTGCCAACATATGAAGATTGCTCTTCACTTTACATCTGTGGCATACCCTCAAAGCAATGGACAAGCAGAAGCGGAAAATAAGCAAATACTTAGTGGGCTCCGATGAAGATTAGATGATGCCAAAGGAAGGTGGGCGAAGGAACTACCTAGCATCCTATGGGCCCACCGTTCTATTTACCGGGTAGCCACAGGGGAAACTTTGTTTATGTTAACCTATGGCGCTGAAGCTGTAATGTCGGTGGAAATAGGAGAGCCTAGCTACCGCGTACAATATTACCATAACCCTAAGAATGAAAATCAACGAAGGCACTCCCTAGATTTAGTAGATGAGGTTCGGGAAGACGCCCTGCTTCGCATAGTAGCTCAGAAGCAACGTATATCCCAAAATTACAACCAACATGTGAATTCGAGGAGTGTAGAAGTAGAAGACCTTGTCCTTCGCCGAGCAAGTGTCACTCAACAAGGCATAGGAGCTGGCAAGGTCGCAGCAAATTGAGAAGGACCCTACCGGGTAGCCAAAAAACTTGGACATGGGAGTTATAAGCTGGAACGAGTCAACAGTACTAAAATACCGCGAGCCTGGAACATAAAGAACCTTAAAAGGTACTACGTATAGTAAACCACACCTTAGGGATGTAAATAAGAAGGAAATGTTAAAAGTATGCTTGTATGATATTAGAGCAAGGTAAGTTTCAAGCAAGTCATGCTGGACAATAGCTTATGTAAATAGTTAAGTGAATGTTTTGTTTGTAATAAAGTCATATGCATTTTGTTATTAGCATTACGGCGTGACTTGTGTAATGAGCAAAACAAAAGAGAAGGAAAAACGAACATTAAAAGAAAGAAAGAGAGGAAAAAGTCTGCGTATATATTCATTGGTATACCCTTTACACGGTAAAACAAAATGGTGCTAGGAAACCCTTAAGAGCATAAAAAAACTCGAATAAAAAGAAGGGATCTGCATGTCTATGGTCTTTTAACAAAAAAATACAAACGGGCGGCTAAGATGAACCGCTCTTGGATGCTCCAGATCCTCCAGGCTCTCCTCTTGAACGAATGATATCCTGGTGAAACTGGTTTGCTACCCGTTGGAGGAGTTCGCGGCTAAGGCCAGGAATATGGGGAACCAGGTGGCGAGCGAACCCTGAAAGACTCGAGGTGATGCCTTGCCGGTAAGAAGAGCTCATCAGGTCGCGGAATTCACTGCTTGCTTTAAAGTGCGAAATGACCTCTGCAGCGTTCTTCATGGTCCTAGATGTTTCTGTTTGGTGACGCTCCACCTTAGCGTGGAGCTCAGCCTGGCTAGCCAACAGGTCTTCCTTCAACCTCTGATTCTCCATAAGCAATCTATGGGCCTCTACCGCCACCCTTTCCTTCTCCTCCCTTGCCAACCTCGCCTCAGCTACCGTTGCTTCCCTTTCTTAGATCAAACGAAGCACGATTCTGCTCCCTTCGGCCTTTTCTTTTTTTATTACCTTACTCTCCTTCAACCGCGCTAGTTCCTGCATAGTTGTCTCTCGTTCAGGAAACCACCCCAAAGCCATGGCGGTGGACCAGGAGCTGATTTGCAATCACGGCATGAACATATAAATTTGAGATAATAGTAAATTCAGGTAACTAATAAGAACTGTACCTTCAAAGCATAAGTGGCAACCGTGTCCCCAGCAACCATTTGAGGGTCTTCTGTAGGGAGAGCAGCCAAGCTAACGCGTTGAATAGCACTAATGCCTTCACGAGGAGAATAGGAGCCTGAACCTCTAAGTTGGGGAGCCTCGCCCGAAGGAATTTCACCTACCGCAGGCATCCCGCCTTGAAAAGGAAGGGGCAGTGGCTCGAAAGAAAAACTGAAGGGATCTTCGGAGGTTGACAAGTCAATATGGAAAGGAGGAGAGATCCTACCCACACCTCCTTCAGAAGACGGTCCCTGCATTAATACCTGGGCCCCAAGAAGAGTTCATTCCCCATAGAGACCCGGGCAGGTGATAACGGCTCCGTAGGAGAAGCGAATCCCTCTGAAGAAACCACCGACATGAGTGGAAGCGTTCCCTCTTGTCCCGGTCCCTCAGAAGGAGCCTCCACCTCTTCGCTGGGCGGCTGAGTCTTTGGTGGCACACCCTGTACTATAACAGGGGCTGGGGCCGGTTCCTCCCCGGCTGTTTTAGGTAAATGAGTTGGGGCCTTAGGCATAGTTTTTGACCCATCCTCAATCAAAGTCTCAGCTACCGCCGTTTCCCCCAGCTAGGACACAACTTCGGGAACATCCCCCTCCGGATATGGCATAGATACTCCCATTCTTTGTTCATTATGGGCTGGCGGTATCCTCTCTGTAGCAGGAGAGGCCTGAACAATAGGTACCTCCGGGACATTCCGAAGAAGGAGATACCACAAGACTATCACCAGTAGACCGAGCCTTGCTAGCAACCTTCTTAGACCGTGTAACCTTTTTAGGAGGCTCCTCCCCACTCCCAGTTATGGCCCTCTTCCCTTTTGTTGTGTTCTTCCTACTCTCAGCTTCGCTCCGTTTCTCTTTTTGCCTTAACTCCTCGCGGTAGGCCTTGGTGAGCCTCTTGTCTTGGGAAGAGAAGGGAAAATAACTAAGATAGAGATTAATGAAATAAGCTTAAGGTAAAGAAAACTTCCTTCATCTTTGGAGAGACCACTCACTACTAATCGGATGAGCACACAAGCCCACCTCAACCAACACTTTCTCTTGTGACAGCACCTCCTTGGTGGCCAGGTACCGTGAGTCCAAATCCCTTTCGAAATACCAAAACACCTCTTTTTCAAGAGAAGATAGCTCGTCTTCCGAAGGGATACTGCACTTGTTCAATGTAGTCTAATAAGCAGGAATATTAAGAGGCTATGTGGGCCTCACCCAAACAAACTTATTTTTCGAGAAATTCAGTTTGGAAGGGTTAAGCTCCACAAACTTAACCCCCCTGAGCTGCTTAGCCCTAAAATGATAATCAAACCTATGTGTGGAAGAAGTTAGCCCTGCCACAAAACAAGTAAGCAAATAACCATAAATTTTATGAAAACCGTTGGGGTAAATATGGATAGGGCACAGAGAATATTACCTAAGGACCCACTCAAGAATGCCCGGTAAAGAAACTTGCAAACTAGCTTCTAAAGAATCTATGGTAACAAAAAAGAATCCAGGAGAGCGAATGTATAACATGTTGTCGTTCTCCCTCGGGCCCATGATTTCATAATCATTTAGAAAATAATATTTCCACGAAATAGTTTTACCCCCTCCGTTGTGGCCATCGAGGACACAAGTGACCCCAAAGGAAGAGCTCAAGCCGCCTCTGGAAACTGAGCACGTACAACTAGTTCATCAGGGGACCTTAAAGAGGGAGGAGCTAGCCGAGATAACCGCTCCACCGCCATTCCCTCTTCAGAGGATGCCTCTCCGGTTCGGCCTTGGTATCCACCACCTTTGTGCGCACGCTTTGGAGCCATTTCACTAAAACAAAAAGGAAAAAGAAACAAGAAAGAAGGTTAGAAAGGGAGTCTTACCCTGAAAAACACTAGACTACTCAAGAATGCCCGGTAAAGAAACTTGCAAACCAGCTTCTAAAGAATCTATGGTAACAAAAAAGAATCCAGGAGAGCAAATGTATAACATGTTGTCGTTCTCCCTCGGGCCCATGATTTCATAATCATTTAGAAAATAATATTTCCACGAAATAGTTTTACCCCCTCCGTTGTGGCCATCGAGGACATAAGTGACCCCAAAGGAAGAGCTCAAGCCGCCTCAGGAAACTGAGCACGTACAACTAGTTCATCAGGGGACCTTAAAGAGGGAGGAGCTAGCCGAGATAACCGCTCCACCGCCATTCCCTCTTCAGAGGATGCCTCTCCAGTTCGGCCTTGGTGTCCACTACCTTTGTGCACACGCTTTGGAGCCATTTCACTAAAACAAAAAGGGAAAAGAAACAAGAAAGAAGGTTAGAAAGGGAGTTTTACCCTGAAAAACACTAGACGACTCAGCAAAGTCCCATTTCAGCGAGATGAGGGCGTTCATCTCTTACACCGAGGAGGCACTCTCGGGACCAGGCCAACAAGCAAAGGCAGAAATCGTTTCGTTAGGAAGCACCCCCGCCTCCTCAGTAATAATTGGGCGGCCAAATATTCCATAAAGTCTGCTGCAAGCTGAGCCTCTTTGCAAGGATCCTCCATGGGAACCTCAGGTTCCTCCATGGAAGCCCTAACGAAGTAAGATGGATCTAAAAACGAAGAAAGGGAACCCAAACAAAGTAAAATCAAGCCTTATTTTAACCGAAAATACATAAAAATGAGCGATTACCTTAAAATCAAGTCAAAAACGAGGAGGAAAGAAAGAGCAAGTGAAGAAATCTGTGAGAGAGAGAAGAATCGCGCGAGAGAGAAGAGGAAGAACTGGTTTAGGGCTTTTGGCAAATGGTTAAGGGTCTTCAAGGCTTGGGGAAAAGGGAAGGGCAGATGGAGCAAGGGGAGAGTTGCACGTGGCACTCCACATCGTAATTTACGATTTCAATTAACATAACCCTGGAAGCTGGGGGGCTGACGGTTGTTTTGCTCCAGTTGAAATGGGAGCACGAAGTACTCGGGCGCGGTAAACTTTCACCTAACGTGAGAGCCCGTGGTTATTTGTGCCCCCATCTAACACCGGGGGCTGGCGGTTGTTTTGCTCCAGTTGAAATGGGAGCATGAAGTACTCGAACGCGGTAAACTTTCACCTAACGTGAGAGCCCGCGGTTATTTGTGTCCCCATCTAACACTGGGGGCTGGCGGTTGTTTTGCTCCAGTTGAAATGGGAGCACGAAGTACTCGGGCACAGTAAACTTTCACCTAACGTGAGAGTCCAGGGTTATTTGTGTCCCCATCTAACACCGGGTGCTTGCGGTTGTCTTGCTGCAATTGAGATGGGAGCACAAAGTACTCGGGCGCGGAAAACTTTCACCTAACATGAGAGCCCGCGGTTATTTGTGTCCCCATCTAACACCGGGGGCTGGCGGTTGTTTTGCTCCAATTGAAATGGGAGCACGAAGTACTGGAGCGCTGTAAACTTTCACCTAACGTGAAAGCCCGCGGTTATTTGTGTCCCCATTTAACACCGGGGGCTGGCGGTTGTTTTGCTCCAATTGAAATGGAAGCACGAAGTACTTGAGTGATGTAAACTTTCACCTAAGGTAAGAGTTTGCGATTATTTGTGTCCCCATCTAACATCGAGGGTTGGCGGTTGTTTTTGTTCCAAATGAAATGGGAGCACAAAGTACTCGGGCGCGGTAAACTTTCACCCAATGTGAGAGCCTGCGGTTATTTGTGTCCCCATCTAACACCGGGGGCTGGCGGTTGTTTTTGCTCCAAATGAAATGGGAGCACGAAGTACTCAGGCACGATAAATTTTCACCTAACGTGAGAGCCCGCAGTTATTTGTGTCCCCATCTAATACCGGGGGCTGGCAGTTGTTTTGCTCCAATTGAAATAAGAGCACGAAGTACTCGGGCGCGATAAACTTTCACCTAACGTGAGAGTCTGCGATTATTTCTGTCCCCTCTAACACCTGAGGGCTAACGGTTGTTTTGTTCCAAGAGAAATGGGCGAAACAGCATAACGACCAAAATAGAAGAAGAGCACACGATTATGCGAACTTGTTTGGCATTAAGTACACAAACGAACAACATAAAGCGTAGCCTTACAAAAAGTTAGCCTACAAAGCGGGGCTGTTAATTACAATCATAGCAAAAACCCCCAAAAGCATTTACATCCCGAAGATAATAATACACAAAAAGATCATTAAAACTATAAAAATCTACCCAAAAGAAGCATAAGGCACCAAGGGATCATCTCCACAGCAGAACAGGGATCCAGAATATGAGAATAGTTGAGTCTGGAATTCACCCCCTGTAGTGCCCCAAAAAAGATATACGATCGCGAAGGTCACCACAAAGAGCACATCGAAATACCTAGTTGTGAGCGGTAAACGGCAAGTACTCTCGGGATACCATGAAGCTTGTGATGACCGGGTCCCATCTACCACCGGATCAGGGCAGTCGGATGTACAACTGATACTGCCTCACCCAAGAGGAAGGATCCTCCACATCAGACAAAGTCCAAATAGTAAACACTGGATTTCAGACTGTGATCAGACACAAAATAGGCGAATCCGTTGACACATCCCACCACTTAGAAATTTTAGCATCCCTGCAAGAGGTCAAATCATCACAAACCGTGTCTGGGAAGACCATTCTGCGTGAAAGTCTAGTCCTAGTATCCAACGAACTAAGTAAGGGCGGATGTGAGCACCCTCTAAGTAGTGACCCCAATCAGACAAAAAGAAAAGTTCTCCATTTAAACAAACATGATTTATAAATTAAATATTTCAGGGACCCACATCAAGGGTTCCCCAAAAATTCCATTCACCTTCCCAAAAGTACACTTGATACTCACTAGGCCATGGGCCATAGTAGGGATGGCTCAGATCCATCCCCATAAGAAAAAGATAAAACCCAAAATGCGGAGCGGTATCAAAACACCCAAAAACTAAGTTTAGAGGAAAGTCTAGGTAACCTGCTGAGATATCTTCGGGTAACGCTACTAACTGGCGTACACCTAAAGCGGGATTACAAACAAACAACTACGAAAGGTTGTAGTCCCAGCATAACACCAAACCGCCTTGAACGCCCTTAACGCGAACGTTATCGGTTAACGCCTCAAGCACTTCAGGTGGCATAACAGAAGAAAAATCTCCCGAAGATGAAAACACCTCCAGGTTATCACGAGAAAAGTCCCTCTCCAGTTGCAAGAAAAATCCATCTGCACAACGACTAAGAGTGTTAAACGATTGTTTTTCGATAAAGTCATAATCCGAAAGTAAGCCAAAAAACTCAAAAGACGCACAAGAAAATCTTAAAAGCGACTTGGCTGGAAGCCAAGACATGATTTCACGAGTAACGTCCTCGATGAGAAAACTTGAATATAAGAAAACTTGAAAACTTGGATATAAAAAAAAACTTGGAAAAACCCGAGCTAATGATGAAGAAAATGACAAGGCCATAAAGGGTATTTATAGTTAAACACTTTGAGGCTAAGGCACTTTGGTCCCAAAGTGGGGGGCTAATTGATAACTACAAAAATAGCTCATTCTAGAAGACGGTAGAAGTAACACCAAGACATTACTGCTCCCTTCATCCATACCGTCCCTTCACTCATACCGTCCCTTCACCATTACCACCCCTCTGCCCATACTGCCCCTCTGTCAACACCACCCCTCTTATCTAATAGCATCCATCTCAAGCACTCCCTACCCCCTATAAATATGAGATAAATCATAGAGCATAAGGCAAGGGACTTGAGCCTAATTCCCCCTCTTCGAACCCAAACAAAAAACCCAGAGACACCTATAGAGCTGCCGGTACATAGAATCCGGACTAGTAACTCCTCTTTGCCCCCAAGTCCCGTAGCTGCAACCCTATCCACCACGCCATTTCCTATCCTGTATACATGGGACACTTACCCTCAAAGTCGGGTCATAAGAGGTTAGATATCCTCAATTATGGTCCAAATTTGCCAACATCAATTGAATTCTTTTAGGATAACATTAGCTATTTTTCTATTTCCTCTGACCTAAGGATGACCCAATCATGTCATATATTTTAATTTTTGTATAATGAAATCATATAGTATTTTGAATTTTTATAAATGTTTCCAACATATTTAAACATGGGAATTACACCAGAATAGTTAAGCTAAATTATTAATAAACGACAAAGACTCCAATGTTGACCCAAACTCTCCAAGAAAAGAAATTTATGAAAAATTTTAAGAATTTCTTTTTCTTTCCTTTCAGAGCATAATTTTGGAAATTTTTTATTCCATTTTTATCAACAACGGGACCATTTAGAACGTGCATGGCGGCAATATCATTCCGGGAAAGAAACACTAGGAAAGAGGGCATGCAAGCATACGGAGAAGTGGGACTCGAAGCATATACTCTAACAATACATATCACTCATTTTATTTCAGACCGTCCCCAGAAATAGTCATCTTTCTTATAGAAACAATTATGAGTTCTAATAGTCATTCATTGTAGCAAATTAGTACTTAATTTTTGGTCAAAGAACCAACTATTACAAATACTTAAGCACCTCTTTTTGGCACAATTTTCTCTTTGTAGTTTTTGATTTTTTTTTTTTAGCAACTAAAAACCAAGTTTTTAAATGATCTTTTTTTTCTATTTTCAATTTTCACTCAAATTGTGAAAGAACTAAAAAATCCAATAACAACCCAGTGCCTCAAAGAGGCTCCTGTCAAGACAAGGTCTGGGGAGAGTAACATGTACACACCCTCTAGCTACAGCACAAAGGCGCTAACAGAAACAATACAAAACATGCCCTAAGTTGTTAGGTGAAAGCTCAAGAATTGTTCTATTATACTCAACATGCCTCATTGGGTGACCATCCATTGAGCTTAATGCATAAATAACGTATATATTTACTTCATATTACATACTAAAATTACATTAATATAAAGAGTAGACTATTAGATCTGAACTTCAAACCTCCAGAAGAGACGTGGATAGCTTTGTAACAAACAGACAATCCTCAAAGCTAATCTCAAACAAAGGCTCAAAAATAGATATTATACTTAAATAATTTTCAACCTGTAAATCATATGTAATATTTATTTTTAGATAGAGAGAATTTAGAATAACAGGATGGGTGGAAATAGGGCGGGAATCTATTAGTCACGTGTATATGGTTGAGATTTGTGAGTTCCATAAACAGACAACGAGGCCAAGTGCATCATAGAGGAGGAGAGTCTGAATTGATATTGAGTTGATCCAAAGGCAAAAGAAAAGTATGAAAGACTTACACTTGTAAAAGCAACATCTTTATTGGTCCACGTGGCATCCATAAATTTGGCTCCTACCCAAGAATCTACTACGGCATTCTGGTCCATTTCCTCACTTGCCAAATAAAAATCCCAGAAAAAGTTTTGACTCATTAAGTCTGGTAGGACCTGTCAAAACCAGTGGTGGATCCATAACAAACACCCACAGGGACACTCACAATGGACCATAGACCAGCTGTATATACCAATATCAAATACAACACCATTAAAATAGTAATTACTTACAATAATGACATAATTTTTATATTAAAACTCAGCACTCCCAACCTCAAAACAAATGGGCCGGAAGGCCACAGGTGGGGCACGGCAATGAGTTGGGCCTTGGGGTTGGGGGCCTCGGAAACTTAGAAGGGGATTGTATAATTTAAGCCTAAATACAACAACAACAATAATAACAAACCTAGTGCCTTAAGGGGTGGGATGTACGCAGCCTTACCCCTTCAGGGTGCTATCCTAAAGGGAGGCTGTGTCCGAGATCCCCCAATCTGAGAAGCATACGGCATGAAAGTATGGAAGCATAGAGCAGAAACACGGCACAAGGCAAGCATGACAAGCATAAAGCAGCCAAAAGGCAAATAGTAAGCAATTAATAAGGCAAATAATAGGCAAATAGGGAAATATGCAAATAAAGCAAGTTCCAGCCATATCGGGAACGCCACAGAAGCAGTCATATAAGCCTTAATTTAAGCCTAAATATTTACCAATATTAAGTTTTTAGTGCATGGGCCCTTGGGGATCCATACCCCCAATGCTAAAAGTACGGATCCGACCTTGGTCAAAACCCAAGCAACTCACACATCTATAGAAGGGCCCCCATACTGCCTGTTATCATTCGTAATAAAAGAGAAATAATGATCTATGTATTATATATTATAGATACACATATACAAACATAACGTAAAGAAGACACATATCAACTAGTATTACAATATATAGTGAATTATTCAAAGTGTGTTTGAACTGAGCAAGATGCCTTTTTTGTTAAAAGAATGGCCCACCAATCAAAACTTGCTCTGTACCTTAAAATCTCAGGATCGACCCTAAAATCCAGGCTGCGCAATCCACGAAAATAAGGATAAGGTTGTGTACATCTATTCTGTCTTTTTCTAATGTGTACCTTGTGAGCTACATTGGCGTTGTTATTGCTAGAGTAATGATGTGACTTGTCATGAATAATAGCAACAAAATTTCACAAACTTGCTCTGACATTAACAATTTTGCCCAAGTAATAACATTACCCTTTTATAGTTATATCATAGTTGCAGGAAACTCTGAAAATGCTAATGTTTCCCGCGGTGATTCGGCGTTTCAAAGTCAAATTCACGCTTCCCACGCATATCAAACTCGACGAAAACATGATTCAAAACAATTATGGAATCATTTTGATAAGGAGATACTTATCCAATGATTTGTTAGTTAATTATATCATTCAATTTATTGAATGATTGAATTGTGTTGAACATTTTGGAGTCAATTTGTTTGTATCTTATTTATTGGGGTGCTTAATTTTTCTTGATTAGTACTTAATATTGACTTTGTTTTAATATCTATGCTTTAATTGCTCAATGAATGATATTTCATGAATTTTTCTAGTATATCTAATATATAGTAATATAACTGCTCCTCCACGCTCCCAAACTTAGAAACTTCTATGATTGCCCGCTCCCCCGCTCCCGCTCCCGCTCCCGTTCCTGCTCCCACTTCGTGCAACTATGATTTATATCATTTCGCTCCTTCATAGTTTTACTGATGATGGAGCTACCACCACAAACACCACCATTACTATTTTTCTGTCTTTCCTACGAATCAGAAAGAGCACCAAGTTTTACCTGCAGATTGAATTACAAGAGAAATAAAAGGTCTACTCCCACTTGTGTTTATCATTTGTTCCTGGTCCTGCCCAACTTTTGTTCCTTACCATATTCTCCTTCAACACAACAAAAAAAAAAGGGGGGGAAAATTCCCTTTTTCACCTTTTGCCCTTGGTTTCTTTTCACTTTCTAATGACCCACTTAGTAGATAATCATACCAGATAGACAAATTAAGCAAGTTTGAAAGGAAAATAAAGGAGGGGGAGTGGAGATTCTTACCTGGTTATTTATAAGCTCCCTTGAATAACATACAAGCCCACGAAAAGCTCAGCAAACTTTGCTATTGCCTTCAACGACTCCCCAATTCGTCAGGAAGACAAGGAACATGTCATTTTCCTGCACAAAAGCATTTTTTAGACGGTTCTGCACTGATGAGTTCCAGATTGAGAATGGCAGCTATGGCAGCTTCTTCTCCAGTGAAGTTCTTCCATCCCTTGGAGCCCGAATCAACCAGACAACCAAGCTCCGAAAGTATATAATCTCACCTTATGATCCTCGCTACAGGTGATAACCTATGCATTTTTTTTCTTTTTTCTTGGATAAGTGAGCAGGATGTCATGTTATAAGGCCTCAACCTTGGTATTGTTTTGTCAATACCAGTGGGTTCATTATTTTTCTCTAAAAGGGAATCTCAAAACTATAACATTGAGTTTCCTCATGATTAGCTGATGATATTTCAGGGCTTGGGGGATGGTGCTAGTGCTTCTGGTTGTTTACTCAGCTTGGATCTGTCCTTTTGAGTTCGCATTTTTGACGTACAATCAAGACGGGCTTTTCATCATCGACCAGATAGTCAATGGCTTTTTTGCCGTTGACATTATTCTTACCTTCTTTGTTGCATATGTTGACACACATTCTTACCTTCTGATTGACGACCCAAAGAAAATAGCAATCAGGTCAGTTACTAGCATCCCTTTGCCAGTTTTCAATCATTATGGCTAGTGAATATTCCCTAGTTAGAGTATATGTATAAACCTGTTTATACACATCCACCTAACTAATCAAGCTTTTGGTATAGCTGGTTCCCCACGACCTTTTTGACCAAGAGGTCTCAAGATCAGCTCTCATCAACCCCCTAAAAAAATGATTATCCATATAATTTGACAAAAGGCATGAGGAATGGTAGTGTACTACCCACGGTTCAACCCAATGAAAATTTGCATGAGGGGGCAATATTGGGATATATGTATAAAATCATTTAGGATTCAAAGCCGCCCCCCCCCCTCTTCTCTTTCCCCCAAGTTGGGATTCCTGTTCAGGAAAAATATTATACTCTCCTTAACACTCCAAAAAGATATTTAAAAAAAAAAATCATTTACAGGACTGCATCTAGCAGCTTAAAATTTTAGAATACTTAGTTCTTTACACTTAAAATTTGCTTAGAACTTTGAATAATCCAATTACAGGTATCTGTCCACCTGGTTCATTTTTGATGTCTGTTCTACGGCACCACTTCAGGCTCTCAGTATTTTGTTTACGGACCACAATGAGGGACTCGGCTTTAAAGCGCTCAACATGCTTAGACTCTGGCGGCTTCGAAGAGTCAGCTCCCTGTTTGCAAGGTTCAAATCCAAGTTAAAACTAGTGATTCTTCAAGCCAGTTTCCCAAAATGCAATGTAAAATGAATAAGAATTCACCAAGTTGTTTTATTTCTACAGGCTAGAGAAGGACATCAGATTCAACTATTTTTGGACTCGCTGCACAAAACTTATCTCAGTAAGCCATCATATAGTTCCATTTCCATTCAGAATCAATGATGCATTCTAAGTATTGAATCAAATAATAGCCATTTCATAATAAGAAAACCAGTAGTTAATAATGTTGAAGAAAATTTAGAATATATAATTCTAAATTTTATATCTCAAAGAAGAAATTCACACAAAATTGGAGACACAACACAAAACTTTATTTAATTGAGAATATTACGATAAAACTCTCAATAACAAGACTACAACCTTGTATATATATATATATAAGACTTTTTTCTTATTTATTTTATATTCTCGATATCATTTAAGGTTTAAGGTCATGGGTATTTATAATAACCCAAATGTAATACAAACCACTCATTTTTAATAACTAATTAATTTGTAACCTCACATTCAATCCACTTAAATTAGACATATATACTTAAATTAGATTTAGTTTTAATTATATGAGCTAGCATTGATCTCAACACTCCCCCTCAATGTTAGCTCTCATCTTCTTCATTGTGTCAAGTTGATTACGAAAATTTTCAAACTTGCCAGTACTTAAACTCTTCGTGAACAAATGGGCAACTTTATCATTTGTGTTGATCGGTCTCATTTCAATCTCATCTTGCAAAACCTTTTCTCTGATAAAGTGGTAGTGCACTTCAACATGCTTAGTTCTTGCATGAAAGACCGGATTCTCTGCCAAACGAATTGCTGATTGATTGTCACAGTACAGCGGAACTGTATAATCTACTATTTGATGTAGATCATTTAACAGTTGTATCAACCATGTACTTTCTTGAGCTGCCATTGCTGCTGCTCGATATTCAGCCTCAATGGTTGACAATGATACTGTCGGTTGTCTCTTGCTACACCAAGAAATTGTTCCACAACCAAGCTTGAACACATACCCAGTTGTCGATCTCCTGGTGTCATGATCTCCTGCATAGTCAGCATCACAATAGCCAACTAACTTGCAGTCTTCACCTTTCTTGTACAAAAGACCATAGTCAATTGTGCTCTTCACATATCTCAGTATTCGTCGAACTGCTTCCAAATGAGGCTTCTTTGGATTTTGCATGTACCAACTCATCACACCAACTGCATAAGAAATGTCAGGTCGAGTCAAGGTTAAGTAGATTAGACTACCTACCAATTGTCGGTACATCGTTGAATTTTCCAAATCTTTTCCTTCATGTGCGCACATTTTGGAATTTGGCTCCATCGGCGTTGAAATCGGCTTGCATTCGAGCATTCCAAACCTTTTCAACAAATTTTTGGAATATTTTTGCTGACAAAGAAATATTCCTTCTCGTGTGCGATCAATCTCTAAGCCAAGAAAGTGTTTGAGCTATCCAAGTTCCTTCATCTGGAAACGTACTGATAAATTCTCCTTTGTCTGAAGAATTTCTACCTCATCATCACCTGTTAGGATTAAATCATCCACGTACACTAACACGATAGCTAATTTTCCTCCAACGGCTTTGACAAACAAGCTGGAATCTGCAAGTGTAACTGAACAACTGCTTTGTGTTAGGAATTCAGCAATTTTACCATACCATGCCCTAGGTGCTTGTTTTAGTCCATAGAGTGCTTTCCGCAGCTTACACACATATTCAGGACGATCTTGACTCTGAAAACCCATTGGTTGAATCATGTAGATCTCTCGATCTAGCCCTCCATGAAGAAAAGCATTCTTCACATCCATTTGACACAAATTCCAGTCTTTGTTGGCTGCAAGTGCAAGTAAGACTCGCACAGTTGTAAGTTTCGCTACTGGACTAAATGTTTCATCATAGTCTAGTCCATATTGTTGAGAAAAACCACGAGCTACCAATCGTGCCTTGTATCTTTCGACTGAGCCATCTGGACGACGCTTTATCTTGTAAACCCACTTACAGGATATGGGTTTCACATCTCTTGGCTTTGGCACAAGATCCCAAGTTTGGTTTTGCTCAAGTGCAACAATCTCTTCTGTCATTGCTGCCATCCACTCAAAACTTTGTGATGCTTCTTCAAACGTCTCAGGTTCTTTTATAGTTATTTCTTCGACTATGGCTGCATTGGCATATTTGGGATTTGGCCTTCGTGTTCTTGTTGACCTTCGAAGTTGAGATTGCGGAGTTGATTCTTCAGTTTCACTAGGCTCACCTTCTTCTCTTGGTTGTTGATACACACCAGTTCGCCAAGGATTCTAAGTCACTATTTGTTCGACGTCACTTCCATTCGAATCTTCTGATTCATCTGAACTTGGTTGAAATTGAGCAATATGCTCCCCCATCTTTTGTTGCAGCTTGTCTTCAAATTCTTTCAAGTCAGGTAACACCTTCTTCTCTGAGGACCACCAAGAAGATGCTTCATCAAACACCACATTTCGTGAAGTGCAGCATCTATCACTTGTTGGATCACAACATTTCCATCCCTTTCTCTGGCTATCGTATCCCACAAAGATACATCTAATAGCTTTCTTGTCAAACTTGTTCCGTAAATGATCAGGAACAAATACATAACATACACAACCAAATACTCGAAAGTAACTAACTGTAGGTTTCACGTTCCACAGTTTCTCAAAGGGTGAAACAAATTCTAACCTTTGTTGAGGAAGTTTGTTGATCACAACAGCTGCAGTCCTCATTGCTTCAGCCCAAAACCTTCCCGGTACATTCTTTGCATGTAGCATACTGCGACAAATTTCTGCAAGATGCCTATTTTTTCTTTCAGCTACACCATTTTGTTGTGGTCTATTGGCACAAGTGTATTGATGACGTATCTGGGATTCCTTCAGGTATTGAGAGAACTCGTTTGAACTATATGCTCCCCCATTATCTGTGCGTAAGCAACGAATCTTCTTTCCCACTTCTTCTTTAACTATCTTTCTGAACTCTTTAAACTTTGAGAATGTGTCAGATTTTTCTTTCATAAAGAAAATCCACACGTACCTTGAGAAGTCATCAATGAAAGTCACCATGTATCGCATACCACCAATTGACGGTTGCTTAACTGGTCCGAACACATCAGAATGAACTAACTCTAATGGCTGCTGCTTTAAATTTTGATTCCATGTATGGTAGTTGGTGTGATTTACCATACTGGCATCCTGCACGTACTGTGTCTGTCCGCACATCAAGTTGTGGTAGCCCTTTCAACATCAACTTATTTGCCATCACCTTTAGCTTGGAATAGCTAACGTGACCTAACCGCATGTGCCATAGATCTGTTGTCTCATTTTTTCTTGCCTTGTCCACATATGCAGACTCTGCTGACAACACATAGACTGACTCCACTTGTCGTCCTTCCATTGCCGGTTTTTCTGAGATTTTGATGTCACGATACACCTTCACATCTCGAGGACCGAACATAACATAATGGCCTAATGATGTTAATTGAGCTACAGATAACAAATTTTTCTTCATCCCTGGAACATAATAAACATCTTGAAGTGGCACCTTATTAGAATTATATCGAGGCGTAACTGTAGTCTTACCGATATGGGCTATCGGTAATCTTGAGTTATCAGCTGTCACCACCATACGACCTCCCTTATACTCAGACAAGTTTTGCAACATCTGTTTATCACCTGTCATGTGATTTGAGCAGCCTGAATCTACAATCCAGTCAGTCTTGTAGTCAATCTTTTATGATGTTGTTGCCATGAGAGCTAAGTCTTCTTTCTCCATGGCGAAAAGCGCTTCGGCATCCCAACCATCTTCGCTTTCCTTAGAAGTAGAAGTAACAGTATTACTTTCAACAAGATTTTTCTTCGACCAACAGTCTTTTTCCATGTGGCCCATTTTCCCGCAATTGTAACACTTGCCATTGAACTTTTTAATATTACCGCGATTCTTCGAAGCTCCCCATCGATGAGAATCTTCCTTTCCTTGGTGATACTTCTTTTCACCATCCTTTTTAGATCCACCATTACTATGTCGCTTAACGTTGCTTTTGTTGGTGTAGAGCGCTTCCTCTTCACTCTTCAACAGGACTCCTCCCATTTGCTTGGCCATAGCTTCTTGACCAGCAAGCAAATTTTCAAACTCAACAAGTGATGGTTGTGTCGGCCATCTGTGTATAGCGGCAACAAACCCTCGGTATTCGGGTTTTAAACCATGGATAATTAATCTCTTTATCCTGGCATCCCCGATAGACGCTATTGAATCTAAAACAGAAATTTCACGGCATATTGATTTCACCTTGTGAAAAAAATTGGGCAATCGTCATGTCATGTTGCGCCATTGATATCAGTTCGTTTTCGAGAATTTGCAGTCTTGTATCACTGTAGTGTAACAAAAGTGTCCCATGCTTCCTTCAGTGTTTAGGCATCACGTATGTGCTGCAACATTTCTTCTTCAACTGTGGTCTTTAAAGCAAACATTGCTTTGCCTGCTTTAATTTTCCACTTCCGCAAGATGCCATTGGCATCTTCTGCTGCCGGTTGTGTAACCTCACCACCACCGACAATCTCCCAAAGGTCGTGACCTTGTAGGTAAGACTCCATACATGTTACCCACGTGGTGTATTTTGTGTTGTTGAGCTTTTTGATTCCTCCAACTACTTGAAGATCACCCATTATGCCAACAAGAGTTTGACTATGTGAAAAACAAGCTTGTCTTGACAAATCTTACACCGTGGCTCTGATACCAATTGTTGAAGAAAATTTAGAATATACAATTCTAAATTTTATATCTCAAAGAAGAAATTCACACAAAATTAGAAACACAATGCACAACTTTATTTAATTGAGAATATTACGATAAAACTCTCAATAACAAGACTACAACCTTGTATATATATATATATAAGACTTTTGTCTTATTTATTTTACATTCTCGATATCATTTAAGGTTTAAGGTCATGGGTATTTATAATAACCCAAATGTAATACAAATCACTCATTTTTAATAACTAATTAATTTGTAACCTCACATTCAATCCACTTAAATTAGACATATATACTTAAATTAGATTTAGTTTTAATTATATGAGCTAGCATTGATCTCAACAAATAACTTACAAGTTAGTTGCTACATGATTGGTTGTTACCTAATGATGTTTTCGTATTGTCCTCAGTAATGCATATGTAGTATACTTGATTAGAACGTATTTATAAATGTATTAGCATCTAAAAAACTATTTCAAATGCGCAATAATTAATTGTATTTCTTTCATTCAAATTTTTTGCAAACAATTGGCTTTAAAAGCAACTTACTTTCCAATAAAAACCCAACATGATCAGCTTGACCTGTTAATGTGAAATTCCCCTAATGCCAAATAATTTGATTCCATGATTATAAGCTCTCGAGACATGATCTATCTCCTTCTGATCCAGGTAACTCTATTTGCTGTTCATTGCGCTGGATGCTTTTATTATCTGATAGCAGATCGGTATCCTGATCCAAGGAAAACCTGGATTGGTGCAGTGAACCCCAATTTCAAGTTAGAAAGCACATGGAAGAGATACGTTACTTCAGTTTACTGGTCCATTGTAACACTAACAACCACAGGCTATGGCGACCTACATGCAGAGAACACTGCAGAAATGATATTTGATATCTTTTATATGCTATTCAATTTAGGACTGACATCATACCTAATTGGCAACATGACAAATCTTGTAGTTCACTGGACCAGCCGCACAAGAGACTTTGTAAGTTTTCTTCAACCCTATGCTTGATAGCCTACTTAAAAAAGCACAAGTTGTTTCCGTGCCAATAAATCAGCACAAAGCCAGAGCAATACCCATAATTAAATAAAAGAAACTCATGCAATGCCCCAGTATTAGGTCTAACATATTTGGGTATTTTTTGGGTTTTCGTTGGTTTTGAGTCAACTATTGTTTCATGTTTTCTAGGGTACTCTCACGATATCACCATCAGCCTACTGTTATTAGCTAGTGACTTGTCATGTTTGCTCAAGTAAAATGAGCGCCAAAAGAGGGGAAAGAAAAAGAACGATATCATTAAGTAGATAGTACATGTATGTATGCAAGAAACATAAATATAAGAATGTCCAAAATTTTCTGCTCCATTTTGGCCAAAGTTACATGTTATTGAGGGCATTTCTATCATTTCTGCATGATTAACACCATTTTAGGGTGGTTGACTGTGTTTCTAACTCGCACATCAACCCCTAGAAACAGCGTGAAAGTGAGGGTATCTAAAAAAAACATATCAAAAAATAGAGAGTATCTCAAAAACATTATTAAACAATTAGGATACCCAAAAATGTGTAAGTATCTAACTTGTGGTTTTTTCCATTAAATATCACAAGCAGCCATATTTTCAAATAACATGAAGGCGTGTTACCCATGAAATCCAGCTAATCATATCAGATTACAGTTTCTTACAAGTTCTTTCACATGAACATGATTTTGCGAAAGGACCCCTTTTTTGGTAGGTAATTTAGTAACTGGATGTTCGGGCCAACTTGCATTGTTACACATACTTGGATTACACACCACCCACTCAAAAGTTTCCTTATGTACAACAGGGCCATAGAAAAGCAGCTTTTAAATGCTTTTCTGTCTGAACTGGTGATGCAGAGAGATACAGTTCGGGCTTGCACGGAGTTTGCAGCAAGGAATCAGTTGCCTCCACGCATACAAGATCAAATGCTAGCACACCTATGTCTGAAGTTCAAAACAGAAGGGATGAAACAACAGGAGACATTAAATGGTCTTCCAAAAGCTATCCGGTCAAGCATCTCACATTATCTCTTCTTCCACATTGTCCAAAGAGTTCATCTTTTCCATGGGGTTTCACACAATTTCCTTCTCCAACTGGTACTACTACTATAACCTCATATCTATTTTTTATACCTGTCTCCAAAACTTCTAGTTATCCATTTCGATACCTACTTCTATTTCACAAAACACAATAATCAATAAAGGTCAGACTTGGGCATGAGAGTCAGACACGACTATGTATTTGGAGGTCAAACCCAGCTATTTTTAAATATATTTTGGTATAATTTAAAGTGTCCAATTATAACATTGTCTTATTCAACATGGATATAATGAAGAGTATGAGTAACATAGACTATGGGATAGAGATATTTTACACCTAGTAAAATCATATTACTAGCTTCGCACTTGTCTCTCTAAGTCTTATCATACTAGTATCATCTTTCTCGTGACAAGGTGTCAGAGATGGAAGCAGAATATTTTCCACCCAAGCAAGATGTTATACTGCAGAAGGAGGCTCCAACATCTCTTTACATACTCGTATCTGGTGCAGTGGTCAGTGATTTCAGATAATACCAGTTACCAACATTTATGCACATACTTATAGTCTAGTTCTAGACATCTATCCTGGACATCATTTGATGTTCAAGAATGATCTGGTTTGCAGGATATGCTAGCACAAATTGATGGCCGTGATCAGGTAGATATATTTTTGAAATTCAAAAACGAACAAGATTGCCTTTTCTTGTACATTTCTTGCTAAAGAGGAAACCGGTTACTCTTCTTGTACATTTCCTGACAGAGAAACTGTACAGGTTATCCAAAAGGCATTTGCAGGCGACATTTTTGGAGAGATAGGGGTTTTGTGTAACAGACCACAGCCATTCACAGTTCGCACTACAAAGCTTTCTCAGATACTGAGGCTTGACAAAAATACACTGATGAATGTCATTCAAGCAAACACAAAGGATGGCCAGATTGTCATGAACAATCTTTTGCTGGTATGAGTAATATTAATGTAGGGCACATCTAGCCATGGAATCGCGGTGTTGCAAAAAATGGAATCATAGACTTTACAGAACGGGTCAAAGTAATTGCATTGGGTTTTTCTTAAGGAATAAAGTTACTTTCAAGATTGATGTTTGCAAACAATTTAAATATGTTTTATAAATAGATATACTGTACATGCATTATGAAGGTCACTATAAAAGCATTGTCGCATAATCGCATAACAACTAGCTCAAAAATTTATTAGTAATCATCCTTAAGTTTGTTTGATTCCATGCATCATGCACAGATTATGGTCCTCAATAAAAGGCAGAAGAGCACCTAATTTGTTAACATGAACTATATGCAGAAACTGAAAGCTCTAGAAGGCTCAGACTTCGTGGGATCACAAATCGATGTAGGAGATCTTTACAGTGAATGGTATGATGGGAGAGAACTCGATCCATGTTTCCCAAATCAAGGGCAAGGTCAATGGCCTGAGAATTCAAAGAAGGATGCACCAGAGGCTGCAAATAAAATGGAGAACAGCGACGCTTACATTTCTTCCAGAAGCTTGACAAATCTACATTCAACAACAATTGAAGATTTGCAAGTTGAGTCTCATGCATCTGTCCAAAAAGGAGACCCTCACGTTGTTCAAATTCAGATGGAAGGAGCAATTACATACGAAACAGATTCTCTGAAAGGAATGCCAGAAGTTGCGGCATTGCAGCAAGGAAATAGAAATACATTTGACCTTCTAGGAAGACATGGAAATATTGCAAGAAAATATAATGAAAAAGAAGAATTTTATTGCAACCCATTCGTTGTAAGACACCAAAGAGGCGAGCCTCCCAACTATTTCACCACAAAAACATGCAAAGACTCCAGTTCCAGCTATCCTCATGCTCGAGAAATGTTGAAGCCAGACAAGAAAAGAGTAACTCTCCACATACAGTCTCAAGACACAAGCACGAATCGCCAGCTTAGCAAATTGATTGTCTTACCGGATTCCATTGAGGACCTGCTCAGAGTAGCTGGTAAGCTCTTCCTGACTTCTAAGTATTGATTTGTAGGAATGCCAAAAAAAAAAATGTAATATAATTGTCACTTGGCAAATGATAATAGACCTAAAACTTATTCAAAAATAAGTACAATTATACTAGACTTCTCAGACTGACAAATTTGACATCGCAAATCCCTTTGGAATTGCAGGTGAAAAGTTCAGTGGTTGCATCTTTACGAAGGTCATTAATCTAGAGAACGCAGAAATAGATGACATAAACGTAATCAGAGACGAAGATCATCTTATTTTACTGTAAATTGAAAGTGAAGCAGTGTAACTAATTTTGTTGCCGAGCAAGAGCAGCGGCCGGGGAAAAGATACAACTCCTGCAGGCCTTTCATTGTAACATTGAGGTAAGAAAAATGATTTAGCATATAACAAGTTGCGCTCCCGGTTAAGCAAATGGAGAGAAGCCCAGGCGAGATATACACTAATGAATGTTCAAGTAAAATCCCTGTCTTTGTCTCTAACTCGAATTACATGCACATATGAACTTCACAGCATCGGTCATGATATTGTGAAGAAATGCCTTGGCATAATTGGTCTTTCAGACCATACTGTACTGTTACTCTGCCTTGCATGAGAAGCAGCAAATCTTAGTTTCATTCTCTCCTAATAGAGCTGTCAACAAGAAAATAATGAACCTCTACGTCGCAATTGGAGTTATTTACTTTGTTGGCCCCTACTATTTGTAAATTTGTTCAAATTGGTCCTTCATAGTTCCTTTGTATAATATATTCTCTAATGGTTGTATGTGCATTCAAATTAGGCTATCATCTTTTCTTTTTTTTTTAAATAGTCCCTAATATTTTATTTAATGATAATATTGGTGCTTCACCTAGTGATGGACTCTAGGTAAAAATTAAAAGATGAGGCATCCATTTTGTCTTAAATAAAACACGATAGACTATTTTAAACAGAAAAAGACGAGGGACCAGTCTGAATGAACAAACATACAATAAGGTCTATTGTAAAAAAAGATGATGGACCAACAACAACAACAACAGTCCCAGTGCCTTGCGGCTCCCGCGGAAAGCAGGGTCTGGGGGGGGGGTACTGTACGCAGCCCTACCCCTTCCAGATGGAAAGGAGACTGTTTCCGGAGACCCCCAACCTGAAGTAGTTGAGTGCCTGCAAATGAATCACCAATTAATTACCAATGACTTTTGAGGAGAAGTAAAAAGGCAGGGAAAAGAAGAAGAAGAAGTAAAAGAGGAAGAAGAAGAAGAAGAAGAAGAAGAAGAAGAAGGAGAAGAAGGAGAAGAAGAAGAAGAAGCATGAACAGAGACTAAGCTAGCCTAAAAGTGCTACCCTCAAGGTTATGCCTGCCTAAGGATCCCAAACTACCAGCCACTCCTTACACTACTCTACTCTGCCACCTCCGCTACCCTTATGCTAGCCCTCCAACGTGCCCTATCTGAGGCCATCTCCTGTCTTAGGTTTAGGTAGGTTAGGTCTTGACGAATCGTCTCCAGCCAACTCTTCTTTGGTCTGCCCCTCCCTCTTCTGCTTATCGCCGTGTGAAGCTGTTCACACCTCCTGACTGGGGCTGTAGTCGATTTCCTGCTAACATGTCCAAACCATCTTAGGCGGTGCTCCCTCAGTTTATCCTCGATCGAGGCTACACCCAGCTTACTTCATATCACATCATTCCTAATCCTATCCTTCCTTGTGTGGCCACACATCCAGCGCAGCAACCTCATCTCTGCCACCTTCATCCTCTGTGTTTGATTTTGTTTCATTGATCGACACTCTGCCCCATATAGCATAGCCGGTCTTACTACCATCCTATAGTATTTTTCCTTTAACTTTAGTGGGAACTTTCTATCACACAGTACTCCGGATGCCATCCTCCACTTCTGCCAGCCTACTTTAATCCTGTTGCTGACATCCTCATCCACTTCACCGTTCTGGTGTATCATGGATCCCAGATATTTGAAGCTCTGCTTACTCGGTACGGTTTTTGATTCGATCTTAACCTCCTCGGTGCTAGTCGCGGTGGAATGGTCGAATTTGAATTCCACATACTCGGTCTTAGATCTGCTAATCCTTAAACCCCTCGATTCTAATGCACCTCTCCATAATTCCAGCTTCTCATTTATTTCCGCTCGAGATTCCCCTACCAGAACTATGTCGTCTGCAAAAAGCATACACCAAGGTACCTCCCTTTGGAAATGTCTAGTGAGCTCATCCATCACTAGAATGAACAGGAAGGGGCTCAAGGCAGAGCCCGGTGTACCCCTACTGTGATAGGGAAAGTGTCAGTCTCCCCTTCCCCTGTGCGCACATTAGTATGTGCCTCTTCATACATGTCCCTAATGACCCTAATACAAGGCAGCAGGATGCCTCTCCTTCCCAACACTCTCCACAAAACCTCTATTGGCACTCTATCATATGCCTTCTCCAAATCGATGAAGACTATGTGGAGATCCTTTTGTCTCTCCCTGTATTGCTCTATCGTCCTTCGTAAGAGATGAATGGCTTCCATAGTTGATCTCCCAGGTATGAACCCAAACTGGTTTTCGGTCACTTTCGTCTGTTGTCGTAGTCTCCTTTCTATGACTCTCTCCCACAACTTGAGGGTGTGACTCATTAATTTGATCCCCCGGTAATTGGCGCAACTTTGAATATCGCCTTTGTTCTTGTAGATCGGGACCAGCATGCTCTTCCGCCATTCTTCCGGCATCTTGTCCCCCATTAAGATTTGGTTAAAGAGTTTTGTTAGCCAACTAATGCCCCTCTATCCAAGGCATTTCCAGGCCTCAATGGGTATCCCATCTGGACCAATTTGAATAAACTAACATTAGGGACTTAAGGAATAAATGACTCATTAAAACTATAATTTCCCTCTAAGAAAGCAACTGCCAATATGCCATTAACAGATATCCATATTTCGCCCATAAAGCTAATCATGTTACCAAAGAGGGTACTAACACACCGTCACCGGATCCCATTAGAACACTGAAGTTAAGCGTGCTTGGGCGAGAGCAGTACCAGGATGGGTGACCTCCTGAGAAGTCCTCACCCTCAGGTTGCGGGCACTCAGAAACAGCCCCTCTTTAGGGATAATACCCTGAAGGGGGAAGGCTGCGTACATCCGCCCCCGCCCCCCCCCCCCCCCCCCCCCGGCCCCCCCCAGACCCTGCTTAGGCGGGAGCCCTTGGGGCACTGGGTATGTTGTTGAAAGTGAAGAAATTACAAAACAAAAAACTTGGAATAAAAATGATGAGAATTGGATGATTTCTCATTAACAAAAACCTCCTATTTATACAAATCCTAAGGAAAAGGAAGAGCCTCACCTAACACTTGCAAAAAAGAATCCTAAGCTAGTTAATTATATGAGTAATGCAAAAGGTAAAGAAATAAACAGAAAGAACAAAAAACTCCCCCTCTCCCTCTTTAAGTCTTGGCCGGTTACTTCTAGGGGAATAAATGGAAAATTTAATCTAATGTCTACCCTAGTAAATGTGTAGAATACTAAATACAAGTAAATACATAAATACAAGTATAACAAACAAAAAAATACTATGTAATACTTTCAACACTCCCCCTCAAGTTGGAGCATGTAAATTTACAATGCTTAACTTGAAAAGGAGAGAAGAAAATGATGGTGAAGAAAGCCCTTTAGTAAATATATTGGCCACTTGTCCTGATGAATGCACAAAAGAGGTCGAGATTTCTTTGGCCATCAACTTCTCTCGAACAAAATGACAGTCGATCTCTATATGCTTGGTTCTTTCGTGAAAAACTGGATTTGGGGCTATGTGAAGTGCCGCCTGGTTGTCACAGAATAAAATAGCAGGGTTCTGAACATCAACTGCAAGATCGACTAGTAAACGTCTCAACCAAACTAATTCACTTGTAACAGTGGCCATTGCACGGTATTCTGCTTCGGCAGAAGAACGAGAAACAACTGACTGTTTCTTAGAACGCCACGATATGGGAGCTCCTCCCAAAAAAACAACGAATCCTATAGTAGATCATCTGCTAGTAAGACAACCCGCCCAATCAGCATCACAATATGCATGAACGTTAAAATCAGAATTATGTGGAAGAAAAATTCCTTGACCCGGTGTTCCCTTGATATAACGAAGTACTCGGAAGGCGGCTTCGAGGTGCGGAACTCGGGGATTATGCACAAACTGACTAAGTATGCTAACTGCATAATAAATGTCAAGACGAGTAATGGTGAGATAAAGAAGTCTTCCTACGAGTCTTCTATATTGGCCCGGATCCTTAACTAATTCCCCCTCTTCATCACTCAAACGGTGATTTTGAACAATCGGTGTAGTAACTGGTTTCCCACCTATAAGCCCGGTTTCACTCAAGAGATCAAGTGCATACTTTCGTTGACTCAAAATTAGCCCCTTTTGAGAGCGAGCCACCTCTATCCCAAGGAAATACTTGACTGAACCTAAATTCTTAATGCCAAATTTCACATTAAGGTTTGACTTTACTTTTTCAATATGACTCAGACTGTTCCCGGTAATAACAACATTGTCAACATACACTAGGATAGCAGTATACACGGCCCCCTTGTTATAAGTGAAGAGCGAATAATCAGAATTAGACTGGACAAAACCCATTTCAATAAGCGAGTTTGTAAATTTCTGATTCCAATTCCGTGAAGCCTGTTTTAAACCATAAAGCGATTTTCGCAAACGACAAACTTTACCAGCATGTTGTTTTTCAAAACCTTGCGATAATTTCACGTAGACCTCCTCATCGAGGTCACCATGAAGAAAGGCATTATTCACATCCAATTGATGCATTATCCAATTCCTGGCTGCCGCAACTGCAAGTACACAACGAACGGTAACCAATTTAGCAACGGGAGCAAAAGTATCATGATAATCAATGCCCTCTACCTGGGTATAACCTTTGGCAACCAGCCTTGCCTTGTACCTCTCAATGCTTCCATCAGCCTTGTATTTGATTTTATAGACCCATTTCGAGTCTATCGCTCGCTTTCCCGGGGGCAATTCCTCTAGTGTCCAAGTCTTGTTTTGTTCCTAATGCCGAGATCTCCTTCTCCATTACTTCTCTCCAATAAGGTGACTCGACCGCCTGTGCAAAATTCTTTGGCTCATCACAAGATGCGATGGCCTGTAGCAAATTAGAGTGTGAGTTAGTAAATCGTGCATTAGAAACATAATTTGATATAGGCTAAACCATACCTGAGTTAGCCGATGAAGGGGTATCACGAGGATGGGCTATTGAAGGAGGAACATCAACCACATAATCTCGATATTTTGTAGGCAAGGAACGAACACGGATCGGTCTTCCTGTTCACCCACTACTTCCTCCCCTTCACTGGACTGACCGAACTCTGTTCGGTTTCGGTCAGTCACTGTAGCACCGTCATTTGACGGTGCTGCAGGATCCCTCATAGGTTCCGTCTCTTGTGTTTGTATCAATCCCCCCTCGTCAACATAATGTATTAAATCAAAAGCATCATTATGTGAGCTATTGTCCTTCGCCTCTTCAACATACGGGAATCTATTTTCGTGAAAAATTACATCACGTGAGATCACAATCCTTTTATGGTCTAAGTCATACACCTTGTACCCCTTTTTGCCATGAGGGTAACCAACAAAAACACCACAAATCGCTCTACTTCCAAACTTATCTTTACTACGATCCTTATTATGAACATAGCATAATGAACCAAAAACGCGTAAATGTGTATATGAAGGAATTTTACCAAGTAGTGCTTCATATGGGCTCTTGTTTTGTAGACGAGGAGTAGGCATGAGATTGATTAAATAGGCTGTCGTCAACATGCATTCTCCCCAAAGCTGAATAGGAAGACCTGCCTGGAACCTAAGGGCTCGAGCCACTTCAAGAAGATGACGATGCTTTCTCTCCACTACCCCTTTTTGTTGAGGTGTATCATTGCAGGAATTCTGCACTTGTATGCCCTTTCCTGCATAAAAGTTAAGTAACGGCCCAAAAAGGAACTCCGCACCATTATCGCTACGAATTTGTTTAATCCGCGAATTGTACTGAGTTTGTACCATCTCACAAAAATCCATGAGGATTTTATGTGACTGAGACTTGTCACTCATCAAATACACCCAAGTACATCTACTAAAATCATCAACGATAGTGAGGAAAAAGCGAGCTCCTGTCATTGACAACGTACGGTATGGACCCCAAATATCAACATGAAGAAAATCAAAACAAGCAATAGATTTACTAACGGAAATAGGAAAAGGCAACCGAGTTTGCTTAGCTCGATGACACGAGTCACAAACATTATCCAAAACAACACCAATGTCCAAACCGGAAAGACTAGACAATTTGTTAAACGGAACATGACCCAACCGACGATGCCACAACATTCCCTTATTAGTACTACTAGCGACTTGAGCGGACTTTGGAATGGCAGCGCACTTCATCATGTATAGCCCATCTCGTTCTTTACTCGCTCCAATCAGCTTCCTCGATGGCAGGTCCTGTATTACACAAAAAATTTTGAAAAATGTCAATGCACAATTTATATCTCTAGTTAATTTGCTTACTGACAACAAATTGCAATGAAAACCCGGAATTTGTAACACATTCTCAAGTGTGATGTCGTCCGTGATCTTGGCACGTCCAACGTGTGAAACTGGCAAACAAGTGTCGTTAGGTAGTCTAACCGGACGAATCTCGGTATTAACCCTTCTATCAAGTAAAACAAAATCGGATGACACCATATGGTCCGTCACACCTGTATCAATTATCCAACAACTATTACCAAACGAACCCTGACCTGTCAAGTTAATGCAAGGGACACTATTTCCCAGGTTGAGTAGACCCAACAGTTGTTGATATTGTGATGCCGAAAGACCCACGATCGGGCTCGCGCCCTGGGCTCCGGGCTACTGGTCGGTGAGCCCCGGCAGCAGCAGCTGCTGCCTTCCTGTTGCCTCCCACGCCTGCTGCGCTGCAGCCGCAGCCGCAGCAGGCCTCCTGTTACTGCTGCGTGGTTGCTTCCATCCTGGTGGGTATCCAATTAGCTCGAAGCACCTGTCTCTTGTATGTCCCTGTTTCTTACAATTGGAACAAATTGGGCGATTATTGTGCTTGGGTTGTGGTCCGTTTACTGACGATGAACTACCCCCAAAATTCATATTAGTCCCTTTAGCAACAAGTGTTGCAGACTCTGGTGCGACTATGCTACCGGATGCAACACTTTGTTGCTTTTCCTCTTGACAGAGTGTTGACTAGGCACTAGCTACCGAGGGTAAGGGTTTGGAATTCATCAACTGAGATCTCACAGTAGAAAAAGACGGGTCTAAACCCATTAAGAAAACAAGTAGCCTCTCCATGTCCCGTATGGCCGCAAAGGCCTGACCCGATCCACACGTACATGGAGGTATGGCTACTAAAGTATAAAGCTCATCCCATAGAGCCCTTAATTTTGTGAAATAGTCAAAAATTGACTTATTTTCTTGTTTTAAGAGTGAAATTTCGCGTTTGATTTCATAGATACGAGGAGTGTTCCCTTGAGAGAAACGCTCATTTAGATATAACCAAATGTCGCGCGAGGTTACAAAATAGGCTATACTAGCATTGATTTCTTTGGAGACGGAGTTAGTGAGCCATGAAGAAACCATGGAGTCACAAGCGCTCTAATTTTCAAAATCCGGAGAAGATTCATCCGGTTTGGCAATGGTTCCATCAAGAAACCCAAGCTTTCTTTTAGCTTTAAAAACTTTAAAAATAGAATGCCTTTAGGCCGGAAAATTAGGACCCGTTAAAATGTCTTGCACAAAAACGAGACCTGGATGGTCCGAGGGGTGTAAATAATAGGGCGAGTTCACATCAGGAACACCCTTTGATTCAACACCTGGTGCAACAATTTGATTAGTATTTTCTTCCGCCATTTTGAATTAAACACGAAAAAACACAAGTGAAAACAAGAGAATAAGAAGGGGACTCACAAATGGAGTGCACGGCTGGGAAGGAGGAAAAAAAAAAACCAAGCTTGATGATTTCGATTCAAACCCGCTTTGATACCATGAAGAAATTACAAAACAAAAAACTTGGAATAAAAATGACGAGAATTGGATGATTTCTCATTAACAAAAACCTCCTATTTATACAAATCCTAAGGAAAAGGAAGAGCCTCACCTAACACTTGCAAAAAAGAATCATAAGCTAGTTAATTACATGAGTAATGCAAAAAGTAAAGAAATAAACACAAAGAACAAAAAACTCCCCCCCTCCCTCTTCAAGTCTTGGCCGGTTACTTCTAGGGGAATAAATGGAAAATTTAATCTAATGTCTACCCTAGTAAATGTGTAGAATACTAAATACAAGTAAATATATAAATACAAGTATAACAAAAAAAAATACTATGTAATACTTTCAACAGAAAGCTAATCATGTTAGTCCTCTTACTTAGCCTTATTGAATGGGAGCAAAGTTTTTGTGAAAGAATTATTACGAGGAGCATATTCAATAGGGTTGCTGAGACTCTATTATATAAAGATGTATACATAAGGAAGATTATAGGAATATTCCTAGAAAATATTACAAAATATCTGACATAATTACAATCATATCTCACACAATCACAATCATATCATAATCTAAGATATTATGCTAATAGTTTTCAGTAGAAACTCGAATCAGGTTAATCACAGATTCATTAGCTGAAGCTACATTTTAATTGATTTTGGAGCAAAAACACCAGAATTCTACAAACATGCAATGGAATCCCCATCAACAATACAAAACCAAGGCATTTCTGTTCTAAACGCGCAAACAGCCAAGATTAACCAAGTAAGCGTCAAATTTAGACTAGCATGTCGCCATTGAAGCAATCAAAAAGTAGATTCAACAAAAAAATTAGCAACAAAAGAATTCCAATATACATATGTAAGAAAAAAGACTTGGCATTGTACTAGGTTATATCCTTCGAAATTAAGGTAGCGACTTCAACTCCGTCACCGATCCAAATCAGGAGTCAATCCTAGGGTTTCTTATTCAATTTTCCCTTCGATTTTTCAAATCTGTTTGCTCCAAGAGCACAAAAAAAAAAAAAAAAAAAAAAAAATTTTTTCCCTTCAAGTGCGCGGGAACGGGGACAGGGGAGAGAATTTTGGTTGATTAGGGAGAGTTTACTTGGGAGGACAAAGTAAGGTAATTTTTCTACTTTTGTTTAAATATATCAAAATAAGAGGAGTAGGAGCAAAAAAAAATAAATAAATTCTTATTTAGTAATGGAATAAATGGGTAATAATAAAGAAAATTATAGCTAAAATAAGGATAAATCTATTCAATTTTTTTTAAATTTTATCTTATCCCCCGTTACTTCTAATTTAAGAATTAAAAAAATAAAAATAGAAATAATAATAAAGGATAAAAATGGTAAATTTTTATCCCTTGTTACTCACTTTTATCCCTCAAAAACATTTGTCAAATAGGGGAAAAAGTTACCCCCTTCTACCTCGTTGAGGGGTACAAAATATTGTTCTTTTTCTATCTTTAGTTTTATTTTTTTTATTTTTTTTATTTAAAAATCATGTTTAATAGTGAGAAGTCGTTACAATTCTTCAATTTAGAAAATTTTGGAAAATATGTTCAAGGAATCTCAATTTGTAAATTTTTTAAAAATTGAGAATGATACATAATACTTGTAAATTCAAAAATTGAATAATACGCTTCGAACCCAATCTGAACAATTATGTCATTGGATTTGAGTACAAGTATAATTTTAATACATAATTTAAAGTGTAAACGCATACTCAAACTACTTAATCGCATACAAAAAAAAAACAGTAATTCATTATTGTATGATACAAATATAACATATGGATACAACATGCTAACTTTTGTATTTTTTGGGACATATTCATCTTTATATCGTCTTGTACAACGATAACATTGGTCTTATCATGGACCACCACATATTCTCAACCACATGAAAGAAATTGTTTTGTTGTTTATTAACACACTATTGGAATTTCGTCTTAGTTGATGGTTCAGTATAAAGCACAAATGATATCCGCCAAGCGAGCTTCACTTTAAAATGGGAAACTTAGACTTAAGTACGCCAAAAAAAAAAAAAAAAAAAAAAACTATTACATTCTGTAAGTATGAGTGTCATTAAACAACTCATATGGTCACTCTTCTATGTCTTCTACCGTAAAGAATGGGTTGTGGATCGAATATCAGAATTGATGGCAAGGGCATGAGAATGTGAGAGAAGAGAAGGGAAGAAGTGAGAAAAATAAGAAAGAGAAGAAAGCTAAGAGTAAGAGATAGAAACTTGTAAGGAATACAGTGGTGAAAATTCTTTAAAAATTTTCAAAAGAGTAAGGAAAATGAAAAATTATTTCCTAACTGTTTTCCCAAAAAACTAAGCTTTTAAACAACTTTTTTAGTTTTCCATTTTTTCAGGGAAATTTTACAAGAAAATTGAAAAATTCTCTGTTGTCAAATAGCGTATAATATTCGCACATCTTTTAGGCTCTGTTTTTTATAATCGAAATGCAGGTTCTATGATAGCAATCAAATCTCACACACCAATCCGCAATTAAATACTCAACTAAATAACTAAGATTCAAACAATCAATCAAACAAATATGTGTATACTGATATATATATATATATATCTCACTATATTGTGAGTATTTACAAGTATAGTAAAGTATATAACAGATAAAGGGAGAAGAAGATTGATAGAAAAGGGAAAGATAGAGAACAAGATTGGGGGAGGACGGAGGACTCATACACATCTCAACATGATTCCGCGAAGGCTCCTCTAAACTTATTTATACTAGGTAATTAGGATTTAAGCTGATGTTGTGGCGCACGATGCTGACATAGCTGGTGATGTGGCATTTGATGATGACTTGCTGTTTGATGATGATGTGGCATTCGATGTTCACATGGCAGCCGAGATGACATTCATATTAATATTCTTTATCCTATTTTGGCTCGTATCATTCTTGAAGTATGTTTTTTCGATTTTTCGTTGTTTTGATGCTAATGGAAAAGATTTTCCTCCAAATGGGTGGTAAATGACTTTTCTTGTAAAATAAGGGAAGTTGTAATTTCAAATGACGCAAAAATCGTAAAAACCGAAATAACACGGGTTGGTACGTAAATGTTTTACATCATAACGTTGGATAAGAATTGGACTGAATGATCAAATGGAGCCCATATGTTACTCTATCATTGTTTTAATAAAATAATTTTCATAATTTTAAGTTACTATGTGATATATATATATGTATAGAGAAAGGTTGTCAATTAGGTGTCTTGAAAATTGAGTATTTACTACATAAGTATCTTGATATCTTAATAATATACAAGTACCATGAAGTTTAAATGTTTTAATGATAATCCACTAGATTAAGACATAGGGTATACTTAGGTAATAAAATTTCATATCTCATAATACCTCATTATATATATTAAAATAGCAAGATAAATAGATAACACATTATATATATTAAAATAAAAAGATACTTAGATAACAAATCCTCAAACTTTATGGCACTTAAAATATAATTTTTCTATTTTATATGATTTTGATATTTAATTTTATTTTTCTATTACTTTTTATGTACTTGTATTGCTGCTGATATCTTATGATAAGCTATAAGATAATCAGTGAAATGTGTTTCTTCGAAATCATTCAAGGAAACATCACAATGCGGAAGCAAGTTTTTCTTTAAAACAAATGGCAAAAAACATCAATCAAATTTTAATTTTCTTTAAAAAATCTTTTTCAAATACAAACCAATGCCTAAAATCTGTTTTTCTTCCTAAACAAATGAACCCTAATATATTTTAAAATTACATCCTTAATATAGCCGCTACAGGAGCCTATTCAAGATATGAAAAATTTAATACTAATGAATATAAAAATAACTCTCAGGCGGTACCGAGGCCAGGGGCCACTACCGTCCCTTTCCTTGGCTACTCCCAGGCGGTACCGAGGCCAGGGGCTACTGCCGTCCCCTTCCATGACTACTCCCAGGCGATACCAAACCCAGGGGTCATTACCGCCCCCTCTCCTATCCACACCTGGGCAGTACCGCACCTAAAAAGCACCACTACCCTTATTATCAATGGCAACCAGGCGGCACACCCACACATACTTGAGGTGCACGCATAAATCCACTATAAAGAGGGGGAAGGTCCCCACAGAGAAGAAAAGGAACTTGAGCCTAGTTCTACCCTCAAGAACCCAACCAAAAATTCCATAAACAATTGGCGCCGTCTGTGGGAAGGGCATTCCAAACCTTTCTCATGTCAAGTAACAGTTACTCCACCGCCAATAGGGGGCATCCTAACCCCCGTTATGTCACTCAAGAACAATTTGAGCAACTCCAACAGCAAATACATCAACTTTTTTCACACACGCCCGCTAACGATACAGAATACATGCCAGAACCGGATCGATTTACCACCGCTTCCCGGCTTTCTCGGACCCAAAACCTAAGCGGAGCCACGGCTTCTACGGCAAGCACTTACCCCAATCACACAAAGAAGGATCCCAGACTGGTCGTATCCTACACTGTGCTGGGAACTCACTCACCGTTCACGTCCCGAATTCTATCGACTCCCGTGAGGAAGGTCAAAATCCCAAACATTGATTTATTCGATGGAACTCAAGACCCAGAAGACCACTTGGCCAGATTCATGGCATGAATGTACTTACAAGATGTGGGAGAGGACATTTGGTGCAAGTGTTTTCCTGCCACCTTAAAAGGGGTTGCACAGAATTGGTTCGCCTCCCTTCCTAATTCATCTGCAGGCAGTTTTACGGAGCTTTCTGAGAGATTCGCTCGGCACTTTGTTAGCAACAAGCGAAGAAGAAAGATAGCGGCACACCTTCTTAAGTTATAGCAGCACGATGTTGAACCCTTAAGGAGTTATGTGAAACGATTCACGCGAGCCATGATTGATGTTGCTACCTTATCTGATGAAACGGCTATCACCGCCTTCATCAATGGATTGCAGAACTCCAACTTTAAATTAGCACTGGCAAAGGGGCCGCCCTCGACCGTTGACGAGCTATGGCAAAAAGCCAACAAGTACATCCTAGCAGAGGATGTCATGCTAGTAACGGCTAGGGCCAAAGTAGCTCAGGCGTCTTTAGGATCAAAGGATAACCCCAGGCCACCCCAAGGTAGCATCCGGCCAGCCACAAGGCCGGCACCTGTCTTTAGAACTCAAAACAGTTAGCCCGTAACCCGTCAGCTTTTGGAGGTAAAAACCAAGGGGCCGCCCAAAAACTAAGACTCCGCCCCTTCTGGGGATGGCAAAGCAATGTAGTGCTCGTTCCATCAGGTCACTACCCATGACACGGCAAACTGCCGGGCCTTGAACTTCCGCCTCAAGGAAGCCGAGCGTACTGGTCAGTGGGAAGAATATGCCACGCTAAAGAGAATGAAGATTGGGAAAGCCCAGGTCGCCGACGAATGCGGAAAAGGTCATGGGAATACAATGGCCAAGGTCATTGCTACCATTGCCCCAAGACATGCTCCCCCCTCATCAAAAGAAGGAGCAAAGGTCACAAAGGGAGAAATGGACGCGGCCCGGAACGCGCCCCGGTGCATCAGCTTCACTGAAGAGGATGCCCAAGGAATAGATTCACGGCAAGAGGACCCCCTCGTCATTACCGCCGACATCTGCAAACACACGGTACGCAGAATATTGATCGACCAGGGTAGTTCTGCAGACATTCTATTCTTAGAATGCTACAACAAAATGGGAATACCGCTTAGTGCGCTCGTATCAGCACCATACCCCGTCGTGGGCTTCATAGGGGCGCCCATTCTGCCACGGGGTAAAATAACGTTGTCCACAGTTTTCAGGAACGAAAATGAGCAGCAAACGGTTAAGATAGAGTTCCTCGTTATTAACGCTCCTTCTTCCTACAACGCGATCTTGGGAAGACCCTCCCTAAATTGTTTAAAGGCTGTGCTATCTACATACCATCTAGCAAAGAAGTTTGAGGCGGATACTGGGGACATCATGACGATATGAGGAAGGTATGGCGCATTTTCGGAATATTACCATACTTTCTCTAATCTGGCTGTAATGGCAGCCGAACCTCTTGAGCCCAGTTCGCCTCCGAAAAAGCCTCCTCCTCCTCCACCCTTGGAAAAATATGAGTTGGAACCTGGATGTTACACCTATCTGGGCACTTCGCTCCCTCGGCATCTGCGTGAGGAGATTGGCGAACTTTTGAGGCAATACTGAGACGTCTTCGCGTTTGCCGCCAAGGAAATGCCAAGAATACCGCCTGAAGTGATCACTCACCAGCTTAACGTCCGTAATAACAAAGCACCTATTAAGCAGCGAAGGCGCAGCTTTTGTACAGAACGTAACGATGTCATCAAAGCCGAGGTAGAAAAGCTATCCCAAGCCGGGTTTATATGGGAGGTGTTATACCCCGAGTGGCTGGCCAACGTGGTATTAGTAAAAAAGTCTAATGGAAGCTGGAGGATGTGTGTGGATTTCACGGATCTCAACGAAGCCTGCCCAGAGGACTCTTATCCCCTGCCTAAAATAGACAGGCTGGTAGATTCAATGGCAGGCTGCGAGCTATTCAGTTTCATGGATGCCTTTTCAGGGTACCATCAGATTCAAATGCATGTGGCCGATGAAGAGAAAACGGCCTTCATCACAGCAGAAGGAACATACTGCTACAAAGTAATGCCGTTTGGGCTTAAGAATGCAGGAGTTACCTATCAAAGGCTGGTGAACAAGGTCTTTGCACCACAAATAGGATGCAACATGGAGGTCTATGTGGATGACATGATAGTTAAGTCAAAACATAAGTTGGAGCATGTTTTTGACTTAAGAGAAGCCTTGGAAGCACTTCGAAAATACCGCATGAAGTTGAACCTGGAGAAATGTTCGTTCGTTGTACCAGACGGCAAGTTCCTACGCTTTATTGTAAGTTCTCGAGGGATCGAGGCAAACCCCGGGAAGGTACAGGCCATACTTGACCTGGGACCTCCCCGCTGCCCTAAGGATGTGCAGAAACTTGCTGGCTGCATGGCTTCGCTCAACTGGTTCATTAGCCGGGCTGCGGAAAAGGCTTTACCATTTTTTAAGGTACTACGAGGGAAACAACCTTTTCTCTGGAATGAGGAATGTACATGCGCTTTTGATCAATTGAAGCAACATTTGGCGCACCTCCCTGTGATCACTTCTCCTAAACCGAATGAGAAGCTGGTTCTCTACCTGGCCATTTCAGAAAACACTACAAGCATGATATTGATAGCAGACCGGCAAGGACCGCAGCTCCCTGTCTACTTCATAACCCAAACTCTCAAAGATCCAGAAAAGAGGTATCCTGCTATTGAAAAAACCGCCCTAGCTCTGGTCACCGTGGCACGTAAGCTAAGACCTTACTTTCAGTCTCACGAGGTCATGGTACTCACTAACCTCCCGCTCAAGAAGTTGCTCTCAAAGTTGGATTGTTCAGGGCGAATGCTTAAGTGGGCGGTTGAGCTTTCTGAGGACGACATACACTATCAACCTCGAAGAGCTATTAAGGCCCAAGCTTTAGCTGACTTCTTGGTAGAATGCGACTTTAGAATTGAATTACCCGAACTAACGGAAACCCCTGAAGAGATGTCTATCTGGAAGGTATTCGTTGATGGATCCGCAAACTCAAAAGGCCGCGATGCAGCCATAGTGTTGATCAACCCAGAAGGAGAGCGTGCGAAATACGCGGTATGGTTACATTTTGAAGCGACTCACAATGACACCGAGTACGAGGCGCTATTACTCGGTATGGATTCTGCTAGGGCTGCAGAGGCGACTCGTCTGGAGGCTTATAGCGATTCAGAGTTAGTGGTGAACCAAGTTACGGGAAGCTGCGGGGTAAAAGAACCTCACCTGTCCCGGTACCTGGAATTGGTTCAAGCCAAGGTCTCTGGATTTCAAGACTTGGGGATACAGGGCATTTCCCGGGAAAGTAATCACCATGCGGATGAACTAAGCGGCCTGGCTAGCACTGGAAGTAAGAATCCGATCGGACATATTCATACTCACGAATCCAATGTTAAATACGTGGATCAGGCGGCGCCGATGGATGTGATGCAAGTACAACGAGAGGATGGGTGGATGCGTCCAATTCTGGACTTCATCCTTCACGGTAAGGAGCCCACGGACAAAACCGAAGCACAAAGGCTGAGAAGGTGGGCAGTACGCTTTACAATAATCAATCAGCGGCTCTATAAAAAGTCATTCACACATCCCTTGCTGAAATGTCTGACACAGGAGGAAGGAGATTACGTCCTAAGACAAATTCACGAAGGAATCTGTGGAGTTCACATTGGAAAGCGAGCCCTTGCTGGAATGGCGTTAAGGGCAGGATACTTTTGGCCTACCCTGAGGAAGGACACCGGCACGCTTGTACGAAAATGTGACAAATGCCAAAGATTTGCGCCGCTCATCCATGCTCCCGCCGCGCCACTACAACCCATTGTTGACCCTATACCCTTCGATCAATAGGGAATGGACCTCTTAGGTTCTTTTCCCTTGGCCAGCGGGCAGAGGAAGTTCTTGATAGTGGTCGTAGACTACTTTAGTAAGTGGGTAGAGGCTGAGGCAGTAGCTCGGATTACAGGTAACGCGACCTGGCAATTTCTGTGGAAGAACGTCATTACGCGCTTTGGAATCCCCAGGGCCGTTGTCACTGATAAAGGGACACAGTTCGACTCACCACGGTTCCGTACATACTTTCAGCACATGGATATTGCTCTCCATTTTACGTCCGTTGCTTACCCTCAAAGTAACGGGCAGGCTGAGGCCAAAAATAAGCAAATACTCAATGGGCTTCGAAGGAGGCTGGACGAAGCTAGGGGAAGATGGGTAGAAGAGTTACCTAGCGTGCTATGGGCCCACCGCACGATTTACCGCATAGCTACCGGAGAAACCCCGTTCATGCTGACTTATGGTGCTGAGGCGGTAATCCCAGTGGAAGTGGGGGAGCCTAATTACCACATACAACACTACGATCACCTGCGCAACGAAGACCAAGGAAGGTGCGCTCTGGACTTGGTGGATGAGGTCAGAGAGGATGCCCTTCTTCGAATAGTAGCCCAAAAGCAACGAATATCTCAGTATTACAATAAACGCCTGAGGATAAGAAGCTTGGAAGTGGGGGACTTAGCCCTGCAAAAAACCAACACCGTGGCCCAAGGGATAGGTGCCGATAAGGTAGCGGCGAATTGGGAAGGGCCCTACTGTGTGACTTAGAAGTTGGGGGAAGGAAGTTACAAGTTAGAGCGCATGAATGGTTCCCAAGTACCCCGAGTCTGGAATATCAAAAATCTTAAGAAGTATTATGTGTAACACGGTAAGTTGAGAGGAGCTTACGTAAGATATTAAAGCACAGTGGTAAGCACAGTGTAGGTGGTATCTTAGAAGAAATAGGACGGCACCCCACATACATAAATAAAGTGTGCGTTCTTAAAAATTACTCTATGAGATCTCATCCTAAGATATGACAAGTTAGGCTTATTAAAGAGCACAATTCAAAGAAGGGTAACAGAACGCAATAAACCACATATGATCATCGATTATAATAAAACACACATTTGGAAGGGGAACAGAGGAACTTCTGCCTCTGGGTGTACTATGTACAAATACACATATAAATCAAAAAGTAGGGGGTTACAACAAAAAGGGGCGCCCCCTCTCCTTCTCTTTACATTTACAACAAAAAAGGAAAGGGGAAGGAAAGAGCAAAAGCTAAACTTAAAGGGGTTTAAGCCTAGCCGCCACCAGCACCTCCCGGGGAGCGAACGATCTCTTGACGAAGTTGGTCTGCCATCTGCTAAAGAGATTCATGGCTGAGCTGAGGATGGCTACGAGCCAAGCGTTGTGCAAACGCTGACAGGCCCGAGGCAAAACCTTCCCAGTAAAAGGTACTCGTTGACGAACGAAATTCGGAGCTTTCCCTGAATCAAGAAACCGCCTCCGCAGCCTCCATCCGGGCCTGTTGAGCCTCGGTAAGAAGCATCTCCAACCTCGCCTACAGGGAAGATAGTTCCTCTTGCAGCTTCTGAAAGCCTTCCCCCAGTTCCTGAGCTTCAACGGCCAGCGCTTCTTTTTCCTCCCTCAGCTTGCCAACATCATCCTTTAAACCCTGAGCTTCAACCGCCAGTGCTTCTTTCTCCTCCCTCAGCTTGCCAACATCATCCTTTAAGCCCTGAGATTCAACCACCAGCATCTCCTTCTCCCTCTCTATCCTCAGTATGGTCCTAGCCTGTTCCTCCTTTTCTTCTTCTGCTCTTTACACCGCCTCAACTGCCTTCCTGTTCTCCTCCTGCAACTGAGTCAGCTCCTGCGTGGCGGCTTCCTATTCACGAAACCACCCTAAGGCCATAGCAGCAAACAGGGAGCTGACCTGAAATAGAAATTACCAAAGCATGTAGTTAACGTGATGATAACTCAAAGGTATAGTAAGCGGTTTTTACCTTAGCAACGCAGGTAGCTACCGTGTCGCTAGTCACAACTTGCGGGTCTCCAGAAGAAGGAACTGTCAAGGCGGTGCGCTGAATTGCACTAACACTTTGACGAGGGAAAAAGCAGGCAGAATCCTCAGGCCGTGCACCTTCACCAGCAGGAGTTCCCTCTTCCCTGGGAACCTCCCTTTGAGGCTTGGGAGGGATGCTAGCAAAATCATCGAGGGCAGTCAGGTCTATGCGAAACATGGGAAGAAGGCTGTCATCTATTTGCACGTTGGGCCTCACATCTACTACCGCCTCGTGGGGCGATCCTAGCAGTGAAGATGAGGCCCTGACAGGGGACCGTCCTTTTGGAGGCATAGGGGCTGGCATTACCGTCTCTACCAATGACGGTTCTGGCGCCATTGCCGGCACTTCCAAAGGTCTCCCTCCTTCTTCCTCCCTTTCTGGCTGTAGGTCTATGTTTACCCCTTCTCCTGGAGCCTGGGCTGGTGGACCACTAACCGGTGTGGCAAGAGTTGGAGGGGGTTCGTCCACTACCACTCCCGACAAGGGGACGGTAACGGCAGGCACAAAAGGTTCTATTGTCGGAGCATCCCTAGGATGAGGCACGGCTGATGCTCCGCCATCCCCTAGATGGGCCACGGAAGTATGTACTTCCTGACCTCTTGGAGCTGGAGAAAACCCCCTAGCGGCAGGGGATGCTTGGACTATGGGTATATCAAAGACGACTTCTTGCAGAGTGGGCTCCTCTGAACAACCGCCTGAAGCAGGAGCCTTCCCCTGCAACTTCTTGGACCGCGTGACCTTCTTAGGAGGTCCCCCTTCTTCCTCGACAACCGTCCTCTTACTTCTCCTGACGGTCTTCTTACCATCACCCTCACCCCTTCACCCCTTTTTTCTCTGCTCCTCACGGTAGGACTCCTTGAGTGCTACAATGTCAACGTCGGCCTCTGGTCCTGGAAAGAAATAATTAAGCAGCCAAGATAGAATTACTAAGAGGTGGTATAAACCAAAAAGAAAACTTTTCCCATCCCCAGAGAGTTACTCACCGCTAACCGGCCGGGCGCATAAGCCTGCCCGGATCAAAACTTTCTCTTGGTACAACACCTCTTTGGTAGCGAGGTACCGTGCACCCAAATCCCTCTCAAAGTATCGAACTACCTCCTTGTCTAAGTTAGATAGCTCGTCCGCGGAGGGGATGTTACACTTATTCAGCGGGGTCCAGTAATGAGGAATGCCGAGGGGATAAGGAGGCTTTACCCAAACGAACCTGCTCTGCCAAAAGTTCACCTTTGAGGGGTTGAGCTCTACAAACTTAATCCCGCTCTTCCCCTCAAAGCTGACAACGCTTTTAAGTTTCTTGGTTCTAAATAAAAAATCAAAACTACGGGTAGAGGGAATTAATCCAGCCACAAAACAAGTAAGAAGGAAACCGTAAATATTACGGAAATCGTTGGGGGTAATTTGGCTGGGGCATATAGAGTATTGTCTAAAAACCCACTCCAGGATAGGTGACAAGGGAAATGGCAAGCCAGCATCCAAAGAGTCCACGCTAACAGAAAAGAATTCAGTAGAGCAAGGGTATAAAATATTGTCGCTCTCCCTGGGGCCAACCACCTCGTAATCATTTGGGAAAAAATATTTTTCTCAAAATTTTTTCATCCCCTCTACCGTGGCTAAAGAGGATACAAGGCTTCCTAGGGGTAGAGCCACGGCTGTGTCAGGATATTGCGCCCGAACGGCCATTTCTTCAAGGGACGTTGGGGATGAGGGAGCCAATTGAGATAACGGCTCCACCATCATTCCCTCATCAGAAGATGCTCCTCCACCACGACCTGGACGTCCACTGCCCTGCTGCACACGTTTTGGAGCCATTTAACTAGTTCAAAAAGAAAAGGGGCAAAATAACGAAAAAGAGTTAGAAAGGGATCTTACCTAGGCAAAGGGCGGAAGTCCCACCAAAGTTTGCCGTTGGTAGGGCGGAGGCGTTAGTGTCAGGAGTCAACAATGCACTCTCGGGACCAGGCCAACATGTGGAGGGAGAAATAGACTGGTCAAAAAACACCCCCGCCTCACCAGGACAAACGGCAGGACAGCAGGCAAGTAATGCATTAGGTCATCTATGAGCTGGGGGTCCAGCTCGATGCCTTCGTCAAGCTCTTCCATGGGGACCTCAAGCTCCACCAGGGGAGCCTTGGATTCCACCATAGAAGTCCCAACAAGGAAATATTACCTGTCAAACGAAGGGTGAAAACAAAAAGGGGGGGAAACCCAGAAAGCGTTTCGAAAGTAGTAAGAAAACTAGTAAATACCTTTGAATCATCACGAAAACAAGTGGAAGTAAGGATCGAAGGAGAGTTAGAGGGAGAAATACAGAAAAGAGGGCGAAATTTGCAGAGTAAAGATGAGAAAATGGAGAAATTAGGGCTTTTTCAGGGGTTTTATATGAAAAGGAAACAAAAGGGCAAGAGGAGAGAGAAAGAACCACGTGGCACAGACCCTCGGGTCTCGTGAGTATAGATTAAGCAGTTATCCTTCACCTAAAGTGAAGGATCGCAGGCAACTGGCCTTCATCTAACGTGAAAGCCCATGGTGGTCTAAGTCCCTTTAATAATGGGGGCTTGGTGTTTCTTGCTCAGGTTGAAGAAGGGGAGCAAGAAATTGTTAGGAGGTTATCCTTCACCTGACGTGAAGGATCGCAGGCGGTTGGCTTTCACGTTAGGTGTTCTAAGTCCCTTTAATAATGGGGGCTTGGTGTTTCTTGCTCAGGTTGAAGAAAGGGAGCAAGAAATTGTTAGGCGGTTATCCTTCACCTGACGTGAAGGATTGCAGGCGGTTGACTTTCACCTAACGTGAAATCCCATGGTGTTATAAGTCCCTTTAATAATGGGGGCTTAGTGTTTCTTGCTCAGGTTAAAGAAAGGGAGCAAGAAATTGTTAGGCGGTTATCCTTCACCTAACGTGAAGGATCGGTGAAAGCCCACGGTGTTCTAAGTCCCTTTAGTAATGGGGGCTTGGTGTTTCTTGCTCAGGTTGAAGAAAGGGAGCAAGAAATTGTTAGGCGGTTATCCTTCACCTGACGTGAAGGATCGCAGGCGGTTGGCTTTCACGTTAGGTGCTCTAAGTCCCTTTAATAATGGGGGCTTGGTGTTTCTTGCTCAGGTTAAAGAAAGGGAGCGAGAAATTGTTAGGCAGTTATCCTTCACTTGACGTGAAGGATCGGTGAAAGCCCACGGTGTTCTAAGTCCCTTTAATAATGGGGGCTTGGTGTTTCTTGCTCAGGTTGAAGAAAGGGAGCAAGAAATTGTTAGGCGGTTATCCTTCACCTGACGTGAAGGATCGCAGGCGGTTGGCTTTCACCCAACGTGAAAGCCCACGGTGTTCTAAGTCCCTCTAAAAATAGGGGCTTGGTGTTTCTTGCTCAGGTTGAAGAAAGGGAGCAAGAAATGTTAGGCGGCTATCCTTCACCTGACGTGAAGGATCGCCGGCAGTTGGCTTTCACCTAGCGAGAAAGCCCACAGTGTTCTAAGTCCCTTTAACAATGGGGGCTTGGTGTTTCTTGCTCAGGTTGAAGAAAGGGAGCAAGAAATTGTTAGACGGTTATCCTTCACCTGGCGTGAAGGATCGCAGGCGGTTGGCTTTGACCTAACGTGAAAGCCCACGGTGTTCTAAGTCCCTCTAACAATGGGGGCTTGGTGTTTCTTGCTCAGGTTGAAGAAAGGAAGCAAGAAATTGTTAGGCAGTTATCCTTCACCTGACGTGAAGGATCGCAGGCGGTTGGCTTTCACCTAACGAGAAAGCCCACAGTGTTCTAAGTCCCTTTAACAATGGGGGCTTGGTGCTTCCTGCTCGGGTTGTTTGTGTCCCACCTAACATCAGGGATAGGCGGTAAACTCTCACCGGTTTGAGAGCCCGCGGTTGTGTGCCTCATCTAACACTAGGGGCGGTTGTTTGTGTCCCACCTAACATCAGGGACAGGCGGTAAACTCTCATCGGTTTGAGAGCCCGCGGTTGTGCGTCCCATCTAACACAGGGGTGGTTGTTTGTGTCCCACCTAACATCAGGGACAGGCGGTAAACTCTCACCGGTTTGAGAGCCCGCGGCTGTGCGCCCCATCTAACACTGGGGCGGTTGTTTGTGTCCCACCTAACATCAGGGACAGGCGGTAAACTCTCACCGGTTTGAGAGCCTGCGGCTGTGCGCCCCATCTAACACTAGGGGCGGTTGTTTGTGTCCCACCTAGCATCAAGGACAGACAGTAAACTCTCACCGGTTTGAGAGCCCGCGGTTGTGTGCCCCATCTAACACCGGGGCGGTTGTTGATGTCGCTCCTCACGTTGGGACAGACAGTAAACTCACACAAATATAAGAATTCATACCGAGAAGATAGAAATATTCCATGATCACCCACCAATGAACGCACATGCACGACAGTGGTAAAAGATTAAAATATGAAAAAGCAAGAACCTTCATACATCATTACCACAAAATATCGATACATTTAGTTCCCGGTACGAAAATTACATCACCAAGGAGGTTATACAACAAAAGGTTCAAAATACCTCCCTACACCTAAAGTAATCTACCCAAACGCCACAAAAGGTCCCATGGGGTCATCTCCACAGCGAAACAGAGAGCCAGAATATGGAAACAACTGAGTGTGGAATTCGAAGGGTGCGACCGCGAAGATCACCATGAAGCGTGCCGCGAAACACTTGGTTATGAGCTATAAACGTTACGTACTCCTTTGATATTGCGAAGCTCGAGATAATCGGATCCCACCTGCCCCCAAACCACGATAACCGGATAAACAACCGGTCCCGCCTCACCCACGAAGAAGGGTCCTCCACGTCAGTTAAAGTTCAGATAAACACGGGACTTCGAAGCGTGATTAAACACAGCACCGGTGGGTTCGTCAGCGCATCCCACCACTTTGAAATTTTCGCCTCCTGGCAGCTCGATAGATTGTCCCAGATAACGTCAAGAAGCATCATATTCTGTGAGACACCGGTCTCAGCGTTCCAACGAACCACATAGGGATGGTTGTTGATACCATCCACGTAATAACCCCAGACAGATAAAAAGAAGAGCTCCCCATACAAACAAACGTGGTCCCTGAAGGAAACATTTCGAGGGCCCACATTAAGATTTCCCCAATGACTCCAATTACCTTGCCAATAGTACACTTGATAGTCTTTAGGCCAAAAACCATAGTAGGGGTAGGATAAGTCCCTCACCATAAGGAAAAGATAAAAACCAAACCGAGGAGCGGTGTCGAAGCAACCACAAACTAAGTTCAAGGGTCCATCAAGACAGCTCAACGAAACACTCTCAGGCAGCAATATCGCCTGAGGCACGCCCAAAGCAGGGTTGCAAACGAACAATTTCGAGATATTGTAATCTCGATACAATATCAGACTGCCCTGAACACCGATCACTCTGATATTGTCGGTCAGCACTTCAAGTATCTCGGGCGGCATGACTGGAGAAAAGTCTCCAGTAGAGGAAAACACCCCCAGATTGTCACATGAAAACTCACTTTCTGGTTGAACCAAAAACCCATCAGCACCACGATCAAGCGCATGAAAGGATTGTTTTCTGACAAAATCATAATCTAAAAGCAGACCGTTAAACCAAGAAGATGCGCAAGAAAATCTCAAAAGAGACTTAGCTGGAAGCCAAGATAACATTTCACAGGTAACATCTTCCATGGCCTCAAACATTGATGAAGAAATTAGAAGGCAAGAAGTACAAAGGTAGTGAAGCTATGGAGAGTATTTATACACTTTGAGGACAAAGAAACTTTGACCTCAAAGTGGGGGGCTAACTGATGAATATAAAAATAACTCCCAGGTAGTACCGAGGCCAGGGGCCACTACCGTCCCCTTCCCTGGCTACTCCCAGGCGTTACCGAGGCCAAGGGCCACTGCCGTCCCCTTCCCTGGCTACTCCCAAGCGGCACCGAGGCCAAGGTCCACTGCTGTCCCCTTCCCTAACTACTACCAGGCAATACCAAAACCAGGGGTCATTACCGCCCCCTCTCCTATCCACATCTGAGCAGTACCGCACCTAAAAAGCACCGCTACCCCTATTACCAATGGCGACCAGGCGGTACACCCACACATACTTAAGGCACACGCATATATCCACTATAAAGAGGGGGAAGGTCTCCACAGAGAAAAAAAAGAACTTGAGTCAAGTTCTACCCTCAAGAACCCAACCAAAAACTCCATAAACAAATATGCTTTCTCTAATACATCTCACATTAAACATTGCAAATGTAGATAGAAAAACGAGGGTGGGATTGATATTAAAATCCAAATTTGATATTATCTATCTATATACATATAGAGAAGTTCCACCCCCCCCCCCCCCCCCCCCTAAAAACCCTTCCCACCCCAAATACTAAATTTTGAGATTTTTCCTTTTACTTTAATTACCTTTTTCACCTAATCCCTTTTTCTATAATTTTTTTCTTTTTCCTTAATTTTTTTTTCAATCCTAATTCTTACATATTTACCTTTATATTTTCCTTTTTTCTTAAAAAACTTTTTTTGATCACCTAAATAATTTGTATATTAAACATCAACAATTGTTAACACCCTAAAAGGGGACGGCTGCGTACATCCGTCCCCCCCCCCCTCCCGACCCTGTGTGGGCGGGAGCCCTTGAGGCATTAGGTATGTTCCTTTTTATTAAACATCAACAATTGTTATTTATTTTTAAATTAAACAACAATAATTAATCTAAAAGTAGCCCAACTATATCTCAACTTATCAAAGGGATGGCAATGGAGCGGGTGGGTATGGCTTGCCTCCTGTATACCTGCCCCATTAACCTAATGTGCGTATAACATTGGTAAATAATTTGGATTATTGAATTCAAAAGCATATTTTTTAACTTTAGGATTAACTATATACAAAATGAACCATTGGTGGGTATGAGGTGGGCCGGGGCGAGTATGGAGCATGGCTAGGTGGGTCCTCACTTATACCCGAGCCTGCCTTGTTTAACTCTGGCTTATAAGATCTAAGCATTAGACAACAGAACTAACGGTACCCACCACCCGAATTCTGCACCCATACCCACCCCATTACCTGTCACGGGTATGAAGTGGATACCCAACAATAATTAATCTAAAAGTAATCCAACTATGTCTCAACGTATCAAAGGGAGAGTAATGGGGCGGGGTGGAGCAAGTCGGGTACGAGGTGCCTCCACCACATCCGCACCTGTCACCCATACTGAATTGGCAGGTGAGTGTCTATAAGTGGAGCGGGTAGTGCGTACGGGTTAGGTGTACCTGCTCTGTACCCAACACTGATATAAGGCGAGTACGGATATATAAAAATATTTATTTAAATGCAGTCCACAAATTCTACATTCCTAATTTTTAATGTAATTCAATGCTTGATTGTATCACAATAAATATTATATTAAGATATCGTAATTAGTAAATTATATAAATTACATGAGAAAATCGATACTCTAATTATTAAAAAAAATAAATCCAATTCAATTAAACTATATAGTAGTATTCAAATTGGACACTTAAAACTGAAAGCATGCTTGTCCATTCTTATCTAAATCCTCATAATGTACAACCCTCTAAAATTAATTGAATACAAATGCTAAAATTATATTATGAGTATATTCTATTTACTTTTTATTTTCTTTATTTGAACTGAAAAATATCATTTAAAGTAAATGATGACTTCTCACTTAAAATGAATGAGAAGGAAATACATAAAAATTATATACCCTTCCCACCCCAAATTCTAAATTTTTAGATTTTTTTTTATTTTTTTTTTTTCAATTCTCACTTACTTATCCTTATCCTTTTAATTTAATTTATTTTTTTTTTCAATCCTCACAAACTTATTCTTATCATTTTATTTCTTTTTTTCATATTTTACTTTTGCCAAGAAAAATGAACAAATTAAACAGAATTTTTAATGCTTGAACTCTATTTTTAATGATTAGAATATAAAGCGTTAAATTTTGAAGGGTTGATTTTAAAAGATACTGAATTTATGCTGAATTGGCAGGTGAGTGTCTATAAGTGGAGTGGGTAGTGCGTATGGGTTAGGTGTACCGGCTTTGTACCCAACACTGGTATAAGACGGATACGGATATATACAAATATTTATTTAAATACAGTCCACAAATTCTACATTTCTAATTTTTAATGTAATTCAATGCTTGGTTGTATCACAATGAATATTATATTAAGATATCGTAATTAGTAAATTATATAAATTACATGAGAAAATCCATACTATAATTATTAAAATAAATAAAACCAATTCAATTAAACCATATAGTAGTATTCAATTTGGACATTTAAAACTTAAAGCATGCTGATCCATACTTATCTAAATCCTTACAATGTACAACCCTCTAAAATTAATTAAATACAAATGCTAAAATTATATTATGAGTATATTTTATTTACCTTTTATTTTCTTTATTTGAACTGAAAAATATCATTTAAAGTAAATGATGACTTCTCACTTAAAATGAACGAGAAGAAAATACATAAAAATTATATAGCCTTCACACCCCAAATTCTAAATTTTTAGATTTTTTTTTATTTTCTTTTTTTCAATCCTCACTTACTTATCCTTATCCTTTTAATTTATTTTTATTTTTTTTCTAATCTTCACAAACTTATCCTTATCTTTTTATTTCGTTTTTTTTATTTTACTTTTGCCAAGAAAAATGAACAAATTAAAGAGAATTTTTAATGCTCGAACTCTATTTTTAATGATTAGAATATAAAACGTTGAATTTTGAAGGGTTGATTTTAAAAGATACTGAATTAATGCTGAATTGGCAGGTGAGTGTCTATAAGTGGAGCGAGTAGTGCGTATGGGTTAGGTGTACCGGCTCTGTACCCAACACTGCTATAAGGCGGGTACGGATATATAAAAATATTTATTTAAATACAGTCCACAAATTCTACATTTCTAATTTTTAATGTAATTCAATGCTTGGTTGTATCACAATAAATATTATATTAAGATATCGCAATTAGTAAATTATATAAATTACATGAGAAAATTCATACTCTAATTATTAAAATAAATAAATCCAATTCAATTACACCACAATTTCAATGGACTAGTTTTTATCTTTATAATAGTAGTATTCAAATTGGACACTTAAAACTTAAAACATGCTTATCCATCCTCATCTAAATCCTTACAATGTACAACCCTCTAAATTTAATTGAATACAAATGCTAAAATTATATTATAAGTATATTCCATTTACCTTTTATTTTCTTTATTTGAACTGAAAAATATCATTTAAAGTAAATGATGACTTCTCACTTAAAATGAACGAAAAGGAAATACATAAAAATTATATACCCTTCCCACCCCAAATTCTAAATTTTTAGATTTTTTTTTATTTTCTTTTTTTCAATCCTCACTTATTTATCCTTATCCTTTTAAATTTTTTTTTTTTCCAATCTTTACAAACTTATCCTTATCTTTTTATTTCTTTTTTTCTTATTTTACTTTTGCCAAAAAAAATGAACAAATTAAAGAGAATTTTTAATACTTGAACTCTATTTTTAATAATTAGAATATAAAATGTTAAATTTTAAAGGGTTGATTTTAAAAGATACTGAATTGATGCTGAATTGGCAGGTGAGTGTCTATAAGTGGAGCGGATAGTGCATATGGGTTAGGTGTACCGGCTTTGTACCCAACACTGGTATAAGACGGGTACGGATATATAAAAACATTTATTTAAATACAGTCCACAAATTCTACATTTCTAATTTTTAATGTAATTCAATGCTTGGTTGTATCACAATGAATATTATATTAAGATATCTTAATTAGTAAATTATATAAATTAGATGAGAAAATTCATACTCTAATTATTAAAATAAATAAATCCAATTCAATTAAACCATATAGTAGTATTCAAATTGGACACTTAAAACTGAAAGCATGCTTATCCATTTTTATCTAAATCCGTACAATTTACAACGCTCTAAAATTAATTGAATACAAATGCTAAAATTATATTATGAGTATATTTCATTTACCTTTTATTTTCTTTATGTGAACTGAAAATTTTTATTTAAAGTAAATGATGACTTCTCATTTAAAATGGACGAAAAGAAAATACATAAAAATTATATACCCTTCCCACCCCAAATTCTAAATTTTTATATTTTTTTTATTTTTTTATTTTTTTAAATCCTCACTTATTTATCCTTATCCTTTTAATTTCTTTTTTTTTTTTCAATCCTCACAAACTTATCATTATCTTTTTAATTTTTTTTTATTTTACTTTTGTCAAGAAAAATGAACAAATTAAAGAGAATTTTTAATGCTTGAACTCTATTTTTAATGACTAGAATATAAAACGTTAAATTTTGAAGGGTTAATTTTAAAAGATACTGAATTCTTACTTATTTATCCCTATCCTTTTAATTTCTTTTTTTTTTTTCAATCCTCACAAATTTATCCTTATCTTTTTAATTTCTTTTTTTTCTTATTGTACTTCTGCTAAGAAAAATGAACAAATTAAAGAGAATTTTTAATGCTTGAACTCTATTTTTAATGATTAGAATATAAAACGTTGAATTTTGAAGGGTTGATTTTAAAAGATACTGAATTGATACTAAATTGGCAGGTGAGTGTCTATAAGTGGAGCGGGTATTGCGTATGAATTAGGTGTACCGGCTCTGTACCCAACACTGGTATAAGGCGGGTATGGATATATAAAAATATTTATTTAAAAATTTAAATGTTTGCTTCAAATTAAAAGTCTCGGGTTCTAAAAATGAAAAGCATCAAACTAAAAAATACAGTCCACAAATTCTATATTTCTAATTTTTAATGTAATTCAATATTTGGTTGTATCACAATGAATATTATATTAAGATATCGTAATTAGTAAATTATATAAATTACATGAGAAAACCTATACTCTAATTATTAAAATAAATAAATTCAATTCAATTAAACCATAATTTCAATAGACTAATTTTTATCTTTATAATAGTAGTATTCAAATTGGACACTTAAAACTTCAAGCATGCTTATCCATCCTTATTTAAATCCTTATAATGTACAACCCTCTAAAATTAATTGAATACAAATGCTAAGATTATATTATGAGTATACTAGTTTTGTTCCCGTGCGATGCACGATAGATATTTACTGGTCAATATATTTTTATACGTACGGTTTTTTGCGTTGAAAAAATCTTGGCCTTTTTTTTCCCCCCTGAACTTGCCATAGTATAGTAAAAAATACAAAATTTCCAAAGTAGGCCAAATCAGTTATGTAACTTGCTGAGTTAAATCGTTAACTAAGTTTTCTTACCTGACAGATGCTTTTGTGTTCTTTGTTTCTCAAGTCTTACTTGTGTAGTTAGAGAAGCAGGAGCTCAAGCTGTTAACAGGTCAAATCTCCTATATAATATTATTGCCTAAAATAGAACTTGTCATGCATTTGTTGTTGAGTGCTGTGTTATGTACATATTACTAATGAATGCCATAAATATGTCATATATGGAATTCACTATTGGATTCTACCTTTAAACGATAGAATTGGTAATACACACAAAATATTTAAGTATAAATATGGATGTAGTTTGCTTAAATCCAAACATTTTTTACTAAAGTTTAACATATAACATAACATAAAGTAAACCAGGGTCTTTTGCTAGCCACAAAATAAACATAAGGTGGAAGTTGTTACCGTTTAGATAATACGTTCAATGTTGAACGGCTTCTCCACTATTGAAGGGGAATGAAATTTTTTGGACTTTCTTGTTAGAGAGTGGGTGGGAGCTTTAAAGAAATTTTGATAAGCATGAGGAATTTAAAAAGTGGATTAATGTTTCTTTTGAGTTTGGAGGTTTTGGGAATTGAGAGACTTTATTATAATGTAAATAGAGATTTGGATAATATATTTTATGAATATGTTAATGCCAAAACTAATTTTACTATTATTAAAACATTGAAATCAAAAATGATAAAATTGTCTTTCTTTAAATGATATTTTCTCATATAATTTATATAATTTATTGTTTAAACGCGGAAAAAATATTGAATTACATTACTTAATTTTATTTGGGTTCAATTAATCCTAGGGGTTGTACATTGTAATGATTGCAATGGTGCTATGCATTAATTGTGATACAACCAAGCATTGAATTACACTAAAAATTAAAAATGTAGAATTTATGGACTGTATTTTTTTAGTACAATTCTCGGCATTTTAATTATTAATTTCCAAAAAAGAGTTTTAGAAATCATTATGCTTTCAATTGTGTAATCTGCAAATAAATATAGTTTGAGGTTTTTCATTTTTAGAACCTGTGACTTTTAGTTTGAAGCAAATATTTAAAATTTTAAATAAATATTTTTATATATCTGCACCCGTCTTATACTAGTGTTGGGTACAGAGCCGGTACACCTAAGCCATACGGACTACCCGCTCCACTTATAGACACTCACCTGCCAATTCCGTATCAATTCAGTATCTTTTAAAATCAACCCTTTAAAATTAAACGTTTCATATTCTAATCATTAAAAATATAGTTCAAGCATTAAAAATTCTCTTTAATTTTTTTATTTTTCTTGGCAAAAGTAAAATAAGAAAAAAAATTAAAAAGATAAGGATAAGTTTGTGAGGATTGAAAAAAAAAAAAATTAAAATGATAAGGATAAGTATGTGAGGATGGAAAAAAAGAAAAAAAAAAAAAGAAAAATCTAAAAATTTAGAATTTGGGGTTTATATTATATAATTTTTATGTATTTTCTTCTCGTCCATTTTAAGTGAGAAGTCATCATTTACTTTAAATGACATTTTTCAGTTCAAATAAAGAAAATAAAAGGTAAATAAAATATACTCATAATATAATTTTAGCAATTGTATTCAATTAATTTTAGAGGGTTGTACAATGTAATGATTTAGATAAGAATGGATAAGAATGCTTCAAGTTTTAAGTGTCCAATTTGAATACTACTATTATAAAGATAAAAATTAGTCCATTGAAATTATGGTTTAATTGAATTAGATTTATTTATTTTAATAATTAGAATATGAGTTTTCTCTTGTAATTTATATAATTTACTAATTACGATATCTTAATATAATATTCATTGTGATACAACCAAGTATTGAATTACATTAAAAATTAGAAATGTAGAATTTGTGGACTGTATTTTTTAGTTTGAGGCTTTTCATTTTAGAACCTGTGACTTTTAGTTTGAAGCAAATATTTAAAATTTGAAATAAATATTTTTATATATCCGTACCCACCTTATACTAATGTTGGGTACAGAGCTGGTACACTTAACCCATACACACTACCCGCTCTACTTATAGACACTCACCTGCCAATTCAGTATCAATTCAGTATCTTTTAAAATCAACCTTTCAAAATTCAACGTTTCATGTTCTAATCATTAAAAATATAGTTCAAGCATTAAAAATTCTCTTTAATTTTTTCATTTTTCTTGGCAAAAGTAAAATAAGAAAAAAAAAAATTTAAAAGGATAAGGATAAGTAAGTGAGGATTGAAAAAAAGAAAATAAAAAAAAAATCTTAAAATTTAGAATTTGGGGTGGGAAGGGTATATAATTTTTATGTATTTTCTTCTCGTTTATTTTAAACGAGAAGTTATTATTTACTTTAAATGATATTTTTCAGTTCAAATAAAGAAAATAAAAGGTAAATGAAAATAAAAGGTAAATGAAATATACTCATAATATAATTTTAGCATTTATATTCAATTAATTTTAGAGGGTTGTACATTGTAAAGATTTAGATAAGGATGGATAAGCATACTTCAAGTTTTAAGTGTCCAATTTAAATACTACTATTATAAAGATAAAAATTAGTCCATTGAAATTATGGGTTAATTGAATTGGATTTATTTATTTTAATAATTAGAGTATGTGTTTTCTCATGTAATTTATATAATTTACTAATTACGATATCTTAATATAATATTTATTGTGATACAACCAAGTATTGAATTACATTAAAAATTAGAAATGTAGAATTTGTGGACTGTATTTTTTAGTTTGAGGCTTTTCATTTTTAGAACCTGTAACTTTTTGTTTGAAGCAAATATTTAAAATTTTAAATAAATATTTTTATATATCCGTACCCGCCTTATACCAGTGTTGGATACAGGGCCGGTACACCTAACCCATACGCACTACCTGCTCCACTTATAGACACTCACCTACCAATTCAATATCAATTCAGTATCTTTTAAAATCAACCCTTCAAAATTCAACATTTTATATTCTAATCATTAAAAATAGAGTTCAAGCATTAAAAATTCTCTTTAATTTGTTCATTTTTCTTGGCAAAAGTAAAATAAGAAAAAAAAATTTAAAAAGATAAGGATAAGTTTGTGAGAATTGAAAAAAAAATAAATTTAAAGGATAAGGATAAGTAAGTGAGGATTGAAAAAGAGAAATAAAAAAAAAATCTAAAAATTTAAAATTTGGGGTGGGAAGGGTTTTTAGGGGGGTAGAACTTCTCTCTATATATATATATATAGTATAGATTCCATTTATCTTTTATTTTCTTTATTTGCACTGAAAAATATTATTTAAAGTAAATGATGACTTCTCACTTAAAATGGACGAGAAGGAAATACATAAAAAATATATAATATAAACCCTAAATTCTAAATTTTTAGATTTTTCTTTTTTTTTTCTTTTTTTCCATCCTCACATACTCATCCTTATCATTTTAATTTTCTTTTTCTTTTTTCAATCCTCACAAACTTATCCTTATTCTTTTAATTTTTTTTTTAAATTTTACTTTTGCCACGAAAAATAAAAAAATTAATGAGAATTTTTAATGCTTGAACTATATTTTTAATGATTAGAATATGAAACGTTGAATTTTGAAGGGTTGATTTTAAAAGATATTGAATTGGCAGGTGAGTGTCTATAAGTAGAGCGGGGTAGTGCGTATGGGTTAGGTATACCGGCTCTGTACCCAACATTGGTATAAGACGGGTGCGGATATATAAAAATATTTATTTAAAATTTCAAATGTTTGCTTCAAACTAAAAGTCACAGGTTCTAAAAATGAAAAACCTCAAACTATATTTTTTTACAAATTACACAATTGAAAGCATAATGATTTGTAAAACCCTTTTTTGGGAATTAATAATTAAAATGCCGAGAATTAAACTAAAAAAATACAGTCCACAAATTCTACATTTCTAATTTTTAATGTAATTCAATGCTTGGTTGTATTACAATTGGTGCATAGCACCATTGCAATCATTACAATGTACAACCCCCAAGATTAATTGAACTCAAATAAAAGTGATGTAATTCAATATTTTTTTCGCACTTAAACAATAGTTAATGTACTTCAGTCAAACCCAAATTTATCAAATTCTAAATTCTTAGATTTTTTTCTTTTTTTATTTATTTATTTTTTAATCCTAACATTCTTACATGTTTATCATAATTAGTAAATTATATAAATTACATGAGAAAAGTTCATTTAAAGAAAGACAATTTTATCATTTTCAATTTCAATGTTTTAATAATAGTAAAATTAGTTTTGACATTAACATCTTCATAATATATATTATCCAAATCTATACTTACATTATAATAAAGTCTCTCATCCCCAAAACCTCCAAACTCAAATAAAGCATTAATCCACTTTTTAAATTCCTTATACTTATCAAAATTTCTCTAAAGCTCCCACCCACCCTCTAATAACAAAGTCCAAAAAATTTCATTCCCCTTCAATAATGGAAAAGCCGTTCAGCATTGAACGTATTATCTAAACGGTAATAACTTTCACCTTATGTTTACATTGTGGCCAGCAAAAAACCCCGGTTTACTTTATGTTATGTTATATGTTAAACTTTAGTAAAAAAATGTTTGGATATAAGCAAACTATATCTATATTTACACTTAAATATTTTGTGTATATTACCAATTCTTTCATTTATATGTAGAATCCAATAGTAAATTCCATATATGACATATTTATGGCCACTTAAAACTGAAAGCATGCTTATCCATCCTTATCTAAATCCTTATAATGTACAACCCTCTAAAATTAATTGAATATAAATGCTAAAATTATATTATGAGTATATTCCATTTACCTTTTATTTTCTTTATTTGAATTGAAAAATGTCATTTAAAGTAAATGATGACTTCTCACTTAAAATGGACGAGAAGAAAATACATAAAAATTATATACCCATCCCACCCCAAATTCTAAATTTTTAGATTTTTTTTTTCTTTTTTTCAATCCTCACTTATTTATCCTTATCTTTTTAATTTCTTTTTTTTTTTTCAATCCTCATAAAAAGATAAGACAAGTTCTATTTTAGGCAACAACATTAATAGGAGATTTGACCTATTAATAGCTTGAGCTCCTGCTTCTCTAACTACACAAGTAAGACTTGAGAAACAAAGAACATGAAAGCATTTGTCAGGTAAGAAAACTTAGTTAACGATTTAACTCAGCAAGTTACATAACTGATTTGGCCTGTTAGTACCTCTAACACACAGTTCTCTAAATACACAAGTAAGAAAGGCAAAACAAAGTACCCTATGACCTTTAAAAAAAAAAAACCACAATTTACATTATGTTATGTAAGAATAATAAGTTGAAAAAATTATTTGAAAATAATATTTTAACACAACAAAAGAGATGCATTTAATTGTCATATATATAAAATAATCCTTACGGTTTACCATATGTTATGTTATTTGTTAAACTTTACTTAAATATGTTTGGATATAACCAAATTGCATCCAAATTTAGGCTTAAAATAATCCTTAATTTGGCTTTCTCTTATATGTCGGTAGTATTGTTATGTATTTGTTAACAATATCATTTATGTGTGAAATTTAACTAAACGAAGGAATATAGAAACCGCAAGGTTCTAATATAAGGTGTAATCCACCTTACAGGAGCTGCAGTCCGCATTGTACCCGAACAACTTCACAAAGCCATGGACATTCAACAGGTACATGCAACAACTACTCCAAGTTAAATCTTTATCTCTATCATAGTTAAGTTGTACATGTCCTAACAACATTTACCTTAACATTATATGAGGGAATTTGTGTTACTCCTCATTTGCTTGAGATAAAACAGTCTTATCCACTTCATTCATCCTTTGTATTGACATAACGTAGGACTTATCAAGAAATGCATGACATCTTCGATTAAAGGCTGCAAGATTACATAGGAGATTTCGCCTCTTAGTAGCTCGAGCACCCAGTCCTATACCCACATCAATTACAATTGCCAAACAAAGAATACAAAAGGGGGCGCGCTGGATTAGACTAAATATATTACGTAACAAACGAATCGCACTGGCTCGAATAAGGCGTACAGAACACGAACCTGCACAGGCGCCTGTGTCCGAAACACCAATGACTACGGAATCCGCATTACGTATTGAGGTGTAGAGTACGTTGATGGACTTTGATATAATCAATGAACACGCGAAAACGGAGCGAGGGCATAACGGGCCAAACAATCAAGAAAATGAAGGCAGATTACTAAACAACGAGGAATGTCTCATACATGGTAAAAACATTGTGAAATTACATAAACAACATACGTGACATATATACTTCGCAACAAATAATCAGTTGAATGCACACTTTGACCAACACTGCAGATGCTACATCAACATTTTAATTAATGAAACACTAACCGACTTACCAAATTTTCAGACATCAGTATGGCGATGGAAGTACAGGGGGAACAACGACAATCGAACCACCCTGCATCACCTGAATTCGAAGTGGTCCCTTCTACATATAATGAAGATCGGATGACTCAGGAAGGCAATGCCATTGTGAGGTTGGATATTGCACCAACTATTCACCGGATTGACCAGTACAGCAACACAACGATGGAGCATGTCATTCACGGTACCAAAATGTTCAAATTCATATACTATATATGTTTTGCAAAAATAGAATATGCAATTAAATAAATGTACTTCATACCATTGTAGATGGCCCCCAAATCAGGGTGGAATATAATTGTATCGTTACAGATCGAGTGCCAGCGGTTCCACTACATAATGCAGTCCCACCTAATATTGCAGATGCAAGCACGAGCGTAACTGTATCGGGTACGTTTGTTTATCCCTTTACGCATTAGTCGTTAAGAAAAAAAAAAAATTGCAAAAAAGGGAAGGATATGTGTAAACACAATTATAATATTAGTGCAAGCCCGATTAGTGCATTAACTTATCGCCCAAACAATCACGAAAATGATGGCAAAATGAAAAGAATTAAACCTCCAAGAACCAAAAATAAAACAAAAATAAATTTTTTGTTTAAGACTTTCTATTTAATCCACAAAAAAAAAAAAAAAAAAAAACTCTATACAAGAAAAAAGGAAAAATAAATTTTTTGTTAAAGACTTAATGTAGAAAATATGTTGTGTCATATTTTTTATTGAAAACTTATGGTGACCAGTAAATACCACCCGTGCATCGCACGGGAACAAACCTAGTACTCTATATAATAGAGAAGTTGAGAGTCACCTAAAAGCTCCCCACCCCCAATGCTTTTTTTTTTTAGATTTTTCCTTTTTCTTTATTTACTTTTTTTCAATCCTTTTTTAAATTTTTTCTTTATTTATATATTAAACAACAATAATTATTATTTGTGTGTATATTAAACAATAATCTATCTATCTATATACATATAGAGAAGTTTCAACCCCCCTTAAAAACCCTTCCCACCCCAAATACTAAATTTTGAGATTTTTTCTTTTTCTTTAATTATCTTTTTCACCTAATCCCTTTTTCTTTAATTTTTTTCTTTTTCCTTAATTTTTTTTCAATCCTAATTCTTACCTATTTACCTTTTTATTTCCCTTTTTTCTTAAATTTTTTTTTTTGATCACCTGATTAATTTGTGTATTAAACATCAATAATTGTTATTTATTTGTAAATTAAACAACAATAATTAATCTAAAAGTAGCCCAACTATATCTTAACTTATCAAATGGATGGCAATGGAGCGGTTGGGTATGGCGTGCCTCCTGTATACCTGCCCCATTACCCTAATATGCGTATAACATTGGTAAATAATTTGGATTATTGAATTCAAAGGCATATTTTTTAACTTTAGGATTAACTATATACAAAATGAACCATTGGTGGATATGAGGTGGGCCGGGGCGAGTATGGAGCATGGCTGGGTGGGTCCTCACTTATACCCGAGTCTGCCCTGTTTAACTTTAGTTTATAAGATGTAAGCATTAGACAACAGAACTAACGGTATCCACCACCTGAATCCTGCACCCATACCCACCCCATTACCTGTCACGGGTATGAAATGGATACCCAACAATAATTAATCTAAAAGTAATCCAACTATGTCTCAACGTATCAAAGGGAGGGTAATGGGGCGGGGTGGGGCAAGTTGGGTACGGGGTGCCTCCTCCACATCCGCACCTGCCACCCAAATCCTATACCCGTACCCACCCCATTGCCCTAATGTACGTATAAAATGATTATCTATACCTGCTCATATTAGTTATTTAATACTACTTTATTAAACAAATTATCTCTTTTATAACATTAATAAATAATTTAGATTATTAAATTTAAATACATATTTTTTAATTTGAAGTTAACTATGTATAAAATAAAGCGCGAAAGATAGGTATGAGATGAGGCGAAGTGGTTATGGAGCGGGGCAAGGCAGGTCTCCACTTATACCTGTACCTGTCCCAAACGGGGCACCTACCCACGAGTAGAGGGTTTCAACCGCCTCATTGCCACAAAATCAACAGGGTATGGTGGGTATGAAGTTGGATGGGCCGGGTATGGAGCGTCACGGGACGGGTCCCCACTTATACCCATACCTGCCCCGTTTGACTTTGGTTTATAAGATCTACACACAAGACAATAAAACTAACCACACTCGCCACCCAAAGCCTATATCTATACTCAGCCCATTACCGGCCATGGGTATGAAGTGCATATCCTTACCCACCCCGGCCGTTACAGGCCCGTACCCCTACCCGCCTCATTACTCGCGGATATCCATTACCTGCCCTGTGCTTCCTTAATATGCGTACAGAACGATTATCTATATCCACTTCTATTAGTTATGTAATACTATTTTTAAAAACAAATTATTTCTTTTATAATATTGATAAAGATTTTGGATTATTAAATTTAAACACTTATTTCTTAATTTAAAGGTTAAGTATGTATAAAATAAAACGCGTATGGTGGGTATAAGGTGTGTAAAGTTTGATTTTAGTTTATAAAATCTACGCATTCAATAATAAAACTAAGATACAACAAAACTTAATTCATTAAAACATAATCCTTAATTTTGATTCTTGAATTTAAACACATATTTTTTTTATTTCAAGGTTAACCATATACAAAATTAACCGATTACGATGGGTATGGGGTGGGGTGGGGCAAGTATGAAGCGTGGCTAGGCCGGTCCCCATTTATACCCAAGCCGCACTGTTTCAATTTGAAGCCGCCCTGTTTCAATTTGATTTATAAGATCTACGCATTAGACAATAAACTAAATGTAACCGCCACCCAAATCTTATACCCGTACCCGCCTCATTACCCGCCACTTGTATGAAGTGTATACCCAACAACAATTAATATAAAAGTATCTCAACGTATCAAATGGATGGCAATGGGCAGAGGCGGGTGCGGGGTGCCTTCTCCATACCAGTACCCGCCACCCAAATCCTATACCCGTAGCCACTTCATTAGCCTAATGTACGTACAAAATGATTATCTATACCCGCTCATATTATTTGTTTAATACTATTTTTAAAAACAATTTTTTTTTTAACATTGATAAATAATTTGGATTATTAAATTTAAACCCTTATTTTTTAAATTTCAAGGTTAACTATGTACAAAATGAGCCGGGTATGATGGGTATGAGGCCAGGCGGGGTGGTTCACCATTTATACCCGTACCCACCCCGTTTGACTTTAGTTTATAAGATCTACGTACTACACAACAAAAATAACCGCACCCGCCACCCAAATCCTATTCCGGTACGCAGCCCATGACCCACCATGGGTATGAATTGCATACCCATACCCACCCCACCAGTGACTGACCCGTACCCCTACCCACCTCATTACTCGTGGGTATCCATTATCCACCCCGTACCTCTGCGTACAGAACAGTTGTCTATACCCGCTCCTATCAAGTGGAGCCTATTGTCATCCCAATATCTCTAAGTCAAAAAATTACCCACCACCAACTTTTTTATCAAAATAAACCAGAGCATTATTCCATGCGCCATACTGAACCACCAATTCAATATCTTTTAAAATGGAATTATTTGAGTTTGATTATTTTTGAGTTAGAAAAGTTATAGTTGGGTTATTTTGATAAAAATCCTAACGCATTGTGCCAAACGTATATTCGTGCATAAAGTAGTAAGTACATTTTTTTATTTTAGACTTTTCTTATGTAATCCAAGAATAGGGCGCGGGTTCGACCTCCGACATAACAAAAAAAATAAAGAATTTTTGTATTTAGTCCACAAAGTGCGACATTTTGCGTGCCTACTACAAGAAAGGATTTATTTTAACCCTGTGAGGTATATAATTTTGACTTTGGTTTATAAGATCTACGCATTATACAACAAAACTAAGGTACGAAAAAACTTAGTTAATTAAAGTTCCAAAAATTAAAAAGGAAAACATATTTTCAATTTAAGACTTTTCGTATTTAACCTATAAAAAAATAAAAAGGGTTCTAAAAAAGGCCCTAAGAACCGAAAATAATAAAGAAAATATTAGGGCAATATATTATTATTTTAGTACTTCTCTTATGTAATCCGAGAATAGGGTACTGGTTACATGTTCAACAATTTCGAATTTACACTTTTTGTATTTAGTCCATAAAAGAAAATCAAGTAAACTTCCTATAACCAAAAAATAATAATAATAATAAATTTTTAATTTAAGACTTTCTGTATTTAATTCATAAAAAAAAATCTGTAAAAAAAAGAACAAATAAAGTCCATGTGAAAGATTTAAAATATGAAATATAGTTTGTCTTATTTTTTGTTAAAATTTTGCAGTTACTGCTATGAGAATTATGTAAATTAAACAATATTATAGACAGCATATCAAATAAGATGTTAGTTCTGTTGCATTCCCCATTCGAGCCGATGCTATTGAGGTCCAGTGTTGGCCTATAGATCATATCGGGTCGGCCCGACTCCCAGGCACATCAGTTCGAGGAGAGGAGGAAGGGTCCGATGGGGCCATAGCTTCTTTTGCTAGCCCGGGACAGAATATTAATTCTGCAGCAGCTGTGATTTACGACACATAAGTAGTGGATGATAATTTAGTATTTATCTAGCATTTTGCTCTAGCTAGAGTTTTTGGATGTTTTCTCTTCTTGTGTATCTATATATATGTGTGGATGCTCTTGAACAATGTAATGAAAAGCTTGCCATTTTCTCTCTCTTTAGCTTAATTTATTTCTCTCGTTATTGTTTTGAGATTTAATCCCCTAAAATATCTAGTGGGATTGCATCATTGGTATCAGAGCTAATCGGTGCTCGGATTGTGGGTATAATGAACACCTGAAGTAGGGCTCAGGCGGAGCCACTAGCTGCACCACCAGGACCGAGGCCACCACCCCTACCACAGCCGGCGAACCCTCCCCCCCCCAAAACACCCTCCCAGCCCCACCCCAACCTTCCACAACCCTAACCCCCAACACCCCGACCCTCCCCTTCCCCACACCCCACTTCGCACCTTCCCTTACAGCCACCCCCAACACCCAACCACCACCACAACCCTAACCCCCAACACCCCGACCCTCCACCAGCCGACCCACCACCACCAGCAACTTCCCTTACCGCCACCCCCGCCACCCGCAGCACACCTCACCCAGACCCAACTACCCCCACCGCATGCAGGGATGGAGAACGACCCTCAGAGCTCCATCAATGACCAGACCCAGCAAGCAATCAACGACATCCGACACATGATTGCGGGGCTCACTGCTCAGGTATCGATCCTAACCAACTCTTCAGGTCAAAATCGAAACCCTAACTCATTTGCTCACCCCACCGGGGCAGCAACAACATCCTACCCCCAGCCTTTGGGGTCGGACGCAACTTCAACGCCCTTCCGACGCGCCGGCGCCAAAGCTCCGGGCAGTATTCCGGTGTGGGATAGAACTATTAATTTTGGGTCTTACGGCGGCACAACCGGAGCCCCTATTCTGGGACCCGGAAACTCATCGTTAGGGTTTTCCCAACACCCCACCCTTTCAATTCCAACCCCAACCATATCATTGTCATCCCTTCCCTTGACATCCAATTTTGCTCAATCGTCATATGCTAATGTCATACCTCAAACCCCCCCTAGCGCAGGTTCAAGCGCATATAGACCCACCCCTCACCCTTTAGGGTCGGTCCCATTATTACCCCAACGACCTCTGACTGAACCTAGTTCTATAGGTATCAATCCCAACACATTTCCCCATGACTTCTCACCATCCCCGAGCTCCAATCACCAATTATCAACAAGAATGGCCAAACTCGAATTCCCTCGCTTCACAGGTAATGATGTACGAACATGGATTTATAAATGTGAACAATTCTTCCGAATTGATCGCATCGCAAATCATTCTAAACTTGAAATTGCCATTGCGCACATGGAAGGTTATACTCATGAATGGTTCCAACACTTTATGCGTAAACACGGCCCATTTGTTATGTGGGACCACTTCAAAGTTGCCGCCCTCGACCGCTTTGGCGGCGCTTTCGAAGACCCTATGTCGGACTTACTAACTCTCCGACAGTCAGCCACTGTTAGTGACTACATGAATGCATTTGATAGTTTATACGCCCAGGTTCACTTGCCAGAAGATTATGCCATTAGTTGTTTTTTAAATGGATTGCGTGAGGAAATTGGCATGTCTGTCCGTTCTTTCCTGCCTCAAACACTTCACGACGCTATGTGTATTGCCAAACGGTAAGAAGTAGTTCTCAGTGCGCAACGACCTCGATCTTACCCACGCCTTTCTTTTCCCAACATGTCATACAACAGTCGACGCCCAAACCCCGGCACTTAGGCACCACCCGGACCCACGGCACCACGGCTCCAAGGGGGCCTCCCTCGACGCACATTAACTAGCGCCGAAATTGATGACAAACGCGCCAAAGGTCAATGCTTCTATTGTGACAAGCAATATGTCTTAGGACACAAATGCACTGCAAGGAAGGGCCGTGGACAATTTTTCCTCGTGGAGGTTGACACTGACCCACTTGATGATACGACCGATCCCATACCTGACCCTGAACCCAAGGACACCCCTACTATTTCTATACATGCACTTTTAGGGAACACTTCACATCAGACACTTCGTGTTATTGGCTACCATGGCAAGCATGCCTTACATATCTTGATTGACTGCGGTGCCACCCATAATTTCTTGGATATTAATTTAGCTAGAAAAATACGATGCCCCATTTCCAATACCCAACCCTTTTACATCACCGTGGCCGATGGGGGTCAAATGCCCACCACCTCCTCTTGCGACAATTACGAATGGACCCTAGACACCACGACCTACCACTCCGATATGATTCTTATCCCTCTTGGAGGGTGCGACATGGTGCTTGGATGCCCTTGGTTATCTCTTGTAGGACCCGTGTCCTTGGATATGAAACACCTCATTGCTACCTTCACACAAGGCGGTACAACGCACACTCTTCGTGGCCTCACCCACTACCGTATTCGTGAAATCGCTGCACGCACAATGACTCGCACTTTAGACAATCCTCATAATTGTGGTACCATTTATACCGCCATTCTTACCTCAAATACACCAACATTTTTCTCCGTCGAGGTCACTGCCTCACCAACACATCATCCTCCTGCCCTTACTAACCTACTTGACGAGTTCCAACTTGTCTTTAGCGAGCCGTCACACCTACGGCCATCCCGCCCCCAATTTGACCATCGAATCCCACTTAAGGAGGGGTCCTTTCCGGTTAACTTATGCCCATATCGCTATTCTCTTGACCAAAAGAATGTGATAGAAAATATGATTTCGGAACTTTTGACAAAACATACCATTAGAGAGAGCACTAGCCCCTATGCCTCACCCGTTGTTTTAGTTAAAAAGAAAGATGGCTCATGGAGGATGTGTGTAGATTATCGTGCACTTAATGCCACCACTATAAAGGATAAATACCCAATTCCTTTAATCGATGAGTTGTTCGACGAATTGCATGGGGCCAAAATTTTTTCAAAAATTGATCTTCGATCTGGCTATCACCAAATCCGCATGCACGATAACGATATTTTCAAAATGGCTTTTCGCACCCATTCAGGCCATTATGAATTCGTCGTCATGCCCTTTGGCTTGACAAACGCACCTTCAACCTTCCAATCTCTCATGAATTCCATTTTTCGGCCTCATTTACGCCGTTTCGTCTTAGTTTTTTTCGACGACATATTACTCTATAGTCCTGATTGGCAATTGCACATTACTCACCTTCACATGGTTTTTGGACTTCTTTTGCAAAATTCTCTCTATGCTAAACGTAGCAAATGTACTTTTGGTATGATTCAAATTGATTACTTGGGACATATCATTCGTGCGGGCCACGTTTCAACCGATCCGGCCAAAATTCAAGCCGTTCGTGATTGGCCACTTCCAACAACACTTAAACAACTTTGTGGCTTCCTTGGACTGACGGGCTACTATAGACGTTTTGTCCAAGACTATGGGAAAATTGCCAAACCACTCACAGAAATGTTGAAACACCCAACACTTGTTTGGACAGATGCGGCACGCACCGCCTTCGATCGCCTCAAAGAGGCCTTGATTTCCACTCCACTACTTGCTCTTCCGGATTTCACGATGACATTTGAAATTGAAACTGATGCCTCAGGCTTATGCATTGGTGCCGTTCTCATTCAAAAAGGCCACCCCATCGCGTACCTTAGTAAGGCCCTATCCCCACGTCATCAACACAAGTCCGTTTACGAACGGGAATTGTTAGCTGTGGTTCACGCTGTAAAAAAATGGAACCAATATTTAATGGATCGTCACTTTTGCATCCGCACGGACCAACAAAGTCCTAAGCATTTATTAGAGCAACGCATTTCCACCCCCTTTCAACAACAGTGGCTAGCTAAACTCATGGGTTATAGTTATGATATAGCTTACAAAAAGGGTAAAGAAAATGTTGTTGCCGACGCCCTTTCCCCTGTAACAAGTGGCGAATTACTATCACTCGCCCTCTCCACCATCTCCACCGACCTAATGTCTCAATTGCAACAATCATGGAACACTAACCCCCACTTTCAACGCATTATCAACGACCTTGTTCACAACCCACAAACCCATCCACACTACACATGGACAAACAACCAACTTCGTAGGAAAGGCCGCTTAGTCATCGACCATGATAGTCCCGTCAAAACCCACATCATGACTTGGATGCACGCCTCCCCTACCGCCGGTCACTCTGGAATTACACAAACCCGCAAACGCATTACTACTCTTTTTTTATTGGCGTAGACTTAAAAACGATGTGACTAACTTTTATTAAACAATGTCCCACTTGTCAAAAATGTAAATATGATTCCGCGGCATTCCCTGGGTTGTTACAACCCCTCCCTATTCCCGACTCCATTTGGACTAGCATATCCATGGACTTTATTGAGGGACTACCAAAATCCCATGGCAAGGACGTCATCCTTGTCGTCGTTGACCGCCTAAGTAAGTATGCTCATTTCCTTCCTCTTTCCCATCCTTATACTGCTTTATCAGTTGCTAACATGTTTATGCGAGAAATACACAGGTTACACGGTCTCCCTGAGGAGATCATTTCCCATACGGATCCTATTTTTACTAGCAACCTTTGGGAGGAACTTTATCGTATGCAAGCTGTCGATCTCCGTCGCTCGACATCCTATCACCCTCAAACTGACGGACAAACGGAGGTGCTTAACCGTTGTTTGGAAAGCTACCTTCGTTGTATGTGTTTTGAATACGAAAAAAATTGGTTTGAATGGATACCATTGGCCGAATGGTGGTACAACACTACCTATCATTCGGCCACACACGCTACCCCTTACGAGGTAGTGTATGGACAACCTCCACCGGTACATCTTCCATATTTACCGGGGCAATCTCACAATGCCGTTGTGGACCGCAGCCTGCGGGTGCGGGAAGAAGCAATGAAGGTCCTTAAACACCACCTTCATCAGTCTCAAAACCGAATGAAGCAATTGGCGGACCAACATCAAAGTGACCGCATGTTTAAACGAGATGACTGGGTGTACTTAAAACTGCACCCCTATAGTCAACACTCGGTTGAACGCCGAACGGTCCATAAACTAGCCCCTCGTTACTGTGGCCCATTTCGAGTACTTGATCGTATCGGTCAAGTGGCTTATAAATTGGAGCTACTGGCGACTACCGCCATACATCCCGTATTTCACGTCTCGCTGCTCAAACCTCACCATGGTGCCATCCCTCGCTCTCCCACATTGCCTCAAGACTGGGCTTCCCCGCTTGCTCCTACTGTTCCTGAAGCCATCCTAGATCGACGTCTGGCTCGATACTGCAATGCAGCCGTTACAAAGGTGTTAGTTAAGTGGAAGGAAAAACCCGCAGAAGACGCTACCTGGGAGTTCTTTCATGACATTCGGGAGAAATACCCGACATTTGACCATTGTGGGCAAGGGTCTTCCGGGGAGGAGAGTATTGTTGCATTCCCCATTCGGGCCGATGCTATTGAGGTCCAGTGTTGGCCTATAGATCATATCGGGTTGGCCCAACTCCCAGGCACATCAGTTCGAGGAGAGGAGGAAGGGTCCGATGGGGCCATAGCATCTTTTGCTAACTCGGGACATAATATTAATTCTGCAGGGGCTGTGATTTACGACACATAAGTAGTGGGTGATAATTTAGTATTTATCTAGCATTTTGCTCTAGCTAGAGTTATTGGATGTTTTCTCTTCTTGTGTATCTATATATATGTGTGGGTGCTCTTGAACAATGTAATGAAAAGCTTGCCATTTTCTCTCTCTTTAGCTTAAGTTATTTCTCTCGTTATTGTTTTGAGATCCAATCCCTTAAAATATCTAGTGGGATTGCATCAAGTTCGATGCAAAAAATAACGGATATAAAAAAAATTGACCAATAAATACCGTCCGTACATCGCACGGGAATGAACCTAGTATCTATCTATATACATATAGAGAAGTTCCACCTCTCCTAAAAACCCTTCCCACCCCAAATACTAAATTTTGAGGTTTTTCTTTTTTCTTTAATTACCTTTTTCCCCTAATCCCTTTTTCTTTAATTTTTTTCTTTTTCCTTAATTTTTTTTCAATCCTAATTCTTACATATTTATTAATTTATTTTTTTCCTTTTTTCTTATTTTGATTTTTTGGTATTTATTTGTAGATTAAATAACAACAATTAATCTAAAAATAGCACAACTATATCTCAATGTATCAAAAGGATGACAATGGGACGAGTATGATTATCTATACTCGAGTGCGGAGGGTATGGAGCGGGCCAGGTCGGGTCCCCACTTATACCCATACCATACCATGCGCCACACTGAACTACTAATTCAGTATCTTTTAAAATCAAATTTTTAGAGCTTCATTATTTTTGTGTACAAAAGTTGTACAAAACGATTATCTATACCCGCTCATATTATTTATTTAATATTATTTTTAAAAATAAATTACTTTTTTATAACATGTACAAAATGATAATCTATACTCACTCACATTAATTATGTAATACTGTTTTTAGAAAAGTTATAGTTGGGTTCTTTTGATAAAAATCCAAGCGCACTATGCCAAATGTAAATTCATGCATAAAACAATAATTTTTTTATTTAAGACTTTTCTTATGTAATCCAAGAACAGGGTGCGGGTTAGACTTCCGACAACAAAAAAAAAATTAAAGAGTTTTCGTATTTAGTCCACGAAGTGTGATATTTCGCATGCCTGCATGCCTTTTGCAAGAAATAATTTATTTTAACCCGGTATATGAATTTTGACTTGGGTTTATAAGATCTACGTATTATACAACAAAACTAAGGTACGAAAAAACTTAATTCATTAAAGTTCCAAAAATTAAAAAGGAAAACATATTTTCAATTTAAGATTTTTCGTATTTAACCTATAAAAAGGGTTCTAAAAAAAACAAAAGCCCCCCGAGAACCACATATAATAAAGAAAATATTAAGCCAATATATTATTATTTTAATATTTCTCTTATGTAATCTGAGAATAGAGTACCGGTTAAACTTTCAACAATTTCGAATTAGGACTTTTCGTATTTAGTCCATAAAAAAAAAAAAAAAAAAGTAAACCTCCCATAACCAAAAATAAATTCTTAATTTAAGGCTTTCTGTATTTAATTCGTAAAAAAAATTAATCCATAAAAGAAAAAAGAACAAATAATGTCCCTGTTAAAGACTTCAAATGAAAAATATAGTTTGTCTTATTTTTTACTGAAAACCTTTACAGTTACTACTATAAAAATTATGTAAATTGAATAATATTATGGATAGCTGATCAAATAAGATGTTAATTCGATGCAAAAAATCACGAATATAAAATACAGTGATTAATAAATACCATCCGTACATCGCACGGGAACGAACCTAGTTAATCTAAAAGAGAAGTTGGGAGTCACTTAAAAGCTCCCCACCCCCAATGCTTTTTTTTATAGATTTTTCCTTTTTCTTTATTTACTTTTTTCAATCCTTTTTAAATTTTTCTTTATTTATATATTAAACAACAATAATTATTTGTGTGTATATTAAACAATAATTAATCTAAAAGTAGTTCAATTATATCTCAACGTTTCAAAGGAATGGCAATGGGGCGGGGCGGGTATGGCGTGTCCCCTCTATACCCGTACCAGCCACCCAAATCTTATACTTGTATCCGCCTTAATACCCTAATGTGCGTACAAAACGATTATCTATAACTGTACCCGTCACCCAAATCCTATTCCCGGACCGGCCCCATTATCCGCCACAGGTATGAAGTGTATATCTAATAATAATTAATCTAAAAATAACACAACTATATCTCAACGTATCAAAGGGATGTCAATGGGCGGGGGCGGGTACGAGGTGCCTCCTCCATACCCGTATCTGCCACCCAAATCCTATACCCCGTACCAGCCTCATTGCCCTAATGTGCATACAAAACGATTATCTATACCCGCTCATATTAGTTATTTAATACTATTTTTAAAAACAAATTACTTTGTTATAACATGTAAAAAATAATTATCTATACTCGCTCATATTAGTTATTTAATACTGTTTTTAAAATCAAATTAGTTTTTATAACATTGATAAATAATTTCGATTCTTAAATTTAAACACATATTTTTTAATTTCAAGGTTAACTATGTACAAAATGATCTGATTATGGTGGGTATGGGGTGGGGCGGGGTGGGGCAGGGCGGATCGGGTATGAAGAGTGGCCGGGCCGGTCCCCACTTATACCCGTGCCCGCCCCGTTTCAATTTGGTTTATAAGATCTACACATTAGACAACAAACTAACAGTAACCGCCACCCAAATCTTATACCGTACTCGCCCTATTACCCACCACCGGTATGAAGTGCATACCTAACAACAATTAATCTACACCCAAATCCTATACCCGTAACCACTCCATTGCCTTAATATACGTACAAAATAATTATCTATACCCGCTCATATTATTTGTTTAATACTATTTTTAAAAACAAATTTTTTTTTTAACATTGATAAATAATTTGGATTATTGAATTTAAACCCTTATTTTTTAAATTTCAAGGTTAACTATGTACAAAATCAGCCAAGTATGATGGGTATGAGGCCAGGCAGGGCGGGTATGGAGCGTGGCAGGGCGGGTCCCCACTTATACCCGTACCAGCCCCGTTTGACTTTAGTTTATAAGATCTAAGCACTAGACAACAAAAACAACCGCACCCGTCACCCAAATCCTATTCCCGTACGCGGCCCATGACCCGCCAGGGGTACGAAGTGCATACCCATACCCGCCCACCGGTGATTGACCCGTACCCATACCCCTACCTGCCTCATTACCCGCGGGTATCTATTACCCACCCCGTACCTCTTTAATGTATGTACTAAACAGTTATCTATACCCGCTCCTATTAGGTGGAGCTCATTGCCATCCCAATATCTCTTAGTCACAAAATTATCCACCACCAACTTTTCTATCAAAATAAACCAAAGTGTTACACCATGCGCCACACTGAACCACCAATTCAATATCTTTTAAAATCGAATTCTTTGAGTTTGATTATTTTTGAGTTAGAAAAGTTATAGTTTGGTTATTTTGATAAAAATCTTAGCGCACTATGCCAAACGTATATCCGTGCATAAAGCAGTAAATTTTTTATTTAAGACTTTTCTTCTATAATCCAAGAATAGAGCGCAAGTTAGACCTCCGACAACCCACCAAAAAAAAAAATTTTTGTATTTAGTCCACGAAGTGCGACATTTCGCGTGCCTACTGCAAGAAAGGATTTATTTTAACTCGGTGAGATATATAAATTTTGTCTTGGGTTTATAAGATCTACGCATTACACAACAAAACTAAGGTACGAAAAAACTTAATTCATTAAAGTTCCAAAAATTAAAAAGGAAAACATATTTTCAATTTAAGACTTTCCGTATTTAACCTATAAAAAAATAAAAAAGGGTTCTAAAAAAAAAAAGGTCCCCGAGAACCAAATATAATAGAGGAAATATTAAGCCAATATATTATTATTTTAATAATTCTCTTATGTAATCCTAAAATAGGGTACTGATTACACCTCCAACAATTTCGAATTAAGACTTTTCGTATTTTGTCCATAAGAAAAAATCGGGTAAACCTCCCATAACCAAAAAAAAAAAAATACATTCTTAATTTAAGACTTTCTGTATTTAATCCTTAAAAAAAATTAAATCAGTAAAAGAAAAAAGAACAAATAAGGTCCCTATTAAAGACTTCAAATGAAAAATATAATTTGTCTTATTTTTTATTGAAAACTGTGAAACAATACAATTGATGATGAATAAAGTGAAGAATACATGCTCTATATATAGAGCTACAAGACATGACAAAGTACTAGAGTGCCCTTACCTCCTTACATATGGGGGGAGGGTAAGGGAGTCAATATACTAAACCCTAAAAGTACTATACTCTAACAGGCCCCCTCAATCTGATGGGGGAGCAGCCATGTGAAGATTGGATTTGTGGTAGTGGAACAGGGTTGGACCGAGACCTTTGGTGAAGATGTCCGCAACTTGACGAGAGGTGGGGGTGTAATGAACTTGGAGATCACCTTTGGGGACCTTTTCCTGGACATAGTGAAAATCAACATCAACATGTTTGGATCGATCATTTGAGATAGGATTGGCAGCCAGGTATGATGCAGAGACATTATCGCAGTAGATGATAACGGGGCCGGTGTGCCGGAGGCCTAAGTCACGCATGAGGTAGCGAACCCAGGCTGCTTCAGCAGCTGCCTGTGAGACGGCCCGATATTCGGATTCAGTGGAAGATTTGGAGACCGTGGCTTGTTTCTTAGCTCGCCAGGAGATCAGGTTGGGGCCAAGGAACAAGGCGTAACCAGTGGTGGAACGACGCGTGTCAGGACAGCCACCCCAATCAGCATCAGCATAGACAGCAACAGAGGTGCAGATACCCGGAAGGATGGTGAGCCCATGATCAGGGGTGCTTTTGAGGTACCGAAGGATCCGCTTAACAAACTGCCAGTGACTAGTTCTGGGAGCATGCATAAACTGAGAAACAAGATTAACAGCATAACAAATATCAGGACGAGTCATGGTGAGATATTGGAGAGCGTCGACGACACTTCTGTATTCTGTGGGGTCAGAGAGGAGGTCAACATCGGTTAGGGAACGATGGGTGCGAGGGGGTAAGGGGGTTTTGATGGGTTTTGCATCTTGCATATTGAGTTTGGTGAGAAGATCAATGGTGTAACGATGTTGAGATAGAAAGAGGGAAGACGGAGTTCGGCGCGCCTCAATACCGAGGAAGTAGTGTAGGGGACCAAGGTCTTTCATAGCAAATTGAGAGGAGAGGGTGTCGACAAGAGTGTCAAGGGACTGGGTGTTAGAGCCGGTTAAGATGATGTCATCAACATATAGTAGTAAGCAAGTGACGTTGTTGGGGGTGCGAAGTAAAAAAAGAGAGGGATCAGCACGACAACAAGTGAATCCTAAGGTGTAGAGAAAGGTACTGAAGCGTTGGAACCAAGCTCAGGGAGCTTGTTTGAGGCCATAGAGGGCTTTGCGTAGGCGACATACGTGGTTGGGAAATTTGGGGTGAATAAAGCCTTGCGGTTGCTTCATGTATACTTCTTCCTTCAGGTGGCCATGTAAAAAGGCATTTTTAACATCAAGTTGCTTGATGGACCACTTGTGAGTGATAGCAAGTGTAAGGATGAAGCGGATGGTAGGAGGTTTGACAACCGGACTAAAGGTTTCCTTGAAGTCAATGCCTTCACGTTGGTGAAAACCTTGAGCCACAAGGCGAGCCTTGAATGGATCAACGGAGCCATCCGCTTTATACTTAACTCGATACTTCCTAGTGCTACCGACAATGTTGTTAGTTGGGTGCGGGGGGACGAGGTCCTATGTGTGATTATGAAGAAGGGCGTTAAATTCATCAGCCATGGCTGTTTGCCATTGTGGATTTTTGACTGCCTGAGAGTAACAAGTGGGTTTCTGTATGACTGTTATGGAAGAGAGAGACAAGGGATATTTTGTCTTTCGAATACCATCCTTGAGACGAGTTCGCATGGGGTGCACGTTGGTTGGCAGATTCATGGGGCCAGGGTCGGTGGGAAACTCGACCCGGATGTGTGGGGAGGGAGGTGCAGCAGCCGAAGCTGCCGGTGGTGGGGGAGAGGTGGGCTGGTCAGTGGGGCGTCGGGCAAGGTCTTCATGGGAGACCGTGGGTGTGATGGTGGGGCTGGGTGGACTCCAAGGGGAGGGGATAGGGGTGAAGCCCACCGCAGGTGGGGCAGGGGCTGAGGAGGGCTCGAGGGGGACAGGGGCCGGTAGTGGCGGAGCTCCGGGAGTGATAGAGATTATGAGAGGAAGGTTGACTATACTTGCGGTTGAGCCCGGTGGAGTGATATGTGTAGGGTTGACTAGTTCTGGGTAGGGGAAGCTAGTTTCATTGAACGTGATGTGCCTGTTTATGTAGACTTTATCCATTTGAGGATCTAAGCACCTATAGCCTTTATGGCGGGCAGCATAGCCTATAAAAATGCATGGTATAGAGCGAGGTGCAAGTTTGTGTGGTGCATGAGGTGTGAGATTTGGAAAGCATGCACAACCGAACATGCAAAAACCGGAGTAGTTTGGTTGTTGTTTAAACAGTTTTTCAAACGGGGATAAGTTATTAAGCATAGGGGTAGGAAGGCGGTTAATAATAAAGCATGCTGTACAGGCAGCGTCATCCCAATGTGAGTAAGGTAACCGGGCTTGAATAAGTAAAGTCCGAGCCATGCCTATTACGTGTTGGTGCTTTCGTTCTGCCACCCCATTTTGTTGTGGGGTATCAGGACAAGAAAGGCGAAAGTGTATGCCATGTTGTCGGCATAGGTTGTTCATACGACGGTGATCAAATTCACGGCCACCATCACTTTGAAAAATTTTTGATTTTCGTGGAAAATTGGTTTTCAACTAGTGCTTTAAATGTGACAAAGATATCAAATACTTCGGATTTATGTTGCATAGGGTATAACCATGTAAAGCGAGTAAAATCATCAATAAAGTTAACATAGTATTTGTAACAGGAGTTTGACGCTACAGGAGATTGCCATACATCCAAATGAATTAAATGCAAAGGCGAAGAAGCTAAATGTAAAGCACGTTGAAAGGGAAGTCGGTGAGACTTTCCTAAGTTACAATGTTGACAAAAATCAGTAAAACGAGAACGAGGAATCAGTTTTTGAGAACACAGAACATTTAACACAGGTTGCCCGAGATGCCTTAACCGTTGATGCCATAGGTTTCCAGAAAGAGTTTGTGCCATGAGGCCGGTGTAGTGGGGTGAAAGATTGTAAAGTGGCCCATTACTGCGAAATCGAAGCAGAGGGATCCCCGTAGCCTTGTCCTTGACAGAGAAAAATTCAGAGTCAAATTCAACAGTGCATGAGTTATCTTGACATAGTTGTTTTATGGATAATAAATTATGGGTGAGTTTGGGAACCAACATAACATTGTTAAGTTGAAAAGGACGCATTTTAGTTTGTAAGGTAGTGGAACCAATATGACTAACAGGTAGTAAAGCACCGTTCCCAACTAAAACTCGTTTTTGACCACGGTAAGGAAGAGTAGTGCGAAGCATACCAGAGTTGGGTGTCATGTGATTGGTTGCGCCGGAGTCAGGATACCAATTGTAGTCTTGAGATTCGGTGATGGACATAGCAGCAAGGGAATGCGAAGGATCTGGAAAGGATGCATGATCAAAGCGGTGGTAACATGATGCAGCACTGTGACCAGGCTTATGACAGATTTGGCAGGATACCGGTGCAGGGCCGAGAATTCCAGGTGTGGGTGGGCGTGCCTGTGGTGGGTTGGGGTTGTTGGGTCCTGTGTTATGCTATTGATTCTGGCCCCCAGAGCGGCCCCCTCGATTGCCACGGCGATCGTTGTTACGGCCCTTACCTCGACCACGACCCCCACGACCAGAGTTTGACCCTTGGTTACTTGTATTTGAAGCAACTAAAGCATGTTGTGGGTCAGTGGTGGTGCAGCCCTGGTATCGGCTTTGGGCACTTTCTTCATTAAGCAAGTCAGTTTTTAATTTTTCAAAAGTAGGGGTTGGAGTGGTTTGGCGAGTTAAAGTAGCAAAAGCGGCATATTGAATAGGAAGCCCATAAAGGGCGTAATGTACTAGTTCTCGATTGGAAATTGGGGAGTCTATAGCAGCTAGATCATCAACGACGGATTTTAGTTCCGAAAGGTATTGTTGCATTGTTTTGCCATCTTTCTTTAAAGTGGTTAGTTGGGACCTCAGATCATATTCCTTGGCCAGCGAGTGGTCTCGGAATCGTTTGACAAGGGCATCCCACATGGATTTTGATGTGGGTTGTCGAACAGTATCGTTTAAGAGCGGGCGAGAGAGTGTTGCAGAAATACAAGATCTGAAACTTTGGTCAGTACGGACCCAATTTAAATAGTCCGGGTTGGGGATGGAGGAGCCAGCACTGTTTAATATATGAGTTGGGGGACAGAGGAAAGAACCATCAATGTAACCCATGAGTTGATGGGATATTAAAAGTATGTAAAATTGTTCTCTCCAGGCGGTATAATCAGTAGCATTTTCAAGTTTTATCGTTATTATACTGGAGATATTAGAAAGGGGAAGTAATAAAGGTTGATTTGTAGTATGAGTTAGGTTAGGGTTTAAAAGAGGGGTTGTGGGGAGGTGAACACCAAGGGGTGCTGGCTGGTCAGACGCAGCGGCAGCGGGTCCCCACCCATGGTGACTGTACGGTACAGCCGAGTGGGTCCCACCGGCGAGCGGGTGGTCGGGGGTTGCAGCGGGGAAGGGTGGGAGTTGAGAGAGGCCCGACCAGCGGTGGTCACCATTTCGAAGGGCGGCACCGGAGGTCGATTGTAGGGGGAAGGGGGGGAGGGAGGTTGGGATGCCCGAGCCAAAAAATTGAGAAACTTGTGGCCTCGTGGTAACTAACGAAGTACCGGAGATGGAAACACCGGCATTAGTTAGACCATTGAGGGGTAGATCCAAGGTCATAGATCCGATATGGGGAAGATCGGGTATGACCATGGAGGAACCGGACACCTGACATTCGACCGAAGCACCGGCATATGGAGAGCCGGGTTCGGCCGGAACAGGGGCTGCCGGCGCTAGGTAGGGGAACGTGCGGGGGGGGGGGGGGGGGGTGCTGCCATAGATCTTAGGTAAATAAAAAACAGAGAAAAAAAAAATTGAAGAGAGAGGAATGAAATTGATGCGGAAAAAAAAATGAAAAATAATAACCAATTGAGAACTAGTACTTTAGACAGGAAAAGAAAATTAAAGAGAAGCGAGAAGAGGAGAGTCTCTTTGAGAGGCTCTTGATACCATGTGAAATAATATAATTGATGATGAATAAAGTGAAGAATACATGCTCTATATATAGAGCTACAAGACATGATAAAGTACTAGAGTGCCTTTACCTTCTTACATATGGGGGGAGGGTAAGGGAGTCAATGTACTAAACCCTAGAAGTACTATACTCTAAAAAAAAACAATTCCAGTTATTACTATGGGAATTATGTAAATTAAATAACATTATGGACAGTTGATCAAACAAGATGTTAGTTCGATGCAAAAAATCACGGATATAAAATACAGTGACCAATAAATATCATCCGTACATCAGACGGGAACGAAACTAGTATATTATAAAAAACAAGTGGGATGCAGTGTCGTTAGATATCGCCACATAACTGGCTCTGGCTTACATGTTTGTCACGCAGCTTGCCACGTAGATATGTGTATATATCCATAAAATTATTATTAGGGTAAATTATAAAAAAATTTCTTGTTTTTTACTTTAAAAATAAAAAAATTTCTTACAAATAAAATCAGTCACAAAATTTCCTTACTTTTAAATATTTATCACTTAATCTTTATAAAACATTTTTTTGATTATTTTGTCCCTCAAAAGTGAGGGAATTAAATGTTTAATTATATTTTTAGAAGGGAGTTTTATATTATTAGGCTAAAATAAAAAAAATTTATATTTTTCGCAATAGAATTAAAGAAATTTTATGTATTTATAAAAAAAAATATAATTTTGTAATTAATTATAGTAATAATATTATAAGTTTAGAAAATAAAAAATATTTTTAAATTTTTTATAAAAGATATTATAAAATAAAATAAAATATTTTTATTAATATTATAATATCACTACTATATAATTAATTAAAATAATAATTTTAATTAATTATATAAAAACCGCTTTTTATAAATATAAAAAATTCTTATTTTTCCTCAAAATATAAAATTCTACCTAAAAATAAAATAAAATACTTAATTATTTTATTTTGAGGGACAAAATGGTCCAAAAAAAGTTACTTGGGACAAAGTGATAATTTTTTAAAAGTGAGGGGGTTTAATGAGTAGTCTTATTTATGAGTGGAGTTTTCTGTTTTTGAAGCAAAAGTCAGAATTATTTTCTGTAACTTATTATTATTAGGACAAAAGCTATTATTATAAAAAAAATAATACAATTTATAAATAATAGGAATTATAAAATTGCCTTAAAACTATGATTATATACTCTAACAATAATAATTTTGCCATATCAAAAATACAACAAGAACAATAACAGATCCAATACCTCAAAAGCTTCCTCATAAGCAGGGTCTGGGAGGGATGAATGTATGCAATCTTACCTCTTCAGGGTGTAAACCTGCTGAGAGGTCGTTTTCGAGGACCCCCAATCTTATAGGGTAGGCAACACGAGGATGTCCCATGAAGTCACCCATTCTGGTACTACTCTCACCCTAACACGCTTAACTTCAGAATTCTAATGGGATCCAGTGCCTTAGTGCCTGTAAATGAACCCTTGCCATATCAAAAATATTACCTGAATATAATCATACTTAATAAAATATTGAATAAATTATAGAAACCTCTGTCTTTTGCTTCAAAACCAGAAAACTCTCGTTACAAATAAAATTACTCACAAAATTCCTTCACTTTTAGAAATTTATCACTTAAACCCAATGCAACATTTTTTGATCATTTTATCCCTCAAAAGTAAGGGGGTTAAATATTTAATTATATTTTTAGAAGAGAGTTTTATATTATTAGGTAAAAATTAGAAAAATTTTATATTTTTATAGTAGAATTAAGAAAATTTTATATATTTATAAAAAATATAATGATTTTAATTAATTAAAATAATAATATTATAAATTTAGAAGATAAAAATTATTTTTAAAATTTTTATAAATATATTATAAGGTAAAATATAATATGTTTATTTCTATTATAAGGGCACTACTATATAATTAATAAAAATTATAATTTTATAAATATAGAGAATCTCTTTTTTCTATAAATATAAAAAAAATTCTTATTTTTTCTCAAAATATAAAATTCTACTCAAAAATAAAATTAAATATTTAACCATTTTATTTTAAGAGGCAAAATAGTCAAAAAAATTATTTGGAGTCAAAGTGGTAATATTTTAAAAGTAAGGAGATTTAATGAGTGGTTTTATTTGTGAGGAAAGTTTTCTATTTTTAAAGTAAAAATTAAAAAAGTTTTCTATAATTTACTCTAAAATATTATACATGAACTAAAAATACGATCCAAAATGAAAAATATATTAAAACCAAAAGAAACCTGTAAAATACTAATAATAAGATCCAAAATAAAAAATATATTAAAACTAAAAGAAACTTATAAAATACTAATAATAAAGGAAAAGAACACAAGAGATGGAATTTGATTTGATTGAATTCTTTCCATTACAATACTACACCTACTTATAGAATAACTCATTTTCAAGACAGGTAAGATCCACTATAGTACCTATTAATTTGTCATAATACTACACATTCAAATACCTAATTTGAGCAAGTATCACGAAGAATCACCCTAATTCCCACCCTCCTTCTCCTCCTCCACAAAGGTGGCAATCGGGTAAGACCGGGAGATCCCGGTAGCCGTAACGAAACGAACATTCCCATTCCCCTCATCCTCCACACAGATCTCATTAACGCCAACCCATATAAACACCTCCTTAGACTTCACCCCAGTGAGCCGCTTCAACCGGCGCGGCTCCAAGTATGCCGTCACCTCCTTATCATACCACACCGTTTTACTGATCTTCTCGAAGCGGTGCTGGGTGGGCTGCTTCTGGGTGAGCCAGACGAAGCCGGAGGCGGGGTTGTAGCCGACCTCGACGACGTCGTTTAAGGGGAGGAGAGAGACAGGGAGGGACATGGAGGAGAGGAGTTGCTTGGACTTTTGAGCGCAGAGGTCGGCGCCGGTGTAGATCTCGGCGTTTTGGCGGTGGGTTTGGATTATGTGGCCCGCCATTGTTGTTTGATTACGAACCAAATTGTTTGGTAGTAATATAGAGAGGTTGAATGAAGAGGTGGGGGTTAGAAGTCTGAGCATTTTAAGCGGTGAGTTGGGGGATTAGCTGATGTATATTATAAAGTTTTGGGTTATTGACACCAAAATCTCTGTAATTTATTTATTGTATTAATTTTATATTTATATTTTTAATTATGATAATTTAGTTTTTGAATAATTCAATTTGTGCTCATTTAGTCATTTAGTTAAATTTATATTATATTAATGACGTAATTTTGAATGATAAAATTATGTGACATGCAAGTAATTTATTATAAATTTATCTGTTTACTTAATTTAACCCAATTCATAGTCGAATTATTAAAAATTTCATCAAAAATTTAACATTATTTTTTTCTCTAAGGATTAAATTAACACATTTTAAATTATATAAAGACTAAATTAATATAATTAAAAATATAAAAATTAAATTAACATAATAAATAAAATATAAAGATCACTAAAATAAGTAATCTTAAAGTTTTTATGAATAAAGATGTGAGATATTTAATAAAGTGTGTTGTTGAAGTGTGGGGTGACGCGTGGCACACAAAAGCCACCGTTATGCATGGCATTTTCTTGAGATGTCAACTTGTGTGTATATATTTTTTTTTATTACGGTAAAGTCAGCGGCGGGAAAATGCTCTAACGAGGATTCGAATTATAATGTCTTTATTGGTAGTCGGGAATTTCAACTACTAGGTTATGTGCCTTTAGCACGATCAACCATATATATATATTAATGAATACAGTAACATTTAAGTTGAAGTTGATAATGTGACCATAATTAATAGTTACTTTCGATAAATGAATAAAGCTGCTGATTAGGCAATAAGACCATGATTAATCTTTACTTTTGATAAGTGAATAAAGCTGCTGATTAAGTAGTGAGATTTTGTTTTCATATTTCATCGGTTGTTCAATGGTCCTTGATGTCTAACTCAGACCTAGGCTCTGTTATTTTTGTTGATGCACTAGGTAGAGCCTTTCCTAGAAGGCATGCTAAGTGTTTTTCTCATTACGGTTAAAAAAATACATATACTAGTGTGATTTCATACCAATTGAATTACTTGTGATTACCACAGTAATTACTTGTGATCACCGCAATAATTACCATTTATATGATAGTAGTTATTTCTGATCACCTTAGTGGTTATCTATAATTACCACAACAGTTGTATGTGATCAAACACAAGTTAACTGTTATCAAATAGAGGAGTTGTTTGAGATCATTATTGGAGTTAACCTATGATCATTACTATAGTTGTCTATTATCACCAATGATTACCATAACCAAATATTTACATATGTGATCATGACAATAGTCATCTGTGATCACCACAATAGTCATCTGTGATCACCAAACTATTTTACTACAATTACCAAAAGTTGGATATGTTGGCAAAATAAGGTCACTGTGGGTGATGAAAGTTTGGACGACTTATATGATAAGACTATAATATAGTATGTGAAATGACTTGTCTAGGCCATGTCAATACAAATACGGATATTTGTATTTTTCAATAAGATTGAAATATTGAGTTGAACCACTTAGATTATTTATTTCTCAATTACTATAAAAATAACCGATGACTCTAAATCCTGATAATGTCCTGGACTCGTGCATTAGTGTGTGTCACTTAATGTACTGAAAAGTGAAGACTCTTAAAGTGGTCAACATCCTTTTTATGTTAGGTGATAGCATAAAGTATGGCAGAAACAAACATTCAACAGGGAATATGTTGTCTCTTTTCAAAATAAAGATATCCCCTTAAGTTGATTTGCAAAGTATTTTAAAAATGAATCATTGGTCAAAGTATTTCAAGTAAATGTCACTAAAATTGATACGAAATATGTTTTTGTATCTTAGAATTTTGGAAAACGGAAAATCGGGCACCTAGAGAAAAGCTATGAAAAATATTATGATAGTAGTTTAAATTATTATTCTTATGAATATCTCAATCCAGGTATGTTTTACACCTTTTTGCTTTTTCCTTTGTTTTGTTTTCTACATATTAGGGTCAAAAGGCAACGACACGTGCTCTATTATTGAGATTTCCCGACTTTTCCAAACTATTTATACTAGAGACCCCGCTTTTGCGAGAGCCCCTGAGCCACTGAGATTGTTGTTGTTGATGTTGTTGTATTTATACTAAAGACAGACGCGGATCATAATGAATTAGGATTTGTATTAGCATGTTTCCCTATTGCTTACATGCTTGAGCTTACACCTTTTAAATAGTAAAGCAACATTCCTAGTGCCCCAAGGGCTCCCGCCTAAGCAGGGTCCCGAGGGAGGGGGTGGATGTACGTAACCTTCCTCTTTCAGGATGAAGGGAGGCTGTTTTCGAGAACCCCGAACCTGAGGGTTGCAACACGAGTACTTCCCAAGAGATCACCCTTCTTATTACTACTCTCGCCCAAACATGCTTAACTTCAGAGTTCTAATGGGATCCAGTGCTTACGTGTTAGTACCCTCTTAAGAAATAGTATACACCCAATTTTTCCCTTTCTCAAGAGTGTTGCTTACAAGCTAGAGCTTCCAGCTTCAAGTAGTATACACCCAATTTTTCATGTTTCTTTGCTTAAGAATTGCATTGGACCAAAGATCCAACCGTCAACTACGCCTCCAGTTGTTAATTCAGATGGCTCCATGCTAGCCGAGTCCTTGGCAAGTTTTCAATTTCTCAAGAGTCGAATCCCTAGTCCTTAGTTGACTGAGGTGAAATATGATGAGGAGCTGATGAAATTACCTTAAATATTTTTCCATTAGTGACTGTTAGAAGCTGAAAGGCGCGAAAAGCTATTAAGAATCGTTAAATGTAGATTTTTGTACCTCTTTTCCGTTATTTTTCATAAATTTCCATTATTTCGTTTTGTAAACACTATAAATAGGGTTAGAATCACCCTTGAAAGAATTTGATTAATAAAAATTACTTTTGTTTTCCTTTTGATTCCATCTGTTCCTTGCAATTTCTCCTCTCCCTCTCTCTCCCCCCAAAGAGGGTACCAACACGCTGTCACTGAATCCCATTAGAACTCCGAAATTAAGCGTGCTTGGGTAAGAGCAGAACCAGGATGAGCGACCTCCTGGGAAGTCCTCACCCTCTGGTTGAGGACACTCGGAAACAACCTCTCTTCAAAAGTAATACCCTCAAAAGGGAAAGCTGCGTACATCCGACCCCCAAACCCCGCTTAGGCGGGAACCCTTGGGACACTGAGTATGTTGCTTTGCTTTGCTTCGCTTCTTTCTCTCTCCCCTCTTCTTCCTCCCTTCTCCACTGCAATTCAACTTCCTCTCTCCCTCCTTTCCTCCATTGATTGCTTGGTTGTTTGTGACAATTGGGTCACGACAATGGCTGGGCCTCGCTCCTAGGGTTCGAGTATTCTCCACTACGAGCCTACTCAAATTAGAACTAAACTAGTAGATTTTATTGAGCCTATCAGCCAGCGCGCTTTAATCGATTTTCCACTGTGATCCAAAGGTCTCCAAGAGAGAAAACACTTGCAAAGTTGGTGAGCCTTTGACAAAATTGCTCATTTCCATAAGGCCCTCCCAAAAAGGAAAAACTAAAGTATTATGACTATTAGCAGAATCAGCATTGTTTTCATAATATTTGTTAACCCTGCTTAATTGCACATATTAATTGAAATGGCATACATAACATTTTTGAAATAATTTCAAAATTGAGCAGAAGTCCGTAAATAAATCTCTCACGTAAATATATCCCTCACATAAATACTCTTTGAACTCAAAAAGTATAAATAAATCATGCATATACCAACCTCATACCCCCGGGCGGACGCAGCTTTATGGCACTGGGAGCATGTGCCCCCAGTTAATACTTTATTTTATATTATATTTATTAATGCGTGCCTAAAAGAAACAGTGGGTGCCCCCAACCTAATAGTAAAGTTGACCTTAGGGGATATTGAAGGCCCCTAGTTCGATGCCTTGTGCTTCTTTTTTTCCATTGTTTTTTTTAAAATTTTATTTTAGTTTTCTACTCCTCTTTCATAGGATATTTTATTTTACTTTGAATAAATTTATTAACTTATAAATTATAATCTTTTAATATTATTTTTATATGCTAATATCTCTACTTTTTAATTAATATCTTATTATAATTGTATTTCAATAATTATATATTTAATCTTAGTTAATTAAGTATGTAATAGTAATTAATAACTATTATATGATAACTAATATATTTATGATGTAACATGATATTGCCCAAATCAATGCCATTTCCCCATCCTATCTTCATCCTACTTAATTGATTGAGAGGAAACTATTGATGAAGCTATTAATCGTTATTTGGTAAGTGAGCATATATCAAGTAAAATTAAACATTTCTTCCGGAACATTAGCGGATTTGTCCAAAAACATAATTGTTTTTAAATTGAGTAATAAACACATACATACATACATAGAGGAGAATGAGGTCTAGATGCTCGCATGATTTTGTCCGGTTTCATAATCCGAGGGAAGCTGCTAGAGCAATTTCAGCTATGAATGGTAGATGGGTGGTGGAAGCCAAGCTTAGGGTTGAATGGGCTAACCCACCAAAAAGATCAACTGAGTCATTAGCCCGGAGCCAGCATCGTTCAAGGGTCTTTCAGCAGAACAGAGACACAAGCCGTTTACATGATCAGAATGTGACCCCTCTTACTCAGACCAAAGACTATGTAGGTTCTGACACTCCAAGGATTGTGGTTTCAAACACCAACGAGAATGTGGAGGAGTGGCTTCAGCGGTCTATTATTGCGCACACATCGGGTGAGGTGAGTCTGGATAGTATTCTCACCTTTATCACAGAGAACGACCTCCACGGTTTAACCCCTAAAGGGTTAAGCACCAACACTTTCGTCCTGGTTTGTGATTCCTCTGAGACTGTGGAGTCCTACCTCGGCCCTCATCGCGAGATTCTTCTTAGGAAATTCAGCAAGGTTTCTAAATACTCTGGCGAGATCCTTAGCTCACTTAGCAGAAGAGTATGGATCGAGATTTTTGGACTGCCTGTCCAATGCTGGACTAAGGAATGCTTTTCTAACCTCGCGGGATTATGGGGGAAGTTTGTCAGGGCAGACACGAGGATGTCAGCCATGAAATGCATTGATGCTGCCAGATTCCTTATCGAAACATGCTCACCTTCACTGATTCATCAAATGGTGCAAGTCCATTTTAATGGAGTGACCCGATTGGTCCTGGTCAAGGAGGGTAGGGCAGAGCTGATTGCAGATTACTCATCTAGTGCTGTTGCTTTAGCTGCATCGACCAGATTAGCGAGAGAACGGGGCGCTTCGTCAATGAGTCCGCACCCGGAACATCAATGCTCTACCCTAGTGCACCCTACCACACTGACTCAACATTCTTCTGTTCATAGGATAGGAGTCGTGAGTGATGGGGATCATGGAGGTCGCACTATTAGGCCAGTGTATGACGGAGCTAGCATAGCTGAGCTGTCACGGGGTCAGCTTTCTATCCACATTGAAGGTCAGTATGTTGGTAGGTGGTCTGTGGAATGCAGCTGGCCGCATGCCTCTCTTCTCCATCCGTCGACACAACGGGGTGATCATATTCTAGTTCAGGTTGTGCGTGAAGACCAACATATGCCTCCTCTGCTCCAATGGGTAGAGAGTGACATAGCCAGTTCAGATCAGCCTCACGCTCAGCTATCACACCGTGAGAATGTAACTCGTGACCCCGCCAGTGAAGATGATTCTGTGTCCTCGGGACCTGAGTTTCCTTCAGGTTTTGAGCCCTTTACCTTGATCAGGTCAGAGGCTTGTATGGAGAGACCCAGCGGAGGAGGGATGAGAAAAGGAAAAGGACTGCCGACAAATAGGGAGAGAAAAGCACTGAAGCCAAAAAAAAAGAAAGTGAAAAGCGGGAGCTTCAGAAATTTCTTTAGGACATGTCGCCTAGGAGAAATACGCCGGAAAATAACAAGGCTTCAGGCAAACGAAAAAAGAGGAAGGAGGTGAAATGGGGAAAATCGTCAAAAAATACCGGGAATAAGAAGAAACGGAAAAGGGAGAACCGATATGACAAGATCTCGGAAGCAAGATATGATGAGTTGATCCTTCAAGCAGAGCGGGCAATTGACATGGGAAGAAGAGTTGGGTTTAATTTCGATGGTTTCGACCCACCCACGGTGGCAGATCTGCTAGCTAAATGAGGTGAGCGGTTTTGTCGTTGAGGTTCAGTCCTGCTTCGGTTTCCCGTGCTGGTCGTTTGGTTCTTTTTCTTTTGCGTTCCCGGCCTGAGCTTGTTTTGTGCGCGTCTTGGGTAGCGTGTGCTCGGTGTCTGTTTTGTCGGGTTTGGATGTTTTTGGTTTTGTTGCTTTTTGTTTCACTTTTTGTTCCCCCCTCCATTTACGGAGTGGCCCAGGCCTCGTTTTTTCGAGCTGCCTGTCTTCGACTTTGCCGATATTTATCACAAAAAAAAAAGATAAATATGCAAAATACTTTTGTGTTAATATATTATATTGATTCTTTTTGTTATTTTTTGGATATTTTTTTTCAAATTACCTCTCAATTTTGTCCTAATTTACGAATGATAGTCTAAAATCTCAGATTTTGTTGATTGCCGCTCAATATGACCACCTATATGTGCCCCCAGTGAAAAACGTTTCTGGATCCGCCACTATCCTCTGAGCTAAAATAATATCAAAATTGAGCAGAAGTCCATAAAATTTTGAACTCACAACTTCTCAGTCAATAAAGCTCTAATACTATGTTTAATGACAAATTATCCCAAAATCTTAAGCATATAGAAAAAGGTTCAGAAATAATTTTATAATCTAAAACTATAATTTTATTCGCACAACGGAATCCAAAATTTTCCTCAGGAATAGAATCACTCAGCTTTCACTTTTTTGAGGCGCTTGCACCAATGCCAATAATTAAGACCTGCTAATGCGTAATTAGCTGAGTCAAGGGCAAGTGTTGTCAAATGTTGGCGATTAAGCCTCGAGTCTCACGAGCTCAACCTCACCTTGGCTCATTCAAGCTCCTAGGTATTGGAGCCTAGAAGAAATTGCCATTAAAAAATATAATATCATTGGAAAGGATAAATCTCAAAGTCCCAAAATATAATGTGGTTTAGACGAACCCAAAAAAAAAAATTACTATGGCACAGCCGAAAATCAATGCCAAAAAAACCAACCGAGATGCAATTATCCAAGAATGAACGAGCAATCATAAGGCTATTTGGAAAGCTCCAAGAATTACAGCCAACAAAGAAAAGGAGGGGAGTACTTACTGGAGTATGTGACTGCCATAATCTTCGTTGAACTTCTCGTAACGGTGTGCATGGAGGTGAGCTGATGGTCTTGTGTTCTTCAAGGCCATCTCTACATCTTCATGCCTGATTGGTCCTACTGGCGGCAGTTCTGCTTTCATAAACAATCCCCATGGTTTAGAGGGATAGCTATTGGAACGTGAATTTTGATTACTGGGTCCTAGTTTAGTAATAAAACATTATCAGATTAAAGCCTTAGGACAGAGGTTCTTGGTTCAAGTATGGGTATAAACGGGTCCACCAGCCGGCCCATCATACAGTTTAAAAGGAGAGGTTTGTTTTAAACTCGAGCTGAGCTAACTCATCTTGTTAGCTTATTGAGCTGAGTATGAGTCTAGTGAAGCTTGAGTTCAAGGCTCACAAGCCTAAACAATCCTAAATAAGTCCATCTTAATACATTTTGTTAGCTTAGATACGCACAATCAAGCCCACATTGAATCTAAATGAATTGAGGTTGAGCTTAAACGAGTCCAAACAAGCCTAAAGGCCCAAATGAGCCTAAATCGAGCTTAATTGAGCCTGGATAAGGCAAGATTATTTCGGAACTTGTCGAGCTAGGTTCGAGTTCAAGGCTCGAGCTCAACTCGTAAAAAGCTCAGGCTCGGCATATACACCCTAGGTTCAAGTCCCTTTTCTCTCAACCCCTGCTTACCCACAAAACAAAAATGCCGGCAAACATGCCTTAATAAAAAAAAATCTCAATAGTAACAGCAGACACAACACTGGGTAAATAGATCAGATATCCAAGCGAGTGTATTTCATAAGGATGTATTCCATAAAGACATTGGTAAATATGATTCAAGTACTTTAAAATTTGTTGTAATGTTGGGCAAGGGTCTCGGAACTTTAATGCAATATTATTAGAAGAATATGTATACTGCTTTAGAAGATATAAGAAAATCCTTCTGAAATATAGACTGACCTCACATCATTAGTAAATATGTAATATTGAAGGTCAATTTGTTTTATATTTGTAAAATTTTTAGTCCTGGTTATTTATTCAAACACAAGCTTTGGTAGGTCAATGACATCTATCCCTCTTCTTCAAAGTTGCATGTTTTAGCCTAGACTGTGTATCATAGACATTTTTTTCAATGTTTATTTCATTTAATTATTATCGATAAATAGGATCTGCATTGTCAAATTTCTCAATCCGCCAATGGCTAGCTGTGAAGGTAACATTCCAGGCAATGGCTGTGAAAAAAAAGCATTACCAAAACATTTTTGTATGTTACCTATTATGCTGGTATCAAAGATAATATTATTCTTTTCAGGTTGCATACATCTCAACCTCTCTAGGGCCCACCTTGGCAGGAGCCTCTTTGAGGCACTGGGTTGTTATTGTTGTTATTGTTATGCAGATATCAAAGGTAAGATACTCAACATGAATTTAGAGCTGAAGTTTAAGCTCCAGACATATTCGAGCAAGTATAAAGTCTGCCACCTAGCTTCTTGGATGTTCTCACATATTCTATTCTTAAGATATAAGTTTTAAGCAGACGTGAATTACTGTGTTACGAGTGTGGTTTTCCGAACAAGATAGAAATATTTCTATCACCAGTATCCAAAACTCATCGTACATGATGCAAAAATATTTACCACAAGTCTAATAGTGATCCCAAACGGAAGTTAAGGCACAACTTGGTTGGTAAAAAGACTCTTTTTTTCCTGAATAAATTTTCTTCTTTAGATATTCTCAGTTAAAAATATTTTTCTTCATGTGGATTTCTGTGGGGTAGGCATGAAGGAAAAGGGTTTTTTTCTTCAATCTAAAGTCTTTTCCTTCAGCTTGAGAAGTTGGTTTCTTCACCATGAAGGACAAAGAAAAGGTAATCTCATTAGATTAGTATTGCTACTCATTCAATATAAAGAAATGACAGAAATGGAACAGAAGAGGGATTCTCCGGAAGTAAATATGAGCCGAAGAGTGAAGAGTAACATACCATCGTCAGGAATCACTTCTTGGTTAGCTTCCAGGACAGTCATCAATCGTCTAAGAGGCTGCATAGCTGCCTCTTTGCAAACAAGTCGAATATCTGAACCCGAGTACCCTTCTGTTCTATCCACCAACAGATCATACGGAAGCGTATCCTCTTCTGGTGCTGCAGGTAGGAGCTCCTCGAACATGGCTCTTCTAGCTTCCGGGTCCGGAAGAGGTACAAGGATCTTTTACACTTTAGTGAAGGAATAACGATTTATCTAAAGTGAAGAGCTAAGCATTCATACACTGCAAATACTCCAGTGAAGTTGATATGTAACTTGATCAACATAAATAACAAGGCAAGTAAATAAAGCTGGGAATACATGTTTGGCAAACCGCCAGTTACCAGGATAGAATCCTGTCACGGATTGTGAAAACCAGTATCATAGAAGGGGATGTCACGGACATCATATAATGGATTGGCGGTCGTGTTAGGTTTTCTTGGGGAATATTAGTCATTTTGAGACTTGTAATTGCAAAACTTGGAAAGAAAATATATAGAATTGTTAGTTTACTACCCCTTTGATAACTTTTAAGTACATTTGAATAAAGAAACTACACATATTCATATTGGAAGCCAGTACAAAACTACCCCTCTAGTGGCAATTGCTAAACAGGTAACTCAAAAATCTGGTGCATAACGGTTGACATGCTACATTATGACCTCTATTAGTGTCCGTGGTTAACAGTTTGCGAGTAGAGTTTCCAACAAGTTATTCATAAAAATCATGGTTATGAAAATGAAGCCATGTTCTTCACATGAGTTAGTGTGGAAAATTAAACTAATTGACCCTAGTGAGATGCTTAATGGTCCACCCTATATAAATGCAAAGGAAATTTCACAAAAGTGCTAAGTTTACTGCATCGAGGCCAGCAAAGGATACTCTCTTTTCAAGACGACGAAGCATTGCAGCGTCCAATTCCCAAGGAAGATTCGTAGCAGCCAAAACAAAAACAAGCTCATCACTCCTCATCAACCCATCCATCTGCAATCCAGATAAAGCCAACTTAAGCCGTACAGCCAAATGACTATTATTACAAAATAAAACTTCAACTAAAATTTCATGACAGTTATGAAGAAAAGATTAGCCATCTCCCTGTTCATATTGCCTAGTGTCAATATGGACAGAGAGATGGCCTTGCCAGGGCAGTTAGTTTGTGCTACCGGGATAATATTCAAGTTGGAGGGGACAATGAAGTCATTATTAATGCTCTTACGGGGACCTATAGTTCTCTGTGGAAACTTTAGAACATAATCCAAGATGTGTACAGGACAACCAATGACGTAACAGTAAGTTTTACTCAATTGTTTAAGGAAAGTTAATGCCGCAGCCGACTGGGTAGCGAAACAAGATCACCACATCAAGTCAATGGTTCATTTGTTTCAGCAGATGCATTAGGGCGGGCTTTTTTAAGGAAACGCCCTTAACATATCCTTTCTTACCGCCATAAAAAAAATACCGCCTAGTATCAAAGAACCAACAATCCCAAAAGCTTAAGCAGATAAATGAGGCCCAAGATAGGTTTTATACTCTACATGCCCCCTTCGTGCAAATGCCCATCGGGCTTGAAGAGTGGATATCGCATAGGCCAACCTCATATCTTGTATTTAAATTATGTTAATATTAAAAGTGTGAGTTTTTGGGATACGAACCCGTGACCTCTTGGTTGACAAGGCTCAGATACCATGTCAAAGAACCAATTGTCCGTAAAGTTTAAGTTGATGGGTAAATGCCCGGGATTGATTTTGTATTCTAACACCTAGTCCTTAATACTAGATATTTTCAAGAACTGGCAAAGAACAGTTGATGATCAGCATCACCATTTTGTTTTCAGTCTAGATACGGCATGAGAATGTAACTTTTGATCTCTTTCGTTCTTAATGTGCCAAAATTTATATCAACATGAACAGGAAAATCTTCATAGAACTTGTATGTATCAAAAATCAGTATTATCGCCTTGGCAGAGGAAGTAGCTTCTAAATGAATGTAGCAAGATAAATGAGATAACGTGAGCATACTGATTCTTTGTAAAGTAAAAGGTCACCTGTACGAGCAGCTCAGTTTTCAAGCGCCTACTAGCTTCATGCTCACTGCGCCCTTCACCACGATGACTAATAACGGAATCAATTTCATCAATGAATATAGTAGATGGAGCATGATGCCTAGCAAGCTCAAATAGTACTTTCACTAGTTTCTCTGAATCACCTGTACTCAAAAGGTTGAAAAATAAACCTCTCAGTCTCCTAGTAAGTTCTTGACTCACCAACCAATCAACCATGCTCAACAGCAGAATAATCTCTCTTTTTGAAAATTAGGGGTGCTTTCTCGGAGAACTGCAACAACTTTTCGGAAAAATAGGTGTGGCCGACTCTTCTAAATTATCATTTGGAAGAACATGTTCTCCGAACGAGCTTTTAAGAGAGAAGAAATATGGTGCTTTATCAAAAAGACAGTTCTAGAAAGGCATTTCTTGCAATAAAAAAGCCATATTTACACAATAATTTTTAAAAGATTACCAAATGTCATTCACATAAAAGCACTACTATAGTAGGCCTGTTCTGTTAACAGAGAAGGCCTAGACCTGTGTCCCGGCATGGTCTGGCTGCAAGTGCTCCTAGGGTTGGGTGGAGACTACTCCACAGATGCGAGTAGAGGAAGAGGCCCGCCAGGAGAGGCGCACATCTATGTATAGGGATATCTAATCCTCCACTTGAGACAAAGAAAATAAAGAAGAACTCCAAATAGACAATCCATCAGGATCTCGCCTACGCCAACCTAAAAGAAGAGACGGCCCTAGTTGAGCTTAGTGGAGGAATACTATAGGATTAACTAATATAGTTGTGTAGGCGCATTCTGCACCAGTAAACTATGGCCGGCTCGTGTGTGTACACGTAGTATAGGAATTGGTTTAGTCGCCTAGGACTCCTAGGATCTAGCATCGTGGGGTATAGTGTTACTCCCTACGCTCCACTCTACCCTATTACGCTACTCCCTTCACCCTCCCACTCTCTCTCTATCTCTCCCTCTTTCACTCTACCCTCCCTTGTCTCTCTTTCTCTTTCTCTTCTCTCTCTCCCTCTCTCTACTCTCTTCCTCTTCTCTCTCTCCCTCTCTCTACTCTCTATACGCTCTAACCCCTACTATGATTACACTATGTCACATGTTTACCCCCCACCCCCTCATGCTTATATGCTCTCACGCGCATACATATTTAGATGCTTGCATGCTTATTCCAGTAATTCATTTAGGGAACTCATATATGATAGATTCATTGGTCATGATTAGCTTACTTACTTGCAAGGCGTACACGCATCCGACCATCCTTAATTGGATTAAATTAAAGGTTAGGGGACATCGGAAATAGCCTCCCGTCAGGGTCTCGCCCTGATGGGGTAAGACTGCGTACATCCTTCCCCTCCCAGACCCTGCGCGAGCGGGAGCCCTTTAGGCACTGGGTTTGTTGTTGTTGTTGTTTTTAATCTTGTTTATTTTGATTTTTTTTATTAAAACTAAATACAACAACAACAAGAACAACCGACCCAGTACCTTGAGGGCTCCCTCATATGCAGGGTCGGGGGGGTGGGGGGGGGGGGGGGGGGGGGGGTGTTGGGGTACGCAGCCTTATCCTTTCAGGGTGCTACCCTAAAGAGAATTAAAACTAAATATTATCTAATATTAATAACCTTGAATAAAAAATTGGCAAAACAAAAGGTTCACCTACAATTTCAGCATCCAATTCTCTTTTATGACAACAAATACACCAATTAGTTTTGTGTGCAAATCAAAATGTTCAAACTCCTTCATGATCCTGAATCCTCTATTCCATAAAATCATCAATTCTAGAGCTAAAACTTCGCCCTTCCTTAGAAGTAAACATTTTTCTTCAGACAACCAAAAAGGGAACCCAGAACAAGAAAAGCGAACAATCCTCTTTCCTTCATCCTATCCCCTATATATATATAACTGAACTGGTCCAAAGATAGAGAAGTAGGGCTTAAAGTGGTCGCATCTTGGAGTTTTGGAGTTTGGGGGTTCAGAAACATAAGCTACTTATAGGCCAGGTAACATAACTTCCGATGCTGAGCTGAACCTAAAATGAGCCATAAAATGTCTCTTGACATCACATTCATTGCCAAACCAGTTTAAACTACAATCTAGTATGACTGTTCCTGTGATTATCAGTTTCTAAGTCAATACAGTGTGAATAACCTAGTATACAAGAAGCCCCGCTTTAAAGAGTTAAGAACACAGTTCGACTAGGTGAAATAAAATAGTTGGATATAGTTAGAAACAGTTGTAGACATTTTATCTGATAGACTAAAAAGGCCAACAAGAAAAATAGGTACATACAACACAACAATAAACCCAGTGCCTGAGCAAGGTCTGGAGGGGTGAGAAGCAGTCTTATCCCTTCAGGGTGCTACCCTAAAGAGAGGCTGTGTTTGAAGAAAAACCTGTACATGATCGATAAAATTTTTTGTTACATACCACGCCATTTGCTGACAACAGATGATGCTGAGATATTGAAAAAGGTTGTGTTACATTCAGTTGCAACAGCCTTCGCAAGCATAGTCTGCCACATAATTGCCACGTTAGGAACTGGTATTTTGAACCTATGTAAGACTATGTCTAAAACAATACTAAGACAAAAAGGCGTTGCGGATAAAATTGATGATACTGCATTAACAGTCACACAACAACCAGTTATCTCTGAAATACACATCAATCCCACAGTATCTCAGCAACATAGCTAGATATTTCCAGGGTTGAACCACCCCTGGCCCCCAAATGCTGGTACTATTAAAAACAAATGTGTCTAAGGAAAAAAAAAAGAACTAACACCTTTTGGAAAAGGCTATTGCAGGCGATACAGCCAGATCCAAATTTCAAAAACAAAAATCTACTAGAACTATAAGAATGATTGCAATAATGATAGCAGCATTACAACTTAGCTTCATGTGTTGGAAGGTCTTTTGTATAGGAGAATCACCATCAGTCCATAAAAAATAAGAGGAGCGAGAATATATATGATCAAAAGACAGAACCAAGGAAAGTTACCAAACAAGAAACCCATGCATACCTTTCCTGTCCCAGGAGGACCAAACAGGAGTATACCTTTCCATGGTGACAATAGACCAGTGAAATACCTATAGCATACCAGAAATATCAGTAATGGTGAAGCATGGCCTGGTAAGGTCATTACATGGGGAGGGGGGGAAGTGCCTCGGACCAAGGACCCCGGAAATGGCCTAAAGCACCCCCAATCACTTGGGCATAAGGTTGTTGGGCCACAGGAATCAAAGAATGTAGCCATCTCTTTGCAACCAATGATTTCCAGGAAATATAAAGCCCAATGTCAGACTTCATTGAGCCGCATTACTGAGGCACTATGAAGGACCAATAGCATAGGACTACATGGGATGTATGTATACATACAGGTCAATAAAATGGTAAAAAATGCTTCATGAATTATAAATGATTACCAGAAATGGAGAAGAAAGACAAGGATCAACAGCACTGGTTCATGGGAGTTATGCACATAAGTTGATAGAAAGGCAACTACATTAAGCCAATAATAATTCATTTGCGGAAAGGAGCAAGGAGAGGAATGAGGTCATTAAATGATTCCTAGACAGAGCGAAAAGAAAACCTTTGTACGCCAGGAAAATATGGTGTTTGAATGGGGTCATCAAATTTGATGGTATCGAATTTCATGGTTAGTCCATTAAATTTATCAAAGGCGTGGGTTAGAAGTTCAATAGACCATCTAGATTAGATCCACTATTCTACAGAATGCAAACAAATATTTGCAGATGATGCAGCATGCAAACATAGGAAAGGACTATAAAGAGTCTCATCACTATACCAGCATCAACAATTAGATTAAATGTCTCTGAAATTCAGCACATACAATCATATATTTTATAGTCTAATGGAGCAATTATTTTGATGGCATAATAGGGTGGTACTAGTTTTTCTAAGGGTTAGTATCCTAAATCCTAAAGATAGAGCTGGCAAAATTTGACACAACACAAAAATTTTTGAAGTTAGCTTGAATTTGGGTTGACCTGTTTAACCTGTTTACGTAAATAGGTTGAATTTGGGTTTAGGTTGGTCAACCCATTTTTAGCATGTTTGACCTGTTTATATAGTTATGTTAGGTATTTTAAGTAGTATACTACCGTTACATTTGGTCATATTAATTGACAATTTGTTTATGTGTATATATATATATATATATATATATATATATATATATATATATGGGGTAGCCAATGCCACATAAGATATTTTCAGCTATATTTGGTTATATTAATTGATAATTTGTTTTTATAATTAGAAATGTCATGCATTTATTGGTAGAGTCAACAGTTAGGTGTATTATTAATATGTCTGTAAATTGACAAACATAACATGTACAACAACAATAACAAGAAGAAGCCTAGTGCCTCAAGGGCTTCCCGCCAATGCAGTTTTTTTTTTTTTTTTGTTTTTTTTTGGGGGGGAGATGTATACAGCCTTACTCTTTCAGGGTGCTACCCTAAAGGGAGATTGTGTCCAAGGACCCCCAAACTTGAAAAGTCAACAAACATAACATGTAATGAAAAAAAAAATCCCCATATAATTAAATGGTAATTCAAGTGTTGCCCATTAAATTATTAGGTCGGATAAGGATTAAGAGTTCCTAACTCGTTTGATAAGTAGGTCAAGTTTGGGTTGACTCCATCTCTAGTACCCCCCGCACGACACGAACACAAATACGACACAACACATTTGCCAGTCCTACCAAAGATATGACCCTCCTAAGATCAGCTCAAAATAACCACATGCAATAATATAACTCTAAACAGGTGTAGATAATACTTAATAACCAAATTTTCTGTATATCATCTCTTTCCTTTTTACATCCAGCTATCAATAAGTGGAGAAGTGATAACCCTGTCAAGTTTTTGGTGCATCATTATGGTCAATGGAGAACAAAATTGCAGCCTGGGTTAGCAAACTAAAGGGTCCTTGGCCAATAGGTAGCATGACTTACTTTGGATACTTGATAGGCATGACAACTGCTTCTTTAAGCAGACGTTTTGCAGTTTCAAGACCCTTGATGCTTTCCCATTTCACATCTGTATTCCCACGAATAATATCCCTGCAGATAAAAGGTCCAGAGAAACAAAAATGTAAGATCTGAACATGATTATGTATGCGTGTCCATAACTAACTTCCTTCGAGGAATTCCGCAGAACAAATCTGATAATATCTATTTAACCAGTTAACATGAAAAACGTGTGACCATCATTGAAGTCAATAAGATGTTCACTTACCTACATAGATTTTCTGCTAAGTTACGCATTTCTGCATCTTCAAAAGGAGGAAGCAGGGGCTTCTGGCTGTGCAGAAACAATATGTCAGAATTTTCAGAGAAAGGATCATTTTTATTTCATGATTGACAAAAAGATGAAGTAGAGTCATTCACAGTTTGCATCATCTACAACTTGAAGGTGCTGAAAACTCTATTTACATCACTACTCTGGTATTCTTCTCATGTTCAGCAAACTTTTCACAAATATATATCGATACACGTGAGAACAAATATTTTCCACATCATTATGCAACGCATTCTCCTTAGGGAGAGACTAATGCATAAAAAAGAGCTTGTTGCCAGTGAGGGATTCGTCTGGTAGTAAAATACTACCAAGGTTAAGCCTTAGAACAAGAGGTCCTAGGTGACAACCCTTAACCCTGCTTACCTACCAAAAACGGGCTTGTCAACCTTGTCTTACTAGGAAAAGTAAGCACTAATAAACTTGTAGAAATATTAGGGCGGGTCTTCAAAGGGCTTCCAATAGTAATCGAAAGCTCTTGAAGGAACCTATTAAACATTGTAATATATGCTCCCAGTTTTTCAGCTTCAATTTGCTCTATTTGAACACCCGATTCCCACATTTATAGGTTACTTTAATTTGATAAACAAAATAATACCTCCAAGAAATTTTTTTCCTGTGCATTTCGACCACAAAATTACATTTTGATTTCATCAATGTGATCCAAGAAACGGTGTTTCATCTTCTCAGGGACCTCGACCCTTTAATTCATATTGTTGCCTTAGGTATCCCCCTGAAGAGAGGGCATACTTAACAGGTTTGTCTTTACCACTTTAAAAGAAATGTGCTCCACGAAACACCCAACAAAATGATTGATCTGCAAAATAAAATAAACTACGCCAAAAAGGACAGATCCAGCAAGTCTTACGGCTTGTTATCGACAGTGCCGCCAGGAAGACCTCCATTGGGGTGTGTTGCGTAACTCCCCTGTCGTAACAAATAAAGAAAACAACATTAAAATCGAACCATTACAGTATAAAGTTCATCTTGGGTCTTCACCTATCAGCTTAAGCTTTTGGGATAGTTATTTCATTAATATGGTATTAGAGCCTTATTGACCAAGATGACACAAATTTGAATCCCAAAAGTGGACAACCCCCTTTCAATATTAACATAATTTAAGTACAAGGTGTGAGGTGTGTCTTTGCAATATCCACACTTCAAGCACAATGGGCATTTTTTCGTGAGTGAGCATGTTAGAATATAAAACCTAGCTTAGGCCTTCATTCATCAGCTCAAGCTTTTGGGATAGGTGGTTTCCTTGACATAGTATCAGAGCCTCGTTAACCAAGAGGTCACGAGTTCCAATCTTAATAGCACCCTTTCAATATTAACATAATTTAAGCACAAGGTATGAGATGGGCTTTCGCAATATCCACACTTCAAACCCAACAGGCATTTCCGTGAATCCAATCTTGAGCTTTTACCCACCAGCTTAAGTTTTTGGGATATTTGATTTGTTGATACAAACATCTTCAAAACCAGCAATTACATTCTTAACAAAACAAAAAAAAGTCAGAGATCAAGGACGATTTATTACTTGAGTCTGAAACTGCTCGTAAATGGCCAATTCAGCTTTCCTCGTCCCATTTGCACTTCCATTAGATAAATTTCCATTCCCATTGCTGTGACTAGCAGCGCCATTTTGTTCCGGTTTCGGCTCCCTCTTCCTTCCAAACTTTGAATCATAAAAAAACTTAAAATCCTAAGTCCACAAATTAAAATCTCAATAAAAATCCCGAACACATTTTCCAATCACATTTACACACAAAGTGATAAACGTGATGTCAGAGTATAAAACCATGCATGGGCCTTGACCTATCAGCTTTGACATGGTATGTTATTATAGACTTATTAAGAAAGAGGTCACGGGTTCCAATCCCAGTAAACCCAACTCTAAATATTAATATATTTCAAGCACGAAGTATGAGTGGGCTAGTGTATTATACGCTTCAAGCCAAATTGACATTTGCGTGAGTGGGTATGTTAGAGCATAACATCATTATTAGACCTTCACCCATCAACTTAAGCTTTAGGGAAAGTCAGTTTCTTGACACGAGATCATCATCTACAAGCTTGCATGCATCAAATTCAATATCATTACATCACCACAATGAATCACACAACCAAAAATAAGCTATTATTTCCAACACTTCACACAATCCTGAAAAATTCTCCAAAAAAGGCACTGTTATTGTCACGCAAAAATTATTATTGTCATAGCAAAGATATGAAATATAGTAAACAATAATCACAAAATTTCCCAAAGTTAATCTGGCATTAACATTTTTTCCCTCTCCGTAATATTAACAAAAAAAATCAAAGTACAATTGGTGGATGAAGCAAAAATTATTATTGTTAGAGTAAATAACAATCACAAATTTCCGAAGATTGATCAGGCATTAACATTTTTGTGAAATCAATAATATTAACAAAAAAGAAAGTACAAGTGGTAGATGAAGCAAAAACTTATTACTGTCCGAGCAATCAAATAACTTATGATAAATAATAGTCACAAAATCTTCCAAAATGACTCTGGCGTTAGCATTTTACCCTAACAATTACATTACACTCGAAAAATGTCACGAACCTAAGTCCGAAACTTAGATAATTTCCGCAAAGGACCGAAAGAGAGAAAGAGAGTAGGAGATAAGAAGAGAAGTTCAGATGAGAAAAGGAGAGAATTTTAGAAGAACAGAATTAGAGAGAAAGAGATGGCTGAGAGAGGGAGAAACTAAAAGACTTAATTTATATATTTTATTTAATTACTATTATATTTTATATTATACATTTTGTATAAAATAATTAAAACAAAAAAAAAAAATACACGGTGCGTCACAAAAAAGTCAAAAGTAGAAGTGGTAGATGAAACCAAAATTATTAATGTAACAGCAAAAATATGATTTACAATAAATAATAGTCACAAAATTTTTTAAATTTCTCTAATATTAGTATTTTTATTCAATCAATAACAACTTTTAAAAAAAAAAAAATCCAAAGTACAAGCGGAAGATGAAGTGTAAAGAGAGAGAGGAAGAACCTGGAAGGACCAGCGAGTGAGAGAAGGCTCATCGGACATGGCTGAGATTTGGCGGAGATTCTCGGAGATTGAATCAATTTCTCCGCCCGCTCTCTCTCTCTCTCTTGACTCCAAAGGACTGTCTAAAGACCAGAGGGGAAGGCTGTAGTAGAATGAGCATGTGATTTTTCTCATTTTATATATGAAATGGGGGGTTGGGGGAGTAGTAGCAGATGCTGCGTGGCTGAGCTGGATATATGCCAGCACGTAAAAGCTTTGGTCCAAGAAAGGATTCAATAGTTTTTCCCCAAATATAAATTAACTAATGTTTGAATTTGGAGTCTGAAATTGAGATTAAGATTTAGGGTTGTAAATTTTAAATACATTGTTTAATTTATCTGTTAGAATTAGAATTTTGATTCCATTATTTAATTTTATAAAATTAGATTTTAACTAAAAATCATACTTTCTAATTCGTTAGAGTGGAGGTAAGGAATTATAATTTTTCATATTAATTCTATTAGTCTGGAATCTAAAATGACTTCATTTAATTAGCATAAACTCAAGATGACTCAAAATTGAAAGAAGTAGACTTTAATCTAAAATTTGACCCAAACTTTGAAATCACCCAACTTGAACGATTCGAACTTGAAATTACTGAAATCAACTTAATGCGAAGCTGGAAGTAACCTAACCAGATTAACCCGAAACTCAATATGATTCGAATCTAACAAATAAAAGTATCAAACTTAAATGTAATGTAAACAAGCTGAATTGAAGTGGAAATGACCCTACCAAATTGACCAAAAACTTAATATGACTGAAACCTAAAATGATCCAACTCATCTCTAATTCACCTAAAATGACGTGAAATTTGAAGCGAGATAACTTATTTGTTCAAAAACTAAGATGACTCAAGTTTAGAATAACCTAAATCAACTTAAACTCGATCGATTATAGCCTGAATTCTGAAAAGACTCAACCTGATTAATTGAAAATCCCTTTTTTTTTTCTTTTGATTGGAGTTAGAACTGAAAACTGAGATAACTTGAACACCAAATGCCTTGACATGATACTCAACTTGATTTGACTCAAAACTCAAATAACTCGAAATTAAAAGTGAATCGCTCCGACCATAATAACTCAAATGCAATGTGAACTATTATGACAAAAATCCGGTCATAGTTGATTCAAAACTTGAAATATTCCAACTCGGTTGACCAAAAAACTGTGATAATCTCTGCTTTCAATTCCTTTGATGAACCAAACAATAAATTTCAAGTCCAATAGAATTCGAATTCTGCCACAATTGGAATTGAAATTCCAATTCTAATTTTGTCTCCCTCCCCCATGTCATCTGCCATCACTGCCACCGCCATCACTGCCACCGCCATCACCGGCCTCCACACCTTGCTCACTGTAACCCACTACCGCCGCCGCGACCTTCTTACCTTGCCAACCGTACCCCCACCCCCACTTCCCCGTTGTCTCCACACCTTGCCCAGTGCAACCCCTGACCTTGAGAAAGTCGTCTCCCTCACCCACATCCACCGCCATCACCTCCGCCTGCCGGCCTACGCCACCTCCCACCACCACCACTATCTCCACCTCCCCCATCCACCGCCCACCACCACCTCCGAAGCTACTTGAAATATATCTGAACATCAAGAACTAGGTCCGGTGCTTTCTCCAGTGGTGGACTCATTGCCAGTTAGTCGTCATCCTCATCGTTTCCCCAGCACGGGCAAAAGGAAGTCGGAGATGAGTGGAAGAAAGGAAGCCGGAGAATCGAATTCGGAGTCCACGGCTACACCTTGTTTGTGGATAATCTACCAATGCAGATGTATAATAAGTGGTTGAAAAGAATTTTTTTTTTAATCATGGGCATGCGATAGATACTTTTGTTCCCAAAAAACTAAGGCAGAAGAAGAGTCCGAGGTTTGGATTCACTAGGTTTTGACACCTAAAGAACGTAGAGGCGGCTGTCAAGAAGGCGAATTGGGTTTGGTTAGGGGATAGGAAGATTATTGTAAATTGGGTGAAATTCTCTAGAGATCAGAAAAGGAATCAGGAAGCGAGTAAGACTCCAACCCTAAAAAGACGTTGCCGAATCTTCCATGGCGCGATGGTAGAACCTTTGTCACATTGTTAGTGGTGTACCACCTCAAAGTAACATCGGGGAGGAAGGGGAGAACAAATTGAGCAGTAATCAAGCAATACCAAATAATAACTTAAATAGATTGATGGCCGTTGCTGGAGCAGAGAGAAGGATTGTTGTAGGGAAACAAGAAGAAGGGATTGGGGAAAATTGCGCCGATATATTATAATCGAGATTGAGGAGGAGCTAAGTAAAGAATGGCCAAAGGAGATTTTACTAATGGAGGGTGCAATGCAATTTGAAGTACTAAATTTTGGTGGAAGGAATTTTGTGGTTATCTTTCAAAAGGAAGAAGAAAGAGACTTGTTGTTGGGAAAACATGTTCGATGGGCTGAGTATGGCATCTGTAACATGAGAAAATGGACAGAATATGACAAGAATTTAAAAAGGTTAGCCTGGATTGCATGCTATGGTGTACCTTTACATGCTTGGTCATCAGAGAGCTTTAGGAGGATAGTAGGAGAGTGGGGTAGAATTGTTGCATTGGACGTTGAGTGCGGGCAATTTTCGAATTTTGAAGTTGGACAAGTACTGATTAAGACAGACCAATTGGAGTTGGTAAAAGATGTTGTTGTCTTGAGAAAAAGCTCGCAACACATTGTCCATGCCTTTGAGGTTGGTCAGGTGGTCTCTGAAAATTTTTTAGAATGGAAGAGTTCAACAACAGAGAATGAATACCAAGAGTCTTCTGAGGAAAATAGACAAGATTTGGCCTTGAAGTCTCCGAGAGACGATAGGGTCGACAATGAATCACTAGTGGGGAAATAGAATGAATCCGTGCCGTTTGTCGCCGAGGAAGTCAAAGTGGTGAAGGAAACCCAAGAGCTGCAGCTTGGTGAAGCTGAGAATACGAGAAATAACATTGTTGAAACGTCGGAGAGCTCAAGTGAGACGTTTTGCCCGAGGTTTGTAAATCTCTTTGAAGTCAAAGTTCAGGAAGTTGATGCGCTGACGACTTCAAGAATTCCGCAGTCTGAAGGGGAAAGCTTAACAGAGGAGGTTAGAGAGGATTGGTTGGTCCAGTCGGATGACACTAGGCGACGCTTTTCCACCAGTATTTGTTAATCTCTTTGAAGACTCTACTTTTGCGAGCGCCCTTGCAGGCACTGGGCTTGTCGTTGATGTTGTTGTTGTTGTTGTTTTGAAGTTGTAGTTCAGGAGGAAGTGAAGGTTCCTTCTTCCGAAAATCAAATGACCAATCCAAAGGCAACCACATGCAATAGAGTTCGATTGAAAAAAGGCATGGAGGATTCGATCTCATCAGGGGTTGGGAGCTCGAAGGAGGCCGTCAATGAGAGAGCACTGAAAGTGTTGAAGATAGTGCCTAGGTCTAGTCGGAGCTGGAAGGAAGTAGGCTGTCATCATATTGCATCATTTCTGAAACTGAACAAATTAACCTACCTAGCGGGAAGGAAAGAGAAATGTAGGAAGGATAGTGTCCTAACGAGCAGGTTCGACACGCTAAAGAATGTGGAAAGATGAGTAAAAGACTAGGTTTAAGCTATAGTGGCTTAGAAAGTGATATGATCAACATGTTCTGCGCCATTGAAGCTAGTGCACATGGTAATCCAATACGAAAGAAAAAACAAAACCGTATGTCCCGCTTTATTAGCCTATTAATCTCGGATTGATGGTAGAAGTTGTAGTTTGGGTAGGCTCGTGATTCGATATTGGGAGTTTTTTGGGAGGATTGGTTGTTGCAATGGAGTGGTGCTATCTTGTGTATGTTTCTTTGGTATGCATCTTTGACGATGAGATCTTCCGTTGTGGTGTTTTATTTGGTGTCTATTTATACTTGTTATTATAGCAAATGAAGATCTATGTCATGAGTTGTGGTTGTAGGTAGATCTTGCTTTTCTTTTCTTTTTTTTTCTTTTTTTTGGCTACATTTTTGTCTTGATCTGTACCCTCTCATGTATGGTCTTGGGTTCTGGCTTCATGGAACACCAATTTTTTTTATTGCGATTTTATTGCTAATTATCAAAAGAAAAAAAATTTAACCTGTTGTATTTATTTAATTATTGTATTTTAATTGTGTCAATTTAGATTTGTACTATTTACTTTGTGCCAATTTAATCCATAGAGTAAAATTAGGATCAAGTTGGTGACAAAATTTAAATGATCAGGTCACAAGCGAGTTTAATTTAAGTTAGTGGGTGGATTTATATTGCATCATTTGCATTTTGCATAACCAAATCGTTAAAAAATATATCGTTAACTTCACTTCAATTTTTATTATAGGACTAAATTTACACAATTTAAATTGTAGACGGCTGAATTGAGGTAATTAAATTATAAGAACTAAATTAATATAATAAAGAAAGTATATAGACCTCTTGTGTAATAGTCCTAGAAATTATTATGTCAACAAGGGTTACTGTATACCTTGCATGGATTTCTCTCTCTTTGCCTTAGTAGTTTTTTTTATCCCTTATGAATGTCTCTGTGTTTGCCACATAGAGTGTATGGTAACCTCAAATTACCTAATAATTTTTCGTCTCAAAACAGGAGGAGGGAATGAATAATAGGATAAAAAAGTACGACCTTGTTCGTTTGCGTGAAAATTAGATTTTAGAAATTAATGATTCGGGTTTCTGTTATTTGACGTGTATTTTTTGACGGAAAATATTTTTCAAAAGAAAAGGATTCCCCGCAATGGTGGCAAATGACTTCCCCGTAAAATGAAAGAAGTCATCATTCTAAAGTCTCGAGAGTAGTGCCAGGATGAATGACCTCCTGGGAAGTCGTCACCCCTCAGGTAGGGGGTACTTGGAAACAACCTCTTTTTAGGGTAGCACCCTGAAGGGAGAATGCTGCGTACATTTCCCCCCAAACCCTGCTTAGGCGAGAGCCCTTGGAGCTAGCACTGAGAATGTTGCTTTATGTCAACCAAAAAAATATATAGAATGATTGATGAAAGATGCTTTCTTTTAAAATAAATAAAATCTTAAGGTGGGAATATGTTTACCATTGAAACAAACAGCAAAAAAGCTAAAGTGGAATTAGGGGATATTGTTTTTCAGGGGACATTGTTATGCTGGTCCCAAAGAGGGCACCAACACGCCGTCACCGGATCCCATTAGAACTCCGAAGTTAAGCGTGCTTGGGCGAGAGTAGTACCAGGATGGGTGACCTCCTAGGAAGTCTTCACCCTCAGGTTGGGGGCACTGGGAAACAGCCTCTCTTTAGGTTAATATCCTAAAGGGGGAAGGCTGCGTACATCCGCCCCCCCCAGACCCTGCGTAGGCGGGAGCCCTTGAGGCACTGGGTATGTTCCTTTTTTCCTTTCCTTTATTGTTATGCTGGTCCGATATTGTAGGTTGTGTTGGTTCAATATTGTTGGTTATTCCCCATTCGGTGCTTTAGGTGTTGAGGTGTCTTGTGGGTAGTCTATTTGGTTCGAATCATATGTGTGTCTAGTTGATTGTTTTTCGTTCATTTTATATGAATAAATTCTCAATTTTATATATATATATATATATATATATATATATATATATATATATATATACATTTAATTAGTTTAGGGAATTAATACTTTGAGGTTTGGATACTTATGATTTCGGTATTTTAGCATTTTAATATATATAATGGAAATCATGAGATACATAGGAACTTACTAAAATTTTGTTCAAGTCCGATCAATTTTCATCATAAAATATCGATGGCTTACATGATTAGAGCAATATATACATGCTATATCAATATTTTCAGCAAAAATTCAACAAATTATGAACAAATTCAGTAAATTATAACAAAAGATATTTTTATATTAATGAAATAATGTGTCATGTTAGCATTAAATGACAAAAAATCTTAACATTATGATAAAGAGTTCTTTTTTTGGGTCAAATGATAAAGAATACTAATGTATTGTTATAACTATATGTTTCACATTAACAATTTCTAATAATAATCCACAAGATATATAATTGACAAAAATCTTAAACCTTATTACCTAAATGATAAAATTATTAAATCTTAAGTGCCTGATTATATATAATTTAAATATGTGACACTTGGGTTAATAGTCAGGCCTCAAAATACTTAAATAATAAAATTTTATTTATTTATGTATTTAGTAATGTGCTAAAATGAAAAAAATTAAATGAAATTATGAAAAGATTTATTAAATTATTATTTCTGTAAATTAACAAATTTATGATATAGATAATTAATAAAAATTAAAATATCCAAATTTAGTGTATCCATATCACTTCGAATGGTGTCGTGAATACCTAGTATGGTGCTTAAGTAAATTTATTAAGTAATACTTAATAATCTTTTTGCATTATTTATGCCAAAGGATCCTATACTTTGTTAATTATATTAATTTGGTTCTTGCACTTTTAATTTGTCAATTTTATCCCTGAACGACTCAAAATGTGTCAATTTAACCCTTTGGTCAAAATTAAATTAAGTTAATGTCGTAATTTTGAACAGTAAAATTATGTTAGATGTAAACAACTTATTATAAATTCATATGTTTACTCTATTTAACTCAATTTATGGTTGAACCATTAAACATTTTATTAAAAACTTAACATAAAATTTTCTCTAAGGACCAAATTGACATTTTGAATTGTACATGGACTAAATTGACATAATTAAAAGTGTAAGGACTAAACTGACACAATGAATAAAGTACATGGACCTTTAGTGTAAAATACCTTTTTTTTTTAATAAAGGTAAGGTCAGAGCTTTACAGCCTTAAGGACACCATTTCAAGAGAGGGAATCTCAAGGCCTTAGCTCGCGAAATGGAGAGAAAAGTGCGGAAGGGAGCATGGTCCTAAAGAGAAACATCCACACTCTTAAACAGGCATTTGCTAACCAGTCCGCAAATCTATTTGCCTCTCTAAAGACACGGGTGAAAGAAATCTACTCAATAAAAGAACTGATAGTTCGAATATCCTCCACAATAGTCACAGTATCCGCAGAAGTGAAGTACAACCGCCCGAGGAAAGTAATACTTAATATGGTACTTAATAAATTTAATGTACTTCCCCACCAAATGCCAGTCAAGTTGTTCTATTTAATTTTTAGGTTTTTCTAACAAGTGTTCAAAAGACGCTCTTTAAGACGTGATTAATATACATATTTATCTATTTTGTATAATAATAAGAAATGTTATTATTCTGCTTTTGTGTAATACATACAATATGTCAGGATCGATCCTGATATTTTCGGAACCTCAAGCAAAAAATTTAAATGAGATCCTTCATTTTATTAATGTTAACAAGTGATACTTTAAAATCATAATCCCAAAACTTGGGGGCTCCCAAAATTTGGAAGCCTCAAGCAGTTGCTTGAATCGCTTGAGGTTATGTCTGCTCTTGCAACATACTCCAATGAAAATATATCACATTAATTAAGAGATATAATACTGTTGTGGATGCGGGCCTAAAATTCGACCCAAACTCAACTTGAAAACTGGATCTTGTTCAAGCATTGAGCAACTGAAACCCACAATCAAAACCAAGCGGAAATGAACCAGAAAAATGAAAAACATCGAAGAACACGTGATATATATTAAAATCCTAGTACTTGTTTTTTCATCTCGGAGGGTAACCTATCAACTCCAAACACCGCTCTTTGGTGTGCCCCTCTTTCTTACAATGTGTACAAGTAGACCGATTAAAGCGACGAGAAAAATTCCCCGACATCGGGGCAGCTGCGGCAGTAGTAGTGGTTGCTGTTTCGGCAGTCAAAATCGCTGCCTCGGGTACAATAATAGTCCCAGCAGCCACGTTTTGCTATTTCTCTTCCTGACACAAAACAGAGTATGCATTTACCACTGAGGTTAAAGGCTTAGTGTTCATTAACTGAGACCTAACCGTGAAGAAAGAGACATTTAATCCTATTAACAAGTCTAAAAGCCTTTCCATATCACAAATTGCTGAAAAAGCTTGTCCGGACCCGCAAGTACAAGGAGGAATGGCAACCAATGTATAAAGCTCGTTCCACAAGGATCTTAATTTTGTAAAATAGTCAAACACATACAGATTTTCCTGCTTTAAGTGTGAAATTTCACGCTTAATTTTATAGATCCGAGGAACATTTTCTTGTGAGAAGAGCTCATTTAAATCCAACCAAATATCATGGGTGGTTTCAAAATAAGCTACGCTAGCATTGATTTCTTTCGAAACCGAATTAATAAGCCAAGAAGAAACCATTGAGTTGCAAGCACTCCAATTTTCAAAATCCAGAGAATTCTCATCCGGTTTAACAATGCTTCCATCAAGGAAGCCAATCTTGCGTTTAGCTTTAAAAAACTTCAAAAATCGACCGTCTCTATGCAGGAAAATTAGGACCAATCAAAACTTCTTGAACAAACACAAGCCCTGGATGATCCAACAACAACAACAACAGTCTCAGTGCCACAGGGGCTCCCGTACGAAGCAGGATCTGGGGGGGTGGATGTATGCAGCCTTCCCCCTTCCGGGTGGAAGAGAGGCTGTTTCAGAGGACCCCCATCCTGGATGATCCGATGGATGTAAATAATAGGGAGAGTTAGCATCTAGAACTCCCCCAGAAACAACAATTGGTGCCTCAACTTGATTGATATTTTATTCCGACACTATGAAAGAAAACAACAAAATAACACAAATTAAAGCAAGAGATAAAATTTAGAGGAAGCTCACAAAGTGCCGTAAATCTCATGGCTGGAAGAGCAGCAGCGAATCAGGATTTTCAGGATCGAACCCGCTCTGATACCAGGTAAAAATCTAAAATCAGAAAACAAATATGGAGAATAATTCTCACTTTTTACTTGGATAATTAAAATGATGTACAAAATAAATGAGTGTTAAAGGAGGCCATCAATGGCCGGTTACATGAGCCAAGGGAGAAGGAGAGAAAGAGACTTCTATGTCTTCAACGCAAGACTTGAATGCCTTGAATGACTTTGGGTGCGTTGAATGTCTTCACTTAACTATATTACATGGAAGAATTAGTACAAAGTAATACATGATAAATACAAAAACAAGTACTAGGATTTTCATGATATATGTGGTTCGGCACCTCAAAACGAGGTCCTACTCCACGGGCCTCCATTTCCAGAGGAGTCAAATCCACTATCAGTAATTTAGGGTTACAATCATAGACGAGCATCAAGATAAATGAAAACAACAGAGATTAAAGCAAGAAACCAAGAAAGAACAAAAGAAAACCATAACTGAACGAGGAGAGTGAAGAACAGCCTAGAGATCCAAACCCTATATGCCTTCAAGTCACCGCCTTAGAACCGAGCATCCCGACCTCCAGAGATTCACCACCGTCTTCTTCTTCTTCTTCTTCATCAGTTCACCACTCCCTCTCTTCAAGCTTTCTCTCTCTACAAGCTCTTTCGTTCTCTGCGATAGCATTCCAAAGAACCTCACAAATGTTTCATTTTGCTCACACCATTTATCACTTTCTCTCTCTTGCGTTTTTCACCCGACAAAAGCAACTCATCCAAAGGCTGATATAATGATCCGTGTCACGATCCTAGGCACGCAAAACACTGGCATTGGGTAACGGGCAGCCGGGCACGGGAATCCGGGTCGGTTAATAACCAATGGAACAATAATAACCAAATATTATTTTATCAAAAATAATACAAGATATTTTCTAAATCTTTAATGCTCATTTTAAACAAATTCCCAATTTAAAACCCAATTATAAAATCAATAAAATCGTCTATAATTTATATTCCCCAAATTAGAAAATAATCGTCCATGTTTGTCTCCACGAGTCTAAACAAGGCGGGTGGCTAAAACCGGTAAACAACATCCTAATTTTCCAAATAAAAATTCTCAAACAATTTCAACCTTTATTTTATTCATGACACTCCAGTCTATTTTTACTGATGAACTTACGAATCTAATTTACATTCTATAGTAGATATGCAAATTTTGTCGGACCACAATCCAACAAATAGTCTATAACAATTGGTTAAATTATCAAGAGAAATAAATAATCAATGTAAATTTATTATATTTTACCATGTGTCTTTTGACACTTGATAGAAAAACCCTTAACTTTTTTACTTATATACGATAAAAAATACATTTTAGAAAAAACAGATTAGTGCAGTAATAATTGTAAATAAATGATTATTGTTACATCTAAATGAAATTTTAATGGTTACATCTTACTTTCTACTGTAAAATATTTCAAAAAATAATTTTCTAAAATCAGTGAAATTGCACAGCTAAAAAATAAAAATTTAAATTTAAGCATAACTAATTAAATATTAAATAAATTAATTAAATAACCAACTATGAATTTCCTATATTTACTAGTGAGTCCTAGAAAACCTCTCAAAGATTTGAGGTTCTGGGTATGGACCAATTCACTACGGCCACAATCTTGTTGGGATCAGAGTGTTCAACCAAAAAAAAAGAAAAAAAAATCTTGGCGGGATCAGTTGCAACACCGTTTTTAGATATAACATGTCCTAGGTATTCCACTTGCTTGCAAATAATCGGTTAGCATGCAAAATTTAAAGCACAACATGCAAATGATCAAGATGTTCTGTCCAACGTGGACTTTAAATTAGCACGTCATTATAGAAAACAAGAACAAACTTCCTCAAATAAGACTTAAACCCATCATTTATCAGGTTTTGCAAGGTAACAGATGTATTAATTAACCCAAATAGCATAACCCTGAACATAAAGTGGCCGCGATGGGTTTTAAAAGCAATTTTATACACAATTTTCTCTTATATACTTCTCATATTGGGGGTCCTTAGAAACAACCTCTCATCAGGGTATCACCCTGGAGGGATAAGGCTGTTTACATCTCACCCCTCCTAGAACCTGCTTACGCAGGAGCCCTTGTGGCACTGGGTCTGTTGTTGTTGTTCCTCTTTCATACTAACTTGATGATAGCCATGTCTAAGATCTATCTTAGGAAAATGCTCAGATCCACATAATTCATCAAGAAGATCATCAATTACTGTTGGAATTGGAAACTTTTTCTTGATGGTTAAGTCATTCAACCTCCAATAATCTATACAAGTACAAGAAGAACTATCTTTTTACATTACTAAAAATGACAGGAGAGATGGTTGTGACTTAATAATCTATACAAATACAAGAAGAACTATCTTTTTACATTACTAAAAATGACAGGAGAGATGGTTGTGACTTAATAATCTATACAAATACAAGAAGAACTATCTTTTTACATTACTAAAAATGACAGGAGAGATGTTTGTAACTTAATAATCTATACAAATACAAGAAGAACTATCTTTTTACATTACTAAAAATGACAGGAGAGATGGTTGTAACTTAATAATCTATACAAATACAAGAAGAACTATCTTTTTACATTACTAAAAATGACAGGAGAGATGGTTGTAACTTAAATTGTATTCTTTTGCTTTTGTACTGCTTATTTAGTGTGCAATTCTTCTTTTAAGATGGAATGATTCAATTATCAAAAAAGAAAAAAAGAAAAAAGAAAGGACAGGAGATGCAAATGGGCATTAACTTTGGACATATGAATAAATTTTGCAATAATTCGTCCACATGTTTTTCCATTTCCCCCATATGATAGTGAGGATGTCTGTAGGGCCTTAAATTAACAAGGCAGCACCAGATTTAAGTCGAATTCCATGATCTTGCAGATGTTTCGAGGGTAAGGTAGTGGGTCAAGCAAAAAATGTCCACATATTCATCGACCATACTCTATAAATCAAGAGGATAGGAGGGTTGAGAAGGCAAACTAAGATCAATAAAGGGATCTTCGATGCAAGAAATTTGTCCCGACCAACAGCACGAAGCCTTAGTTAGGGCCTTTCTGATTTTGCCTCCTTTAACCCAAATACATTAGTAAACGTGTAAGCCTAGTGATCTCTATGAACTAGCTTCGTTGTGCTCCTCTATCCTAAACCGCTATGTCAACTACACGTATTTTAACCTGCCCCTCAGCTCTATCTAATATCATCTTCTCATTTAGGTTAATGTGGGTGAAGTCATATCTAAATGTCTCCATCTAATTTTTCTTTGGCTTGCCTTTCCTCCGATACATAATACAAAGTTGTTCACATTCTTAATAGAGGCAGTAATCAGTCTCCTTATAACATGCACAATCATAGCAGACATTGCCCCTTCAACTTGTCCTCAATTAAAACCACACCTATTTTACTTCTTATAATATCATTAATAATCCTATCTATAGTCACTAGTAGGGTAGATGAAAACAAAAATCTTGTATTGATTAAGCGAAAGTCTTATAACTTTGTGAGCTCTTCATTTTATGCCAATTGATTTTAGGATTAAAATTTTATCTAATTGTATATTTAAAAACTAAATACTAGATCTCAAGTGTTCCCGATGGTAAGTATCAGACTTTCTTTATCTAAACCTGTCTTCTCTAATTGTTATTACATACATTTTCCCTTTCCAACACTCCAGCACCCCGTTAAAAGAAAGGGCGTAAATGAGTCATTTCAAGCACAAAGTCGTATTGCTCAAAGCTTGGCTGAAAGCTCACTGAGTCTAGGGATCATGGTTCAAGCTCGACTTGTCATAGTTGGAGTTATTGCTTGTTAGTGGCTTAAACCCACTTATTATAGGCTTGATCTTGATTTGACATTAACTTGAAAACTATTATTATGAAGAGATTAAAAAAAGAGGAGATATTGACCAACTATTTATAATGTAGCATAAATAAATTATCCATTTTTACATCTCTCATACTCTAAAATTACCTTATCTCTCATTAGAGTCAATAACCTAAATTTCCTTAATTTGGATCTAAAGGTCAATAATGTACTCTTCTCATCTTTCATCCTCTCGTGTGAATCATACCTATATATAAATATAATGCTCATTTACAAGAGGAACAAACTAAACCCGAAAATTCAAAAATTCAATCAAAAAATGAATAAAAATGAAAACATGAGTCGAACTGATTTCAATAAAATAAACAAACCCGATGCATTGTAGTGTCCATTATCACACAGAATATTACAGGAAAATGTCGATTAGCTTAAAAAGATGCAACCTCCACAACTTCAAAATGAGGCCCCCAGTCACCCACACTAGAACTTCAGCCAATCCTAGCAATGAGAACCCTGTTTCAAGATGACAAAGATAGTAGTAGTAACAGTACAAAAACATAAACTATAATGCAAATTAAAGCAAGGAAGAACTCCCTTCTCTTGATGCTTTTTACACCATCAGCCCAGTTTTTTGGATTCCTCAACGATATCCCTTCAGAGGATCGGCTGTTTTGCCTGATCTAGCATCACTCCATGCTTTTGCTATTGTTCTCTTCATTTCGTCATCGCCTTCCTCATACATATTCTGCACGTCTATGTTTGTTAGATTGAAGCACAGCAAAGCAGGTTGTGAGGGTCCAACACAACATGGGTCCGACACTAGAAATTAGACCCAGCAACTTCGACCCAGCTTGAATGGTTGAGATGAAGCTGACCAGACATAAGTGTTGGGTTGAGGATTTGGTAACCCAAGATCAATAAGACACGGACCTAAGTGACCAAATCTGATTCAAACAATAGTGGAGATCATGTAGAAAGAAGCTTCTACCAGCTGAAACATGGTCTCTTGTATTTTCGTTTTCTGGCACACTAATCATTCCTTAATGAGTATAAGATGTAACCTTGTAACTAGTGATATAAATTTGGAAGGCCCTTGATTGGTAATTAGATAATCGTTTGCAAGTCACTAGCGTATTGTGTTCATTTATTCAGTTACATTCAGAAATGTTGTATACGGCAATTGAATTTTCAAAGGAAAACGTGTACTCTTGGGTCCAACTCAATGTGACGACCTAAACCGAGAATGACAAGGACGCCTACCACCAACCCCCCCCCCCCCGGGCGCAGGTACCCAGTGTTTTACAAGTCACTAGCATATTGTGTTCGTTTTCAGTGACATTCAGAAATGTTGTATACTGCGATTGAAGTTTCGGAGGAATTTGTGTATTCTCGCATCAAACTCAATACATTAACCTAAACCGAGAACGACATGGACCTTTTTTTTTTTCCAGGTAACCAGTGTTTTACGCTATTCTATCCTAACTCAACCTACTCAATTGCTATGCATAATAGAAATGACCAAAGGAAACGAGAACAAAACATAAAATGATTTGACTCTAAGTTCTAACCCAAAGACAGCGCAATTTACCATTCCATGATCACGTTTTTTAATTAACATGGTAGTTAGTATTGTCACGTTAGAGGAAACTTCGACCTGGTTAAATATGAGTATACCAACGCAACACTAATATGCTACTTAAGCAAAAATGGAATCAACACTCCACGTACCTTCATGAGATCCATGATCCCCGCCATAGGATCCTTCTCTTTGTCAAGATTCGGCTTTAACTGCGAAAAGCCATATAAAGCAAATCAAAATCCACGGTCTTGCAGGCATCGGTACTTCAACGATCCATTCAGTGAGAAAGATAGTTTTTGTTTTGACAAATATCTCTATAAATATTTTTAGATGAAGAGAAAATTTCCATAATACTCGTCTTTCTTTCAAGTTGGGAAATTAACTACATTTGAGGTGGACTTAGAAACTAGGTAGTCGAGCTGGGATGGGAAGGGTAGCCTATTTTAAATGGATTAGGAATACTATTAATAAGGAAAGGAAAATGATTTTGTCTATTCTAAAAAGGAATTCACTTGTTACTTCAAATCATTTTTAGTACTTATTAATGTGAACAAATAAAAGAAACAACATGGAGGACTTCCAACCAAACAAAGCCTAGATGTAAGAAGGTAAGCTTTTACCTTGTCTTCCTTGTAATGCAGATCTAACCAGTTCCCCTTTGACGCTTTGACCAGGGTGATGATCACCCTCGTTGGCTTGACTGTTACCTTACATTTTTCAGGAACGATTTCCTTGTTCAATTTCGGTACGCCAAACTTGTAATTCTTCCCCCCGACGTCATGGAATTTGATATCCAATGACATTGGCTTAAATGTTGTCTCCAATTTATCTTCTTTAACCCCCTCAAGGGACACATAGATCTGAAATAAGCGTACATTTAGGTCAGGACTCCAAACAACAGCATTTTGAAATCGGCAAATAAAAGGAAAGCCTTTATGTAATATATTTCAAGTTAGGAGTTAAAAGGGTATTGTACTAGCCAAAAATAAAGGTGTTAATGCGAAAGCAATCATGTTGTAAAAAGATGAGCTTTTGCTTTGACATAAACAAATTTGGACTTGGCAATAACATTACCTTAGTTAAATTATATGATTTCTCAAAAATGTACCTACTTCCAGGATACCATGACCGTCAAGCTCAAACTGATTCAATGACTATATAATGAGTCACACAAAGTTGACACAACGTAGAAGATGAACCAACAAGGAAAAGATATGTTCAGAAGACGGGCACATCATACTTCCATCCCCAGCAAAGCTGGACCCAAGAGTCAAATTATGGATCGCAGCTGCATTGCAATTAGGAAACAGGGTTTTGCAGGCTTTACATAACAGGCGAACACAATCATCTTGGGTTTTCTAGGTTATAATAAGCCAAATTTAAGAGAAATGCCATCAATATATAATAAATCGGCATACAACCTTTAATTTTAGTATTTAATTGTAGTTTCTAACAGACATCCATCTCTAATTATGTTTCATTAGTAGATACGCGCACAAAGTTGAAGACAAAAGTATTATTATTATGTAATCACTAATCGCATAACAAAGCAAGAAGGATGCCAGTACCTTGACTTTGTCATTATCCTGATCCCAGCTAAACGATCCCAGAGTGCAGTAGCTCAATGATGGTGTAGCGGGTACTTTTGTTGCCACTGGAACTGGAGTTGCAGGCTGTGCAGCAACAGCAGAAGCGCCATTCTCCTTTGACAACTGTACAGTACAAGTCAAGCTCAACGGTCCAGACAATGGTTGCAGTGTACCGAATGTTGCATGGTATTGTTAGGCTTTTTAAAGAACCTAAGTTGTTTTTATGTCTTATATTTGGAAATATTTCAGTGACTAATAACGCAAATTGATTTTTATATTCTTCAGTAGTTTTTAACACAAAGATATAAATGCATTATAAACCCAATACCAAAACACCGATTTGTGATGGCCACTTGTGGCCAGCTCAATATGCCACATGAAGGCTATTACATGACGACCTTTATTTGATTCCGTGTGTCGCCGGTATACATTTTGCCTCACATTTTTGTCAAGATATGGTTACACTTTGCAATTGGACTTTCCATGCATTTGCCATTACAGAGGGGTTAAGCACACCTCCAATGAACGTGCCAAATTTGACACTAGCAAATCTGAAGGTGCTGGTTGAATGGGGGAGCCAAAAATGGCATTATTGTCAGAAAAATAGTTCAGTTGATCCAATTTGCGTGCATTTTTTAAGGAAACTTTTTCAATCCATTCACCAGTGAGGTTGTTTTTATGCTTTCATACTTCTCAAGTTGAGGGTCCTCAGAACTAGCCTCTAGTAAGGGTAACACCTTCAAGGGGTAAGACTGTGTATATCCCACCCCTCCCAGACCCTGCTTATGGGGAAGCCCTTGAGGCATTGAGTCTGTTATTGTTGTTGTTGTTGTCACCAGTGAGTTGTTACATAGAATGCCAATAATGTAGCTTTAGATGCAAACCCCCTTCACCCACCTTCAAGCCACATCACCACACCCAACCATCAAACTTTTACATTTTTGATGCACATATCTAGTTGGTCTTCCCTAAGCTTCAAATTTTCGACTCATAAGTCCTCTTATGCATGATTTCCACATATGTTGTCACCGCCTCAACACATGCAGGCGCGTGCACACACAAATATATACCATGAATTTTTTTAATATATCTACACTAAATAAATGTAACCTTTAAAATATAAATACCTCTTATATTTTCTTTACATCAAAAATTGCCACGCGACTTAGTTTATGCACATTCTTAGTGTATGTACATCAACCCTCTCTATATATGTACCTATTGTACATAAACCCTCTCTATATATGTAACTATTATAAAGATCACTATGTAAACCACGCAATCCTATCTCATAATCCACTACGTAATAGCTGTTATATACAACGATCACTATTTTGGGATTTGAGGGTTTCAATATCGTAGTCTTATAACCCACAAAATAGGAACTAACAGTAGTCAATTATCTATTAGAGTATAAACTTATTCTTAAGCCTTTACCTAACAGTTTTAACTTTTGAAATAATTGATTCCTCAACATTATCAACAAAGAACTTGATATGTGTTGATGTATTTTCAAAATATTCGTTGTATAAAATGTATATATGTGTGTTAAATATTGTTTATATGTATATAAGATGTATTTGAGATTGTCCCGATACTTGTATGAGTGATTAGAGCATTATTGGGAGTATGTGTCGACACATGGGTCATATGTGTCGACACAAAATCCTATAGAACGCAAGGGAGATAGCTGTGTGTCGACACACATGGCCCGTGTGTCGACACACAGCCCGTTTCAGGTGCGCACGGAGGAAACCTGTGTGTCGACACACAGGCTTACAGTGAGCCAGTGTGTCGACCTGTGTGTCGACAGTATCGACACACAGGCTTACAGAAAGCTGTGTGTCGACACACAACTTCGACACACAGGTCGGTTTTGACGGTTTTCTGCGCGGTTTCTTCCCAGTTCTTTTATATATTGATGCTCTTGATTTTGGGACGTTTTACAGAAGAGAATAATACCAGATATTCTCCCCTCTCATTAAGAAGAAGAAAACATATGAAATGGTAGTGGAATTTCACAAGTAATTTGAAGAACATCTTCTTGGTTCTTGTGTTCTATGTGAGTTCGGCAAAGGGTGAGTTCTCTAAATCAACCAATCTCTAGACATCTTCATCAATCTCTTCCCATACACTTCTTCACTCCATATTTTGGTAGTTGTTGTATCCCCGAGGATATTTCGTATACCAAAATAAACCTTAAGGATAGTGATCACACGCCTCAACACCTGAGATCGTTTGGATACCCGGTTGCAAGGTTTTGCAAGTATTTTCTGAATTTTTTCTAACAATCTTAAGGTTTATCATTCTGGTTTGGGTTATGGCTTCATCACTAAGGGAGATGACATCCAATTTTGTAAAATTGGACCGGTTTGATGGGGGAAATTTTCGACGGTGGCAGAGGAAGATGAATTTTCTCATAACAACGCTGAATGTGGTGTATGTCCTGAATACACCGTCTCCATCCCCCGTTTCTGAGGAGGAAGAAACGCTGGCCGAGCAAAGGGCAAGACTGAAGTGGTAAAACGATGATTACATTTGTAGAGGGCACATCTTGAATGGGATGACCGATGCCTTGTTTGACATTGACTCTAACATGTCAACCGCGAAGGAACTATGGGACGCACTTGAGGCTCGTTACATGGCCGAGGATGCAACAAGCAAAAAATTCCTGGTTAGTCAATTTAATAATTATAAGATGATTTATGGTCGTCCTGTCATGGAGCAATTCCATGAAATAGAACGTATATTAAATAATTTTAAACAACATAACATGAATATGGACGACACAATCGTTGTTTCTTCCTTAATTGACAAACTTCCTCCCTCTTGGAAAGATGTAAGGAAAAATTTAAAACATAAGAAGGAGGATATGTCAATTGAGGAACTCGCTAACCATTTACGTATTGAGGAAGGTTACAGGGTGCAAGATGACAACAAAGAACGCCCGAGTGATGTTGGTAAAACCAACGTCGCAGAGGAAGGCCAATCTAGTAAGGGACCAAAGAGAACCGGACACTTCCAAAAGAACAATAAGCACAAGAGGCCGAAAGTTGTTTGTTGGGAGTGTCAGAAGCCCGGTCATATGCGAAAAGACTGTTATCGCCTTAAAAAGAACAAAGGCAAGGGGCTTGATCATCGCACTAAAAATTCGAACGAGAGGTTCGTGGCGATGATTTCGGAAGTCAATCTAATCGAGAGTGATAATTCTTGGTGGATTGACTCGGGGGCCACGAAGCATGTATGTAATGATAGGGGGTTCTTCTCCACTTTTGAGCCCATGGACAACGGAACTGAGTTGTTCATGGGAAATGGGGCGTCGGTACCGGTTAAGGGGAAGGGAAAAATTGACTTACTTTTCACATCCGGAAAAACCCTTACTTTAACCGATGTATGCTTCGCTCCTGATGTTAAGAAGAATCTTGTATCGGGTGGCCTGTTGAATAGGTTTGGGTTCAAGTTGGTCTTCGAGGCCGACAAGTTTATTTTGTCAAAGGGTGGTGTATTTGTTGGGAAAGGATACCTATGTAATGGTATGTTTAAACTAAATGTTAATAATAAGAACGTTGATTCTGTTTATATGCTTGATTCGTCGTTTTTATGGCATTATAGACTAGGACATGTGAATTTTCGTAGATTACATGAAATGAATAATTCTTCGTTGATTCCTCACATAGATAAAGTTGTTGACAAATGCAAGACTTGTATGCTAACAAAAATAACGAAATCTCCATTTTCTTCTGTGCAAAGAGAGACTAATCTACTTGATCTAGTCCATAGTGACTTATGTGACTTCAAGCGAACACCGAGTTTGGGTGGAAAGAATTACTTTGTTACATTTATCGATGATTATTCAAGATTTTGTTATGTTTATTTGATAAGTAACAAAGACGACTCGCTTGATAGGTTTAAAGCATATAAAGCAGAATCTGAATTACACTGTGAAACCTTCCTCAAGCGTTTAAGCTCGGATCGTGGTGGCGAATACTACGATCCTAAATATTTTGAATCCACAGGAATAATACATGAAATAACTGCACCTTATACGCCACAACAAAATGGCGTGGCTGAGAGGAAAAACCGGACTCTAACTGAGATGGTTAATTCCATGTTATCTTATTCCGGTCTCAGTGATGGATTTTGGGGTGAGGCTATGTTAACGGCCTGTCACATATTAAATAGAGTTCCAAACAAGAGAAATAAAATAACTCCATATGAGTTGTGGAACAAACGAGCCCCTAATTTAGATTACCTAAAAGTGTGGGGGTGTAGGGCAGTTGTTAGAGTCCCTGAACCTAAACGGAAAAAATTAGGTGAAAGAGGCATTGATTGCATCTTTGTGGGTTATGCGTCTCATAGTAAGGCATATCGGTTCTATATTGTTGAACCTAATGATTATATCAACGTGAATACGATAGTAGAATCGAGAGATGCAATATTTGATGAGAATCGTTTTACTTCTATCCCTAGACCGAGGGATTATGTACCGGTTGAGATTGACACGCAAGTGTCTAATGACGTTGTTCGTCATGAGAGGGAGAATGTCCCTGATAGAGCTCTAGAACTCCGAAGGAGTAAGAGAGCAAGGAAGGAGAAATCCTTCGGTTCGGACTTCTACACGTATTTGGTAGAAGGTTCGAGGAACGATGTGGACCAAGTGGTTCCATATTGTTGTGTCATGGAAGCCGATCCCATGACGTTTGATGAGGCGATGAGGTCTCATGATGTCTCGTTTTGGAAAGAGGCTATAAACGATGAAATGGATTCCATTTTAGGTAATAATACCTGGATTCTTGAGGATCTTCCACGAGGAAGTAAACCCATCGGGTGCAAATGGATCTTCAAAAAGAAGATGAAAGTCGATGGATCGATTGACAAATTTAAAGCCCGGTTGGTGGCTAAAGGATTCACCCAAAGACATGGACTGGATTACTTTGATACCTATGCCCCAGTGGCAAGGATATCGACGATAAGGGTACTTATTGCTCTTGCCTCCATTTTTAAACTAGTGATACACCAAATGGATGTCAAAACGGCATTCCTGAATGGTGAGCTAGAGGAGGAAGTATACATGGAACAACCAGAAGGGTTTGTTGTTCCGGGCCAAGAGAGAAAAGTGTGTAAACTCATACGTTCTCAGTATGGACTAAAACAAGCTCCGAAGCAATGGCACCAAAAATTTGATCAGGTTGTATTGAACAACGGATTCGTTATAAACGAATCAGATAAATGTGTCTATAGCAAGTTTGATAATGGCAAAGGGGTCATTATATGTTTGTATGTCGATGACATGCTGATTTTCGGTTCTAATATGGAGCAAGTAGAGAGAACTAAACTGTTTCTCTCTGAAAACTTTGCTATGAAAGACATGGGTGAGGCGGAGGTGATCCTCGGTATCAGAATTGTAAGGAATGGTAATTCCATTTCCTTGACACAGTCTCACTATATCGAAAAGGTGTTGAAAAGGTTCCATTTCATTGACTGTGCATCGATTTCCACACCGATGGATCCTAGTGTGAAATTAGAACCGAATGAGGGTGCTCCAGTGGCACAATTGGAGTACGCTCGAGCTATTGGCTGTCTCATGTATGCCATGACATGCACTAGGCCTGATATTGCCTTTGCTGTTGGAAAGCTGAGTAGGTATACCAGCAAATCGAGTAAGTTGCACTGGAATGCAGTGCACCGGGTACTGAAGTACCTAAAGAAGACTATGGATTATGGTCTCAATTATGTTGGGTATCCTCCTATTTTGGAAGGATATACTGATGCAAGTTGGATCTCCGATGTGGAGGATCATGCATCCACGAGTGGATGGGTATTCCTGTTTGGTGGGGGTGCGGTTTCTTGGGGTTCCAAGAAACAAACTTGCATATCTGACTCTACAATGGCGGCGGAGTTTATAGCTCTTGCTTCTGCGGCTAAAGAAGCTGAGTGGTTAAAGGAACTCTTGTATGAGATACCTTTGTGGCCGAAGCCGATTTCTCCTATTTCTATCCATTGTGATAGTCAGGCTACGCTTTCTAAAGCATACAGTGAAGTGTATAATGGGAAGTCCAGACACATTGGTGTGAGACATAGTCTGGTGAGACACCTTATTCGGGAAGGTGTTATCACTGTGGACTTCGTGAGAACCTGTCAGAATCTAGCGGATCCATTTACTAAAGGCCTTGCTAGAGATTTGGTTTTGAAAACAAATGAAGGGATGGGGTTGAAACCTTTCATAATTAGTCGCCCATGATAGGCCCTCAACTCGACGTCTAGTATGACGCTAGGTCTCGGGTTCAATGAGAGAGACTTGTCATCTGTGTGACTGCAAGCACTAAATGAGTTAGTTTCCATCCCGAGTGTGAAGTGCTTGATACCTACGTTAGTGATTATAAAAGGATGAGCAAATGCTCTTAATGGACCTGGTTTTAGAACTTATTGAATGTCGTATCGCAGGGGCATGATCAATGAGGTCCACCTTAGTGAGTGTTGAAGTTTGGCCGCTTCAAAGGGGTGATTTTTGACAAGGGTTTGGCCCTGAAACACTCACGAAGGGTACAGGACACAAGGCCATAAATGTGTCGATCTGGGAGGTGTAGGGAGTGTACGGGGAGTACGCCTTGTGCGTGATTAGATAGTCGGTTAGTCAAATGGGTTGTATGGTTCAAAGCTTGGACTACCATTTTCGATCCGATTAACTGTATGGTCTTTTCACTAGCTGGGGGTTCAATCGTGAGACACCCTCGTTGATGCACAATAAGGCCTCCTTTAAACGAGATGTCACTTTGAGATTGGTTGTATTTTGAAAATGGTGGGGGATTGTTGATGTATTTTCAAAATATTCGTTGTATAAAATGTATATATGTGTGTTAAATATTGTTTATATGTATATAAGATGTATTTGAGATTGTCCCGATACTTGTATGAGTGATTAGAGCATTATTGGGAGTATGTGTCGACACATGGGTCATATGTGTCGACACAAAATCCTATAGAACGCAGGGGAGATAGCTGTGTGTCGACACACATGGCCCGTGTGTCTACACACAGCCCGTTTCAGGTCCGCACGGAGGAAACCTGTGTGTCGACACACAGAAATTATGTGTCGACACACAGGCTTACAGTGAGCCAGTGTGTCGACCTGTGTGTCGACAGTATCGACACATAGGCTTACAGAAAGCTGTGTGTCGACACACAACTTCGACACACAAGTCGTTTTTGACGGTTTTCTGCGCGGTTTCTTCCCAGTTCTTTTATATATTGATGCTCTTGGTTTTGGGACGTTTTACAGAAAAGAATAATACCAGATATTCTCCCCTCTCATTAAGAAGAAGAAAACATATGAAATGGTAGTGGAATTTCACAAGAAAGTAATTTGAAGAACATCTTCTTGGTTCTTGTGTTCTATGTGAGTTTGGCAAAGGGTGAGTTCTCTAAATCAACCAATCTCTAGACATCTTCATCAATCTCTTCCCATACACTTCTTCACTCCATATTTTGGTAGTTGTTGTATCCCCGAGGATATTTCGTATACCGAAATAAACCTTAAGGATAGTGATCACACGCCTCAACACCTGAGATCGTTTGGATACCCGGTTGCAAGGTTTTGCAAGTATTTTCTGAATTTTTTCTAACAATATGCGCCCAAATTAGATATATGATCCTAGAGTAATAGGTTAGCCTAACAGAAAAGTATGGTGGGCTGGACCCGAGGAGGGAGGCAAACTTTATATATATAGGTAGTGAATCTAATAGTGGGAAGCAATGAAATCAATGTCATCCTCTTTAATTTCAGTATTATAATGCTTTGATTTAGTTTTCATTTTACTTCCATTTCGGTTCGTATCAAAACCAAAATGGTTTAGCAATCAACAAACCAAGTAAGCCAAATCAGCTACATCAGCAACAATATCACTAAGCAAGCCCTATATATCAACCAAAAACACTATAGCAATACTAACTGAACATATATAACCCAAATTACAAAAAACGAAATGAACTGATTGTCTCGCACATTTGACTAAAACAGAACGCTAAGATTTTTAAAGACCAGCATGTGACAATTCATTTACTATAGAAGAAAGTAGTATTCTTAGGACCTCTTCGTACAAGAGCTTGAGTGGCTCCGTCGACATAGTTTATCTAACTCACTATTCCTACATTCTTTCTTTTTTAATATTACTCCTTTTTTTGATAAAAAAATTACGAAAACGAAATCGAAGAACGAAAATCAACCTTCTCGAGAGCGTGAATCTCAGAGGAAAGGAGAGAGAGAACACGAGGCCTCTGGGCTATGGTGTGGAGGTGACGAAGCTCCTCCAAGTCCAAGGTTATCTCATCCGCCATTATCTCTCTCTCTTCGAAAGTAGAGTGTCGATCAGGGGACTGGATTGCGTGCGAATTGTAGAGAGAAGCTCAGAAGAGAGAGAAATTAGGGTTTTATAATCATATGCGACTGGATGCAAGAGAAGATGCTAGAACGGAAGGAAAGCAAGGTATCTGTGGTTGCGTGTTCTGGATAGAAGCTTCTAGATTGCGAGAGAAGAGGGAGGGACGTCCGTTATATTAGAGCTGACTACTTTTTTAGATTTTATTATTAGGATAATAATATAATTTATAAATGAAAGTGATAAAGTTATCTTAAAAGTTATAATTTTATTCTGATAATAATTTTATTTTACTAATAATATAATCTTTTTTGGGCGAGTTAGAAAAGAGGGTTAAAACTGACTCTTAAAAAAGACATGTCCCAGTATATTAGCCATAATAATAGAGTCTAGATATTAGCTAGACTGAGGAAATAAAAAGGGACATTGTACCATTAGTATGGCCCTGCTTTGCAATCCAATCAATTGTTGAATTTATCTCTATGAGTGACTATACTATACAGACATAATGTAAGAATATACGAAGTTTAGTTTAATATGTCATCTGCGTTTAAATTCCACTAATAGCGAAATATCCCATCCCTTCTGACCAACCTAAAAGAATAGAGGTCCCCCCTCCCTTCAATTAAAATAAAGGGTTAATTGTTTTTATTTTTATTTATTTATATGTTTTTTGATTTGGATGAAATTTAGGTTATATTTAACTCATTTAAATAATTTCTTCAATTCGAGTTTAGGGTAAGTTAATGTTTTCAATACATATAACTCGTTTATATAATAAGGTCAATTTATTTGAATATACTTTAACTAATATATTGAGCTATTTTTTTCATATTAATGTAATAAATTATTTAATATGTTAGTATTTATAATTATCCACCATGCGGATGTATTATTACATTTTCTAAGTTGACTAACTAGTATGTAATAAAGATGGACTCATATAATTAAACTGTAACTAGACACTGAAAGTTTTTGACCTATTTAATAAGTGGGTCAATCTTAGCTCAACTATTTTCTAAAATACCTCTAATAACATGAACATCATATCGCACATTTTTTGGTCAAAACAAACCCAAAACCAAGCTAAAGCAGGCTCGATACATTAGACTATAATAACAGAAGCAGATCCCTAGGAGAGAAGGACCACAAATGATTACAGTGACCATCAATGTTAAACTTTGCTACTTCATGGGCTACCCTATTATTAACCCAGGAATCCATGAAAAACAAACTGAAACAAAGCATAGGTGAAGGTTGATGATGTTTCCTAAGACGACCACAAATGATTACAGTGACCATCAATGTTAAACTTTGCTACTTCATGGGCTACCCTATTATTAACCCAGGAATCCATGAAAAACAAACTGAAACAAAGCATAGGTGAAGGTTGATGATGTTTCCTAAGACGGCCTCACACTAGAACAACTACAATCAAGTAGGGTCTTGGGGGCATAGAGGGGTAAGATATAAGCAGCCTTACTCCTTTAGGATACTATCTTAAAGGGAGGTTGTGTTCGAGGACCGCCAACTTAAAAAGCATAAAATCAAAACGGGACAGAGACGTCATAAAGCAACAAAGCAACAAGCGGTAAAGCAATAACATACGCCCTAAGGAAAATCCCCCCCGGCAACAACTTGAAATCAATTAAAGGATTACGATCAATTTCAATGCAAATTTTTGCCACTCATGCTTAAAAACGAAAAGGGGTTGCTCGCACTGCCTGTGCTTTAACCATAAACTAAGACCCATCTCCTGTAACCCTCCTTGATAGTTAGTTGTCAACGACATACTAACCTGTCCTTAACGTCAATTATGAGCATCGCGAATGACAAGAATAGCATGGACCTTGGCTTTTGGGAACTTTTTCAAAGGCTTTCTATCATCCTACCTTATGGTCAATAAGGTCAGCAGCCCAAATCAAATTACACTTCAAGCTTTTGAGTCTGCAGACGAAAAGAGGCGTTAATTAGGAGTCATTTATCCTTTCAAATACGAACATATTTTCACTGGAAAAATTTCACCTTAGCCTCTTTTGAAGAAATTCCTACCCATGAAGGGCTTCCTCATAACTAGGAGGCGTCCTTTCTCGCATTGGCTTCCAAGAAAAAGCATTTTGACAAATAGATCCCTTAAATTTTGACCCAAACCAAGTTTGACCCTCAACCATCCAATTTTAATATAAAACTTATCTTTCCAACTCACACCCTTAACATTCCAACTCAAACTCTATCTTTTATAACTAACATCCAACTCAACCTTATCTTATCTATTCAAACCAAGTTTGCCACTTGTTTTCCTATGGAATCATTCATTATATATATTAGTAAGAGTTGTATTTTGTTGTCATTTTGTAACTTTGAATGTTCTATGTGAGCGCATCAACTACTTATAAGATTGTATCAAGTTCAATACATAAACTACGACTCTCTTACTCTCTTTATCACTCTGTTTAACTTCATGAAGAAATCTTTTAATACCTAACAATATGAACGCTTAAATGCTTCGAAACAAGCAACCCACCTTTGCATATCAGCTCAGACTTTGAAGCTGCTTTTCCAAATCCGCCCTTAATCGATAATTTGATGCCAAAGTTGTGTCAAGCTTCTGTTTAGTTGCCAAAAGCTCATACTTCCTCATCTCAGCCTCTACTATTTCACAGTTTTGCCACTCGCTGTTGTCCCTGTTCACTTCCATACATCCTGACTTCAGCTGGAAAACAGAAATGGAGAAAGAATAAAATGTCAAATCCATAATTTAGTAAAGGGAATGGTTCTTTAATGTTATATAAAACTCTTATGAACTAGGTATTCTTTGTTGAAATAAAATGAATTTTTACCGAAAAATGTTAATAAAAGCAATATTTCCAGTACCCTAAGGGCTCTCGCCTAAGCAGGGTCTGGGGATGGATGTACGCAGCCTTCTCCCTTTAGGGTGCTACCCTAAAAGGCGGCTGTTTCTAAGAACCCTCAACCTGAGGGGTGCAAAACGAGGTCTTACTGAAAAATGTCAATGATTCTAACAATATATAAATATCTTCTACCAAAGTATGATGAGCTTTTTCAATCCAGTGAATTTAGAAAGAAAATGTTGACACGACAAATAGATATTCGGAGAATCATACACCACATTACCATTTTTCAGCAAAAATTACCTGTGAATAGAGCAAGAATCCAATTCAAGGAAAATGTACCTGATTTATTCGATTTCTCAATTCCTGCACTACGGTTCGAATCTTGGCCTCAAACCTGACTGCTTCTTCCATGAACGCCTCCATTTCAGAGCGCTTAAGATCGTAGAACTTGTTCTTCTCTTTCTCCATGTATTCAAGCTCCTCCACCTCAACCTTCAAATCCCTAACAATTCGATTCCAATAGTCTATAATCAAATTCATACAATCGAAATATAGTGAGCAAGTAAGGGGTAGTTTAACTACTAATTAAATTAGCCAAATCCTTCAATATTATGCCTCGCTCCTAACTTTTTAAATAAGCGCCTTCATTGTAGAGGAAGGTGTGGAACATCAATTGAGTTTTTCTCTCTCTATATCTCTCTCGTCCTCTGTTACATATCAAAGGAGGTTCCATCTCATAACCAATTGCCAATAGGTAAAGTAGCTCCTTAGGTATATAAATCGGTATTTCCTCTTCTAGCCTACTAATGTGATATTCCATTTTTCTCCTATTTTTTGACTTGTATCATCCTCCCCTCTCTCTCTTTCTCGGTCTCCCTCTCTCTTTCTCTTACCTAGCAGTTTATACTTGTAAATCTTTATACACATTGTACGAATTATGTCGAATTATATGCAAATATACTATATGAATTATGCTGTCTTTGAGATGGTTGAATGATTGATTGAATTGGTTGGATTGGATTGTGATTCGTTGAGTTTGTAACAATTCGTTAGATTTGTTAGGAAACATTACAAGTAAAACACAACGAAAGATTCAACGAGAAAATGAAATCACACCTACAAGATTTACGTGGTTCGGCCAAAATTGCCTACGTCTATAGAGTTGCAGAGATACTTTATTGATTGCAACTTTACAGAGAGTTTTTTTTTCTTTTCTGATTCGCTCTACTCTTTTTAAAAACCTAAAATAGGGCTTATATAGATAAGATCACCAAAATGGGCCTGAGCCTGGCCCTTGACTTGGGCCCAAATCGAGGCCCAAAAATACATACAAATTCGATCGGATATGAGATTGTTTGATTAATTAACAGAATTAAACACCTCAATTGCTGCGCATAGTTCTGATACTTGCGATCTTGAACCTCAACATGCGATTGAAGAGACGAGATCCTGAAATTCTGAGCCGCAAGCTTGTGATCAAGGATCAAGCACCTCTGCTCCATTGATCTGATGCTTGCAAGCTTCGCTGATAGAAGGAGCGATTTGCCCTTCTGCAGCTCTTTCTCTGCCTGCAAGAACACATGAGCGATGGCGATTTGCAAAATTCGAGGAGAAAGGAGAAGATAAAAGAGAGAATTGAGAGGACCTGGAGGAGAGAGAGACGGTGGTTACGAGTGGTTTCCATGTGTTCTAGCCTTTCCTTGAATGTTGAGTGGAGCGCCATTGATGACGGTTACGGAGAGCTCGAGAGAAGTGCGACGATACCGCGGGAAATGGGATTTTGAAGTTGCTGTGTTAACTGTGAACCTTTATATGCAGGAAAGTGTTAAGAAAATAATCAAAGAAAGGGAAAAATAAATATTGTTTTCAACCAATACTTGCAAGATCAAGGAAGGGAAAGGCTTAAAATTTTATTGATACCTTTAACAATGAAAATACACTTCAATATATACGTGAAGAAGAAAGCTTAAAAGACTTGTAACTTAACCTAAACTATTTACTACTCAATTGAAGACTAGGAAAATAAATTGCCTAATAAATGTGCCCTTGAAACTAGCCTAGAAATGAATGAATGTTAAATAACACATGTAAAATATCTAGAATAAATACATAAAATACATGCTAAATACACATATTTTAACACTCCTCCTCAAGTTGGAGCATGCAAATTTACCATCCAACTTGCCAACAAATGAAGAGTGATCCGAGTGCCCCAATGCCTTGGTAAAAAGGTCTCCAAGTTGCTCTCCACTACGAACATAAGCCGTTGCAATTTCTTTTGACAGTAACTTTTCACGAATGAAGTGACAATCGATCTCAATATGTTTCGTCCGTTCATGAAATACTGGATTTTATGCAATATGCAAGGCTGCCTGAATACCACAAAATAAGTAAGTGGGATAGTTAGTAGGGACAAAGAGATCGCATAACAGTCGTCGCAACCACACTATCTCACTAGTCGTAGTAGCCATAGACCTATACTCTGCTTCAGCTGAAGAACGAGATACCACACTCTGTTTCTTCGATCGCCAAGATATCGGAGATTGACCTAAAAATATCACATATCCCGTTGTAGAGCGTCTAGTTGTGGGGAAACCTGCCCAATCTGCATCACAATAAGCTCGAAGCTGTAGATCACAGTCAGAAGGAAGAAAAATACCCTGTCCTGGTGTTCCTTTCAAATAGCGCAATACTCTCATCACGGCTTCCAAATGCGGTGCACGGGGATCATGCATGAATTGACTCAATATACGGACAGCATAGCAAATATCAGGACGTGTAATAGTAAGATATAAAAGACGGCCTACGAGACGCCTATACAGTCCACTATCAATCACGGGTACACCAACACCATCATGGAGTGTATGATTCTGAACTATGGGTGTGGACACTGGTTTAGCTGCTAGGACTCCTGCTTCACTAATGATATCAAGAGCATATTTACGCTGATTAAGCATAATGCCCTTTTCTGAACGAGCAACCTCTATTCCCAAAAAATACTTCACAGGCCCTAAATCTTTTATACCAAGGGATTTATTCAGCGTTGCTTTCACCCCCTTAATATGTTCCTCATTGTTCCCCGTTATTAAAACATCATCAACATAAATAAGCACAACAGTAAAAATATCTCCTTTCATATAAGTGAAAAGCGAATAATCGGCCTTAGATTGTTGAAAACCAATTTGTATTAAGGTCGACGTAAATTTATGGTTCCAATTACGAGAGGCTTGCTTAAGCCCATACAAAGATTTGCGAAAGGCAACACACCTTGCCTTCGTTTTTACGTTCAAAATCCTGTGGCAATTTCATATATACCTCCTCATCGAGGTCCCCATGAAGGAAGGCATTATTCACATCAAGTTGTTGGATAATCCAACTTCGGGCCGAAGCAACAGCCAAAATACAACGCACAGTCACAAGTTTAGCAACGGGAGCAAAGGTATCATGATAGTCTATACCTTCTACCTGTGTATAACCTTTAGTAACGAGTCGAGCCTTGTACCGTTCTATCGTGCCATCGGACTTGTACTTAATCTTGTATACCCACTTCGAATCAATGGCCTTCTTTCCCATCGGTAACTTTTCCAAAGTCCAAGTATTATTTTGCTCGAGTGCCTTTATCTCCTTTTCCATCGCCTCCCTCCAATGTCCGAACTGTACTGCCTGGTTAAAATTTTTGGGCTCATTACCCGAAGTGATGGCATTCAAAAGAGTCGAATGAGCATTAAAAAATCGTACGTTAGACTCAAAATTGGATATTGGATATAAAATACCTGAGTTTGCTGAGGGCGAGGTAGTTGGAGTATGGGCTATAGAAGACGGTAAATCAGTAATGTAGTCTTGATACTTAGCGGGCACGGAACGAACTCGACTACTTCTTCTCAAAGTACCCTCAGTGTCACCCGAAACAATAACAACATCCCTCTCGGTACTGCGCAGAGCCGGCTGTGGGGTTGGTTTAGGCTGTTCGGGCAGAACCGGTTCTGTCTGCAGTCCCGGTTCTGTCTGCAGAACCGGTCCTGCAGATCCCGGTTCTGTTTGAACCGGGCTGCTGTCAGGTTCAGTAAATGGTCCGGTAAGTGGCACGGATTGAATCGTTGTCGGGTCAGTTTCTAAGTGTGGATTTGAATGACTAGCAAGTGTTTACGGGTTTGAATTTAATTCCTCAATCTTCAAGAAAGGCATGGAATCTTCATAAAAACGAACATCTCTATTTTGCACCCCTTTTGACCATGTGGATACCCTACAAAAATTCCCGGAGAGGCCCGTTTGTCAAACTTGTCAGTAGATCGATTATGAAAATAACATAAACACCCAAAAGTCCTTAAATGTTCATATGAAGGAATTTTGCCCATTAAAATCTCATACGGACTTTTGTTTGCAAGCAACGGAGTAGGCGTCAAATTAATCAAATATGCGGATGTTAAAACACACTCACCCCAAAAACGCTTAGGTAGACCGGCTTCAAATCGAAGTGCACGAGCCACTTCCAACAAATGTTTGTGCTTCCTTTCCACCACACCATTTTGTTGAGGTGTTCCTGTAAGCGATGTCTGAAATTGAATCCCATGCTCGGCATAAAAATTTAACAATGGCCCATATTTGAGTTCTTGCCCATTGTCGCTCCTAACCTCCTTCACCTGCAATCCAAATTGCGTAACCACCATAGAACAAAAATTTATGAGAAACCCATGAGCTTGGGACTTCTCCTTCATAAGAAAAACACAAGTGCATCGACTATAATCATCAACAATGGTCAAAAAATAACGAGCACTAGATAATGACAAAGTTCGATAGGGACCCCAAATATCACAATGTATCAATTGAAAACAACGTTCTGTCTCAGAAATCGACAAAGGAAACGGTAAACGTGCTTGTTTAGCACAATGACAAGAGTCACAAATCGCATGTATCCCCTTAAAATTCAAATGTGGAAAAACAAATAAACGACTAAAAGGGACGTGTCCCAAACGCCGATGCCACAACACCGCTTCTTTATTGCTGTCAACCATATGTGACGAAGAACCAACAGATCCAGCTTCTAGCAGGTATAGCCCATTACTCAACCTACCCACTCCAATCAGCATCTCGAGTGATGGTTTTGAATATAACAAAAATAAGGAAAAAATGTCAACGTACAATTTTCGTCATGAGTGAGTTTGCTCACTAACATCAAGTTACAATAAAAACCAGGCACATACAAAACGTCATTGAGAACAAAATTGTCAAAAATCCTGACTTTTCCCACATAGGAAACGCTCAATGTAGACCCATTGGGTAACTTTACGGGTTTAACAGTTTGATTTGGCACCACATCAAACATTTGAGATAACGAGGAAACCATGTGATCGGTAGCACCCGAATCGATAATCCAACATTGTTTCAGAAAAGAAACCTGACCTGTCAGATTTATGCTAGGTGTAATTGAAGCCGGTGAGAGTAATGACAAAAGTTGCTGATATTGCTTAGCGGACAACCCGACAATGGGACTCTGGGACACAAGCGGCTCACTGTCACTGCTTGCTGCTGCTGTTCGGGTGTTTGCATCCCTCTCTGCTGTTAGGTCAGCCACGGCAGCCCTTGGCTGTGGTACCCGCCACCCCGATGGGTACCCGATTAATGCATAGCACTTGTCTTTGGTGTGTCCCTATTTCTTACAAGGAGCACAAGTCACACGATTATTACATCGAGAAGAATTACCCGAGGGGGCGGGAGTACCTCCATCCCCATGCGCCCCTTTCGCTACAAGTGCGGCTGCCTCGGGTAAAGTAACCGAACCTGCCGCTACATGTTGTTGTTTTTCCTCCTGACATAACATGGAATAGGCACTAGCAACAGAAGTTAAGGGCTTAGCATTCATTAGTTGTGACCGAACAGTCGAAAAAGAAGGGTCTAGACCCATCAACAAATCCAACAGTTTCTCCATATCACGAATTTGCAAAAAAGCTTTCGCATGCCCACACGTAAGGTGGGATCTCGACTAGGGTATACAATTCATCCCACAAGGATCGAAGTTTAGTGAAATAGGTTGAAACTGGAATATTATCTTGCCTTAAATGCGATATTTCACGTTTTAATTCATAAATACGGGGTACATTTCCTTGGAAAAATCTCTCATGTAAATCTAGCGAAATATCATGCACAGTCTCTAGATATGTAATGCTCTCGTTTATCTCTTTGGACACAGAATTCAAGAGCCAAGCAGCTACCATGGAGTCACAAGCACTCCAAGTTTCAAAATCCGGTGAATCATCAGCCGGTTTGGCAATAGTGCCATCAAGAAAACCAATCTTCCTCTTTGCTTTGAAAACCTTAAGGATGGCCCTTCTCCATGAGGGGTAATTGGGTCCCGTTAAGATATTTTGGATAAAAATCAGACCCGGGTTATCCGAGGGATGTAGATAAAACGGAGAATTAACATCTATGACTCCCCCTGTCGGGTGAGCTGGCATAATAGTTTGATTAGCATCAGCATGAGAAATCTCATTATTGTTAATTTCCGCCATATTCGACCAAATCAAAACACGAAACAAGCACAAAAGGCAAGAAGGAAGAAGGAAAGCTCACAAACAGAACTGATACTGCTGCTACTGAGGGTCGGCTGTTCGGGAAGAAGGTGGGAAAACGTCACCTAATGCAAGATCGATACTTGCTCTGATACCATGTTAAAAAAATAATCAAAGAAAGAGAAAAATAAATATTGTCTTCAACCAATACTTGCAAGATCAAGGAAGGGAAAGGCTTAAAATTTTATTGATACCTTTAACCATGAAAATACACTTCAATATATACATGAAGAAGAAAGCTTAAAAGACTTGTAACTTAACCTAAACTATTTACTACTCAATTGAAGACTAGGAAAATAATTACCTAATGATGGCCTTAAGTGGCCGGTTACAAGCAATGAAGGGGGCAAATGAATGTGCCCTTGAAACTAGCCTAGAAATGAATGAATGTTAAATAACACATGTAAAATATCTAGACTAAATACATGAAAATACATAAAATACGTGCTAAATACACATATTTTAATAGAAAGTGTTCAATTTGAGCAATATTTCCTGCGGAACTCACGGAGCCCCTCTGGTTAAGCGGGGTGGAGTTCTACTCCAAGTCCCGTGTTCGATTCCTCAACCCCCCCACTCCTACCATCTCTCCTTGCCTGCGGGCGTGTTGTAATGATAAAAAACAAAGGGCAATATTTTCAGTGATCTAATGATTCCCGCCTAAACAAGGTCTGGTAGATAGATGTACGCAACCTTTCCCTTTTAGGATGCTACTCTGAAGGGAAACTCTTTCTGAGAACCACTAGCCTGAGGGTGCAACACGAGGACTTCTCAGGAGGTCACCCATCTTGATACTACTCTCACCTAAGCACACTCAATTTTAAAGTTCTAATAGAATTCAGTGCTTATGCGTTGGTACCCTCTTAAGTAAATGTTCAATTTAACATATTTAAATAAATAATATATTGATAAAAAACATATTTAAATGATATTAGATTAGATTAAATCTTCTAGTTAAACTATCACATAGGTAGCCTAACATTTAGATATATATAAAGATGTACCTTGAATTTTAGACATTTTATTGCTTTTATAGCTTGGAGTTTTAAAATTTTATCAATTAGATACTCTTTTGTAAAAAATTCGATAGATTTTTATTGAAAAATGCTAAAATTAAACATAATTTTAATAATATATTAGTATCTTTACTAAAATTTGATGATTTTTGTTGAAAATGCAATAATGACATATGATTATGGTAATATTTAGGTGATTTACATTAACATTCGATGAATATTTTATCAAAATTCGCTGAATTTGATGAAAACATTGTCATTTTTTTTGGTAAAAAAAAAAATTGTCATTGGCTATTACCGTATTCATACATTATATCATGATTCTTTATATAAAGTTGGTTAGATTCTAAAAAAATTAATTAAATTCCAACATATGGTAAATAGGCAATAAAATATTCAAACTTTAGGGTATCTCAATATATATATTAAAATATCAGAGTACTTAAATAATAAATGTTCAAACCTTAGGTTACCTAAATCATAATTTCCTAATCTTTTAATACCTATGAGTTTGAATATTTATCACTTAAGTACTTGCACATTTCAATATATATATAATGAGATATCTAAATTTGCAAATTTTATCACTTAGATATCCTACACTACAACCCGACAACTTTTCATAAAAATACAACCAATTTTCTCAAAAAAATATTGATATAGTATAGGATTACGACAATATAAAACATGCTAGTATTTTCTGTGAAAATCTATGTGGATTAGAAAATTTTCATTAGATTCTAACAGAAGATGTGTGCGCGTGTGTGTATTTGTGTAATTTCAGCATTTTCTAAAAAAATAATAAGGTTTATGAATGTGTTAAGAGAAGAAAAATAGAATAGGCAGCTTGGATATTAAAGTTGTCAATATGTCGATATATAGAAAATAACTAGATAGAATATATGACAGGGCAAATTAGAATCCAATTATGGTTTGAATTATCGTAGTAGAGTTTATATCTATTAATACGCATCCTCAATCCATAATGGGAGAGACCATTGACAAAATGCCTTGAAGGTAGGTGAATCGAGAAGGGGAGAGACTGTTCATGAAAATGTTACTGAACTGTTGCTCAATCAGAATATGTCAGACTCAAATATCTCCTTGTACTTGTGTCTCTCGTACATAATGAAGATCAACATCTACATGCTTGATTCAGTTTGTGAACAATAGGTGATACAAATCGCCTTTTGGATTGAAAGTTGGAAGCAAGGATTCAACAACCCTTTCTTCTAAATTTAACTTCCTAAGGCTACAAAAAACAAATGAAATAAATTCGACATTGTATCTAACATTAGAGAACAAGAGAGAAATATCTACAAACCTATTATAAAACTAGACTTCTATGTACCGGACAAGTCTCCTCCTATTTTGATTTACATTGCTTAAACATCCATAAAATTCTAAAAGATAAGCAAACTGAAAGCAAAGATCTAGGTTCTGGAAGAAACAAAGAAAACCTGCCTAAATCAAAGGCAAAATAACAAGCTAAACTCCGAACTTATGGAAGAAGGATTCCTACTGTCTTATGCCTTTGGATTCTCAAACATTTACTCGCCAAATGCTCTATTCGCCAAGTAACTTGGCAAGTTGCCTTTTGAACTCAAAGCTCCTCCCCGTTCTAGATAGAATTCAACCTTGAATCATTACTAACTCATCCTAGTTTTTGTTCCAAATTTAGGGGCAAGATGCCTCACATTAAAAATGTCAAAAATTCTCATACCACTCGACAACTGTCAGAGGACCAGCTTTTCATGTTGAAAGCTCTCTATACTCTCAAGTTGGATATCTCCCCAAGTCGAAATCACCCAAACTTGGTTGCCTACTTGAAACTCCATTGCGCGATGCCTTCTATCTATCGTTATTTTGTACTTGGCATTTGTCTATTGTAACGGGTTCCACGTCTATTGTTGAATGAGATGGAGCTAAGAAATAAAGCAATCTTCCTTACCATGCAGTTGGCTTTCATAGCCTTACCTACTTGCTTGCTCACCTCGATTGTATTCCCCTGGGATTCCCAAGTTTCCAACATCATTGTGCGTGATACGTTGAGGTTTCCGTAAGGTTGCACTGAGCTTCTCTCTATCTGGGACCTTGTTGACTTTAGTCCCTCAGTGGGCATTACATACTCTACTCGGTAGATGGGTTACCTTTTGGGGAAATTCTCCACCAAGTCTTCTTGGAAGATGACAAAGAGTAGGATAGAGTGGGACTCCATCCATCATCTACATTGATATCCACTCCATGTTCCGAGGCATTCCTTCTTGCATTGATTGGCCTCTTATGAGTGGCTTTGGACATGCAACATATTGTTGAGACATCAGGCTCAAGGCGTAAAGAGTTCCTACGTGTTGTGTGTTTCAGCTAGTAAGTCCCACAACCACCTTTTCTTCGCCTGCCCCTTTTCGGCATCTATTTAGAGCTAGGTTACCTCGCATACCTCTTTTGATTGGTCCGTGCTCCTGTGGCATGAGATTGTTCCTAGGGCCGCGGGCAACTCAAAGGCTGTGAGATTGATTGTGTCATTTCTCGTCTTTATTTCTCTGCAACTATGTCTTTCTTTTGGAATAAGGATCCAACTTTCCCAGTCTAGGCTTTCTGCAGCTGTGCTTGAGGAGGTTATAGGGCTAGTTAGGAGTTGCCTTGTTATTGCCCTTTAGTATAAGCATAACCCAAGTATTCGTTCGCTTTTAAAAGGGGAACCGTTTCTTGACAATTGAGGTTGCAAAAGTGTGGTTTCCACTATTGAAGTTCAATATATTGTGTTGTTAAATAAGGAAAGGAAATCTTGTGAATGAAGAAATTTCTTTGAGAATTGGATTTAAAAAAAAAAAAAAAAAAGTAAGTGGTATTTTGTGATAGGTAGAGCGCACTGGACTTGACCACACAAAGTGCATTAACGTATGATATCATTGGTTCCGTTCTTTAATTCATGACAACTTGATAATGTTGAAGAAGATACTCATAGACAAGAAAATGACAAATGTTTTGATAAAGGTTGTTCCTAGTGGCAAGTTCGAGTTGTACACTAGGTTGGTCAGATTGGACTTCAAGTAGTTTGACCAGGAGTTTAAAAGGTTGAAGGGGGAGATTTCGGGATGCATTATAAACATTATGGTATAGCTGTCATGTTACAAGTTTTTATTCGCATAAAGGGAAAAGAGAAAGAAAGTGGCTCTTACTTTGTGGACCTAGAAGGCTTGGGCCCACGGCATAAATGGGTAAAGAAACCCAAGGCAGTGGCTATGGGCTTGGGCCCATGAAGTAAATTGATCACAAAGAATTAGTTATTTTCGGGTCTAGAGGTAATTTTTGTCTTATTTTAATTGCTTGTGACTTTCAAGGGTTTTTTTTTTTTTTTTTTTTTTTTGGGAACACTAAGAAGCCCGAAGACCAAATGTTAAAGGCAAATAATTTGAAACAATATCATTATACTAGCTATCTTAAACAATTTTTTAAAATAGCATATTTTGATATTTTTATTCAAAAAATAACACGTAAAAATTCAAAATTACTAAAATAATACGCAAAAATTAAAAATTACCAATAGCACGCTCAGTTAGCATGCCATTGCCATCTAAGCAAGGATATTTTGATGATTTCACTTTTTTTAAAATTTAAAAAAAGATAATTTTTTTTTAACCGTTGTAACAATTTTTCACTAAAATATAAACAAAAAAAAAATGTTAACTAAATTTTAAGTATTGTATTATATAGATACTATTATTCGATATGTCAAAATTTATTGTCAGAAAAAAGTATATTTACTATTATTATTATTGTTATATATCTAAGTTTATATGTTATATAAAAAATTTAGGCTGCATTTATTTATTTATTTTTACATTTTAGTGAAAGGTTGTTCTATCCGTACATAAAAGCCTTTTTTTTTTTTAATTTTGAAAAAGGTAAAATGATCAAAATGCCCTGACTTAGGTGGCAATGGGCATGCTGTTTTGATATTTTTTAATTTTTGCATATTATTTTGATAATTTTAAATTTTTATGTGTTATTTTAAAATAAAAATATCAAAATGTGCTATTTTAGAAGCTATCTTTATAGTGGAATTTTCCTTTTTGGTTTGCCTCGTGGTTTTCACCTGAGGGATTGCCATATTGTATTCTGTTGAGTATAAAATTTGTGTACAATTTTTTGTATTTATGTATTTTACTAGTATTATATATTTTCTAGTATTTTTCTAGTATAGCAATTAGTACCCAGCAATTAGTGTAGCAATTAGTGTCATCAATTAGTATGATAATTAGGCACATGGTTTTCTCTTGGCTTTCCTAGTAACCGGCCCCTTAATGTCATCAATGGGGTGTTTGATTACTTGTAACTTATTGTAGAGGAAGAAGAAGAGTTGGCTCTTCCTTCTTAATTCTTTCCTAGTATTTTGTATAAATTCATAGCTTGTATTAGAAGATAATTATCCAATAAAAATTGTTAATTTCTTCATCTACCTTCTTTGGTATTTTTCATAATTTTACATGGTATCAGAGCAAGTGTTGATCTTGCATTAGGTGGCGATTTTCTTCCTTGGATCATCCACCAGTAAGCACGGCCAAGCACCTTGAGTGCTATTGTGAGTTGTACTTCTTCCCTCTTGCTTCTTGTGCTCGTTTTGTGTTTTGATTTGGTAGAATATGGCGGATGATAACAACAATGAGACTACTCAAACTAATGCTAATCAAAGTATCATGCCAGCTCTCCCGACAGGGGGAGTCATTGAAGTTAACTCGCCGTTTTGTCTGCATCCCTCGGATAATCCGGGTTTGGTTTTCGTTCAAAATATCTTAACGGGACCCAATTACCCTTCTTGGAGAAGGGCAATTCTTAAGGTTTTTAAGGCAAAGAGGAAAGTTGGCTTTCTTGAAGGCAGTATTGCCAAACCGGCTGAAGATTCACCGGATTTTGAAACTTGGAGTGCGTGTGACTCCATGGTTGCAACTTGGCTCTCGAATTTTGTGTCCAAAGAAATAAACGAGAGTATTACCTATTTAGAAACTGCACATGATATTTGGCTAGATTTGCATGAGAGACTTTCTCAAGGCAACGTCCCTCGTATTTATGAATTAAAACGCGAGATCTCGCAATTGAAGCAAGACAATTTACCTATTTCAACTTATTTCACCAAATTAAGATCGTTGTGGGATGAATTGTACACATTGGTTGAGATCCTGCCTTGCACTTATGGACATGCTAAAGCTTTTTCGCAGATTCGTGATATGGAGAAATTGTTGGACCTTTTGATGGGACTTGATTCTTCGTTTTCTACTGTTCGTTCACAGCTTATGAACATGAAACCTTTAACGTCTATTGGTAGTGCATATTCAATGTTATGTCAGGAGGAGAAACAACAAAGTGTCGAAGCGGGTACGGTAGTTGTTCCAGAGGCCACGGTTTTGGCTGCCAAAACCATGGAGGGTGCCGTGGCTTCGGTAACGGGACCCCGTTGTTCTAACCGGTTTACATGTGCCCATTGCAAGAAACAAGGACATTCCAAGGAGCGGTGTTTTGAGTTGATCGGTTACCCACCAGGTTGGAAGAACAAAGGACAAGGGAGCGGGACCCGAGGGTCGGTCGTCGCTGCTGCTGCAGTGGAAACCGAGCCACTCGGTGACTCTTGCAGCCCCATTTCAGGGTTATCCGCAGCACAATATCAACAACTATTGTCTCTTCTTGGTCCTTCCTCGTCCTCTCCAAGTGTCAACTTGACAGGTCAAGTTTTATTGTTTCGTGATTGGATAATAGACACAGGTGCCACAGACCATATGGTGTCCTCCTTGTCCATTATGTTTGATGTTAAAATTAATGATTTCATTGGCCCTGTTAAATTACCTAATGGGACTTCGTTGAAAGTCACCCATGTGGGAAAGGTCAAAATCGCTGAGAATTTTGTCCTCCTAGACGTGCTATATGTGCCTGTTTTTCGCTACAATTTGTTGTCAGTGAGCAAGTTAACTCAAAGTGGAAAATGCACATTAACATTTCATCATAATTTTTGTTATATACAGGACCTACACTTGAAGAGGCTGATTGGAGCGGGTAAGCAGCGAGATGGGCTATACCTGTTGCAAGCACAACTCTTGGAAGCTTCAGTCAATTCAGCACAGGCAAATAAAGATGCCGTTTTGTGGCATCAACGTTTGGGTCATGTTTCATTTCAGAAGTTATGTATTTTTCCCAGTTTGAGTGTTAAGAAAACTGATGTGGTTTGTGACATTTGTCATCGTGCCAAGCAGGCACGCTTGCCTTTCCCTTTGTCTGTTACTAAGACTCGTGGATGTTTCGATTTAATACATTGTGACATTTGGGGTCCTTATCGAGTTTTGTCCCTAACTGGTGCTCGGTATTTTCTCACTATTGTTGACTATTTTAGTCGATGTACTTGGGTTTATCTAATGCGAGAAAAATCCCAAGCGCATAAGATTCTTATGGATTTTTGTCATATGGTCAAAACACAGTTTGGGTTTCAGGTTAAGCAAGTACGGAGCGACAACGGGCAAGAGTTCAAATATGGGAAGCTTTTGGAGTTCTATGCGAATCACGGGATCCAGTTCCAAGACTCTTTAGTCAGAAGACCGCAACAGAATGGGGTGGTCGAGTGGAAGCACACTCACCTCTTGGAAGTGGGTAGAGCACTTCGTTTTCAGGCGTGTTTACCCAAAACTTTTTGGGGTGAGTGTATCTTAACCGCGGCTTATTTGATTAATTTGACCCCTTCTTCGGTTCTTCGTAACAAAAGCCCGTATGAAATACTCTTTGGAAAAATACCCGTTTATGATCATTTACGTGTTTTTGGTAGTTTATGCTATTACCATACAAAGGATAGAACGAGTGATAAATTTGACAACTAAGCCATTTCGGGAATTTTCGTTGGCTATCCACATGGGCAAAAGGGTTATAGAATTTATAATCGTGAAGAAAATAAGATCGTGGTTTCGAGAGACGTTCACTTTTATGAAGAAATTTTTACTTTCCTTCAAACCCATGATGCAAGTACCAAACATGTGCGCCAAGACCTGGGTTTACTTGTACACGAAGAAGGGCCAGTTAATCATGTACCGGTCCTCCCTGTACTGCCGGCCCAACAAGCCCCGAGCACTGTACAGCCGGCTGTACAGTACAGTGCCGAACCAACAGGGGTTGGTTCGGCCAATGAGGATTCGGCCATTGTACAGCCGGCGTCCGAGGATATTCCCGGGTCAATTCCTAGTATTGTTTCAGAGGGTGTTTTGGAAGGTTCGGAAATCAGAAGAAGTACTCGTTTGCTTTCTGCACCGGCAAAGTATCAGAACTACCTTTGTGACATTCCCCCTTCTATAGCCCATGCTCCTGCTTCCACTCCTTCAGCTAATTCTGGTATAGTGTATCCTATTTCAAGTTTTATTTCTAATGTGCATTTTTTTAACACTCATTGAAATTTTTTAAGTGCCATCACATCTTGTGATGAGCCTAAAACTTTTAAGCAGGCGATAGAGCACGCTCATTGGAGAGATGCGATGGAGAAAGAGATTCGTGCTTTGGAGGCTAACAAGACATGGTCACTAGAAAGCTTGCCGGTGGGAAAGAAAGCCATTGACTCGAAATGGGTCTATAGAGTGAAGTATTATTCCGATGGGTCAGTTGAACGATACAAGGCAAGGTTGGTAGCTAAAGGCTACACTCAGATTGAAGGTATAGATTATCATGATACATATGCTCCCGTTGCTAAATTAGTCACTGTTCGATGTATTTTAGCTGTCGCTGTTGCTAGAAGTTGGATAATACATCAATTAGACGTAAATAATGCTTTTTTACATGGGGATTTGGATGAGGAAGTCTACATGAAACTTCCACAAGGTTTTGAGGAACAACAGAAGGGTAAGGTGTGTCGTTTGCGAAAATCCTTATATGGACTTAAACAGGCTTCACGTAATTGGAATCATAAGTTCACTTCCACCTTGCTGAGTATGGGTTTTAAATATTCCAAAGCAGATTATTCACTCTTTACTTTTCATCGTGACAACATTTTTACCGGGATCTTGATCTATGTTGATGGTGTTATAATCACCGGTAATAATCCATCACACATTGCTAGAGTGAAAGAATCTTTGAATGCTTCATTTGGAATCAAAGACCTAGGACCCATCAAATAATTCTTGGGGATCGAGGTTGCTCGGTCTCCTAAAGGAATTGTTTTATGTCAAAGTAAGTATGTCTTAGACATTTTGAGTGAGGTAGGCTTGTTAGGGGCAAAACCGGCTTCTACTCCCATAGTACAGAACCATGGTTTAGCAGATCAGGTTGGAGACAAAATTAAGGACGAAGGTCGGTATAGAAGGCTAGTGGGACGTCTTCTTTATTTGACCATAACCAGACCAGACATTAGCTATGCGGTTCGTATTTTGAGTTAGTTCATGCATGATCCTAGGGCTCCTCACCTCGAAGCTGCTACACGGGTTTTACGATATTTGAAAGGGACACCGGGATAGGGTATTTTCTTGCCTTCTGATAGTGATTTTCGTTTGAGGGCATACTGTGATGCAGATTGGGCAGGTTGTCCAACCACGAGACGTTCTACTACAGGTTATTATCACATTTTTGGGTGGCGCACCGATCTCTTGGCAATCCAAGAAACAGAGCGTGGTCTCACGTTCTTCAGCTGAACCGGAATATCGATCCATGGCCACCATGACTAGTGAACTTGTGTGGTTACGTTATTTGTTAACTGATTTATTGGTTCCCGTCAACTATGCTTCTATCTTATTTTGTGACAATCAGGCCGCTCTTCACATCGCTTCAAATCCCGCTTTCCATGAACGAACAAAGCACATTGACATCGATTGCCATTTTATTCGAGACAAGCTCTTGTCCAAGGAGATTATGACTTCCTTTGTTCGATCATCAGGATAAGTAGCGGATATTTTTACCAAAGGGCTCAGTTCTATATAATTCACGGCTCTTCTTCGCAAGTTGGGCATTGTAAATTTACATGCTCCAACTTGAGGGGGAGTATTGAGTATAAAATTTGTGTACAATTTCTTGTATTTATGTATTTTACTAGTATTATGTATTTTCTAGTATTTTTCTAGTATAGCAATTAGTACCCAGCAATTAGTGTAGCAATTAGTGTCATCAATTAGTATGATAATTGGGCACATGGTTTTCTCTTGACTTTCCTAGTAACCGGCCCCTTAATGCCATCAATGGGGTGTTTGATTACTTGTAACTTATTGTAGAGGAAGAAGAAGAGTTGGCTCTTCCTTCTTAATTCTTTCCTAGTATTTTGTATAAATTCATAGCTTGTATTAGAAGATAATTATCCAATAAAAATTGTTCATTTCTTCATCTAGCTTCTTTGGTATTTTTCATAATTTTACATATTCATTATTCATTTATTTTCGCATATTTCCTTGGATTAATTTCAATGATTTTTGTGTGGCAGGCGAATTTATGTATCATCATTCTTGACTTGTATGATCAATTATGGTATGTCTATCCAATAATATTGAAAATGAATTTGTCCACCAATTTTGTAAATGATTTTTTATTTCTTATTAACATAAATTGATTCTTCACTCTCAAATTCGAAGAATGATAAGTTTCCGATGATTTTGGCTTGATTTTATAATCTCTCTTGATTGGTATGCGGAATTCCAATTTAGAATTTTAGAACAGAATTTGGATACATAATTCTACAACAACAATGACAACAGACCCAATGCCTCAAGAGCTCCCACCTAAGGGGAGTTTGGGGGGTAGATGTACTCAACCTTCCCTTCAGGGTGTAACCTTGCCGAGAGGCCGTTTCCGAGAATCCCCAACCTTATATAGGGTTGGCAACATGAGGACTTCACAGGAGGTCACCCATAGTGGTACTACTCCTACTCAAGCAAGCTTAACTTTGGAGTTCTAATGGAAACCAGTGCATTAGTGCAGGGTAAATGAACCCTTCGGATACATAATTCTATTTCTATTGTGTAGTTTATTTGTTAAAATTAGAATTATAGTGAAATTGAGTTCTAACTAAAATTTACATATTCTAATTTTTTGTGCAGGATGGGAAGAAGTTTGTAATTTTATATTAGCTCAAGTAATATATAGCTTAAAATGACCCAACTTGATTACGTGAAGCTCTAGACAATTTGAAAGTTATCCAACTTGATCTCTATTTGATCCGCAACTCAAAATGTCTCAAAACTCAAATGACTTGGACTTAACTAACCCAAATTGAACCCGACCCAATCTAGTTGAACTTGGTTGACTCTAAACCGAATATGACTCAAACCAAAATTATCTGATTTAGTTCTGATTTGATTATGACCTAACCAAGTTGACTCAAAACCAAGAAAGGACCCAACTTAAGTGATACGACTCTACCCAGTCCTGATCTAAACTCATCAACCCATGATAACCCGAAATTTGGAACAATGTAACTTGATTGACATGACTTGAGCTCAAAAACTATCCAACCCATGCTAACATGAATTCTAAAATGACCCAACTAGAATAATCCAAAATCCAAAATCACTCTAATATAAAATGATCTAATTTGACCAAAACTTGTGATAACTCAAATCCAGAAAGACTCCTCCAACCTTAGCTGATTCACAACCTTGAATGATCCAAATTAATTTGCTTGAAACCGAGGTGACTCAAATTGTTATGGAATCACAATTTCAACATCTAATTCATTTGATTATCATTCCAATTTCATCAAATATCTCTGAAGAGACGCTAATTCATTTGATTATCCAAATAATTAAATTTAAAATCCGTCATAGTTGAAATTACAATTACAATCACACAATTCAAGTTGAATTCTACATATGAAAAAGAGTGAATCATTTGAAATAAGGGGAAAATGTTAAATTTGATCGAGCCTTTGGCACATACATGAGATCCACATATAAGCCCAAGAAAGGTTATGTCCTAAAACTAATTGGCATTATTTGGAATAATCTACTAGACTCATATACCGATCTCTTCTCTCTTACAACTCATATCCGTGATTTTATTAGACTCATATGTGGAGTCCTTAACAATAAAGAACATAAGATTTCTTTCTCTCTCTCTCTCTTTTTTTTTTTTTTTTTTTTTTTTTTTTTGTGTGTGGATGAGACCAATTTGAACGTCAAGAGTAATAGAACAAAGACTCTTCATTCATCTATCTTTCCGACAATGACAAGGCCCTTCAACATCTTATGTTCTTTCTTGTCTAATTATGACTCCAACAAAGGACAATGACACCAACAAAACACTCCTCTTTTGCATTGTTTAAGCTTTCTCGAAAGGCCGTCATGTTGGTATTGTGGTGTATATTCAGGTGTTTCGACTCCTTGGTGTTTCATGACTGAAAGTGTGAATGCTGTTAAAAGGAAGAGAATGAGCAAACTACATGATTTAAGCATCAACCTGTGTATTTCAATGATGATTCATCTTCTGAAGATAATGTTGCTTGTCTCCTTTTTTCCGATAATTAACGACAAAGTCGCGAAACAAGCAGACTACTCGCCAAGCAAGGCGTGAGTCCAACCGTAGAAACACGGGGACCAAAACATCCAGCACAAAAAACAAAGAAACATGACAATACAACAACAGGCCCAGACCAACAGGCACTACACAAAACTCAACACACGACAAAACCAGACAGCGACAAAAAGCCCAACCAGTAACAAAGAAACAGGCTAAGCAATTTGCAAAAACAAAAGGAACGGGAATACGACAAAAGAGCAAACTCATCCCATCTTCATCTTCTACGGAGCATCGTTTTCACCATCGATGGATCGAATCCTTCAAAATCAAGGCCTAGCCTTTTTTCCATCTGTATTATTCTTTCCACTTCTAGGATCTTCTCAGCATCAGCAGCGCTATATCCCTGATTCTCCCTACTTCTCTTTTTCCTTTTTGCAGTGGTCTTCGCCGTTTTTCTTGCACTACTCCTGGGTGACATGTTCTCCAGGAATTCATGTAATTCCTGCTTCTCTCTTTCTTTCATCTTGTGCTTCAGAGCTCTCATTCCCCGTTTTGTTGTGCGCAGTCTTTCCTCTTTCCACCGATCTGAGCTTAGCCCTTCCATAAATGGAACTGTTACGTGGTGGTTCTCGGGCATACTATCTTCAGTCTGTGGGTGTCTGATCAATGCAGAGGGCTCGAAGCCCGGAGGAAAATCTGGACCAGAGGCTGTGGAATCACTATCACTATTGTTACCCGAAGCTTCTAAAGGCCTAGGCCTTCCCCCTTTGTATCTGAAGTCCGTATTTTTGTTTATCTTTGAATATCATGGAAGGGTTTAGGACGAATTTGTTTGCCATATCAAGATTCCCTTGTTGTACTAATGTTGATTATCAATTTTAGTTACCAATAAAAATTGTATTTACTAGATTGATAGGGATTTTAAAGGCATCTATGATACTCGATCTGGCTCGCCTTCAAATGGATCAGACCCGTTTTGACCTGTCCATACAAACAACTCGAAACAACTGACTCACAGTAGATCTAGGTCGACCCGTTGCCTGGTCCATGCATTCCCTCATGCTTGTGCGTCCAATGTAGTAGGGCAGACCACTGAGTGGTTGCTTTAGTGATTTTATGTGGAATGTGCTAAGTCATCACAAACAACAGTAGTGATGTATGTATTCAGGCATCAAGGGCCTTGTTCCCCTCGCAAAGGGACGAGGCAAAGTACAGTTCTCTATAATTGCCAAGCATAATTGTTCAAGTTACGTCAAGTTCCCATCACAAGTCGGCATTGGTGCTTCTTCTCTCCCTTTCTTGGTGCACATTGGTCGGCATGATTAGGGGCGGATATAGATTACAACTGAAAAGAGGTGTGAATGTGCAAAGTTGGCCCTCGAGCTCTCTACTTGTCAAAAAGTTTTAAAGGTTTTGAGCTGGTTCATTCAGATAAATATGTCAAGTTTGAACATGATAAAGCTCAAGCTCGAAGGTTTGCAAGCTTGAATGAACCAATTTTGAAATACATTATGAAGAATAATATACCGAACCGAGCCTAAATAAGCACATGTTCAAAGCTCATTGAACAAGATCAGAGCCCAATTGTGTCGAGTCGTGCTTTATATTATGACAAGTCATGCTCAAGCTCAACGTTTTCATGCTCCGCAAGCCTTGAAGCCAAGCTAGATCTACTGTAAGTGTTGGTGAATTGAACACTGAGTTTGAAAAGCTCGAATTTGACTTTGCTCGTTTGCAATTGTAAACAAACATTGGGTGTCCAGTCTTCAGTGGTGCACAAATTTTCTCCATTATTATTATGTGATGTATGGCTTCAATAGATCGAGTTGAAGAAAGATTCTTACTTCATTCATTTATTGAATTGTGAAAGCAAAAATGAATTAAAGGGGAAATCATCTTCCTTATGAAGGAAGAAAGAACACAAGTAATTTATAAAAGGGGGAAAAAAAAATTGAATTCTTCTATAAAATCACAAGCTACTTATAGCCAACTATCCTACCTATAGTACGAATATGAACTTAATCTAATTCTACTTCGGAAATAGAAGATGTGGATAAAAATCGAGTCTTACTGAGATTCTAATTAACTGAAAGAAAACGTGTGAAATAGGGTGGGAGAATATAGTACTTTTTGAATTTTGATTCACCTTCTAGAAGTGCACCTTGGTGTGCATCCTCTGACTTATCTGCTACACGTTAATCCCCAATTATGCTACTTGCCTAATAATTTTACTCACCCCACTTAGCTGGCGGAATGCTCCGCTTGGTGAGTTACCTAGTTCTAGAATTTCCTTCATTATGTCTAGTTGGACATGCATCATCCAGCTGGGCGGGAGAGAATTCGCCACCGATTCGTGCTTTTACTTCCTCCTCATTGTCACCAAAATTTGAAACAAGGTGCTTAACAGTGACTATGCCTAATGTCCGCAAGCCACTCATTAGTTGAAGACGATAGGCGTTGAGGCTGATCTTTTCTATCATTTGCAAGGTCTGATCTTTTGAGTTGATGGCTTATGGTACTCCCTTACTAGCTACAACTCTCCAGCAAGAATTTCCATACATGGTCACCCATGTTGAACTCTACTGAACTTTGTTTGTTGCCTATAGTAGCTTTATGTTTCGAGTTTACCTGCTGTTTTCATTCTTGAGTTCACTTGTGAATGTGACGGAGGTTGGCGATGAAGTCTTTTGCTAAACTTTTAGGAATGTCATATGGTAGTTGCAATTACATTGCCAACAACATTTTGGCACTAGGATATAACTTGACAACTCTTCCCGTAATGCCTTCATCTTACTAATATAGGCAATAACGCTCATATTTTTTTTGTTTTAAAGAAGAAAACACAGCCCTAAGTTCAAATATACACGGTTATGGTTTTGGCAAAATCCTTCTTTAATGTCATTCTATAGTTCTTTACTATTACCATAGAAGATAGTGGAACTAATTTCTTTTGAAACTGAATTTATAATTTAAGAAAATACCATTGAATCACATTCTTCACATTTCTCGTGAAGTTCCTCATCTAGCTTTGGGCGAGAAGTATTTCCAGTGACAAAACTGGTTTGTTTTTCGCCCATGAGGCTAAGGTCATCAATTTAGTCTAGGTATTAAAGGTTTCTAGACTGATTAATCATTGTGTAATGGGAATCAACCCAGGGTTATCCAAGTTTCCCAAGTCATAAGGAGAAGAAGAAGATTCGTCTTGCCAAAGTTTTAGAAGAGACTAGGACTGTGCTTGAATTAGGTCAAGATGATGACATGCAATAAGTGCCCAGTGCCCGAATCACACCAACCATATAGCAAAAGTGCAAATATGCTCTTATTGCAAGTTAAGATTTGTATTTTGGGCATTGTTATTCGGTGCAGTTATGGGTTTAATGTAGCTACGATGGGTTCGAAGTGTTGATGTGTCCAACAGATTGAAAGTGTTCTTAGATGTGATTAGGTCGAGTTTGTAGGTCCATCATGCCAATGGTCATGGTGGGGTTCTATTGTTTCACAGTAATAGTACCTAGGCAAGTTAAGCAGACTAACATTTTGATATTTTGGAGTATATCTATGAGATGAGATCGACTATTTTTAAAGTAGGTTTTTGTCGTTTTGAAAGCATCTAGGGGCATCAAAATTTTCCTTTTGAAACCAACTCGTATATGTGCCCTAGCTATCAAAAAAATTCAAAAATTAACAAATGGAGTATAATTAGAGTCGATCTCAAGATTGGCTTTGATACAATGTTAAGATATGTATAGTTTTATAAAGAACTTTAGATCTATGAAAAAGAGGAAGAACTTCTTATAGATTCAAGAAGAAAAATCAATCATAGAATGAGAGAAGAACGAGAGAATGAGAAGCCGAGAAAAGGGTAACAATTTGAAGACCAAAAAAAAATAATTTACGGAGACTTGTGCAGAAACCCTTTAAATACAATGCAAAGATGATGCAGAATGAAAACATAAAAGTAAAATTCAAATTGAGCATGAAAATTCAAAGGAAAAACTCGGAATCCACCGAAAGAGAGTAATAACTAGGGTTTTGTATTCTAAAATTAATGGATCAAATAAACAACAACAATATCGAGTATTTGTAGGCAAACTAGAAACGTTAAACACAAAATCAAGAAAGTACCCTAAAATATAAAATTATGAAAATACCCCTAAATTAAAATGCGAAAGTACAAAAATAGCCGTTTGACTTTCTAGCGATCCAATTGCTTCATAAACTTTTCAGCTACTCATCCTACATCAGTCCTCTCCACTTGAAAAGAACTCGACTTGGAGTTAATTTCCAGGTAGAGTGGTGCCTCAGAAGGTTGGTACTCATACAGGTCTGCCACTTCAAAAATTCTGGAAATTTCCATGCTCACTGGTAGCTCCACCACGTAGGCACGATCATCTTTAGAGTTGTATATGGACCATACTTCTTCGGTTTGAGCTTGTTGTATGTTCCTATAGGAAATTTCTCCTTGTGCAAAAATACCATTACCATATCAACTTCACGAAAGACCTTTTCTCATCGATGCTTGTTAGCGGCAGCCTTGTATTTGATATTCTTCCCTTTCAACTTTTGTTGAACCTTAGCTTGAATAGCTTGGATTTTATATGAGACTTAAGATTCTTCTAAAATTCAGACTTAGAAGTTTTGACGGAAAAAGTTGATTGCCCCTCCATTTTTGAGCTATCTAAATCATTCACTATGGGCACCATGGAAATCTTATGAATTACAACAACAAGAAGCCTAGTGCCACAAGGGCTCCCACGTAAGCGGGGTTTGGGAGGGATACGATGTACGCAGCCTTACCCCATCGAGGGATACCCTAATGTGAGGCTGTTTCCGAGGACCCTCATCCTAGAAAGCAAGATGGCATAAAAAGCACTGAGCGCACGGAGAGTATGACAAGCATAGAAGCATCTAAGTAAGAGCAAAAACGTGAAAGCAACTAAGCATCTATGGGAGAGAGCCTACCTAAGGGCAACCTACAAGCATATAAATGGCACAAGCAACTAGAAGCAAGATAGAAATGCACATAAATAGATAGGCATGCAAGAAGCCTAGTGGCACTAGTACTAGCCTAGAAGTGCTCAGCGTTCGTATCCCGCTATATTTGTTACCTTTATACTAACCCTCCACTGAGCTCTATCTAGGGCCATTTCTTCACTGAGGTTGAGATAAGTGAGGGCCATTTCCCAATTAAATATATACAAATTGTCCCACCCCTTATGAGTGACATTTACATCAAACTTCCAAGGTCTCCCTAACAACACATGACTCACATCCAAGTCCACCACATCACAGTCTATCATATCATGGTAATGCTTGCCAATATAAATAGGAATGCGGCAAAATTTAGTTACCTTAACTTGTGGACCCTTCTTGGTCCACCCGATAGAGTAAGGGGCCAGGTGCTTCTTTGAGGGTAGCTTTAGGTGGTCCACTAGACGCTTTGACATGAAATTGTCACTGCTACAACTATCTAAAATCAGATCGTAGACCTCCTGTTTACAGTACAATAGGACCAGAAAATGTTGTTTCGCTATGAAGGGGGCTCTTGCTTGGCATTGTGCAGAAGTTGCCGCATGACACAACTAACATTCTCCCCTTCTTCTTCAGCAAATTTAGCTCCATTAAAAAAATCAGTCTCATCTTGGTCCTCTTGTATTTCCCCTTCATCTTCCACATGTTCTGCTAAGTTTGTAGTCCTTTTGCTCGGGTAGACATTAGAGGTGTGCCTAGATTGTCCATATTGGTAACATCTTAAGGGTCTTGGCTTGGCATATAGATTCTGAGTTCTGGGTTGGTCCCCATTAGTGGCAGGTCTTCTGGAACCATCGACAGTATCGATTGCTAGCGTGGTGGTCTGGGCTGGCATGAGAGATTTACCCCTCCTTAGTGATTGATTGGATGATTCTACAATATTCCACCTCTAAAATTCAACTCTTCTCTTGCTTTCCTTCAATTCAGCCTCCAACGCCATATTGCATGCTTCATCCATAGTCCACAACACTTGCAATCCAATTTCACCTTGAAATTGATGTTGCTCAATCTAGTGGAAGAAATCTTCCCCTTAAATGCTTCCTCATTTTCTTCCACATTCTGATTTTATCTTTTCCCTTCCTCTCACGATTTTGTTGCACCTGATCTCACCAAACTAAAGCACCACTCTTCAGCTTGTAAGCCATCAGTTTATCCCTTGTATGCTTAGAAATGTTCGACCTTTGAAAGCCAATCTATGAAATCTTCAATATTCAAGTTACCATATAAGGTAGGTAACTTAGCTTTAATACGATAACCATTTTCATCCCGATTGTAACAAGGGGATGGGCTTTTTCATGCACGCTCAACACCTTCGAAAGCCTTTTCTGAATCGGAGGAGTCACTATCACAAAGGTTTCGTCGATTAGGAGCATGACAAGCATTGTTGTATAGGTTTGGATGGCCTTGGGAAACTCCCTTAGCATGAAAATCACCTATAGGCTGGATAGGGGTAGGGCTCTTGTCAATACTGAGAGGACAACAACTCTCGAAACTCAGCCATGTCACACCTATGTTCTTCATTGGTCGACCATAAAGCAGTCTTCCCGCAGCCAGTGTCGATAAGGTTTGTTTTGTTGCTGATTGATTGGCCATCACATGAGGCGAAATTCTGCTATGATACCAATTGATGCGGAACATAAAATTCAAATTGAGCACATCAATTAGAAGAAAAAACTCAGGATCAACCGAGTTAAAGAAAATAACTAAGATTTTGTATTCTTAAATTGATGAATTAAATAAACAACAAAATAGTGACTATTTATATGCAAACTAGAAACCCTAAAACACAAAATTACAAAAATATCCTAAAATATAAAATTATGAAAATGCCCCTAAATTAAAGTGCGAAATTGCAAAATTACCCATTTAGATTTCTGTCAATCCAATTGCTTCATAAACTTTTCGGTTACTCGTCCTACATCGAAAGAGGAAACCATAAAATACTTTAAATGATTAAACGGAAAACACTAAGTACAATAAAACACAATATTCTTAACAATTGATAATATAAACCCACATTTTACAAACTTAATAATGATCCCAAAGTATTGAGAAATCATAAAGAAAATTAAAAAAAAAAAAAAAAAATTGGGAGAATACAATAAACAAAGCTGAGACTCTTTAAGAATCTTTCTTAAAAACAAGACAGGAATAATTAACATCCTTTATTCAGAGGACACCGTAGATCTTGGGATCGCACAAATGATCCGCATCTCGCCGTTATGCTTTTCTGGTATATGATAAAAAAGAATTATTATAATCGTCTCTATATTTTGTTTATTGTGTTAATTTTAGTCATTATATTTTTAATTGTGTCCTGATTCGGAATGTGCACTCACTATGATCATCAATTCTCTCCCTAATCATGAGCCCCCAGTTGCGGACCATGGGTAAAGCCTGGCAAGATTTGGTCAGGTTTGCCCATGTTGCGCTCCCAATACTAGGAATCTCTTATTGATCTGTAGTTTTCTTTTTATTGCTCGTTCTTTGTTGTAGTTGCATTATAGTGACCATTTCTTTTGTATCACTTGATGATTCTTTTCTTTTTAGTATAAAAAGAAAACTTATTATACTTTTACTTGTATTAATTTAGTCTATATATAATTAATATTATGTCAATTTGGTCCCTAGAAATAAAATTTATGTTAATTTGTTAATAAAATTTTTAATGGTTCGGCTATAAGTTAGGTTAAATTGAGCCAACGGAAACATTTATAGTGAATTACTTACATCTAACCTTTTTTTGGTTAATTAGAGAGATAACTCTCCATTCAAAACCAGTGCATCCATTGAAGCAACAAAACCCGAAATGCCCGGACGTCTACTGCCACGCCAACTCTTGAAGTACCACAATATTCCCGAAATCAAAATTTATACCCACATCAACTCCTGAAGTACAACATTCTCCAAAATTAAAATCTATACCCACACTAACTCCTAAAACACGAAAAGCGAAATGGATTGCACCATAACTTAAATTGATCAAAGTACCAAATGATATAATATAAATTATAGAAGAACTAAATTGATATAATTAAAAGTATAAGGACTAAATGATACAATGAGAAAGGCATAGGGTCCTTTGGTTTAAATAACCCTTATTTTTATACAGTAATCTAAGTATATTTAATTATAACATTTAGTTAGAGACGGATTTATTTAGAGTATGTTTGGTGTATTGTTAGAGTTTTTGATTTTTTTAGTGATCATTCTAATTTTTTCATTAATTAGAACGAAAACTCAAAATAGAAACAAGAAAATATATTATTTTAAAAATACATCTATTCTATTAGATTCTATAAAGATATTTTTTTTGGTTGTTTAAGATATTTTATTCTTTTATTAGTCTTAGATATTTTTTTTGTTAGATTTGTTTGGGCAGTTATTTTTTGGTCTTCTGTATATATATATATAGCTTGTAGTTCTGGTGTAAAGTTTAAGCTCAATTAATCAAAGAAAAGTAACTTCCTCTGTAAGACTCAACTTCTCTCTCTCTCTCTCTCCCCTTCTCCTGCGCACATTGTAGCATGCAGAATCCAATCATCAACTCCAATATGGTATCAGAGCACTAAATTTTTCTTCTGCTGCGAAGATTTGCTTCGTTTACTCTTCGTTCGGCTTCTTCCTGGCTTAATTGATCAATATTTCCTTCATCGAAGACCTAATGGCGAATTCTAGGTCAGAAAATGTTGAAGAAATGATCGGAATGCCGAAGAGTCACAATGAGCCGCAACAAAAAGGATCTTCTGGCACACAGATTGTGCCATTTCAAGATCCTTACGCCTCTCCCTATTTTCTCAGCAACATCGATTGTCCTGGTATTATTTTAGTCACTCAGCCTTTGATTGGACCTTCGAATTGCAATACTCGGACGAAATCCATGAACAATGCACTTCGATCCAAGAACAAGTTAGGGTTTATATCTGGAGCAATTCCAGAACCAGAGAAGGATGATCCTGTTTTCGAACTATGGCATACATGTGATTCTATGATTATATCCTGGATCACTAACTCTGTATCGGCTGATATTGGGATTAGCATTGCTAGTGCTGCCACTTCTGCTGAAATGTAGGCAGATATAAGGGAAAGATATTCACAAAAAAACAGACCGCATATTTTCCAGATTAAACAAGCCATCTCTGACCTGAAGCAAGGAGGTATGGATGTAACTTTTTACCTTGCGAAATTGAAGTCATTGTGGGACGAGTTTTAGGTTTTAAGCCCATCTTGCCTTGTGCCTATAATGTAAAAGGGTGCAAATGTGTTCAAGTAGTTGTAGAGAGTCGTCAAGAAGATTATGTCATGGCCTTTCTCATGGGTCTAAATGAATGTTATACATCTGTAAAGGATCATATTTTGTTGATGGAGCCTCTTCCTTCCATCAATTTTGTGTTTTCAACGATAACTCAACAAGAAGCACAAAATCAGATTAACAGTGTAAGATCTTAGATACCTCCTCCTGTTGAAACTGTTGCAATGCTGGGCGGAGCTGAGGGAGGAAAGATAGGAAATAAGCAGTATAAAAAGGAGCGCCCTTATTGCACCCATTGTGGAATAACTGGACATACAGTGGAGAAATGCTTCAAACTGCATGGTTATCCCCCGGGATATAAGCCAAAAGGGAAGGGTTCTCCAAAATATCCCGCTGCTCCTTCTGCAGATTCCAAGGAAAAAGGATCAGTTCTATTGTCGGTTACACCAGAGCAGTGTCAACAAGTACTCTCTCTTCTTAGTGGACATCTTGCTGGGTTTTCCATGGGAAGCGTTAGTAAGGAGTCATCAATCGCTAAGATAGATAATGCTCCTAGTTATCCTCTGTCGCTGTTAGGTATAAAGTCCTTTGCCTCTTTTCATTCATTAGCTTCAACATCCAATAATCATGATTTTCTTTGTCAATGCATGGATCATTGACTTCGAAGCGTCTCACCACATGTGTGGTAATATTCTTTTGTTCTCAAAAATAACACATAATATAGAAGGAAATGTAGTCTTGCCAAATGGCTTGTCGAATCCAGTTAGCCATAAGGGAAACGTCAAAATCAGCCCCAATTTAACACTAACTGATGTGTTATTTTTTCCAAACTTCAAATATAATCTACTCTTAGTTGGCCAATTGTGCAAGTCAATGGATGTTACTTGTACATTTACCTCTGATTCTTGTCTGATACAGGACCACACCCGATTGAGTATGATTGGAGTAGCTAAAAGATGTCTTGATCTCTATGTTCTTCTGCCAGAGACTGGCCTGGCAGCTGTGTGTGGTGCTACTTCCAATGCAACTGAAATTCCTATTTTTTGCCCGGCTCCCATTCCCAGTGTTTGGCACCTTCGTCTGGGTCATCCCTCTAGAGGAAGAATGCAAGCTTTAGAAATATTCATTCCTACTATATTACAAAATAATGTTGACTCTCCATGTTTAGTTTGCCCATTAGCTAAGCAGAAAAGGTTACCTTTTATTTCACACAATAATCTTTCCCCTCACCCTTTTGGCATTGTCCATTGTGACATTTGGGGACCCTTCCATGTTGAATCTGTCAATAAATTCAGATATTTTCTTACCATAGTAGATGATTGTACTCACACTACTTGGGTTTGCATGATGAGATTGAAGTCTGATGCTGCTCGTTTGATTCCTATTTTTCATGCTTATGTGCTCAATCAATATAAGACCACCATCAAATCTTTGAGAAGTGATCATGGGAAGGAGTGCCAACTCACTGAGTTTTATCAAACAAATGGGATCATCCATCAACATTCCAATGTAGAGAGGCCCCAACAAAATTCAGTTGTTGAAAGAAAACATCAACATATTTTGAATATAGCTCGTGCTCTTCACTTTCAAGCAAATACACCCTTATATCTATGGAGTGAATGTGTTCTCACAGCCATTCATATCATCAATAGATTACACTCATACATATTGAACAAAAAGACTCCGTATGAGTTGTTACATAACCAAGCCCTTGATTACAATCATCTGAAAGCATTTGGTTGTCTTTGCTTTGCTTCCACCCTCCTATCCCAACGTCACAAATTTTCACCTCGAGCTAGAACTGCAGTTTTCATTGGATATCCCTTTGGAGTAAAAGGTTATAAACTGTTTGATTTACACACACACGAAGTGTTTGTGTCTAGAGATGTTGTATTCCATGAAAATGTTTTTCCATTCACAACTCTTCCTCCTCGTGCAGATCCTTTTGCCAACATAGGTCCTACTCTATCTTATACAAACTTGGAGGACATTCCCAGTACCTCTCAGTCAATACCCTTTGTTCCCCAGATGTCACATGTCACTTCTAGTACTGATGTTCCTTTACATCACTCTTCTTATTCTTTACCCAGTGGACAAATGGACAATGACTCCTCTCCTTCCCGGTTCAACATTCAGTCACCTGGTGAACAACAAGAACACTCTTCCCAGTCCACTGTTGAGCCCCTTCCGGTCCCTGATGCATCACCACAAGCTGTCAGCGCTCCTGTCCGGAGAAAGTCTGCTAGACCTCGAAATCCACCTTAATATCTCAAAGATTATCATTGTGATCTTTTAGAGTCTACTTCCAGTTCTGTTCCTTCTTCATCCACTGCTTCTCCTTTAGCTAATTTTGTCAGTTATTGTAATCTTTTTTTTTTTTTTTGGTAAGTGGTTATTGTAATCTTTCTCCTACATATCACACATTTTCTGTTTCTTTATCTTCATATGAGGAGCCAGAGCATTATCATCAAGTGGTTCGACACTCCCACTGGCGTGAGGCCATGGCTCAGGAGATAAAAGCTCTTGAAGATAATGGCACATGGGAGGTTGTTCCCTTACCTCCGCACAAAAAGGTTGTTGGTTGCAAGTGGGTTTACAAGGTTAAACTTCGATCTGATGGTTCTCTTGAGCGGTATAAGGCTCGTTTGGTTGCTAAAGGTTAGACACAACAGGAAGGCATTGATTATTTTGATACTTTCTCTCCTGTTGCAAAACTCACTACTGTTAAGCTTTTGCTCAGTATTGCAGCTATCAAGAATTGGCATTTGTCACAGCTTGATGTCAACAACGCTTTTCTCCATGGAGACCTAGCTGAAGGGGTGTACACGGCCCTACCTCCTAGTTTCCAGGCTCAGGGGGCATCTGGTGCTCTTGCCTGCAGACTTAAGAAGAGTCTCTATGGCCTCAAACATGCTTCTCGTAAATGGTTTGCCAAGTTTTCTCATGCCTTGCTGCAATTTGGGTTTGTTCAGTCTAAAAATGACTACAGCTTGTTTACCTTGTGTACTTCATCACATTTTACTGCAGTCTTGGTCTATGTCGATGATATTATTGTGGCTAGTAGTGATCATGACTTTGTCACCAAGTTTAAAACAGATTTGCATCGCTTATTCAAGCTAAAGGATTTGGGACCGTTAAAGTACTTTCTTGGGCTTGAAGTTGCTCGTAGACCTTCTGGTATCACCTTGTGCCAGCGCCACTATGCTCTTACTGTGCTTGAATCTGCTGGTATGTTAGGGTGTAAGTCTTGTACTTCGCCTATGGATCCCAATATCCATCTAAGCCGTGATGATGGTGAGTTTTTAGCTGATCCTGCATTCTATAGAAGGCTCATTGGCAAGCTCTTGTACTTAACAATTACTCGACTAGATCTTTCATATGTAGTCAACAAGCTCAGCCAGTATGTTTCGGCACATTGCCAGCCTCATTTGGATGCTGTTTTTCGCATCCTTAGTTATATAAAAGGTTCCCAGGACAAGGATTGTATTATAGCTCTTCTTCCTCTCTTCATCTCAAGGCTTTTGCTAATGCTGATTGGGGAGCTTGTCCTGACACTCGTCGCTCTGTCACTGACTCTTGCATATTTCTTGGTGACTCCCTTGTTTCCTGGAAATCTAAGAAACAACCCACAGTCTCTCGCTCATCTGCTGAAACTGAGTATCGCAGCCTTGCTATTGCCACATGTGAAGCCATTTGGCTCCTTCGTCTTCTGGTGGACTTTGGAGTTGATCATTCACAACCTGCTTTGCTTTTCTGTGACAACCAAGCAGCTGTTTACATTACTCACAATCTTGTATTTTATGAGCGTACTAAACACATTGAATTGTATTGTTATTTTGTTCGGGAAAAGGTTCAATGTGGAGTCTTAAAGGTGTTCCATCTTCCTGCTAAACATCAGCTTGCAGATCTCTGGACCAAACCACTTCCTGCTTCATCCCTTACTCCCTATTCTACGCAAGTTGGGTCTTCTGGATATCTTTGCCCCAACTTGAGGGGGCTTATTAGATTCTATAAAGATATTTTTTTTGGTTGTTTAAGATATTTTATTCTTTTATTATTCTTAGATATTTTTTTTGTTAGATTTGTTTGGGCAGTTATTTTTCGATCTTCTGTATATATATATAGCTTGTAGTTCTTGTGTAAAGTTTAAGCTTAATTAATCAAAGGAAAGTAACTTCCTTTGTAAGACTCAACTTCTCTCTCTCTCTCTCTCCTTCTCCTGCTCACATTGTAGCATGCAGAATCCAATCATCAACTCCAATATATTCATTTTCAAAAATTAAAAATTACAAAGAAAAATATAATACCACCTCACAAATAAAAATATAATAGATAAGCTCCCAACTAAGTTATCTTCTTCTATTTTGATTCTTCTAACTCATTTTCATGCTCTTTTTATTCTATTTCTTGCGATTATGTACATATCTATTTTATACGTTATGCGGAAATTATACATTAAAAATGGGGTTATTGAAATTAAAGCTCGTGACATTTTAATCAATAATGCCCTGATATTATATTAAGAAACCAGAGGAAAATCTTATACTTTAATACGTAACTAAACTGAGGAAAATCTGAGATTTGTTATATTCAGCAATAGTAGCATATACCAACATCATTATTATTATATTATTATATTATTATATGATACAAACATGTACAAAATCTAGCCAGAGGGACAGTTGCTAATATTCTAAATATGTATTTATGTTTAAAAAAAAAAAGGGCTTTTCTTGATGGAGAAGAAAGCGATGAAATTTGAAGGGATCTAACCGTGTGGTTATAAAGTAAAATGGTATTTTATACAAAAGTGCTTTTGACTAAAAATTGATTTATTTTGTACCGAATTCCGGGCACTAATGCACCGGATCCCATTAGAACTCCGAAGTTAAATGTGCTTAAATGAGAGTAGTATCAGGATGGGTGACCTCCTGGGAAGTCCTCGTGTTACCAACCCTCTAAGGTTGGGGGTCCTCAGAAACAGCGTCTCGGCAGGGTTACACCCTGAAGGGGTAAGGCTGCGTATATCCACCCTCCAGACCCTGCTTAGGCAGGAGCCCTCGAGGCATTGGGTCTGTTGTTGTTGTTGTTGTTGTAGTACTAATATTGTCATGATACTTTTTATTGATATTAAGATAATGACAACGTAATAAGACTCAAAAAGTCTACGTTATTGTTTTGAAATTAACAAAAATCACATTGCCAATAATACTAGCCTTTATTTTTGAATAGAACCAGAAAATAATATTTCTCATTTAAAACATAAACATCTTACCACTCTCAGATCTGCGCAAGAAGGAGCCTTTGAGGCACTGTGCTTGTTGTTGTAAAACATAAATCTGAAGCTAGATGAAAAAAGTAGGAAGACAAAAATTTCATCATCCCCATTATTTTTTTTAAAAAAAGTCCAAAAGAAATTATAAAAAATGTGAAAAGAATTCACATATAAGTCAAGTGAGGTTTCATCTTAAAACCAATTAACATTACATGCATGGACGTATTGAAAAACAATTTAATTTAGTTTATTTATTAATTCATAATTAATAAAAAAATATAAATTTAAAAAAAATATATAAATGCACGCATGTGAATGAATGTATTGAAAAATGTGCATTAGAATTCAATTTTTTTAAAGAAAAGTAAAAATAAATTCCAAACGATGACGCGAATATCAAATTAGACTCTTATGTAACCCACTAAACTTATATATTGAATATCTTTGATATATCTCAACTCTAATATAAGATTTTTATTAGACTCACATATATAGAATATTCAACAGAAAGATCAAATTAAAAAAGTAGACAAAATAAAAAATAAAAAAATGTCATGTGGGTGATTGGATTGCAAAGTTGTAAAGACACAAAAGACACCCCATCCCAAGTCATCCAATCCCCAACTTATTTGACTCTTCTCCCCACCCCATTTAACACACCACGTTTAAGTTGTATGAGACCAAACATAATTGTCAAGGCAAGCTAACCCCCTTCTCTTTACCAAGTCAAGTAAGGTATTCACTTCATTCCCGTAACCTCTATATATATCTCTTCTCGCTCTCTTCTTTGTCCCTCTTCCCCTCCTCTCGAGCCCACACTGGAACGTCGGTTGTATTGTAGAACGACGTGTTTTGCTGTTTCTTTGTGGGTTGTGGTACGCGTGAATGCATGTGTACACGATGCAGAGCTTTGGGGTCAAGATGGTGGGGGTTGGTGTCGTGGTTCTGTTATCGTTGTTGAGTTCAGGTATGTATCAAAATGCTGTTAGAATTTGTTGTAGAGTTGAGAATTATGAAATTTTTATTGGAATCAACATTCTACAAATTTGAGGGTTTTTTGAAATATTTTAATATAAAATTGTAGTTGTTATAATATTTAAATTACCAAAATGGCAGTTTTAAATTTTAGACGCGTAGCATTGTCACTAAATAGAAGAGTTCACCATGAATTTAAAATTACATGCATAAAGAAAACTTACTATACAAATATTGGTTTATTTATATGCTTATTATTCCACACGTATGCATTGTTGATAACCTATCCCAAAAATTTACCTGTTGAGTGAACATTCGTAATGGTTTTATATTGTAAAAGTTGTTAGGTGAATATTCATAATGGACGTATATTCTAACATTGTCCTCATGCAAATGTCTATTATAGCCGTGAATATTATACAAACTTCGTTTATACTTTATTTCTAAATTATATTAATAATCCTTCTTATAAAAGAATTAATCGACATTGATAGTTGGAAATAATGCGTTTAAACTTGCTACTCTTGGTCAATAGACTGTATTTTTCTATTTGTAGTTTTTAATTTTTGAAAGCTAAAAATTGAATTTTAAAACTAGTTTTTTTTTTCTTATGATCTATTCTTAGAATCATGAAAAAAACAAAAAAAAGTAAATATTTTCAAAATATAATTTTTAATATGTAAACCGTACTAGTTCTCTTATATACTCTTGTTTCATAACAAGAGATGATTGTGTTAGTCAACTAAAATGTACAATTTGTCACCATACAACTCGCACAGAATTTAATTATATATTGATTTATTTTCTCTTACAATTCGTATGTAGAAGTGGCATCACTGGGGATAAACTACGGCCAAGTCGCCAACAACCTCCCACCACCACAACGGGCAGTCTCCCTCCTTCGGTCCCTCCGCGTCACCAAAACCCGTATCTATGACACCAACCCTGCCGTCCTCACCGCCTTTGCCGGCTCGGGTATCGAACTCATCGTCACTGTTGAAAATGACATGCTCTCTACCTTAACCAACCCGGCCCAAGCCCTCCAATGGGTCTCCACCCACGTTCGCCCTTATTTCCCCGCCACCAACATCACTGGCATCGCCGCTGGTAACGAAATCTTTACCGATGATGACACGTCACTCGCCTCGTATGTCGTCCCCGCCATGGTCAACATCCACTCGGCTTTGACCCAACTCGGGTTAGATCCATATATCAAAGTGTCCTCCCCCAACTCCCTGGCGGTACTATCACTCTCATACCCGCCTTCTTCCGGGTCATTCAAGCCCGAACTTAATGGAATCATAATAGAGTTTCTTCAGTTTTTACAACAAACTGGAGCTCCCTTCTGGGTCAATGCCTACCCGTATTTTGCATACAAAGACAACCCGACCCAGATATCGTTAGACTATGTACTCTTCAACCAGAACCCAGGCATGGTCGACCCGGTTACGAACCTACATTACGACAACATGCTATATGCCCAAGTAGACGCGGTTATCTTCGCGATATCCCGGGCCGGGTTCTCAGGTTTGGAAGTCCGGGTATCGGAAACGGGTTGGCCGTCAAAGGGCGACCCGAATGAGGTAGGGGCGACGATGGCGAACGCAGCGGTGTACAATAGGAATGTGTGGAGGAGACAGATGGCGAATGAGGGGACGCCAATGAGGCCAAAGTCAAGGGTGGAGATTTATGTGTTTGCATTGTTTAACGAGGATATGAAACCGGGGCCTACTTCGGAGAGGAACTATGGGCTGTTTGAGCCGGACTGTAGATTGACCTATAATTTGGGGGTCTCTTCTCTCTCTTCTCCTTCCGAGTCCATTTCTCTCACTTCATCAGCCTCTAAGGTACTACTATGAGTGGTTCCGATACTCACCTTTCAAGTATATGGTCTTAGATTTGAAACTGACATTCCGCTCCCCGGACATTAGTAGCCCCATTTACCCCAACGTTGTAGCCTCCTTATAACTGTTTTAAAAAATTGAGGAAGGGTCTATATATATATATATATTGTTTTACTTCAGAATTTTATTTTAGCCTTGTTTGATATCGTTTTTCAATTTACAGTTTTTATTTTTGAGAAATTATAGCACAAGGGGAAATCAAAAACGAAAAGCAAAATATCAGGAAAAAAAAAAATTTCAAAACCTAATTTTAATTTTCAAAAACCTTGAAATTGTCTTTCTTTAAAAGAAAGGTCTTAGTTGCATGTTTGATTATTTAATTTCTTTTCTTTTGAAATTTTACACAATTTTTTTACATGCATATCACATCCTAAACTCTATTCATTGTTGAAACAGGAAATGCAAAGAGGATATCAAAACTTGGTGTATTGGATGTTTGTATATTTGCTGGCATTTCAAGTTTACATGAGAAGACCAACCTAACACGGTTTCAACTCACTCAGTTAAACGAGCCTATGTAAATTCTGCCTTCGGTGATGATCATCTAGCCCAAAACATTTCTGTACAGGAGCAGATGTGAAACGGGGACGCCCTTCTGATTAAGAGACATTACTTACGGCTTTACAACTGATCTGATAATAGAGAAGGAATCCAGAAAAAAACTGAAAAACGACGTCTACCCAAAAAATGGGTCCTTTTCTCACCTCCCATGTTCTCAAAGGAAAGCCACACCAAACATTGATGGTCATTTTCTTGTGGTATATGTGGGCCTTCACTTGATGCAAAAAGGGCTGAAAATGCTCCATCTATGTAATTAGGTTATTTGTTTGAGTTTTAGTAAACATAGCCAAAAAAAAAAAAAAAAAAAATTTATTGGATTATATGATGATAATACTGAATTGTTATTCTTTTATGATCCAATTACATTTTAGTTAAATTCGACATTAGTAGCATAATTTTGGTGTATTGATTTTTTACTTCATAGATTTTGTAAAGTAATATTTTAATTAAGTTACATATATTTAATAAAATAGTTCTGATGATATGCAAGGATTTAAATTAGCAAGAGGGTGATGGGGCTACCAACAAATAGTGGCAGGTTTTATGCCCTTTTGAGTCCTCGTTTGGATGATTTTATTAAATATATATAACTTTTGGACTAAAAAATTATTTTATAAAGTTCGTGGACTAGAAGATTAATACACTATATCTCTAGGTATCACTATGCAATTTATGTTATAGTTTATCATGTGTCAAATAATTGCGTTAAGGGCATGTTCGGTATTTTTTTATTTGGAGAAACTAAAAATTAGATTCTGAAAATTATTTTTTTGATTTTTGATTTTCAGAATTTTCATTGTTTAAAAAAAATTTGAAACAAGAAATAAAAAATAAGAACAAAAAGTCAATTTCAAACTCTGGCCTTTTATTTCTCAAAAACCAGAAATTATAAAAAAAGTACCAAACATACTCTAATGAAATTCATGTATATTCATGGCATTGTATATGTAGAGCTCGCTTTTCGAGGTTCGGACTCCTTAATTATTGGAAAAAGTAGCATTGTATGCAGAAGATCAAGAAAAAGCTTAGCCTAAGATTTGACAATGATGAATCGGTTGTAATTGAGTGCATTGCAATGATGAGTTAGGATATTGGTCGATCTATTTCCCTGTTAACCTCATTCCAAATTTTGGTACACTTGATCTTTCCCTCATTCTTGGCCTATATCATTAAGTGGTAGACATAGACATATAGCTCTTGTTGGTTTTTTGCCTATGTTTTGTTTGGTAATCCTGTTTCCTTGATTTATTGTGTGTTTTTCTTGTCTTTGTTTGTCCCTTGTTTTGCAACAGGTTGAATCAAGTCTCATTTATACGAGATGCATGTTGTATCGCTAATTATGGAAAAAAAATGTAGAAGAATGTTCAAATCCTTTTTATTTGAAAGAGGGACCTATCAACCTTATCCGATTTTAAAACTTTATCTTAATATTAATTCTATGTATGATGTATATTGGTACCCCACAATGACTCACCATATTCCTAAATGCAAGAAAGTTTAGCAAAGTTAGTCGGTATAATAGTTCAAGATTTTTCACGCAAAACGTGTGGTTTGAATTTGTTACAGTACAAAACTTGTCCCACATCGTAAAATATAGAGAAATAATACCAAATTATATATTTAAGGAGCTGCTCTACCTATTACTAATTAATTTTGGTATGGAATCTTTATTGGCATGTAATAGAATTCGAACTCACTTTTGTTGTGCTAATAGTTCCTACATATTAAAAAAATATTGAACCTTTTATTATTATAAAATTATCCCGAAAATTATTGACAATAAGGGTGAAAATGTATGGTAAAATTAACATGGACGGAGGATGGTTTTACCTTCATATTTGGTAAGATAAAATGGATATTGTCAGTGATTTTTCTTCCCGAGCGGATGCTTATGGGCGTTGGAGGCTCGTTGGAAAAGATGATTTAGGAATGTATAAAAAGATTTGATAGGTGCCGATTGTGGCATGGTTAGAGACCCCACTATAACAAATTGATAGGTTACTGATCTTGACGAGGTTAGAGACCTCATTGGGGTGAAATTAGTTTCAGCACTTTGGTACTCTAAACTAAGGATACAAAATCGGTGTATTGTTGATCTTGGTGGGTTTTGAAACCTCACCACATTGAATCCAGTTTCACTACCTCGATAGGTTAAGACAAGATACAAAAGAACTTTCATTCGCAAAAGAGATAAAAAGAGGAACCCTTGAAGAGTCCAAGGTACCTGATGCAAGCACATGCAACTTTGAAGAGAGAAATAGAAAGAAACGAGAATAGGAAAAAGATAAGTACTTCAAGAATTCTTTTAAATTTGCTTTTCTTAATTCAGTGATGGCATCAGAAACAATGCTCGACATCGACTAAGAGGTAAGCAAGGACGGAAGTCAACAAGAGATACTAAGGAGCTCACGGATGACGAGAAGACTGCTAGCTCTTGGGATACTTTGATCAACCATGTGAGATTATGTATCTACAGCTTGAACCACTTACAATGAAGGCTCGCAAGTGAAGTAGTAGATTGAGAATGGGAGGATGCTTTAGCTGCCCAAGGGGCTACCAGTGGTAAATAGACGTCGATCTCATTATTAAGGGAGACGTAATAGGATCCATTCGCACACTCGAAAGAGATTAGCCAATAACTATTGAAGATTCTTTTAGACGTGTATGAGGCTTCTCTCTATAGAGATTCTAGATACATCCACCACGTTTGAGTAAATCTTGCGCATTTCTTTTTTTCCTTTTGCTGAACCTAAATTTCATCTGTACTCTGTCTGATTTCTTAAGGTAAAATTAAAATTTTTGGACCATAGACATAATAAAGTAATTATTATTATTTTTTTCTCATGACGTTGTCATTGTACAAAAGTAAATATTGGGATATATAAAAGAATTATTTTTTTTATAAAGAGTTTTTTTTTTAAAATTTATTTTAATATAACAATTTGTAGAGGCAGAATGCAACTTTAGGGGACGTGGAGTCCATCACAATCCATATGTTTATCCGGTAAATTTTCCAAAGGTAATACCATATAGTCTCCTTTGCTCTTTTTGCCTTTATTTTTGTACGAGAAAAATATTTTGTATTAAAGGCCTGACATCTTTCTTTACATACCTTTTTTTTTTTTATAACAACAAATAGATTATTTGATAAAGCAATAATGTGCATATTAATCTTGAATTGGATTGAACCAGTCTGGACAGCACCAGATAGTTTCAAAAGCTTAGACAAAAGACTATCAGATTGTGGTAGCTGAAAGACATCCAAGGTGATGGCTTCTATCAGATTGTTTTTTTGGCTTGCTCTCCCGTTAATGTTTTGCTTTGTTTTGTTTTAAGGATCTTGTTTGGATCCCTTTTTTACCACTCTTTGATGTGGTTTTGGTTCCTACTTTGTAGGGTATCGAATCTTATATTATAATTTTTTGCTAATTATCGAATAAAGCTTAGATAGAAGACAAAGTTGATTGAAATTGTATGAAGATTGGTTAAAATCCAAAAGCGCAGTTTTAGATTGGTTTTACATGTTTTCCCATCGATTTTTTTTTTTTTTTTTTTTTTTTTTTTGCATCTTTCAGTAAGTGGGTTTATTGGGTTAGCATAGTTTGTTAAATTAACGCGGCCAACCAGTTATAAAAAATTAGATGATATTTTGATCAGGACTCTAGTTTAATGGGTGTTGGACGGGAGCGATAAAACGCAAGTCTAAGATACGGGGACCATATGTAACAAAAGTTTGTTCTTTGAAAAAATGCATTTGAGATGCGATGAATGATCAAACCAAACTAGGTTATTTACTCAAGCGACTGACAAGTATACCAATATCGTAAGGTTTTTTGACTGTGCATTGTATTTTTTTTTTTTTTTTTTTAAGGAACGAAGTTTGTAAGTATAGAAAATTTAACCTAAGACTTCAAGTTTTATGTGATGAACTTCAATAATATTTTAACTGCTAAACCATTGCATCATTGGCTCCGGATCAAGGGCGGACGCAGCTTTATGGCACTGGGGCATGTGCCCCCAATCAATACTTTATTTTATATTATATTTATTAATACGTGCCTAAAAGAAACAGTGGGTGCCCCCAGCCTAATAGTAAAGTTGACCTTAGGGGATATTAGAGGCCCCTAGTTCGATGCCTTGTGCTTCTCTTTTTCTATTGTCTTTTTTTAACTTTTATTTTGGTTCTCTACTCCTCTTTTATAGGATATTTTATTTTACTTTGAATAAATTTATTAACTTATAAATTATAATCATTTAATATTATTTTTATATGCTAATATCTCTACTTTTTAATTAATATCTTACTATAATTGTATTTCTATAATTATATATTTAATCTTAGTTAATTAAGTATGTAATAGTAATTAATAACTATTATATGATAACTAATATATTTATGATGTAACATGATATTGCCCGAATCAATGCCGTTTCCTCATCCTATCTTCGTCCTACTTAATTGATTGAGAGGAAACTATTGATAAAGCTATTAATTGTTATTTGGTAAGTGAGCATATATCAAGTAAAATTAAACATTTTTTTGGGAACATTAGCGGATTTGTCCAAAAACGTAATTGTTTTTAAATTGAGTTAAACACATATGTGCATACATAGATAAATATGCACAATACTTTTGTGATGATATATTATATTAATTCTTTTTGTGATTTTTTGGATATTTTTTTTCAAATTACCTCTCAATTTTGTCCTAATTTACGAATGATAGTCTAAAATCTCAGATTTTGTTGATTGCCGCTCAATATGACCGCCTATATGTGCCCCCAGTGAAAAACGTTTCTGGATCCGCCATTGGGCTCAGCTCATTTAGGCTTCAATATGGTTTCATTGGGTAACATTTAAGCAAATATATTATACTAAAAAAAGTTCGTTTAGGCTCGCGAGCATACGAGCTAATGCTGAAGCTAATGATGAAGCTATTAATCGTTATTTGGTAAGTAGAGCATATATCAAGCAAAATTAAACATTTCTTTGGGAACATTAGCAGATTTGTCCAAAAACGTAATTGTTTTTAAATTGAATAATAAACACATACATACATACATAGATAAATATGCACAATACTTTTGTGTTGATATATTATATTGATTCTTTTTGTGATTTTTTGGATATATTTGGTTCTCTACTCCTCTTTTATAGGATGTTTTATTTTACTTTCAATAAATTTATTAACTTATAAATTATACAACAACAACAACAATCCCAGTGCCTCATGGGCTCCAGCAGAAGCAGGGTCAGGGGAGGGTGGATGTACGCAGCCTTACCCCTTCCGAGTGGAAGAGAGGTTGTTTCCGAGGACCCCCGGCCTGAAGGATATTGTCGTCCTGCGAGCATGGATTCCTGGCATCCCGAAAATGGTTAGTCACTTTAATAGGCAAATAAAACATATGACCAAGAAAATTCGAGTAATCAGAAAGCAACTAAACATCAGATACGTACACTACCTGGGGTTATGACTGCCTACAGATCTTAAACTACCTGTCATTCGCCATACTAAACTACGCTGCCACATCCGCTATCCTTATGCTAGCCCTCCATTGTGCCCTATCTAAGGTCATCTCCTCTCTTAGGTTTAGGTGGGTTAGGTCGTGTCGGATTGTCTCCAACCAACTCTTCTTTGGCCTACCCCTCCCTCTTCTACCTAGTGTAGTGTGTAACCGTTCACACCTCCTGACTGGCGCTGTGGTCGGTCTCCTGCTAATATGTCCAAACCATCTCAGGCGGTGCTCCCTTAATTTATCCTAGATCGAGGCTACACCCAATTTATCTCTTATTACATCGTTTCTGATCCCATCCTTCCTTGTGTGACCACACATCCATCGCAGCATCCTCATCTCTGCTACCTTCATCATCTGTGTCTGATTTTGTTTCATTGGGCGACACTCTGCCCCATACAACATAGCCGGTCTTACTACCGTCCTATAGTATTTTTCTTTCAGCTTTAGCGGGAACTTTCTATCACAGAGCACCCCGGAGGCCATCCTCCACTTCTGCCAGTCTACTTTAATCCTGTTGTTGATTTCCTCATCCACCTCACCATTCCGGTGTATCATGGATCCCAGGTATCTGAAACTCTCCTTATTCTGTATGGTCTCCGATTCTATCTTGACCTCCTCTGTACTAGTCATGGTGGAATGACCGAATTTGAATTCCAAGCACTCGGTCTTAGATCTACTAATCCGCAAACCATTCGATTCCAACACACCTTTCCACGATTCCAGCTTCTCATTTATGTCCGCACGGGATTCTCCCACCAAAACTATGTCATCTGCAAAAAGCATACACCAAGATACCTCACCTTGGATGTGTCTAGTGAGCTCATCCATCACTAGAAAAACTTATAAATTATAATCATTTAATATTATTTTTATGTGCTAATATCTCTACTTTTTAATTAATATCTTATTATAATTGTATTTCAATAATTATATATTTAATCTTAGTTAATTTAGTATGTAATAGTAATTAATAACTATTATATGATAACTAATATATTTATGATGTAACATGATATTGCCCGAATCAATGCCGTTTCCTCATCCTATCTTCATCCTACTTAATTGATTGAGAGGAAACTAATGATGAAGCTATTAATCGTTATTTGGTAAGTAAGCATATATCAAGCAAAATTAAACATTTCTTTGGGAACATTAGCGGATTTGTCCAAAAACGTAATTGTTTTTAAATTGAGTAATAAACACATACATACATACATAGATAAATATGCACAATACTTTTGTGTAGATATATTATATTGATTCTTTTTGTGATTTTTTGGGTATATTTTTTTTCAAATTACCTCTCAATTTTGTCCTAATTTACGAATGATAGTCTAAAATCTCAGATTTTGTTGATTGCCGCTCAATATGACCACCTATATGTGCCCCCAGTGAAAAACATTTCTGGATCTGCCACTGCTCCGGATGCCATACTAATTATAACAATAGTGTAAGTATATATAGAAAACATTATGATATGAACATAAATAATCTGCATGACGTAAAATTATCAAGTTATAAAATTTTTTATTTTTATATGAATAATCATAAAAAGCACTTGCTTTAATATTAATTTTTATTATCTAGTTACTTTTCTTATTAAGTAATCGTATATTCAAATTACATACACAAAACATTTTTCAATTAGGTACATTATGTTTCACATAGAATAGCATGAGTTTGCATTAGTATTACCCAATAAATCAACAACAACAACAAGGCTCTGATACTATGTTAAGAAACTAATTTTTTAAAAAAATTTAAGCTGATTGATAAAAATCCAAAATTATTTTTATACTCTAACAAACATAATTTTGAAAGTATTAAATAACTATAATATAACATTATATTATACAATAAGGTGAAGAAATTGACCAAATCCTCTGAGAAATAGAAAATGAGGCAGTTAGCAAGGAAGGATGATAATGGCAACGATGCTGGTAAACTTTCTGATGCGACATGTGGGAGTATGAGAAAATGCTTGGCTTAGCAGCAATGAATAGGATACGATTGAGCTTTTTGTAAGGTTGGAATAGGGCTTTATTTTGACCAGTCCCCCTGTTAATCTCTCTCCACCTCTGTTATAGTTCGACGTCTTCCCTTTTACCGAGCCCGTCTCTCCCTTTGCTGATACAACCATGTTGTGGCTATTTTTGTTCCTTTTTGTATGTTTATTGTTTTTGCCATACTTTCCAGTTTTCTTAGGCGTTTGCTGTTCTGTGATTGTATTTTCTAAGTTTTTTGGGGTTCTCTTAGACCTCACTTTGTTAGAGGATAAAACCAATCTTGAACCTTCCCCCATCATCTTAAACTTTTAGGACAGTTGGTTCCTTGACATGGTAACAGAGCCTTGATGACCTAAAGCTCATGAGTTCGAATCTAAACAGGCCCTAATATTAAAAACAATATAAGCACAAGGTATAAGGTGGGCTTGTGCACTATTCATGCTTCAAGCCGAAACAAGCATTTGCATGAGGGGACATGTTAGAGGATAAAACCAATCTTGAACCTTTACTCATCAGCTTAAATCTTTAGTATAGTTGATTCCTTGACCCACTCGTTCGAGTGACCTGTTATATATTACGATTCTATCGTTAATCACGACAAAAAAAAAAAAAAAAAAAAAAGATGAAAAACATAAAGAGGGTAGGGGTTGGTAGGCACTTTAACAAATTGAAATTTATATGTGCGGCGGCACGGCTTTATTCTCTGGCTATAACCGTCAGCATTGTTCTATTTTTTTTGCACATTTTACTTTTTAAAAAGTCCCCTTTTTTTTTAAAAAAGAAAATTAAAAAAATACAATTTTCCTTTTTTAGGGGTAATATACACACATTATGATGTGGAATGGTCTACGGATCAAACATCACCCAACGTGGTGCACATGCCCCCCATCTTCTTTCCTTGCCCCCCACTTTTCATGTTCTCCTCCGATGCTGATGGCAGTTGCCCAATCTCGAGATGTGGGTTCGAGTTTGCTATTTTCTGTTTTTGGACATTACCCATGTAAAATAAAGAATGTTATCCCTTAGTCTATATTTCATGATATTATATGAGAATAGGTCAATGCTCAAAAAGAATGGTCTACCTTAAGGCTCCGTTTGTTTCATTCGAAATACTCTTTCCTCGGAAAATCTTTTCATGGAAAATGTTGTTCCCATTGTTTGTTTTAACAGAAAACATATTTTCACATTTTGATATTTCCTGTTTATTTTAAAGGAATAATCTTCTAACAATTAGTTTATACCTAGTTATAGGATAATATAAGTAGCAATACGATATAATCGAAATTATCTAGACTTTGTGTGATTGTGGAATTATCACTAAGATATCTTGATATTTGAATATTTATTACCTATCCTGACATTTGAATATATACAATGACGCACTATGAAACTGAATATTTTATCACTCAGTATATTAAAATTTGATGAAGTTTTGTAAAAATCTAACAAAATATAAAATTGGTAATATAATACATAATCACAATAATATTTACAAGCCATGTCAATATTTTTAGCCAATTACGATAAAAAGTTAATCGTATATTAATCTAAACTATCTAAATATGGCTAAAATCATATGCCATGTTAGCATTTTTAGCAAAAATTCTGATGAGAATACTTATATATTATCGGAATCATGTTTTTGATCACTCGAAATGATGCTAAACGATAGAAAAGAGAAAAACCACTTTCTGGAATGAAGTTTTTCCCCCTAAACAAATGGAGCCTAAGTGTTTTAGGTGTTCTTTTATTATTTGTTATCAGGTCCTGTGTTGTAATATCGGGCTTTTTCGAACTTGTATTTAAATTATCGGGAAAAAAAGTTAAGGGGAAGGAATGACCAATGAAATGGGGAGAAAGTGGGGGTGGTCAGGTAGAGACTCCAAACAGGTAGGGGGGCAGCTCTAGCTCGGCGTTCTCGGTTCGGTTTTTTTGTTTTTTTGGGGTTTTTTTTTTTTTTTTTTTTTTTTTTTGTGGGTTTGAGGTTGGCCAAATTGACATTTGAAAACGAGTAAAAAAGAAAGATAAGCACATGAGCTGACTCGTAATATCATTTATGCATGCATGCATGCATGCTATCTTCTTTTTGCTTTTTTAGGCAAAGCTTGGTTCCAAGCAGATTTTGCATTTTTACACTTGTATTTTCTATACCTAATTTAAGCTTAAACTTTTTTAGAGCCTTGTTAACAAGAGCTCGTAAGTTCGAATCCCAATAACCCCTATTTTAATATTAAAATAATTTAAGCACAATGCATAAGGTAGACCTGTGCAATATTCATTCTTTTTCCTACTCGGATGGGGACTCTGCTTCGGTAGGTACGTTGGTTTTTACTAAGAGTTATCTCTCTAATTATAAAAAAAAAAAAAAAATTAATTTTGCCATTTGCAGGTAATTTGCCGCATAGATACCATTTTGTGAAATTTAAAAAAAAAAAGTATAATGATTTTTTTTTTTTTTAATATATAGTTGTTTTGAATCAATTTTTTTTTAGTGAAAAGACTCCTTTGAATATTATGTATAGTATCCTGATACGCTCAAGGGGATCTGCATTTTGCAGTCAAAAAGTATTTCATTTAGTATATTCATTTAATTTGAGTTGTTTCTAAGTTCTAACATTCTAAGTTAAGGGTCTCTGATCAAAAAAAAAAAAAAAAAGTTAAGGGTCTTGAATTTAAAACTTATTTTGTATTAACTCCATGAGACTCAATTGGCATCAAAAATGGAATTAAACTGTAGAATTACAATCCAAATTGTAACTTTAATGGAATTAGGATTCCGTTCTTTGGATACTAAAACGTATTAGAGGTTAAAATATAATTTCGCAACAATTTTGGCTCAATTTGGATCTTGGATCAATTAGTTTGATCATTCCAGGTTTTGGGTCAGCTATGGTCAAGTCTTAGATTGTTGAAATTTGGTTCCTATATAGTCTAAGCTGTATCTGTTACTGTGTCAACAGTAACAGTTTGTTTAAAGAAATTTAAATCAGAGTGAAAATCGATTTAAGGGTTCTTAAAACGCAACAAGTTGTATCAGAGCTTTTAGGTTTGTGAAAATCAGATTGTTTGCTTTTTGTTTGAGAAACTCAGTTTGTGAAAAATGGCTGCTAAATTTGAGATTGAGCGTTTTGACTGGAAGAATGATTACACTCTGTGGAAGATCAAGACCAGGGTATTGCTGATGTCCCAAGGCGTGGGATCTGCTCTTCTGGAAGCTGACAAGCAACCTTCTCATCTGACTGAAAAGGACAAGGAAGAAATCGAGCAAAGGGCCTACGGTACTCTTGTTATGTGTTTAGATAATAATGTGCTTCCTCTGAAAATACAGTTGCTAAAATATGGGCTAAATTAGATGAAATATATAAGGTTGAATGCATGTCTAAGAGGATACTTTATATGAAAAATTGCTTCACGTTTAGAATGAACGAGAGGACTCCCTAGATGAGTTTAATAAAATTTTACAGGACCTAAAAACTGTGAATGCTGGTGTTCAGGATGATATTCAGGCCATCATATTGCTGTGTGCTTTATTTAAATATCTTAGGCCATTTAAAGACACTCTTAGATATGGTAGGTAGAAAATTACGTTAGATGAAGTAACACTGGCCCTTAGGAGTAGAATTTTAGAATTGAAAAGGGAGGGGAAGCATGGACTGTCTAGCGACAGTGGTGAGGGACTAGTGATGATAGGAAGAACTAATAACAGAACATCTAACAACAACAAGAGAAGATCAAAGAGTAGGTATCGTTCTAAGTCAAAGGGTAAAAGAGACATAACGAAAATAAAATGCTACGGGTGTCACAAGCTAGGACATATGAAAAAGGACCGCCCCGATAGGAATAGAACACCTAGAACAGCGGATAAGGTGGTATCCTTTGAACCTGGTAATGCTGAAGTGTTGAATATTTTGCATGATTTATCTGATTCGAATGCTGTTTCTAAATGTAGTACTTCAGATCATATTATTCTCATATGATGCATTAGAATGTGAATGGGTGTTGGACTCAGGTTGTAGTTTTTATATGACTACCAATAGAGCAATTTTATTGATTACAAACCAGTAGATGGGGGAAGGGTGCTGTTAGGAGACAATAGGGGCTGTAAAATAACCGGTGTAGAGTCTGTTAAGATAAAATTAACCAACGGAACGGCATACATCCTTGAAGATGTTAGACACGTTCCTGACCTAAGTAGAAACCTGATTTCCCTAGGTCAATTGGACTTGAAGGGCATATGTCATTTAGGGCTATGAACTCAGAACTGAAGATCATGAAAGGATCCTTAGTGGTTCTGAGAGGGGAACTCAAAAATGGTCTCTACGTGTTAAAGGGTAGGACCGTCTCAGGAGAGTCAAATGCCGTTGTTAGTCTGACTGAACCAAGTTATGGCATAGGCGTTTAGGCCATGTGTCAGAGAGAGGATTGAGAGAATTGTCAAAACAGGGGTTGTTAGGATAGTACAGTGTGTCCAAGTTAGAATTCTGTGAGTCTTGTATATTTGGTAAACAACATAGGTTGGCATTCAATGTAGGAAGTCACACAACTCACAGACCGTTAGATTACATGCATTCTGATTTTTGGGGGCCAGCCAGGGTTGTTACCTTAGGTGGAGCTTTATATTTTCTGTCGATTATCGATGACTATTCATGAAAAATCTAGACATTTCTTTTGAAAAATAAAGATGACTGTTTTCCTACATTCAATAGGTGGAAGAATCAGAAAGAAAATATAATTGGTAGAAAAATGAAATATTTAAGGACAGACAATGGATTGGAATACATAAATTCAGAATTTGATGAGTTGTGTGCTAAGAACGGAATCAAACATCATAAAACGGTTAGAGGAACGCCTCAACAGAATAGGGTTGCGGAGCGTATGAACCAAACTCTGCTAGACAGGGTCCGGTGTATGCTGTTCGCATCAGGTCTAGGCAAACAGTTTTGGGGAGAGGCTGTGAGTATTGACTGCTACCTCGTCAATAGGACGCCCTCAATTAGGATAGGCTTGAAAACACATGAGGAAATGTGGACCGGAAAGCTAGCAGACTACTCTAATTTGAAAGTGTTTGGCTATGCAGCTTATGCCCACCAGTCCGTGGGGAAGCTTGAACGCCGGGCTATAAAAGGCGTGTTCCTCAAGGGGTAAAAGGATATAGGACAGGAGTTAAAGAGGGAAACCGAACTAGGATTGTTATAAGTAGAGATGTGACCTTTAATGAATCTGACATGCCCTACTTAGGTAATAACAATAACTCAAATCCTAAGAATTGTGTGTATGAACCTGAATCTACGAATTTGAGATGAATCCACCAGAACCTAATTACCAAAACATGACAAGACCAGAAATTGAAAACGAACCTGAAAATGAATCGGAGACCCAACCAGAACAGAAACAATCTCAGGATGTAGGCAGTGTTGAAAGACGCATAGAAATCGAAATGGAATCTGAAATAATTCCTGAAAACGAGCTAGGAAACTATCAACTGACAAGGGATAGGGCTAGGAGAGAGATTAGGCCTCCTAGGAGATTAGGATATGCTGATTGTGTAGCGTATGCCTTATACACCGCCCTAGAGTATGTAGAATTAGAACCTTTGAGCTACAAACAGGCTGTTAACAGCAAGTATTCAGCAAAATGGCTGGATATCATGAAGGCTGATATGGACTCTTTATGGAAGAATAGGACTTGGACACTAGTGCCCAAGCCGGTAGGCAAGAAACTAGTTGGTTCTAAGTGGGTCTTCAAGGTTAAGGAACCGAGTTTGCCCTTGAAAAAACCTAGGTTTAAAGCTAGATTTGCAGCTAAAGGTTTCACGCAGCATGAAGGTGTGGATTATAATGAAAATTTTTCACTGGTAGTTAAGCACACCACCATTAGGGTGTTAATGGCTTTGACAGCTAGGTTTGACCTGAATTTGGAACAGTTAGACATAACTACTGTGTTTTTGCATGGGGAGTTGGATGAGGAGATTTACATGGCTTAGCCCCAGGGTTTTGTGAAACAAGAAAATGATGGGCTGGTATGTAGACTCAAAAAGTCCTTGTACGACTAAAGTAGTCCCCAAGGCAATGGTATAAGCGATTCCACCACTTCATGATGGAAGTAGGGTTCATTAGGTTAATACATAATGTGTGCTTCTATGTAAAAAATGTAAATTCTAATTCTGTTATATACTTGCTGATTTATGTTTATGACATGTTGATAGCCAGTCATTGCATGCCTGAGATTGAGAACCTGAAAAGTCAGTTAAACTAGAACTTTGACATGAAAGACCTTGGTCCTGCTAAGAAGATATTAGGAATGGAGATTAGTTGTGATCGCAAATTAAAAACAATACACTTATCCTAGTCTAATTATTTAGAAAAGGTCGTTCATAGGTTTAATATGACAGAGGCTAAAATTGTTAGAGTTCCTATAGCCCAACATCATAAATTTTCAGTGACACAAAGTCCTAGGAATGAGTAGGAGATTGTTGATATGAGCAATGTACCATACGCTAATGCTATCGGGTCAATCATGTATGCCATGACTTGTACCAGGCCTGACCTAGCTTACCCAATTAGCGTGCTCTCGAGAATCATGGCGAATCTAGGAAAGGAGCATTGGAATGGGGTTAAGTGGATGTTGAGATATATCAAGGGTACTACGAAGCTAGGACTTACGTTTGGAAGAACAGATACAGACCTAAGACTCTTAGGATACACTAATAGTGACTTTGGTGAAGACTTAGACAAGCGTAAGTCCACCAGCTCCGACATTTTTTCTTTAAATGGTGGGGCTGTTAGTTGGAGATCAAAGCTCTAGTCAATGACAGCATTGTCAATGACTGAAGCGGAACTCCTGGCACTAACAGATGCCATTAAAGAGGGAATCTAGCTAGGTGAATTTCTGGAGGATTTAAACTTAGGACTAGGGATACCAACGATATAAACAGATGGTCAGTCAGCCTTAGCATTGAGCAAAAACCCTGTATTCTATGATAGGAGTAAACATCTTGCTATCAGAAGACATTTCGTGACTGAACAGATAGAGGCTGAAAGGGTAGAGTTGCTGAAAATTTCGACGGATGAAAATATGGCTGCCATGGGAACGAAAGCCGTGCCCTTGAACAAGTTAATGAAGTGTATTAATTTGGTTCAGGACTTCTGGGATCCAGAAGGAGGTTAAGGATCAAAAAGAAAAGGTTTTGCCCCCTATTACTAGAGTGGGTCCAGTAGTTAGACTAACTAGGAACCAAGTGGAGAATTCTTGGAATTTGGTTCCTATATAGTCTACGCTATATCCGAGTATAAAGGCTAGAGAGAGCTAAGCTATTAGTCACAAATGTGTTTTTTGGGATAAAACGGAAAATACTGAAAAGGAGGATTTTACTTAAATAAGATATGTTCTGTATTTAAGTAAAATTAATTTAAGTAAAGTAAATAAAATAAATTAAGTATTTTTTTAATTTATTATCGTTGGCAAGTTTTGTCCTCTTGCAATTGTGGGGTACAGTTGTACTCCACTGTCTTGAGAAGCTTCTCGAAGAAGCTACCGCTTGTCCTTTTCCCACCTATGCTCTGCCACGCGTCACCATCCTATTGGCTTATTCCACGACTTCATCGAGACCGTCCTTTTGGACGGTGTATCCTACGGTTGTGAGGGGGACACGCGTCCTCCATCCCGCGTCCCTCTTTGTGCTTGTTTGGGCTTATCTGGGCCATTCATTCTAGTGGCTTGGACGGTCGTGATTAAAAGCACATGGATTGGCTTTTGTCTGTAAAAGGAGGGGTTTGTAGAGAGAGAAAAATGTTGGTCATTTTTGGGGTTTGATTAGGTTCTCTCTCTCTCTCTTCTGGTTCTTCTTCCTCCCCCAGCCAAGGTGTTTCGAGGGTTTTTCCCTAGGGTTTTCCTGTGCCATAACCAAGCTGGTAAGAGAAGGACTCGCCTAGTGCTGGTAACCACGAAGGCTGATCAAGGAGGATTTGGAATCGTGAGGCTTCGCAGCAAACAGCTTGGGGTTGGTATATCTTCTCTTACTCTCTCTCTCTTTCTTTAAAGTTTTCGTGTAAAGTGTTTTGTTTAAAGAGAGGTTTGTAACTAATAGCTTAGGTTTTGATGTATGGAAAGCGCCTTGTACATTACGCGGTTGTAATCGTTTGTATGATTATTAAAATAGAGCTCTCTAGTGGTAAGGAGACTGTGGAGTAGGTCAGTTAGGACCGAACCACGTTAAATCCTGGTGTTCACTTTGTATTTTCGTTTGTATCTTTTATCATCGCTTGTGAACTCATCTCATACTTAGAGCCATGGTTTTAAGACAAACTTTTCGCTGATCCTAAAATCAGTTAAGTTATTATTAAAGTTAAAACCGGATTAAAGACTTAACAAGAAAAGTTAAACTGAGGATTTAACCTAAACTTAAGAAACCTATATAGTATGGTTCAAACAGCTGATTTGGACCAGAATGTGAATGGGTTCAGTTTTACAGTGTCAACAGTAACAGTTTGTTTTAAGAAATTTAAATCAGAACGAAAATCGGTTTAAGGGTTCTTAAAACGCAACATAGACATTTTTGGTTCAATGCATCTCAAGTTTTGGGTCAACTCATGGTGAGTTTTAGTCAAGTTGGATCACTTGATGCTCCAATCACCATCTTGGGTTAATGTTGGAGATAAATACCAAAAATAATGTCCATAATATATAATAAAGGAAAGATATTACTTGAATCACGTGGAAATGATAAAATACCGATGAAGTACTAACTGAGCGAGGCGCGAATCAAACTCTCTTTGAGACGGTTTCCACGCTCCTACGAGTAAACTCGATTCAGTAGGTATACAGCATGGCGTCCCCAGGATACAAAGCTCAGCCTATGTTTCTCTCTCAAACCCTGCATCGGTCTAAGAGGCCAAAACTTCGTCCTACACCCTTAGCCCAAAACCTTCATCATAAAAGTAGGAGTATTTTTAAAACAAGATAAAAGCTACATAAGAATAGTAATACCTCTTTTAGTACCCATAATTCTGAAGAAACATACTTATTTTATACTAGAGTTTGGTCAAGATTGGCATTCATAGCCCATGCAAGCCATTGAGAAATATTAAGACTCGTAATATCAAGCATTTGATGTTATGCGTGCGTTATGTGATCAGCATAACGCATGCAACAATATTTACTTTTGAGATTCAAATTTGTTTATTTTCAAAGAGATTTTATTAAAATATTCTAACAGTTAATTGTGTGTTGGCTCATTTCGAGATTCATGTCACTACAGGTTAGGTTTGAGTTACATTTTGGGTCAATCAAGTTGTCATTTTAAAGTTTGATTACCTTCGGTCTAGTCTAATATGGTTCAGGAGTAGAGGGGGAGTCTTTTTGTGTTTGAGTCATCTTACATCTTTTGACAAATTAGGACGAATCATTTGGAATTTGGTGCCAACTTCATTGGGTCACGTTCAATTTGGGTCCAAATAAGGTAGGGTAATTTTGGGTTTTAGTTACATTGGATATTGGCTCAATCAGGTTGCATCACTTCATATTTTGAGTCAATTTAGGATGGGCTTAAGTTTGGATGGATCATATTATGTTTGACTCATTCAAGTTGGGTTATTTCACATTTTTTATCAATTTATGTCAGATCTGAGTCTTTCTATTTGAATTATTTTTGATTTTGGGTCAATCGAATAGGATCATTTGGACTTTCAGTTAGTGGAGTCATTTTGAAATTTCAATTGTTTTCCCCCATCCAAAGAGTTCGAATAGATGATATTAAGTTAAAACTCAATTCTACAGAGACAGGTAATAAAATTGTAATTTAAATTTGCAAAGGTATTGTCAATCGCACTACCATGGTAGGTTGATCCAAGGATAACGAAAAACTCTTAATCAAACGAGGAAAATAAAATATAAACTCTCATATTTTCAACTGAATGATAAATGACTTATAAGACTCACTAAGGGGTATTCATATTTGAAAACTCAATTAAAATAAAAAGCTAAATGATAAAAATAATAATAAACTAAACCCTAGTTGATAAATGTTAGGACTACTAAGAAAATATCGAAATTCCAAATCGAAATAGTAATCATAAACAACAGGAAATTGGGAAGTATAATAAAAAACATTGGCATTTATGTGGTTCCATCGAAGCTTGCATCTATAGAGAGGAGCACAATAATTCTACTATATCTTTAGAAGATTATATGAGATGTATTCTCAACCTTAATGTCGACATATACAACTCTAGTTTATATATAGAGTCATCCACACTAAAATCCTAGTGTATCATTGGTAAATCGGATTAACCCTATCCTCTACCTTCTAGACAAGAGTTAATAAAACTAAGCTCCACACTTAAACCCTGAAAAGCAACATTCCCAGTGCCCCGAGGCCTCTCGCCTAAGTAGGGTCTTGGGGTGCGGCGGGAGGGGCGAGAGTTGGATGTATATAGCCTTCCTCCTTCAGGGTGTTACCCTGAAAAGAGGCTGTTTCCGAGAACCCCTAACCTGAGGGGTGCAACACGAGGACTTCCGAGGAGGTCACCCATCTTGATACTACTCACGTACAAGCAAGCTTAATTTCGGAGTTCTATGAGATCCGGTGCTTGCGTGTTGGTACCTAAAAATATTAGAACTTTGAAACAAGATTTGAAGAACTTCTAAAAGTTGGACTAGTAAAGGCTAAACTAGTGAAATTAGGCCAAATTTTAAAAAATAACTAATCAATCTTAGAACAAAGTTCATGGACATTCCACGTCACAACTCATATAGCCCAGATTTAACCCATATCGACCCATCTATATATAGACAAGTAATACAGATTGAGTCACAGCTAACCCAGATTGATCCATTGGCATCTCTATGACTAGGGTTGTAAACGAACCGAACATTCAATGAGATACTTATGTTTGAAATCGATTATGGCTCGTTCGTGTTCAGTATAGGGGCTCGATAGCTTATCAACCCGAGTTCGAACAAGGTGGTGCTTGACTCGTTATGTTCACAAATTGTTTGATAAAGGCTCGTTAAAAACTTAACAAAACTCATTAAGCGCTCATTAACAGTTAATATTAGTTGAAAAATGGTTTGATAAAGCTCTGCTCCATCGCGAACTCAACCCAAAAACAAGTTCAGATCAGTTATGAGCTCAATTCCACTCGATGCTACTCGATAACTAGCTCATTTCAGCTGAATAACGAGTTGGATTCAGCTCAATTAGCCTAATGACCCAAGCCAAACCGAGTATTAAACAAACGAAAACCTTATCAAACTAATAAAGGTTCGAAAGCTTGATAAGAACTCAGCTCAAACTCGAACTCAAACTCAATAAGGCTTATTGAGCTCGTATTTTTCGAACAAAGGGGCGCTCGGCTTGGCTCGACTTATTTACATCACTATCTATGACCTAAAGAAACCTGGGGAATCAACACAAAGATCAGAGTAAGTGACTGGGCTAGCAGGGCACGCGAGAAGCAAGCTCAGCATTGCAATAGAAAGAGAGCTGCAGGTCCTATTTAATTTCTGAAAAGCCTGATGTGTGTTAAAAAACACAACACTTACACAATTGATTTAATGCTACTTAAGATTATGGCTTTTCAGTGTCTTTCTGATGACTTGCTCTGATATCATATCACTCCTGATCTACTTTTCACCCAACTTGGCCTCTTTTTGAGCCTATTTTACCCTTCTATCTAAGTTAACTAGCTACAAGTTCTAAGGGTACAACGGCAACAATTTAGTGCCTGAAAGGTTCCGGTCGAGACAGGGTTTGAGGAGGGTAAAATTTACGTTTTCTTACCCGCACATGTTGCACCCTACAGCAAGGTTGTTTCCAAGAATATTCGCAATATATAAGAACAATGTGTAGGCATATTCAAAAAATAATTATTTTCGTAGTTGATATATATATAAGAGTCGATAACTTGCGGGAAAAAAAAGCAATTAGTTTAATGTTTCAGTCAAATTATTAGGTACATAAATTGAGTATTCAAATTAATTGTATTTATCAGTTTAAAAAAATGATTGAGTTACGTCTTTTTGAATGACGGGAAACATTCACAGAAGTGGAAAAAAATATCACACAAGTATCCATTAAAAAGCATACAGAAAAAGGAGCAAAAAGGAGAGATCGAGTACACCAGAATGAAATTTTTTTAAATATCTAAGATGTCCCATTGTATATAACAAAACCGTGAGTAATAATCTCTTGTCTTTCCCATTGGTCCTAATACGAAAAACATTGCTCCAAATCCTCAGAAAAGCAAAGAAAGTACACAAAATTACAACATAAAAGGCATAATAGAAATGAAAGAACCAACTGCAAACAAAAGCTGAAGCTTTTGCACCAAAAAATCAGATCTTGAACTGAATTCTCCCCCATCTAACCCACCTTCATGCTTCATTTCTTCCCCCTTTTCACATACCCTTTTCTTCTTGCTATCCAAACACTTTGGTATTCCAAGGTACATTGACATGTTCTTCATACCCTTAACTTTTAAGCACAACCCTTTGTTTTCTCTCACATCTAGCCTCTTCCCAAGCCTCAAAATGAACTTTTCTGTAAATCGTATCTCCCCAAACAAGTGATTTTGACTCAAATTAAGGTCTCCCAGATTTGGAAGTGACCCCAAACTTAAGGGTATGGTGCCACTAAGATTGTTGTTGTCCAAAAACAAGGCACTTGGGTTAAGGGAAAAGTTTGTGGGTATTGTTCCTATTAGCCCACAACTTGAGAAACTCAATGTTTTGAGCTTCTTAAGTGTCCTAAAAGTTAAGGGCAGCTTTGAGTTTAAAGGGTTATGATCTAGTATAAAGTACTCTAAACTCTGCACATAAGAAGTAATGGTTGAAGGGATTGGGCCATTTAGATTGTTATAGCTAAGATCTAATATGACCAACCTCTCTAAGTGCCCTAATTCTTTAGGAATTGTGCCCTTAAGCTTGTTGAACCCCAAATCCATCTTTTCAAGTAAATGGGCCTGGCCCAGTGAAGTGGGTATTGGGCCTCGTAGGTTGTTATGGCCCAAATCCAAAATGGTCAAACTTTGAAGCCCACCAAGTTCTTGTGGGATTTGACCACTCAAATTGTTGAAACTCAGATCAAGCTGCTCCAAATTCACTAACCCTCCAATCTCCTTTGGTATTTGACCTTGCAAATTATTCTGTGACAAGCACAACACTCTCAAACTTGTAATTTTCCCTAAATTAGAGGGTATTTTGGTAATTAAACTAGGGTTTGATTGTAATGCTAAGTGATTTAAATAACCCATTTTCTCAAATAAAAAAGGGAGTAAGGAAACTGAATATTGAGTGAAACAACTGAAAACAGAGAGGGTCTTTAAGTAGGGCAATTTTTGAAGGGATTTTGGTAAATGGGCTGTGGGCTTGCAAGATGGGCCTTGAATATCAGGCCCAATATGGAGTTTTGTAATGTGAAAAAGTGGTGGGTTATGGGCTTGGTCCACTTCACATTCAAGCCCAGCCCATGGGGTCTCAGTGCAAGGTAGTGGGTGCATTTGGGCCCATGATGGGTCATCTAGGAGGGAGTCCATTACATCATGAAGGCCCAAAAGCTCATCTGGGTCCATGTCCATGGAGGTGATAGTTTGTAGGGTACCCCACAAAAGAAGGGACAATGCAAGAAGAGGAGAGGTGGGAGACATTGAAGGAGAAAGGAAAAGAGAGGGAGAAGAGAGAGAGAGAGTGAGTTGTGGTGAGTGGCACTTTGTGTAGGACTTCGGGGCTTTTAAAGTTGAGGTAATGTGTGTGGCCAACTTTTTTCATTGTTTCCTTTTTTGGTAAAAGTAATTTTAAAAGACAGCATACTTTATCGAAAAACACTGATAGGCGTAATATTTACTGTATATATGAGAACCGTAACTTCTTATAAAAAAGAATAAAAATAGTGATACTTTTGAGGAAAAAGAACGAGAAGAGAGTCAACTAGTAGATAGATCAATGCTCTAGTTATTTTTTTTCTAAAATATGTTGTCGTTTTATTTAGCTTTTCAAATTTGTATATTTTGCATACATTATATCCTCTTGATTCTTTGTTTTAAATATAATGTCATTAATCCATGACTCCTACCTATTAGGTTTTGTGAACCTCAACTTATTTTGTTTCATATAGTGAAACTTACAAGTAGACAGGACAAATATAGGATAAGAAAAGAGAAGATGTACGTAATTGGCATGAACACCATAATTATAAAAGAAATTGGATAATATTATGTTAGAAAAATTGAGCAATTAAAATAATACTGAAACAGAAGAACAATTAAAACATTCAATGAAAGAGAGAGCAATTAAAAAGATTTTACAAAATGATAATATCGCGCAGTGATAAATGCCACTGTCCTAAAAGATGATTTTGCCGTTGCTCCGGTGCACACAGTATAACCGACGGCCGTCCTCCAGGATTGACGCGATCCGACTCTTAATGTGCACTCGTTAATTGTCGGGTAGGACTGCCTTGAACTTTGTCCATAAATTTGAGGAGAAAGAGAGAAAGGTCGAGAATGAGGAGAAGAGATTTGAGCCGAGAATCTCTTTCCAAAAACTCCCCACTATACCATGGCTACTCGAATAAGCTAACAAATACGGCGTGCGATGATTGGAGGCCAATAATTCTTGTTGAAGGGGCGGTGGTCGAACTTGGCATTGTTGTAGTGCACATCTTTAATGGAGTAAGACAGAGACTTTGGCATGCTCCCCATATTAAAATTTGGGATTGTAAATTATAAGATTTTCTCTATTATTGTTTTGAATTTTCTGGAACTCTAGATGTTAGCACAGAGGAGGAGAGAGGATATGGATCATAGCTAAGGAATTTTGATGATGTATATTCCCTTTGATTATTGGGTGTATATATATATATATGTAAACTAGTGTAGAAACGGTAACAATTATTAAAAACCGGGTGCAATAAAAATTCCAATGGCAATAAACGGATGTAATAAATTGCAATGGCGATATTATCAATAAATTCCCAACAATACAATTTTAATGACCCCAAACAGCTAGTAACGGTAAAAGATCCGTAAATAGCGCGGCTAAAATATTGTCCGGAAAAATAAATATACCCTTAAGAAAAGAATCACCCACACTATTTTTCCAACGTGGGATACAACTTCCCCATAAAAGTAAAAGTTAGCTTGTATTATTTTTTCAACAATCCCCCACAAATGATACAAGCAGAAGAGACCAAAGAAGAGTAAATTGGGCAAAGGGAGTTTAGTTTTTCAGTGCCGATGTCTCGTGACTTGAATCGTCACCTAGTGTAACCCAAGTTTAGGACCAACATCTTGCAAGGTGACTTTCGTCTTGAACCTTACAAGGGGTTGTATAGTCTTCTACTTGGACACATACCAAAACTCCAAATCTTGGCAACTCTGGTGGTTTGGCGCGTTTTATCTACCATGCGCTCGTCCTTGATATTCATAGGCGCTCTAGAAGGTAAGTCTTAAGCCTTCATAGGAAGCGGCCACACTTCCACACCTATATAGGTAGATCCCATCAAGTGTGTGTTACCGCACACCACCAAACATATGGCTATGGGTCCATTAAGAGCTAAAGCTCAACCTTACTCCTTGGTAACATAACGACAACTCATGCGGTTCGGCGCGTTTTATCGGCCATGCACTCGTTTTGTATATTCATAGGCGCTCTAGAATGTAAGTCTTGAACTTTCATAGGGAGCGGCCAGACTCCCACACCTACATAGGTGGATCCCATCAAGTGTGTGTTACCGCACACCACCAAACATATGGATATGGGTCCATTAAGAGCTAAAGCTCAACCTCACCCCTGATAACATACAGACAGTGTCCATCAAGTGCAAACCTTGCTTACACCACCAAACATATGGATATGGACCCGTCTCCGCACTGTCACACCATAGGGAGGGACAACATAAAACATAGTGCATTCCTTGAATGAGACTATGACTTCTCACATTGAACCTGTTAAGATCAGGTTGGATACATCATAACTTATTCATGTAGACTTTAGTCCCCTCCCCCTCGATGTTTCCACAATCATTTTTCAACATAGCGTCTTTAACAATGGATCCATAGGGCTCTTTTTAAACCTTACACAATTTAGTGATATCACTTTCTTTCGAGTAGACCATTTATGATCTTATGCCTAAGACGAATAGGTCTCCTCTTGCCAAACCCATCAAGTGTGCAGTGCCCACACCACCCATCACGAACTATGGGTATGCTCAACCATCACACATGGCTTTTCACACTGTATTGCAACAAAGCGGTACTTGAGAGTTGACCATTGCCAATGTCAATCACGAGTTGTTCTTACCCCCACATTGAGGTATCTGCAACGAACTGTTAAACAACTAGCTCCATCGCCTGCCAATTTCACCAAAAGTCAGTATAACATAATAGTGGAGCAAATATCATATCAATAAAATTATATCTCCATCCCAAGTACTCAAATACTACACATCGTATGTATATCGTACATACAGTTGGCACGAAAACCATATACCGCAAATTGTCACTTTCAAATCTCATCACAATTGTGAAACATTATCATCAGTTTAGGTCACAAAAGACCATATACTCGTTCTCAACGTACTTAGCGTACATGCGTTATTACTATTAAGGTAGTCCATATATTGCAACATTGTATCAAATTTTGGTGATATCAAGAGATAGAGGTACAAAAGACCATAATTCAAGATGCCTTTTACAATTCAACTTAAGGCAACCTAAGCCTCTGTAAGGCTCTTGAGCCCAAGTGCTTAGCGTCATCAAGCTATTTACACCAACTTTGGACAATCGCCAAAATGACATTTCTACCATAATCAATTTCCATTAGCTAGCTATAACTAGCAAACATTGGTAAACGCAATGATCAGAAAAGATTATGATCAGACAGCATATCTCATAGGCTCTCGAGTGCTTTTACAACCCTCACAATGGAATGTCTCACACTACATTGCTAAGCCATTTAATTTTTTCTATCTGCCAACTCAATCTTTAAGGACAACTAAACGATGCAAGTTTCAGATGGATGTCACAAAGTATAGCTCACTCACGAGCCTAAATACATAGTCATTAGTGGAATAACTCTCATCGATATCAGACACCCAACATAACAAAGAGTCTATTACAACGTAAAACCCATTCAAACGACCAACATGAGCACACAACATATGACAATAACAAAAATAAGGTATCTGGACACAAGCTAAATACCAAGCCTATGATCAATCAGGTTCTTATATGACCTGCACCTTACCCTTGTCTCAAAAACGAGAAAGGAACATATGAAACAATGATCCTAAGGGCATAATAGTCTCCAAAGACAACACCAAGTCCACATATGACTTAACATGTCATGTTTTTCCCAATCACAAGCTCAAATTCAGCAAGAATAAAATGATTTTCTTTAGCTAGAAACAAATTTAAGAACGAATATTTTTAACTAAAAATATTTAGTGAAACAATACAGCATGCAAAATTTACCAGCCTTTGACTTCTGAACGACATAACCTGTCCTTATTTTCCACAAGAAAAATGTTCTCCGTTCAATCAAACAAGGCCTAAATGTTGCTCTTCAAAGAGAGACTGATGCACCTCTAGGATTACCCGTTCAACCTTCAGTATATGGCTTTCCAAATCATTTATAAATAAAAGGATGAAAGCAACTATACAGAAGTCATGCTTACATGGACAAATACATGGGAGAGAACATATCCATTTAAAGGAAGTCATGGAACAAGCCGAAAAACCTCGTATAACATTTGTCTACTGAGCGAATAAGAAGCCGATCCTCAACCTTTACATTTTCTTACACGAAAAACTTCTTTCCAAAACCTCAAGATGTTTTGTTCTAACAATGAGAGAGAACCAAATAATTTGAAATATTTTGATCATAAGATTGCAAGCTTTAGCTTCACGGTTATCAACAGTCTTATTAACAATTTTGAGAATCAGGGTAACCTAGTAACAAGTTTCTAGAAACAGAATATCTCTTGGGGAAACCTTCGTTTACATCTTATAAGGTTTATCATGGGACAACAAGATTTTTCTTTATTATTCATGGAACCGGATTGTTCCGTCTTTAGTTTTAGGGACTAAGGCCTTAAGAAACAACCTCGCCACATGGTGCTATCCTGTAAGAATAGGGCTGCGTGTATCTCACCTTCTACAAACTCTGCCTTAGCGGAAGCTTTTTTTTAAGGAAGAGTTTGTTGTTGCTGTTATTCATGGAAACCGATAATTTTACTGTGGTTTTCTAAGTTTTCTCATCAATCTCATATATCATTTTCAAGAACTATACATTTCCAAAATAGATACCTCTGCATGCCTGCAACACTCCTTTTGATTGCTGGTCACAGAGTTGTGAGATTATAAAACTATTCCTATACCTTCATCTATCAGCTTAAGCCTTTAGGATAGTTGATTCCTAAACATAGTGTCACAGCCTTGTTGACTGACAAATCATGATTTCCAACATTCCGCGCTCTCAATATTAATCAATCTCATTACAAGGGATGAAGTGGGTCTACAGAATAACCAGACTTCAAGCCCAATGAAAATTTACATGAGATCGCATTTTCGACAGCCTCCAACCCAAACATTCAAGGACACTAATATCTGTAATCACTTTCAGCATGATATGTATGCCAACATTCATTATGTAATTTCTCTACTAGCTTTAGTTTTATTTCCTGAATTTAGTTGTCTGATGTTGGCAGTTGATTCCATTTTAATTCTCTTGAGAAATTTGTGGAAGTAACAGGATAACTCCTTTAACATACGCATACTTACACTTCATGCATAATTTCTAGGTTATTGTTAAGCAAGTCTCATTTCTTTTTCCTTTCTTATTTTCTGTACACTTAAAAGTCCAATTGTAAGCCTAACCGTATTTAATCCCTTAGATCTCAAATTTTTGACAAATCTAGGAAAAACTTGGGATCTCATATTTCTAGACGTCTCGTTTTTACAATATCATCCTTCTTTTGTTAAAGATCCAACAATAGATAGTAATAAAATTGCAAATGCCTACGCAATTTCTTTGATGAATTCAAGTATGTTCTATCCCTAGGACTAACTAGTACAACACATGATAAACTACCGAAACTGATATCATATAAGTAAAGTAATACCGTAAGTGAATTCAGGGTAAAACAAGGAGCATCTAGAAATTTTGCTGACAATTTAACAAAAATAATTTTGTTAGTAGCTTTTAGTTCAATTGATTATCCTTTCAAGTCTAAGCACATGTTAAAATTCTAATTACTCATGACTGATTGATAAAATCGTCTTTTAGATTGTTAGAAAAATTGAGCAATTAAAATAATACTGAAACAGAAGAACAATTAGAACATTCAACGAAAGAGAGAGCAATTAGAAAGATCTTGCAAAATGATAATATCGCGCCGTGGTAAATGCCACTGTTCTAAAAGACGATTTTGCCGCTGCTCCGGTGCACACAGTATAACCGGCGGCCGTCATCCAGGATTAACGCGATCCGACTCTTAACGTGCACTTGTTAATTGTCGGGTAGGACTGCCTTGAACTTTGCCCATAAATTTGAGGAGAAAGAGAGAAAGGTCGAGAATGAGGAGAAGAGATCTGAGCCGAGAATTGCTTTCCCAAAACTCCCCACTATACCACGGCTACTCGAATAAGCTAACAAATACGGAGTGCGATGATCGGAGGCCAATAATTCTTGTTGAAGGGGCGGTGGTAGAACTTGGCATTGTTGTAGTGAACATTATTAATGTAGTAAGACAGAGACTTTGGCATGCTCCTCATATTAAAATTTGGGATTGTAAATTATAAGATTTTCTCTATTATTGTTTTGAATTTTCTGGAACCCTAGATGTTAGCACGGAGGAGGAGAGAGGATATGGATCATAGCTAAGGAATTTTGATGATGTATATTCCCTTTGATTAGTGGGTGTAAACTAGTGTAGAAACGGTAACAATTATTAAAAACCGGGTGCAATAAATTCCAACGGCAATAAACAGACGTAATAAATTGCAACAGCTATATTATCAATAAATTCCCAACAGTCACAATTTTAATGACCCTAAACAACTAGTAACGGTAAAAGATCCATAAATAGCGCGGCTAAAATATTGTCCGGAAAAATAAATATACCCTTAAGAAAAGAATCACCCACACTATTTTTCCAACGTGGGATACAACTCCCCCATAAAAGTAAAGATTTGCTTGTATCATTTTTCCAACATATAAGTGTTAAGACAAACGTGTTTTTGTGATAGCAATTTAGTAAAATTTATGACTATATATTATACACTACAAGTAATATTATTACCTAAAAATAACACTTACTGCCCTTGCAATTACTTTCAGAGCTTTTGATTATTTTTGCATGGTATTGGGGATTTGTCCCTGCAGGGTAGTCCCTGTAGAAGTAAGTGTTATAATTCATAATCGATTAAGATATTTGAGCATAAAAACGTAAAGAGAGTATTACATTGATAAAAGAAAGGGGAGAAACATAGAGAGAATTGGGGGAGAAAAAGAAACATAACATCACATCATTCTAAGCATAAGCAAAACCCTAAGCTAAGCACTGTCATTTATACCAAATAAATTTAGTTAGTTATGCTAAGGTGGCATTGGCGCTGACATGGCGTTGGTGATGTGGCATTGCTGATGAGACAATCGGGGAGAACCGACACTAATTCGGGAGTAACCCTCGGTAATATTCGTATTAGTAAGACTACGTAAATCTTATCATTTCCAAACCCTACCTTGACGAAAGCCTTTTTAAAACACTGTTTCGTTGTAGTTGTAAAGGAATTGGGATTTGGGAAAAGGAATAAGTACAATATAAGGCTACACGAGGGGCCCTCTGTTCCCTGATATTTTTAGGGTTCTCTTAGGTCTCGCTTGTTCGAGTGGCCTGTTTTGTACTGCGACTCTGTCGTTAATTATCGGAAAGAAAAAAAAAAAAAAAAAGAGAGGCCCTGAAGAGGTGTACTTGGGGTTATGTGTTCTGTGTTAACAGTTACTTTTTAATGGAGGGATCAGAGAGGTGAAAAACAGAAGGCATGCATGCCAAATTGTGTGGCGTAGCAGCAGGACTTAGTCAAAAAGTGCCAAGTATGGAGTGGTAAATCAACATCCCAATATTTGCTGGTTCACCCGAAGCAATATATTCTTATAATATCGGTAAAATCTCACACGATATGATAATCGATTTGGAAAAGAGGTTTTTACTTGGATAAAGGGTCTGTTTGGTCAAACTTTAAAAAAAATTATGTTTTTATATCAATTTTTGCCAAAGTGCTTTCCATAGTAATAAAATTTTTGGCGAAAAAAATTCAGTTTGTGCTTTTGTTTTTACATTAAAAGAAAATAATTATTTTTCTGTTTTTAAGAGTTTTTGCTTCCATTTACAAATATTCTTTTTTAATTACCATCAATTATGAAAAAAGTATTTTTTTTCAAAAATAGTCTTTTCTAAAAAACTCAAACAAACAGGCCTTGTTTTTCATGATAAATATTTTTTCAAAATTAAAAATTTGGTCAAACCGATTAAATTTAAATTAACAAGTTTATGCTATTAAATTAAATTGTTTATATAGTTACGTGAAGTTATAAAATTATTTGAACTTGCAATGCAAAGTTAGTCAAAAAGTGAGGGGATATCTCATCATAATAACATGGCAAAATTTGACTCTAATCCCAAATCAGAAAAAATATATTTTTTTTGTCACTCTAAGAAGGGGGAGTGAGAATCGAACCCGGAATTCCGGTGTGGCACACAAACTCCCCAACCAGGGGAGCTCCCGGGATATTCTCAATCAAAAAATATCATTCAATTGCTTTTGACATTCTAAATTTTATTATTTTGATAAAATTTTACTTATCTAAATCAGCTTTGTAAAATTTGGCAAATATGCATCAAATATATTTTCTTTGATAAATAAAAGTGATGGTCTGCATCGATACAAAATGGGAAAAGGGGAGACTGATAAAATCCACAAGGCCCTACCACAAACCAATTTGCAGGAAATATTAATGAGAAGCATATAATATAAGTGTGCATGGTTGATGTTAGATATTTTAATAAAAAATACATATTCTACATATTACGTAATAGTTTTTGAGTGTAAAAGAATAATTGATTTCTCCTTGAACATTAAATCAAAACCTTTGAAATTCTAATCTTAAATCATGCTTTCGGTTACGTTTTAAAATTCAATGTTGCATGATGATGCTATTTATGTTGGTAATCTTTATTGAACGCAAACAATTATATTTTGTATATATGATAGATTTTAAAATACCTACACAATAAATTATTGGAATATTTTCATTAACAATACTTATAATGCCTTGACCATATAAAGCCTTCGGTTACAAAAAAAATGAAATAAAATCTCCTAAATGCTTGGCAACGGCAATTTGATGGTAAATGAAAGAAATGCATGAAGGTTGTTATTGTGCATATAAAAAGTCTTTAAAGCCAAGTTTGAGAGAGCATTTGAAAAAATATAAAAGCTTTTATATTGAAAGGATTTCAATTTATTCTTCATTTTTCTTTCAAGATGGATTATTCTACTTTCGCTAAGTAAGGTGTTGTGGAGGTTCTAGCTTTTAAGGCTGTGCAGACCTTGAAAGTGCCAACTGTGGTTGGGCGTTGTATCCTGGAAGCGGCGCGTCGGTACCTGCTGCACCGGCTCAGATCCGAGAGGGGTTCGAAACCGTCTTAAAGAGAGCGTGATCCGCGCCTCACTCAACTGTGACTTTATTGGTACTTCGTCATTTTCAGTGTTTCAGGTGATATCCTTCTACTTTATATGTTTTATTTTATTATTATTTTCATTTGGTTCCAACAATTTTAAAAAGGTTTCATCTTATTTGTATATTTTGGAAAAACCATGAATTTATATAATCTGGGAAATCAATTGTGGAGATTGTTTAAGTTGCTAATATTTGCACGAAAAGTATATGAGCACAAATTGACCGCATTTCGCTCTTGGTATATATATTTAGATATTACTACATTGTTTATGTTTGATGCTACATCTTCTATGAGTTTTTGTACTCTTCATGCTTTTGATTTCTCAACTGAATAAATCCTAGTTAGATATGCACAATTGGCCCAATGGTATTTAAAAAAAAAAAAAAACATGGGCCATAATTATGTTATATTTTGAACAGAAAAAAGAAAAACAAGATCATGCGTGAACTGTTTGATAGCATGCTATTTATGGTCTTAATTTGACAAATACTAAAGCATAACTGGGCCTTGCAACATGCGATTTTGTTAAAACTTAGTTTTTAGTGAATTTGGGAAAAATCCAATTTGTACTCTTCATGGACAATCTTTGCCTAATCTCCTAGATTCAAACATTTATATATTGTGTTAATTGCAATGTCGATAAATAAACTTGTTATTAATTCCATAATAGGAACATACGAATATTACAATTCTCTGAAAAAGTAGTTGAATGGCACTTTTGTTATTAAAGTATCTATTGGTGTTTTTTAATGATTAGTGTCATCTCAATATGAAGCATTAGCCCACTGCCAAATTTAGTTACCATTTTAAAGTTTAATATGGTCATTTTCTTGACTAATTCCGTTACTTTGGACTTGCTTGATTGTTTACTCTTAGTCCCGCGTTAGATTGGCATGTATATATCTACCCAAATGATGAGGTTGCCAATGTTATTAATCTAAGCAAATATACTAGTAATACTAACAGTCTAAGATATACAGGTGATATGCTTTATTAGTTCTCTTTGGTCACATACATTCATTTGCATGGACCTATGCTAGATTTGTCTTGGTGGGTTATAGTATTGCTGGTTTTAAAAGAAAATATGGTAATACTAGTTATATCTATGTGTACCCAATTTGCTAAACTATGTTTGTCTTTACTTTGCCAATAGTGGGGGTTTAATCATGTAGAATATCCTTGGAGAATCCCGGTACATCCTATTTAAGAGATGAATGAAAGCTGACGTGCGTACTTTCTTGTGCTTGCACAATGGTACTATTAGATGTGCCTTATTTAAATGGGCCACATTCCAAAAAAAAAAAAGGTTGAACACTTTAAAATAAAAATGTTTAATTTCAAATGTTGATATGGTTTACTTGAACCGATCCATGTCTTTTAATTTTGTTCAATGGCGATAATTATATATGTCCTTTATGTATGAACAAAATTAAATTTGTTTACAATTGAAATTGAGCTTCAAATGTAAGTAAATATGCTCTTGGTTGCTTCACCGGAATTAGTCAAGTTACAAAGATACGATATTTGGTTGATCAAAAAACAAATATACAATATTTAATGAGTTTTAACACCTTGTTTCCGGGTAATTATGTTTTAATGCCTACTATTGGTAACTTTGGTTGACGTTGAGTAATTGCATGAAAACTCCATCTACTTAAAGGCTTGAATTTCAAGCCAACTGGTTTGTAGATAACTTATAACTAAGTTGTTGGTGTATATAGTCTTTGATGTTGGTCACTTTAGTGTGGCCCCCTTGAATCACAATTTTTACTTTCACATTTAAGCCTTATCTTGTCTAGGCAGATCCTAATCTATAAGAATGTTAGGCAATGTAAAACTGATGAAACAAAGGCCAGATTAATATGAGTTTCATAAGAGTCGTTGTCGAGACCTTTGGTAGTATGTTTTATCCCAAGGATATATTGCACTTAAAAGCAACATCATGATTGTCTTAGATTATTCGATGGAGTGTTGCTAATTGAAGAACATTGTCAAAAATATTGTCAAATAATTCAATGTTTACTAGTGATCAATATTTAAATTTGGCTTGGATATTATGTAAGAGAGTACATTCATATTGCAAAGATTGTCATTAAGACAAATTGATAGCTCTACCCTTATTGCGTTGTTTCATCTCATACTCTTGTATTTAGGCACGTTGGCAAGAAGTGGATAGTATGAGGTATGGTACGATTGGCATGGTTTATGAATGTGGCAATAATAGAATAGTGGCATTTTGGATTTGATATGTTGTCCGTGATGGGCGTTGCCAGAATGTGGCATGTCAGTTTGTTGTTGGGCGAGCGTCAAAGGCTGTGTAGTGCCAATGATGCAAGGAAGCGACAGCAGACTTATGTTGTTTGGAAGTGGTGAAAAATATATATTACATAGATCTCTTGTGCCACTAAGATAAGATATGAATGGAAAAGTGTAATGCCATGACAATGGTAGGTCCAGATTTGTCACTAATGGCGCCAATGATGATACAATGTGTTACGAGGGCATAAAAGCTCTAGTTAGAGTTAAGATCTGGATAGGGATGGCAATGGGACGGGGCGGGTATGGGGGGTGTCTCCTTCATACCCGTACCCGCCACCCAAATTCTATAGCCGTACCCGCCCCATTACCTGCCACGGGTATGAAGTAGATACCCGTACCCGCCCCGGCGCGTACAAACTCATACTCATACCTGCCCCATTACCCGCGGGTATCCAATAGGCATGCATTACCCGCCCCGTACCCTCTCTAATGTGTATAGAAAACAATTATCTATACCGGGTCATATTAGTTATTTAATACTACTTTTAAAAATTAATTATATTTTTTTATAACATTGATAAACAATTTGGGTTATTAAATTTAAACATGTATTTTTTTAATTTGAAGGTTAATTATGTACAAAATAAAGAGAGTATGGCGGGTATGAGGTGGAGCAATGCGGGTATAGGGCGGCGCGGGGCGGGTACAAAACTATGCCCGTACCCGCCCCATACCCGTGACCGGTACGGGGCGGGTACACCGAACCCGTACCCACTACCCACCCCACTTATACCCGTACCCTCCTCAAACGGGGTGGGTACCCGCGGGTAGCGAGTTTTACCAGCCCCATTGCCATCCGTAGATCTAGATGGCATCAAGGGGGATGAGACTTAAGCCTAAAAAAGAAATTGGGTCACCTATGAGGATACCTTGAAAAGGGACAAACGAATCATAGAGTGATCAGTGGGTGAGCATGCATTTCATTTTATTATTATCTTAGTTCATCCCTATGGTGCGGCATGCTTACTTGTGGCGATGTTGAGGTTGAGCTAGTTACGCTCTTAATGAGGTCTATAGCCCCTATGTTGGGGTGGGGTGTATGGCCACGAGTACACTCCTGATAGACTCACCTATATAAGTGTGGGAGTAAGGCCGCTTCCTATGAGAGTTTGGGCTAACTCTCTAGAGCGCTCATGAATCCAGGATGATGCACAGGGCCATAATGTGCACGCTTTAGAAAGCCTATGGGGGCACCTTGGATACCATGTGTGTGAAGCACTCTACATGCCCTTAAGCAACCAAGGTTTAAAGGCTAAGTCCACCGTGGTTCTAGTACGGGAGTTGTTGAAACACTAAGTGAGGATTTAAAGGTATTGCTACTCTCATGATGCACGGGGTCCTCACTTAGCCAAAAATATATTTCTTTTCAAAAAACTATTCTTGTTCATTTTTATTAAAATAAGTGGGGGAATGTTAGATATTTTAATAAAAAATACATATTCTACATATTACATAATAGTTTTTGAGTGTAAAAGAATAATTGATTTCTCCTTGAACATTGATTCAAAACCTTTGAAATTCTAATTTTAAATCATGCTTTCGGTTACGTTTTAAAATTCAATGTTGACATGATGATGCTATTTATGTTGGTAATCTTTATTGAACGCAAACAATTATATTTTGTATATATGATAGATTTTAAAATACCTACACAATAAATTATTGGAATATTTTCATTAACAATACTTATAATGCCTTGACCATATAAAGCCTTCGGTTACAAAAAAAAATGAAATAAAATCTCCTAAATGCTTGGCAACGGCAATTTGATGGTAAATGAAAGAAATGCATGAAGGTTGTTATTGTGCATATAAAAAGTCTTTAAAGCCAAGTTTGAGAGAGCATTTGAAAAAATATAAAAGCTTTTATATTGAAAGGATTTCAATTTATTCTTCATTTTTCTTTCAAGATGGATTATTCTACTTTGGCTAAGTAAGGTGTTGTGGAGGTTCTAGCTTTTAAGGTTGGGCAGACCTTGAAAGTACCAACTGTGGTTGGGCGTTGTATCCTGGAGGCGGCGCCTCGGTACCTACTGCACCGGTTCAAATCCGAGAGGGGTGCGAAACCGTCTTAAAGAGAGCGTGATCCGCGCCTCGCTCAACTGTTACTTTATTGGTACTTCATCATTTTCAGTGTTTCAAGCGATATCCTTCTACTTTATATGTTTTATTTTATTATTATTTACATTTGGTTCCAACATTTGATATAGTGTAATTCTGAAACTAATACTGCTATTAGTCTAGGATATTAGATTAAGATTAGACTTGGAATGGTCATTAAGGATACATGTATGGTTGTGGCAATTTTTTAATAAGTGCTTCATTGTTGTTAGCTAGTTAGAGGAGTTAGTTAGGATTTCAAGAATATATAGGTGAACTGTTGTTGTTGAATGATAGGTCGAATGATAATACAAATTGTAACTCTCTTTCTTCATCCCTTCCTTCTTCTTCTTCTTCTCCCATATTCTTCTCAATATCATCATTCAGTTGATCTTCGAGGGGCAAACCGACCCTTCCTAGATTAACCCGTATCAGTGTTATATCAACATTTTTAACAAAACTACATCATACTTAATTAAAATAATTCTATTAAGTTTGATAAAGGGTGCTAATATATGCCATCATTTTTGGAAAAAATTCATATATTCTAACGAAATTATACTTCTATACTAATGGGATCATATGTCATGTTAGTATTTTATAGCAAATTCATGATATTTTAGCTAAACTTACTAAAATAGTTCAATTTTTAAAACCTCAAGGTATATACCTTCTTGATGGCTAGCTGTCGTTTGCTTACTCTAATTTGATTCTATTTGTCTTTGTTTAGAATCTTCCAGATGCATTGGGATTCCTGATTGTATTTGTACTAATATTGAGCATTAACTTTTATTACAAAGAAATTATTTTTATCTTTTTAATGTACAATATCAGGTAGATATCTAGAAAAATCCTTTGTAAATAACCTCCTGCTGTGGAGAATAATTTTCCAATATTTTAAATTTTGGTCATAATGTTAAATTATAATTTACTTTTTGACTTTAAAAAAATGTTGGATCTGTAAAAATATAAAAACTGAGAAATACAAAAGAATTGCTTGAATGAGTTTGATACTTGCATTCATGAAAATAAACTAATTTATAGTACAAATAAACTAATAAATTCTAGGCTAGAAATGTAGATCTTGTCTACTAATAGTCTTTACTACTAGGACTATTACATGTATATACAAATAAAATACAAAAGAAATACATAAATAAAATTCATATTGAACTAGTTATTTTCAACACTCCCCCTCATGTTGGAGCATGTAAATTTACAATGCCCAACTTGTAAAGAAATGATGAAAATAGAGGAGAATCGAAAAACTTGGTAAAAACACCCGCTACTTGACCTGCCGACAGCACGAATGAAGTGTTAATAACCCAAGCCAATAATTTTTCTCAAACAAAATGACAATCCACCTCTATGTGTTTAGTCTTCTAATGGAAAACGGGATTTGAAGCAATGTGAAGCGCCACTTGATTATCACAGAACAAGATTGCAGGCTTGTCTATCTTGACTTGAAGATCGCTTAAGAGACACTGTAGCCAAACTAACTCACTAGTCGTCGTTGCCATAGCACGATACTCTACTTCAGCAGATGAGTGAGAAACAACAGTTTGTTTCTTAGAACGCCAAGAAACTGGGGAACCACCAATGAAAATAATGAAACTTGTAGTAGAACGTCGAGTTGTAGGGCAACCAGCCCAGTTAGCCTCACAATAAGCTCAAATACTGAGATCGCAATCACTAGGAAGAAAAATCCCCTGTCCCGAGACTCCTTTAACATAACGAAGCACACGATAAGCCGCCTCTAAATGCGGCATTCGAGGATCATGCATGAACTGACTAAGAATCCGAACTGCATAATAGATATCAGGTCGAATAATGGTGAGACAAAGTAAACGCCCAACTAATCGACGATACCTTCCTGGTCTTCAATATGATCTCCTACTTGATTCATCAAATAATGATTCTGAACAATGGGTGTGGAAACAAGTTTAGCACCTAGGAGTCCTGTTTCATTCAAAATATCAAGAGCGTATTTCCTTTGACTTAAAACTATTCCTTCTTTTGACCGAGCACCTTGGATTCCAAGAAAGTATTTAACAGGGCCTAGGTTCTTAATTTCAAACTTGCCATCGAGGGAAGACTTAACCTTTTCAATATATTCCACATTATTCCCAGTTATGATTACATCATCAACATATACCAAAATCCCAGTAAAAACCGAATTATGCATGTAAGTAAACAATGAATAGTCTGACTTAGATTGTGTGAAACCCATGTTTGTTAGAAAATTAGCAAATTTTTTATTCCAATTTCTAGAAGCTTGCTTTAACTCATATAATGACTTTCGCAAACGACAGACCTTATCCACGTGTTTCTTTTCAAAACCTTGTGGAAGTTTTATATAAACTTCTTCATCAAGATCACCATATAAGAAGGCATTGTTTACACCCAACTGATGTACAACCCAACTTCTAGCGGCTGCAACTGCAAGAACACAACGTAAAGTAACAAGTTTGGCCATAGGAGCAAAAGTGTCATGGTAATCTATACCTTCGACCTGTTTATAACCCTTGGCGGCTGAACGAGCTTTGTACCGTTTAATGGTACCGTTTGATTTGTACTTAATCGTGTACACCCACTTCGAATCAATGGGCTGCTTTCCCAGTGGCAACTCTTCTAAAGACCAAGTTTGGTTTTGTTCAAGTGTCGAAATCTCCTTCTCCATAGCTTCTTTCAAACGTCCAAATTGAACTGCCTAAGAGAAATTATGTGGCTCATCACTGGAAGTGATGGCTCGTAGCAGAGTTGAATGAGAGTTAGCAAATTGTACATTTGAAACAAAATTTGAAATCGGATAGACCATACCTAAGTCGACCTATGAAGCAGTAGGACGAGGATGGGCTATAGATGGGACATCAACAATGTAGCCTTGATACTTAGCGGGCATCGAACAAGTAGGGACTGATCTACCCAACCCAACACCCCTCTGCTGCTACGGGCTGCTGTCAGTGACAGCAGCTTCTGTGGTATCCACAGCACCGCTGTCTAGGGGTGCTGCGGTTGATGCCGGTGGTTTGGCCACTCGAGCCAAAATTCCTAGCGGTGTCATCCTCAAAATGAATTAGCTCAAATTGATCTTGTATCGTAGTGTTCTCTTTATGTTCTTGAAGAAATGGAAATTCATTTTCACAAAATATTACATCACGGGAAATTTCAATTTTTCTATTATCCAAATCATATACTTTATATCTTTTTTTTCCGTGAGGATATCCTATATATATGCACTGATTAGCACGAGACCCAAACTTATCACCACCACGATCTTTATTATGAATGTAACATAAAGATCCAAAAGTACATATGTGAGTATATGAAGGAGTTTTACCAATCAACATCTAGTATGGACTCCTATTCTGCAACCGAGGAGAAGGCATGAGATTAATTAAATATGCTGCTGTTAGAACACATTCTCCCCAAAATTGTATCGGAAGCCCTGCTTCAAACTGTAAAGCACTTGAGACCTCCAAAAGATGACGATGTTTCCTCTCCACAACACCATTTTGTTGTGGCATGTCCGTACATGAGTTTTGAATTTGTGTCCCTTTTCCTGCATAAAATTCAAGCAAAGGTCCAAACAAAAGTTTTGCACCATTATCACTCCCCACTTGCCTCACCTGCAAGCTGTACTGAGTTTGTACTAAATGACAAAAATCCATGAGAATCTTGTGAGACTGAGATTTGTCTCGCATCAGATACACCCACGTACATCTACTATAGTCATCCACAATAGTAAGAAAGAAACGAGCCCCAATCAAAGATAAAGTACGATAAGAACCCCAAATATCAACAACAACAACAACAACAAACCCAATGCCTCTAAGGGCTCCCGCATAAGCAAGGTCTGGGGGGGGGGGGGGGGGGGGGTACATGTACGCAGCCTTTCCCCTTCAGGGGGCTACTCTGAAGAGAGGCTATTTTCGAGGACCCCCAACCTGAGAGTCTGGTCCGCAATATAGAGCAAAAGACCTGGCAGTAGGAGAGCATCAAGCATGAGTAGGGCAAAACACACGACGAGCAAAACAACAAACTCAAAGCAAGCCACATCAGGCACAAATCAACATATAAGATAAAGGTAAGGATAAAGATAGAGATAAAGATAAGTATGCAAGTAGCAAGTATCAGCTCATGAAGAACCCCAAATATCGCAGTGAATTAATTCAAAACATGAATTAGTCTTGGTAATAGAAACAGGAAAAGGTAACCGAGTCTGCTTAGTCCGATAACACGAATCACTAACAACATCCAAACTTGTTCCAAAATCCAAATGTGGAAAACTTGATAACTTAGAAAAAGGGACATGCCCCAACCTACGATGCCACTAAATAGCCTCTTTCGTAGACCTCTCCACTCGGGCGGCTCTTGGAGCAGCTGAACCATCCAGCAGGTATAGCTCATCTTGCTATCTACCCACTCCAATCAGCCTCGTCGATGGTAGGTCCTGTATAACACAAAACTTGGGGTAAAAGCTTAATGCATAATTTCTATCTCTAGTCAATTTGCTCACAGAAAGTAAATTGCAATAAAAATCAAGAATTTTTAACACATCCTTAAGGACAAGATCGTTGGAAATCTTGGCCAACCCTACATGAAAAACCGATAAGCATGAGCCGTTTGGTAGCCTAACTGGCTTAACCATTGTATTAACGAAAATGTTGTCCAAAACAAAATTCGTCGAAACCATGTGATTGGAAGCACCCTATCAATAATCCACACATCGTTATTAAACAAAGCCTGACCTGTCAAGTTTACACAAGGAGAACTAGTCTCGGAACTGAGGAGGGTCAACAATTGTTGATACTGCATTGCGGAAAGTCCCATAACCGAACTGTCAGCCCCTGCGGGCCCCACTGCCCGACCACCACCAGCAGGTGTCGGCTGCTGCAGCTGCGCGGCTGCGGCTACGGCCCGATCCCCCGTGTTTTGTGTGCGTTGTCTCCACCCTGCGGGATATTCTATCAACTCATAGCAGTGGTCTCTTGAATGTCCTTGCTTCTTACAATGAGAACAAAATGAACGGTTATTGCGTTTGGAAGGTGGTCCGTTTGAAGAGAACGAACCACCTCCCATCTCAACGTTCCCTCTAACAGCAAGGGCAGTAGCCTTCGGTACCACAACATTTCCTGAAGCAATACTTTGTTGCTTTTCTACTTGATATAGTGTGGAGTTGGTACTAGCAACGGTTGGAAGAGGCCTAGTATTCATGAGTTGTGAACGAATTGTTGAAAAAGAAGCATCTAAACCCATTAGTAAGTCAAGGAGCCTTTCCATATCTCGAATACCAGAAATGGCTTGTGCGGAACCGCAAGTGCAAGGTGGAATAGCTACAAGAGTGTAGAGTTCATCCCATAACGCTCTTAATTTTGTAAAATAATCGAAAATTGGCATGTTATCTTGATTTAAACGTAAATTTCATGTTTGATTTCATAAACTCGAGGAACGTTACCTTAAGAAAACTGTCCATTTAAATCTAACCAAGTGTCATGCGAAGTTTCAAAATACGGAATGCTAGCATTAATCTCTTTGGAAACCGAGTTAGTGAGCCAAGAGGAAACCATAGAATCACATAACGCCCCAATTTTCAAAATCCGGCGAATCTTCGTCTGGTTTGTTAATGGTTCCATCTAGGAAACTAATTTTTATTTTAGCTGTAAAAACTTTAATGATAGGTCGCCTCCAACCCGGAAAGTTTGGGCCAGTTAAAATGTCTTATACAAAGACTAATCCCTGATGATCCGAGGGATGCAAATAGTAGGGAGAATCCATATTAGGAACTCCCCCCTGAAACGACAACCGGAGCAACAACTTGATTGATTTCTTCCCTCGACATTGTGAAAAGACGCAATAAAAACACAACTAAAAACAAGTATCAAGAGGGAAAAAAATCGTACAGAAGTAGATGAAGAAGCAGCAAGCTGTGCAACAACGGATAGGAAAATCGGATCTCAAATCCACTCTGATACCATGTAAAAATGTAAAAACCAAGAAACACAAGAAATTGCTTGAATGAGTTTGTTACTTGCATTCATGAAAATACACTAATTTATAGTATAAATAAACTAATAAATTATAGGCTAGAAATGTGAATCTTGTCTACTAATAGTCTTTACTACTATAGTATTACATATATACACAAATAAAATACAAAAGAAATACATAAATAAAATACTTATTAAACTAGTATTTTCAACAGGATCCAACTCATATTTTATTTGTTTAGTAATAATTTTATTTTGTTGTGTCAAAAATAGAAAAAGAAAAAAAAGGAGAAGTTAAATGTTGATTTTATTTTGTTATTTATTGGTACTTACTTTTACGGTAGGAGTTGAATAGGTAGAAGGAAAAAAAAAGGTTAAGTGGAGGGGTTATGTACACGGTTGAGGGAGAGTAAAAAGAAGCGGAGGAGAAGAAAATTTGAGTGTTTTGATGTATTGAATTTTAGTTATAATTAGAAATTGTAATTTTTAAAATTTATAATGAAAGTTTGATATCTGATTAGGTTGTGATTTTTTTCCACGTAAAAATCTCGTGTGTTGTTTCGTTAATTTTGTTTGGTTTTTCACTTCCGCTCGTGCTCGATTTGTGAATTTTTCCAACAAAAAATAAATATAATTTACTGTCTGATATGTTTTTTTTTAATATCACCCCTCCACATTCCAGAACACTTGATTTCTAAAATTTAGATGATAATTGTGAACCTTCAAAGAAAGGGTTAAAAGCAAGAGACACTGGTACCATATATCTTTATCTGAATTATATGTCATGTCAATACTTTCTGATAAAAACTCATCAAAATTTGACTGAGGATGTCCGGATAATAAAAATTTTAAACCTCATGGTATCTTCTTGGTGATCGATCCTGCTTTTAAAAGCTTTTACTGAATCGAGCTATTCAAGCTTTTAATAAGCCGCTATCTTTTTAAGAACCAAATTAAACACTTTCATAAAATATTTCCCTAATTGGAAAAATTAATTCTTGAAAAAAAAAAAAGACACATCATAGGAGGCCCTTACAAAAGTAAAATATAGGCTGGGCCGGGGATATTCCATAAGCTGGCACAGCCCATAAACGGGGTTAGTCTCAAGCCTGTTAGTGACACAACATATAACATAGGTCACTATGATAAAGTAAAGCAAAGCAAAACAACATTCCCAGTGCACCAAGGGCTCCCACCTAAGCAGGATCGGAAGGTGGATGTACGCACCCTTTTTCCTTCAGGGTAGCAACTTGAAGGGAGGCTGTTTCTAAGAAACCCCAATCTGAGGGTTGCAACACGAGAACTTCCCAAGAGGTCACCTATCTTGATACTACCCTCGCCCAAGCACGCTTAACTTTGGAGTTCTAATGGGATCCGATGCTTACATGTTGGTATCCTCTTCGGTAACATAGGTCACTATGATATGAAATCAAATGTTTCTTTTTTAATAATTAATAGAGGATGAACATGCTAATACAACAAAGAGAGCTTTAATATGCCTTGGTAGACTAATACAACAAATGAGTCAAATAATGAACATACTAATATCTTTTGAACCAAGTACAAACAACAATTTGAAAGCTCTCTTAGCACTCAAACTTGAGCTTAAATCATTAAAACTTATCGAAGTCAAGTTTGAATAAGCGGAAGCCCAAATCGGTTTGATTTGTTCATGACCATAGGTAAAGATTACAGACATTTCATTGCGCTAATTAAACAATACAGGTCCTACCCATTTGCGTGTTAATTAAGAGCACTAGTCTGCACTTATAATCATACCAAAAAAAGTGCCTGGAAGGTATGGTTCTCCTTAATCTTTCATTAGAATGATTTAAATATGAAAGAATGAAGTTGCATTCTAGGAACAAGTTGGTAATGCCATTTTTTTTTTTTTTTTTTAATAACCGAGGTTCACCCTTAACAATACACAGGTTGCAAAAAAAGAACTGTAAGGAACAAAGATGGCAAATTGAGCTCAATTAGGTATACTTATGCCGATAAACTGTATTGATATATGCTCATTTAGACAAGTAAGCCTCCAAGCTCAAACTCAGCAAGATAAGTTAAATAAGCAAGCTGGACTCAGCTCGAGCTTGAATCAAGCCATGCATTTTGAACTAGTTCCTGCTACACTTCTTCCCCCTTTTCTTAATTTTATGCTTTGCTTCATCTGTTTAACTTATTTTTGAGTTCTATCCAACATATACGATATTTTATGGATTTAAATTCTATCTGTTAAAAAAAAAACCTAGAAAATTTCAAGGATAAGCCAAAAAGAGCATAGGAATACAATCATTAAAAAATAGGGTAACATCTAAATAAAAATTCACAAATTATTAACAGCAAAAAATAAATCATATTTGGTCGGCTGAGCGATTTACACTTAATTTAGGGATGAGTTGTCTAGTGATCTCATGCTCTCCTTAAATTAATGGCTTCATAAATTATTAATCTTCTTTTTAAAATTACTATTATTATTATAAGTGTAATTAAAATTAAAATCTCATACGTTATTGCAAAGTCTCCACTTCTCTCAAAAACCTCCAAACTCCAATCCCAAGCATTATAGGTCATGACTTACTTATTAATGAATTCACTCTTGCATTTAAGTTGGAGACTTGTATTTTTTTTTGAACATTTGCGTGCAAGGTTTTGAGTAAACAAACTTTAGGCTAATTTAGCATGACGTCTTTTAAAAAAATAGTTTAAGAATTGAAAGAAAATTTCAATAAAAAGTTAGTAGTTAAAAGTGATAATTTAAGTTTAAAACAACGTGATATATGGACGTAACGTTTCATTTTTTTTAAATTGTAAACACCCTCGGTGCATCGCACGGGATAACACTAATTTTTTTTATTATTGACAAAGAAATGATAAAGTCGATGATTGCTTTGGGCTCGGGTTTTTGCTATGTTCAGGTATGGAGGCCTTTGGAGCTGTTGGGGTTCTTTTGGAACTATTGTGGTTGCATGATTTTGGCTGCTTAAGGTGCCAACTGGAGAGTTTTCTTTCTGTTTTTGTCCGAGTTCAGTGTTTTGGGAGTTTGGAAGTTGTATTCCTTCTATCTTTCGTATTTTGCAGAGCCTACTAGGTTGATTTGTTAAAGCAAATTTTGTTTGTTTTTGTGTTTTCAAATTTTTTTCGTCTTTTTTTAAGCGTTTGCTTTTTGTTTTAATCCTTTACAGTGATTTTGACATTATGTCTTAAAAAAATAGCACTACAACAGTAACAATATGGTTTTGACTTTTTATATTAAAATAAATAAGTTTAGTAAATAAATTTTTTTTGTTCAATAAAATTTATATTAAATTTATGTTTTAAAGTTTTACTTCCATAAAAGTTTAAAGTAAATATTTTCTAAACATTATTGATTAGTTAATACAATAACTAATTCAACAGCTGAGGATTTATTTGCTATCCGTCTGCTTTTAATTTTTAATTCAAGAAACCAAAACACATATTTTAAAAATAAAAAAAAATAAAACTAATTTTACTTTCTAAAAGCTTTGAATAAAATAAATAATAATATTAAATAGGATTGTTTACACCAAAAGTCTATGTAGTTTTGTTATTGTGTCAGTTTAGTTATTATATCTTTAATTCTATCAGTCCCTCTATAATTTATATTTTGTCAATTTAGTATTTGGCTAAATTAAAGTTAAGTTATTGACATAATTGTTAATGATACAATCACATTATATACAAATAATCAATTATAAATTCATCTATTAATTCAATTTAACTCAATTTATGGCTGAATTATTAAAAATTTTATTAATAATCTAACATAAATTTTACTTTAAAGACTATTTTGACACAATTTTAATTGTATGAGGACTAATGACACAATTAAAAGTACAACGAATGTACTTTTAATAACCCCGTTAATTTTTTTTTCAAAACTCAAATTTCTCATTTCTTAAAACAAGCCTTAAGCTTTTTTTTTTTTTTTTTTTTTTTTGAGTTTCTCCAAATGCCAAAAAAAAAAATTTAATTTTTAGTTACCATAGAAAAAATTAAAGTGTACGGATCTCCATTTTATTCTTCCTTTATCTTTATTTATTTATTTGTTTTCAATTTCTCCTCTCGTTAAATGATTGTTTATGTTAAACATTAAAAAAAAAAAAAAAAAAAGCTGGCAGAATTAGACTTAATAATTTAGATTATGTCTCTCAATTAAGGGTTGTTTACGCCAAAGGTCTCTATATTTTGCTTATTATGCCAATTTGATCCTTATACTTTTAATTGTATTAATTTAGTTCCTGAACAATTCAAAATATTTTAATTTAGTAATTTGATTAAATTTAAGTTATGTTAATGACGTAATTTTGAATGGTAAAATCATGTTAGATGCAAATAACTTATTAAAAATTTATCTGTTTACTCAATTTAACCAAATTCGAAGCCGAACTATTAAAACTTTCATTAAAAACTTAACATAAATTTTTTTTGAAGAACTAAATTAACATATTTTGAATTATATATGGACTAAATTGACACAATTAAAAGCATAAGGACTAAATTAATATAATAAATAAAGTATTGAAACCTTTGGTATAATTAATTAATTAATTAATAATAATTAGAATAAAAAGAAAAGGAATGATTAGGTGGGAGCAGTTGAATCCAACATCATAGTTTAGACATTATAGGTGTCCTGGCTTAGTTTCATGCTTTTGCTTCTTTCTTTTTTATTGGTCCACATGACAATGCAATAAATATATGGAGTTATCCTTAGAAAAAGAAAAAAATTATTACTTAATTAATCCGAAATTTGATTATTTATCATCTAAATATCTTAACATTTTAAAATATACAATGTAGTACCTTAAAGTTTAATTATTTATGTCAAAAGTTCCTGTACTTTTATTCATTGTGTCAATTTAGTCTTTGTATTTTTAATTATGTCAATTTAATCCCAATACAATTCAAAATGTGTTAATTTAGTCCTGAGGAAAAATTTTATGTTAAATTTTTAACAAAATTTTTAATAGTTCAGACATAAATTGGGTTAAATTGAGTAAATAGATAAATTTATAATAAGTTACTTGTATCTAACATAATTTTTCTATTTAAAATTACGTCATTAACTCAACGTAAATTTGACAAAAGGACTAAATTGTAACATTTTGACTTGTTCGGGGACTAAATTGACACAATTAAAAGTACAATGACCAAATTGACACAGTGGGCAAAGTACAAGGATCATTGGCATAAATAACTCAAAATTTTACCACATAGGTATCTTGGACTTTTAAAATTCTATCAATTAAGTACCCTTTTTCTAAAATTTGATAGCTTTTCGTTAAAGAATGCTAAAAGAAGTATGATTTTGACAATATATATGTATATTCATTCGAATTTGATGATTTTTACCCAAAAAATGTTGAAAAGACACAGGATTTTAGCAATATATAGCTAGTTTATATCCAAATTTAGTGGATTTTTATTATAATTTGTTAAATTTTTACTAAAAACATTGACATATTCTATATATATTATCATAATCATGTACTATATTAGCATATTTTGTATGAAATTGGCCTGATTCTAACAATAATTCATTAAATTCCGACACATAGTATCCAAGTGTTAAAATATTCAAACGTCAAGCTACCTTATTGTATATATTGAAAAATCAAGGCACCTAGGTGATATATAGTCAAATCTCAAGGTAACAAAATGATAATTTTCTTTAGAAAAAAAGGCCATTGTTATTGTTGTTGGATTCTTGCGTGGAGTCTGGTTCTATGTTGTTATAACTAAATCAATGGAGTGGAGGATTGGGCTGAGGTCCAAAGGCGTAGCCCTCGGCAAAATGTTTTGGGCCTTGTTTTAGGCCCAGGTGATGGCCCAAGCTCATTTTGGTGGTCTATTCTGAGATGATTGAGTTTTCATTTGCGTGCGTTTATATAAATTCTGTCTAGAATTTGAGAGAGTGTGATGAGATCAGGAAAAAAAATCTCTATGTAAAACCAGCAATAAAATATCCTTGCAACTCCGCATACATACGCATTTTAGGCCGAATCATGAAAATCATGTGTGCTTGCTTTTATTTTACTCGTTGAATCTTTCGTGGTGTTTTAGTTGTTAAGTTTTATAACAATTGTTGGAGTATTTTCTACTAATATTAGGATAATGATAAAGATTTTAGAAAATTTGTTAGGTTGAAATTATCTTATCATTAACAAAACATATCCCAACAGTAGGTATGAAGTGGGCTTGTGCATTATTCACGCTTCAAGCCTAAACAAGCATTTGCGTGAGGGGGCATGTTAGAATATAAAACCAATCTTAAATCTCCACCTATCAACTTAAGCTTTTGGGATAATTTGTTACTTGATATGGTATCAGAGTCTTGTTGGCCAAGAAGTCACGAGTTCGAATCTCAGCAGCCTCCATTTTCAATATTAAAACAATTTAAGCACAAGGTATGAGGTGAGCTTGTGTACTACCACGCTTCAAAAATAATATGCATTTGCGTAAAGGGACATGTTAGAGTATAAAATTATTTCTTGGGCCTTCAACCATCAGCTTAAACTTTTAGGAACTATCCAAAATTTTTTGAAATGGGGTTTTATTTATTAGTTTTTCAAATCTAGACCTTTGAGGATGATCTTGTGCAAAGATGACACAAAGAGCAGAAACTGAGTATCATGGACCATTGGTGGAGCCAACATTATAGAATTGGGAGCAGGTGTCTTCAACGACTTGAAAAAAATGTTACACCAAATGATTGTGAATTTTTTGTGATGTTTTGTTTAAATTGTATTATAAATGATCTTTACATGTATGCAGGGATAGTAATGGGGCGGGTAAAACCCGCTACCTAGGATGGGTACGGGTATAAGTGGGGCAGGTAGTAGGTACGAGTTAGGTGTATCCGCCCCGTACCCATTATAAGTATGGGACCTGTACGAGTATAGGTTTGTACCCGTCTCGTCCCGCCTCACCTCATACCCACCATACCCTCTTCATTTTGTACATAGTTAACTTTCAAATTAAAAATAAGTGTTTAAATTCAACAATCCAAATTGTTTATCAATGTTATAAGTATTAAATAATTAATATAAGCGGGTATAGATAATCGTTTTTTACGCATATTAGGGAGGGTATGTGGCGGGTACTGGTTACCTGGCGGTAATGAGGCGGGTATGGGTACGAGTATCCATTTCATACCTGTGGTGGGTACGGGCATTGGATTTGGGTGGCGGGTATGCGTACGGAGGAGGCACGTCCCGTACCCCACCCCGTCTCATTGCCATCCCTACATGCATGTAAGTTTTGTGGTATTTTCTTATATCATCATATTTCAATACTCTATCCCTATTCCCAAATTTTGGTATATGTCTTGATTTTTTAAATTTTAGTCATATTAATATATATTCGTGTATACTATTAGATACTTTATTTGTCCTACATTCTTACCACTGTCCCTCGATGAAGAGATTTTATGGACAAATCATTGTCCTAGACTGGGAAAGAAAAAAGAGATAAAATCAAATGCTATGTTAAGTGGCTGTCGGGAAACTTGGAAGAGCAAGAGGCTATTTGCAAATGTTGAGGACTCCACATGTGAGTCTTGTGAAATCTCATATTGGGTTGAGAGAAAGAAGGGATCACCTTATAAGCTTATGGGTTACTCCACTTAATGTTAATTGATTTTAAAATGGAACCTGATGAGGTTCAAATAAGGAATGGTGATGTAACAGAAATGCAGAGAGAGAAGCAGAGTCAGAATAAGTAGAAGAACGCAGTATAGTAGATATATTTCATTGGATGCTTTTCTCATACAGATGACAAGGATATTTATAATGGGATTTATCCAGCTCACACCCAAGCAATGTCCCTGCTGTAACTAGATGTTAGATAACAGAATTGGAAAAGAAATTAAGTAAAAGATATTACGTATACTTAGTAGCTAACGTTACTTATTCTTAAGGAAATTCCCTAACAACTTTGTATACTGTATCATAATTTTTCCCTTGAAAACACCCTTGTCCTCAAGGGTGGAAATCGGGAAACTTCAGATGTAAATCGTGTAAAAATTCCCAAGTAGCTTCTTCTGCAGGCATTCCCTTCCACTTGATAAGTCCCTTAGCAGCCGCTCGGTGACCCCTTCTGACCATTTTTCTGTCCAACACCGTTTCTGGTTGCTTCTTGGACAGCTGATCCCAGTCACATGGTATGGCTACAGGCTGTAAGGGGAGAGGTCCAGAGTGCATTTTTAGCTGTGAGACATGGAATACATCGTGGATCCTGGCTGATGGAGGTAAAGCGAGCTTATATGCAACCTTGCCAAATGCACTGACAATCTGAAATGGCCCATAATACCTTGGTGAAAGCTTATTGTTGCTACGATGGGCTACTGTTATCTGCTTATAAGGAAGTAGTTTCAAGTAGACCCAATCACCAATATTGAAGCTTCGATCAGTCCTTCTTCTATTAGCTATCTGAGTCATTCTATTCTGAGTCCGCTTAAGATGATATTTCAGTGTATTGATCATCTCTTCCCTTGCCTGCAAACTTCTATCCACAACTTCCACCTCACTTTCCCTTGCTAAGTAAGGTAAATGTAAGGGTGGTGGTTGCCCATAAACAACCTCGTAAGGAGTCTTTTGAGTAGATGAGTGCCAAGTGGTATTATACCACCATTCGGCTAGGGGAAGCCACCTAGACCACTGTGAGGGATGAGAGCTGCACATACACCTCAAGTAAGTCTCGAGCCCACCATTAACCACCTCCGTTTGGCCATCCGTCTGAGGGTGATAAGCTGTTGATAAGTCAAGATCAACTCCTTGTATGGAGAATAATGCCTGCCAAAAGTCACTCTGAAAGACTGTGTCTTTGTTGCTGACTATGGTGCTCGGGAGCCCATGGAGCTTGTATACATTGGCCATTTATGCTTGAGCTACCCCTAAAGCTGTGTATGGATGGGTGAGAGCAATGAAGTGAGCTGCCTTGCTAAGCCTGTCAACCACCACTAAAATAACATCCTTGCCAAACGAACTCGGGAGCCCCTCATTAAAGTCCATAGATACATCGGTCCATACTGTTTGTGGTATGGGTAGTGGCTGAATTAAACCGGGATAAGCTTGGTTGTCATACTTGCAAGCTTGACAAATCAAACATTTCTTGACAAAGTCCTTGACTGTCTTGCTCATTCCCTTCCAATAGAAGATCGACTTCACCCTTTGTAGTGTAGCAACTCTTGCAGAATGCCCTCCAGTAGGTGATTCATGCAGCCACTGTAAAATCTTGCTTCTCAGTTCAATGTCATGCCCCACTGCCAGCTTACCATTCCTCTTGAGTTGGTCCTACTGCCAAGTATATCGGGTGTGACTTTGAGGATTCTGCTGTAACTGCTGGATTAGCTTCTGCAGGTGAGGGTCGGATTGCCAAGCTAACTGTAAGAGATGATACAGATTGCTTTCTACTGATGTAAGCATCATACATACTACATTCTGGCTCGGGAGTCTTGATAATGCATCTGCCACAATGTTCTCTTTACCTCGCTTGTGCTCAATGTTGTAGCTGAAACCAAGGAGCTTAGAGAGCCACACTTGCTGAAAGTGTGTGCTGATTTTCTGATCTAGCAGGTATTTCAAGCTCCTTTGATCTGTTCTAATGACAAACGTGTTGTTGATCAAGTATTGGTGCCATTTCTGGACAACATGAACAACCGACAAAAGCTCCTTCTCATATACTGATAACAATTGCTGCTTGGGACTGAGGTGTTTGCTTATATAAGCTAAGGGGTGCTGCTCCTGCAGAAGGACAACTCCAATTCCCACATTGCACGCATCTGTCTCAATTATGAATTGTTTGGAAAAATCTGGTAAGGCCAACACCGGAGCTGAAACAAGGGCCTCTTTTAATGCTTCAAAGGCTAATTGAGCTGCTTCATTCCACCCCCATTGATCCTTTTTTAAGAGAACAGTCAGGGGTCTAGCTATCTTGCCATACCCTTGAATGAATCTCCTATAGTACCCGGTTAACCCCAAAAATCCCCTTAGCTGTTTGATGTTGTTGGGTACTGGCCATTTGGCGACTGCTTCTACCTTCCTTGGGTCGGTTGTGACACCTTTGAATGACATCAAGTGACCAAGGTATTCGATTTGGGCAGCAGCAAACGAACACTTGCTCTTCTTTGCAAACAGTTGGTGTTGTTGTAGTAAGTTGAAGACTACTTTCAGGCGCTGAACATGTTCCTTGGCTGAAGGGCTGGAGATTAATATGTCATCAAAGAATACCAATACAAATTTCCTCAAAAAAGGAGCAAATATAGAATTCATTAGTGATTGGAAGGTGGAAGGAGCATTGGTGAGCCCAAATGGCATCACTCTGAACTCATAATGTCCCATATGTGTTCGAAAGGTTGTCTTGTAGACATCATCTGGCCACATCCTAATCTGGTAGTACCCTGACCGTAGGTCTACCTTGGAGAAGATAGTAGCTCCTCCCAATTCATCAAGAAGCTCTTCAACCAAGGGTATGGGGAGCTTGTCCTTGATGGTAGCTTGATTCAAGTCTCGGTAGTCTACACACATTCTCCATCCTCCATGTTTTTTTCTTAATGAGAACAACAGCTGAAGCATAAGGGCTTACACTGTGTTGGATGTATCCCTTATTCAGCAACTCTTGCGTCATTTCCTCAATAATGTCCTTCTGCAGCACAGGGTACCTGTATGGCCTCTTATTGATGGTCTGCGTGCCTTCCTTCAGGTGGATCCTGTGGTTGAATTGAAGCCTGGTAGGAGGTAGTTGCTGAGGCTCCTTAAACACTGCACTAAAATGCTGTAGGAGAGTTTGAATATCAGCTGGAATTGGGTTTGTTGGAGTCGCCGCAGCAGCTGATTCATCCACTGCTAAGGGAAGTGTGTTCTGCTCATCTGTAATGGAGTCAAGCTGCAACAAGGCTAAGAATGATGTTTCCTGTATTGCCTTGTTCATAGCCCTCACCCTAACAATCCTGCAAATCTTCACGCAATTGCCCCTGCAGCCTCCTCTTCTGATCTCCCACACAGAATTCCATGGTGAGATTCTTGAAGTTGCATTTGATATCTCCCAAAGTGGACAACCATTCCACTCCCAATACCATGTCACATCCTCCCAAGGGTATCAACATGAAGTCAGGATTATACACGTGCCCTTGCATCTTCCAAATTAGCCCCTCACATCTTGAGTTGCACATCAAACTACTCCCATCAGCTACTGTAATATTTTGAGGTACGGTTGTTGATATTGTGCCTCCCAGCTTTAATGCTACTGTTGCATCTATAAAATTATGCGTGGAACCAGAATCCACCAGTATGTGCAGGGTCTTCTTACCACTGAAACCAATCACCCTCAAGGTTTGAAAGTGTTGATCACCAGAGAGAGCATGAAGGGAAATCTGAGCAGAATTTTCCCCTTCAAGTTCACCTTCTGGGATCATTTCTTCAGCAATATCTGGAGGCTCTTCCTCTATGTCCTCTTCTGCGTCAATAACAAAGAGCTGTGGTGACATAGACTTGCATCTGTGGCCTTGTTCAAACCTCTCATCACAGAAATAACATAGTCCCTTGGCTCTTCTCTTTTGTAAATCAGTTCGGCTCATGGTTCGATGGCCCTTATCTACACCAGATGGGCCAGCACCTGTTCTCCATGTGTTCTGCCTTCCAGGACCTCCCCTCTGTTACTAGGATGAGGTCTATTGTTCAATGGGGTGGGAAGAAGGGCAGGTCGGTTAGGCCTAAACTGCTTAGACAGAGCCTCAATCTTGGCTTCTGCTAGTTTGGCTAAACACACGGCCTGTAGTAAATTGAGGGGTTGGCTAGCTCGAACATCCATCTCTATATCTCTTCTTAGCCCGGTTAACATGCAGCTCACCAGTTGAGTCTCATTAAGATCAACTCTCACGGCTATGGCATCAAATTTTGCCAAATAGTCTGATACTGAACTCTCCTGTCTTAAATTCATCAGCTCCGACACAGGGTCTTCATATGAGTTTCCAAATCTATTTTGTAAAGCTCGCACATATTCCTCCCAGCTGGGTAGGAATTCAGTATATTTGGTTCGTATTAGGCGTTGATGCCATTGTAAGGCCAACCCCCTTAAGTGCATTGTGGCCAATCTCAATTTGTCATTAACAAGAGTATTATCTATTGTGAAGAATTGATCACACAGGTAAAGCCATTCATTCAAGTTCTCTCCATAAAATAAGGGAAATTCAATTTTAGTCGCCTAGGGGCATAAGTGTTGTTACCCATTTGTCTAGCTTGTTGTTGATCGGGTGTTACTGCAGTCTGAACCTCCTGCGCTCAAACTCCTGTTGCTGTTGAGTCTCTATCAACAGTCCTACCCTGCTGCAGCATGATACCAGTCATCCACTCCCTCAACGATAAGATCGAAGCCTGTAATTCAGCTGAGGATCGTTCCCTCGATTGAACAATGGCTGCCTGGAGATCAGCTGAAGTTCGATCCACCCTTTCATTCGCTGCCTGAATCTGGGCAGTGAGGGTTTCTTCCACACGCCTTAGTTCCGCCACCGATTTGGTGTTGTCAGCCATGGTAGGGTATGAATACCACAGGTCAGAGGTCAGGAGCTCTGATACCAATGATGAGGTTCAAATAAGGTATGGTGATGTAACAGAAATGCAGGGAGAGAAGTAGAGTCAAAATAAGTAGAAGAAGGCAGTACAGTAGATATATTTCATTGGATGCTTTTCTCATACAGATGACAAGGATATTTATAATGGGATTTATCCAGCTCACACCCAAGCAATGCCCCTGCTGTAACTAACTGTCAGATAATAGAATTGGAAAAGAAATTAAGTAAAAGATATTACGTATACTTAGTAGCTAACTTTACTTATTCTTAAGGAAATTCCCTAACAACTTTGTATACTATATCAGAACCCCACTTAGGCTTATATGTAGATCTTGTAAGTTTCAACTCTGTGAGTTGGGCCTAGAAAGGCTCGATGAAACTTAACAACAAACATAAAATTTTTCAATTTTTTTGGAAAGTTTTTCTAGAGAAGTAAAAAATTGGAAAAACTCTTTAAAAACTCAGCGTTGTGATTCAAAATGGTTCAAGAAAATATTAAGATAAAGAACTAAAAAGTGATGGTACGAAAAGCTACAAATGCAAATGAAAGACTATAAGGTAAAGATTGAAAAAGAAAACAAGAACACTAGATGTTTACGTGACCTCAAAATAATGGTCATAATCCACAACTTCCTATTTCTAGAGAAGTCTATCTAACTATATTATGATTATAATTACAATTTATAGACCAAGATCAACGCATTAATAAAATATAAATACAAGACTTTAGGTTTTTAAGATAAAAAACTATATTATTGATATATATACACAGGAATCTTAGAACATTTCCATGAACAAAGCTCAGAGAAAGATGGACAAGGCCAAAAGTCTACAGTTTCTGAGTAGAGTTGCTTGGAAAGGAGAGGAGAGAGCGTTTTGGGAGAAAACCAAAATGAAAATGGAGTAATTATGTAGAAAATCCTGAACTTCTCCACTTACATACCAAACCTCCTCAATCCCCGTCAAGTCCTACGTGGCACCATCTCCACCAGTCAACATCACTGCATCCAACGGTCCAGATTTCACAAAAGAAACACAACCTGGGCACACGGGAAAATGACACGCTTCCAAGGCAAGCATCACGGATGTGCAACGCGTGTCTAGGAATGCCCCAGCTTCTAGGGCACGATTCATATATGGGCAGCCGTGGATAAGCACTGGGTAGGAAAATATAGCATACGAGCAGGGGCAAAACATTAAATGACCAACCCTATAATAAAAATCAGAAAGAAAGATCCCTAGTGTTCAGCTTATTTACATTAATGCCATCCTTCATATCAGAGCAACATTCTCATAGAAACGACACGTTTCAAGCAATCCCTATAACGCCCCCAAACGTTAATACCGAATAGGCTTAAGTTAACGGGCGCTACACGGCCGTATTATAACAAATCCCCTTATTATAGTACGAAGCCCGAATCTTTTCAAACAATAAATCCTCGAAATCGTTTAAACTGTTCCTATATAGGATATAATTCCAAATACATCAAACCTAACATTTTAATACTAGTAGAGCGGAAGCTTAAAATTACAATATTCTAGATAGTTCTAATACGCTACAACAAAATCCATATATCATTCAACTACACGAAATAAACTAATTCCCAAGTAAACTGCTCCATGTTTTCTTCCATCAGGAACTTGTCATGGGTTACTAATCTGAAAAATAAGTGAATTGGGTGAGCAAACAACAAGCTCAGTAAGTATAACACATTCCCTACCCGGATCAGGCACGTTACTAAAATAGATAAAAATTCCAACTAAAATTAGTAAAATCGATTTTTGTTTCAAAAGTCACGTTAAAGTGGCACAAATCATTAACTTATTTACAAGAGCTTTTTCTGGTAAAACTTACAGACGCATCGAATACTATGGCCGGTATTATTCCCGCGACAGGGTCACAAATCGACGTTCACACTTCACATATTCGAACCGGTTCTAAGTCGACAAATCCAATAGGATCGAACATAGATCTATGTGCCGGTATTATTCCCGCGACAGGGTCACAGATTGACTTTTCCATTTCGTATTTCACATTTCACATCGTCGACAAACCCCAGAGGGTCAACGTAGTTATCTGTAAGCTCTTCCCATAAAACCTTTCAAATTCAAATCATAATTTCACAATAATTTCCTTCTAAATTCAATCACAAATTCACATTAATTTCCTTCTAAATTCAAATCACAAATTCACATATTCGTAAAAACTCCTTCAAATTCACCTATTAAATCAACGTATAAAATCAGGATAACTCACATCAAAAGATTTTAAATCATATAATCAGCCAAATATATATGCCTGAGCCTATTTTTAACAATTAACAAATTGTTCAAACACAGGTCTTGTAAATCCAACTTAGTCAAGCAAACTTTCGTACTTATAAACAAGTAGGGGAAGTACTATACTTACCTTTACTAGCTTTTAATCCAAAAATCCAGTTCTATAGTTGATTAACTTTACAATATGACGAGATGGTGTTGTCAGCAAGGTGGCCGGAGCTGTTCCGGAGAGGTGGCGGCACCGGGGGGGTCGGTCGGAGCTGTGCCGGCGGGGTGGCGGCACTAGAAAGATGGTCGGAGTTGGGCCGGCACGGTGGCGGCACCGGTGAGGGAGGAGAGAGAAAATCGTGGGTGGTAGAGAGAGGAGAAAGAGAGAGAGAGAGAGAGAGTTGGGTGGTGGTGAGAGACTCGAGGGTTGAGGTCTAAGGGTATTTATAGACCCCGGAGGTCAGGCGATACGGGAGAGAGGAGGTGACGGAAGGGGAAGAAGGGAGGCAGTAGAGGGGAAGAAGGTAGGCGGTAGAGAGGAAAGGAGGCGGTCGGCGGTAGTGAGGGAGGCGAGGCGGTAGGCGGTAGTGGTGAGGCGAGGCGGTAGGCAGTAGGCGGTAGTGGTGAGGGAAAAAGGGACGCGAGGGAAAGAGGAAGGAGACGGTACGGGTGGGGGGGTTCACGGTATTTACCCCTTTTCTTTTTCTTTTTTTTTGTTATTTTATACATTTATTTATTTATTTATTTTTAGTTTTTATCCTAATTTAAATACCCTAAATTTCATGTATTATATTATCGAGCCTAAATTTAATTTAAATATCCTAAGTTTTACCTATTATAATATTTAATTAGACTAGGCATTACAATCCTAATACATTAAAGGTTGCATTTTGGTCTTGACAAAGTATTACTTAATTTCATCTTATTATTCTAAGTATTATTATATAATAGTTAATATATATAGGAACCGATTATAACATTCAATTTTCCAAGAAAATAGTTGGACAGTAATTTTGCAATTTTCATTACTCTTTTAGAAAATTTAGAAAAAACTAGTTTCCATAATTTTCTACCTTTGTGTTTCTTATAAATTTCTTCTTGTTCTCTCTTACTTTTAGCTTTCTTCTCTTTCTTTTTCTTTTCTTTTCTTTTTTTCTCACTCCACCCTTCTCTTTCTCTCGCATTCTCATGCCCTTGCCATCGATTCCAACCTCTGACCCACAATCCACCCTTCATGGCCGAAGAGGCATTAAAGAATCGTGTAAATTATTTAACGACACTTATTTGCTGAACATAATAGAGCATGCTTTTTGTATACTTAAGTCTAAGTTCCCTATTTTTAAAGCGAAGCTCACTTGGCTAACTCATTTGTGGTTTATATGACACATCCACTAAGGTGACAAAAGATAATTCCAATAATGTGTGAATAAACGACAAAACAAATACATTATTTACTTCATATAGTAGAGATGGTGCAATGTTCTATAATGAGAATGTTATTGTCATAAGTTTAAAGAAACAAAATTACTCAAAGATTCACCATCACTTTGAGATACATCAAGTTTATACCGCATTTGATGGACCTCAACCAATCACTCTTTATGTGTGCTGATGTTCTTTATGAATCTGACTCCAATTTGTTAATTTTTGGATGAATTCAACTAATACTCCAATTAAGGAGACTTTTTGTAGTTCTTGTATTTTTGTATACATAGTGCAAGAAAAGTAAAGGATATAGAGTCAACCCAAGTTATTGTAAGGGTGTAGAGACGCAAAGCACCCTCAAACACCTGACCTCGGATGCTTAAGAATTAAGAACAATGATAGAAAAAAAATGCAATAGCTGAACAACCTGTTATGAGCTTGAATGTCATGTGCATGACATTATGGAAGCCACGACCCTGGACACAACCGTTGCTGGATCGTGAAAATGGGGTAATGCGCTGGAGTGCACATGACTTGCATTGGAATGTGCATGGAATGTGCAGGGTTGCACATGAGGTGCGCATGTCTGCTCATGGGTTGCGGTGGTGTGCGCATGAGTGCACATGTGATGCGCAAGGGTTGCGCTTAGTTGCGCTTGGCTTGAGCCACGCTGCACAGGGACCTGAGCATGAGCTGGGTCCATGTCAAGATTGGGTCTTAGTCCATGCACTGTCTGCTTGTGACACTGCCTGTGTCATCATCTTGCCAACCTGTAATTAGGATCCAGCCACTCTGTCATCCAGTTCCTACCGTCACAGCCAGTTGCACCATCTGCCTGTGACATTGTCAGTGTCATAGTCCAATCCAGCAGTCCCAGTACACAGTTAGAATCCTCCCTAGTCACCGGTAGGGCACTCTAGCAGTTCCTAGGTCTGTTAAGCTGGCAGCTCCTCCCAAAAAAGCTCAGAACCTCCCGGAACCTTCCAAAAGCAGCCATAAATATCCAAAACAGTCCAGAACCTTCTAGAACTGTCTATAAGTCTCTAGAAGCTATTATTCCCTGATTTTTAGATATTTTTCCGTATTTCTTAGACATTTTTAGCATAGATCATTTGTACTCAGTTTCTATAAATAGTCTGGCAAGCATTTTAAGAAATCATTCATTCAATCAATCAAATACAAGTGTTCCACACTACTTTCTCATATTAGAATTATCTCTCCTTCTCATCTCAATGATTCTCTATTCTCTTCTCATCTAAACTCCAATTCTTTTCTCATCTCATATTCTATCTCTAATTCACTTCTCTCTCTCATCTTACTCTAAAACCTCTATCCCTTTCCCCGTCACAACTCGAGGATTGTGACAAGTGGTATCAAAGCTTTCTTACGATCAAAATCTGGCAAAAACAAGAAGTTATCGTGGTACAGTAACTATGTCCTCATCCAAAGACACCACCGGTCCTAGGAACGGTTCTTAGCCATCGAGAGGCGTCTCAATGCTATGTCCCATGCTTAGCAGCAAAATAGGGCGAAGGATAAGGAAGAACAAAATCGCATTAATGATGAACTTAGATCCACCACTCGTAACGTGAAGTCTAATTTAGTCGAAGTTAAGATTTCCCTCAACTCTTTGGCCTAGATGATGAAAAAAATGATGCAAAGCCAAGAAAAGCGCCCTGAAGTAATTCAGGAAGTCGTGCCCGAAGTTGCAGCTAATGGGGAAACTATGGTAGTTGAGAATTATGTGAGACCTAGGGGGCAAGAAGTGATTCCACCTCCCAACCATACCTAAGAACACAGGAGCGAACCCAGGGCCCCATCACGACGCGTAGAAGAAGAGGATTGCAGCCATCACCTTGGCAGCGCAAGGTCTTGGAACCCAAATTACAACCCAAAATTGGATTTCCAACGATTTAAAGGTACTAACTCAAGGGCATGGGTAAGGAAGTGTCCTATGTTTTTCGTTGGTATAATGTACTTTCTCATCTTAGAATTCTCTCTACTTCTCATGTCAGTGATTCTCTATTTTCTTCTCATCTAAACTCTAATTCTTTTCTCATCTCATATTATATCTCTAATTCACTTTGCTCTCTCGTCTTACACTAAAACCTCTATCCCTTTCCCTGTCACAACTCGAGGGTTGTGACATTGAGTCAATCCAATCTATACTCGGCACACTTGATTCAAGATAACTCAAACGAGATCAAGCTTAACAAAATCTAGATGGAGTGAACCAATTTGAGTCACCTAGTGAACCAAGTTAAGCCACCAATATAAGACCAATGCTATCAAGCACAAAGCTTGGTCATCAAAGTCTTATATCTATTACACAAGTTTAATACACTGAAAGGGATGAGGATAGAAACTATGGCACAAGCGAATATCTTCTCATGCACTATAATTGGCACTTGATTGTATTTGCAGATGCAAATGAAACAACAATTACAACTACAGCTAAGGAAAAGAAATAAAGCACAAGTGTGTTATGGAAAATTTGAAGAACTTTGGTATTGGTGTTGGGACTCCTTACTAAACCTTTTCCTCCCTTATTTATAGCATAAGAATCTAATTGATGCTCCTCAATTTCACGCTAGCACTAAGTACATCTTGGATTTTGAACCTCCCGTGATTTACTAGGATTTTTCCCATAAAAAGCCCATGTTGGAGTCAATAGCTCATTGCCACCATGTCACCCAATTCCATTGTGCCACACTTTTTTTGGCATCTCAACCGTCTCGAGTTAGAAATTGTCAGCCTTTCTTGCGGCATTTCAGGTAACCACTTTAAGCTCAAGCTTGAGCTCCTAATCTTCAGTAGTGGCACTGATAAACCACATCAAATACTTGCCTTTTACATGAGACTTACATATAAGCCCAAATGAAATTTTATCCTACAACCAATTGACTTTAGCGAAGTAATACACGAGGTTTATATGGTAATTTCTTCTCTCTCACAACTACAATATAAGATTCAACTAGACTCACGTGTAAAATCCTTATCATCTTGAATTGATTTTTATCCTATGTCGAGTGTTTTTTTCTTTTTTTGATAATTGGAGTACAAATTCCAAAAGTACAATAGTGCAGGACAGGGTTGGAAGGTATAAAACAAACCACAACTAATATCACCAACACAAAACCACCAATTAAATGACACAACACAGCTCGAAACTAAAAAAGGCCACCCATGAACCACAATCACATAACAACAAACCAAAAAACATGAGCATCTAACAAAAAGAAGAAAAAATAGATCAACATCAAAACGAAATCTCCAAACAGAACGCCAACAACAAGGTTTAAGACATCCCTATCATATTCGTCTTGTACTATCATGTGCCAGATATGTGCATCATTAATTAAAATGACTTTACTCCCACTCTTCAAATTTGCTTAATTAACACTCATCAAATAACAAAACCACGTACACTGACAATATAAAATATTGAACAAAGTAGGAAAGGATAAATTAAATATGAACAACAACAACAACAATAACAGATTCAGTGTCTCAAGGGCTCCCGCCTAAGCAGGGTCTGGGGGTGAATGTAGGCAGTCTTACCCCTTCAAGGTATAACCCTGCCGAGAGACTGTTTCCAAGGACCCCTAATCTTATAAGGTTGGCAACACAAGGACTTCCCACGAGGTCACCCATCTTGCAAAGCACGCTTAACTTTAAAATTCTAAAAGGATCTGGTGCATTAGTACCCAGTAAATTAACCTTATAAATTAAATTTGAAGAGAGATAATATTTGAGATCTAGGCTCCCCCGACTTTAATTGAGGGTGCAGACCACACGTTGCGCCATGTGTTTCCTCTTCGCTCTGCCGTGCTTTCCGTACCGTTATACGTACTTCTCGTTTCTTTTTTTTTACTATTTTTTTAATTTCATCATACGTATGTTATATATATAAATTGTTGGTAAAATAACATTGATGAGTTATCAAAGTTAAGTTTGAGATAAATAGAAAGTAACTTGAGATGGGAAAAGCAAGCCCAAAACGACTTATCTAGGGTCTTTGAATAGAAAGATCTCAAACTGAACCAACTCGAGCTCAAATCGGGTGATCTCGAACATGAACCCAAATTGAATGGTAAAAAATATTAAGCAATAGATGAAACAACAAGCAAAGAGGAAGGATTGAATCGAAGAATTGTCGCACCATGGAATTTTTCATTGCCTTAAGTCATTTATGCACCTACATCGGTAATGAGACCAATTGGCACATTAATGACTAGGGTTAACTTGGCGCGCCTATCTCTGGAGTGTAACATAGAGAGATGGACTAGAAAGCGCCTCAACCTGTTCAATAATGAAAGGAAGAAGGATCTCAAGAGAGATGAGAGAAAAGAGAAGAGAATGTCTTTCTGTATTTTTGTGTGTTTCTCCATGCATCCAAGGCACCCAATTTATAGATGGAGAATCCACTCGTTGGAGCAATCGCCAGACAAGGAAATGGCAAGAAATCTGACCCAATATGGAAGAAATGGGCCAGATATGAAGGAGCGAAGAATTAGGCTCAGTTATGAAAAAATGGATATGAAAGGAGTGGACAGTCAACAATCAATAGCTCAAGCTCGAGGTATTGGCTGGGGAATGAGTTTTTTCATGTTCCCAAATTTTTCACAACTACTATAAAAATAATACCGGAAAAAAAGTCCACACCACATCACGATGTGTGTTGAGGACTCCACATGTGCGTCTTGTAGAATCCCACATTAGATTGTGAAAGAGAAGAGATCATCTTATAAGTCTAGTGGGTTACTCCACCTAATGCAAATTGGTTTTATGATAGAACCACACTTGAGCTTATATGTGAATCTTATATGTGCCAACAAAGGGATCAGTCCTAAAGTCCCGGTGTAAAATTTAACAACGGTCTCGCCCAAGGCACACACGCATGTGATCCTCAAGGCTCGCTCTATGCCTCAAAGACATTACCAAGCGAAGGAAAAAGGAGTATATAAAAAGGTGATTCTTTCACGTTTAAATTTTCTACAAACAACAGAAATTTTGAACAAAATTGAAGTACTCCCCAATTTTAAACAAATATTTACATTTCAAGTGGTAGTATAAGAAAGTTTCAGTATGAGTTTTAGAACTTTTCTTATTTTTGCCCTAATTAATAGAATAAAAAATGCACAAAAAAAATGTTATTATTATAAAATTATAAGGATATTATATTTTATAGAAAGATGATAAAAAGATAAACCCAAATATACTTGAAGAAAAATAGCAAGTATCTTATATAAGAACTGGAGAACAAAAGAAGTTTTTTCTTTTATGCAAATAATTTCCTCAATCTCATTTCAATTCTCTTACTTCCTTTTCATTATTTCATGTGTGTTTACTTCACACTGCACAAACTTATATTTATAGTTACATCAAATAATAATAGCCGTGCAGTGAGCAGCGAGAAGATGACGTGTATGAGACACATGTCAATCATATATGTGTATATAAAGGTCTTTTACATAATTTCTAATTTCATATGATATTTAAAAATATCCAAATTTAAAAAATATTCAATATTTACAATAGTTATCACTTACCTATGTATTTGATTTGACCTTTAGCAAAGAATGAGACTACTTCCATCATTTGAAATAATCATTTTCTTTGTAATCACTCATCAACTTAACAAAGTCTAGATCCATAATGATGCTTCTCTATATCTAAGATGTTCTTGGATCAAGAGAGGCCTCTGAATATAAGAGTATAAAATCTTTCAAGTTCTATTACTCATCAACTTAACATTTTGAATTATTTGATTTCTTGACAAAATATCAAGCGGGCACATCTTAATCCCAATAGACATTTATTTCATGAGACATATAAGAGTAGGGGTGTATTGGAGTCAAGCTTGTCAAGCTTGAACCTCGGCTCATTTACATTTAGCTCGACTTGGACTCAGGCTTGGCTCGAAGCTCGTAGACCTCAAAAACTTTAAGCTCATGTCAGCTCATCAAAGGCTCGGACTTGGGCTCGGCTCGGTTGAGCTCGAACCCGGCTTGGTCAACTCCAAACTAGACGTTCGATTTTTCCGCTCATTCAAGCTTAATCTAGACTTGATTAGTCTCGGGCTCGACTCATTTAGGTTCAGGCTCCACTTATTTAGGTTAAAACTTGGCTCGATTTGACGTATTTAAGCTAATAAACTATATTAAGATAATCTACTTGGGCTCATTTAGGCTCTCGAGCCTTATTAGGCTCGGGTTCGGCTCAATAAGTTAAATGGGTCAACTTTGCTCGAACTTGGAACGAGCCGAGCTTCTCAAGCTTTGCCCTCGCGAGCCCGCTCGGTCCACTTAGAACCCATATAAGAGTATAAAACCATTTTTAAATTTTTACTCGTTAGTTTAAACTTCAAAAATATTTGTAGAAATAAATACGTAGGAAAAATAGATGCCATTAACAGTCTTTCCCCATTCATACAAGCAAATTCGACAAGATACTAGAAGCTTCCACCCTTCTATAGCCTGTGATTCTTTTTTCCAAATATGAGACAATGCTAATGACATTTGTAAAAAGATAAATTAAGACATTTTGTGTTTGAAAAAGAAAGATATTTTTGAAAGGAATCTAATATTTTAGGAAAAAAATAAAGAAATATATTATATTATACACACAAGAACGACCACCTGTATTGAAAAAGGCATGATCAGGGTGTCGAAGACTTGGTGCATGATCAAAGTCAATAAGTCAAGGTCTGTAAAGGTGCTAGAACCAGGAAAAAAAAAAAAAAAGAGAGGCAAAAATCAGCAGTTGTTTGGTCAGTTTAAGTTTTTTTTTTTCAATAATTAGCGGCAATGTCGCAATACTAAATAGAAACCTCATAAAATGAGACTTGAGTCAACCCGTATCAAGATGAGGATCAAAACAATGACAAAAGTAATAAAACAAACCTAAAAAACAGGATTACAAGACCATCATGGGTAAAAACCAATAGGTGCTATATGGCTACGCTCATTACTAGAGAGGATAGACCAGGAGCAGGGGAAAGGGCAAATATGCCAAAGCCGGGAATGAGGTTGCCATGAAGTTTGGTTGACCAATACCTTAATCCATCATTTTGCTAACTTGAACCCTATGAAAAATCGAAGAAGCAAAAAGAAAGGTGAAAAGAAAATCAAGCATTTGCCACCACAGCTTATTAAGGACATAATATTAGAGGATGATGCACAGGATGATGAGGCCAGTTGATAGAAGTTAAGAAAACTTGGGATGTTTGCTCTATGTTGTGGATCATGATTAGGTATGATAAAGGCTAACAGAAGATTACGAGGTCAATTGCCTTGATGGAGAAACAAGGTTAAAGGATTATTGTTGCAGATTAGTTGCATCAATGTTGAGCATTGCTTGATCTTAGGTGTGTTGCTTCCTTTTTTTGCATGAATTTAATGAGTTGATTTTGTTTCTTGCTCAGTTTTTAGGGCTTTGGGAGCTGCGATAAATTGATTGTAGAGCCTACTGCCACTACCATCATTGCTAGCCTCTACCCATTAGCCATCATTGTTGTTACAGGCCTCTCGACTCCTTAACGTAGTCATCAACCTCCTCTACCAAAATGCCACAGTTGGCTTCACCCCTAACTTAGAAACGTCGTTGTTGGTCTATCCTCACCCCAAAAACGTTGTCGTAACCCTCCTCTCATCCTCATTGTGCTGTTGCGACCTCCACTTGGCCCCCACCTCATTATCGGCCTCTTCGCTGCTTACACTGCCCATACAAAGCTACCTCTACCCCTCTTATTCCAGATTTGAAGGTGACAACATGAAGAAGGTCAAGGGAGAACGACAAATGGTATTTTTGAGATAGAGGAAGGTCAACCACGAATAAAATTATTTTAAATACTCTCTTTTTTTCATATTAGCAAAAATGTATAAATCTCCAACGAGTTACAGATTAGGTGTCTAATAGAGGTACTAAATTTTAAAGTAACTCAAAAATATTATAAAGCGTTAAAACTTTTGAAAACAATTATATTTATCCAATTTTATGATACTTAATTTCCATAAAGTTTAAAAAGTAAATTATATGTTAGTAAATGAGGCTTGTTGTATTAATTTTTTAATTGCTAATTTTTTAAAATAATTTTTTAGTCCATGAGTTACATGTAATTAATAAAAATAGTTTAAATAACTGTATAAAAAAAGTGTAAAACTTGCTTGTATTTGTTGGTCAACACACAATTTCTTCGTTATTCCTCCCGTCTCACATGGGAATCGCATTATTGTGACACTACTGACTAAAAGAGTTAGATAAGATGTATATTTTGTACTTTTGCATGTTCGGCGTAGACTATTTCACAAAGCTTATAACTAAAAAAATTTAGGGAGTTGTTATTGCTGAGACAAAATTATTATTATCAGAGTAACAATGTAACTTATAAATAATAAAAGTTATAAAATTACCTTAAAAATTACGACCTTATTTTGAGAATAATTTTACCCAAAATTTGATACACTAAATTTTAGAGTATATATAATTTTCCTTTCTTATTTAATGTTATTGTCACGGAAAAATTATTATTAACAGAGCAAAATCTTAGTTTTCAAAATAATTTTATATCTCTCTCTATTTATAGTTACATTATTACTTAAATAAGGCCTCGTTTAATTGCCATACGAATTGAATTCCAATAGGAAGTTGTATTTTCTAGGAATTCAATTCCTATGTTAACTTCATATGAAGTGGGTAAAAGATGTTTAATTGCGGGTCGAGAAATGGAACTTTTTTAGAGAAGTTAGTTAAAAGTGAAGGAATTATGACTTACCTAGTGACTAGGTAAGTTACATCTTCCATTTTGAAAGATTTAAAAATTACTAAGCAAATACTATTACTCATATTCTGCCAATTTTTTACCAACTAAATAAAAGTCTAAATCTGAACTTTTTATAAATTTTTACTATTTATATTTATTTTATAAATACTAAAAAAGACCTAATAATAATTTTATTACCACAATAAAACTGTGTTGTCTTAAAATCGCATAGAAATAAAAATCAGACAACACCCATCACCCGTGAAATGCGAGACTCTTCTCTCTCTCTCTATATCTCTCTCTCCTCCCTCCCTCTCTCTCTCTCTCTCTCTCTCTCTCTCAGATCTCCCCAATTTCATCTCATCTGAAATTAGGGTTTCATCCCATACCTCCTCTTTGCATGCCCAATTCTCCGTTAATGTCAGATCTGACACCCACCTGGCCTCAATACGACGTCGTCTCGAACCCTACCACCATGGTGGACCACTTTGACCGGCTACCGGACTCTCTCCTTCTCCTCGTCTTTAACAAGATCGGCGATGTCAAAGCCCTAGGAAGGTGCTGCGTCGTTTCTAGAAGGTTCCACTCGCTTGTTCCTCAAGTTGAAAACGTCGTCGTTCGGGTTGATTGTGTGATCTCCGACGATGACCCCGCCTCGGCTGCCTTGTCTGTGGATAAGTCTCGGTTCCCGTTCGGGAATCTTTTCCGTGTCATTATGAGTAACATCGTTAAGCCCTTTCAGTCGTTGGGTCAGTTTCTGGGTTCTAAACGGGCCGGCCCAGGTGGGTCTGGGCCCGGTTCGTCGATTTACGCCTCTTCGGGTCTATTGGTTGGCGAGAGGGAGGACGAGGATGAAGCTGGGGATCAAAATGGGGTGACCCATCATTCGCCGACCCAAGTTTTGAAGAATTTTAATGAGATTAGGGTTTTGAGGATCGAGTTACCGAGTGGCGAATTAGGGATTGATGATGGGGTGCTTTTGAAATGGAGGGCGGATTTCGGGTCTACGCTTGATAATTGTGTGATTCTCGGGGCGTCTTCGGTTGTTTATGCTACGAAATGTGATGGGAATGAAGGTGTAAATGGTGATGTTCTAGGTGGAATCGGGGTTGGGGATGATAATGGGAGCATACCCGAATCGTTTTACACTAATGGGGGTTTGAAATTGAGGGTGGTTTGGACGATTAGTTCGTTGATTGCTGCGTCTGCGAGGCATTACTTGTTGCAGCCGATTATCGCGGAGCATCAGACACTGGATAGCCTTCTTTTGACAGATGCGGATGGGCAAGGGGTGCTTTGTATGAATAGGGATCAATTGGAGGAATTAAGGGTGAAGCCCCTTTCAGCCTCTTCAGCGTCAAAGAGGACCCAGGTCCCGGCTTTGAATATGAGGTTGTGGTATGCTCCTCACTTGGAGTTGCCTGATGGGGTTGTGTTGAAAGGGGCAACTCTGGTTGCGATTCGGCCTAGCGAGCAGTCGGGCTTGGCCACTGCTAAGAAAGAGATCTCTGATCTTTCATGGGTGTCGAATGCGTTTGAAGAGCCTTATGGGACAGCAGCAAAGATGTTGGTTAAGAGACGAACCTATTGTTTGGAGATGAATTCGTTCTAAGACCACGATGCTAAGAGACTGTTTTGGTACGATTCTTTCTTGTTAATCGCATTGTCTGAGGTCTTCAATTCAAAACCTGACAACCGTCGTTCTTGATATTGATTTAATTATGGCTAAGGAGTTAAGGTTGAGGTGCTAGAACTTGAGATCTTGGATTCGAATCTGTGGCCATCCTTCTTGCTTATATACCAATAAATGTTTTGTTTGTGTTTTTGTCTGATACTTTGATTTGATCTTCTGTTCACTGTTGAACTTATTGTTTGTGTTCTTGTGCTCTGTGTTGCTGCTTGCTCTGATATCTATCATTGTTCTTATACCTTCAAGACATTGAAAAAAATTTGTCATTTTCCGGTATTTTGTAGTTTTTCATAGGTCTATGGGTTAGGTTGATTTCAATTGCTGCTTGATGTCTCCATAGTTTGCTGGTCTCATTTCTGTTATAGTGAACTTGTGTTATCCTTCTTGTCTGTCCATGAAAATTGTGGTTTTAACACATTCTTGATCTGTGGATGTACTTGTTGATTGAATTTCGAGATTGCATATTGATGAAGATCCTTTCTACCTACGATTCTTCGTCTGGTGAGAAAATCCTTGGCTGGAATAAGTATTCTGTCCTGCAGAAAGTATGACCAATTTGGATTTAGATTCCATGGGCCCTTCTTTTGGTCCCCAGACCCTGCTTATGCGGGAGCCCTTGAAAGCATTGGGTTTGTTGTTGTTGTTGTTGTTGTTGTTTGGCCCTTCTTTTAGTAGATCACTTGTCTAATTGCAATTTGTGATTCGATGCCCTATCTAGTCAGAATAGGCGTGTTGTGTATCTTTGTGTAGAAGAGTTGCATTCAAAGTCTTACGTTTGTAAAATTTTAAATGAAAAGCTGAACAATCATTATTTTCTCCTTCATAGTTTTCCATATCTACATACGTTCATATGCATAATGGAAGTGATTGCATATGTGCCTTTGTGCTACAGCCAGTTCAAATTTTGTTTCATGATTTAGTTGGAGTATTTTTACTTATTGCCTATTGCTGCGTCTTGCTTTTTGCTTAGGCTTGCTCTGGACCGTTGTTTTATACTCCTATGCTTCATGCTTTATGTTTGTAGGCTGTTATGCTTTTGTGCAGCCTCTCTTTAGGATAGCACCCTGAAGGGGTAAGGTTGCGTACATCCCTCCCCGCCCAGACCCTGCATATGCGGGAGTCCTCGAGGCACTGAGTCGGTTGTCGTTGTTGTTGTTGATATAATTGGAGTATAGGGGCACTTAGACACAACTTCCCTTAAGGGTAGCACCCTGAATGGGTGGGTAAGGCTGCGTATGTCTCACCCCCCCCGATTCTTCATTGGCGGAAGCCCTTATGGCACTGGGTTTATTGTTGTTGTTGTTGATTTAGTTGGAGCATATTTTTGGTATGGTTTTCGATTCACATTATACACTTAATTGACATTTTTTTGTCAATTGAATTCACGGGCAATTCATACTTATGGTCTTTGAAAAACGAAAAACTAGGTTTTCCAAACGATCCTTGCTGCAGTGCAATTTCTGTTTCTGGGCAATGTTCACTCATGAGCTCCTAATCTTCACGGCCCTTAATTCAGTTTGCATAATATTCTCAGGAAATCCCGGTCTGCGTCAAAACGACAGGGCTGGATTTCAAGATGCCGAAGATGGTAACCGAAAACGATTCTGGTTATGGGTAGCCTGTTTCGCGATTAACATGTCAACCCAGGAAAGCAAACCTTCTGTATCGGGTTTGCATATATGAAGAAAACATCTGTCAAATACTAAGCGACGGAAAGCACCAGTGGACTGTGAAGATAATGCTTCTGCTTGTACTTGTAAGAAAGAGCAGGATGTGAGAGGTTTGATTTTGTGCAATAAATCATCATCATCATCATCATCATAATGATATAATGTGAATATTTGTAGGGATGAAAAAACTGTTCAATTTGCTTCATCTGATGTTTCCTTCTGAACGTTCATCAAGTAGTGTACTTTGCACTCTGATGGCATCTCCTCTTGTCTGTCTTAAATCTTCGTTAGTTTGGGCTTTTTTTTTTTTTCGTGTTAAAGAGTTTGTTTGATATTGTTTTTTATGTGCAATTTTTGGCTATTTTAGAGACTAAATATTACATTTTGTGAATGTTGCTTTCTTATTTTTGGTCTTTTATTTTCATTCTTTATAGTTTGACCTAAACTTGAAAGAAAGAACTAAAAGTACGAAAGATTTGTGTTCAAAACCGGGTTTTTAGGGGTGGTTTGTGGACCAGAAAGTGACAGGAATTTAAAATTTATGGAAATACTTTGCTCTCTTGTCCAGTTACTAGAAAATTCATATCATTTTGTGAAGTATAAATTTTTTAACAATTTTTAATTCCTTTTGGAATGATGAATGAGGGCTTAAAAATTTAGATATTTACATATTTTGGTAGTAAATCAACTCAATGAAATAAAGGGTATGGATGAATGCACCATATAGTTTACCAGATTTAGTAGCTTTTACATCATTTTATATATATCTATATATGTGGAGGGTGATGTTTTAATGAAGGGTGAAAGTATGAGAGGGACTAATCTTCGCCCTAATGGACGGTTAGGATTAGTTGGATACTAAAAAAATTTACAATTTACGGCATATACTTCTTTATGGGGCAGAAAGAAAGAAGGGGTAAGAAAGGGAGATTATTTTTTTTAATATTCAATAAATTTTGGTTATAAATTGTTAATTTGTTTTAGTATTAAATAAATTCTGGCCTGTCTATTACATTGGAGGGTTATGATTATTCTTTTCATGTTCTCACCCTCTTATAAGAATATCATCCTATATATATAATTATTTAATATAATAAAATATATAGTATACAACAACAACAACAGTCTCAGCGCCTTATGGCTCCCGCAAAAAGCAGGGTCTGGGAGGGGTAATGTACGCAGCCTTACCCTTTTCGAGTAGAAAGGAGGCGGTTTTTGAAGATAATAAAATATATAGTATATTGATTAAAAATAAATGCACCAGATGTTGCTCGGGAAGGAGAAACGGCATTTATGAGGTTAACATAAAGAGGGTGTGTAATGAGACAGCTACAAAGTCTACTGCTACACTATAGTTGGTGCACAATTATTGGACCCTTTTCAAATAATTACATTTCTTTTATTGTAAAGCATGTTTAAAAATAAAAAGATTGTCATTTTGATTTTTGAAAAAATAATTTCTTTTTAAGATGGTGTCTAAGTGGATATAACATATATGATAACTCCTATAAAAGACTGATAGATGAGAGGGTAAATTTTAAGCTATATATTTAATTAAAAAAAAAAAAATGATGTCAAATAGAAGAAAAATAATGTCTGTAATCAAATAAGTAGTCTAAAATTTATTCGCACTCTTTTATCTTCTCACTTGAGTCATTCTCCCTGTGAAGATTCATCTAAGTGGCCTTATTTTTTTCAAGGGAATCTTCAAAATAGTAAGATTTAAGTTGAATGAAGTTGTTATTTTATAATGGTGATCATAAATCTTTGTATTACATAGTGAAATGAGAAAAAAAAAAATCAAAAATAGGTTGACCTTTCAAAAATAATGCTTCAAGACTTTATTTCTGGACACTAATTGTTGAGAAATAGTTTGTATTCAAAAACTCGGCTTTAAAAAGATAAAAAAACTTAGGTCTTGTTCGGTTATTATAAAAATGTAATTATGGTCCCTGATGACAAACGCAGACGCAGCCTGAGGTCCTCTCTTTGCTCCATTAAAGTTGATCTTAAGCCATCCTGTTGTCGGAGGGGCCCAGGTTATCCATCTATTCCTGATCCCTACTGAAGTTTTATTGTGGTTACGCTCAACATTGTTTTCATCGATTTTTGCTCTGCATAACCATTCTAAGCTTATAGTTTTGGCTTGGTTGAGGGTCTAGGCTGGGGAGAGATTCTCCTTTCTGAAGATCACGGCGTTTCTGTCTTTCCAGATTTTCCAACATACAACCGCGAATTTCTCAATGTCTTTGTTTCTCCTTCTTGCTCTAAGTTTTTCCCTTAGATCCAACCTAGAAGGCCGGGCAGGGATCCACTTGGACATGGCCGCCGTGTCCCGGACTTGCTTTGAGCCAGGGCACCTAAGGAATAAGTGGGACACATTCTCACAGCTGCTTCTGCACCATGTGCACATGTCGTTCCAGTCCGGAAGGCATTTTTTCATCTGGCTTCTGGTTGCCAAATATCCGTTAAGGCCTTGCCACAGGAAGATCTTGATTTTCGGTTGGAGATCCAGGTTCCAAATCCACCAGAACTCCCAACCATTTTTGTCCTCCCAGCTCAGGTTGTGAGCTAGCTAGGTTGCCGATTTCACACTAAAGTCACCCGAGCTGGTGTAGCCCCACCCCAATTGGTCCTCCACTGGGGTGTGAGGGATAGGGACTCCCATGATGGAGTTAAGCGTCTCATGAGAGAACAGTTCACTCAACCGTTCGCGATTCCATTTCCCAGTAGTTATCACCTCTGCTACTTTAAGAGATGGGTCCACCCCATCAAGGTTTTCGCCCCGTCCCTCGATCAGGGGGTCTTTGCTACCCACCAATCCTTCCAAAAATTTATCTGGTTTCCATTGCCAACTCTCCACTTTAAACTTTTGTGAAGAATTTGTCTGATTGACAGGATGCCCTTCCATGTAGGCGAGTTCGTTGATTTTGCCTTGCACTCAAAGAGCAATTCTTTTTTTTAGGTACCTTTCCTTTATGACTTTGATCCACATGTATCTTTTTTAGGATCTACCATCCCAATTTGCAAAGGAAAGCCTAGTTAACAGCTTCCAATTTTCGCAGACCCAGTCCCCGAGCCCCTTTCGGCCGGCAAATGGAGTTCCATGCTGCGAGATTAATCCCATTCTTTCCTGTCTTATTCCAGAAGAAACGTCTTCTTACAGTGTCTCCCCGTTTACAGACTATTTTTGGGAGCTTAAAACATTGCATCACATGGCTTGGCATAGATTCAATTGAGGCTTGAATCAACGTGGCTCGCCCCACCTTAGAGAGGGAGCCGGCTTTCCAACGGGAAACTTTATTCCCCATTTTGAAGATCAAGTCTCCCGCAACTTGAGATGAGAATCTTCCTGTTCTGAAGTTGCATCCTAGGTATCGTCTCAGCGCCGAGTCGCCTGGGATGCCTAGGATGTTGGAGATGCGCTGTTTTTGGCTCCTATTCATATGGGATGAGAAGATAGCAGCTGACTTTGCACGATTTACTTGAAGTTCCGAGTCTTCACAGAAACGGCTCACTGTCCTGTTCAAGCGTTGGGCTGCTTCTACCTTTGCTTCACAAAAGAGAAGACAATCATCAGCAAAGAATAAGCATGGGATTGGACTAACTCCCCTTGCCAACTTGATTGTTGTTCCTGACTTCCTTTCTTTATAGAGTTCCTGAAGGTTCGTAGCTAATACTTCTAGGCACAATATGAACAAATATGGTGATAGGGGGTCACCTTGCTGAAGTCCTCTGGAGGGGTCAAACCATCCCATATGTTTATCTTCAATCAAAACAGAGAAAGATGTTGATGAAACACACTCCATAATCCAGGAAACCCATTTGTCGTGGAACCCTACTTGTTGTAAGACACGTTTCAGGAAGCCCCATTCCACTCTATCGTATGCCTTTTCCATGTCTTGCTTTGCCGCTACCCAACCAGACTTACCTTTCTTTTTCTTGAAGGCAGCAAGGACCTCATGGGCAGTGAGAATATTATCCTGGATGTTTCATCCTGGGACAAAGGCAGCCCGCCATTGAGAAATGAGCTTGGACATTAGAGGTTTCATTTTGTTGACAAGGACCTTGGCAATGATTTTGTAAAGTACATTGCAAAGGCTGATCGGCCGAAATTGGTTTACAGTTCGAGGTGCATCCACTTTAGGGATGAGGGTAATAAAGGTATGGTTGATCTCCTGCAAGAGGGATCCACCCTTAAGGGTAGCCCTAATGGCGTTACATACATTCTATACCAGAGACCTCGGCGATCAAGGCATCATTTTCGGAATCCGTGATCCTCCTTTCAAACTTTGAAATGGAGGGGACAACAGTTCGTGATCCTCTGGATCGGAATCTTATTTTAAACTTCTGAATGAAGGTGTCTCCAATTTTTCCTTTATTCGTGAGGGTTAGGCCTATGTCATTTTGAATTTCCATAATGTTTCTTCTTCTTCTTCGTCCCTAAACCGAGTCAAAGAAGAATTTGGAATTTCTGTCTCCTTTTGTGAGCCACTCCTTGTGCCAATGCTTTCCCCAGTACTTATGGTTGGTGAAAAGAATCTTCTCGCGCTGCAAAATGAGTCTCTTAAGTTTACAATTAAGGTGGTGGTTTCCAGGATCCGTCTCCAGATTGTCCTGAACCATCCTAATTCTACGTTCATTTGCTTTCAAGTTTGTCCTAGTTGTTCCAGCACAAATGCTTTTATTTTCTTTTATTTTTGTTTTTTATAATTCTGAGTTTTTGGGTGATCTCAAACATCCGTGATACGTTCACTTTTGACCTCCAGACTCGGCGAATCTTGTTTTCCAAATCCTTGTTTTTGGTCCACTTGGCACGGAGTCTGAAGAGGGGGGGGGGGGGGGGGGGGGGGGGCTGGCTTTTTAATCCCCTCCACCTCCAAACAGTGAAGCATTGGGAGTGATCAGAAACCAGTCCAAATCCATTATAAACAAAGGAACGTGGGAAACAATGGAACCACTCGTGCCTCCCCAAAGCTCGGTCTAGTTTTTCCTGAATATAGGAACCATTAATAGATTTAGCCCATGTGAGTTTCTAATCTGTCCAAGGGATTTCGTCTAGGTCAAAATGTACACAAAGACTGTTTAATCTTACTGTTCTTTTGATATTGACAGGGAGTCCGCCCTGTTTGTCACCGGGCTCCCTCAGTTCGTTAAAATCTCCAATCAAGCACCATGGTTTACCTCTAAATTGGTTGAGACCATGGAGCATATTCCAGAAATGGTCCTTCTCATTTTCTTTTGTGGGCCCATAAACAAAAGTTACCAGGCCCCGTTTGTTACTGTTCTTATCTAAGACTGATGTACAAGCTATTTGGTTGTTACATAAAAGGATCTCGACATGGTACCGCTCAGAATTCCATAGAAGCCACATCCCACCCACATGGTTCGCAGGAGGGTAGTAGTGGCTCCCATCATAGTGAAGTTTTCTGGTTAGGTTTTGGATGGTTGTGTCCTTTGCCATGGGTTCCAGAATGGCTGTCATTTCCGGCTTGAACTTTTTAATAAGGCTATCAAGTTTTTGTTGGGCGGCCGCGTGGGCTACACCCCTTATGTTCCAGCACAAGATCTTCATATTAATTTGGCAAATTGTAAGCACTAATTACCAAGGATGAAATCCGAACTGAGTAAAGGCAAGAACATTCCCCTCGAGGGGATAACTGTGAGCCCGAAGCTCATTCTAGGAGACTAAAAGCAAACCAAGCCTTAAAAAAGGATTCCAGACAAAACATTAGTACAAGCCATTATGAGAGTGATGACATGGGACGTAGCAAGAGTGGGGTAGGTGCACCCATCATCATTAATAGATCTACCATAAGCCAAACAACAGAAAGGACCAAAACAAACAAGGGGCAATTTATACATATACGCATCACGAACCACAAAAAAACATAGCCCACATCACGATCAAGGGTACTGTTACCCTTATCATGACAGAGGAACTGGAGGGCACGCCTATAGCTTGGTTGGGGCTGTTCCCTGTAGGGAGCAACTGAACATGGACCTCCAACGGCACCGTGAGACATTGGGCGTCCAGGAACAGGAATGTCACTGGGAAGATAACTTTCAGCCCTGTTTGGAGATTCATTGATCCCTAAATCAGTTTCCATAGGTAGAGAAAGGGGTTGGATGCAGTGAGATAAGGAAGGCTCGGAGGAGAGAAAGAGGGAATCAGTTGGGATGCAAGGTCCCACCAATCCTCTTCCCCTTTTATAGCCTCTGAGTCCCTCTCCCCCGGGCACCGGTACCCCTTGCCACCCCCTACTCTTAGACCCCTAATATCAGCCCACCAGACTAGATTCAAGAAAAAAGACCCCTTTTTTGGGAAAAGCAAACGACGCCAAGAGGAGGGCAACGAAAGCTGACCTGCGTCCTCAATCAAGTGGGTAGTCAGGTAAATCAGCCAGTTGCATCTCCTTATATCAAGTGGATATAACATATATGTGGACATATGATGACTCTTATGAAAGATTGATAGATGAGAGGGTGAATTTTGGGCTACATATTTAATTAAAATGGGGGGAAAATGATGTCAAGTGGAAGAAAAATAATATCAGCAATCAAATAAGTGGTTTAAAATTTACTCACACTATTTTATCTTCTCATTTGAGTCATTCTCCCCATGAACATTCATACTAAGTGGCCTTATTTTTTTAAGGGAATCCTCAAAATAGTAAGATTGAATTTGAATAAAGTTATTATTTTATAATGGTGATCATAAAATCTTTGTATTACATAGTGAAATGAGAAAAAAAAAATCAAAATAGGTTGACCTTTCAAAAATAATGCTTCAAGACTTTACTTCTGGACACTAATTCTCGAGAAAAGAGATGAGTTTGTATTCAAAAAGTCTACTTTAAAAAGATAAAAAAAAAAAAAAACTTAGGTCTTGTTCGGTTATTACAAAATTGAATTCTTAAAAAAATTATATTTTTTAGGAATTTAATTCCTGTATTAACTTTTAACAAATAAGTACAAAGTATTTGATTATCACAATGAAAAATCTAACATCCTTGAGAAAGGAACAAAAACTTACCTAAGGAAATAAGTAAGTCACTTCACACATTTTGAAAGAATTGAAAATAGTTAAGAGGCTGTTTGGTTGGTGGAAATGAGGGGCCGGGAGTGGGAATGAGAAGTCCATTCCCACTTTTAAGCCTCGTTTAGTTGCTGAAGAAATTAAATTCCTACAAGAAGTCATACTTCCTAGGAATTTACTTCCATTTTCAACTTCCCAGGAAGTAGTTATAAAAGCATTTGGTTGCCCATAAGAGAAATAGGATTTTCTAGGAATTCAATTCCTATGTTTTGTTTGGTTGACACAACACTTTCTATGAAATACCATTAAAATTATTATTATGCCCATGTCCAATTTTCTAACATCATTGATAGAGGGAGTAATGTGTAAACTTGTCATAGTCACAAATTAAAACGGGTAGTATTGTCATAGTATTAAAAATCATGAATGAAGTAGAACTTACCCAGGAGGAGGCTAGGTGAATTACTTCCCTCATTTTTGAAGTAATTGAAACTTAATTAGGAATTTCAACTTCCCACATCCTACCTACTTTTCGCATACTAAACAAGACCTAAAAACAACGTTTTTCATGAATTAAAACTCCCTTTGTCTACTTCCCACATACCAAACGAGGCCTTAGACTGTTTGGTATGGGGGAGTGGGAAGGAAAGGGGGATGATAGGTATGAATTTAGCAATACTCGCCAATCAATCTTGAGGAGCTATTTCTTGCCCTAACAGCTTATGGGCACATATCCTAAAAGGGATTTATTTCTATGATTGCTCCTTTCTTAAGGCAAAATTGGGGAACAACCCATCTTGGGGGTGGAGAAACATTATCAATGGTCGGGAGCTCCTTCTTCAAGGGATCCGATGGAATGTCCATAGCAGGGTCGATATCAACATTTGGGATGATAAATAGATCCCCAACTCTCCAAACTTCAGTGTTTCGGTTGAAAGACTGAGTGGATGCCCTCTTCAAACCATCGATCAACTCATTAACCACGATGCTCATAGATGGAACCTTCCCCTCATCCAATTATGGCTTGGGAATAACGATGCCAGCCGGAATAGGCTCATCCCAATCTGTAGGCGTTAGGTCAATGACCGAATGGTGTAGCACTTCTCCGCGTTGGGTCTGTACTCTATTAAGTCAGGGTATGCTTTCTGGAGGACTCAAATCAAAGGCTCACATCACTTGAACAGCTTGCCTTCTTCTTCCTCTTCGCCATCATCAAAGGCCATCTCCTTCATTTGGTGGCTCCGCACTCAACCTAAAATTCGGCACTTCATTTGGAGGGCCTACTCTACCGCTCTAGCTATCCAGGAAAACATGCAAAAAAAAGGGAATTGCATCTTTGATTGCTTGTCCTCTTTGTTGAGAGGATCGTGAATCAATCGAACATATCCTCTTTTTCCTATGCTCCAACTGTAGCTGCTTGGTTTAGGTCCAATTTTGGCTATCGTTTTCAAAAAGAAGGTTTTAAAAGTTTTGTTTGGTGGTGGGATAATTTATGCAAATGATCTCTCTTTTTAAATTGATAACTTGAGTAAAATTACTTGTCTTTGTTGGCAACCGTGGAAAAACAAGAATGACTTCATCTTTAATAGGAAAACTTGGGTTCCATCCTGTCTCATCCAGGCTTCTTACCAGCTCCATGAAGAATCCCAAGAGAATGTGCAAAACCTCCAACCTTTCCCAAAGACAGTCACAACCGACCTCCACAGGTGGAGTCCCCCTCCCAAAGGCTTCATCAAAATTAAATCGGACGCGACTTGGAATTCTAAAGATGTGGAGGTAGCGGCAGCAATAGTGGTCCGTGACTCTTCCGGCTCTTTAACCGATGGGTGGTGCGGGTCATTCGTAGCTTCCTCTCCTCTCGTGGCTGAAGCGTTCGCACTTCAAGCTGCTTGTTTGTGGGCCCAGTCTAATTCTTGGGAGTCTCTAGTTTTTGAAGTTGATAACAAGATTCTTATTGAAGCCATCAAAGACGAGATGATCAAGCTTTTGGAGATCCATACTTTGGTGGAGGATGTTAGAAAAATTATACAAGCTAAACTTAAGTATTATGAAAAAATACATTATATTAAAAAAATAAGAAAAATGCTCTAGTTTACATCCCACATGGAAAAAATAAGGGGGTTTGGTTGGGTCTATATGGGTATATGCCCCTCAACTCATTTGAATTTAGTTGTGGGTGAGAGAATGGAAACCACATGCGCGCACGCGTCGCCGTGCCGTGCTCAGGTGGGGGTGGGGAAGATTTTTTTCTCATCGGATATATTTATTTTACGGAACAACCTGTTACCGCTGCTGCATTAAACATTATTACCGTTGCAATTTTAATTGTTGGGATTATATTAATACAAAATTATAGCTGTTGTTAAACCTGGCTTTCATTACGTGTGCGTTTTCATCCGTTAACATTACTGCTAGCTCTTCAAACCTTCAGTATAAATATATACCTCAACTGTGCATCTAAACAACATAAGCAAGCCTTTCCTTCTTCATCAAATCACCCTCTCTCTCGCCTTCTTACATCCGTTCTCAGTTCAAACTTCTTTCTCACTTCATAATTTTGGGCAAAGTTCGAGGCTTTCCTACCTAGTAATTAACGAGTGCACGTTAAGAGTCATATCACGTTAATCCTGGAGGACGGTCGTTGGTAACGCTATTTGCACCCGAAGCAGCGGCGAAATCGTCTTTAGGACAGCGATATTCCCATGGCGCGGTACCTTCGGTACTCTAATCACTTTCCCTCTTTCCGGTATTATTTGATTGTTGTGTTTAGATATTATTTCGCTGCAACGATACTGAATCCTTCACTGCATTTTTATTGAATATGACAATGCATTTTTCACTGGTTTTTACCAAATTATTTTACTGCAATTTACAGTATAATTTCACAGCAATGAACATATTTTAGTTTACAGCAGTTAGCCGTAATTTTCTGCAACTGTTTAGTTTTTTCCAACAATATTTATCTGCAATTTTTGCTGTATTTTTCTGTAGTAATTTTTTAATATTTCTGCTATATTTTTGTAGTATTTTTTGCTATATTTTTGCTGCAGTTGTACTGGTTTTTTTGTTTATTTCAACAATCTAAAAGACGATTTATTTTACATAGCTATATTTAAATACGACAACCAAATTACCTCTTCCCAACATGTCTAAGGTTTAGCCCCTTGACGGGAAGAATTATAAGAGATGGTCTCAAAAATTTTATTTTTTCTACAACTAGTTTGTATTGATTATGTACTCTATGGAAAAAAGGAACCTGAGGGTGAAAATGAGAAAAGAGCCTATGAAAAATTTACGGCAGACGACCAAACCTGCAGGGAAAATTTGCTACATTACATAAGTGATGAACTTTTTGACATTTATGTAAAATTAGACTCATCAAAAGAAATTTGAAATTCCCTACAGAAAAAATATGGGGGGTGACGATGCAGGAACTAGAAAATATGCGGTTAGTAAGGGGTTATATTTTAAATTCGTGAACCATAAACCGATAATTGATCAAGTCCATGAATATGAAAACATAGTAACTACTCTTTTGTCAGAAGGCCTTAAAATTTGTGATATAACTCAAGCCTATATTTTAATTGAAAAACTTCCTTCTTCTTGGAAGGATTACAGAAACGTACTTATGCATAAAAAGAAGGACCTGATATTAGAGGAGTTAGTCAACCACTTGAAGATCGAGGAAGAAAATAGGCCTAAGGACAGGGGGCACTCATATTCAGATTTTTCTAAAGCTAATATTGTAGAGGCAAGGCTGAGTGCATATGACAGGTTTAAGAACAAAGGAAAAAAGTATCATTCAAACTTCAAACCTGGTGGAAAAATTCAAAAGTCAAACAACCGGATTCTCGGAGATTGCTTTCAATGCGGAAAATGTGGACATATGGCCAAAGATTGCAGGAGTAAAAAGAACGGGTCTAAGGACCCGAAGCACAAAGCCCACCTTGTAGAGACAGAGAATATCGTAGCTGTTGTTTTAGAGGTAAACTTGGTGAACAATATGACTGAGTGGATCATGGACATCGGGGCTACCAGGCATATCTGCACAAACAGAAACATGTTCCAGGAATACCAAAAAATAACCGATGGAGATGTGGTCTCCATGGGCAATTCTGCAGCAGCACCTATCCTCGGAAAAGGGAAGATTTCTTTAAAACTCACTTTTTGAAAGTTTCTTACTTTAACAAATGTGCTGCATGCGTCTGAAATGCGTAGGAATATGATTTTAGGTGCTCTGTTAATTAAAGTTGGTTTGAGACTATCCTTTGACTCAAACAAACTAGTCTTAACTAGGAGAATTTGTGGACAAGGGATTTTGTAATGATGGCCTATTTGTTCTTGACGCTGTTTGCATGAATAATAATGTTGGTACCTTTTCTGCTTATCTTGTTGAGTCTCTTAAATTATGGCATGCTCGTTTAGGACACATAAATGTTGAGTCAATTAAACGACTTAAGAAAATGAACATGATTCCTAACTTCAGTGATACTAACTTTAGTAAATATGAAGTATGTGTAGAAGCTAAATATGCTAAAAAGCCCTTTAAGTCAATTGAGAGACAATAAGATCTTCTTGCTCGAGTTCACAGTGAATCGGGAGACTTTAAAAGCCAAATGAGCAAAGGTGAAAAAAGATACTACATGACCTTTGTAGATGATTATTCTAGATACTCAATGGCATATCTCCTAAGTACTAAAGATGAAGTTGCAGAAATATTTTTAAAATACAAAGCTGAAGTAGAAAATCAATTAGGAAGGAAAATAAAAAGAGTTAGGTCTGATAGAGGAGGAGACTATGACCCAACTTCACTAGGAACATTTTATGAGGAAAATGAAATAATACATGAACGAAGCCCTCCTTACTATCCACAATCTAAAGGTATCGCTGAAAGGAAAAATAGAACTTTAAAGGGTATGATGAATGCTATGCCTATCAGTTCTGAACTACCTAATAACATGTCAGGGGAGGCGATACTATCTGCTTGTCATGTACTAAATAGAGTTCCTCATAAAAAACTAGATAAAACCCCATATAAGATGTGGAAAGGTTCTGCGCCTAATCTATAATACTTTAAAGTGTGGGAGTGTCTAGCCAAGGTTGGAATACCTGACTTGAAATGAAGCAAAATTGGACCTAAGACTATTGATTCTATTTTTATCAGGTATGCTCATCACAGTGCTGCTTATTATTTTTTGATCAAAGGATCTAATAATTCATATACATGTGGTAGCATTATGGAATCTAGAGATGCTGAATTCTTTGAACATATATTTTCTTTGAAATCTAATGATGCACAATCTACTAGTTTGCCTTCTCATACTGTAACCATTAACCATGATAATACTAACAATATAGACACTCTTGAAATTCGAAGGAGTGAAAGAGCTAGGAAAGAAACCAACTTTGAACCTGACTTTGTTACCACTTTCCTAACAGAAGACAACTCCATAAATGAAGAAATTGTAAGTGTATATATGTTAGAAGAAGACCCTAAAACCTATGATGAGGTTATAAGATCGGTTGATTCTACTTTTTGGAAAGAAGCTATTAATAGGGAACTAAAATCAATTCTTAGTACTCACACATGGGAATTGGTAGACCTTCCTAGAGGCTGTAAACCAATAGATTGTGAGTGGATCTTTAGAAGAAAAATGAAGGCTGATAAGTTTAAGGCAAGACTAGTGGCTAAGGGCTATATCCAAAAAAAGGGGATCAACTATTTTGATACTTATTCTCCTGTTGCTAAAATAGCCACTATTAGAACCTTGATTTTCCTTGCATCGATTCATGATTTAGTAGTGCATCAAATGGATGTCGAAACAACATTTGTTAACAGTGACCTAGATGAAGAAATTTACATGGGATAACTTGAGGGTTTTGTTGTCCATGGTAATGAAAAGAAAGTCTGTAAACTTATGAAGTCTCTATAGGGTCTCAAACATGCACTTAACAGTGGCATAAGAAATTAAATAGCACGCTAGTAGCTAATAATTTTCTTATAAACAATAGTGATTCTTGTATGTGTTCGAAATCTGATTCAAATGGATGTGTAATAGTTTGTCTATATGTTGATGATATGTTGATTTTTGGCATGAACTTAAATGTTGTCAGTGAGACGAAAATCTTTCTATGCTCTAAATTTGATATGAAAAATATGGGTGACGCAGACGTGATTTTAGGAGTTAAAGTTGTGAGAACTCCCGAGGGCATAAGCCTAAACTAGGCTCACTATGTTGAGAAGATACTTAGAAAGTTTGACATGTTTAACATTGATCCTGTAAGAACACCTTATGATCCCAGTGTACATTTAACTAAACATAAAGGTGGTGCTATGTGCCAATCTGAGTATGCCAAGATAATTGACAGTGTTATGTTTATGATGAACTACACTAGACCTGACATAGCGTATGCTGTAAGTAGACTCAGTAGATACACACATAATCCTAATCAAGAGCATAGGAACGCATTAAAAAGATTGCTTAAGTATTTGAAAAGAACTATGGATTGGGGACTTCACTATGGAAAGTTTCCCGTTGTTTTAAACGGATATTGTGACCCCAACTGGGTGTCTGACAATGATGAAATTAACTCCACTAGTGGATATGTATTCATACTAGCTGGAGGTGCTATATCTTAAAAATCCTCTAAGCAATCTTGTACTGCTACGTCTACTATGGAATCTAAGTTTATTGCTCTTGAGTCATGAAGCCGAGTGGCAAAGAATTTTATTGGGAAACATGCCATTGTAGGGGCTTCCAGCTCCATGAGTATCTATTCACTATAACAGTCAAGCTGCAATTGCTATGGCTAAGAACAAGGTTTATAATGGCAAGAGGAGACATATTTGTCTCAGGCATAAGATCGTGAAGGATCTTCTAGAGAGTGGAGTGATATCATTAGACTATGTAAAGTCTGAAAAGAATCTTGTGGATCTGTTGACAAAAGGTCTTTGTCGTAAAATGATTGTAGAAACATCGAGGGAGATGGGACTAAAGTCTATCATAAAGGAATGCAAGAGGAGTCATAGTTTCATTCAAGGAATGCATTGTGTGTTTATGTTATCCCTCCCTATGGTGTGACAATGCGGAGACGGGTCCATAGCCATATGTTTGGTGGTGTAAGCAAGACTTGCACTTGATGGACACTGTCTGTATGTTACAAAGAGGTGAGGTTGAACTTTAGCTCTTAATGGACCCATATCAATATGTTTGGTGGTGTGTGGTAACACACACTCGATGGGATCCACCTATGTAGGTGTGGAGTGTGGCTACTCCCTATGAAGGATTTAAGACTTGCCTTTTAGAGCGCCTATGAATATCCAGGATGAGCGCATGGCTGATAAAACGCACCAAACCGTAGGAGTTGCCGAGATTCAGAGTATAGTATGTGTCCAAGTGGAACAGCCAAACCAAAGGGTACCAACACGCAGTCGCCGGATCCCATTAGAACTCCGAAGTTAAGCGTGCTAAGGTGAGAGTAGTATCAGGATGGGTGACCTCCTGGGAAGTCCTCACCCTCAGGTTGGGGGCACTGGGAAACAACCCCTCTTCAGGTTAACACTCTGAAGGGGGAAGGCTGCGTACATCCGCCTCCCCCCAGACCCTGCGTAGGTGGGAGCCCTTGAGGCACTAGGTATATTCCTTTTTTCTATGTGTCCAAGTGAAAGACTATACAACCCCTTGTGAGGTTCAAGATAAAAGTCACCTTGCAAGATGTTAGTCCTAAACTTGGATTACACTAGGTGACGATTTAAGTCACGAGACATCGGCACTGAAAAACTAAACTCCCTTTGCCCAATTTATTTCTATCTTTCTCCTCCGCTTGTATCTTTTGTGGGGGATTGTTGAAAAAATGATACAAGTTAAACTTAAGTGTTATGAGAAAATACATTATATTGGAAGAATAAGAAAAATGCTCTCGATTACATCCCACATGGAAAAAATAAGGGGGTTTAGTTGGGTTTATATGGGTATATGCCCCTCAATCATTTGAATTTAGTCATGGGTGAGATAATAGAAACCACACGGGTGCACGCGCCGCCCGCAATGCCGTGCTCGGGAGTGGGTGAGGATGACCTTTTTCTCATCGGGTATATTTATTTTACGAAAAAACCTGTTACCGCTGCTGCATTAAACATTATTACCGTTGCAATTTTAACTGTTGGGATTATATTAATACAAGATTATAGCTGTTGTTAAACCTGGCTTTCATTGCGTGTGCATTTTCATCCGTTGGCATTACTGCTAGCTCTTCAAACCTTCAGTATAAATACACACCTCAACTATGCATTAAAACAACATAAGCAAGCCTTTCCTTCTTCATCAAATCTCCCTCTCTCTCACCTTCTGACATCCATTCTCAGTTCATACTTCTGTCTCTCTTCATAATTTTGGGCAAAGTTCGAGGCTTTCCTACCCAACAATTAAAGAGTGCACGTTAAGAGTCGGATCGCGTTAATCCTAGAGGACAGCCGCCGGTAACGCTGTTTGTAACCAAACAGCGGCAAAATCACATTTTAGGGTAGTGGTATTCCTACAGCGCGGTATCTTCGATACACTAATCAACTTTCCGTCTTTCCGATATTATTTGATTACTGTTTTTAGATATTATTTTGCTGCAACGATACCGAATCCTTCACTGCATTTTTACTGATTTGGACATTGCATATTTCACCGATCTTTACCAAATTATTTTACTGCAATTTACAGTATAATTTCACATCAATTAACTGATTTTAGTTTACAACAGTTAGCCGTAATTTTCTGCAACTGTTCAGCTTTTTCCAGCAATATTCATTTGCAATTTTTACTGTACTTTTTGCAGTAACTTTTCAGTATTTCTGCTGTATTTTTACAGTATTTTTCACTATAATTTTCATCGCGGTTGTACTGGTGTTACTATTTATTTCAACAGAGGCCATTCACTTTCTTTCCTCTTCTTTTTGTTCCGTGTCATTTATTTGGTGTCCTAGATATTGTAGTAGGGTAGCCCATTTTGTAGCTCATAGGCACTACTCTTCATTTTGTTTTCATGATTGGTGGGTCAACATCCCACCAACTCTTTCTCAGATTGTAAGTTTTGATGTTAATGCAATGTTTTAGAGCCTTCGGGCATCTTTATGATTAAAAAAAAAAAAAAAGGAAACCATCTCCAACTTGGGTCACAATTTAGTGAAAAAGAATGAAAGAAAAAAAAAAGTCACAATTTAGTGAACAAATAGAAAAAAGAAAGCAAAAAAAAGGTCACTATTTTGGCACATGAACAAAATTAAAGTCTTTGCCCATATGTCAATTCTATGTTCCATGTTTGTCATTTATTGGCTGAATTTATCATAACAATTATATCTATTAGTGTTATCTCATACGAAAGTGTTTATGTTTTAAAATATTAATTTATATATTATTATATTATAATTATATTAAGTCTTTATTTTTTTTCTTTTTTTCATTTTTCTAGTAGTATTTATTCTTTCAGTTCTATATTATAGCAGAAATGCTCATCATTTATTTTTTTTCCTTAATTTTTTTATTATTTGCTAAATTATATGTGAGGCTTTAAAATTGTAAGATCTGAGGTTTGAGGATTTTTGAGGTAGGGAATACTTGACAATAATATATATAAAAGATTGGTTAATATTTTGGTTTATCAATTAATACAAATTTTCTCTTTGATCGAGGAGAAGGCGTCCAATTTCTTGTACTAATATAACGGAAAAAAAAAAAAGACTTCTCTTGGTGTAATAGCGTGATGCTATACAATTAGAGGTGTAAATGACCAAGTTGAGTTGAAGACTTCTATGTTGGACTCGAGTCAAGTTCACTAAAGTGTTGCCGGGGAATTAGTAAAATTCCGAAGAGAGAAAAATAAAAGCAAAGAAAATTCAAAGGGATGAAAATAGGAGAAAACTAACAATTTTTCCATGTTTCGATGTTAAAAAAAAGCAAGGAAAAAAGTAAGGCTAAACTGGTGCTGGTGTGAGAAAAGTGAGACGAAAATGGTTTTAGAGACATTATGGTTAGAACGAAGAAGGCAAAAATGTTACTGACATTTCATTGATCTTAGGCTGAAGTGTTTGGACCTGCAAAAATCCAATTTCCTTATTTCTAATTTTAAGAGTAAAATGATTTTTTTTTAAATTCCATTGTAATTTATTCAAGGTTTCCATTTTTTTTTTGGTCTCGTATTTTTCCATGCAATCAAAATACAAAAAAATATTTTCCTTTCATTTTTTATTGTTTTAAACAAGGCCTAATTTTTAGAAACCTCGAGTTTGAACACAAACTTAAAGAAGTATTTAAAGGTTTAACTGAAATTAATTCAATAAGATATTACGTTAAAAGGCAGTCAAATAAAGAGATATTGAAGCTATTATCGAGTTGTTGTTAATCCATTGTCAATCTAATATCAACCAGTTAACAGCATTGAATGAGCTCTTAATGAATTACTCATGAATTTTAACAAAGTTCCGCATCCCTCCATTGGAACTCACTCGCTTGTTAAGTTGGCTTGTTTAATTATCGAGTCCCCAAATAAAAAATAAACAAATCTTTTTCATATTGTGTTGTGTCTCAAATTTTATGTCCAGATTCCAAGCTGAGGTCTATGGTGGAACGAGGAACCAGGCCCTTTGTGCCTTTTATTTTGAGTCAGGTTGTTATACCCATTTGTTTTTTCTAGGGTTTTTCTCATTTATGAGGTGCTATATTTATTCACCTCTTCGTCTCTAGGGTTTCACCCATTTGACGTATAGAGAGAGAAACACATGGACTGAGAGAAGGACAGTGAAGAAATTCTCTTGTAATAATTCAATTTCGATCTAGTAAAGTTTTCTATCTTTGCCCATGGTTTTGCCCTCTTATTGAGGGATTTTTATGTAAATATTAGTGTTTTCGTTTCTCTTTCTCCCTTATCTTCCTACTTATTTTTCAGATTTCGTTTGATATCTAAATTGAACCCAGATCTTGGATTTTTTTCTCTTAACATGTCAAATACATGTAATTTATCGAAAGTTTTATACATCTCCACTTCCATGTGCATGGCAAGAAGTGTCCTAGGCTCCATTTAATTCTTAGGCATTAAGATACCAACTAGCACATGGATTATTATTGGGGCTAGAAAAATATGACACGACACGATAACAACACACGAATACGACAACAAGATAACGGATTTGGGTTAGGGTTTTGAAGGCGGGTTGAATTTGGGTTGATCCGTTTAACCTGTTTAGGTAATTGGATTGAATCTGGATTTGACTTGTTTAACCCATTTTTAACAGCCTTGACCTATTTATATAGTTAAGTATTTGAGTGGTACACTAGTGTTATTATATGGATATTTTGGTAGGCTATTACATATAAGATAATTTAAACTATATTTATTACTATTAATTTGATAGTTTATTTTAATAATTATAAGTATGTCATGTATTTATTACTGCTATCACCCATAAGGTGTATTATTGACATGTTTAACGAACTAGTATTTAAATAAAAAAATCACCAACATAATTAAATGGGTAACCCGTGGGTTACCCGTTTAATAATTGGGTTGGATTAAGGTTCAGAGTTCCGAACCCATTTAATAAATGGGTCGGGTTTGGGTTGACAACATTTCTTAGACTCTTCACATAACACGAACACAAACATGACAAGATACGACACATTTTCCACCCCTAATTATTATGAAGGCAATTAAACCGGGTATTAAACTAATGTGCCACACTCTGAAGCTGTGGGAGCGGGTCATAAAGAGGAGGTTACTGCAACAGATAGAGGTGTCCAAGAACCAATTCGGATTTATGCTCGAGAGATCAACAATAGAAGTTATCCACCTCCTAAGGGGGACAATAGAGTGACACAATAAAAGACAAAGGGATCTCCACATGGTTTTCATTGATTTGGAGAAGGCATATGATAGAGTGCCAAGGGGGTCCTATGGAGGGTTTTGGATAGGAAAGGTATTCCAGTGCCTTATATCCGAACCATTAGAGACATATATGACGATGCACAAACTAATGTGCATACTGTGGAAAGAGAGACAGAAGCTTTTCTGATAACAATTGGGATACAACAAGGATCTACCTTGAGTCCCGTTATGTTCACACTGGTTATGGATGAGCTCACTAGGCACATTCAAGAAAATGTGCCTTGGTGCATGCTTTTTGTATATGACATAGTTTTGGTTGGGGAGTCTCAAGAAGAGGTAAATTAGAAGCTGGAAATGTGGAGAAGGGCATTGGAATTGAAGGACTTATGAATAAGTAGATTAAAGACCAAGTACATGGAACTTAAGTTCGGTCCCTCCACCACCCCTAGCATAGTAAACGTCAAAGTAGGATCTGAGACCATACAAAGAAAAGAAAGTTTCATGTACTTGGGCTCCATGGTTCAACATAATGGCAAAGTTGACAAGGATGTTGACAGTCGGATTAAAGTTAGGCTGGCATAAGTTGAGGATGGCTTCCTTGGTACTTTGCTACAGAAGGTTCCTATTAAAGCTAAATGGGAATACTACAAGACAATAGTGAGACTGGCTATGTCTTATGGGCCGGAGTGTTAGCTGATGAAACAACATCATACACAGAAGATAAAGGCTGCGAAGATGAGGATGTTGTGGTGGATGTGTGGACACACAAAGAGGGATAGGATCAAGAACGATGTCATAAGAGGCAAATTGGGCATCGTGCCGATTGAGGATAAAATTGGGGGGGGGGGGGGGGGGGGGGGGGGGGGGGGGGGCAACGTTTGAGGTGGTTCAGTCATGTTAGAAGGAGACTATCCACTGCTCCAATCAAGAGATGTGAACAGCCCCATAAAAGGTAGAGAGGAGAAGGCAAGCCAAAGAAGAGATGGATAGAGACGATCTAACATGACCTCACCCACCTAAACCTACGGAAGGGGATGGCCTTAGATAGAGCTTGGTAGAGGGCTAGCATAGGGGTAGTCCAATGTAGCGGTTTAGAGTAGTGCATCTTTTACTGCCTGCAGTAGTGTTTCTAGGTGTCTTGATCCTCTTTGGTCCACGTATTAGAGCAATTATTTGTTTATCGGTGTAGTTGAGCACTTGCATACTTACCTATTTGCCTGCAATACCTTCCTTTGAGTTTTGCTTTGTATCGCTTAGCTTGTGTTTTGTGTTACTCTAATCCTATGTTGCTATTGTACTTCCATGCTATATGCATCTAGGATGACATGTTACTTAAGTTGGGGGTCCTTGGAAACAGTCTCTCTTAGAGTACCATTCTAAAGGGGGAAAGCTGCGTACATCCACCCATCAGACCCTGCTTATGCAGGAGCCATGTGGTACTAGGATTGTTGTTGTTGCAATTGATTAGTAATTTTGTAGGATTTAATTAAAATTTAATTCTTAAGATATGATTGCTTTGTAGTAATAAAATGTTTTACTAAATAACAAATGTCAGATACTTACGCTTTGTTTGGTTTAAGAAAAATGGTTATTTACTTTTCAATACTTTCATATTTGTAGAAATAATAAAAAATTCTCTAACCTTTCTAATTTATTTGCTTAGACCTTAGGTTTTGTTAGCATTAATAAATAGAACTCTCTCCGGTGAAATGATGTTATTTTTAAGAAGAAAGCTGACATAGCAGGTCACTTTAACTAACCATTAAAGTACATTGACGAACATATAACATTTGGTACATTTTGAATGGATCACAAAACAATGTTGTTCTTGTGCAAGTTATGTTCAAACATTGTGTTTCGTTGTTGTAGGGAACAAAAGAACAATAATGGTGCCAAACTTCAGTGTTAAGCATCAAAATGACGTCATTTTAGTCAAAAACAATTTTATCTTTTTATGTTTGCGAAATTGGGTTTCATCGGAAAGGGTGTTCGTACCATCGTGTGACAAAATAAAGTATTTTCCGAGAAGGAATAAAAATGAGGAATTCAAAGAGGTTTTTTTTTTTTTTTTTTAAATCCAAAAAATTCATAGAGTATTAGAATTTCCGATAATAAATGATGATATGTTAGGTGGAAAATGATCCTTCCTGGTACATTCTTCTTGTCTTTTATATTCGAATTTTCAAACAAATATTTATGCACACTTATCTTTTTTTTCTTTGGTAGTTAATCAAATTTATTATTCATCCAATCGAAAATTATAAAAAGATTTATGAGATTCTATTCTCTCCATACCTAACACTTGCCCAAACATACAATTATCAGAGCACACCTACGTGTTCTGTTCTTGAGCTAAGTTATTGGTGCATGATTATTGGCTTCCCTTCTAGGGTCAATTAAAGTTACTGATTGAAAATAGTTTCTTAAGGAGCAAATTGATACCATCTTGGCGGATCAGCACCCACCAAGCCCTCCTCAGACAAACACATACATGGCGCCTTTCCTACACACGCTAAGCTCTTTGTCACCAACAGCAGCTCGATCTCACCTGCCATTCAGCTCTGCCACAGATCAACTTCTCTTCTAGATCCTTCCATACCTGCCACGTCACTGTAGATATTTTCTAAATATTTTGTACTTTTCTCTTATAAATACTGGGAGTTAGTTAGGAAATTTCTCATGTGTGAAGAGTGGCAGAAATTTCTCATGTGTGAAGAGTGTCATCTTCTTCCTCTCCCCCAAATTCTTCTATGTCCTCTTCCGTTTCATTGTAATATTCTCCATTGATTTGGAGCTTATCATCTGTACTTATATGTACATACGAACACAACGGTACAGCTGAATTGTTGTCCCGTGGCCTAAATTGTTGTGATTTCCAATTGTTTTAGCCAGATTACATCAAGTTTGTATCACAAATTCTATTGATCTCTCCATAGTCTTCTAGCTGCCGAGTTTCATCATGACACAACATTTGAGGAATTTGATTCTATGATTAATTGTTTATTGCGCATTTAAGTGTTAAGGGTCAGAACCTTCATCGCATGACAAATCGCTTCAACTTCTGTCTCATTTGACTCCTTTATTTGCACACTTTGTTACAAATAGTTTCTATATAATTATCTTTTTTTTTTAATTTTCTGAAGAGAAATAGGTAGTTACTTAAAAAACATCCATAAATATTAATGAGCGTCCGTATATTACAACTTATTCAAAAAATCTTTATATTTCATTTTAGGATCACTACGTCATTAGTCCTTCTAGCTTGTCTACTGTGTCAATTTAGTTCTTAGACTTTTACTTGTATCAATTTAATCCATGTACAATTAAAATTGTTTCAGTGAAGACCAATATTGAAATTTAAACATTGAATCCTAATGGAGAACTATAATGTTAATCAGCATTCTAAGACATAGCATGCAAACATTGACTCACACCCTCTCGATGTGAAAAGCATATGCAAGTGCTACTTAACGATTTCAATTAGAAATTACTGGTATTTTCAACCTTAGACTTAATTGAAATAATTCAATTGCATGCAGACTAAATTCATGCACTTAAAATTTTATGGATTGAATTGTGTTGGGATGTTATTTTCTTCAAAATTAGATATTGATTTGATATGATTTAGATTTGGTTAAGATATGATTGGGGTTACCTAAATAAGTTTGATTTAAATTGACATTCTAAATCAAATCAAATTTAATTAATTCTGTTATAAATAGGGTTTAAGGTTGACAGTCGAGATATAAGAGAGAAGTGAGGAAAAGAATGTGAGGATTTAAAAGATTGGTAAAAGGGTGCCCAGGGGGTACTTAATAAAAGTTAAAATATTGAGCAAAAAGAAGTGAATCTCATATTAGTGGGTAGAGATGAAAGATACCATTCTATATATATCTAAGGAGCTATTGCACCCCATTACCAATTAGTTTTAGGATGGAACCTTGATGTGCTTCATTTTTACATATTCTATTTCTTATTTCTGCAACATATTTGGCTTTTACATGTGCATTTTGTTGTAATCTAAGCATATTTACGCTTGGAATGCATCAGAGCAAACAAAGATTGAAAAGTGGGAAAATTAGGCATAACTTAGGCGTGATTCAAGACTATTTTGAGAAACCCGATCACGTGTGCCAAAGGACTCATCGGGTCGTAATTCGATAAACAAAATAGATCTCGTAGCATTTTGGGGTTCAATGAATCTATTGGCATGGAAAACTGATCAATCAGTAGCCCACAGTAGGACAGATCCTACAATGGGCCTACCAATCGATCGACCAACAGTGCCGATCAATCGAGAGCCTGCAGTAAGCTAGCCGATCGATCTGCACGATACCTGCAGCGCAACCCCTAGGTCATTCCACAGGTATAAATAAAAAGGGGGAAACCATAATTTTGGATCTTCCCGCTTCATCTCCTCTCCTCCTCTCCTTTCCGAAGCCACTACAAGATTCAAGGGATTTTCAAACGCCGAAGCGTAGATGGTCGGAGTGCTGGGAGGATCAAAGCTTGGATCAACATCGACATAAATTGAGGGAGCCTCCATTTTCCTAGTTTTATTTCCTCATTTCTTTCTTTCGAATTTAATGATGTGTAAAACTCGCATAGAGGAGTAGACGCTTTTAGTTTAGGGATGAAGGACGAGTAGCCATCCATATCCCACATTTATATTTTACTTTGTCGGTGATTTAGTTTTGTTATTTTCGCACCTCTGTGGGATATTATTCATGATTACTTGGCATTTCTTTGTGTGTATTTATAGCCATGTTTAGATCTCCAACTTTTTATAGATTCATCTTGTGCTTGTAACCTAAACCATAACATAACATATTTTCATGCGTGGTCAAGGTTGAGGTTGTACCCAACCCTGAATATAATCTTTTATACAAGTTAATATTGAATTAGGAGTGACAAAGGAACTAAGTAGTACTAATGAGATAACCTATGCTACACTTAGGGTAATGAGATAGGTTCTGTCTTTAGACTAACTCATTACCTTAAGCCCTAATTTAATTATTAACCCAGGCTTAAAGTTTGTAGCCTAAGCCCTTTAAATAAATTGTCCTAAGTAAAACATAGTGACGGGATATGAGTTAAGCTACCCTAAATTCATTTCCTACACTAACCTTAATCGAATTGACACCCTTTTTGTTGTTTTAATTGCTCTAGTTTTGATAATTGCTCACTCAACCAACGAAAAATCCAATCAACTCACTCATTAATAACTAAATTCAACTTAACACCGATTCCTTGTGGATATGATACCCGTATACCCAACTAAGCTACAACGATCTTGTACACTTGCGAGTATGCGGTTTTAAAACACATCGAATCTCCTCTGGTATGTAACAACACGAGGGTAGGGGGAGAGTGAGAGATTTTATTTGAGAGGTGTTGGGACTAAGAGTTAGTTATATGAGAGTTTGTAGCTTCCTTTATCCAAAACTATGTCGACAAGGGTTGGTGGCTCACTGTGCAGATACTACATTGAAGAGGGTTAGTGGCTCACCGTGCAGTAGCTACATTGAAGAAGGTTCGTGACTCTCCATGCAGTAGCTATATTATGGGAGGGTTGGTAACTTACCATGTAATAATCACATTTTAATGATGTTGATTATTGTATATGGGGTTTGGGCTTATAACTAGAGCTTATAATTCCATATCACATAATGGATGAGATACCCATTTGGGTGCTGTTGTTTTTTCCTATGAGGGTTTACATGTAAATTTGACGTGCTAATTTTTCGTTGTATTTTTGTTGATTTACGTTTCTGTTTGTGCTTGATTTGTTAATTTTTTTAATAAATTGATACAATAAATAAAGTACAAGCGATAATGAAGTACACAATTCTTTATTTTATTTTTAAATGCTATAAACTTATAAAGTGGAATCACAAATTATTAATGTGATTTATTATAAAGTAATTTTATATGACAAGGTAGCTAGAGTTCTTGCATTTTCCTTAATCACACGGATTGCTAATCACACGATGAAGCACACGTTGTACTCTGTTATGATCCACGTGAATTTCTGTTTAATAATCCCCAAAATTATTTAATTTATACATTTCATTTAATAATATTTAAATCAAAATTTCTATTGAATATATTCATATCATTATTCTTATGATTAAGTAACAGGCCGTGTTAGGACTTGCTTGTTATCATTTTCTATTTGAAACCTTTTATTTTTGAGAAACTATAACTCATGTTTTGAAATTGGTTTTTATTAGGTTTCGGTTTCCTTTTTTTTTTTTGCTTTGTACTCGAACTAAAAAATATTGAAAATAATAAATCAAATATCAGGAAAAATAGAGTTGCGTTTAGAAAGCTTAAAATGTAAACAAGTAACAATACGAAACAAGTCCTTACACGACCAGCTAGTCGTGTATGGAGTGCAAGTTAATTTCTAGTTTAAGTGCTAGATCGAGATTTAGTTTTCCTTCATTTTTAAGTTAGTCTGGGGCTAGTCGAACATCCCCAATAACGAAAGCTGCTACTTAGAACCTTCAATTTGTTAACGGTGCATTTGAAAATTAGTTATATTATCAATTTGTTTTTGCCGCATATAACCATTCATAATGAAAAAAGCAACTTATATATGCATGATACATTTTAATACATGTATTGTTTTAATGAAGAAAGGAAAAGTATTAGGAGCCCCTCCTGAAGATGGATCTTCCCCAATTTGTTTGTCATGATGACGAAAGTGAGACATCGACTTGGCGGGTGCGATCATCCTTCCCTTGGTTAAGGATCTAATCAGCTTTCGTGTTAGCTTCTTTGAAGCAGTGATACAAAGGGATACGCCTTTCAATGAGATTGTTCTAATGAATACCATACGCCTTTTAATGAGATTGTTCTAATGAATACCACCCATGATAGTTTGGATTTCGTAAGGAATTGTAAAAGATGCTTTAAGAGTCTTGATAACCACCTCAATATCCTTGAATCCTATCACAAGAGCCTGTGAATAGCTTCCCTAATAGTTACTAGTTCTACCATTATAGCTGCAGCGTTACCGATACGTTTGCTTCCCAACTTGATCTCTTATGATATACTTGGCAATTTCAAACGTTCCTTTTCTTGACACATCGAAATTTATTTTAATTGCTACCAAAATTTGAACTCTTCTATTGAATCCATTTTCCACCTCTTCCATCTCCGCGGTTTCTTTTCGTTCTGTCATGAATTTGAGATAAACTATGGCATTTCATTATCATGTGCTTGGACAAAATGAAGTGGTTTATCGGGTTAATAGAGGTTCCACGATGTACCTTTTCATTTATGTCCCTCTAGATGTGCCAAGCATGGGAAATAAGATTCAGGAGACCGTTTTGAGGATTCTTTTGCATACCTTTACTTATGTCAGCAAGTTCCCTTAAGAAAGGAGTTCAGATGGGGTTACTCCAGTATATTTTGACCTTTATGCCACTTGCCATATTTCCTTAGACCTCGGGCACTACAAAAACAATTGATTCATATCCTCATCTCTTTGTTGGAATCTTAAGCATAGCTTTATTCCCTGGATGCCTCTATGAGTCAGGTTTTTGCCTATTGTAAGATCACTATTTAACCTACATAATGAAAAATCTTTATGGGATCTTGAGTTTCCAAATCTACTTTTATTGCTAAAAGCTTCTCTTATTATAATCTAGCATTTGGGAATAAATCCCTTGCATATTTTTGTTCTCCACTCTACTCTTCATGATTGGAATTCCCAAAATACGATCATAAGTGACCTGGGAGAAGTCTCTCGATAGATTCCTATCCCATTCACCCTCTCGAATTTCATGGGCCACTTTCATCTCTAAGTCCTTAACCTCTTCTGTATTTCTAGTTAGGCGTCTTCTCTGAAACCCATCTATCATTCAAACAGGCGATAGACTCTCCGTTTCCAATATTCCATCTTAGATGCCCTTTCGAGAAGATTTCTAGCCACAACAATTCCCTTCTAGGTTGGAGAGTCCATCCTTTTTGACACATAGGGTAAAGAGTCCCTCTTTTTGATGTATTTGGCGTTAACTACTCTAACCTATGGGTTATTCGGTTTTGTAATAACCTTCCAATCGAGCTTGCTTAGGAAGGTCAGATTGACAACCTCGACCTTTCGCAAACCAAACCCTTTCTAGGCCTGCAAATTTTATTTCATGCAATCAAATTCAAGGCCTTGACCTGCCATTCTTTTCTGGAGAAACTTCTTATCTACCGTATCCTACTTTCTGCATTCTTTCTCAGGCATTTGAAAGCATTGCATTGCATAAGTCCAAATCTTCTCCAGGATCAATTGTATGAAGGTTTTCGTACTAGCTTTTCTACAAAAGCTTTGCTTTCTAGGAGACTAGACAAGAAAGGACTTTAATTGTCATCGTACATGCTACTTTGCTTGAGAATCAAGATTTCCCAAACATGCAACCAAGTATTTTCCTAGAGACGAAGCAATCTCTTTATATATCTAGGAAGCCACCTATTCTTTATCTCAATCATACAATAATATTTCTAGTCTTTACTGAATCCATAAGTTAGCTGAGTTTAAGAGGAAAAAAATGGAAGAATAGAAATTATCAGGTTGAAGGAAGGAGAAAGGAGAGAAGAGTAGCAAAGCAGGAAAAGTGGAGAGATAGAGACAAGTAATATGTACAACAACAACAACAACAACAACCCCAGTGCCTGCAAGGGCTCCCGCAAAAGCAGGGTCTGGGGGGTAGGTGTACGCAGCCTTCTCCCTTTAGGGGGCAACCCTAAAGAGAGGTTGTTTCCGAGGACCTCTAACCTGAGAAGCCTGAGAACTGGTCCGCAGCAAAGAGCATGAGACCTGGTAGCAGGGGAGCATCAAAGCATGAGTAAAGCAAAGCACACGTCGAGCAAAACAACAAACTCAAAGCAAGCCAGAACACGCAAAAATCAAAGAAATAAAAGAAATCAAGAAATCGAAGAAATGAAATCAAAGGATAGGTGCGTAGGAGCTCATGAGAGCAAATACACATCCTAAGTGCGCTAAGAGGAAGTCAAGGCCTAGCACTAGTAAGCTAGACTACCCTACTCTAACTAGAGACAAGTAATATGTCTTTATTCTTAATTATCAAAAAGGATATAGCCTAATGACAGAGTTTTCAACTGTTAATGACATACAAGGCACAAAAGTGGTCCTCTTTAGGGGGAATTTATATGGTTTATCCCCTCCCCCTTCCCCGGTCCTTACCATTTTTATCAAAAAAAAATATGTCCCTATTATTGAGCTTACTATCGTAAAAACAAGTATTTATAAAAGGAGTTCAAAAATGTTGCGTAAAGCTAATAAGTGGAGTGCGTTTAAGGGTGAAGAACAAAAAATGAAATAATTGAACTCAAACTCGGATTGAAGTAACCCAAAACTCAATGACTGAAACTAATTGATCCGTGAGATGATTCAAACTTTTATTGATATTATATCTCTAAATAGTAATCGAAAAAAAAATAGCAGTTTTATCCTAACTTTAGGTCCATCTAGATTTGTAATTACAAGTGTGATTTACATATTATTATATCGAGATTTGATGTATTTTTATTTTATTCCTTAAATTTGTTCAAATAATATTTTAGTTTAAAAGTTTCCTGTATTTACTGAAACAATAAAAATGAAAGGGTTTACTGGTTTAAAATATGTGCCGTCCAACTCTTATTTATTACTAGCAGCATATTGCAATTCGAGCATGAGACGCGGGGAATAGTGAGGGACAATAGGTTTATTAACAAATAGCGACACATGAAGCTATTTAAATTATTTTATTAAATACAACTTTTTCAACACAAAAATGATTTTACAAAAATGTTCAAGAAAAATAATTTTACAAAATTTATAGATTAAGATATTAATTCATCAAATCTTATACTAATATGTAACGGTTGTGCATAACTTATATAAAACAATAGTTATAAAATTTAATAAAATTGCTTTGACATTAATAATTTTATACCAACAAATAATATCATCTTATCCAATATGTAATTTTAGCCTCGGAAATATCGTTTCTTCAGCTTCATACCCTGAAGGGGGAACGCTGCGTATATTAACCCTCCAGACCTTGCATTTGCAGGAACCCTTAAGGCACTGGATTTGTTGTTGTTTGGTGACAAATGGCGTTAAAGAGGCGCCGGTGGATCAACAAACATTTTTCAAAAATCTGGAAAGTTTCGTGTTTTCCTTCTAAATTAGGGTTTAGGGTTTCAAATTTTACTGTTTATCGCCCAAAATTGGAATGGACAAAAATCAATGGCGCTGTACAATTGGAGCTGCGATCATCGCCATTTTCATTGCAGTTGCTATGACGTTACTTCCATTTCGCATTCGCAATGATCTCTGTCACTGTCCTCATGTATGTTCTTCAAATTTTTCCCAAAACACTAACCTAATATTTGATAATAGAGGTGAAGAAGGGTCAAGGCACATAGGGTAAACTCTTATACCTCCGTTAACGACCCAATTTAGTAATTAGGTTAAACTTGGCTTTAATACCGATTGTTATGATTTAATGTAGTAATTTGGTCAAACTTAGCTCTGATTCCAACTGTTATGATTCAATGCAATAATTAGGTCGAAACTTTAAACATCAATTACAAAAAAAAGAAGAAATTGAGGAACAAAAGAAAGAATTAGGGGGAAATTAGTATTGGGAAGAAGGGAGAAGATAAAAGAAGAAAAGTTGAAGGGAGAAATTGGAGATATTGAAAGAGTGAAATAATTAAAAACAAAAGAAATCAGCTAAAATAATAAAAAATAGAAACATGCACTCAAAAGCCAATCCGATCGATCGGGTAGGTATTCAATTGTTCAAATACCCATAGGAACTCTACACAAGTTGATCCGATCGATCGGACATACATCTAGCCGACAGGATAATTTTAGGATCATGACAACCTATTGGGGTAAAGGGGAGGGTAACATTTTAAAATATTTTGGCAATCCTGCTCTTATTTTAACTCTTTATCCTATTGTATGACTCATTTATCTCTTTTTGCTCGTATCACTCTCTACAGAATATATCCAAATAAGAAAAGAATACTTCTTTACCTTCCCTCTTTATTCTCTATTACCCGGTTACCAAAGAAAGTATACTTTTGTGTGAAATGAGGACACCTTTATATTTCCTCACTATTTCACTTCTTTATATGATCACAACGAGGTGGACAGGTGCTTTTACGCTTCCCAATGGACATTTTGCATAAGGGGGCATGGTATAAAACCATCCATGAGCCTTTATTTTTGGCTTAAGCTTTTGGGATACTTGATTCTTTGATATATATGGAAATTTTGGTGGAATAAATGGAGTAAAGAGTCACTGCATTAGTAAATGGACAAATTTAATCCCTGCTGCCTGTATATCATGTGGCCTTCCGTTTGAAAACTTTGAATTTTTGAATGAATGTGTTTGTTCATCGGCAGTGATCTCAGTCTGATTGCCCCCATTGCAATTTTGTGGTTACATGTCCCCTAAGGATGTAGCTTATTGACGGAGTTCTCCGGCTATCAATGGTGCTACTGAGTTCGATCCCCACTAGAGTCATAGTAGATCCCCTCTAAATTTATGGGATGTTACTATTTTCCCACCGCCCCTCCTCCCTCCCTCATCCCCAAAGTCATTGCCAATGTGGAAAAAAAAAAATAATAATAACTTTGTGGTTAGATGTACACTAAGTGATGTGGTGATGCTTGATGAAAAAGAATATAAGAGGCAATGGTAATCTAAAAGTTTAGATTTAGCGCAAAACCACTAAGGTATGCATACTAAGGAAATTTGTTGCTCACCTATTTGAGACTCTTCTGTGGTTGCTATATATGACTTTGTTGAGTGAAATACTTCTAGGTTTAATGCAATAGAGCATGTGTGTATATCTGTCATTAAACCAATACGTGACTTTCTATCATGGTCATAGTGTCGTGGAAGCAGGATGTCGTGTACGTTATCTAACAGGATACAATGTTTTGATTTTTAAACGGAACTTGAGTTGTTTTTAAGCTGTATGTAAAGATTTGAATGGACAGCTATACAATTATTGACTTTTATATGCATTCATTAGTTTTTAACGTGTAAATGAATTTATAACTATGTTTCAATAAATAAAATACAATATACATGAGTTATATGGATCATTGCATATCGTACAATGACTAGCTCAAAAAGTTGCTTATGACTTTGACTGTACACATATTCTAGGCTTTCATGTGTGAGGCTTGTTGGACGTGCAGGGATACAATGGGACAGTGGAGGATTGTTGTTGTGATTATGGGACTGTGGACCAGCTTAACGAGGAAGTCTTGCATCCATTGCTTCAAGAACTTGTGAGGACACCGTTTTTCCGCTATTTCAAGGTTGTTGACTAAATCTGTTGCGGCTTATGGGAAAAAGGTTATTTTCTTGTTCCTTCACAGTTGCAATGAACATATTTACTGCTAGGGAATTTCTTACGAAATGGGTAACTTTGAACGATCTCAGGTGTCGAGGCGCATAATCACTATCCTTAAGACTTAGTTCGAGTATAGTGAAATAGTCTCAGAGATACAACGACAACTAAAACAATAAAGTGAGATGATATGTAGGAAGGAAGAAAGAGAGATGTGTTTGAGGATGAACTTTCAAGGTTTTTCACACAAATCTTTCATCAAGCCTTTTTCAATCTTTCACATGTATTTTTAATGTATATCTTCAGCTAAAATATGGGGGCTTATTTATAGAAAAGGAGTGCTCAAAGACGTCACAAAGATTATGCAAAAGAACCACCAATAACCACTTCCAACCGCGTAAAGTAATGGTCAAAATTGCCCTGTGTGTGAAAGCTGTGTGTTGACACACACATCTTCACGCAGCTTACTGTAAAGCGCTATGTCGAAGTGAATGTCGACACTTGCTGCAACACACAGGGTACCGTAAGATTGTGAGTCGAAGTGAGTGTCGACGCTCACTTCAACACACGCGGTTCTGTAGACCTGTGTGTTGACACACAGATCCCCGATGATGTTTCTGCAGAGCTGTGTGTCGACACACTCAACACATGTCGACACACGCCTTAATCAAGCCAAATACATTATAAACAAGTATCAAACACTTTATTAATCACTTACATCAACACTTACAATGAAAAATATAAAAACTTCTTGTAATTACCCAGATGCTTCATTTAATACGGAAGAAAATGTTGTTTTGTTTGCGTTATATTTGCACATTCAACATTAAGGCTCCGTTTGTTTTAACGGAAGTACTTTTCCCACGAAAAACGTTTTCCTTTGGAAAAGGTTTTCTATGGAAAATGCTATTCTCGTTGAGTTTTTCTGTTAACATGTTTTCACATTTTGATATTCTTTTGCTTGTTTTAAAGGAATCATTTTTTACCAGTCATCTTATACCTAGTTATAGGACAATATAATAAGTAGCAATACAATATATTTGAAATTATTTAGACTTCGTGTGGTTGTAGAATTATTACTTAGATACCCCAAGGTTTGAGCATTTATTACATATCATAACATTTGAATGTATATAATGACATACCCTGAAGTTGAATATTTTATTACTCAGGTACCGTACATAAAAATTTGATGAATTTTTATAAAAATTTGACCAAATATAAAAATGCTAATACAATACATAATTACAATAATATCTACAAGTCATGTCAATATTTTTAGCAAATTACGATAAAAATTTTATCGTATATTGATGTAAAAACTACCGAAATATAGCCGAAATCATATGCCGTGTTAGGAAAAATCTAATGAGAATACTTATATATTGTCGCATTCATGTTTCTAGATCACTCGGACTGATGATTTCCCTTCTTTTAAAAGGGAAGTCATTTTCCCCTATTTGAAGGAAAATGTTTCCTTTGGGAAAACCTTTTCCATCACCAATCTTACGCCAAACAACGAAAAAGGGGAAAACCACTTCCTAGAATATGGTTTTCCCCCTAAACAAACGGAGCCTAAAATGGATCAGCAATTGAACGTTTTGTCATTCATATTGCATGAACTGCCTTTTGCCTAGAATTATTAGTCGTTTTCTGGAGATTGAAGTGATGAGGTCATAATAAACATCAAAATGATAATCAAGTTATTCTGTTTACGTCTCTCGCCCTGTTAGAGAATTGTAAAATATTTCTTGCCTAGTATGGTTTTGTATTTTATTGCAACTATTTCTTACTGGAGACCGAGAAAGGTCTTGCTATTATCTTCTACTAGGTGAAATGTTTATAAATTATGTTGGAAACTCTTTGAGTTGAAAGTTAGTATGTCTACAACTATATAACAAATTAATGTATTGTACTATACTGTAATTTATTTCTACATATTATAAGTTCTAGAACCTCCGATTTAGGATCCTTTTCATTCCAATTCCTCGACATGCACCATTGCCAACAGTGAGGAGGAAATTTATGACATTTCTGTGTCTCTCGGTCTTGAATATTTAGCTATCAAGTCATATTCTTAACTGGCTAGGGGTACATGAGCAAACAGAACCCCAGTAAGCTCAAAAATGCAAATGCGCACTTGCAATGCAGTTCACTGGCTTCTTCTGCTATCTGAGTTGGAAGAAGCCGCAGTGGGAGCTGTTTCTTCACCACATTTCTGAACCCTTTCAGACATTCATGACATGAGTGTTAGAAATCCCCTGGCCTCCCCTCTTACAGACAGTTGAAGTATAACAAGGCACATGCTTATGCTTACAATTACGCCTTAGTACCTGAGGTTTGGTGTATTAATTTCTTAATCCACAAACTTTATTTATTTAGTCCAATAGTTACATGCATTAAATATAATAGTCCAAACGACGGTGCGTAAGGGCGTAAAATAGGCCTCTCATCCAACTCTTCTTCATTCGCTGTTGTCACAATATTGTGGCTTGTGTGTGGGAAAATAGTGAGGAGATGGTGAGTTTACCAATAAATAACGGCAAGTTTTACACCATTTCAAACGATAATTAGGACTATTTTATTAAACAAATATGACTTTCGGATTGGACAATTATTTTACAAAGTTTGTGAAATAAAAAATTAATACACTAAACCTCAAGGTACTAGTATATAATTTACCCAAAACAAGAACTACCAAAGGCCTGCTCTTCCCCTTGCCACCTACCCTACAGTCGTTGTCAATCTCCTCAAAAGCTTCTCTGACGTCTCAGCAATGTAGCTCTTGTTGGAAAAATTTGCCTAATAAACACCAAAAAACACAATGACTAATATAAAACTTCAATAGCAACAAATACCAACAATAATTGAACTGAAGACAGAAATTAAATAGAGCACAGGTTTAGAAACGCTTGTGTGGGTTGAGGCACGCAAAAGTGCGCTCTACTTAGAAAGGAAACACCCCTCCTGCACGAGTATCACAATGCTTGAACTTGAAAGCGCTCCTCTCCCAGGATTCAACAACCCGTCGGACCTCTATCAGTGCAGTAATTAAAGATCCCCTCAATCACCACAGCTCACAATTTCTTTTAAGAGAAGGAGAAAGGAGAGTACTGAAAACCAGTTACTGTATTTCTCAGATATTATTTTCCAGTGAGATCTCTTTAACTCACACTTTCAACACTTTTTATAACACAAAAAATAAATATTATTATTATTAGTTTATTTTTATTTTTCAAACAACAATATCCAAATAATACGAAAATTAGCCATTCACAACCCCCAAAAATTAGGCAACAGTTACACGGATGAGATCAAAACAATAGTCCCCACTATTCTTGGGATTTTCATATGAATGTATCAACATTTTAACAAATAATTTAATATTTAAAAATCAAATCTAAATCTACATATTTTAAATACAAAACATAAGTATATGTATATGTATATATATGAAAATAATGAATAAAATAATTTTTTAAATCAATAAAAATATTTTAGTTTTTCAACAGCTCTTTGTGGATTGCTTTAAAAACTATGAACTATACTATCTGTAGCCTAGCCTCTGCCTAGCTCCCTTAAGAGTCAGATCTGACAACACATCAAATATGAATTGGTTCAACCTTCATCCAAATTCGATCACATAATCTAATGGATCTCATTAAAAATTAACTTTGTAATTAAATGTGTTTGTATTTGATTATCCGATCTTTCTATCTTATCACGTAAAATTACATAACTTTAGATAATCTTAAGAAAGTTAAGTGGTAATTTGATGCTTTACGTAATCATTACACTACAACTGATTACGCTTGCATATATATTTGGACCTAACCGGATTGAAAGTAGGACAATCCGGTTAGAATCTAATTGTATTATCGATTCACCTTTGATGATGCTGCTCATTACTAGTTGGACTTCCGTTATTAATTGAATGAATAACCAAAGCTGTTTACAATAACAAAATTATGTTCTTTTCTTGCAGTAGTTTCTTCCCCTTAGAACTTCATTTTGTACTCACTTCAGCTTCACAGTCTGACATTTCAATAATCTTGTTGAATCTTTCTGTGATTAGGCTAATTTGTGGTGTCATTGCCCCCTTTGGCCTGATGAAGGCTTGTGTAGTTTGCGAAGTATCTGTGAACGCCCAGAAAGCAAAGTCCCTGAACCATTTAGAAAGCCCTCGGATCAAGCTCTTCGAGATGATGATCCTACATGTCAAGAGAGCAAGCCGCTGGCTATGGTGGGACCGTTTGCTGGATACCAATGTTTTCAAGGGCTGGAAAGAAGTGGACAATCTATGGACATATGATGATGAAACAGATGATGGTATTTTCATTGCAAAGCTCTGTCAAGTTATGCTTTCTTCTATTTCTATTCTTAGACCTTCCCTTTATGCTCTAACGTTTGGAAAGTTAAGGTACGCTTTGGAATCAAGGTCTTTATATGGACTCTACTTCTTAATAAGCTTAATACTCATGATTGCCTACCGAAACGGGGACTTTTTTGTGCTATTAGTTCATGGTTTTTTTTTTTTTTTTTGCATTTTGTAATTTTGAGCACATCTTTATCATTAAATCTTTGTACATTCTCTCTCTCTTTTCTGATAAAAGAAACCGAATCTAAAGGCTTTTGCATGTCCAGTGTTTAGGACAAGCAGCTTTATCTATAGCTTTTAGGTTCATAAGTGAGGCTTGGAATTTAAACTTAAGACCTCCTATCTAGGGCCTCAATTTTTATAGTGTCTTACTATTGAACCAGTGCCCATCCATGGAAAAAGAATATATTGATCATGCAATCTTTTCAAATACTGCGCAGTTATTTTGGCTCATTTCATTTGCAGACAAGATGACTTACGTAAATCTTCAATTGAATCCTGAGTGATATACTGGCTATACTGGTCCATCTGCTAGAAAGGTATGGGATGCCATTTACAAAGAGAATTGTCCTCAATGTAAGTTTTTTACTCTTTCTTGAGCCGCCATACCGAAAATAACTTGTGATGTTCTCCATTGTTACAATGAGGTTCGTGGTTCGTATTGGTCTACTTAGGATATGCATTTTGCATGATATATGCAAAATAGTATGATACGAGATTTACCTTTTCTATATGGATGGATATCATCTCTTCATCTATCTGCTAATGTCGTATCAGAAGCTCTCTTTATCACATACAATAATTATTGGAGAGTGTGATTTTTATGTTCCTCTTTCTCAGTTCAACTTATGGCACCTCCATTCAGCTTTGGGAAGCCTTCTTCTAGATTCTGGAATCTTTTGTATAAATGATGGATTTGGAAGAATCTACTGGATTTTCATGGTCTCAGAAATTAATGGTGCTCACTTTAAACAAAAGAACTTGCAACCTTATTGGTTGCATAATTATTAGGCGAGAGTGGTTATGGGCAGGAGAGTGCAAGCATGGAATCAGATCCTGGTTTGTGATTACATCATGGTGTTGCAGAAGCTGGGTATCATGGACGTTATGCGATGGGTTTTTCTCGTGATACTAAGTTGTTTTAAGACTTATGTTTTCAAAAATTTGAATGAAATTTACACTCTTTTGTTAAATTTGACCATGTAAACACATTTCATAATGATCCTTTGATACAATTTAGGGGTTGAGGAAGAACAAGAACATTAAGTTATTATTCTTAGCGGCTGGAATAGCAATCCTATGGTGTATTTGATTGGAAAGAAATGCTAGAATCTTAAGACTAATATACTCTAGGGAATTTCCTGTTTGATAAAGTTGTCTTTTTAGCTCTCTTTGAGCAAACTACTTTGGACACTTCACCAATACACCTCGTTAATTTGCAGGGAGTGGAGGTTTTTCTTATCTTAGTTTCTTTAGTGTTTTATTTTTCGAGGATAGTTTATCCTTAACAGAATGTGCATTGTTCTTTTCTCTCTTAAGCAATTTCCTTTCTTATAAAAGAACATGTAAAACCCATTTAAAGATGTCTTAATAAAATAAAATATAATGCATTTACATTATTAAGGCCATTACAAGAGTATCAATCACATAATGGTCAACTTTTTAGGGTCAGGGCCTTTTGGAAACAGCCTCCCTAGAGGGTAGCACCCTGTATAGGTAAGGCTGCGTACATCCCATCCTCCCCAGACCCTGCCTTGGTGGGAGTCTCTTTGAGGCACTGGGTGGTTGTTGGTTTTGTGGAAGTTTGTCTGGGTGAGGTGAGAAGGAGTTAGGGAAAGAAACAGGGAGAGAATAGTGGAGGAAAGGAGTTAAAGAAGGGATGTAACATATCTGCTGTGCTTTCCATGTGCAAGCAGTCTATATAAGACGTCTAGGTCTTCCATGTGAATGAAGTGGGTCCAAATGGGTAGTTATTGATGAAATGAGAGCTTGGAAACAGGTCTTTAGGAAGAAGAGTTTCCGTCTACATACAATAGTTTCTTTAGCCCTTGTGTTAGGTTCGGGGACTGATGACATGCCTACATTCATGGGTGGATCAAATTAAGGGTTACACAATGATGCTGACTCTTAGGCTTTCGGGGTCATGATTTGTAGAAGCCTATAAATAGGACTTCTTGTGACATAGTTTGATAGGGGAGAAAAAAGAAAAAGGTAGTGCAAACAATAGACAGTGAGTGAGAAACTCTGTTGTAATACTTCTGTTGATATAGTGAAATATTGTTGTTCCTCCTCCGTGAATGTAGACTTTGGCTGATCTACGTAAATTTCGACGTTCAATATTTCCCCCAATCCCTTTCAATTTGTGTTTGCTATTTCTACTTGTGGTATGGTGTTCGTGGGCGGTCCTAACAACTGGTATCAGAGTAGGTATTAGTTGTTGTGAAGTTCTTAGTGTAGAGGAAGAAATAGTCATGAGTTTGAGCTTGTTGGATTATTTCTAAGTTGTATTATTTGTTGGCCAAGTTGTTTTTATGTTATTTAGGAAATGAGGTGTTACTACCGTGTTTTCATTGATATTTCTCCTGTTGTGGTGACAGATGCCCATGGAGAGTCATGCCCAGAGAAGAAGATTTTGCTCAAATTGATATCTGGCCTGCATTCCTCCATCTCAAGTCACATAGCTGCTCAGTGTCTGCTGGATGAAGCTAAAAATTTGGTGCTCATTCTCTCTTTTATTCACGTAAATACTTTGTGTCAAGTGATAACGATCAAGCATCCTTGGACTTATCGCAAGGATTTCTTCTTAGATGGAAGTTTTGAGCATCTCTATACCCCGGCTGATTAGCATCCCTATGCCTAATTGAGAACGAACCTTAGCATCACTGTGCTAAGGAGCGCATGGCAACTCTGTCAATTAAGTATCCGTATACTTAGGCTTCATTTGGTTAACATTGGAATTGATTTCCTATGGGAAGTTGTATGTCCTAGAAATTCAATTCCTGCGTCAAGTTCCTAGGAAATAGATTTTTGTGTTTGGTTGCCAGAATGGGAAATAGCAAAGGAATTGGAACTTCTCAAAAATTTCCACTTCCCATGTTATGCCATTTTCTTAGTAACCAAATAAGAAGACAAATACCTATTTTCCACTAATTCCAAATTCCTGCATTAATTCATGGAAAACAAACGGCGACTAGTTTGAAAACATTGCGTTTAGATCAAAAAAACACCTGGGTAGGATATCGTGTTTGGAAAAAGGAGCAAGGAGGGTATAATGTTCATTATAAATACAAGCAGAGTAACCTGTTTTCAAAAAATTAAGGACAATATGTTTGGAAAAGAAATGTATTTTGAACATTTTCTTCAAAAGCATATTGGCTTGTTCATTTTTCAGAAAATGTTGCCCTTCTTGTGTATATAGTAGACATTACTGGGCATCTTATTCCTTTTTTTAAAGCATAGTTTTCTTTAAAGGTACTTTGCCTATTTGTTCTGTCCAATTCTAGTCGGAATTCATCCATGGAATTCTGCCAAATTCACATCGTAGATGTGAAAGAAAAGAATTTCAGATCATAGTTGCACAAAAGTGGGATGGAGCAAGAGCTTTAACATGAGCAAGGGAAGGTAAAAGGCAGTCATAGAAGTTTCTAAATTTAGGAGCTTGGAGGATGTATTTATATTAGAACTTTTCGATATTATAGACAATTATAGAAACTTTGTTAATTGAACTATTGAAGCATATACCATTTTGAAAGGAAAGTTAATACTAGGCATCAAGCAAGAAATTGAGTCTAGCGTATAGAAGTCTCTTCTAGTGATACAGTTAGCCAACAGGTCATCGAATATGCTAGAAAAATGAATGAGCCTATAAACCGATGTTCTTCCTTATCCAAACAATTCCACCTTGGTAGAAACATATTTCTTTTTAAGTTTGATACGCATTTCTCTTAATCTTTTGTGATGTTCTTTAACATTGTCTTCAGCTTTTTCCATATAGAGTACTCATATTGTCATTGTTACCATTTCAGTGGGGTCCAAATATAACCTTGATGTATGATCGTGTACTTAACTACCCAGAACGAGTCAGAAACTTATACTTCACTTTTCTGTTTGTTCTTCGAGCAGTGATGAAAGTGAGCATTCGGCTGTTACTTCTGATACATTATTATTGAATCTTAAGGTCATATTTTCTTCAAAAATTAACGGGCTTAGACTTTCAAAAGTATTCTTCGTTTTGACGGGTTAGTATTTGTCAAAGAACCAATTGCCCCCAAAGTTTAAGCCGATGGATGAAGGTCCATTAATGATTTTATACTCTAACATGTCCCCTTCCGCGAATGCCCCTTAGGTTTGAAGCGTGAACATTGCACAAACCCATCTCATACCATATGCTTAGATTATGGTAATATTGAAAATGGGGGTAGTTGGGATTCGAACACGTGACCTCTTGGTTAAGAAGCTTTGATACTATATCAAGGAACCAATTATCCCAAAAGTTTAAGCAGATGGATGAAAGTTCATAAATGTTTTTGTACTTTAATATACCCCCTCATGCGAATGCCCATTAGTCTTGAATCATGGACATTTTACAAGCCCACGTCCTACCTTGGGGTTTAAATTATGTTAATATTGAAAGTGACGGTTGTTGGGATTCGAACATGTGGTCAAGAAGGCTCTGATATCATGTGACGGAATTAATTATCCCAGATGCTTGAGCTGATAGGTTAAGGTCCATGTATGGTTCTATACTAACAGTGTTGAATGCTTCCAGGCTGCGGATTACTTGGAACAGGCTGAGTATGATACAGGAAACCCAGATGAGGACTCGAAAACGAAGTATTTAATGAAGCAATTACTGTATAATCCAAAATTGCAAGCTGCATGTCCATTTCCATTTGATGAAGCTAAGCTATGGCAAGGTCAGAGTGTACCCGAGCTGAAAGATCAATTACAAAAGCAATTCAGGAACATAAGATACTCTCGGATCTGTCAATAAGTAGGTTCGTTTGGTTGAAGGAAGACATTTCCTTTTGGAAAAAAATATTCTCCTTAAAATGTTCTTCAACTAAAAGTATCGTTTTCTTTAAAGTTTACTTTTGGTAGGATTAGGAAATCAGTTTTATTTTATAAATTTGTATGTTATCTTGTTTTTGGTCTATTTAAGGTTGAGAGGACTGTTAAGATGTGAAATTAGAATGGATTATGTTTCCTTTGTCCTAAAGGAGTCCATTGACAAAAGGATTTTCTCATTTGGTTATTTTTGCTAATCATTCGTGTAAGGAAATAAGAAATGTGGGATGAAGAGGGCTTCTTCCATACCAAACCGAGTTGTATGCCTTTTGTTGAGCAATCTGGGGAATTTACAACAACAACAAACTCAGTGCTAGAGAGACTCCCGCCGGGGGATGATATACGCAGCCTTACCCTTACCGGGTGTAACCAGAAGGGAATTTGAAGTTTCAGCAAAATTTTAACTATCCTACTTTTATTGTTGAAAGTGATTGCAATGTGCAACTGCTGTATAATTTGTAATTTCGGTGCCCTGATGGGCTGCGTAGGATGTGACAAGTGTAGACTTTGGGGGAAGCTTCAGATCCTTGGTCTGGGTACTGCTCTAAAGATCCTTTTCTCAGTCAATGGACAGGCTGACTTGGGTCAGACTGTAAGTTCCTAGTCTTTCAAATTTCTTCACGCTAGTAAAACACTGCGTTTGCCAATGAGGCTTTGATTTGGTAGTGAAAATACTAATAATGTTGAGGCAATGGAACAAACGTTATGTTCTTCAATGGCTGCGAAATAGAGCAGCTTCCTCACAACTAACGACAGTAGGGTTTGCTTTGTTTCCAGATTGGTTGGCCATCACACTAGGTAACTCCTGTTCTAATACCAATTGATGTGGGACTCAAGCACAAACACGATATTCAACACATAAAAATCGAGAAGGAAATTTAGATTCCACCTGAATTGAGAGAAACTCTAGGGTATATATCCATGAAATTTGAAATTTGGAGCAAAAGGACAATAAACAAATTATTTAACCAACAACAAAAGCCTAAAATATAAAATTACGGAAATGCCTATAAACTAGTTGCAAAATACAAGAGTGGCCCAAAACACATCTTAGAGGCTGGATGTAGACATAATAGGTGAGGCCGGCAACAAAGTGGCTAGCTTTGCATTGTTCGGCCCAAGAACTTCGTTTTGATATATTATGGACCTCGTAACTCATTCCTGATTAAAAGTGATGGTCATTTTAAGTTGCAACTGCATTTCATATTTGCTGGTTTGATCGTGTTGATGATGCAATAGCTCCACAAACTCTTTTCAGCTATTCGTCCAACATCTCTAATTATATTGAGAGATCTTTAGAGCAGCAAGTACAAGTCATAATTTTTTCCTCTTTCCTTGAATTATTTGAATTCAATTTGATTAGTTATTAATCATGAACAGACTATATAATTAGTTTAGGATATCATTTTTATTAATTATGTACGATGAATTTAATTCAATATAGTTTTATTAATTATGTACGATGAATTTAATTCAATATAGTCTGTATTGTTAAGTAGACGGATTGCTCTCTTTCACTACAAGGTCCTGTTTTTGCCAGTGACTTGCCAAGTGCTGTCAGATGCCTGGGTTCATGTTTATGGAGTTCTAGCCATATCGTAGTTACCGCTTTTCATTTAGACCTAAAGTATCCATATTGGATAAGGATTTTGAAAGTTGTTATGACACTCAAACGCCCCAAATTGGACAAAGGAACATAGAAAAATCTTAGAAAATATCCAAGTCTAAACAACTCCCATACCCGAATCCAAATAACAGACTATACTTGCGGTAGACCATCTGTTTTCCACAGATAATCTGTGGTTCTATTTTTGAATTTTTTGCTAAAACATGGATTGCTGATCTCCAGCTGCAGCTACAAAGGAACGAGGTGATCGCCTTAATGAATCTACTCAATCTCCTATCAAAATCTGTCAAGTTCGTCCACGACATGGGAGCCTCGTTCAAAGGAAGCACACAAGAGCGAATCGCTATGCTGTCCAGTGAATGCAGCTCATGGAAAAGTTATGTCATCTCTTCTCAAGCCAAGGTGAGTCATCTTTTGTTTCTTGGATAATCAAGGTGTTCAAGATAGTTTTGGCGTGCATGTATCACCCACTCAAAAGTTTCGTTACGAAAAAGGTTGAGTGTCTGAATGGGGGATCAGCAGAAAGATACTCCTTGGAATAGAGAAATTGTATAATGTAGGAAGAGAGCCCTGAGAAATGTCTAATTTTCCTTTTTCTTGTGGGGTTTTATAGCATTCAAGCTTGAGGTAGCGGGGGTTAGTGTAAAGGTAATTTATTTTGTCCATAATTTGGACCGGATACAGCCTCCTTTTATGGTAACACTCTAAGGGGGTAAGGCTGCGTACATCCTACACCTCCCAGACCTTGCATATGCGGGAGTTCTTAAGGTATTGGGTTTGATTTTTTTGTTGTTGTATTTTGTCCATAACTTGGGAGTCGTGTAAGTTGAAACCTTATCAACTATGTCCTAATGTAAAGTGCCTTGGGTCCTTTTTTCTTAAGGATGAGAATGAGGCATTGCGGGTACGGGATTGACTCCTCCAATACCCGTGCCAGCCTCTCAAATCCAATGTCCATACCCGTCACAAGTATGAAGTGGATATACATACTTGACCCGGTGGATACTAGCCCATATGCATACCCACTCCACTTCTCGCAGGTATTCGATGGGTCTCTAATATCGACCTCATACCCATCCCAATTTGTATGTTTGATAGCTATCTATGTTCACATGTAATTATTTGAAATTAAGTTTTGTAATAATTATATTTGACATGTTTTCACATAAAAATTGAGTATATATATATATATCACTTATTTTATGTTTAAATGTTCCCTCAGGGACATAGCCTAGTGGCGATGTTCTCTGTTTGCCAACGACATTACCCTAGTTTGATTCCCACAAGGCTCAAGTGGTGTTCCCCTTTCTGGGGAATTTGTGGGTTATATCCCTTTTCCCCCAACATTACCATTGTAAAAAAATAATAATAAAAAAATTTATGTTTAAATTAATTAATTAAAAAAAAATTGGGGGCACATAGTGTGGGGTAGATATGAGGCGGGGTGGGGTAGGTACAATATTATACCATACCTGTCTTATACCGTGGTGTGTATTTGCACTTGTACCCTATCCGTACAGCTACTTGCCTCATTAGCATTCATGTTCACCCCAAACAGGCGGGCAACTGTAGATAATGGGTTTTACTTGGCCTATTGTTATCCTAGTTGTTAAGCTCTTTTTTTTACCCTTGTAATCTTTGTTAATAGGAGTGATCGGAATCCCCATGTTCCCTTATTCTCTCTCTCCCTTACTCTTTTCTTTCGTTGTTCTCTCTTGCTATGTGTTTTAGTGCTCTTTGGTTTGTCCATGGAAGTAGCCATCAAATCTTGGTGCCAATCAGACCTTCAATTTTATAGTTTGAGGCGTTTCTAGTTGGCCTACATTTGTCGCTAACTTTTTGTGTGCGCTTCTAAATGCAACAATGATAATAGCCATGTTTGCCTGCGGGCTTTGTTGTGCTTTAAAAAAAAGGCGATGTGCCTCAAAGAGGCTCCTATTAAGGGAGGATTTTTTTTTTTTTTGATAAGATGTATGCAACCGTCGGTACTATATCCTATGGAGAGAAAGGGATTGCGCTTCTAAATGCATTTAGGGGAAAACTTAGAAATAGATTACCATGACTAAGGGGGTAAATCGGGTTAATTGACTTCAACTAATCACTTGTTACATTTTTTGGTACTTCTGGCAAAATGACTTGAGCTTGCAGTTTATGTGGATTCTATCCTTTTTCCAATTAAGGAGATTTCCACAATTATATAATAACTAGTGAAATAAAAGATATGGACCAAACTCGAGCAGCAATTACAGTTCGAGCCAAAGGAAAATAAAAGCCATGTGAATTCCCTGCCAAAGTCTTCGATTCTTTAATTTATAGATTTGAAAATTTAACTACCCAGAAGATTTTCACATGGACGCCTCTTTTCTCCATGGGTCCGAGCTCTCTGTGTTTTACTAAAACTCTACTAAAGACAGAGTGCATTGAGGAGCGGTGTCCTTCTTCTTCGTATTCTCCTTCTATTTCATAGCTATCCTAGAGGCCCATGTTTTCTTCAAAAAAAAAATGCCTCAAGCTCGAGCTTTATTTTATTGAGATGACACTGTCCTGGAGCAAGCTCATTGTGTTGTTTCTTCAATCATGTGTCAAGCACATAAGCCACTCAATCAAGACATCATGACACCAGAGCGCAATTATTTTTACTAGGTCAACTCCACCTCTACTTAAGTTATTATAAAATAAATTTCCATTCAAATTGAAAATTTTATATTATTTTTTCCTTTAATATTTATTTAAAGTAAATTTGTTTTAGTTTTATTAATTACGGTAGGAAAACTATTTAAATTCTTCATCTTTTTCTAGATCAAGATTTTGCTCAATTTTACTGCTATAAAGCAAATTTCCATTAAAATTGAAAATTTTATATTATGTTTTTCTTTAATATTTATTGTCACAAATCTTTGAAATATTTATTACTTTTATTTATTTAATGTAAATTTTCTTGGATTTTATTAATCATGTCTGGAAAACTTTTTAAATTCTTCATCTCTTTTTTAGATCAAGATTTTTGATATGTACGCCTCATTTGGTATGCAGAAAGTAAACACGGAGCGTAGAAATTTATGAAAAGTGCAGATTTTGACTCTTGTTTAGTTAGCAACCTAGCCCCTATTGTAAATTCTAATTCTTTTGTTTTTAACTACTCTCCACAAAGAAGTTTTATTTCTCATCCTGACAACTGAACATGCTTTACCTACTTATTGAGTAATTGACACTTGAATTAAATTCTTTAAAAATATAATTTTTAAAGAAATTTAATTCATATAACAACCAAACGAGGCTATAGTCTCAATTTTCGAATTTCCAAGGGGGACGACTTTGTCCGAGATGATAATCAAGTAGCCTTTGAATGCGACTAAAAACTGCTTCATTATGAGTTTTAGATAATCATACAAAGGTTGACCCCAAAAGTAAAAAAAAGAAGTTATTTGTAACAAAGGTCCCACTACTTTATTTATTGTATTAATTTAATCCTTATATTTTTAATTGTATCAATTTAGTTCCTCTACTATTTAAATTGTGCCAATTTAGTCCAATTATCAAAGTCAAGTAAATTTAGCGATGCAATTTTTAACGGTACAATCATGTTAGATACAAGTAATCCATGGCAAAATCACCCATTCACTCAATTTAACCCAACTTATAGCCGAATCATTAAAAATTTCATCAATAACTTAACATAAATTTTACTTTAGGGACCAAATTAACACAATCCAAATAGTAGAGATATTAAATTGAAACAATTAAAAATACAAGGATGAAATTGACACAATGGAGTACAGGAACTTTTGGTGAAGATAACCCTTAAAAATGTGTTATTATTTAAAGTTCTTTAGATTTTTGGAACTAAAAATTAGATTTTGAAATGGTACTTTTTAGTTTTTTATTTTTAGCTTTTTCGCTTTGGGTGAGAACTGAAAGTAAGATTATAAAAACATGAAAAATCATTTTCAAAATCAAGCTTTTATTCTTTTGTAAAAGTATAAAGTATGAATAGAAAATGATAGCAAATAGGCGCTAAGAAAATCTCCTAACCCATTTTAATACTAGGTTTTTATCGGGTTGGATTATTTTTTATTGGAACTTAAAATAATTTTAATTTAATTAAATTAGAACCCAAGATAGACTCAACTGTAAAATGATCCAACATGAGATAAGCCAAAATTTGACATGGTGCAAGCCTATTGACTTGAAACCATGACGATCAATCTAAAATTGGCCCAACACAACCCAAAGCTCACCTATGCTAGCCCGATTTTTTGAAATAACAGAAATTCGAGATGAATTAAACACGAAATGATCAAGTATGGCTAAAACTCGACTCAAGATTTGGGTGGCAATGGGGTGGGGCTTACGGGTTAGGGCTGGCAAATTTGTCGTGTTGTGTTATATTCAAGTTCGTGTTATGCGAATTGTCTTAGAAATGGGATCAACCCGAGCGCAGCCCATTTATTAAACGGGTTAAAAACTCTCAACCCTGACCCAACCCAATAATCTGCGGGTTATGCAGTTAATTTTATGGATGACTTTTTTTATTAAAAGTTAGTTTGTCAACTTACGAACATAGCAATAACTACATGACATATTTATAATTATAAATTAAATTATCGAATTAACATTGTGAAATGTAATTTAAATTGTCTTATAGAAGATAGACTAACGAAAATATATAAATAATAATAATAGTATATCATTCAAATATTTAACATAAGTACATAAATGGGTAGAGCGTGTTACAAATGGGTTATACAAGTCAAAACCAGATTCAACCCAATTACCTAAGCGAATTAACCGAGTCAACCCAAATTCAACCCGGCATCAAAAACCCCAGCCCGATCCAGTTATCTTGGTGTCGTGTCCGTGTCATGTTATAGTATTGTGTTAAATTTTGCTAGCCCTATTTAGGGGTGTATCCTGCATACCAGTACACACTGCCCAAATCCATGTCCACCACCCTCCTCATTATCCTCTATGAGTATGAACCATGCCTACCCGCTAATACCAACCTCGTACCCGTCCATGTGTAATAATTTAACATTATTTTTTAGAATCCAATTACTATCATATTTGATAGATAAATTGTGTAATTAAGTTGAGTACAAATTTTATAATTTTAAGATTACTAAGTGGAGCAGATGGGGTCGAGTGTGGCAGGTAGGAGCAGGGTGAGGTAGTGTGGGTACAATATTATATATACTTACATGCGCCCTACATCTATGGCGGGTATTGCCACGCAGGTCCAACAGGTACTTGCTATCCGCCTCACTTGCACTCATACATGCGGGGTAGGTACATGTAGATAATGGATTTTACCCATCCTATTGTTATCCCTATTCAAGACTGCATTATTTTTTTTTTTTTTTTTTGGGACAAAGGAAAAAAAAATTAAGATAGAAAATATTTATGAGATTTTAAAGAGAATGTGTCCTTAATGAAGAAAAGAAATACAAAAGTACAAAGCTAACCGAGTAAAGCACCGTAATCTCTCTAAAGATCAATCAAAGGTGTGCCTAAAAGCCTCCAAAACTTTTTGCCCAGATTGATCCAAAGCAAATTTCATTCTCCCAATCCTATACAAAATTAACTAGAGTATATTTGACCTTAAATATTTTGTAATTTTTTTTTCAACTGAATACACCAAAGAAAGACCATTAAAGGTGCAGCAAATAACATTTTAATTTCTTTTTCTTTTTCAATACTTTGAATTTAATGAAAAGAGCACACCGCGTGCGAGGAGACCCGTACCTATTTGAAAAGACATAACAACTTGCGCCACAAATCCCAAGCCACTAGACATGGTAGAAAAGGACAACATATGTTTCCAGTGCTCTAACTACCACCCTCTTATCTGGATAGGAAGATATTTGAATTTGATTTTAAATATGGCTTAACTAGATGAATTCAAGGACTTTCATGATAGTAAAACTTATACATAGATAGAAATTCCATTAACAGGAACCCTTATGGTGGAAAAACAAAAGCAACTGCTAGAGAATGAAGAACTGAGGAAAGTCGATGTAAAGGCAAGAGTTGGACTGTAAAGTAACCCTCTGCAATCCAAGTGTCTTTCAATAAATGAATCAATTATGAATGCCAATTTTAAACCATATGTGTAGAAAGGAAAAAATGATACAACTGCGATACATATTTGTAAGTGGAGGAACCTACCATTTTATTTGCCAATCCCACATAATCTTTTAAAGACTATATTTACTCTTGATGAGCATATGTGCCAATGGAAAACTCGGCTCATTTGAAAATCGTTGTAACCAATTTTACAAAAAGAAAATATTTATGAACACCGAATTACCAATATTCCAATCCCCCTTCTTGAGAGGGCCAAAGGACATTATCCCACTTCACCAAATGATCTTGGTATCCTTGTCCCTTGATGCGTTTCGAAACTAAAACAAGCGCCTTAAATAGAGACATGTAGTAAATTAAAATGCTAGAAAGACAACACTAAATAAGCTTCGTTCAACTAATTCTTTTGTCATAAAGTAAAATGCACGTGACAATTTTGAACCAAAAAATGAGATATCAATTAAAACAAATTTACAAATATTACGAATTAGTAGAGAGTCTTGGTGGTGGGTCGAGGAGGTGCAGGAGAAGATTAAGGCCAAACAACACTGTTGTAAAATTGGTCCCTATATGACTTAACTATGTCAAGAAAATTTAAGTCAAGAAATGTTCAAATATTATAGATCAAAGGGTGTAAATGTCTAGTGGCCTAAGTTGTAATTTTTTAGGTAAAAGTTATTATTGGAAGCAGCAGTTAAAATTCATTTAAATAAGGTCATGTGGTAAGATGACTTTGCTGCCCCTGCCCGTGTGCTAAATTTACCTGCCCGTGCCACTACCCGCTGCCCGAAGCTTCTCAAGGAAGCTACCCAGATTCGGTTATTGATGGCTGACACGCGTCAGCCATCCGGGACTACTATTTGTGTTTCTTGTGGGCTTTTATGGACCGTTGATCTGGATCGTACGAACGGGCCGAGATTGAACCTGGAGCCTTGCCACGGATCGGGGTTCTGTTGCCTATATATACCGACCCTTTATTAGGGTTTGTTGTACGCTTTTGCATTTCTCTCTGTTTTCTCTCATCAGCCACCGCCTCTTTGGTTTTCCTCTGGCGATCTTGAGGCGATCGAAGACGATTGAGTAAATCCGTGGGTGTTAAGGCTTGCTCGTTCAAATCTTGGTAGTTTGGAGCACGTATGAAGCCTTGTAGGCTTCGGTTGTGAGCTTTCTCTTCCCTTACTCTTTATTTCGTTCGTCTTTAGGTTTCTGTCTTAGAAGCCTTAAGGATCGGTTTGTATAAAGTTGTATATCTTGAATTCTGGTATGTAATACTTGAACTCGACTTATAGTGGATAGACTTCCCTAGAAATAGGGAGCCGTGGAGTAGGTCCTTCTTTAAAGGCTGAACCACGTAAAATCTTGTTGTTATCGCTGTGTTCTTTGTGCATGTGTTCGGTGTTGGATGAATCTTGCTAAACTACAGTTACAGGTTTCTTGAACAAGATCTGAAGTGTTGAATGTTTGTTGTTATTGACGTTTTTCAAGAACTAAAGTTAATAAGTTTAAACCCTAGGAATACGACCTAAAACTTAACAAGTGGTATCAGAGCATCAGGTTCTTTACCTTAAAGAAACAGTATGGCGTCTGCTAGGGTTGATATTGAAAGGTTTGACGGTAGGAATGATTTCAATCTATGGAAACTAAAAATGAAAGCAATCCTTATGGCACAAGGTGCTGCAACTGCACTTTTGCCCGAAAAGGATCAACCAACTTATCTAACTGAAAAGGAGAAAGTAGAAATCGAACATAAAGCTTATGCTTCTTTATTACTTAGTCTTGATAACTCGGTACTTAATCAGATCCGCTCTGAAAAGACCGTAGCAGATATATGGGCTAAGTTAGAGGAAATCTATAAGTCCGAGTCATTGTCCAATAGGATGCTGTGCATGGAATCCCTTTTCACCTTTAAGGTGAGTGAGACTAAACCCCTAGAGGACTCTATAGATGAGTTCCATAAAATCTGTCAAGATCTAGAAAACGTTAAAGTTACTGTTGCTGATGAATTGTTGGCTGTATTGTTGCTATGTGCCTTACCTAAATATCTTAGGTCCTTTAAAGAAACACTAAGATATGGACGTGACACTGTAGCCCTGAAAGACGTTACAAAGGCCCTAAGATCCAAGATCCTAGAACTTAGGAAGGAAGGGAAGTACCCACCAACCAGTAACAGTGGGGAAGGGCTGTCAGTCAGGGGCAGGACAAAGACTCGAGACAACCATAACAACCATAACAATCATAACAACTATAATAACTACAACAATAAAGATAGGAGAAGAAGTAAGAGTCGAAACAGATCTAGTTCAAGACCTAGAAGAGATTGTAGTAAAGTAAAATGTTATGAGTGTGGTAAACTAGGACACATTAAAAGATACTGTCCAGATTACCAAAGAAAGTTTAATGACACAACTGACAATACTGAATTTAATGACGGATATGACTCCGCTAAAGTATTAGTAGTATCCACAGACCAAACTACACATGAGTGGGTTCTAGACTCAGGGTGTAGCTTCCATATGACTTCAGATAGATCCTTCTTTACTGAATACCGGATTGTAGCTGGGGGAAAGGTGCTGTTGGTAAATAACCACGGATGCCAAGTAGTTGGGATAGGGTCAGTTAGGGTTAAAGGGTCAAATGGGATTGACTTTACCCTAAAGGGAGTTAGGCATGTGCCTGAACTTAGAAGGAACCTAATTTCTCTAGGACAATTAGACCAGGCTGGTATGACCTTAAAGGCACAACAAGGGGTAATGAAGGTCCTTAAGGGTTCCCTTGTAATGCTAAGAGGAGAGGTCAAGAACGGTCTATATGTGCTTAGAGGTGACGTAGTTCCTGCTGGCTGCTCTATTGTAGAGAAAACTGACCTAACCAACCTTTGGCACAAAAAGATTAGGACATGTATCAGAGAGGGGCCTGAATGAGCTGAACAAGAGGGGGCTGTTGGGGGGTGGTTATGTGTCTAAACCTGATTTCTGTGAGTCATGCATATTTGGAAAACATCATAAACTATCTTTTAAATCTGGAATCCATATAACTAAGTCACCGGTAGACTATATCCACTCTGACCTGTGGGGACCAGCAAGGGTACCCACTTTAGGTGGAGCATACTACTTCCTATCTATGGTAGATGATTTCTCTAGGAAGGTTTGGGTTTACCTACTTAAAACAAAGGATGAATGTTTTAGTGCCTTTGTTAGGTGGAAGAACCTTATAGAAAATCAAACAGGTAGAAAGATTAAGGTACTTAGAACTGATAATGCACTTGAATATATAAACACTGAATTTGATAGTTTATGTGCTCAAAATGGTATTAAAAGACACAACACTGTTAGGAAAACTCCCCAACAAAATGGACTAGTTGAAAGAATGAACCGTACGCTCCTAGACAGGGTAAGATGCATGTTATTTGCATCAGGACTTGGTAAAAACTTTTGGGGGGAGGCTGTAGCTACTGCATGTTATCTAATTAATCGAACTCCCTCCTCTGCAATTGAATTTAAAACCCCTGAGGAAAAATGGACTGGAAAAACAAGCGACTATTCTATTTTAAAGGTTTTTGGATGTGCTGCGTATGCACATCAATCTGAAGGAAAACTTGAACCCAGGGCTATAAAAGGTGTTTTTCTAGGCTATACGGATGGTGTAAAGGGGTATAGGGTGGGTGTTAGGGATGAAAACAGGACCAAAATCATAATTAGTAGGGATGTGACCTTTAATGAAGAGGAAATCCCTTACTTGGAGAAAACAATGGTTGCTGGTACAGCAGCCACTTCCTCCAACCCTAGGAAGTTTGATCCTGAACTCTACGAGTTCGAGATCAGCCCACCAGAGCCTATATACCAAGAAAACCAGACCTTAAATCCTGAGGAAGAGGTGACCGACAGTGCTGAAGGGAGCACTGAACCTCAAGAAATAATTGAACAAACGGACCTATCAAACTACCAACTAGCTAGGGATAGGGAGAGGAGAGAAATTAGGGCACCAGTCAGGTTTGGCAGTGCGGATTGTATTGCATTTGCCCTAAATACTGCCCTAGAGTATGTAGAATCAGAACCTCTCACTTATACTCAGGCTATTAGTGGGGCTGCCTCTGAACAGTGGCTCAAAGCCATGACAGAGGAAATGGAGAGCCTCAAAAGGAACAAAACTTGGGTTTTGTTTCCTAAACCAATGGATAGGAAGTTGGTAGGTTCTAAGTGGATTTATAAGGTAAAAGAACCAGATACATCATCTGGACAGCCAAGGTTCAAGGCTAGACTAGTTGCAAAAGGTTTTTCACGAAAAGAAGGGGTAGACTATAATGAGATTTTTTCTCCCGTTGTTAAGCACACAACTATAAGAATACTTAGGGCACTAACGGCTAAGTTTAGCCTATTTCTGGAACAAATGGATGTTACAACAGCTTTCCTTCATGGTGAGCTGGATGAGGAAATCTTTATGGCCCAACCTGAGGGCTTTATTGAACCAACCCATGAGAACCATGTTTGTCTACTTAAGAGGTCTTTATATGGCTTAAAACAATCCCCTAGACAATGGTACAAACGTTTTGACCAATTTATAAGAAGTAGGGGCTTTAGTAGATCAATACATGATACTTGTTTTTATTATAAACATGCTGATACTGTTGATGCACTGTATTTGTTGATTTATGTGGATGATATGCTATTGGCCAGTAAATTCATGAACCATATTAATGATTTGAAACTAACGCTTTGTGCTGAGTTTGATATGAAAGATCTAGGGAAGGCCAAGAAGATACTTGGTATGGAAATTACCAGGGATCCAGCAGCTGGAACAGTGCACTTATCTCAACAAAGGTATTTGGAAAAGGTATTGGTTAGATTCAACATGTCTGAATGTAAACCTGTAAAATTGCCCTTAGCAAGTCAGTATAAGTATACAGTTTAACAGTGTCCCACGAATGAGATAGAAAAGAAACAAATGGAAAGAGTCCCATATGCTAATGTTATAGGTTCCTTAATGTATGCTATGACTTGTACACGTCCAGACTTAGCTTTCCCTTTAAGTGTTTTGTCTAGGTTTATGAGTAACCCAGGAAAGGAACATTGGGATGGAGTTAAGTGGCTGTTAAGGTACATTAAACAAACCTATAAACTGGGACTTACTTTTGGCCGGACAAAAACCTACCTTAGATTGATAGGTTACACCGATTCTGGCTTTGGGGGAGACATAGATAAAAGGAGGTCCACTAGTGCTTACATTTACACTTTAAATGGTGGAGTTATTTGTTGGAAGTCTAAGTTGCAGCCTGTGACTGCGCTGTCGACCACTGAGGCTGAATTTGAGGCCCTCACAGAAGCCATAAAAGAGGCTATTTGGCTGAGAGGCTTACTGTCAGAGATAAACCTCGATAACAGGCCTCCCATACTGTTTTCGGACAGTCAATCAGCCCTTGCATTGTGTAAAAACCTCGTGTTTCATGATAGGACTAAGCACTTAGCTGTCAAGAGGAATTTTGTAAACGACATGCTTGAAAGGAACACTGTTGAACTGCGAAAAATCTGTACTACTGAAAATCCAGTGGATATGGGCACAAAAATTTTGACTTTGGACAAGTTACTTAAATGTATTAACTTGGTTCAAAGTAATTGGGATCATGGATGACGAACCCAATGTGTTTTGCTCCTATTATTAGGGAATGTCCAGTAGTTAACCCATATAGGTACCAAGGTGGAGAATTGTTGTAAAATTGGTCCCTATATAACTTAACTATGTCAAGAAAATTTAAGTCAAGAAATGTTCAAATATTATAGATCAAAGGGTATAAATGTCTAGTGGCATAAATTGTAATTTTTTAGGCAAAAGTTATTATTGGAAGCAGCAGTTAAAATTCATTTAAATAAGGTCATGTGGTAAGATAACTTTGCTGCCCCTGCCCGTGTGCTAAATTTACCTGCCCGTGCCACTGTCCGCTGCCCGAAGCTTCTCAAGGAAGCTACCCAGATTCGGTTATTGATGGCTGACACGCGTCAGCCATCCGGGGCTACTATTTGTGTTTCTTGTGGGCTTTTATGGACCGTTGATCTGGATCGTACGAACGGCCGAGATTGAACCTGAAGCCTTGCCACGGATCGGGGTTCTGTTGCCTATATATACCGACCCTTTATTAGGGTTTGTTGTACGCTTTTGCATTTCTCTCTGTTTTCTCTCATCAGCCACCGCCTCTTTGGTTTTCCTCTGGCGATCTTGAGGCGATCGAAGGCGATTGAGTAAATCCGTGGGTGTTAAGGCTTGCTCGTTCAAATCTTGGTAGTTTGGAGCACGTATGAAGCCTTGTAGGCTTCGGTTGTGAGCTTTCTCTTCCCTTACTTTTTATTTCGTTCGTCTTTAGGTTTCTGTCTTAGAAGCCTTAAGGATCGGTTTGTATAAAGTTGTATATCTTGAATTCTGGTCTGTAATACTTGAACTCGACTTATAGTGGATAAACTTCCCTAGAAATAGGGAGCCGCGGAGTAGGTCCTTCTTTAAAGGCTGAACCACGTAAAATCTCGTTGTTATCGCTGTGTTCTTTGTGCATGTGTTCGGTGTTGGATGAATCTTGCTAAACTACAGTTACAGTTTTCTTGAACAAGATCTGAAGTGTTGAATGTTTGTTGTTATTGACGTTTTTCGAGAACTAAAGTTAATAAGTTTAAACCCTAGGAATACGACCTAAAACTTAACAAACACTATTTTAAGGAGTAGGAAAGTAGTGGAGATGAGGACAAGCAACTTCAGTACCAGCAAGCTAGGAAAGAAGCAAAGAGGGCGGTCAAAAAAGCACAGTCAAGAGCTTATGAGGACTTTTACAAAAGGTGGGATATCGATGAGGGAGCCAGGGACATATATAGGATCGCCAAAGCAAGAGAAAGGAAGACGAGAGACTTGGACCGAGTAAAGTACATAAAAGGATAAGATGGTCTGGTGCTTGCGGACGGGCAACAACTTAAAGTAAGGTGGAAAGCCTACTTCCACCACCTGCTCAACGATCAGGGGGACACTGAGATATCCCTAGGTGACCTTCAAACATTTGTGGAACACTAGGACCACTGCTATTGTAGGCCAATTAGTCTCGACGAAATCAAGGAAGCCCTGAAATGTATGGGTAGGAGTAAAACTGTCGGTCCAGACAATATACCTATAGAGGCATGGAAATGCCTTGGACATAAGGGCATCAGCTAGCTGACTAAATTATTTAACCAAACTTGCTAGGGAAAATGACGCCTAACGAATGGAGGAAGAGCACATTAGTCCCGATCTATAAGAACAAAGGCGACGTCTATAATTCCGCCAACCATAGGGGTATTAAACTAATGTGCCACACTCTGAAGCTGTGGGAGTGGATTATAGAGAGGAGGTTACAGCAACAGACAGAGGTGATCGAGAACCAATTTGGATTTATGCCTGGGAGATCAACTATAGAAGCTATACACCTCCTAAGAAGGATGACAGAGCGACACAGGGAGAGACAAAAGGACCTCCACATGGTTTTTATTAATTTGGAGAAGGCTTATGATAGAGTGCCAAAAGGGATCCTATGGAGGGTGTTGGATAGGAAAGGCATTCCAAGGCCATATATCCGGGTCATTAGAGACATGTATGAAAATGCATAGACTAGCATCCGCACAGCAGAAGGAGAGACGAAAGCCTTCCCAGTAACAGTAGGGGTACAAGAAGGATCGGCCTTGAGTCCCCTTTTTATTCATTCTGGTTATAGATGAGCTCATTAGGCACATTCAAGGAAAGGTGCATTAGTGCATGCTCTTCACAGATGACATAGTTTTGGTGGGGGAGTCTCAGGAAGAGGTAAATGAGAAGTTGGAATTATGGAGAAGGGCATTGGAATAGAAGGGCTTGCGAGTCAGCATATCCAAGACCGAATACATGGAACTTAAATTCGATCCCTCCACCACGCGTAGCACAGATGACGTCAAGATAGGATCTAAGATCATATAAAAGAAAGAGAGTTTCAGATACTTAGGTTTCGCGGTTCACCACAGCGGTGAAGTTGACGAGGATGTAAACAACCAAATCAAAGTAAGCTGGCATAAATGGAGGATGGCCTTCATTGTGCTCTACGATAGAAAGTTTCCGCTAAAACTAAAGGGGAAATACTATAAGACAGTAGCGGGACTGGCTATGTCTCATGGGGCAGAGTACTGGCCAATAAAACAACATCATACACAAAAGATGAAGGTGGCAGAGATGAGGATGCTGCGGTAGATGTTCGGACGCACAAGGAAGGATAGGGTCAGGAACGACGTCATAAGAGCCAAATTGGGCATGGCCTCAATTGAGGATAAATTGAGGGAACATCGTTTGAGGTGGTTTGGTCATGTCAGGAGGAGACCGCCCACTGCCCCAGTCAGAAGATGCGAACAGCTACATGCTACGCTAGGGAGGAGAGGGAGAGGCAGGCCAAAGAAAAGATGGCTAGAGATGATCCGATGGGACCTAACCAAACTAAACCTATGGGAGGAGATGACCTTAGATAGAGCTTGTTGAAGAGTGAGCATAGGGGTAGTCGATATAACGGCTTAGAGTAGTGCATCCTATGATTGTTTGCACTAGTGCCTCTAGGTGTATTGGCTTCTTCATTGGCGCATGTTCTAGCGCACCTATTTGTTTATATGCGTACGCAAGCACTTGTGAAACTTGCAACTTCTGTATGTGCTGATTATTTGACTGCAGCTACCTTCCATCGAGTGTGCTTCGTAGTGTTGCCTTGTACTATATACTGCTTTATCTATGTTCACCTCATGCTTTTAGGATTCTATGCTTCCATGATGACACATTCTTCAGGTCGGGGGTCCTCAAAACCAGCCTCCCTTCAGGGTAGCGTCCTGATGGGGGAAGGCTAAGTACATCCACCCCCCGACCCCGCGTATGCGGGAGCCCTTGTGGCACTGGGTTTGTTGTTGTTGTTTGTTGTAGTTAAAAACAATTTAAATAAATCTAAAAACATCAAAGATTAATGAAATAAATAATTGAACTTCAATGTACAAATTACATTTTTTTTTTTTTTTGTAAGGGTAATGATACATTAAGGGTTCTATCAAAAATTAGATTAACTTAGCGCTTCATCATGAACAACCATAATAGTCTCATTGTTGGAGCATTCAAAGGTACTAAAATCCAAAATGCTCTTGAAGTCGTCTAGCTGGCACCTCGTTCGTCTCTCTATTTCCTTCTCAGTAAATATGAGAGACCCGACAGTCATTATAACTGTCTAAAAGGGACCAAATATCTTTTATAATCGATCTTATTTGCCAAGGACAAGAATGTTCTCTAGTGATAACCTTTACAACTACTAGGTTGTCACCCTCCACATGTATATGTCTAAATCTTGTTTACACAATGTCAAATCCCCTCATAAGCTGCAATAGCCTCTACCGCTAGAATAGGAGCATCTCCAATATTCTTCCGCTTATGGTCAATCAGTTTCCCTTCTCATTTCGAATTACAAATCCACATGCTGCCTTGTTGTCTTTTAAAGCATCATTAAAATTAAGCTTTACTTAATCCCTCTTGGGCTCATTCACCTTACCTCTAGGTAGACTTGGTAATCGGGTCAGGTTAATATCACATCGGGTTTATCTCGGGTTAGGTCAAAATCGGGTTGGGTTTGGCTCAGGTCGAGTGATCCTCAAGTTCGGGTTGACCTCGAGTTGGTTTATCCTTGGGTCGAGTTGGATTTTAGTTGACCCATCAAGTTATTTTGATAACATATGTATTCGACTTAAAAATCATAACTAAAATTACAAAACAAAATGCCTATAATTCGCATGTTATGTAGATTCTAGAATAAATTTCTATTTGGATCATTTTTGGTCATGAAACAGGTTTGGCTCGGCTCCAATTTGGATCTAAGGACATAACAAGTCAAGTCAAACTTGGGACAAGTCTAATTTAAGTCAGGTTATTCTATGTTTCAAGTTGGGTTAAGTTCAAATCAGATCAAACCCGAGTTGGTTCATTTTTGGATTTAAATTCCATTAAATTTAAAATTTTTTAAATTTAGAATCGAATCAAGTATTGGGTTAAATAGGTCAGTTCATCACATCAAATCACATTTTGTCAACCTGGACAACTCAAATAAGCTGCGGAAGTTTCAAAGAGAGGTATTATCAATCGGTATGAGAATGACATCAACGACATCTTCCTCGGATAAGTGCTCCCCAAATTCATATTCGTTTTGTTCTTTTCTTTTGATCATTCCATTTACAAAAGTGGTCAAATTTCATTATTAAATTTGCAGAATTGCCGACCAAAACTCAGGTCATTTACAATTTCTGTGAGGGAAAGGGAAGCCCCAGAAGAAATTGGAGATCAATTTTATCGTCCCCATCATTTCTCCAACAACAACAACAGCATCATCATCATTTCTTCACTTACCCTAAAAAACCCATTAAAAAAATTCATCAAAATCTCCAAAATCCGCCCTATTTTCTCATTTGATTCAATTTCCACTTGTGGGATGCATATTCTTCGAGTTTCTTTTTGATGGGTATTTTCTTTAACATCCCTTTACTCTCTCTGCTTATTAGTTTTTGTTTTAGGGGTTTCTTATACGTTTAAAATCAGGAAGAGGGGTTAGATCTCTCTTTTTGGGGCTTAATCAGGATTGATAGTAGAAATTGAGAGAGAAATAGAATAGAATTCAGAGAAGGGGGAGAAGAAGAAGGTTATTAGGGAGAGAGTATCTTTCATTTCATGCCCTAACTATTTGAAAAGTTTAAGCTGAAGGGTGGAGGTTTAAGATTAGTTTTATATTCTGACATTTTCCCTTACGCAAATGCCTATTGGTTTTGAAGCGTGGATGTTATAAAAGCCTATTAATATTGAAAGGGGGGGTTGTTAGAATTCAAACTCATGAACTTTTAGTCAACAAGACTCTGATATTATGTTAAGGAACCAACTATCCCAAAAGTTTAAGCTGATGGTAAAAGTCCAAGATTGTTTTTATACTCAACGCCTTTTAATGATGCCATTAGAGGAGGGGAACCACTAAACTCCTAATCATCTATTAGAAATAGAAAATTACCTTAATTATCACTAAACTACTATTCTATCACATGTTTATCACGTGATTAATTTATTATTTCTGTAACAGTTTCTCTTCTATTGCTCGATTGCTAAGGAGAAGATGAGGATGGCAAAGAGCCAAGTATGGCAGCCCTGTAAGAAGAAAAGGGTATGATTTTTAGTCCAATTTAGAGAGAGAAAGCAAAGGTTTGTGGGGTTTTAGAGAGAGAAAGAGAGAGAGAGATGGGGATGAGAGTGGGGAGATATGAGCTAGGGAGGACATTAGGAGAAGGGACATTTGGAAAGGTGAAGTTTGCAAGGAATATTGAGACTGGAGAGAATGTAGCCATTAAGATTCTTGATAAGGAGAAGGTTCTCAAGCACAAGATGATTGGCCAGGTGATCTCTTAAAAGTACTTTTAGTTCTTTTTTTTCCCCCTTAAAAGTTAATTCAGTATATAATTTGGGTGTTGTTATTTCTAGAAAAAATGTGATTATCGGATCAATTATGTGATTTGTAGTAAATAATAGTTACAAAATAGTACAAATTTGCTATGACATTTACAATTGGATTTCCCAACCTTAAAAGGTCTCTTTATGAGCTAATTTGACTTTGTTCCCAAGGTTGTCATAATCAAGATTCTACATAGGGTCTATTCTGTGTTAAAAAAAACATAGGGTCTTTTCATTCATACGATGAAATTGAGAATTGTATACACAAAATTAGTTATATAGTTCACAGAACTATCATATAAAATCTTGACCTGTAAGATTATATGCAAGAACTATAACCGAATAAGATATTATATTATCACATAACATATATGTGTAATATGAAGTTTTAAGTTAGCTAATTTAAGGTTAAGCTTTAAATTATTTGCAAGTCACCTATATGTATTTAAAAGTTAATTGTGTTTCTAGCTTCCATACCTTTTTAGTACTTTTGTTGAGATTGTTACATGGTACATTCATCCCCCAAAAATTATGAAGAAACATTTTGTGAAGAAAAAGAGTATATAAATACTTAATACTATGTTTTATTTTTGGGAAAATTAGAAAATGCTTTTAAGTGATCCCTATTTTTCAAATTTTCTGAAAATTGAGAATAATACACAAGTAAAACCCATAAAATCCGAAAATCGAATAATACGACTCGAACGCGGTTTGAACAATAACACTAATTTGATAGTTGAAAATGATTCGCGTAAGTAATACCGCAAGTTAGCCAAACACTATGAAAAAAGAAGTAAAGATGAGAGCCTGAACTAATGGGAGCCAGACTCGGAGAGAGAGAATGGAAGAGCTGCTATTTTAACTATGCAAAATATAGATGAGAAGAATGAGAAGAAAAAAATAGCAGCTTTTTGGGAGTTTGAAAATGCACGGTTAAAATGCAGCTCTTCAAAATGGGAGCAACAAGACCCACCTAACCCCCACCAAGCACGTCTTCAAGATGCACGGTCTATTGAATTTGATGGACAAAAAATTAATGTAGTAGGTGTGGAGATGTAAAGAAGGGGATAAAATTGGTAACAAGTGTGAAAATATAAAAGAAAGTTTAGAAAAATACAATGCCAAGTTTTGGAAAGCAAGGTGCCATTTTCAGAAGAAAAATTTGGAAAACAGTTTAAAACTATTTTCCAAATCTGTGAAGGATTAAGGAAAACTGGAAAATTGTTCTCCAACTTCTGGAATTAGAAAACTGGATTGCTGAACACGTTTTCTAGGAAAAAATTTCTAGAAAACTGGAAAATTCTTTATTACCAAACAGGCCCTATGGTTCTACTTAGAATTGGAATCGAGTGGCAATTGCGGGATCATCAAATCTTAGGATTGTGGTATCTAGACTGGGAGTTTAATAACCATATCTATTCCATAAGGGTTTCTGGGTTTGCTCATGACTTTTTGACTGCTTGCTTTCCATTTTTCACTTCTATGATCTATATGGGTTTTTTTTTTTTTTTTTTTTTTTTCCCTGGCGTGTCGACTAATCACGGATTCTTTGTGGTTTTGATGCAAAGAAAGAAGTCGTGTTTATTTGCTTGTAATTAATTTAGGATTTGTGCCAAAAACCCTCTCTTCTCTGACCACCACCACCTTCGACACCCTAGACCACCACCATCTCTGACCTTCGACCTCCCCCACACCACCCTACAAAACCCTAGCCCAGCCTAGCGGCCCTCGAACCACCCTAGCCTAGCCCAGCGACCCCCACCACCTCGAACCACCCCGAACCATCGCTGAACCTCCAGCGCCACCACTTCGAATCTGACCCCAAAACCCTCACCTACTCCTAGCCAACCCTAACCCTAACCCTAACCCACCCAAGGCTAACCCAAACCCGACCTACCCTGACCATATCAACCCCAAATCTGACCCAAACCCTGACCCTAACCCACCATTGCAGTCCACAACCACAAGCCACAAATCGCTACTAGCCGGCACTAGGTAAGTAATAGCCAGCTCAGATTCTCGATTAGGTACCATCTCTAGGTCAGATCTTCATTTTCGCACTCTCCCAGGTCAGATCTCTCCTCTCTGTGATTCTGCGTTGAGGTCCCGTTGTTGTGTATTATTTTGATTGCTCCTTTCTCCTTTTGAACTCCGTTGGTTTTGATTGTTATTGTTTGCGATTCATTGTTGTGCTTTTGCGGTGTTAACTACGCTCTTATGTTTTGTGATATGCTTGTGTTTCTGTGCTCACTTACCTATGATTGTGACAATTAGTTGATGAATGCTACTAGTTATGGAACTAAGAACTTGAGGCCATCTTCAAAGGGGTTGGGAAGGGGGAGGGCGAGGCAACATGTGGAGGGAACCTGCGACCTGGGACATTAAATGTCCGAATGTTAACAAAGAAGAGTTTCAAGGTGGCCCAAATGATGATGAAGAGAAAGATTAACATCTTATGCCTGCAAGAGACTAAATGGGTTGGCATGAAAGCCAGAAAGGTGTTGGAATATAAGTTGTGGTATACAGGCAAGGTCAGAGGTAGGAATGGAGTTGGCATCATTGTGGATAGCAACCTTAAGGATAAAGTGGTCGGAATGTCCAGGATTGGCAATAAGATCATAGGCATCAAGTTGGTCTTAGATGGGGAGGTATTGAATGTCATCAATGCCTATGCACCTCATACTGGACTAATAGAGCACGAGAATGCTAAATTCTGGGAGGACTTAGACATAATGATGCAAGGCATACCACAAACCGAACAAGTGGTGATTGGCGGGGATTTCAATGGGCATGTTGGCACGACCACAAATGGCTACGCATCAATACCATGGAGTGTTTGGTTTTGGAACCAAGAATGATGAAGTCAAAGCCCTCCTAGACTTTACGGTCACTTACGAGCTAACGGTTGCCAAGTCCTTCTTCAGAAAGCATGATAAGCACATCATCATGTATCAAAGCGGTGGGACAAGGACTCAAATTAACTACATATTATTAAGGAAAAGAGCACAAAAAGACTGCAGGGATTGTAAGGTTATCCCACGGAAAGACCTCTCTACGTATTGTGTGCTGATGTCAAGGCCAAGAGGAGGGGCAAAAGAAGTAGGAAACCAACATAGACACATACTCATTGGGGAGACTTGAAGGGGGACAAGTACAAAATCTATAAGGAAAGAGCGGAGTTTGAGCTAGGGTGGGATTTGGAGGGAGATATAAACTGCATGCGGAACCAACTGGCCCAAAAGATTAGAGGCGTGGCACGCGAAGTTCTGGGAGTGTCAAAGGGCGAGGCACCAAATGACATATAGTCCTGGTGGTGGTGCAAGGAGGTCCAAGAGAAGATTAAGGCTAAACAAGACTGTTTCAAGGAGTGAGATCGAAGTGGAGATGAGGACAAGAAACATTAGTACAAGCAAGCCAAGAAAGAAACAAAGATAGCAATAAGGGAAGCACAATCCAAAGCCTACGAGGATTTCTACAAAAGGCTGCATACCGAGGAGGGAGTCAGGGATCTATATAAAATCGCTAAAGCGAGAGAAAGGAAGACTAGGGACCTGGATCGAGTAAAGTGCATAAAAGGGGAGGATGGATAGGTGCTCGTGGACAAGCAACAAATTAAAGTTAGGTGGAAAGCCTACTTCCACGGTCTGTTCAACGAACAGGGGGATACGAATATATCCCTAGGTGATCTCTAAGCAACTGAGGAGCACCACAGCTATTGTTACTGAAGGCGAATTAGACCTGAGAAAGTCAAGGAAGCCTTGAAACATATGAGTAAGGGTAAAGCAATTGGCTTAGATGGAATACCTATGGAGGCATGGAAATGCTTTAGAGAGAAGGGCATCAGTTGGTTAACTAAACTATTTAACCAAATCTTTTGAGGGAAGAAACAAGTGGAGGAAGAGCACATTAATCCCGATCTATGAGAACAAAAGTGACATGCAGAGTTGTGCCAACTATTGGGTATCAAACTAATGTGCCATCATCTGAAGTTGTGGAAGCGGGTCATAGAAAGAAGGTTACGGCAACAAACAGAGGTGTCCGGGAACTAATTCGGATTTATGCCCGTAGATTGACAATAGAAGCCATCTATCTTTTAAGGTGGACGATACAGCACTATAGGGATAGACAAATGGATTTCCACATGCTTTTCATTGATTTAGAGAAGGCATAAGATAGGGTGCCAAGAGAGGTCACGTGGAGGGTTTTGGAGAGGAAAGACATCCTCGTGACCTATATCCGAGCCATTAAAGACATGTATGAGGACGCACAAACTAATGTCCATATAGCAGAAGGGGAGACAGACGCTTTCCCCGTAACAGTTGAGGTACACCAAGGATTTGCCTTAAGTCCCTTTTTGTTCATTCTGGCTATGGATGAGCTCATTAGGCACATCCAAGGAGGTGTGCCTGGGTGCATGCTTTTCGCAGATGACATAGCTCTGGTGGGGGAGTCACGAGAAGAGGTAAATGAGAAGTTGGAACTTTTGAGGCCTTGGAATCGAAAGGTTTACGACTCAGTAGATCCAAGACCGAGTATATGGAACTCAAATACGGTACCTCCCCCAGGCCTACCATAGAAGACGTCAAGATTGGATTGAAGTCCATACCAATAAAGGAGTGTTTTAGATGTTTGGGTTCCATGGTACAGCAGGGCAAGACTTCTAAAGTTCTTGCCATTGCGAGGAAGCTTTATGGGAATCAGTTTCATAATATGATTTTGGAGCTGAATGCGTCGGATGACCGTGGAATTGATGTAGTGAGGCAGCAGATTCAAGATTTTGCTAGCACTCAGAGCTTCTCGTTTGGGTCTTTTGCTCATTGCTGCGGACCATCTTCTCAGGTTGGGGGTCCTCGGAAACAGTCTCTCTTCAGGGTAGCCCCCTGAAGGGGACGTACATCTACCCCCCCCCCCCCCCAAGACCCTGCTTATGCGGGAGCCCTTGGAGGCACTGGGTTTGTTGTTGTTGGTATAGCAGGGCGATCCCTGCATATGCAGAAGCCCTTTAGGCACTGGGTTGGTTGTTGTTGGTACAGTAGGACAACAAAGTTGATGAAGATGTCAACAATCGTATTAGATTAGGCTGGCATACACGGAGGACAACCTCTGCAGTACTTTGCAATAGAAAGTTCCTATTAAAATTAAAGGGAAAATACTATAAGACGGTAGTGAGAACGACTATGTCATATGATGCGGAGTGTTGGCCAATGAAATGGCATCATAAGCAGAAGCTAAAGGTGGCGGAGATGAGGATGTTGCAGTAGATGTGTGGACATTCAAGGAACAATAGGATCAGGAAGACGTCATAAGAGGCAAATTGGGCGTGGCCTCGATCCAAGATAAATTGATGGAGCGATGTTTGCGGTGGTTTGGGCATGTTAAAAGGAGACCGATCACTACCCTTGTCAGGAGATGTGAACAACTCCATGCTATACTCGGGAGGAAAGGGAGAGGCAAGCCAAAGAAGAGATGGATGGAGACGATCCAGCACGACCTAACCCATCTAAACCTATCGGAGGAGATGACCTTAGACAGAGCTCAGTGGAAGGCTAGCATAGGGATAGCCGATGTAACGGCGTAGAATAGAGGAGCATATTTTGGCTAGCACTAGTGCCCCTAGGCTATGTGTTTGCCTATTTGGTTTATTTGATATGTCTGGGAGCTGTTTTATTGCCTATTGCTGCTTCATGCTTTCTTTATGCTTGTTTTATGCCATTGTTTTTATACTTTATGCTTTTATACTTCTTAGGTTGGGGGTCCTCGAACACGTCTTCCCTTTAGGGCAGCACTTTGAAGGGGTAAGGCTGTGTATACCTCCCCCTCCCCCCCCAAAAAAAAAGACCCTACATATGTGGGAGCCTTCAAGGCACTGGGTCAGTTGTTATTGTTGTATTTGGAGATTAGAGAAGTTTATAGTTTATATAAAAGAAGAAAGTATTTATGGCTCATGGATGTTCCAGAATTGATTTTATACTCTCAAGTGCTAACTTGATAGAATTGAGGAACAAAAGCAGAGTCTATTGAAAGCATGTCTTCTTGCCCTTCTAATTATTCATATTTATATATATTCCTAGGTTCTTGGTTCATTTATATGTATGCTGATTGATAAGAATTTGCATTAGGGTCACTGATGACTAGTTCTTCACTTTTATTCTTATGTTGAATTTGCTTATTTCCATACAAATTTCTCATAGGATCATTCTTTCTAGAGCTCGCAGCATAATTCACACTATGGGTTAGCAAGTATTTGACTATGTTTTTCCTTCACCTAAGAAGCTGTTGGCTTTCTAGAGCGTTTCTTTCTTTTCATTCGAGTAACAATTATGAACTTCTATAGCATCCCTAGGACTACGTGGTTGCTATTGTTGCTTTTTGCTCGCATATTTTATTGTTGCTTTGTGCAATGCTACTTCTTGCTTTGTTGCTCTATTACTTTATTGTTGCTTTATTGGTTCGTTTGTTTCGCTTGCTTTCATGCTTTTAGGGTTGGGAGCCCTGAGAAATAGCCATCCTTTATGGTAGCAACCTGAAGGGGTAAGGCTGCATATATCCCCTCCCCCCCGGGTCCCCCAAACCCTACCCTTGCATGAGCCCTTGTGGCACTGGGTTTGTTGTTGTTGTATATTAGAGTTTTATGAGCTTGTTTTTCCCTTTTCTTAATTTCGTTTTCTTTTGCTTTGAGTATGAAACTTGGTTGAATTTGGCTTTGATTATGCAGTTTTATGATGGCTTGCTCATTCTTTGCAGATTAAACGCGAGATTTCAACCATGAAACTAATTCGACACTCAAATGTCATCCGTCTTTTTGAGGTTTGAATGGAAGTACATGTAACCTATATATTATTTCTTTCTGTTTTTTGGTTATCTATTTATTTAATTGGCAATGAATGCTGATTTGAAACTGTAATGTCCATTAGAAACACCTAGCCTTGCTTTCCTCACAGATTTTACCAATGTTCTAACCCTTGTATTTTAGTGACACATTCTGCTTTCCTTTTTCCCCCTTTTTTTTTTTTCCGCATTTCATGATGAATTTATCTTCTGGTGACACAAAGTGTATTCTGGTATAGGTAATGGCTAGCAAGGTCAAAATATACATTGTTCTAGAATATGTGACCGGCGGTGAGCTCTTTGATAAAATTGTAAGATGACAAATATCTTGCTTTTGCCCTTTTTCTGTTGGAACTTCATATTTTCTCATTTTCTGATTAACCTGTCTTTTTATGTGCTTTTCGGGGTTTCACTAATTAATCTTGCATATCATGCTCACATCGTATCCATTTCCCTCGAGGCAGGCTAGTAAAGGGAGACTGAGAGAAGATGAAGCAAGAAAGCATTTTCAGCAACTGATTAATGCTGTTGATTACTGCCACAGCCGAGGTGTTTTCCATAGGGACCTTAAGGTGATAAAGTTGTCGCCTCGTCTAATGTTGTTTTCTAAAGTATTATTTAGTGTGGCTTTGCAAGTGATAGCACAGTTTGAGTAACCTTACATTGGCATCTATTTTATGTTTTCTTTGAACAGCCGGAGAATCTACTGCTGGATGCTGAGGGGGTTCTTAAAGTCTCCGACTTTGGATTGAGTGCGCTAGCTCATCAAGTTCGAGTGAGTGTGAATAATACTTTATGACAAATTTTTCGTGATGCAACGACGGAATCATATAAAGGCCACTGACTGATGGATTTTGAGCTATTCATATGCAATTTGCAATGTTTAACTGTACTTTTGTTTTGGCCTCCGGAATGTCTGTGCATTGTATTATTTTCATTAAGATATATATGCGTATTTAGATGTAAAGAACTATCAGGAAGGATAGAAAATTAATGATTGTATGACAATTCTTTCAATCCTACAGAAGACCCAATACGATCATCATAGCCTATTATGTAATGCCCATGATGACATGAATCGCGATTTAGTTCCATATATGCAATTGCTGTACAGTGGGAAGCATTGAGCTAAATTGCAGTTTGCCGTGTTGCGGAAACAGGGTGAATAACAACTAGCTCAAACTTCATTATGTTACTTTTTTAGTTGATTCCATGCTTGGAACATTCAAGAAGTTTTAGGGCATCATATCCTACCTTTTGTATAAATTGATCAAGCTTAAAAAAATTAGTCTGATTTCTCAATGCCTTTTGTTCAGGAGGATGGACTACTCCACACAACATGTGGAACACCAAATTATGTTGCTCCAGAGGTATATCACCCCTTCCTTCAATTAGGGGTCTTTTTGGCCAAGTTTCTTTTCTGGAGAAAAATACTGTTTTTTAAGGGAAGAATACTTTTTCCAAGATTTGAGGGCGCTTGGCCTTGAAAAAGTACTTTTAAGTAGAAGTTAGAGCTGCTTATCTTCTTCTAAGTAAAAGTAGAAAAATGATGCTTCTCTTTTAAAGTAGAAGCCGAATCAAAAATTAAAAAAATTTTAAATAAAAATACTTTTATTCCAACTGCTTTTATAACAGTGCTTATGAAAAAAATAAAAAAATAAATAAACAGTTTCTCACAGCTTGACCAAAGAGTCTCTAACTGCCCTCATTTCTTTTGGTTGCGCAGTTATCTCATTATTATTCGCTCTTGTATGTTCGTAGGTGATTAAGAACAAAGGCTATGACGGAGCCAAGGCTGATTTATGGTCGTGTGGCGTGATCCTCTTTGTCCTTATGGCTGGTTATCTACCTTTTGAAGATTCCAATCTCATGTCTTTATATAAAAAGATTTTCAAGGCCAGTTTCTCATATCCTCCGTGGTTCTCTACAAGTGCAAAGAAATTGATCCAAAGGATTCTAGACCCTAATCCTTCAACAGTATGTCACTTGCCATTATCAAACTTTATATTCGTGTTGTGAATTTATCTTTGATTTGTGTTGGTCATGGGATTGAATGAAGTCCTTATGTAATGAATTTTGAGCTATCCGTTAAGTTTACATGATTCACTTCAAACTGTGAGTTTGATGCTATCATAAGCCACAGTTTGATTCCATGTTGCTACCTCAAGGATCCGTTTGTTTTATAGAAAACTTTTACCCTGTTTGATTTTACTATTCCTTTGCATAACTTCGTAGCAACAACTATAAACGTGGAGAATGTTTTCCTTTATTGAGGGGGATATTGACTTTCCGTGAACAAAAGGGGAAAACAGTTTCTTTCATGAAGGGGAAACATTTTCCATAGTGATTTCACTTTTTATGTCTCAATCAACTTCAACTTAGCTAGGCGCGAACTTCATATAAATTTATAGAATGAAACAATTTTCTTTCGTTAGAAAGACAAACTAATAAGAAAAAGTTTTGACTAAAACTTTGTGAAGATCAAATTTATTTTCCTTTGAAAGGAACAGAGTCTAAATCTTTTTTTTTGCCCCCCCCCCCCCCCCCCCCCTCCTTTTCTTTAACTGTTCATTTATATTGGCTGTAAGCAGAGGATTACAATTGCTGAAGTGATTGAGAATGAGTGGTTTAGAAAGGGGTACAAGCCACCTATTTTTGAAGAAGCAGACATCAATCTCAATAATGTAGATGCGATCTTTGATCAGTCAATGCAATCTGCAAATCTCGTTGTGGAGAGGCGGGAGGAAACGCCAGCAATTCCTGCACCACCTGTTACTATGAATGCTTTCGAGCTCATTTCGACATCCCAGGGTCTTAACCTAGGCATTCTCTTTGAAACACAGATGGTACTTTCTTGTTTAAATCTCAATGGTCAATCAAACCCTGTTTTAAGTGGAATCCTAATTTTGTATAATCTTGCGTTGCATTGAGATTAAATGAAACTAACAGATAGGATCGTGGTAGGATTTGATCCTATCAAAGCATATAAGTAAAAAGTTTAAAGCCAAAAATTCTAGCATATATTGCAAACAAGTTTGCTTTCTTATCCTGAAGCAAAAGTTAGATTAACCATTTATATACTCTTGCAAAAATTCAATTCCAGTTTTTTAGAGTATGCCAAGACACTTGATTTCGCACTTACCATCATCTACATTCTGAGAAATTGGTTGAGTTGATTTCAGGGAATTTTGATTTTCCATCTGAAACTCTATTTTTGTTCGTGCATTTCACCTTCGATGGCTTGTAACTATTCTAATTGACCCTGCACTGATAAAAGAAGCTGAAGAAAACTGTGCTTATTTTCTTGCAAGGGAATTGTCAAGCGCGAAACACGATTTACATCCAAACGTCCTGCCAGTGAGATCATCACAAAGATTGAAGAAATGGCTGTGCCTTTGGGCTTTGGTGTGAGGAAAAATAATTACAAGGTACTGTGACCATTCTTCTTTATTGTTCTCCTTATTCTTCATTACTCTTTAGTTGGGTGTCCTTAGAAACAACCTTTTTTAGGGTAGCACCTTGAATGGGTAAGGTTGCGTACATCCCTCCCCCCAGACCTTGCATAAGCGGGAGCCCTTGAGGCACTAGATCTGTTGTTGTTTTTGTTGTTATTCTTCATTACTCTGTCATTGAAATTGAATTAAGTTTTGTCTACGGTTCAAGAATTTACGGTCATCTTGGATAAGGTTTACAATACATGTTCTAGTTTTTAATTCACCTGAGAGCTTGTTATGCAGTTAAATGTTCAATAGTAACTACATGATGAAACTGACTAGAGTCTGTTCTTCAGTTGCATCACTTTAAGGGGCTCTTTTCTCCAAAAATTTCAGCGGCGAGTAATTCCAATACATTAGGCCTGTTTAGTATCGGTTTTTATTTGGAGTTTTTGGTTTTTTGAAACCAAAAACCATATTTTAGAAATGGTTTTTTTTTTTTTTTTTTTTTTTTTTTTGTGTTTTCAGTTTTTCTTGCTTCTAGTGAAAATTGACAACAAAAATTAAAAACTAGAAGGAACTGTTTCCAAAATCCAGTTTTTAGTCTCTTAAAAGAACAGAAAATGTACACAAAAAGGGTACCAAACATGCCCTTAGCTTCGTTTGTATGACTCCTTGAGACTCCTAGTAGCTTTTGATGATGTCGATTGGTTTGTAATGACTCTTAGATGAAGCTTCAAGGTGCGAAAACCGGTCGCAAGGGTCAGCTCACAGTCGCGACAGAGGTACTTTTGGTGCAGCACGCAGTTTTGGGTGTTTTACTAAGTACTGTATATCAACACGAATGGTTAATCACTTTTTGATACATATATATCCTCAGATATTCGAAGTAGCGCCTTCACTGTACATGGTCGAGCTTCGTAAGTTACAAGGAGACACTCTGGAATTCCAATTGGTATGTTGTTGTATGTATGTCAGTATTTGACTTCAGGCATTGCGTTGTGTCATAGTTGCGGTCCTGATGTTGCAAAAGCATGGGAAGTCATGTGATGAATAAGGAGATCATGTTAGTATTTTTGAGGAAACATAAGTTCACTAAAGATTTGAATAATAAGACGTACAATCATTAATTGTAAGCGTGTTTTACTAAATATAATAAAATACGGATGCATCGGGGAGAAGGTTACGGAAGTTAGATCAAAATCCGTTATGTAGTAGCCATTATGTTTTATGATGGCTTTTTGTTTCATTCTGTGAACACTAGCATGCACTTGCAATTTTTTTCTTGGGAGAAATTTTCTAAATATAATGGCATGTTCGGTATTGTTTTTTATTTGTAGTTTTTTGGTTATTCAGAAACTAAAAACCACATTTTGAAAATAATTTTTTTCCTCATGTTTCTATTGTTTTATTAGTCTGACTAACAAGGGAGGAAAAAAAAAGAAAATCTTGTTTCCGAAGCCTGATTCTTACTTTAAAAATCAAAATTGCACATAGAAAATGATAATAGACAGGTCCTAAGAGTTTATACGAAAAAAAAATCAATCAGCTGATGGTGTTTATGGATTAGATGGTCATCTGCATCCGATGACAAAAAATACATATATCACAAACTATGGACAGAGATGGATAGCTTGTCGAGCAGAGTTTGAGTAGGCTCGATAAGCTTAATGAGCCGAGTTCAAACAGGGGGTGCTCGGCTCGTTAATGTTCGTGAACAGTTTGATAAGAGCTCGTAAAAGGGCTTGATAAGAGCTCATTAGGGGCTTGTTAATAGTTGATATTTGTTTGAAAGTGGTTTGATAATGGCTCGATAGTAACTTGAAAAACTGGGCTCGGTAGTGAGCTCAACTCAATAGCAATTTCAGCTCAGTTTTCAGCTTGGTTGGGCTCGATAATGAGCTCGACTCAGCTCAGCTCATTTACACTCCTAAGTATAAGTAGTGCTATACATACATTCACTTTGTAACCAGTTTGAGTAGAATACACCTGGCAAAAAAAGAACATATTGAGATCATTATTGTAGGCTGTATTTGTTTTGACAGAGGACATTTTCCTTGCGGAGAATATTTCTCCGATATCTTAACTAAAAAATTGTTTTCCGAATTTTCTTTTATTCTGGTCTAGGAAAATAATTCGATTGTATATTTTGTATGAGATTCACGTTTGGTCTATTCAAAGTTGATGCGAGACAGAACACTTAGGATTATGATGGAAGTTCTCTCTTTCCCTAATAAAGAAAATCACTTGTTTTATTGAAGAAAGATCGAAAATTTGTCCTTAGCTATATTGTTTGCAAAGCGAACTCGCTAACGATGATGTTAATGGTGATTAATTCAACAGTTCTACAAGGACCTCTCCACTGGGCTGAAAGATGTCATCTGGAATACTGCACCCGAAATCAAGGAGGAGGAACTCCCTCGCGCTTAGTCCCCAGTAATCTTTTTCTTCCCATCTGATTTGCACGTGTACGAGTGAATAATAGAATTCTGCCACTAAGTGCAAATAGTTCCTTGATGGCATCCACTGAGTGAATCGGTCCCAGTGTACCCTGTTGCACATAGGAAAATTTTCGAGTGACCAGTGTGCTCAACCCGAGAACTAGCCAAGGTTATTTGTTAGTGGGACTTGAGAATTGTCTAGTTTGTGGGTGTCGATTGCAATTGGTATAACGCTCCAATCCCATATTGCATTAATGTATGAAATTTGGCCAATTTATAAGGAACTCCACAGTTCATCCTGACAATAAAAGCAACAAGGCCTTCCCCTTTTGGGTTTAAGTGATCCATTGTCGGCCCTATAAGAAACTGACTTCCAACTTTAGTGGGTTGTGTTACAACAGTGTTGGTTTAAGGAGTTTTTTAGCAAATCGGTATAGTTTTAGAAAAAAATTAGAAAAATAGCATATTTTGAAAAATATTTAGCAAAATGGCGCATTTTACTGTGGCTTCTTCGTTGCACGCCATTTGGTTTGGATTACAAGGTTTGCACGCCGTTTGAAACGGGGTACAACTAATATGTGCCCAGTACAAAATTTATATTATATAAAATTATGTGTACCTTAAAATCAGAAGTTGATTGGCAGCCTAGTGGTAAAGAAGTCCCCACTTTAATTGGTAGGGCGTGGGTTTGAATCTTGGTAGAGCCCCACTTTTGATTGCTTTTATTCATTGTTCTAAAGCCCCATTTCTTTAGCAAAGAATGAACAACGAACTTTCTATATTATTTATTTAATTTTTTTCTTATATGTTAATATATTTACCTTTTAACATACAACTTATAATTTTTTTAAAGCCCCAAGATTGGAACCCACACCCTACCAATTAAGATGGGGACTTCTTTATCACTAGGCTGCCAATCAACTTATAATTTTAAAATACACATTTATATAATATAAAATGTGTAATGGGCACATTGGTTGTACCCCATTTCAAACGGCGTGCAACCCTTGTAATCCAAACCAAATGGCGTGCAACGAAGAAGCTACTGTAAAATGTGCCATTTTGCTACATATTTTTCAAAATATGCTATTTTTCTTTTTTTTTTCTCCCTAAAACTATGCTAATTTGCTAAAAACCTCTGGTTTAAGTGGGTATGATTATTTTTTGTTCATTTTGGAATCCTATGTATATTTTCTTTTGACAGGCGTTGTCGCTGGCAGACCCAGATTCAAATTCACGTCAACTCGAATTCATCCTCTCTTTTGTAAGATGTTCTGGTTCATTTTGTCAATACTCTTTCCAACATTTCTTGAAGAAAAAGAAAAACCCAAAAAAATTTTAAAAAAATATAAATATAAAAACAAAAAAAGTGATGTATAAGGAGAATCAAATGGAATATGTTGTAATTAGATGGAACTCAGTTTGGGCTTGCATGTTTGATTGTCTGTTTAAAATGTAAAATAATTATTGCTATACTTTGTTGGAACTATGTAGGTTATGTTCTTTGTATGTAAAATTTCTAGTTTTCTTTATAATTTTTTGAGAATTTATCACTTAAATACCCTGAGATTTGAATATTAATCAAATAAGTACCTTGACATTTCTATTTATGCAATGAAATATCCTGAGGTTTTAAAATTTTATCACTTAAGTATCTTATGTCAAAACTTGGTAAAGCTTTGTCAAAATCCAATCCTTTTTCACCATAAAATGTTAAATGTGGTTCATGATTATAAAATTATATACGAGTTAAATATATTCAAATAAAAATCTAGTAGATTTCTAAAAAAATTTACTTAATTATAACGGAAGATATTTATATATTAATGAAATAATGTGTCATAGTAGCATTTTATAAGAAAAAATTATGAGGATATCCCTATATTGTCAATTATATTTCACAATAATAATCTCATAAAAATCTATTGAATTTTTCAAAAAGGTATCTAATTAATAAAACTTTGAATGTGACATTTGAGTGAGAAAATTTTTAAACTTTAGGGTATTTTATTGTGTATATTAAAATATTAGAGTACTTAAATGATAAATTTTTAAACAATAGGTACCTAAGTGATAAGTTTTCTAATTTTTTTTTTATTTTTTTTATTGTGAAGATCGTATTTTTTTTCTTTTTTAATATGAAATGCACTTAAAACAATAATTTTTTATTGTTTTGTGATAAGCCTGATTTCAAGCTCTCTCTATTGCTTTAAAAATTTGAAAAGTGTCTCCCTTGTATAGATTATTTAAGTAAATTCATATTTTATCTTACGGCAAAATGAATCCCCTAACTAGTGCCAGCAATAATTTGCACGATAAGGGGTCAATTATAAAACAAAATTTAGGAGATTTTTTACAAAAGTACGTTGAGAGATTAATTTAAATGAACTTTCAAATATCAGAAACAAACAGAAAATGACCTTACATTTTCTTTACAATTGGGGACATCTTCGCAATCGGAGGATTGCTATTGTCCAATATCGTTACTCATCTTATGATCCATATCACCCCCCATAGCCCACGTTGTACCACCTACTACAATCGGTTGATTTATATTGTTAAAATCATCATTATAATAGATAAATTCTTTTTTTAATCATGCATCCAAATACTTTAACATGCAAAAAAGGTCTTTTTGTATTGTATAACCAAAACCTTACTATAAAAAATACTGATTACAAATATACAGATCTTATTGTAATAAATAAGTTGAAAAAAAGATAAACTAAAAACAAATAAACCAAACTCATTCTAAATTCCCTACATAATGCTAGGTAATTAGCTGTTAAGAAGATACAATATAAGATATAAAATATAAAATACATAGTAATATCGCTTTTGTGCAAACGAAGGCACCATGAAACCTCAAGGAAAATCAATTACCCAAATGAAACCTCCTGGGAGACAAACGTAGCCCAAGCATCCTGCCCATATTACACGAGATCTCCTAGTTAGTGCTTCCATAAAACAAGTTGAACAGAGTATCCCTTTTTCTTCGATAATTGGTGACACAAACTAAGATACAAAAATAGGCGCACCCGCAAGAAGAGGTTTGAACTAGCACGTAAAAGTATGTGTAGCAGAATAGTAATATGAATTCCTCACACCCTATCATTACACTGGTGACGCCCCTACTAACACCCTTTTTTCTAATATCTAAACTACCCGAATAGCCACAAAGAACAGCCTAAGCACTATCTTTTCTGAAATTTACCCCCCATAGGACACAATAGCCATGGATCACACATTACCTAAATGAAACTTGGGACAAACCCTTTTTCAAATACCATCGACAACCAGCTCCCAATTACCTACACCTCTAACATTTTAAGCATAGAATTTTATTCGACACTGTGGGCATGATCCTTCTTCTCTTTACAGAGTCGCTTCTTTAACTAGGGCAAAACGGACAAATCTTAACAAGTTCTTGAGACTTTATTGAGCTTTTGAGACTTTGTTCAAGCTCCAGTTGATAGGATATTGTTATGCTTCATGCTACGGACTCTATATATGAGTCTAGTAAGACTCCTAGATTAGAGTTGTGAGAAAAGAGAGATCAACATATAAATTTAGTGGGTTACTCTACCTAATATCAATTAGAACTAAGATAGAACCCCACTTTAGCTTATATATAGACCTTGTGTATGCCAACTTTACACGCAATACTTAACTTAGTTGCTTGTTACTCCAATCAAAGGAGTTGAGCTTGTTATTGCTATCCAGTAAACCTCTCTATCAAGTTAAACTCACTACAATGCCAAGCTCGTTGTTGAGCCAATCTATTCAAGCTATTATAAAGTCATCATCAATACGTCATATAATATTAAAAAATTTAAGTACCTGAAGAACAGAGAATGCTTGTTGGGCAATATACTTGTGGGGAGGGGTAGCACCACGCTGTTGTAATTTGTCAGGGTGGATACACAATCTTGCCTTTTGATATGCCTTCTTCACCTGCTTGCTTTCAAACAATTTTGATATTGGTATTTCCACCCACCCACTCCCTTCCCATAGCACCTGCATCCATCCAGGTACAAACATTACCCCAAGTAATCCGAACAATTGTTAGAAGCTCCCAAATTATAGGTTTTCTTAAAACGATTACATGTAAGTTTACTTATTTTATTTATGGTAATTTTTTAAGCCTCACTTGCTAACAGTATTAATAAGTTCTTTTATATGTTGTTAAAAAAAATGTTATTATCCGTGGAAAAGGTTTGCTTCAAACCCTAAAAATATCAGTGCTGGTCTAGCCTTTACAATGTATTTTCCCATTATATTGTCAGTGTAGTACATGCATTTATATGGAAGACAATACTAAATCCACAGAGTATTTGAAAATGGGGAAAGAGCAATTATTTTTCTAGGAGGTTTATAAGACCTTGATCTAGTGGTTACTGTCAAGTACATGGCATTAGGATAAGGGGTTTTATTTCAAAATTTTCCATCTCAAAACACTTATAAAAAAAGGGGTTATCTACTACGAAGGTTACTATACTTTACTCATTGTGTCAATTGAGTACTTTTATTTTATTTAAATTGCACAATTTAGTACTACCATAAAGTTAAGTTACTAATGTAATATTTGACAACCTCTTCAAGTCAAATGCCAAGTGGTCTAATATAAACCCACGTACTAACCCGATTTAAACTCATTTGTGATCTGACTATTAAAACTTCCATCACTAGATTCTTATCAGTGTTAATTTGGAATTAAATTGACACCATTTTAATTGACTGAATTGACACAATGACTAAATAAATTGTTTTGGAAGAGAGGAAAAGAAGCTTTAAGAGTAGAGTAGATACATGATGCAAGGTGGATAGCAGTACGCGCATATTTGATTCCTTGCCAGCTGACCACTGCCTTATTCTCTCATCCAATTCTGCTATTTCCACCTGCAATTTTTACTGATTTCTTGTCAAATTTAATTATTAAGATATCCACATATGAGTCTAATAAAAATCTTACATTAGAGTTATTTAAAAAAAAAAAAGAGAGATTAATATATAAACCTAGTAAACTCCTCTACCTAATGCCAAATGGCTGTAGTTTGTAGCACAATTTGGACTTATACATGGATCTCATATATCTCAACTCCATCAATTATATATAGATCACATTAACCGACGAGAAGTAAGTTTTCATTTTAAAATTTAACAAAAATTTTATATGTAGTTTATTTTAGAACACTATGAGTTATATTATATGGTTCAATCCAATTGGTTGGAAGGAAAACAGTTTCCTCGCGCAAAATTATCTTTTTTCAAATGTCTTCGTTGTCTTTCTAATTAAAGAAAATAATTTCATTCTATAAATACATCAAGTATTCACATTTGGACAAGATGATACTAGAACAAGGCATGACATAAATTATAACAGAAGACATTTTATCTTCATGAAGAAAAATGTTTTCCACTTTTATTGTGAGAAAGTCACCTTTTAAATCAATGGAGAAGAACATTTTCCATACAAATACTGATTACTATAAACTTACAGATAAACATAATAAAAAAATGATAAAAAAAAGTTTTTCATCAAACCAAAGCAAGCCATAAAAAATATATGCATACACATACTGTCACAATTACCTCTTCTCCAGATCCAGCATTATTCTCATGCATGTCACATTTCTGTGTGTCCATGTCCTTAACAAACCAAAAAAAAAAAAAAAAACCCCAATCATAAGAAAGAATATCTTAACATCACATGCAATGTGTGTTACGTGTGTAGAAAACAAGCATAGAAAATAAGTCATTATAACAATAAACCTAGTGTCTCAAAAAAGCATCCACCAAAGCAGGATCTAGGGAGAGTGAGATGTACGCAGCCTTACTGTAGGGGGCTATTTTCGAAGGGTCCCCAACCCCTAAAAAGCAAAGATAGAACAATATTTATAAGATTCAAGTCATAGCAAATAAGATATACTGACCCAATTTCGTCATCCACCATTCGAAAAAAGTGGTATATGTAGAAAATCAAGTAATGCAATCAGTTGATCAAAAAAGGTAGTGCAACCAAGTTATTGCTAGCCGAAGATTACCAACAATTAGAAGGAAAAAAGTGTATAATTGAAATGTAGGGGAATTGAGTTATTTACCAACCTGACACATTTTCAAAAAAAATTATCAAAGTGGCACCATTGCAAAAATATTTACCAAAATGACACCATTTACTGTAGCATACTCAACATAAGCCGTTTGAAACGGCGTACGCACGTTGTTGATCAACGTATGCCGTTACTAACGGCGTACAGTGAACAATATATATATATTTTATTTTATTATTTTTTTTTTATTGAAGCACAGCTAATTTGTATTTTAAAAATTATTGCATTAAAACTATTCTAACAAATAATTTAAAATTTTAATAATTTTTTAAATTTGTTTAAGAAAGTATATTAACTTCGTCATAATAGTGTATGTTGCTTGGGTACTCGGAAACAACATCTATTCAGGGTAGCACCCTAAAGAGATAAGGCTGCGTCCATCCATCCATCTAGACCCTGCATAGGCGGGAGCCCTTGGGGCACTGAGAATGTATGTTGCTTTTTATTTACTATATTTAATATAGTGAATAATAACGATAATATATATAGGTTATTTCATCATTTAGGTACTCGTTAAATTTTTGTTAAACCAATATTATACAAATGGAAATCATGCATTACTTTTTGGATAAAAACATAAATGGTGAAAGTTTTGAAAAATGATATTATACATAGTAAGGGCAACATACTTTGCAAAAACGACCAAGAAGAAAAATATTATTTAGAAAAAGACCACGAAAGGTATCAACTATTTATAAGTGAACAGGACAATTACTCAAAAAAACATGACATCCAAAAAAAATATGTGGTAGCTAACGTGACAATAAAAAAAATTACACATACAATGTTATGACGAAGTTAATATACTTTCTTAAAAAAATTTAAAAACTTATTAAAATTTTAAATTATTTATTAAAATAGTTTTAATGCAATAATTTTTAAAATACAAATTAGTTGTACTTCTGTAAAAAAAAAAAAAAAAAAAATTATTGTTCGCTCTACCCCGTTAGAAACGGCGTATATTGATCAACGACGGGTGTACGCCATTTCAAATGGTGTACGTTGAGTATGCTACAGTAAATGATGTCATTTTGGTAAATATTTTTGCAATGGTACCACTTGGGTAATTTTTTTTTAAAAAGGTGCCAAGTTGGTAAAAAATTCAAGGAAATTTAGGTAAATAATAAACATAAAGTATAAAATTAAACAAAAATGAAAAAAACAATTGAGAAATTAATTAGGGTTATTTACTTTTTAGTACATCAATGTTTGTTTATGCACGATTGATGAATTGATGGTTTATCTGCAGGAACTCAACCACTCCAGGTTGGGGGTCCCCGGAAACAGTCTCCTTTCCTGCCAGAAGGGGTAAGGCTGCGTACATCACCCCCCCCCAGACCCCGCGTTATGCGGGAGCCGCAAGGCACTGGGACTGTTGTTGTTGTTGTAGTATATCAATGTTTGTGAAAATAATAAAAAGGCTCCTAATGTTTTCAATTTATTTTTAGTACCTTAGGTTTTGTTCTTATTAATAAAGTGGATTCTCTCCGGTGAGATAACATCATTTTTCTGGAGAAATCTGACATGTTAAGTTACTTTAACTAACTAATAAAATATGTTGACAAAAATACCCCTTATAACATTTGAGGTATTTTAGATAAATCAAAAAAGCTATCGTTTTTATGCAAATTGCATCCAAATGCTACGTTTCATTATCCTTGAGAATAAAAGAATAATTATGGTGTCAAACTTTGGTGTCAGGCATTAGAACAATGTAGTTTTTGTCAAGGTCAATTTTTTCTTTTCATGTTTCCAATATTGAGTTTTGTCGCAGAAAGTCCTAATTATTAATACGGACAAAATACAAGGTACTAAAAAAAATAAATCGGAAAGTTCAATGACCTTTCAATTATTTTTCCAAACGTCAAAGTACTAAAATATAAATAATCCAAATAATTAACTAGCAAATTTATTGAATAATTTACCAATGGCTGTTCCCCTGCATTGCGGCCATTTGCCTGTGCTTGGTCGCCTTGCTTCACCGTGCCAGAGGTTTCTGCTCAGTTTAAAATTAACGGACAAAAACTGTCACCAGTTTTTAGAGTAGGAATGAATTTTGGGTAGGGTTATTTTAGATTCAATTATGTGAATATCCACTTTTATTTAATCTATAATTGAATTTATTAGATTCGCATCACAATAGAATTCAGAAATTTGAAAAATGTCATTCTCTAAGTCGTTTTAAATGTTTATTTCATATAAAAACGGTATCTATTAAAATCTCAAGCAATAATACATCCTTCGCGCATATATATATATATATATTATTGTCAAAAAGTTAGACAACCTATATAAAATATATATTGGAATTGGCATAATAGTAGAGCCACTCTACTCTCGATAGTGATCCTGGTTTGAAGATAGCAAAGACAAAGTTTGGTGAGTTACAAGTTCACGCAGCTCAGTCCCGAACGTTTTCTTTCTAATCATGTATTATGACTAATGTTGCTCTCTCTTTCCTCTATTTAATCTATTTTAGCTCGTATAATACATAATAAACATTCATTTATGTTATTTTGTGTCTCGAACTTATGTTTCAATTCTAAAATGGAGGTTTGTGGTGCCAGCAGACAGCCTATGCCCTTCTTTTCTACTCCATCCCCATAGGCCCAATAAGAGAGTTCAAGCGTTTCTTGTTATGCCTATATATATATATATATATTGTTATGCACAAAAACTTGTTTCATCCTCTTCCTTTAGATTTCTTAGTGGATGGCTTTATTTTCTATCCACGGTTTTCCGCTCAATTTGAGGGTTTTCCTCATAAATCTATAAGTCAATGTTTTTTCTTTCTTTCTTTTCAAATCTACCGCCATATCTAAATCGAATTCAGTTCTTTGTATTTCACTAACAATCTCGATAATTCGTAATTACTTACGACAATTAAAATGAATACAAGGATAACTAATAGGAGAATAACCTTGGTTGGAAGTGGATTGATCATTGCAAGAATGAAACTTCTCCTTGGCCCATGCAATTGCCTCATCAATATCAACAGCCGTCTCATTATAACATGGTTGTGAATTAATCTCAATCACGTAATAACTCCTCATAACTTCATCCTCTTCTTCTCCTACTCCTCTTTCCCTATCCTCGTGCTCGAACTCTGGGCTAGCCGTGGAGACTGCAGAGGAAGGAGAGTTAAAATTGGTGATCTCTACATCGTATTCGTCCATTGTTGGCATGCTAGTACTGATGTTAATATTGGGTTCTGGAGAAGGTGCCCTCTGTCGAAATCCGAAATTTGACGTACTTGTAAAATAGTCAGAATTATAACCAGTTAATTCAGGGAAGTACTGGGAGTTGTTTTTGGTTCTTGGGATCGTTTTGGAAGGGGTCCATCTACATGGGACATTTATTGGCCTGAAAAATACAAAAGAAAGTTACGTGAGTCACACACAAGAAATCTAGTAGCATACTAAATATGTATTCGATTTGAGTATTCTAGTTTACACTTTTTGTGAATAATTAGCAATAAAAGTCACAGTATAAAATAGGCAAACTTGAAAAGTAAGGCCTGAGCCAACCCACATAAAAGCGTGCAGCAGAAAAGAATAGAACTAGCCAACATTATAGTTAGAAATATATTGTGTGGAAATTATGTTTTCTTTGGTTTTCATTAACCTCACTTCAGTCAAATTTCGTTCACTATATACAATTATGTAATATAAGATTTAAATTCTATTCTTTAGATACTCTTAGCTGAAAATCCAAAATTTGCTCTGAGAAATGCTATCTTAAAACATGCTTTCATACATAGGTGTCATCTGTCAAAATTCGATAGTTTTTTACTAGAAAATGTTAAATAATAGCCAATATATTATCATAATTTCATAGGCTTCTTGCTATGATCCAGTAAATTTTTGCCAAAAACGCTAATATATATATATTGACAGTCAATCATATGCTAAGTCCATGTAAAATTTTATATGTACTTCAATGAAAATTAACTAACTAGGGACACAGGAGATATACTTTTCAAACTTTATTATCCATTTTGAAAAATAAATAAACAATAATAACACACAACAAAATTGAGATAAGTGAGAAAGTTTGGAATTGTTTAAAAACAGAAAATTTTTAATGTTCTTGAAAAAAATTCCAAAAAATAGGAATATTGGAAAGGTTGTTTAGACTCTCAAATTTTCATCAATGTATTCTTTACAAGTTTCTTCCTATTTTCTTTTACTCTCAACTTTTTTCCCTTTCTCTTTTCCTCACTCCATCCTTCTCCGTCTCTCGCGTTCTTATGCCATTGTTATCAATTTCAACCTCTGATCCACAACTCATCCTTCAAGGCCGAAAACAAATAAGAGTACCATGTAAGTTGTTTAATAACACATATTTTTGCGGAACATAATAGAGCGTACTTTTGGCGTACTTAAGTCTAGATTCTATATTTTTAAAACAAAGCTTGCTTGAGAGAATTGTTTGAGCTTTATACTAAACCACCCACTAAGACAAAAAAGATAATTTCAATAGTATGCAAATAAACAACAAAACGAATATGTCATTTACTTCATCTGGTACAGAAGGTGTAGTTGTCTGTAGAAAGAATGATGTTGTCATTGTATAAAACGACATAAACGTGAATATGTACCAAAAACATGTTGTATATGCTTAGTTAAATTTGCATTGTATGACAATGAATTACTACCAAAGAGGGCACCAACACGCCGTCACCGGATCCCATTAGAACTCCGAAGTTAAGCGTGCTTGGGCGAAAGTAATACCAGGATGGGTGACCTCCTGGGAAGTCCTCACTCTCAGGTTGGGAGCACTGGGAAACAGCCTCTCTTCAGGACCCTGAAGGGGGAAGGCTGCTTACATCCGCTCCCCCCAGACCCTGCGTAGGCAGGAACCCTTGAGGCATTGGATATGTTTAAAAAAACAATGAATTACTCTTTTTCTATGTATGCGATTAGCAAGTATGAGTAGGTGGTCTATACTATAGAACTGTGTATCAAAAGTGATACTTGTACTCCAATATCCGAATTTTCAAAAATTGGATATAATTTTTGGACGGATTAACCTAATTATTTGGGTTAGGGCTTTCAAATTTGAAAGCGATACTTATGCCTATAATTTTTATTTTTTAATAAATTAAAAAAATTAAAATAACTTGAAAGCATTTTTTAGTTTTATCTACCAAAAAATTGTTACTAATTTTCTATATCAAAACATATTTTTCAAATAAAAAAATTAAAAATAAAAACTGTTTTATGATATCAAGCATCAGTTTCTACCTGAGCCTGGAGGCGAAATACGAGAAATCAACATCTTCTTCCGCCACCGCCACCTGGCGAGGACTAATCTCCTCCGAGCTCAACACCGATGATGAATTCGATTTTGATTTTGAATTCCCCTTCGATTTCGACCGCGACCGCGATCTCCAATCTTGGTCATCTTTCGTCGTACCAAACACACTTCCTAAGAACCACCGCTCCGATCTCCTACTCGCCGGAATCCTAAACTCCGGCAACCTCCGACCAAATCGACCATCCTCCATCGCATTCTCCGGCAGATCCTGCTGCCGGAATATCTCTCTGTAGAAGTACTCCGATCCGGTGAAGTCGCCGGAGAATTTCCGAGTGAGAACGCTCCGCGGAGGTCCGCCAAAGACATCGTTGAAGTCCTCAGGTTGTAAGGATTGTGGATCGCCGGAAAGGAACATTTTCCGGTGAGAGAATTCCGGCGATGATGACGTGTCCTCTGTGGATCGTCGTCTCTGTGAACTCGGCATTCCTATTCTCATTCTCCAGGACTCGTCCATTGTGAGACGTTATAAATTCGCCGGAGATCGGCTGTGGAGGGATTTTGTCGCCAGAGATATGGTGACCGCGCCGGAAAATGAGCGGTTACAGGCGGGATGTGATGGAAGTGTGTGTGTGTGTGTGTGTGTGTGTGTGTGTGTGTGTGTGTGTGTGAGTATAAGGTGGGAGAGAGGGAGACATCAAGGGAAAAGCGCCTTTTTTAAAGTAAAATGTTATGACTATTTTGCCCTTGTGTGTTAAAAAATTTTCATTTATTGATATATTAGTTTTTTTTTTAACATTATATATTAGTTTTTCCGTTCATAAATTTTGTAAAATAAATTTTTGAAAAATTATTATTTACATATTCTGATATTTGACTGTTTATTTATCTAAGTATCATGATATTTTAATATATATAATAAGATAACTTAAGTTTTAAATATTTTATTAATTAAATAAGCTGAAATTTTTAAAATTTTATCAATTAGATACTATTTTGTCAAAATTTGATAGATTTTTATTGAAAAATTCTAGAATTGAATGAGATTTAGATAATATATTAGTATATTAATTAAAATTTGATAATATTTTGTCAAACAATGCAAAAATTAACATAATTATGGCAATATTTAAATAGTTTATATCAGCATTTCATGAATATTTTACCACAATTTGTTAATTCTTTTAATGAAAATATTGGTGTAACTTGTATATAATATAATAATTATATATTATATCAGTATTTTTGTATAAAATTGATCAAATTTTTATAAAAATTCATCAAATTTCAATGTAAGGTATCTAAGTGGTAAATTTTTCAAACTTTAGGTTATCCTATTATATATATATTGAAATATTATGGTACCTAAATAATAAATGCTTAAACTTCAAGATACCTAAGCGATAATTTTTCTAATTTTTTAGTACAAAAGTTACATATATTTGATAAATTAGTCTAAATAATGATGTAAAAAGGGTGTAAAGTTTTTCATTATCTATTGGTAAACTTATCATCTTCTATTCCCTCATCCCACATATGGAGAGCAATATTGTGATATTACGAATAAAAAAGAGTTTGATTGAATGAGAGAGACCTACTTTGCACCATTACATATCATCATTTGGATTATTTTATTAAATATGTGTAATTACGAAAAATCTCCCCCGTATCTTGCTTCAATAAAAGAAAAATCCTCTCACAAATAAAAAAAAACTCACTAAACCCCTCATTTTTAAAAATCAAATACTTTGTCCCCCAATCAACTTTTTTTTGACCATTTTACTCCTCAAATAAAAGAGGTTAACTGTTTGATTTTATTTTTAGGTGGGAGCTCTATGTTTTAAGGGAAAAAATGTGGAGTTTTATATTTTTAGAAAAAAGGGTTTTCGATATTTATAAAAATTATTATTTTAATTAATTATAGTAACAATATTATAAATTTAGAAAATACAAAAAAAATATTATTAACATTTCATAAAAAATATTATAAATAAAATATAGTATTTTTTTTGAAATAATTTCAAAATTAGATTAATAGATCTAAAACTTAAAAAATATAAAAAAATAAAAAATATAGAAAAATAATTTTTGAAAAAGTTTTAAAAAATATAATAATATTTTTTAACATTGATAAAATTAGATTAATAAATTCAAAATTAAAAAGCATACAAATTAAAAATTCAGGATTTTCTACTTTCAGTCGAAGAGTAGGGAATTTACGTATTAAGACGAAAGATATGAGCTTTATATTGTTATACAAAAGATATAAGAATTTTCTATTATTTATATAAATATAATTATTTAAATTAATTATCATAACAACATTATAAATTTAGAAGATATTAAAATATTTTTAAGATTTTAAAAAATTATAATAAAATAAAATTTAATAATTAGTGGTTAAAATTAAAATTTAAAATTACATTAATAATTTTGAAATGGATGAAATTAAAATTTTAAAATAAATTATTGAAATAAATTTTTTGGAAAAAATTTGAAAAACCAAAGTTAAAAAATATTATCATATTTTTTCGAAAAGGGTTTTTTCATTATTTGTTTCAAATTTTTGATTTCGTAAATTTCTAAATTTCAAAATCTTAATTCTAATTTGAAATTATTTTAAACAAAGAGATGCTCTATCTAATTTCATAATATTTTTAAAGAAAATTTAAAAATATTTTTTATCTTTTAAATTTATAATATTATTAATATAATTAATTAAAATAATTATATTTTTATAGATATGGAAAACTTTTTTTTTTGGCTGAAAACATTAAAATTCCAAAATTTTGCCTAAAAATAAAAAATTTCCTTTTAAAAACAAAATTAAACACTTACTTCACTCTCTTTTGAGGGGCAAAATATTCATACAAAGTTGAATGTGGTTTAGTGTTTGATTTTTGAAAGTGAGGGAGTCTAGTAAGTGATTTTATTTGTGATGAGGTTTTCTGTTATTGAAGCAAAAGACAAGGGATTTTGCAGAATTTACACAAATATTATTTAACAAAGTTTATGGACTACATTATTGTTACATTACTAATAAAGAAGAGCTGGATAAGAGATATTACATATTACTATTCCTGTCATCCAACATACGGAGTGCAATTTAAAAAGTTTATCATTTAAGGAATTTTATTCAGATATTGTTGCACTTTTTGATGCAAAAACGTCAAATTATTTAGGGCAAAATATAGTAAAACCTTTTGAACTTTACAATTAATCATAACACACCATTTACAATTTCAATTTTAAAAAATAGCCCCTTGAACTTTGCAAATTAACACAACACACCCCATACACTTTCAATTTCATAAAATAGCCCCTGAACTTTGTTATTACACACAACTCACCTCTGAATTTTATTACTAAACATAACTCATCCCTTAGATATTAATAAATTTTAAATTTAAAAAAAAATTATGAAAAAAAATTTGGAAAAATTTGAAAAAATATAATAATATTTTATAAAAATTAGAATAATAAATTTAAAATATAAAAAAATCTATCAAACTAAAAATAAGAAATTTTCTAGTTTTATATAAAATACAAGAATTTATGTTTTTAGACGAAAGATAAGAGTTTTGTATCATATTAAAAATGACAGGTTTTTTTAGTTTTATACAAAAGATAAGAAATTATGTTTTTAGATGAAAGATATGAGCTTTATATTTTTAAATAAGAGATAAGAGAATTTTTGATATTTACAAAAAAATAATTATGTTAATTAATAGAGCAAAAATATTATAAATTTAGAAAATAATAAAATATTTTATAAAATTTCCTTTAAAAAATATTATAAGATAAAATATAATAATTTTTAAAAAATAAATTCTAAAATCAGATTAAAAATTTAAAACTAAAAAAATATCTTTTTAAAAACAATAAAAAATAAAATTTAAAATTATTATTATATTTTTTCATACTTTTTCCAAAAAAAATATTTTTCATAATTTATTCAAATTTTTTAATTTCATTTTTTTTTCTTTTGAAATATATGAATGTTTAAATGGTGTGTTATATTTAGTAACAAAGTTCGGGGGTGAGTTGTGTATAATAAAAAAGTTCAGGGGTCTATTTTATGAAATTAAAAGTACATGGGATGTGTTGTATTAATTTGTAAAGTTCAGAGGGCCATTTTTAAAATTGAAAGTACAGGGGGTATGTTGTGTTTAATTGCAAAGTTCGGGGGGCTATTTTTCAAAATTAAAAGTGAAGGATGTATTGTGATTAATTATAAAGTTCATGGGGGTCTTACTATATTTTGCCCAAATATTTATGATAACATATAGCCATCTTTATTAAAGTATGGTAATGTTTTCTTAGAAAATATTGATATGATTCATAAGTTTAGCAAGTTATTTATGTTATACATTTATGTACTTGGTCAACTATGTAAACCTAGTTATTTTATTTTTAATTGTGTAATTTAGGCTATGTTTGTTTAGGGGAAAAACCACATTCTATGAAGTAATTTCTCCTTTTCCGTTGTTTGGCTCGAGTTTTTCCTACATAAAAGGCTTTCCGACAGAAAATGGCTAGCCAGTCTTCAAGGGAAAAGTACTTCCCTCGAAATAAACGGAGCTTTAATTTTCATGAAATTTACATTGTTTCTAATTAGTCTTTTGAGTAAATTAACTTATATTGGTCATGTAAATTTTAATGATTAGATTATTAGTGGGATAAAATTGGGATGATGGATTGGTTTGTTTTAGATTACTTGCAGCTGACTCATTCCAACTGTTAAAATTACACCATTAATTTAAATTTATTTTCAACGTAGCACTAAATTAATACAATGTAAATTTTTTAAATTATAAAAAGACTAAATCAACACAAATAAAAAATAAAAGATAAATTGATATAATAGACAAAGTCTAGAAATCTTTAACGTAAATAATCCTAATATGTATATAAATATAAATTGTCCAGTGCCTCAAAAACACTCCTGCTAAGGTAGGCTGTAGGAAAGGTAAGATGTAAGCAGCTTTACCCCTACAAGGTGCTGCCGGATAGAGAGGCTATTTTCAAAAAGCATATATACTGGTCTTTTTCTTTTTGGCTTTGTATTTGGTTGTTTAGGCGTGTGGTTGCTTCTATCTATTGGTTTCAGTTTGTTTGGATTTTGGATTTAGACTTTAGTTGGGGTTCGACTGTCAGTTCAATTTTTTTGTTTGATAATTCGAAATATAACTCTTAATACAAAATTGATGTACCTGTTGAAGCAGAGTCCAAGAAAACCCGCCTAAGCAGGAAAAAAAAACATAGAAGTAAACCCTAAACACCTAGACGTCTACCACCATGCCAACTCCTAAAATATAAAAACATGCCCCGACACGCCTATACGCCAATTCCACAACAACTCCTGAAACACAAAATGTTAAGTTGATCACACTTATACCAACTTCTTAAAATACAAAAAGTCAACTAAAAGACATTTCTTAGGATAAACCATTGCACATGGTATGAGCACCAATAACCCGATTGGCCCTTGATTTAGTTCAATTATCTCAATCGTACTTGCTTTCGATCCCTACCTTGCACGTTTTATGCCTTTTTGGACTTGTTAATACTTATGCAACAAAAAATATGAGATCAATATGATCTAATGTTAAAGATGATCGCACAATAAATTTCTTAATATATGTTTTGATTTTCAAGATTCCATTCCAAAAGAGTAAGACTGTATACATCTTATTTCCCGGATCCTGTTTAAGAGGAAATCTTCAAGGCACTAAGTTTATTTTTATTTTATTGTCGTTGATGTTATGTTTTGATAGTCTCGTACCATTAAGAGAATGATGATGAGAGGGTAGGGTTGCTTGCCTGGAAAGATGGTGGCAGACATGGATAATGTACTTTGATTTGCCTGTCCCCGCTACACATATCTCATTAATCATTATGTCATTACCCCATTTTACTATCATTTTCTTTAATCAAATCAATTACTTGGTATTTAAGATTTAAACATTTATTACTCCGTATAAAAAATTTAGACAACTTAAACCATCTAAAAATTGTTGCCAAATTGGAAAAAGAAAAAGGCTTTGAGACGGCATTTTAATGTCTCTAAACTGCCAAAAAAAGCCTGTTGCTAACTAGTTGTGATAGCTATGTAAGGAAGGTTACTTTGGGGAACGAATATCTGGGTTCGATGGTTGAGAAATGTTATTTGAGCTTTAATTTTTTAGGTCGATAAATTTTCATAGCATCATATCAAAATTTTGCTTTAAACTAGCCACATATGATCTTAATGTTTGAATATCGTACTCCTCTCCTATGACATATTGGATTCAACATATGGTAGTAAATTTCTCCACTAAAAGGCCCCCATTCTTTAAGTTCGATCGTACATACGATCCCTCAAAGGATTTTACGTGGTTGACTTCTAAGCATTAAAATTGAAAGCTAGTAGGGAAGGGCCCTCCCCATAGCTGTGAAGCACATCCTCCTCGTATTTTATATTTTTTTTTTTTTTTTTTAATAATTGAGTGCAATATCTCTTAAAGCAAAAGTCGGGAAGAAAACAAAGCCAAAGGCTACAAAACAAACACAACAACGCACAATAAAAGGAAAGGAAAAGGTCAAAAACTGAAGCAATCACCCTAGGCTGCCACAAAGCACAAAACAAACAAAATCAATACAAGACCAAGGACACGTTTTAAATATATTAAATATTGGAAATGATTTTTGAATGATTTTTTTCAATTATAATAAACTTATACTAATGTTATTTCTGGTAATTTTATGAAAAAAATACTTTTTAAAACATTATTAAACACTTATAATGATATCGTAAATCCTTCTTTACTGGTTGGATCAAGCAGAAACTGCTTATTTAAAATAATATTTTTCACAGAAATATTTTCATTAAAAAGTGCTTATAAAAAAATATTTTTTTTCACAAAAATGCCAAATAGGCCTTAAGGACTCGAAGCTTCCCATGCCCACTCCGTCCAGTAAACACACTTAAAAGAATATTAGTAACTTTTAAAAAAAAAAATTTGGTCAAATTAGTAACTTTTAAATTAGACATATAATTCATAAAAATATATAAAATTCTATATTTAAAATTAAGCTTATCATCACAGCCCTTGATTTTTTATCTAAAAATTAACTTGCGTACATATATATTTAAGTGATAACTGTTGAAGAGCACTTCACATGTGAGTCTTGTAGTTAAATCCCACATTAGAGTGATAAGGGTAAAGAGATCAATTTATAAATGTAATGGGTTACTCAACTTATTGCCAATTAGTTTTAGGATGGAACCTCACTTAGACTTATATGTGGATCTCACGTGTTCCAACTCCGTGGGTCGGGCCTAAAGGCCCGATAAAAATTTAACATGGTCCCGATCTCTTTTTTGTTGGCACCATGTCCTCAGAAAGAGGGGTGCATTTGAAATTGTTACACCGAGGGCTTATCCAATGTGTTGGATCCGGTTGGATCAGAGAAGGCGAGGGGTGCGTTTGAAATAGACTCACATGTGAGGGAGAGTGTTGAGGAGTACTCTACACGTGAGTCTTGTAGTTAAATCCCACTTTGGAGTGATAGGAATAAAGAGATCAATTTATAAGTGTAATGGGTTACTCCACATATTGCCAATTAGTTTTAGGATGGAACCCACTTGGGCTTATATATGGATCTTATGTATTCTAACTCCGTGGATCGGGCCTGAAAATTTAACAATAACTCTTAGGAGAGGGTGAAGAATGAAAGGGTGAATTCTGGACTCTACGTTTGGTTAAGGTGGGGAAAGGGAGTGATGTCAAGTGGGAGGAAGATAATTACAGTAACCAAATGAGTGGTCCAAAATATTTCCTCACTCGCACCCTCTTATAAAAGTCATGCGATACATACATACATACATACATATATATATATATATGTGTGTCGTTCTTATGAGAGGGTGAGAGGGGCGAATCCTGGCCCATCTCTTATAATGGGGGCTAAGATTTGTTGGATATTAAAAAAAAAAAAAAAATTTACGGCCAAGATTTGTTAAGTATTAAAAAAAATAATAATAATTTCCTTCCCTTATCCCTTCTTTCTTTCTGCCCCTTGGAGGGTATGGGCCGTAAATTAATTTTTTTTTTTTAATTTTTAACAAATATTTTTTTAAAATATTTTGGACCACAATTCTTATGAGATTGATGAAAGTGTGAGAGGGGCAAATATTAGCTTTTTATTACAATAGACGTCTAAGATTAATCCCTTTTCTTATGAAATATCAAAAAAAAAAAAAAAAAAAAACAAGGATTCCCACTTCGCCTCCCTTTCCCTCCATCCCCTCAACTCTTCCTTTCTCTTTCTCTCATCCCGCCACTTGCCATCGGCCACTACCACCCGCCACTGCCCTTCCTTTGTGAACAATTATAATTGAATGAATAAATGAGTATATAGGAGATCTCAATAGATAGGCAAAATGCAATGACCAAAAGACTAAAATACCCCTAGTGGTTACATAAGTCAAAGGGCAAAAGTGTAAAATACAGAACCCTAGAAATACTCTAGAATGTAGTCTAATAGGCCCCCTCAATCTGAGCGGGGTGGTAGCACGCGAAGATTGGCCTTGTGTTGAAAGAAACGATCAGCTGCATGACCCTTGGTGAGACTATCGGCTACCTGCTTTTTGGTCGGAGTGTAGTGAACTTGAAGATCAGCCTTGAGGACTTTCTCCCGAACATAGTGAAAGTCAACATCCACATGCTTGCTACGATCATTGGACACCTGGTTAGCGGCAAGGTACGAGGCTGAGAGGTTGTCACAGTAAACAATGATCGGACCTGGGTGACAGATGGCAAGGTCGCACATGATGTACCGAAGCTAGTCACTTTCAGCAACAACTTGAACCACAGCCCGATACTCAGATTCTGTCGTACTTTTGAAAACGGTTATCTGCTTTTTGGCCCGCCATGAAATAAGGTTGGGTCCAAGGTAGACGGCATAACCAGTGGTAGAGCGATGAGTGTCAGGTAATCCACCCCAGTCGGCATCAGCGAAGGCTGTGAGAGTGAGAGTGCGAGTAGGTTGTAGGAGGAGACCATGGTCAGGAGTGGATTTGAGATACCGAAGAATGCGCTTCACAGCTTGCTAGTGAGGATTGCGAGGAGCATGCATAAACTGAGAAACCAGGTTGACGGCATAGCATATGTCTGGACGGGTCATAGTGAGGTACTGTAGGGCACCCACTGCACTTCTATACTCAGTAGGGTCCTCAAGAACGTCCCTGTCACTCAAGGAGAGATGTGCTCGGGTGGGTAGGGGGGTTTTGACTGGTTTGGCATCACAGATACTATGTTTGGTAAGAAGGTCGACAGTGTACTTGTGTTGAGAGAGAAAAAGTCCACTAGGTTTGCAAGAGGCTTGAATACCGAGAAAGAAATGTAACGGTCCAAGGTCTTTCAATGCAAATTGGGTGGAGAGGGACTGGATGAGAGACGTGAGGTGCGAGTAGTCAAACCCAGTGAAAATGATGTCATCAACATAGAGGAGAAGACAGGTGAGGTGAGAACGTGTTTTATGGATGAATAGGGAGGGATTAGCCCGACAACAAATGAAACCAAGACTAATAAGGAACGTACTGAGCCGTTGGAACCATGCTCGAGAAGCCTGTTTCAAACCATACAACGCTTTCCGAAGGCAACATACGTGAGTAGGATATTTTGGATGTATGAAGCCCTGTGGTTATTTCATATAAACTTCTGCCTTAAGATGACCATGTAGGAATGCATTTTTAACGTCCAACTGCTATATGGGCCAGTTGTATGTGACAGCAAGAGTGAGTATAAAGCATATGGTGGTAGGTTTAACAACTGGACTAAAAGTCTCCTTATAATCAAGACCTTCACGTTGATGAAAGCCTTGAGCAACATGGCGAGCTTTGAACCGTTCAACCGAACCATCTGCTTTATACTTCACCTTATATTTCCAAGTACTTCCTACAAGGTTTTTTTAGGGATCATGGGGGCCGAGGTCCCAAGTGTTGTTAAGAAGTAGGGCATTAAATTCATCCGCCATGGCTTGCTGCCATTGGGGGTTTTTAACGGCCTGCGAGTAACATGTGGGCTCTTGAATTACGGTAATAGATGATAGGGAAAGTGGGTATTGAGTTTTTTGGATTCCATCCTTAAGCCTAGTACGCATGGAATGCACATTTTGGATAGGGGAAGGTGGGGAGGGTGGCTATTCAGACACGGAGCTAGGTTCGGACTCGACACTCGGGATGGGTGACGAAGTAGTATCATCGCTAGGAACCGGGACCTGGGACACAGGAGGGGGAGAGGGTGTAGGTTCGGGCGAGGGCAGCACGGGCAGTGGTTGCGTGGGTGGCCGGGTTGGATGACCGACACCAGCAGGGACGAGCTTGGCCACCGGCACCAGCAGGGGCAGCCCACGATCAGGTGGCGGAGCCGCGGTTGGGACCGGAACCGGGAGCTCCAAGGCAGGACCTGAAGAAGGGGAAGTGCAAATGACCAACGGCGCATTATGGGAAGCATCAGTTACGGGCACATTAGGACTAACAAGTTCAGGGTAAGGGAATCGAGTTTCATCAAAGACAACGTGCCTACTAACATACATTCGTTTATTTAAGACATCAAAACATCAGTAACCTTTATATTGAGCTGCATACCCGAGAAAAATACAGGGAGTGGACCGAGGAGCTAATTTATGAGGGGCACGAGATGCGATGTTAGGGTAACATACACACCCAAAGACTCTAAAACGATTATAATCAGGGTTGGTAGGAAAAAGCTTTTGAAAGGGAGAGAAGTTAAAAAGATTTGGTGTAGGAAGACGGTTTATTGTAAAACATGCCATGCAAAAAGTGTCATCCCAAAATTCATAAGGAAGTTTGGAATGAATTAAAAAAGTCTGTGTCATTTCAGATAAATGTCAATGCTTGTGTTCCGCCACCCCATTTTGTTCGGGGGTATCAGGACATGATAGTCGAAAGTGAATTCCAGCATCCCGGCATAGCGCATTTATGCGCCGATGATCAAATTCACCCCCACCATCACTTTGGAAAACTTTAATTTTCAGATTAAATTGGTTTTCAACTAAATTTTTGAAACAGGTGAAGTTGTCATAAACTTCAAATTTGGTCGCATCGGATATAGCCATGTAAAACGGGAAAAATCATCAACGAATAAAACATAGTATTTATTTACGGAATTTGAAGAAACAGGCGATTGCCAAACATAGTATTTATAAGTTGCAAAGGCATAGTTGTATTATGTAGCACACGTTCAAAAGATAGTTTCTTAGAATGGCCCAAACAACAGAAAGATCATTTATCCAGAAACTTAACAGAAGGACAAAAATGATGTTTACATAAAATATCAAGAACAGAATTCCCTAGGTGCCCTAGTCGCTGATGCCATAATGCGCCATGAGTGACCCGAGCAAGAAGCCCAATATCATGTGGTGAGAAGTTATATAGTGGTCCATTACTGGGCACTTGTAGAAGCGATGTCCCCATAGCTTGGTCCTTAACACAAAAGGAGTTTGAGTCAAATTTAACTCGACATTTGTTTTCATGACATAATTGTTTAATTGACAAAAGGTTGTGAGTTAAGTTGGGGACTAGCATGACATTGTTTAAATGAAGGGATGTTTTCGGTATGTGTTACAGGCAATAATGCCCCATTTCCAACAAGAACACCTTTATGACCAGAGTAAGGAAGAAGATTATAGAGGATACCTGGGTTAGGCGTCATATGATTGGAGGCACTCGAGTCAGGGTACCAGTTGTAGTCATGTGGTTCCCCCATTGTCATGGCAGCAAAAGATTGGCTGGGATCCGGGAACGAGGAGTTGTCAAAGCGATGAGGGCAAGCAACAGCAATATGACCAGTTTGTGAGCAAATCTGACAAAATTGGGGAGCGGGACCGAGCACACCTGCATTAGAGTGAAAGGGGGGACCAACCGGAGGTCGAACAGAGTAAGAAGCACAAGAGAGGGGTGCCCCGGGATGAGTCCCGTACGGTGGGCCGGGGGAGGGCGGCTTGCCACCACGGCTCCCATGGTGGCCTTTCCCTTTCCGACCACGACCCCGGCCGCGGCCACCGTGGGTGTGGTTAGGTTGGGGGGGTTGCCCAGAAACAACCATGGCATGGGCGGGGTCTGGATTGGGACGTCCAGTGTTTCGGTTTAGGGCACCTTCCTCATTAAGTAAAACAGATTTTAACTCATCATAAGAATACAATTTTGAAGTTTGTCGGGTAAACATTGCAAAAGCGGCGTATTCAGGGGGTAACCCATGAATAGCAAAGTGTTGGAATTCTCTAGCAGAAATAGGCGAGTCAATGGCAACTAAATCATCGACAATTGATTTGAGTTCAGAAAGGTAGTCATCCATGGTTTTGCCATCTTTACGTAGGGTTATGAGTTGAGTTCGGAGGTCATACTCCTTAGCCATGGAGTGACCCGAAAACGCTTAGCCAAGGCATCCCACATGGCTTTGGAAGTTGGATAGCGGACAATATCATTAATAAGGGAGCGGGAGAGTGTGGCAGCTATGCAAGATCGGAGACTCTAATCTGTGCGTAGCCATGTAATATAATCCGGGTTAGAATAAGTCGATCATGCGGGGAGAGTTATTTGAGCAGGAGGACAGGGGTAAGATTTATCGATAAACCCTAATAATTGGTGCATAAGTAGTAACATGTTGAATTGTTTTTTCCATGGGGGATAATCAGAAGTTGATTCAAGTTTAATTGTGATAATGCTAGTTATATTTGATAAAGGAAGAACAATTGGGGAAGCGGGATGATTATAAACGTTAGGGTTTAAGTAATTAGGGTTTAGGTAATGGGGAAGGGTGGCTGGCGGCGCCACACCAGCATCACCACCGACATGAGAGAGAGTCAGGGAGAGAACTGAGGCAGAGCCACCGTTGGCCGGCCGGAACCCACCGGATAGGGTGGGTCCGGCGAAACTGACACCAGCCGAGTGGGCAGCGAGCGCAGGGAAGGGGTTCGACAAGGGTGGGATGCCCAGATTAAGTGTCGGGTTCGACAATGACCTCCCAAGTGGCGGTAGAGTACCGGAGATGGCGACACCGGCATCCACCAACCGAGAGAAAGAAATACCGGTGGTGGTGGTTCCGACAATGGAAGTGTCGGTCACCACCCCAGGTGGGCTACCAGCCACGGTGGTGGGTAGAGGACAGGCATGAGAAGGACCGGGCTCTGCCACCGAGAGGGCGGCGCTGGTGGGGGAGGAGGGGAGGGAGGGGAGGGCATTAGCATAGGATCGATTCGGATTAGAAGCCATTACTCAAATAAAATATGAAAAGAAAAAAAACAATAATAGAAGAACTTACTAGAGAATTCAACACTTCAATTGCATAAAAAACAATCGACAAACAACAAAAGAAAAGAAAAGAACAGAGGAAGAAAAGAGAAAAGAAAAAAAGAATCAGAGTAATTACTCTGATACCATGTGACTAATTATAATTGAATGAATAAATGAGTACATAGGAGGCCTCAATATATAGGCAAAATACAATGACCAAAAGACTAAAATACCCTAGTGGTTACATAAGTCAAGGGGCAAAAGTGTAAATACAGAACCCTAGGAATACTCTAGAATACTCTAGAATGTAGTCTAATATCCTTTTCCTCTCTCCCCCACCCCTTGAACCTTTCATCCTTGGCACCCACCGCCGCCATTGCCCATTTGCCGCCCCTCCTTTTGTTTGTTTTCCAGTACCCCTTTCTCTCTCCCTCATATCCCTCCACCTCACCGCAGCACGGTGGCGGTTAAGGGATATGGAGAGCAGATAAAAGGGTATTAGAAGAGAGACAAAATGAATGGTGGAGGACGGGTAGCAACAGCGGGTGCAGAGGGTGAAGGGATATTGGAAGAGAGAGGAAAAGAAGGGGTGGCGGCGACAGTGGTAAAGAGATATGGGAAAGGAAAAGGGGTATTGGATGAGACAAAAGAGGCGGAGGGCAGCAGCAGCGGTGGCCGAGAGTGACAGCGTGTGGCTGAGGTGAGAGAGAGAAAGTAAGGGGAGGAGAGAAAATTTTTTTTTTTATCTCATAAAAAAGGGGTAAATATTGGAAGAGAGAGAAAACAGAGGGACAGCGAGCAGCGGCAGTGGGTGGCGAGGGGTTTAAGGGAATTGGGGAAAGAGAAAGGGGTATTGAAAGAGAGCGAAAAAGGAGGGGGGGCAAGCGGCGAAGGGCAGCGGCGTTGGTGGCGGAGGGCGGCCATGTTAGCCGTTGACTGCAAGGGGTTGTGGGTGGCTGGGGTGAGAGAGAGAAGGGGAAGGGGTTGGAGGATTTTTTTTTCTTTTTTGATTCCATAAGAAAAGTTTAATCTAGACTGTTCATTGCAATAGACGGTCAAAATTTGCCCTTTTCACCTTCTCATAGGGATTGTGTCATATATATATACTGACTCTCTCCCCAACGTCTCTCTCTCTCTGACTCTCTCTCCTCCAACGTCGGCCAGCTCGTTGACAACCACTGACACCCACGCCTGCGACGCCCACCTGATGACGAAAACCCACCACCGGTAAGCGTGGCTCCCCCTACTCCCTCCTCCTCCACCCGCCCTCCTCCCCACACTCCACCCACCACCCACTGCCCACCGCCTACCGCAACCACCCTCACACCCCACAACTAGGCACCACCGCCACTGACCATCACCGGTCCCCACCACCATGCTCACACCCACCCCCCACAAGCCCCACGAGCCCTACACCCCACCCCGCCCCACCCACCACCGCCAGTCCTACACCCTACCCCACCCCACCACCGGTACCCACCCACCCACCCCACCACCGCCATCACCCGCCACCGGTACCCACCCCACCCACACACCCACCCCCCACGAACCCCACTACATTATAACCACATCTATCCACCACCGGCCCACACCCCATCGATACTCACCACCAGCCCACCCCCCACCCCACCCACCTGCCAACACCAGCCCCAAAGCCCACCGAAATCCCTAACCCTCCCCAGCCAACCGCACCCACAACCCCCCCCCCCCCCTCCCAACCACCACCACCACCACCACCACGTCGTAGCTAGGAGCCCGCAACCAGTTGCCAGGAGCGGGCCCAGGTAAGTGTTAGTCAAGTCATATTATCAACTATGCACCAGCCGGGGCAATCATGCTTCGATGCTGCAGACTAGCTCATCAGGGGGTCCTCGGAAACAGCCTCCCTTCAGGGTAGCTCTCGGAAGGGGGAAGGCTGCGTACATCTACTCCCCCAAACCTTGCTTATGCGGGAGCCCTTGTGGCACCGGGTCTATTGTGGTTGTTATATATATATATATATATATATATATATATATATATATATATATATATATATATATATATATATATATATCACAACGAAAAAACGCGTGGTTAATGGCGCTTTTGAAATGTGCCAAAAAATTTAGCTCCTATTTTATATTTCCTGGCACTTTAAAGCACCGAAATATACTGGCGCTTTGAAGTGCCGGAATTAAGTTAAAAAAAAAAAAAGTAAAGAAAAACCCCCAATCCTAATCCCACCCTTTCCATTCCTCCCACCCCCATCACTTTCTCCCTCACGGCTCCCTCTCTACATCTCCCTCTCTCCCTCTCTCACAATTTGCGGTTCTCTCCTCCCTCTCTCACCATTTGTGTCTCTCTCACTTTCTTATCTCTCTCTTTCTCCGCCTCCCTCTTTCCGTCTCCCTCACACTCGGTCTCTCCCTCTCAAAATCTCTCTCCTTTAACCCTTGTCTCGGTTTTTTTTTCCGTCTGAAGTCGATTTTGATGTCACCCAGCAGCCCGGACGATGTTCTACAGAGTCATGGTATAATTTCACCCTAAATCAGCGGTAACCTGGTTATATTTTGATTTTTACAAATTGTTTTTACTTAATTTCTATTAAGCTTCATATTTGCAACAAAAATCAAGCCTCACTAATACTAAATTTCTCTATTGCAGTAGGTGAGTAGCAGCAAGAATTTTGTATATTTGGTTGAAGTCATTCAGTTTAAACAACAATCTTCCCAACAAAGGTGTACCAAATTTAACTGTTTGATTATTTTTTCCTTTTAGTTTAAAGTTTAATTTAGAAATTAAATAATCTTGATGATGTTATGTCTAGTATGGAAATATATGAATATTATATATTTTTGACATGGTCTTTTAATGGTTGTGATTAGGGGTGTTCATGGTTCGGTTAACCATACCGAAAAGTATTTTGGTTCGGTTAATCGTAACTAAAATACTTAAATATCTCTAACCGTTACCGTAACTGAAAAGGCTGGTTAACTGACTTTTAGTAATTCAGTAATTCGGTTCGGTTATGTCGGTTAACCGGTAACCGAAAAAGTAATGCAACACCTCTTTTATGTTATATGATCTATCTCCTAAATGGTTTGTAAATGTCCAAAAAATACATTAATTGTGAGAATATTCAATAAATTATGAGCTTATAATACAATTCTAAAAAATTAAATGTATAATATCTTATTTTAACCAATATGTGAGCAAGCGAGTAGTACTAAATTGTAAAAACGTAGTGCTTAATTAGTATTTAGGATATAACAATGAGGCAAAAATACTCCGTGAGAGAAGACGAACTAGGAAAAAGATAAATTAATCATGTATTATAGAAGAGTCATTTATATGATAGAAAAACATATTTAGTAAACCATATAATATTATGATCATGTGGAAATATATACATGATATATATTATTTCGGTAAATCGGTTAACCGAAATGGACAAAATCACTAACCGTTACCGTCCCGAAATACCTCAAATTTTTTCTGTTTGGTTAACCGAACTGAAATTTCGGTATGATTAACAGCATTTTTGGGTCGGTATTTCGGAATTTCGGTTCGGTATTTCGGTTACGGATTTTTTTGAACACCCCTAGTTGTGATAAATTAATTGTTGGTATGTGCATGAAATTTGTTGCTGTGTAGGTTGCGTTTGAATAGTTAACTAATAGTGTTATAGTTGTAATTTTTTTAGCAATGAATGAAATTCTTTAATTATTAGGGTTGATTGTATATATATGCATTTTATTACTTTAGTGTAATCAAAATGAATAAAAAATTATTTAACTTGACTAGTGAGCACTAAGTATAATCAATTTTGTTAATGCTTAATATTAATGTGATTTATAATTTTTAATAGGTGAGTTGCAGAACTTCAAATCCATTTGAAATGGATAAAAGTTGGATACAAAAACATCGTATGAGTAAGGAGTACTTAGATGGAATTGAACAATTTATTCAATTTGCCGAAACTAATACGCCCGGTGTCCGAGATATAGAATGTCCTTGTCGGAAATGTGGACTTGATTATCGTAAGCATTGGCCTAAAGATATTATTCGGGAACATATTATATGGAATGGTTTCTATCCGAGTATACCGAATGGGTGGCTCATGGGGAAAGGTTGAGTTATTCCGTCAATAATCCCCCAAATTTGCAACAAAGTCAACTTAATGAAGTCCCACCTTCTACTCAAAATATGATAGTGCCATTTGATATTCAAGGTCTACTTCAAGATACAATGGGGATAAAGGATCAAATGTTAAGGACTGAAGTTAGAGTTGAAACAGAGGACGAAATGGTTGAAACTGAAGGAGAGCATAATCATGATAAGCCATTGCATGAAAACCAACCTCAAATGTCTTCTAGTGGTGAAAATCCTTATTAAAAACTACTAGAGGCAGCTAAAGAAGAACTTTATTCGAGGTGCTCTAAATATTCAAAATTATCCTTTATTTTAGACTTTCTCCACTTAAAAAGCATGTTTTGTTCTCTTGCAAAGATGCGTGATATGTTGCTTGAACTATTGGTAAATGCATTCCCTCAAATTAGTCCATTTCTATCATCTTGGTATTATGCCAAAAAGATGACCAAGGATTTAGGTCTTGAGTATGTCAAGATTGATGCTTGCCCTAATGATTGCATGTCATATTGGGGTGATAAAATGAACGAAGAAACTTGTGATGCATGTGGTTTATCTCGATGGCAAAATAATCAAGAAGGTGCTGTAGTTGAGACATCACGAGAAGCTGAGAATCAGCCAAAAAAGAAAAGGCCTGCTAAGGTTTTATGTTATTTTCCTTTGATTCCAAGATTGAAAAGACTTTACATGTCATCTAAAGTAGCTGGGGACATGAGATGGCATGACAAATATCGTGTTAAAGATGGAATTTTGAGGCATCCAGCCGATGCTTTAGCATGGAGGGACTTTGATGCTAGGTATCCTGATTTTGCATCTGATCCTAGGTTGGTTAGGCTTGGACTTGCTAGTGATGGCTTTAATCCATTTCGGCTATAATGTAATGCACATCGAGAAGAATGTTTGTGATAATTTGCTTGGTACATTGTTAAATTTAGAAGGGAAGAATAAGGATAACCTAAAGGCACGATTGGATCTTCAAGTCCTAAATATTAAGCCTCAACTTCATTCAATCTCCTTGTCAAGTGGGAAGTACTCCATACCTGGTGCATGTTACACGATGTCATCTCATGAGAAGACTCGCTTATTGATAGTGTTGAAACATATCAAGGTTCCGGATGGATATGCATCTAATATCTCTCGATGTGTTAATCCTAAAGAGAGAAAGATGTTCAATCTAAAAAGTCATGACTGCCATATTTTGATGCAAGACTTGCTTCCTATCGCATTAAGGTCCACTAAGGTTTCTGATATTGTGGATTTAGTTTCAAAGCTGTCATATTTCTTCAAATCTCTATGTCCGAAAGAGTTTAGTCTCCCACAAATTGATAAATTGGAGGCTATAGCAGTTAGCACATTGTGTCATATGGAGAAGATCTTTCTTCCTAGCTTTTTTACAGTTATGATGCATTTGATTATACACTTAGCAAAGGAAGCAAAACTTGGTGGCCTTGTGCCATATAGATGGATGTATCCAATAGAATGGTAATTAACAATTTCTCATAGTAATTGTTTTTTTATTCAATTTTCAATGTTAAAGTTGTTTATTTTTGTTCTTTTTCAAAGGTTTTTAGCCCGCTTAAAAGCATATGTACGGAATAGAGCACAACCTGAAGGGTCAATTGCTGAAGGTTACATTACAGAAGAATATCTCACTTTTTGTTCAAGATATTTTGTTGGGGTAGAGACTGCATTTAATCGTCCGCGAGGGAATGACGAGGGGGTCCTTGATTTGGACAAGTATTTGTTCCACACTACTGGTCGTTCAATTGGGAAGGTTGAAGTAGTTATGCTTGATGAAACAAGCTTGAAACAGGCACATCGCTTTGTTATTCTCCAGCATGATGTAATTAACAAGTGGCGTTGGTTAGTTTTTCACATATTCTTTGGGTATAATAATCTCAATATATATTGTGCTTGACTTGGTCTTATTTGAAAAGTTTGTATCTAAAATTTGCAGCAACTTTTTGGAAGATAAATGTAGACAGTTCAGTCCTAAACGAGCCAATGATAGGGTTAAAGAAAGGTGGCTGTTAGAAGAGTTTCCCGGATATATGGACACAATGGTAATATTATTGAACTATTAGGGTAAGATGAAATTTCTTCCATTGTATTTAAAATATTAACCTATTTATTTCAATCAAATTGTGTTGTCTAACACTTTAAGTTGCAAAAAAAATTCATAGTCCAAGTTGGAGCAGAGGTAGAGAAAAAAATCTTGATGAGAATTGGAAGAAAGTGGAGGGATTTCAGTTGCGAACTAAAGGGTTCTAATATGACATCCACAACTACTAGAAAAAGTCTTGAGGATATGACTCCTCCAAAAAGTATTCCTCAAGACCAATGGCTTCATCTTGTTGTCTATTGGTATTCCGAGAAAGGGCAAGTATGTTATTAAAAACCTAGTACTAATTTAATAATTTTATTACTATGAAATATAGTAGCAATGTATAGTACTAACACTTGTATTGAAATGATCATGGTAGAAATTGTCTGAAATTGGAAAGAATTCCAGAAAAGCTCAGCTGCATCCCCACACTACGGGTTCAAAGACTTTTGCAATATTAGAGGACGAATTTGTGAGTTATTATTTGTGAATTTTGATGACTCAATTGTTTATGCGTTAAAATGAAATTAGCTTAATGTTTTTCATTTTATGATAGATTGCAGAAAATAATAGGAAGCCGGGATCTATTGAGTGGTATGGAATTTGCCATGCTTCAAAAGATGGTATATATGTTGATGAGTCAGCTAGACAATTTATGGTTCGTTTAGCTTATGTTTTGTTACTTTTCTGTACTTTATTTTCGCATCACACATGTGAGCAATATTTATTGTTTATTTGTTTCAATTATGTAGGAAAAGGCATCGAAAATGGTGTTCCAGCTGACTGGAGAGAAATCATTTTCGGAGGCAACTGTTGAAGCAAAGGCATATGTTTACCACACTTTAATGGGGGACGAAGCCAGCGGAAGAGTAAGAGGATATGGTCATGGAGTCACCTCATCACAAATTCTTGGTGTTAAAGGAGAATTAGCAAAAGGGGGAGCCTTACATCAGATGAGCATGTGGCCGCACTATGCTCTGAATTAGCAAAAATGAAGAAAAGACTTAGAGAACTAGAACAAGCACAAGGGACTTCTACGAATCTCGCTTCTGTAAGTCAACCAAGTTCTTAACTTTTTAATATAAACAATTTTCATTTATTACATTATCATAGTAACGGGAAGTGTTATTTGGTTATTAACAAACCTAAAAACATATTCACTTATTATAAATCTTGATTTTTGTCCCACTTTTACAGGTGTTGTAACTTGAAGGTATATAACTAATATTTTCATTCTTGTATGTTAATATTGTATTGTAACAATATTCGATTATTAAATTTTGTTTATTTCATTATGATTATAATTGTTTTCGTATTAATGTTGTTGTTCGCATTTCTTTCAGGCATCCACTTCCTCTTCCGATGTGCGTATTTGATGGACTTGTGATGGCAAGGGACGAGATATAAGTTTCAGGAGGATAAAGAAAATACATAACCCTCTTTTGTTGCTAACCAAACTTGTAATTTTGTATTGTTTAAAGTTTGGTGAACATTGTTTCACTTATGATATTTTAGGGGTTTTTTCAATGATTATGATATTTGGAGTGTATCTTATTTTAGGTGCAAATAGATGTAATTTAGACAACATTGCGTTGTAAAGACTGTTATGTTTTGAATATGTATATCATTTGGTTTATCACAGTTTTTTTTTTTTTTTTTTTTTTTTGTATAGCTTGGTTTTTTTTTTTTTTTTTTTTTTTTTGTTTGCTTATATATAGGTAAAAATTAATTATTAATTATATGTATATTTTATTTTAGAATCAGATTTTTTTCCCGGTTTAAGCATGATAGGTGCCAAAATTTCTACCAAAATATTTACTTTATTTTTAAATTAATTAATTAGTGGCGCCTTAAAGAGCCATTAAATTAAGCGCCAAAATTTCCCGCCAAATTGATCATTTTACTTTATTTTCTTCATTCAGTAAATATTGGCGCTTATAAGCACCGGGAAGATTTACCAGCGCTTCCTTCCCGACGCTGCCTACACTGGCGGGTGTCGCAAGCGCCAGTCGAGGGCGAAAAAAACGGCGGCACAGACGCGCTTTTTTGTAGTGTGTATATATATATATATATAATGTTAGATAAATACATTAAATCTAAAATATCAGCTTGAGTTGGATGAGAGGATTGGCTGTACTATGCTTGTGGTCGGGGAAAGCCAACACAGGTAGCAACTGGTTGTACGTGTAACTTAACATTCCCGCAATTCTTTTATTACTAATTGAATTAAAGATAATTTATTTTTTAATATTTCGATATTTATGTAAATAATAAAAAGGTCAATGACCTTTCCGATTTATTATTTTTAGTATTTTAGGTTTTTGTTCATTTAATAAATGGGCCCTTTCCATTGAATGATGACATTTTTTGGGAAAAAATTGACAAGAAGTTACTTTAACCAACCAACAAAGTATATTGATGAATATACCATTTTTTAATCTCTTGAACAATTTAAATGGATCACAGAACGTTGTTGTTTTAGTGCAAATTGCATCTAAACACTTCGTTTTATTGTCCTCATCAACAAAAGAATAATCATGACGTTGAACCTTAATATCAAGCAAAAACGATGTTGTTTTTGGTTCAGGAAATTTTTTTTCTTTTCATATTTCCGATATTGGGTTTCACTGGAGATGCTCTTATTTATAAATACGAACAAAATCTAAGATACTAAAAAATAAACCGAAAATGTCAAGAGTCTTTTTATTACTTTCATAAACATCGAGTTACTAAAAAGTCTGAAACTAATTTAGTTATTTTCCAATTTATATTATGTAAATTGGTCTAACAGTGAAACTAAAGTTAAATTAATATTGACTCAATCATATTAGATTTTAGTGACCCAATACAAACCTACCCGTTTTATCCCATTAAAATACACTTATAGTATTATTAATGACTAGACTGACGCATATAACAAATAGACAAAATTAAACAATTAGATTGACTAAGGGTGCAACTAGCGAGCCAGCTCGTCATAAAGTTCGAAAAGCTAGGTTCGCTGTCAGCTCGAACAATGAAGCTTGAGCTCGTAGGCTTGCGAGCCTAAACCAGCCTTAGCGAGCCTTTTTAGTATAGTATATTTGCTTAAATATTACCAAATAAAGCTAAATTGGAGAGTAAATGAGCCAAAGCCAAGCTTGAACGAGCCCATATCAAACTTCAATGAGCTGAAATATTACAAGTTTAATTTAAAGCTAGCTTAGATTAAGCCGAGCTAAGCCCAAGCTTTTGATGAGCCGAACTCAAGCCCAAACTTTTCGAGCTCAGTGAGCTTCAAGCCGAACCCGAGCCAAGCTTAATGCTAACGAGCCTGCCTCGGGCTCAGCTCGGCTTAGATACACCCCTAAGATCAACGCGTTAACCAACGTATGACATAAATAGTGCCAAGATTCTTTTAGTATTTAAATTGTAAGTAGTCGAATGGAAAATATTACCATTAAAAAAATAAAATTATTTCTTATACTTTCTTAATTAATTAAAATTACATCATTTAATATTTATATAATAAGGTATAAATGCATATATAGTGGGTATAAGTATATGTCACTTTTGGGTTGTATTATAAGTATGCACGTTATGGATGTCTGTCTGTCAGTACTTGTACTTTCTTTGTATTTGTTTTTTTCCTTTTACTTCTTTCTTCTTTATCGCGGGCTTAAAATCTAAAGCAATATTACTTAAAGGATTATTTATATTTTAATATTTTAAAAATTTTTAAAAACAATAAAAACGATCTTCATCCTTTTGAATTATTAAAAAGATCTTTAAATTTTTGTCGTATTAATAAAAAATACTTCCCTCCAGTGTGATGATGTCATTTTTTATAGATAGAGTTGACGAGGCAACTTTTTATTTTATTAATGTTGTAGTAAATGATAAAAATACCCTTCATGCAGAAAATGGATAATGAATTGAGTGTCCGGAAAGCGGTCCTTTCACGTAGAGATGCTCTGATTCAGAGAGGGGAGGGGGGGTGGGGGGGGGGGGGGGGGGGGGGGGGGGGGGGGTAGGTAAGGTATGGAGGAGAGAATTAGGAGTATTGTCGTGCAAGGGCGGGTGTCGATGGTAAAGGCGTATGACTTAGTTCGGAATCAAGGTGTGGAGAATCACTGGGGAAGAACGATATAGAATAGTTATGTGTATCCAAAATACATCTTTATTCTGAGGATGGTTGCACAAAAGGCACAAGTCATTGAGATATATTACAAGGGCGGGGCTCTCGTGGGCCAGTCAGTGCTCATTGTGTAAAGCTCAGAGGGAAGACATGGATCGCTTGTTTTTTAGATGTAAGTAGGTACAAAGGGTTTGGAAAGAAATATGTGAGTGGAGTAGTATTAGCTATCAATTGTCGTTTGATGGGGTGATGAAGTGGTTTAAGTTGGTGGCGAAGAATAGACTTGTAATTTAGTAAAGTAAGAAGATTGATCTTGATAGCAACGATTTACATCATTTGGTAAGAAAGGAACACGAGAAGATTCAAAGAAACAGAGACCTCGGTGTATCAGGTAGTCCGAGATATCAAAGTATCTGTGTGGAGCAGGTTGAATTTCCTACAAGTAGAAGATATGAGATAGAAAAGGAGTATAATAGGTATAATGACATTTAGGATGTACATGGTTTTATTTTTGCTATAAAGAATATGAGCTGAGTGCTTGCCTTTTGTCTAAAAAAAAGATAAAACTATTATTTAATACTTTTATTCTTCCTTTATAAGCACAAAATTTAATTGTTATATTATGTAAAAACTGTTTATTTTTGCTTACTTTGTTTAAAAGTAGGACTATTCAAGGGTATTTTTTATCGTTTTACCATAGCATTAATTAAAAAAAAAAGTTGTTACTTCAGCTCTGTTGATAAAAATGGCATTATCATGCTAGAGAGTGGACTTTTTATTAATACGACAAAAAATTAGAGACATTTTTATTAATACGATAAAAACTTAGGGGTCTTTGATCAACCCATTTTATCAACACACAATTACTACTTTTAGGTGTAATTGTGTGTTATTCATTTAGACTTGCTTTGTTTTCGATAATTCGTAACAAAGTTGCAATATAAAATATGCACCTCGTACAAATGATACCTGAATCAACCCGTAAAGAGCAGGAATCAAAACAGAAAAAACCGGATAAATATAGGCAAAACCCAATAGGCTCTACATGAAAGCTACAACTAACAATTCAATTAGACTTGCTTTATTAGGTTCTATTTTGTTTTTTTTTTCCCCCTTTATTCATTTTGAAGTTTATGTCATTATTCTGTTAAAAGATAAAAAAAATTGAGGGCGGATTTAAATGACCACAAGTTTAATGTGTTTTTTTATTAGAAAAATTGTATTTAAAACCGGATATTTAGAACAATAAATCAACTTCAAGGCATATAACGAATTAGTATCGGCCTTGATCATTTATTGGCAAGCTTGATAGGTGGAGGTTTAGGTACATGTACTGAAGACATACACCATATTGAGCGAAAGTGATAAGGAATGCATCTTACTTTGCCTTCGTCGGAAGTTCCCTCCATCAAATCGGTTCTCAAAAAGAAGTAGTCTTCTTGACTAGAAAATATATCTTAAGATTGTTCTGGTATTGCAGATAGAATGAAGGATTTATAGAAAATTAAGTGTTTCTTGAAAAAGACACATCTATCCAAAAAACCACCAAAACATATTCTAGACAACCGAAAAAAACATGTGTATTAGCGTATAAAATTAATATTGGGTTTTTACCCATCAGCTTAAAACTTTTGGGAGATATAGTTTCTTCATATGGCATCAGAACCTTATTGACCAAGAAATCACGAGTTCGATTCCCAACAGCCTCCACTTTCAATTAACATAATTTAAGGGCATGAGGTGGGCCTAATGCACTATCCACGCTTCAAGCCCAATGACATTTGCATGAGAAGGCGTGTTAAAGTATAAAACCAATTTTAAGTTTTTACTCATCAACTTAAGTTTTTAAGAGAGATGGTTCTTTCATAATGCCAAATAACAGTCAAAACTATCCCATGTGTTGACATATAGCGCAAATTTCTAGGTTATCTTGCTTGAACTTGTGTGTCGACACACAATTTCTACGTTGACACATGCCATCGAGTGAGCTTTACTAGAAACTATACGCCGACGCGTACCATTTTATGTGCCAACACGCATCATATTCGATCCGAAAATGCTTTATTACGTAAATGCATCAAAAGTTTTTAATAACTAGTGAACAAATGGAATGACAAAGTTACAAACAATAAAGTATAACAAGAATCTTTTTTTTTTTTTTTTAAATCAAAATAAAGTATAAGAATGAAAAGACAATGTGCAAACAATAGTATATGGTGTTTGTGGGTGTACCCACGAGTAATGTCTGCGCTCCAACTCAATTTTTTTTTTTTGATAATTATCGGCAAAGCCGAAGAACAGACGGCCCTCGAAAAGACGAGGCCAAGGCCACTCCGAAAACGGAGGGAGGAACAAGAAGGGCAACAAAAAAAACAAATCCAAAACACCCAAAACCCGACAGGACAGACAACGAGCACACACAACTCAAAACACGCACAAAGCAACCACAAACCGGGAAGCCAAAAGAAAAAGAACTGAGCCACCCACGCAAGAGACCGTAGCAAGACCGAGCCTAAACCACAAAAAACATCTGCCATTTTTAAAACATGACGTATTTTTTAAAACATGCCATTTTTATAAATGAGTTTAAAGTTTATAAATTCAAAACTTAATATATTAAATTTTAGGATAATAATATATAATTTACTAATTGTTAAAGAATTTTTTTATAATTTATCACCTATATTGTATATCATTTAGCTTTTAACTATCAAATTTTTTTTTTTTTTTTCCTTTTAACTACCTGAAACAAATTTTTGATAGCAAATGACCACCATTTGATATTTTAGTTAGAAAAAATTGAATAGTTAATCCAATTTTGGAATATTCTGTGCATTCTCAATTTTGGTGTTCTTTGAAATAACCACCTGTATTTTATGATATATAGTTTTTAACCATCCCAAACACAATTTTTTTAATCAAATCTTATTTTTTTTTCTTATACACACTGCTTCATTTATTACCATCCTCAACCGCTAGAGAGCACTGCAACGGTCACTGTTCAAGCACGCACCAAAACCAATAGATTTGTCACCCTGGTAACCCAAATAAAAATTGAACGGGATTAGGAAAAATATTGAATACCGAAATTTATATAAAAATATTACAATTTTGCTTTTTAAATAAACACTAGTAAGGTGGTGGCATAATAATTTCTTCTCATAATCATATTTTATTTTTTTGAACATTTTATAATCAGATTGTAGATAAAATACTTATTGTTATGGTTTAATAATTTCTACATGATTTAGTTAAATGATGAAAAAAATTCGGGTGGTTAAAAACTATATATCGTAAAATACAATAGGTTATTTGAAAAGAACACTAAAATTGGGAATGAACACATACGGAATATTCCAAAATTGGATGAAATATCCGATTTTTTCTAACAGATATGTCAAATGATAGTCATTTGCTACAAAAAAAAATTTTTGGTGCTTAAAAGTGGAAAAAAAAAAAATTGAATAGTTAAAAGCTAAAGAATATAAAATATAGGTGGTAAATTATAAAAAACCTTGTTAAAATTTAAAAAAGTAAAATAAGCCTTTGGTGTAGAAGAAAAATTAACAAAAAAATTTACACCAAAGGCTTATTTTACTTTTTTGAAATTTTTGTTAATTTTGTTCATTTATTCTATAGATAAAAGTTTTCTACACAAATTAAGGAGGGTATGGGGCGCGTAATGGATGCCCATTGGATACCCGTGGGTATGGGTATGGTTTTGCACCCACCGGGGCGGGTATGGGCATCCACTTCATACCCGTGGTGGGTACTGGGGCGGATACGGGTATAGAATTTGGGTGACGGGTACGAGTATGGCGGAGGCACCCTCGTACCCACCCCACCCCACCCCATTGCCATCCCAATAAGTGTGGACCAAACACAAGTGGGAATGGACCAATCATTCCCACTCCTTCGCTTGGTACGTGAGAATACATTTGTGAAAGCAGGAAAGAGTGGGAATGGACCAATCATTCCCACTCTTTTGCTTGGTATGTGGTGTAATGGAGATGAAAAGAAGAATAAAATAATCATTTTCATGTTTAGTATGCACTGGTAAAAGTGGGTATAAATAAAATAGTTTATCAAAATACCCTTTAATAAAATTTAATAATAGTCATATAATAATAATAATAATAATAATAATAATAATAATAATAATAGTATTAATATTATAATTATAATATTATTATTGTTACTATTAGTATTATTATATTAATATTTAGTATTATTATATTAACATTATAACAAATATTAATAATATTGTTATAATATTAATAATAATATTACTAATATTATTATTAATATTATTATTATTATTATTATTATTATTATTATGTTTAAGAACTTGTTTACATTTATTATTTGAGGGTAATTACCTAAAATAAAAATTAAATTTAGATTAAAATAATTGGACCAAAAAACCTTTTTTATTCCTATTCTCACGTTTTCATATTCAATCCCCCTAAGTATGAAAATTTGTGGATGGAAAGTGCTTTTCATTCCCACCCATCCCCGTTTCCAACCCCCTTTTATTCCCAAACAGTCAAACCAGGGGAATGGATTGCCCATGCCCACTCCCACTCCCACTCCCACCCTCTCAATCTTACCAACCTTAGGGGCCGTTTGGTAAGTGGGAATGAGAGCATTGAAATAATTTTTTGGGAATGAGAATAGACCAACCATTCCCACACTTTCTTTTGGTATATGGTAGAATGAAGATATGAATGAGATTGAAATAGTCATTCTCATGTTTGATATACACAGGTAGGAGTAGATAAAAATAGAATAGTTTACCAAATTATCTTCCATTAGAATTTCTACTACTAGTAGTAGTAATAACTACAACAACAACAACAACAACAACAACAACAACAACAATAATAATAATAATAATAATTATAATCATATAATTGTAATATAATATAATATAATATAATATAACATAATAATAATATTATTATGAGTAATAGTAATAATATCATAATAATAATAATAGTATAACATTATTTTTATTATTAGTATATTATAGCATTAATAATAACACTAACAATAATAATCACAATAATAATAATACTATTGTTATTACTAGTATTATAATAATAATAATAATAATAATAATAATAATAATGTTGTTAAAAATAATATTATTATTGTAAAAATATAATAATAATATTATTATTAATATTTGTTATAATATTAATATTATTATTATTAATGTTTAAAAAGTTATTTAGATTTATTATTTGAGGGTAATTATATAAAATAAAAATTAGATTAAGATTAAAATAGTAAAAATAAAAAAATGGAATCTAGAAATTTTTTCCATTCCCATTCCCACGTTTTCAAACCCAGGCTTTCCCCTAGGTATGAAAATGTTGGAATGGAAGTTATTTTTCATTGCCACCCATTCCCATTCCCACTCCTACTCCCACCCCCCATTTTGTTCCCGCTCCTGCGTACCAAACAACCTAAAAGTGGGAATGGACTGCTCATTCCCACTCCTACCTCGGAATGGCAATTGGATCAGAACCTATTGGATATCCATCCAATCCGTTCCATTTATGATGGATTTGGATGTAAAAAATGGATTTCAAATGAATTTGGATATTGATAAATGGGTTTTGGGTCGGGTCGGATATGGATGACAACAAATCCAACCCAAACCTGACCTAAATCCGACCCGAAATTATGTCTAGTGTAGTGTAAGTTTTTACAGATACTAAATTTTGAATATCTTACATGTCAAATTATATTCTAATAGTTTTTTTTAGTGTGCCAACATGTGGTGCTTGTTTGGATACAATAATATTGTTCATGAAAACCACGATGTAATAAATTCATATGTAAAGATTATTTGTTAAAGAGGTTTTTGAATGATTGTCTATTATTACATCATTATCATTAGTACTAATATTATTATACATAACAAATAAAAAAGAAAAAATATGCAACAATTTGTCCAAATATTTGTGGTACTTCTATTGTGTTATTGTTGTTATACATATTAATATTATAATGTAATATCATAACCTTTTTAGGATTTAAATGGGTTATAGATTTGGATCGGATATCCGTTCCACCCGATTGATCTAGATATGGATTGAAATTGTATAGAATAAATGGGTCTTTTCCGGATTTGGGTTGGGTTGGATCTGGATGAAGGCAAACCCGACCCAAACCCGACCTATTGCCATGCCTACTCCTACCTCTCATTCCCACCAACCAAACAACTCCTTAGTTCTTTAATCCAATGGTTTCCCAACTCAGCTAGCATTTAATTTAGTTGCGCCATTCAAGATGACGCATTTCACTTTATTTCGCTAAATATTTTTGCTGACACGTCGTGTTACAAATTTTTTTTAAAAAACATGCCATTTTGATAAATGACTCCATCTTTATATTATACAACCACGATCAAGTGCCTCAAAAGAGGCTCCATACTATTCAGAAAAAAAAAAAGAGGCTCGTTAAAACTATACTTACGTCACTTATATATTGTCGTAATATTCTGGCACACATTAGCATTTTGAGGTGAAAACTAGCCAAATTGTGGCAAAAATTCATCGGGTTCCGGTATAAGATACCTTGTGATAAAATTTTCAAACTTCACGATACTCCGTTACATATATTAAAATGTTAGGGTAATTAGATAGTAAAAGTCCAAACCTTAGTTACTAAGTTATAATGTCCCTAAATTATTTTCGGTAAGCTTTTTTTCTGTTAGAATATTTTGACCTTTTATCTATTTTCAACAACAAATTTTTTTTGTATAATTCGTATAAGCTTGAGATTTGTTTTAAAAAATAATTTCATTCTATGAATTTGGATAATGTCGAGGTACTTTAGCACATATGAGCGATAAGACACAATGGAAAAGTATAAGTTTCAGTGGGAGTGCCAGGAGTGATGAGATGGAAAGTGACTTCTTTTTAATTAGTGACGAGAGGCAAATAGAGGATGCAAAGGATCCCATTTTTATATGGCAAAATATATGGTGCATTTATATTAAAATAATGCACCGCAAATCCTTGTCCTTAAAGGAACAACAACAACAACAACAATCCCAGTACTCTAAGGGCTCCTGTCGAAGCATGCAGTATTACCCCTTCAGAATGTTACCCCAGAAAAAGACTGTATTCGAGTGCCCCTAACCCTAAAAAGTAAAAGTAAACGAAACAATAACGGTAAGGCCCCAAGCATCAAAGCAAAAATCTCAAGCAAAGCACAAAAGCACAAAGCAACGATAAATCACGCAGGCAACCATAAAGGACACTATTGGAATACAAAATAAAAAATAACCCTTTGTTATCCGATCTTGTATTCTTATATTTGTATCCTTTCCTATCTTATGTACACTACGGCGAATATTGTAATTGAGTTGTAATCTTATTACTCTTTGAAAATATGAATGCCTACAATTCAATTGATTGTGCTTTCCATAGTTATCATCACATGGTATCAGGCTACTTTTTCGATAATTGGTTAAGCTCTTTCAAAATGCACAAAAGTGTAGGGATATGAAAAAGAAACCAAATGAAAGCGCAAAGAGCGACACATCCGAGAAAGCCAACTCCAATAATACAAACCTGCAGCACTCAAGGATGCCCACGATGCAACAACCACACAAAAAAACAGAAGACAAAACAGAAAAAGAGACAAGCAACGCCAAAATATGAAGACAAAGGACAACACCTAATTCTTTCTCCCGATCGTCTCCCAAATCATCAAAATCCTCATTCTCTATTAGGTAACGATGGAGACAGCTACACACAAAAACACGAGGCTAAAACATAAAAGGAAAACAAGCAACACCTACATACAAAGACACAAGATAATACCTAATTCTCTCTCCCGATCGTCTCCCTAATCATCAGCACCCTAATTCTCCAATAGGTAACGATGGCAGTGACAACACCTAGTGCTCCAGTTGCATATTAGCTGCCCCCTCCCTTGACTGTCTATACGGGTTAGTGATGAATTTTGTTTTCAAGGTTTTTCTTTTCCTGATAATTAGGGAAAAAATCTCAGTACAGATTAGCGTATCCCCTAGATGCCTAGAAATACGACTATACCAATTCTCGGGATACAAAACTCAAAGTGGGTCACACCAATCTAAGAAAAAACCCCTAAACATGAAAACGAGTGCCGTCGATGAAGAAGGCCCTTTATCTTACTTAAGACACTAAAAGTAGATGCCATCAATCTCAAACACCATATTCTTATATAGGATGGAAGCCACAATTCCACATGAATAGAATGTAAACCACCATATTCCAGATAAGACACAACTCTCCTCAACCCAAGATTCCACGCTCATAGCGGCAGCTCCTTTTAGGATCAGAACGGGGTCGAAGCACTAGCTGGCTTCTTTTTGCAATGATTCTTCTTCTTACAAGAAACTCCAATAGGGACATCAACTTTAAGAGAGCGAAAGAGATGATGCATGTCGCAATTAGGGCTATCATAACTTAAGCCCAACTTCTTGCCAAGATCCCAGACTTGACGAGCCCTACTAAGGACGACAGAAGGTTTAGCAAAGGGCTTAACATGATAGAGAGTAGGACCAATTTTGAAGGGGGATAGATCGACAAAGCACTAAGTTACAAGGACAAAAAAATCTTAACCTTCTCTGTTAGGGAAAAAAGTTAATCTCTCTTATAACACAAGATGTGGCACTAATTGAAGGAGATTAATTTAGAATAAACCTCAAAACTTGGGAGTTTATGTGATTTTCAAGTGCCAACATAACTAGCAAAATACTCGGAATCAAATTTCTCATGACAAGTAAAATGTTGTGGCTGTCACGAGAAAATATACCAAAGTTGTTGAAAGGTTTAACTTGCAAAAAGGCAAACCAACTATAACTTCACTTGCGGGTCATTTCAAGCTTAGTTATAAATAATGCCCCACTAGTAAGATGGAAGAAGAAAAGATAGAAAAGTTGCCTTATGCTTCTGACGTTGGCAATTTGATGTATGCCATGGTGTGTATGAAACCAAACATAGCCTATGTTGTTGGAGTTGTTGGTCGATTTCTCTCCAGCCCAGGCAAGGAACACTGGGCAACTGTAAAGTAGATTTTATGCATCTCAAATGCACATCAAATATGTGTTTATGCCATGGTAAAGAAGTGATAGAAAGTTCCCCTTGAAGTTGAAGGGAAGATACTATAAGACGGAGGTGAGGCCAGCCGTGACGTATGGGGCGGAGTGCAGGGCGATGAAACAACAGCACACACAGACGATGAAAGTGATGGAGATGCGAATGCTGAGGTAGATGCGCGGACACACAAGGAAGGATATGATCAGAAACGACGTCATAAAAGGCAAATTGGGCGTAGTCTCCATTGAAGACAAATTGAGGGAGCAACGTTTGAAGTGGTTTGGACATGTCAGAAGGAGACCGGACAACGCTCCAGTAAGAAGATGCGAACAGGCCCTTACTACACTAGGCAGAAGAGGAAGAGGCAAGCCAAAGAAGAGATGGCTGGAGACGATCCGATAAGACCTTGTTGGAAAATATTTTATAATATTCATCAAATAATACATTATTAATATGAAACATATATTGACTTACAACAACCAAGAAACAGTACCAATACATCAATAGTTGTAAAACTAGAAAAATACAAAATAGCATCATCAATGTTTCATGAGATCATGAATCGATAACTTAATACAAATAACATTTATAAATATGGAAAATGAACTAAACAGAGAAAAGGGTTTAGAAAACATATCTTGATTGGGTTGAGGCACGTAAGAACGCTCTCCTTAGAAAGGAAATACCCCTCTTGCACGAGTATTGCTATTAAGCTTAAACGCGCTCCTTTCCTAGGATTCGATAACCCGTTGGACCTCTATCAGTACAGCAATGAAAGATCCCCGAACTACAACTACCAAGCTCACTATTTTTCATAAGAACAAAAGGGATTGAAAGAATAAAATATTTTATGTTCTATCTAATTTTTTCCATCATATTCATGCTTATATATACATCAAATGCATACTTAATTTTTTTCCTTTAAAGCATGCATAAACCTGGTCAAATTAATGCGATTCATGTTAAATGCACTGTCTCCAAGCATTCAAGCACACAACTCAAGTTAATGAATGATTTTTGTTTTTACATCTCTCTTAAATTCAAAAAAATTTTATTTTCATTTAAAATAAAATTTTTAATTCTAAGAAATTATTTTCACAAGAAAATAATATAAAGAATAAATAATTTTTAAATCATTAAAATAAATAATTTTTTTAACAATCCCCCACATGATTAAAAAATTATAAAACTTATTAAGCATTGTATTCCGTTAATACATGTAGGTACCTTTCGGGTTTGAACCAACACTTAGTGTAAATGAGCTTTAACCTGAAGAAACCATAGTAGCATAAAAGCTTTGAACTAGGTCTCTTTTAGCCAAGTCTAGACCCATCACACACACAGAATACTGGAAGCTGTAAAGTTCTATCGGTGGGGCGCGTCACGGTCATGCGCACGAAATCCTGTCTCATGAGTGTCATTAGGGAATAGCCCATTTCCCACAGTGGCGACCCCACCACCACACTTACGTAGGTGAACCCTCCAAGGGTGATCTGTGATCAACACCCCGCTAATAATATGCCTTCAGGTTCATTTAGAGTTTAAAAACTATGCCTTAAACATCACAGTAAAGAGCACCTCACCTTAGGAATGAGACCCGGGAATACCCTGCTATAAATAGTATAATTTGTGCTCTTTCAACCACCCATCAATTTCGTTTTTATCCATTGAACCTCATTCATGGGATCGCCATACCTCTGAGGACGGGTTTCCACTGTGGTGATTAATTTTATGGGCTTCAGTCCCACTCCCCTCGATGATAAACAACTCATAGGCACGTCTACCCTATTGTAAGCAAATTCGCAATATACTTTCTCACATCAACTTGCATCATAACTTGTTGCTTTTGTAGTAGAGCGCTCTTTGTATGTAGGTAATCTTTTCTTTCAACTCCATAGTAGAGCGAGCTGGTCATCCATCTATTCAGTGGAGTTCCATAGTATAGCACACCATTTGTGAATATTATCATCTTTATTCACCTGGATCAAATATCAATTAGAACGCTATGCTTTTCATAACACAGTAAAGCCACTTTAGTATGAGACATGTATAATGCCTTTCAAATGTTCAAACAATCTAAAGCGATTCATTTAACATAACCTTATAAGTATTGCTCAGAATTGGCCCATCAATTTGCACCAATACAAGATTGGGTACGTTAAATCGATCATCAATTTATCAAGCAATATCAACATAAAACCATAGATTTATGGTTTGTATACAAAGTAAAGAACTGGCCAACATTATGTACGACCAAATCCAAACTTGAACCAAACTATTTTTTTTTTTTTTTTGACATAACAATTGGTTCTTGATTTGATATCCTTAGAAAACATAATGCATATTTTTCCCCTTTGTTTTTCAAGATTCAGATTACCCCCACATTTTTATAGTCATGCCAAGAATCATAAACATCAAAAATAAATTTTGCCCTACTCATGCTGTGATGCTCTCCTGCTGCCAGGTCACATGCCATTTGCTGCGGACCAGCTTCTTAGGTTGGGGGTCCTTAGAAACAACCTTTCTTCAGGGCATCCCCCTGGAGGGGGAAGGCTGCGTACATCTACCCCCCCAGACCCTGCTTACGCAGGAGCCCTTGGAGGCACTGGGTTTGTTGTTGTTGTTGTTGTTGCGGCCATGGTAAAGAAAAAGTTGATACAAAGATGCTGGTCTATCCGGTGATATTGATTCTTGAAAGTCCAAATCGTGGTACATGTTACGGGGGGGGTGGTGTCATGGCAGTCTAAACTGGGAAAATTGTTGCTTTATCTACTACAGAAGACGAGTACATTGTAGTTACAAAAGCTTTTAAGGAACTACAATGGATGAAGAAATTCTTAAAAGAAAGGGGGTCGATACACGAGACATGTATCTTGTACTGTGATAATCATAGTGTAGTTCATCTCGCAAAGAATCCCACGTTTCACTTTCCATCAAAGTACATTGGTTTTAGATACTATGGTACTCAAGAAGTGTTAGAAGAGAAGCAATACAACTAAAGAAAATTCATACTAACAACATTGGTTCAGATATGATGACAAAAAACATATCCAAAGATAAGCTTGATGCTTGTCGAGAAAAAGCGAGACTAGTAGTGTCTCCAATTAGTCGGGAGGGGGGAGAATTCTTAGTCCCTCCTAATTTAAGGGGAGTATCTAAATACGAAAAAAAAGAGAGGGGGGAGGGGTGGATTAGAATTCAGAAAACTATAAGCTATAGAAAATTTTTGTTATTAGAAAATGCTAGTTATGTTTAGGTAGTAACCCTTTCTTATAAATACTCTATAATCATCAGTCAAATTTGAAAGACACCGAGAAAGAGAAACCTCAAGTAACCTATATTTTTATAATCATTTAACTTTAAAGAGTACATCATTTGTAAAGGAATTATCTTACATTAGAAGGTTTAGCCTTTTTTGGGCACATAAAGAGGCGAAGTTATTTGTTTCCGCCACATCACTTTTGTATCACTTGCCAACTAGTATTGGATCATATGTTTTTGACATGATCAAACGGGTTAAAAGTTATGTCATGAATTAAATTTTAATTTCTCAATAAGACTTAATTTATATGATATTAAATTGTAAAGAAATTTGTTGACACAGTAAGTAAAAAAACTAAATTTATACGGTGACAAAGATGTAGAAATTTTTTCCAAAAATAATTAACTAGAGAAATCAGTGATATATATAATCAACTTAAGTAATAATAAAAATAATATTGCTTTTATTGTATAGTAATATATTGTTTTAATGTTATTTACATTTTAATACTTGACATTTGTGAAAATAATAAAAAGGTTCTTGAAATATTGATATATTTTTTTTAGTACCTTAGATTTTCTTCTTATTAATAAATAGGACCTTAGATTTTCTTCTTATTAATAAATAGGACTCTTTCCGGCAAGATGATGGCATATTCCGAGAAAAATACTCAAATAAGTATATTGGCAAAAATACTCCTTAAACTCCTTGGTGACATTTTAAATGGATCACAAAATGACGCCATTTTAATTATTTTACCTTACAAATGCTAAGTTTATTTGGCCTCGGGAACTGATATGTTCAATGAGGGCAATTTCGTTTTTTCATAATTTCAATAGGGGTGTCACAAGAGAAGATCCTACTTATTAATGCGAAAAAAATCAATAATACTAAAAAAAATAAATACAAAAAATAGAATCGTTTTATTACTTACACAAACATCGCGATACTAACATATAATGTAAAGAACCAATTATGTTACTATAAAATATATAAATTAGAAAAGGATTAAATATCTAGCATTTTGCATAAAAAAAATCGAAGTGAATAATTCTCCAACTCGTGAAAAAAGGAAAGAATGATTAAAAAATATCATCTTTTTGGGTCCGCCATGGCGCAGACACTAGATAATTCATCAACATCCTGAGCTGTTTGTACGAGGACCCCCCCTTTGCTTTTTATCTTTTTCCCGATAATTAACGAGAAAAGCTAAAATATGTAGGGACTTAAAAGGGGAAAGGTATCAAATCTTTAAGAAAAGAGTAGAGTGCGAGATAAGCTGAGATTTATGGGTGATATAACCAACCTTTGGAACCAACTAGCCCAAAAGATCAAAGGTTTGATGCGCAAAGTTCTAGGAGTGTCAAAGAGTGGGGCACCAGACCACAGAGAGTCTTGGTGGTGATAGAGGGAGGTCCAAGAAAAGATTAAGGCCAAGCGAAACTATTTTAAGGAGTGGGATCAAAGTGAGATGATGACAAGAAACAAGAGTACAGAAAGGCCAAGAAAGAAGCGAAGATTGCAGTAAGAGAAGCACAGGCCAAAGCATACGGGGTTTTTTACAAAAGACTGGATACGGAGGAGGGAGGTAGGGACCTATATAAAATCGCAAAAGCAAGAGAGAGGAGGACCAGGGACTTGGATCAGGAAAAGTGCATAAAGAGGGACGATGGACATGTTCTTATGGACGAGTGACTAATTAAAGCTAAGTGGAAAGCCTGCTTCCACGATTTGTTTAACGAGCAAGGGGATAGAGACATATCCCTAGGAGAGCTGGAATCATTTGAGGAGCATCAGAACCATTACTACTGTAGGCAAATTAGAGCTGAAGAAATCAAGGAAGCCTTCAAAATGATGGGCAAGGGCGAAGCAGTTGGCCTAGATGGAATACCCATTGAGACTTGAAAATGTCTCGGAGAGAAACTATTCAACCTAATTTTGCGAGATAAGAAGATGCGTGATAAATGGAGAAAGAGCACCTTAATTCCGATCTACAAGAATAAAGGAGACATCCAGAGTTATGCAAACTATAGGGGAATTAAATTAAAGAGCCACACTTCGAAACTATAGGAGTGGTTCATAGAAAAAAGGCTACGACAACAAACAGGGGTGTCAAAGAACCAATTCGGATTTATGCCTAGTAGATCGATGATAGAAGCCATCCATCTCTTGAGGCAGACGATAGAGTACTACAGACACAGACAAAAGGATTTGCATATGGTCTTCATCGATTTGGAGAAGGTGTATGATAGCGTGCCAAGAGAGTTTTTATGGAGGGCTTTGCAGAAGAAACCATGATTTAAGTCAAGGACTCTAAAATGAACCGAATAAACCATGATCTAAGTCAAGTCATGAAGGGATCTGGCCTTGTTACGCATAGCCTCGTACAAGAAAACTTAAACCGAGTACACAAATAAAATTCATGCTTTAGAGTTATCTTCATAAGAATGTATATAAATATTACAATATTTAATGATTAATTATATTGCTCCGCTTTCTATGTATTACCTTACTCTATAAATAGGGTCGATCTCTTATTGTATTCATATACAATAATTGAGGATAAAAAAAACAATAGAAAGGTTGTTAAAGGTCGTTCTATGTCCATAGTCCATTTTTATTGCTCAATTATCGTAACACATTATCAACGAGAGTCTTTACACAATTCTTGACCAATTACTTTATATTAATTTTAAAATGAGATTATACGCCCATGGCAAATTAGAAATATTATTGTCAACGTTGACAACAACTTAGTAATATCATAACAATTCATGTTTCTCATGTTGTTCATGAGAAGGATCAGACTGTTGATTGATGATCATAACGTCAAATTATAGTTGCATGGCAATGAAAGCGTTATATACTTAAGTTATATATTTAATACGTAACATGTTTGCCCTTGTAATCAATAAAAGACATCATCTTTCATTTCACTAGCGAACATACAACAACAACAACAGATCCAGTGCCTCAAAGGATCCCGCATAAGCGGGCTCTGGGGGATGGATGTACGCAACCTTACCCCTTCAGAGTGTAACTCTGTCGAAAGGTTGTTTCCGAAGACCCCCAATCTTATAGAGTTGCAACACAAGGACTTCCTAGGAGGTCACCCATTTTGGTACTATTCTCGCCCAAGCACGCTTAACTTTCGTGTTCTAATAAAATCCGGTGCATTAGTGCCTGGTAAATGAACCCTATTTCACTAGCTAACATAAAAAATGAAAACAAACTAATAGCCAGCTCGACTCAGTAACAAGTAACACAATTATATAAATGAGCCAAATTAATTCAAGTGTCATGTATTACTAATATCGAATTAAATTCGAATACTTTTTTCGAAATCTGGGCCTCATGTGGGGGCACAGACTGAAAGTTGTACGAATTAATATTTGGGCCGGACCCTTTTTTCTTTCTTATTTTGAGGTAATGGGCCGGAGAAGGGCCCACTGATAATGGGAACCCAACAAGTAGGGATGTAGATGCACAAATGGTTGTTTTTTATAATTGGTAAAATCCCTACAAAATATATAAAAATGAAAGGAAAAATCAGATAAAGGCAAAAAAAGAGCAATCCAAAACTACACACATCCAAGAAGGTCCACCCCGACAACAGAAACCTGACAGGGCCAAGAGCTGCCAAACCACTTATCTATTTGAGTATATTTGATTCTGAAAATTTAGATATCAGTTCGGTTATAAATACTATGTGATACGTGAATTTTGAGTGCAGCCATCTACTTATTATGCTGCATCTGAAAGAATGGAGTGCCCACATAATGCTGTGGCCCACTCGTATATTTATAGAACTATAATGGGCTTTACATCATATACAAGGCAGGCCCATTGGGCTCAGATACATACAATAATAATACATATACAATATAGTCTAACATCCCCCCTCAACCGAAGCAGGAGGTAATCGAATGCGAAGGTTGGACTTAAAAATCAGAAAAAGAGCGCGCGGAAGATTCTTCGTGAAAATGTCAGCAATTTGTTGGGAGGAAGGAATATGAAGCACTCGAACAAGACCTATCTGAACACGGTCACGAACGAAATGGATGTCAATCTCAACATGTTTCGTGCGAATATGCTGGACGGGGTTGGTAGACAAGTACATAGCAGAGACATTGTCACAGTAGACCAAGGTAGCCCGTGGAAGAAGAAGGCCCAACTTACTGAGGAGAGAACGGAGCCAACAACATTCTGAAACGGCATTGGAAACTGCACGATATTCGGCTTCAGCACTAGAACGAGAGACGGTGGGCTGTCGCTTGGAGGACCAGGAAAGAATGTTGCCTCCTAGAAAAACACAGAAACCAGAAGTAGAACGGCAAGTGTCAGGGCATTCAGCCCAATCAGCGTCGAAGTAAGCTATAAGTTGGTCAAGACGAGTCGGAGAGATAGTCAAACCATGATCAATAGTGCCCTTGATATACCGAAGGATGCGTTAATAGCCATCCAATGTGACGAGCGTGGAGCATGCATAAATAGACAGACCTGTTGAACTGCATAAGAAATCTCAGGACGAGTGAAGGTGAGATATTGAAGAGCACCAACAATGGACCTGTATAATGTGGGATCAGGCATGAGTTCGCCGTCTTCGAGAGAAAGCTTGGATTTGGAATCTGTAGGCGTGACAACAGGCTTGCAAGAAAGTATGTTCGCCCGGTCCAAGAGATCATGTGCATATTTAGACTGAGACAAGAACATCCCTGTAGATAAGTGAGATACGGAGATGCCGAGAAAGTAATTCAGATGCCCCAAGTCGGTCGTGTCAAACTCAGATCTAAGAGAGCGAAGTAGGTCGTGAAGTACCGCATGAGAAGAGGCAGTGAGAACTATATCATCAACATATACCAGTAAAATAGCCATGTCATATCCACGATGTAAGACAAAGAAGGAGGAATCAGATTTACAGCTGCGGAAGCCCACTTTTTGTAAAAATGTAGCAAAACGAGTATACCAAGCACGAGGAGCCTGCTTGAGACCATAAAGGGACTTGTTGAGCTTACAAACATGATCAGGATATTGTAAGCTAATGAAACCCGGTGGTTGCTTCATGTAGGCCTCTTCATTAAGAGTGCCATTAAGAAACGCATTTTTAACATCAAGTTGATGAATAGGCCAGTTGCGAGAAGTAGCAATAGTTAAGACAGTACGAACTGTAGCAGGTTTAACAACAGGACTGAAAGTTTCACCATAGTCTATGCCATACCTCTGTGTAAATCCCTGAGCAACTAACCGAGCTTTATACCGTTCAACTTGACCTGTAGCCATTTGTTTGATGCAAAAAACCCACTTGGAGCCAACGATATTACCATGAGACGGCGGAGGAACAAGATCCCATGTCTTATTACGAATGAGGGCATTGAATTCATCAATCACGGCATTCTTCCAATTATCATCAGTGAGAGCCTGTTTATAAGAAAAGGGTACCTCGAGCAGTGAATTATGAGCAATCATAGATGGTTTCAGAAGAGGTTTCACAATACCCGCCTGTGCACGGGTGACCATGGGATGAATGGATGAAGTAGAGGGAACCGAAGGCCGAACATGGGGAGGCTCACGCAGCTCGGGTGGCGCTGGGGGTGCCGCGGCAGGGGGTGCGGCAGCTGCAGCAGGTACGGGAGGTGGTGCTGCTACTGCAGCGGGCGCAGCTGGGTTCGGCGGCGGGAGCGGTGGTGCACCTGCGAACGGAGATAACATAAGCGGTGGGGAAAAGACTTGGTGAAGACGTGTCATTGTAGTTTGAGAAAAATATCCCAACCGTGCAAAGGGAAAATCTGCTTCATTAAAGACAACATACCTCGAAATAATGACTTTGTTAGTAGAAAGATCCAGACATTTATACCCTTTGTGACTTGAGGGATATCCCAAGAAAACACATAAAGCAGAGCACGGCGCAAGTTTTTGGGGTGTAGTGGCACTTAAATTGGGATAGCAAGTACAACCAAAAACACATAGGTGACTATAATCAACTTTCTTTTTATATAAACGTTGAAAGGGGATCTTTTTCTTGATGGAAGTAGATGGTAGGAGGTTAATAATGTGAGCGGCAACAGAAACTGACTCCACCCAAAATTCCAACGGCATACAAGCTTGGAACAAGAGGGAACGCACCATATTACCAATGGTACGATGCATGCGTTCAGCTTTCCCATTTTGTTGGGAGGTATGAGGGCAAGAGACCCTACTGAGAATGCCTCATTGCTGAAAAAGACCATTAAAGTCACGATTGATATATTCAGTGCCATTATCACATTGGAAATATTTAACTTCCACACCAAATTGATTCAACACAAGATTGCGAAACTGAACAAATAGGCCAAAAACCTCAGATTTGGCATGCATAGGGTAAATCCACACAAAATGCGAATAATCATCCAAAAATAACAAATAATACTTAAAACCACTGAAACTGGTAACGGGCGATGTCCATACATCAGAATGAACAATATCAAAAGGACGCGAAGTACTGGTTACAGACGCTTGAAAGGGTAAACGACTATGCTTACCTAGTTGGCAAGCATGACATAAACTGGACTCGAAAGAACTAGAGCAAGAAATGAATTGTTGCTTAACTAAAGTAGACAAAACTGGTTCTCCTGGATGGCCCAAACGACGGTGCCAAAGAGATCAGAGGAGACTCGAGACGCAACGAACGATGTATGGGAAGAGGATGATCCTGGAACAGTGAAGAGTGGCCCCGGGCTAACACAGCGGATGATGGTGGACTTCAACTTAGGATCCTCGACAGAAAAACCAAAACAATCAAATTCAAGAAGACAGTTATTATCAGAACAAAATTGACGCACAGAAAGTAAATTTTTGGATAGACCGGGAATGAGGAGAACTTTATTTAAAGTGAAATGACCTGTAGGGGTAGAAAGAAAACAAGACCCAATACCCGTAATAGAAAGAGACGCACCATTACCCACCAAGATTCTATCAGAACCAGTATATGGAGACAAGGATGTGAGGATACCTGAGTTATTTGTCATATGAGATGAAGCCCCACTGTCCATGATCCAGGAGGAGTCAAGAGTGGGGGTGGAATATGACTGTGGGGAAAACTGACTCGCATCAAAACTCGGGTAGAAACCATATCCAGTGGTATAAGCATTATTTGCAGGATGAAACTGTGGATAAGAGGATACATTACCACCAGGAGGACCTGAGCCAAACTGAGGCATGCGATATGGCATGGGCCACGGCATCGACCACGGCATACCCCTAAAATTTGAACCCCACATGTGGTGCATCCATGGATCTCCATAACCACGACCATTACGTCCTTGACCTTTACCATTACCTCGACCCCCACGACCACGACCATTACCTCTACCATTACCAAACTGATTGCCAGAACCGGGTGTAGATGAATGCTGACGAGCGAGAAGGGCAAGAGGGGGCTCAGGAGCTGGCACGGGCGGCTGCGCAGCCAGCGGTGGTGGCACGACGGTTGAGCCGGCAGCCAAAAGGAGAGCAGGGGCTGTGGTGTTAGCATTGGTTAAATGAGATTCTTCATTCATTAGTATGGAGAGAGCCTCAATAAACGAGGGAAAAGAAATTCTAGATGTAATAGAGGTACAAACAACATGAAAGTCTTTATCATCAGAAAGACCATCGACAGCTGCTAGAAACATATCAACGTCAGATATAGAGGCACGCATAGATTTAAGGTTGTCAGCCAGGGATTGAATTTTGGTGAGATATGCTAACATGGAGAGATTTCCCTTTTTAATGTTTGTTAATTCCCGTTTATATTGCAATTGACGTGATTGAGTGAAATCAGTAAAAAGCTTAGTAGTTGAACCCCAAAGAGATGTAGCAGTTAAATCATCATCATTACCACAAACAACACTAGCAAGGTCAGAGGAAATAGTACCAAGAATCCAGGATACAAGGAGATTGTCAACCTGTCTCCAATATCGATAGGTTGGATCGGTAGTAGCGGGTGGAGGAGATGAACAGTCCAGATGGTCGTCAATAGCATAACCCCGACAAGCGGAGATAAAGGAGCGGCGCCAGACTAAGTACGTTGACGGATCATTCAAACCAAGGGTAGAAGGTATGTGTTGTCGAATATTAGAGATGCCGAAAGGTGTGGGAAGAGCCGACATGGTGGCGCGCACAGTGGCGGCTGTGACGGGAGACGTGGTAGGGGAGGAATCAGCCATAGCTTAGAGAGAGAGAGGAGTGGACGACGGGCGTCGGTGACAGGGACGCGAGAGAGAGGACAAGGGTGGCGGGTTAGGCGCGACAGGGAAGGTTAGGGTTGGAGGGGTGGCGGCGCGACAGGGAGAGTTAGGGTTGCAGGGGTTGCGGCGGTGGAGGGCTGAGGAAGTTAGGGTTACGTTGCACAGTAACCCTTTTTTTTCTTTTTGGAAAGAATAAAAATTGAAACAAAGGCTAGAGTTTGCCTTTACAAGAGGGCTCGGGAGAGCTTTGATGCCATGAAAGAATGGAGTGCCCACATAATACTGTGGCCCTCTCGTATATTTATAGAACTATAATGAGCTTTACATCATATACAAGGCAGGCCCATTGGGCTCAGATACATACAATAATAATACCTATACAATATAATCTAACATAATCAATAGAAAAGAAAAGCATAACACAAACAGATCCCATGCATACAATCATTCAAACTTCTAACTCACATTGTTCTCTTCTGTATCTTAAACCTTGAAAGTCATTTGTGCGATATTATTCACCCACAATATGGTGTGAAAAATCAGAAAATATTTGGATAATTAACATCGAAAATGTAGTAATGATTTGCAATCAATCTATGATATTACTATATAATTGAGAGTAACGAAGTGAGAGTTTGAAAGAAAAAGAAAGAGAATGTGAGAGGATGTCAACAAACCTACGAATGAGAAAAATTATAGAAAACAAGTTCAAATTATCTTTCAAATTTCTATAATAACACAAAAAATAAAAATAAAAATATTTTTCAACTTCTCTAGTTGTAAAATTAGGCTTTTGAACAACTTTTTCGAATTTTCTATTCTAAACAGCCCTTAAGTAAACCAAAAAAGCTAATTAAAGCGTACCCAAATTAGGTATTTGGATATATATAGTATAGGATAGTTCCATAGGTAGTATAGTGGGTTCCGCTTAGGGAGGGATTATTGATTTAGTTTTAAAGAGTGTTTAAAACCGTGTACTCGCAGACGTATGTTCGTCGTAGTTAAGTTGGGTGTGCGAGTGTCATATCCCCAGAGAATCAGTATAAAGTTCAATTCAATGTTTATCGAGTAATTAAAATTGGGTTTTTGTGGCGAGAGAGTGAGTTACTAAATTAATAGAATTAAAAATGTTGTCAAATCAATCAATGATAATTTAGGTATGAATTATAGTTAGCCTAAATCGAATCCTATCATTATATTATATCACAACAATGACTTTTTAAGATTTAGCTTGTAAGCTCTAAACCTAGATTAATATCAAAGTAGGGCTTAGGGTTATGAACTAATCTAAGGCCCATCTTATCACTCTAAGTGTAGTGTGGCATTGATTATCTTAATAGCAACAATAAATTCCTTTGTCACTCCTTATCAAGTATTAGTTTGTATAAAGATTATGTTTAGAGTAGGGTACAACCTCAACCTTGACCACTTATGAAAAATATGTTATATTACAGTGTAGGCTACAAGCACAAGACAACACGCGAATAAAATTAAAAATTAAAGCATGGCTACAAGCACACAATAAGAAAACCAATCTTAAAGTATAAAATTCCCCACGGGGGTGCGAAAGTAGCATAACAAAAGTCATAATCACACATAAAACATAAATCGAGGACCTAGAAGGCTTATCATCCTTCACACCTAAACTACTAGTCTACTACTCCATAAGAGAAAACTCATAGATTGAAGATTCTCTTGATCAATGTTGACTTGACCCTTGCTTTGATCCCTATTACTCCGACCACTTGCGCTTCGACTTTTGAGAAATTCGGTCTCTCTTGATGACTCGAGGAAGCAGGAGAAGAGAAAATAGGGCCAAAAGTCCAAAAAATAGGTCATGTCTCCCCTTTATATAGAGGCGGCGTGCACACCACATCATTGCCTATAGATTGGACAAACGGTCGATTGATCGGCGCCTTACTGCGCCAAATCCGACAACTTGCGCAGTTAACTTTAAACGCGCCTAACTTTTGATTTGTAAGGAGATATGGGTCAAATATTATATCAAAACGTAGCTTTTGAAGAGGTCTACATGATCCCCTTGGTATCGTAAGTGGAATTGGATATTATTGGGTCATGAATGCTCTTCTTTTAATCTTTTACTCTTTTTAAGTTTGACTAATAACCAAAGTGCTTGACCGATTGATCCGTGCACCCAAGAAAAGACTTTTCTCGACCGAATCTAGACCCGGTGGATACTTCTTTTGGACACGTGGTCGAATTTCTCAAATGAGTCTCCAAATTTGTCCATTTGAGCCCGCTTTTGAAGATGTCCTTGCTCCAATGAGTTACAAGCCTAAATACACCAAAATTATGCAATACTACACATGTAATAGCCGAAAATATCGTAGGAATATATTACCAAACATGTAAAATACGAGGCACATCAATTATTCTATAAATATGGACATTAGTTGTATTACAAAGCGTCAATAAAATCAAATATCATATTTTGTGTTTCCTATCGTATTCCTTTACCTTCCGTAATTTAATGCTTTACTTTAATTTTCATCTATTATCAGATAACACATATTATCAAATTGCTAAATTATAAAAATAACAACGAATTAATAATTATTTACTATATAATAAATTTGTATTCTATATAAATATATTTGTTCAATTTATTTTTAGAGTATCTACAATACTTTGGATTTTCTAACGGGTGTCCAAAGTGCACATAATTAGACATAACAAATGCTCGTATTTATCTATTTTTTGTGACAATAAAAAAAGGTTATTATTGCACATAGTAAAATACATGCAATGCCATTTAATCAAAATGCATCACATTATTTATGAGATAAAATACCTCATAATAATGGCTTAATCAATCAAAAAAATACAAATACAGCGACAACAACAACAACAACAGTCCCAGTGCCACGTGGGCTCCCGCAATCAAGAAAATACAAATAATAATATATATTTATTATGTCTTATCAAGTGCTATTTGCACATCTATTAAAAAACTGTATTCATATTTGAAATAAGAAAAGTGTTTAAAAAAGAGTTATTTAGCAAAACGTCCTAATTTGAAAGGAAAAAAATTTGAAAAGTAACATCTTTACGAAATTATTTAACAAAATGACCTACTTTGTTAGAAAAACTAGGGAGGCGCTATTTCAAATGACTCCTCCTTGTAAAAACAAGTAAATTGCGCCTCCCTACTTTTTCTGATAAAGTAAGTTATTTTGCTAAATAATTTTATAAAAAGCTTACCTTTAAAATTTTTTTTTTTTTCAAATTAGAATATTTTGCTGGAGTTACAAGTAAATACCAAAGTGATTCTCTGTGAAAGAAACAAGAAAGAAGAGTACTCAAGATTAGATTCACTGCTGTCTTTGGATTCTGCAAACTCTAATTTACTTATTTCTTTTATTTTATTATTTACGTCTTTTTCATATTTTTTATTTTTGAAATTTTTGATAAATTAAAATTTAAGTTCTAAAACTAATTTTTATTTTTGCCTAGCAGTTTTTAGTTTAGATTTTCAAACTAAAAAGACTAAAACTAAAAATAAAACCTTTATTTGCAAAATATTATATTAATTACTTAAAAAGAATTTAAACTACATATATAAAATGACGTCAAATAAACTCTTTTGTCATGTTAGATATCATTTTCTGTTTAAAGTTTTTAGATTTTTAAAAGTAAAGTAAAAATAATTTTTTATCTTTTGAATTTATTATCACTTAGGTAGATTGAGATTTTGGCATTCATTACCTAGATATAATATTTTAATATATCCAATAAGTTATCTTGAGGTTTCAAAATTTTATAACTAGAATACCTTATGCCAAAATCAATTTTCACCGTAGAAAGTAGACTTAATAAATGATTACAATAATACATATGAGCTATATAATATAATATTTTCAACAAAATCATGCAAATTACGAAAAAAATTCTTTAATTATGACCAAAGATAATATATTAGGGAACTAATATGCCTTGTTAACATTTTACGATGACAATTCATGACATTATGATACAAGACACTTATATATTGTTATAATTATAATCCACATTAGCAATTTCTAAAAAAATCTATCGAATTTCAATATCTAGTAGATAAAATTCTTAAAATTCAAGATACCTTCCCGAGCTCGATACTATGACTTAATTCCTGCGGTCCCTACTGCCAAGTCTTCACATGCTGACTTGGCTTGCTTAGTCATTCTTTACTATATATTTTATACTTAAATAACATTGTGGTTGCCATTTTAGAGATTATGCTAGTTGATGATGATAAAGTGATTTCTCTGTCCCTCCTCAATTCTACTCTATGTTTCTCTCCCCTTCTTCTGTGACTTTCTCCCTTTTCTTATTAAAGGAACATACCCAATGCTTCAAGGGCTCCCACCTGTGCAGGGTCCTAGAGGGGGCGGATGTGCGCATCCTTCCCCTTTCAGGGTGTTAACCTAAAGAGAGGCTGTTTTTCTGTGCCCCCAACCTAAAGGTAAGGACTTCCATACTAAATCAATTATACTTATACATTTTCTTGAGCTCAATTATAGGGTCTATACTAGTGCAATACAATACAAATCTTCATTGATTGATATGTGATTAACTTTATTGATTCCTTTTTGGCAATTGTTATAATATTGAGATTAGATTTGAGGTTTAAAACTACATGGTGCCTTATTATATATACTAGTTTTTTTCCCCGTGCGATGCACGGGTGGTATGTCTGTGTACATTTTTTGTTTAATTGTGAAAATGTGCATTAACCAAAATAAATGTTATGTAAGTTGTACAAAATTTGCACTGTAGTAAGTATGCAACCCCTTTTACAAAAGATAGGAAACATGAAGCAAAATTAGCTTATTGTCATGTTTGCCTTCAATGCTGCGTCCCGTCAATTTTTTTCGGTCCCTGAAAGTATGTTGTTATTAGATCGTAGCATTTCCCTTTAAATTAGTAAAGCATGGTTTGTTACTTACCTCGATATTTAGTGCGTTTGTGTTATTTATTCTGTTATTTGTTAAGTATTTTGGCTATCTGCTGAATATTGTCATTGTCATTTTAGTTCTCTATTGATCCTGAGCAACAACCTTGATATGTAAAATGTTGTGCAAAATACAAATTTAATATATTGATGAAAAGGCTTATTTTGGGCCCAAATTAGAGAACGACGCATCTCAAATTGAGACAATCTTACCTTGAGGAAAATGTCATTAACAATGAGTTTGAAAATATTATGTTCTCAAATTCTAATTACTTATTTTAGTTAATATTAGATTTCTTAGAAATCAACAGCTAAATATCATTAACAGTTAGTTTGAGATTATATTTTAAAACTCTAATTCATGAGAAGGCTTTTGGGCCTAAATTGGAGAACAACACATCTCAAATTGGTAAAAATCTTACCTTCAGGAAAATGTCATTAAAAGTTAGTTTGAAAATATTATGTTCTCAAATTTTAATTGCTGATTTTAATTAATATTAGATTTCTTAGATATCAACAATTAAATATTTTTTTTTTGGTAAGTGCAATTAAATGTCATTAATAGTTAGTTTGAAAAGATTATGCTCTCAAACTCTATTTCATGAGACCACTTATTTTGGCTTTTAGTGGGTTGTGGGGTTAAGATTTATGAGAAGCCTTATTTTGAGATTTGGTAGGTTGTGGAAATGGGAAACTTTGCTATAATATAAGTAAGATATATATATATATATATATATATATATATATATATATATATATATTAAAATAATAAGATATTTAAATAATAAATTATTAAATCTTAAGATATCTGAGTGATAATTTTACTTATAATTAATTGAATTTAAGAAAATAGTGGGAAACAAAAAGGTATATAAAAACAAATTAAATTGTTTATGGGTTTCTATTTTAGAAAATGTGAAGTGGCAGATTCATTATTGGGCCTCAAATAAGGAGTACTTTCAGTCTGTTGCAGCCCTGAAAAATGATTTCCTTTGACCAACCAATCACATCTCCCTAATATTTTTATATCTACATTTATTTATTCTAAGGTTCAAAATTTTTATTTGGATAAATTATATAGCACTATCATAAGGTTTAGTATATTAATCTTTTAGTCTATAAATTTTGTAAAATATTTTTTGATCTAAAAAGTTATATGTGTTTAATAAGATAGTCCAAACATCTATATAAAAGATGAAAGTCGAGCTTGTTTTACACCTTTGCATATTACTATTTGAATTATTTTATTAAATACCTGTTACCTTTTGGAATAAAAAAATTATTTCATAAAATTTGTGTATTAAAAAATTAATACACCAAATCTTAGAATACTACATGTGTGTGGGGGGGGGGGGGGGTGCTTATGAGAGAGTGAAAGCGTGAAAGGAGCAAATCCTGACCTTTTATTATAATGGACACTCGAGATTTATTGAATATTAAAAAAATAATTTACGGTCCATAATCTTTAATGGGGCAGAAAGAAAGAAGGTGTAAGAGAAGAAATTTTTTTTCAACACTCAACAAATCTTGATCGTAAATTATTTTTTAATGTCCAACAAATCTTGGCCATCTATTACAATGGAGGGCCAGAATTTGCCCCTCTCATGCTCTATCCCTCTCGTAAGAACGCTATATATATATATATATATATATAAATATATATATATAATACTGTTATGATCATATATTTGAGTCATGTCAATTTTTATGGAAAAATTTCGTCAAACAAAGATAAAAGTTCGCCAGATTTCTATGGAAGACACTTATTCGTCAAACAGTTTCTCTTCAAGTTAACACCCTAAAGGGAGAAGGCTGCGTACATTCACCCCCCCAGACCTTGCATAAGCGGGAGCCCTTGAGGCACTGGGTATGTTCCTTTAAAAAGAATCAAATTTAATTTGAAAATATCTATATATTATGTTCCATAATAGCATTTTTCAACGAACATTTGATGAGTTCCGACATTGGGTACTTGATTGATATGATTTTTAAATCTTAATGTACTTAATTGCTAAAATTTTTAAATGCCAGTCATAACTTGTTATGTATATATATATGGTAGCGTTCTTATGCAAGAGTGAGAGCGTGAGAGAGGCGAATCTTAGCCCTCTATTGTAATGGAGGGCCAAGATTTATTGGACATTAAAAAAAATAATTTATGATCCATATTCCTTCAGATTGGAGGTCCCCGGAAACAGTCTCCTTTCCGGCCGGAAGGGGTAAGGCTGCGTACATCACCCCCCAGACCCTGCTTTCTGCGGGAGCCGTGAGGCACTGGGACTGTTGTTGTTGTTGTATTCCTTCATGGGACAGAAAGAAAGAGAAGGTAAGGGAGGATATTTTTTTTTCAATATTCAACAAATATTAGCAGTAAATTATTATTTTTTAATGTCCAACAAATCTTAATCGACAATTACAATGGAAGGCCGGGAGTCGCCCCTCTCGCGCTTTTACTCTCTCATAAAAATGACATTCTATATATATCAGCCCCAAGTAGCCCAAGCAATCGCTTGGGCCCCTAGAATTTAGGGGCCCCAAATTTTTCAAATTTTTATAATTTGTTGTATACAAAGGGCCTCATTAAAATTTTTTTCTTGAGGCCCGCAAATGGTAGGACAGGTCCTAGCTCTAGTGTTCGTGTGAGTAGTAGTTTTTGTGTTGTGATTTGTCTTAGGCGTTTCCACATCTTGTTGCCTAGTCATTTGTTTGTGATGGGGATAGAAGTTTCTAGCTAGTGTATATTCTTTGGGGTTGCTGGCTCCGTTATTTTTTGGTTTTAGCTCTGACTTTTTTTGTTCTTGAAGTCAGGTTTAGAGGCAGTTTACTGCTTTAAATGTTGTGTCTGTTTGCCTTCAGGTTTCATACTGCTCTTATGCATGATCGGACTTATACTTTTAATTATTAAAAAAAAAAAAACATAAATAGTATTTTGGATGATGTAGGAACATGAAATAATTGTGAAAAACTTGGAAGTGGTAAGCGTTCGTGACACAACATGCCGAGATTGACGCTAATTTAATGCTTTTCCAACCCCAACCAATCCTCTCTTGGATTCTTCCCATTCCACTACTTTTTGTATTATTATTATTATTATTACGTACTCATCTGACTTCTAATAAATAACAATCACAAAATTTTATTAAATTACCTTATTTTTAATGTTTTTGTCCTTCCTATTCGGACATTGCCTCGGTAGTAGGAGATAAGTGAGGGGATAGAGTGTTACATTATGCCAAAAGATTTGGAGTTCGATTCTTTCCTTGAACTTCTCCCCAAAAAATCCTTAATTTAGATGGCTCCTGTGGTATATGGTCGCCGCATATGGGTCAGGATTTATACTAATAGTAATATTACTCTTTTTTTAAATAGTGTTATAATCATAATTTTTTTGTTAGTATCGGGACAATTTTAATACAACAAGACCCGATAAAACTTTGTTATTACTCTATTCTTAATAAAAATTGTTTTGATAATAACATTAGCCTTTTCATTCGTGTTATTATAGGACCAATTTCTGTCATTATTAGAGCAATGATAGAACCAATTAAGTTTATAATTGGTTTTCAATGATACAAATTAGGGTTATTTACACCAAAGGTCCCCGTATTTTTCTCATTGTGTCAATTTAATCCTTATACTTTTAATTGTGTTGTTTTATTCTCTCTACAATCTACATTGTGTTAATTTAGTTTTTGATCAAATTTAAGTTAAATTATTGGCGTAATTTTAACGGCTCAATCACATTAGACGTAAGTTCTTGGAATATTGGGGTAGTGTGCTTCAATTTTGAAATCTTGTAAATTTATCTCTATCCCACATAGGAAAAATAGTGAAAGAAAGATTAGTTTATATATTCCTTTTTCCTTGTACTTGGTAAAGTTTTGAGGGGACTAGAGTGGGTTTTGTATACCACACGCGCACTCGTCCGCCCCGCCTCGGTGTGGTGTGGTGCGGATTTTACACTCTGCCATACCCGCCACTTTCCTAATTGTGGCCGAATTTCTTGCCCACAACCTTTAACTGATTCTAACTTACACATTAAGTATTTTTACCTATAAATACCGTGCTTTGGGGGGTTGTTTAATATACTAGAAAAATATATAGAAGTCGTTCTCTTCTTCTTCCCTCTGAAATTCTCTCTGTTCTTTCTTTGGTTACTGAGTAAGTTGAGGTGTACTCCAACCCACCACCTTAGAAGACACTCCTGTGTTGGGTGTCATATTAACCCTGGGAGTCGGAGTGCCTTACGATCCTGTTGTACCGTAGCGGGCGCATAATCGACTTAGGACAATGACGAACTCCACGGTGCAATAACTTCTTTCGATTCACTCTTTTCACTCTGAATCTTTTTATTTTAGTTGTTTAATTATCTTGTCTTAAGTCAAGTTGGTGTAATAAGAGGTTTATTGAATTCAGCTTTGTCTTTGTGTCATTTAAGTTCTATTTGCCCCCATCTCTAGTCTTGGTGTCTCGAATTTGAGAATTTGGTTACTCATTTGCCCATATTTTTCAACATAAGTAACCTACTACAAGTTTATTCATTAACTCAACTGAATCCAATTCATGTAACTTTTATTACCAATTTAAAGTACATTTTATTTTAAGGATCAAATTGACATAATATTAATTGTACAGAGACTAGATTGACACAACTAAAAGTATACATACTAAATTGCATAATGTGCAAAGTATACAAACTAAATTGAAATAATGGGCAAAGTACAGACACATTTGGTGTTAATAACCCTAAAAATTATTTTTACAATAATATTTTCCTATTTCATATAATACATACATTACCAAAGAGGGTACCAACACGCCGTCACCAGATTCCATTAGAACTCCAAAATTAAGCGTGCCTGGGTAAGAGCAGTACTAGGTTGGGTGACCTCCTGGGAAGTCCTCATCCTCAGGTTGGGGCCGCTCCAAAACAACCTCTCTTTAGGAGTAATACCTTGAAGGGCAAAGGCTGCGTATATCCACCCCCCAGACCCTGCTTAAGCGGGAGCCCTCGGAGCACTGAGTATGTTGCTTTTATACAATACATACATTAGAAAAAATTTTAAGTTGTGGACATTATTTATATATTATTAAATTCAACTATTAAGACATAATTATGTTTATATTTATTTTTTATCAACAAATATTATATAAATTAATGTACACATGATAAGAACTTTTTAGTTTATTTTTATATATTAAAGAATACATAAAAAAAAAGGTCCAAAAGTTTAACTTTCCGAATTGACTAGTTTGCCGTCCCTTTGCTTTTAGCCTATTTCATTGACTCCCCCTAACGCAACCCTATTAATTGATCCAACCAAAGGAAAATTTTTTTAGGTATATTAAAATTTAAGTATTTATTATTTATATATTTTAATATTTTAATATATAAAATGTATTATTTTCAAATCTGAAAGTTTTATTACTTAGGTATTGTATATTAAAATTTGTCTAATTTTTATCTATGTAGAATATTATTACGATAGGACGTACGAGATATGTCAGTATTTTTAGTAAAACTTCATTATATTACAATAAAAATTTATTTGATTCTAATGAAAGTTACCTATATTTTGCTAAAATCACATGTGATATTAGCAAGCTAAAAAAAGCAACAAAAAAAAAAAAAGAAAAATCTCTTAATCATATTCCAAGCTAGAATTTTCCAACAAAAATCCAATGACATTGAGATATAGATGCTTGTTGGGAATTTTGACCTGCCCATAAGCCATCCTACTTTGACCTCTTTGGTGCTAATGGCTGTCTCGCCAAGATCCCTGCCACCGAGTAGAGGTGGCCACCGGTCCGGGCCGGCCCGAAAACTAGCCCGGCCCGGCCCGGCTCGGCCCGGACCGAGCCCGGGGTACCCCAGGCCGGGCCTCTGGCCTTTATTTTGGCCCTCAGAGCCCGACCCGGCCCAGGCCCAACAGACCCTCAACGGCTCTTTACAAAAGAGACGGCTCTTTTGAATAGAGCCGTTGAATGGCTCTTTATTCTAAAAAAAAAATTATATATATTTTTTTATAAATACTTAAACCTTCCCAACCCATTTCCTCACCAAATCTTCAATCCTCTCTTCTCTCTCTATACATTCATCATCTCCCATATTCTCTAACTCTGCTAATTGCAAAAATTGTGCTCTAAAGTTCGAAGTTCGTAAAGTATTTGGCTGAAGTTCGAATTTCATTGTTCTCTCGTTTGAGTAATTTTAGTATCGCAATTTTATTTGATTCGCATTTTTAGTTATTTAATTTGCATTACTACTTGCATTTTATAAATACTAATCACTTATACTAATATGACACACAACTCTTCATCATCCTCTGGAGCCAGACGTGCTAGTTCTAGCTCTTCTCGGCCACCCAGAATCCCTAAAAGAAGTAGAATTGTCTTACTTGATACTGAAAAATGAGCTTTTATACAACCAGACCCAACACCCCCATACACTGATGATAGCATAGATTATGACTTTTCACAACAACAAGATTATCATGAGTCGGGTGGTGGTGGGGTTGGAGACTCACAAACTGATGAGAAACCCACCCCCACCACCGAAGCCCAGCCTGAAACTAGTACCGGTGTGCTAGTAGGCGTACGACTAGTGGGGTATGGAAGCACTTTACCCTTAATAAGACAACTAATAAAGCAACTTGTAAATTATGTGACCCACCTAAGGATTTTAGTCATCAACCTGGCAGTGGGACGGGCACATTAACAGACATATACTTAGGTGCCACCCCGAGCAATACCCAGAAAAGAGCCCACAACGTCTAGTACAGCAAGTGACTGGTGCACTTGCTAATTTTAGGTTCTCGCAAGAGAGCAACCGAAAGGGGCTAGCTAAATATATAATTTTGAGTGAAAGGCCTTTTAATACCGGCGAAGACCCAAATTTCGTCAACTACCTCCAACGAAATGTGAACCCCGCCATTGTAAGAATTCATCGGAACACCGTAAAGCGGGACGCTTTTACGTCGTACCATGGGATGAAAGCTGGGGTCTTCACACATTTTGTGACGAACACGAGCTTGTTCTCGTTGACGTCGGACGTATGGACGTCGAAACCCGGCCAACCTTATATGTGCATAACAGCACACTGGACCGATGAATCCTTCATCATCCAAAAGAGGATAATTCATTTTGGACTTTTAGATTGCCCCCACAATGCCGAGGTAATTACGGGTGTTATTATGTCGGCAGTCCGCGACTGGAGCATAGAGCGACGTATCTTCAATATTACGTTCGACAATGCTACCAATAACACTGCAGCCGTTACACATTTAGACAAATGAGACCCATGTTAGGTGGGAAGTGTTTCCATATTCGTTGCATTTGGTACATTTTGCATTTAATGGTAATGGATGGTTTAGATCTTATAAAAGCATCCCTTACCACCTTAAGATCCGTAATAATATCTGTTAAATCATCCAACACTAGAAAAAGAAAATTTAAAAATTTATGTAGGTTGCATAACATAGAATATAAATAATTTAAATTAGACTCCCAAACTAGGTGGTCGTCTACGGTAGAAATGTTAGAGCGCATTTTACCATACAAAGACGTTCTAATGGAATACGCCCAGAAAAATCGTGCAGAATGGAGCGATTACAACCTGGCCGGTATAAATTGGGAGACAATAGATCAAATTTGTAACTTTTTTAGCATGTTTAAACAGGCAGCGACATTTTTTCGGGTTGCTACTATCCGACCATGCCTCAAGCAATATCAAGATTGCTTGATATTGTCAATTGGATGGTGAGTAATGAATCCAACCCCGTTTTGTTCACATCGATTCAAGCAATGAAAGAAAAATTTGCCAAATATTATTCTGAACTACGACTTACATACCGCTTGGCAACTATTTTAGACCCTCGTTGTAAACGCGGGGGTTTCAACTTGTTTTGCCAACATTTTTTCAAGTATTTGCATCCTACTCTTAATATCGACACTTTCATTGCCGATGTCGGTAACGACTTGCATAGTTTATTTTCTCAATATTCCCGTCAATTAGCGTCCAATAATCCTAGTACTGCTGCAGTAGGATCTTTCATATCTAGTGGAAGTAGTTCACACACATCATATTCGTGGAAGCTGTTGGAGCAATTTATGCCCACAGTAGCCCCCACGTCATGTGATGAGCTAGATTATTATTTGCGGACACCGATGGTCTATATTTTCGGGCTGCTGGCCAACCCGCATTTTGATCTTTTACAATGGTGGAACACAAACCAAACCCAGTATCCCGTGCTTTCCACCATGGCACGTGATATACTAAGTTGTCCGGTGTCTTCAGTAGCATCGGAGTGTGCTTTCAGTCTTGGTGGCAGGTTGCTTGGAACGAAGAGGGCTAAGCTATCGCCGTCAAACTTAGAGATATCCGTGTGCTTGAAGGATTGGCTACTAGCAGAGGCAAGAGATCAACAGAGAATGAAGCTAGATTCATCGAGCGATGAAGAAGACGACAGCACAACTGATACCTCAAATGATGGCCTAGATACCCCCCAAGGCGTCTGATATCAACACTTTTGTATGTTAATTATTTACTTTTAAATATTTACGTCAAAAGACGACCGCACCCCCCATATGTCAAACTTTGTGTTTTTTGATAAACAAATTTGTACTTTTAAATATTAGGCCTCAACTGCGTTGTATTTATACTTGTATTTGTTACGTTATTTATGTACCATTATTTTTTTTATAAGATACTTACCATTACTTATTATATATTTTATTTTATTACATATATTTAACATTATTTTTTTTGAACATGTATATTTAACATTATTAGTGCACGAAAAAAAATGTATTTGTATCTCATATTATTTATCAATGAATTACAATAATTTTAGTATAAAACGACTTTGTATTATTTAAATTCTTTTTTCTGTAAATTTAACAGTGGCTGGCTGGCCGGGCCTGGGAGCCCGCCCGTTGGCCACCTCTACCACCGAGCTATGTGTTACTGTCTACTATCACCTCACAATTTACCCCCACATAACTAGCCTCCCGATTTCCATTCTCTTCAAGCAGCCTGGGCTAAGGTTGTCCTATCCTCGTACTCCTGATCCCTCATGTGTGACCTCAGAATCAGTGTCATAACTTGGCTTAGGATCCTCCTCAAGCATTGTCACTTATAACCCTATTGCTCTCTCGCCACAGGCCCAAAACATTCATCCCATGATTACTCGATCTCAGACTGCTTTCTATAAGCCTAGATACCTTCTCTCTATTTTTGTTGTCGCTTCGTTTCCTCAGCTCACATGTTATTCACTGCCTCAATAAGGACTCAAAGTGCAAAGAGGTCACAGAGTGTGTAGTTCAAATTCTTAAAGTTGTCATTGTAATCAGTCATGACCTAGGTGAGAGATACGGGTGACACGAAGTCATTCCCTAAATACTTGATTCATTATCGCTTTCTATCTAAATAAAAAGGTCATGGTAATAAAATGTAAATAACCCAAAATTTTATTAACAACTTTCCACAAATTTTAATATAAATACAAAAATTGGCATAATATTAATAGTACATGGATTATAAATTAACATAATTAAAAGTATAAAATTAAATTAATACAATAAACAAAATAAATAAACTTTGGTATAAATAATCCTTTCTTTCTAATATTTTAAGTTTGTTTTGGTAAACTTTTTTTTTTTTAGTAAGTGGTGTTTGTGGTTAAACCAAATAGGGTACCAACACTCCGTCACCGGATCCCATTAGAACTCCGAAGTTAAGCGTGCTTAGGCGAGAGTAGTACCAGGATGAGTGACCTCCTGGGAAGTCCTCACCCTCAGGTTGAGGGCATTGGGAAACAGCCTCTCTTCAGGTTAACACCCTGAAGGGAGAAGGTTGCGTACATCCGCCCCCCAGGACCCTGCATAGGCGGGAGCCCTTGAGGCACTGGGTATGTTCCTTTCCGGTGTTTGTGGTTAAGAAATAAATGCTAACAGCTCCACTGTAAACGAAGAAAACTGGGTACTTCAACATTGACTCTTGATTGATCCTGCAAATTTATAATCTTTCGCAGCTTTGTATATTTATTTCCCCATATCCTAAGTATTTCATATTTATTTATCCCTTCATTGAGTCAAAATCACAATATTAGAGTCTTGCGCACAACTTAGTAGTTGAAAAAAAAAAAAATCGCCTGGATTCTATTGATGTATTTTCAAAATACAGTAATAAATAAAGTGTCTGATACTTGTTTATAATGTGTTTGGCTTGATTAAGTTGGGTGTCGACACATATGTTGAGTGTTTCGACACACAGCTCTGCAGAAACGTCCTTAGGCATCTGTGTGTCGACACACGGGTCTATAGAATTGCGTGTGTTGAAGTAGTGTCAACACACAATCTTATAGTACCCTGTGTTTTGATGTGAGTGTCGACACTCAGTTCGACACACGGTTTTACAGTGAGCTGTGTGTTGATCTGTGTGTCGACACACAGCTTTGACACAACATTTTTTACCGTGGCTTTGCACGGTTGGAAGTGATTTTTGGTGGTTCTTTTGGATAATCTTTATGCTTTTTTTGAGCACTCTTTTTTTATAAATAAGCCCCCATATTTTGGTTGAAGATATACATTGAAATTACATGTGAAAGATTGAAAAGGCTTGATGAAAGATTTGTGTAAAAAACCTTGAAAGTTCATTCTCAAACACATCTCTCTTTCGTCCTTCCTACATATCATCTCACTTCATTGTTTTGGTTGTCATTGTATCTCTGAGACTATTTTTCTATACTCGAAATAAGTTTTGAGGACAGTGATTACGCGCCTCAACACCTGAGATTATTCAAAGTTACCTGTTTTGTAATAAATTCCCTAACAGATTCAATTTCTGCCGGAGGCATTTTCTCCCTAGCTTACCAATGGCAAAATATAGATATATATTGGGTTGTGTCCATTGTTACGTCTACAGTGGTGTATGATATCGAACTTGGATGGCGCCTCTTATTCCTGTAGTTCCCAACCAATAGGATATGTCTTAGAAGGACAATAATGATATTATATAAGTAATGTGAATATATGTTCTTAAAAATTTTTTAAAATGAATTTTTAATAATATTTTATTATAATATATCCAGTTAAATATGATTAATGTTAAAATTATCATTTATAATTAATTTAATAATTTATATATACATACTATGTTTATTTTATACGGTTTATATATATATAACTAATATTATAACGTTTTTAAATTTAATATCTATATATTTAATATATATCAATATTATATACTGTCATATAATATATTTCCGAATTTGAAAGAATACAATAACGTCCCACATGAGCGCGGTTAATAACTATTTTTAATAAATTAATAAATTTATACCATATAAAATTAAAAATATAAATAAAAACATAAAATCAAGCCTATTTATTTTCAATTATTTTCAATTTTGGTTATTTTCATGAATAACAACAACAATAACAACAGACCTAGTGCCTCAAGGGCTCTCGCATAAGCAGGGTCTGGGAGAGGTGGAAGTACGCAGCCTTATCCTTTTAGGGTGTAACCCTTCCGAGAGGCTATTTCTGATAACCCCTAACCTTAGGGTTGGCAACACGAAGACTTCCCAGAAGATCACCTATCTTGATACTACTCTCGCCCAAATATGCTCTACTTCAGAGTTCTAGTGAGATACAATGTCTTAGTACTTAGTAAATGAACTGTATTTTTGACGCATGAATAAAACACAAAAAATAAAATTGACATGGTCAAAGATGGACCACGAGGGAAGAAAATAAGAGAGTACAGTATCACAATTCACAAGTTCAAACTGGGATTTGCTTTGACTAACGAGAGGACAATTACAAACATGTCATCTTCCAACATTCTTCTTAGATATATAAACTAAGTACAATTTGATTCACAAAAATAATATTATTATCATAGTAAAATTATAGTATTTAAGGCAATTTTCTAGCTCTTATTATTTACAAGTTATATAATTGCTCTGGTAATAATAATTTTTGCACTAATAATAACGACCTCCTATCGTTTTCATTATATTTTGTTGACCCTGTCATTTTTATCGATGTATTTTTAGTTGTGTTAATTATTTCTTATATTATTTTAAATGTTATAATATTATCTGGAATACCTAATTTCATCCTAGATTCCGGTAGAATTATGCCAATTCAGCATAATATTTCCCAAAGGAAGGATCTATTTAAGACATTGTAAGTAATAATATAGGCCAAATGATTCTAGAACAGAAAGAATCGATGAACCATTGATTCAACCAAAAAAGTTATTTAGAAAAATATTTTCTTTGTAAATTATTTTTAATTATTTTTTGTCTTCCTAATTAAAGAAAATGTTTCATTATATAAATTTGTATAAGGTTCATGTTTGGCCAAATTAAAGTCAAAATAAACCATATGATTTGAGATTACAACAAAAAAATTCCCCTCCACGATTAACATGAGATTATAAATCCATCTCCTCTAGAGGAAAATATTTTCAAAAATTATATTTGTTTCTATGAAGTTATATCAAAAAACATCAAAATTAGGATGATATATCATTTTCCATCAAAATAAACTGAGTCTAAAGCAATAATTAACTACATTCGTGTTGCTAAGGGAGCCCATGAACACCACCCCCACTACAACAATAACAACAGACCCAGTGCCTCAAAGGCTCCCACATAAACGGGGTCTGAGAGGGGTGGATGTACGCAGTCTTACTCCTAAGGTTTTAAAACACCACCCCCGCTATTAAGTACATATGTCTGAAGAAGGACCACCACAACTAAAGAAAATGAAAGACAAAATGGAGCGGGTCACCAATTATTTCAAGTTAGATGATGATGTTTGTTGAGTGGACTGACAAAACTCCAAATCAAAATAACAAACATACAATAAAAAAAAAAAAAAGAAAGACCGAGAGATTCCAAATTTACGTGGTTCAGCTTTAATCTACGTTCAAGGAAGTGAGCATAATAATTTATCTATTTCTGAGAAAGTTTATATAAGACGTCTTAAGACTACTACCCTATTCGTCGCAATCATAATATGCGCGTATGTATGTATTTATGTGTATACACCCAGACACTAAACTTTAGTGTGGTGTCGGATGGGTTAAATTTCTATTTGGCTTTCCCGTATAAGAGTAATAAAGTGATCTTTAATAAAGTAAAAATACTTTATTGAACTTTTTTAGATGTTTACCAGACATGTAAAATTATTCTTAAATAATATTTGACTCGGTCTATAAAAAAAAGGATCTATTTATCTACTCTTAGACTGAAGGGTGCAAAAAATGCTCGTTTTTAAAGCGGAATAAATTAAATTAGATTACTCCCGCTAATGATTTTAAAATAACTTGTGAGGAAAGTATGATTAAATAGACTCTAGCTAATGTAACTTTGATAACAAAGGATCAACAACTCACTTTCCCACATTCTTGATAAAGATAAAATAAAATGAAAACAAAATTGAAATAACAAGATGTTAATTTGGTGTAGCAGTGTGATGAGAAACGGAAACGTAAAATTTAAATTGAGCACGTTAGTTCGAAAAGAAACTTGGAATTCACTGAAAGAGAGAAAATAACTAGGGTTTTGTATTCTTAAATTGATGAACGAGCCATACAACAATTATAGCAAGTATTTATAGAAAAATAAGAAACTCTAAAATATAAAATTATGAAAATACCCCTAAAACTGCGAAATTGCAAAATACTCATTTGGATTTCTTGCGGTCCAATTGCTTTATAAATACTTCGGCTACTCATTCTACATCATAGTGAGACAACTCACCCCTTAGGTATAAGGTCTTAAGTCTGAAGCTCATCTCACTCGTCTTCGAATATAGGTGGCCCGTATTAGAGTATTATTGTCCGACTTTAGCTTCTAAAAAATTAGATAAAAATAAAGAAGGTTGTTATTATTATCATTATAGATGAAACAAAAATCAAGTGGATAAAAATGAAGTCAAATTTAACTTTTACCAATGGAATTCCCTGTCAGGCAATTTGAAAACTACCCAACTTTTAACTTTACCCACTCCCTTTCTCTGGATATTATTTTAGATTATGCATTTTTAAAATGATTTTTCTAATTTAATATGATATAATAAATGTAGTCGAATTATTTAATTTTTTGATGGATTTTTTTTTTTTTTTTTGTGGATAATTTAGCGTAAGCTCAAAGATAAATGTCAAGTACACAGGCTAAAATACGACAAACATGATACAAAAATAGAAGAAAACATCAAATTTACCACCGCCACAACCATCTAATATAACAAAAGAAAAATAATTCTGTTTGACCACCTAAGAATAGACTCAATATTTTTAACCAACTTATCTTCTTTATAAGGAAGGTCATGACACTAGGGCTGTAAACAAACCGAACGTTTGATAAACTATTCGTGTTCGAAATCAATTATCGCTTGTTCGTGTTTATTATTGAAGCTTGATAATTTATCAAGCCAAGTCCGAGCAGACTTGATAAGCTCAAAAAGCTGAGTTTGAACAAGGGAATGCTCTACTCGTTAATATTCGCAAACTGTTTGATAAGGGCTTTGTAAGGAGCCCGTTAAAAGTTAAGAACTCACTAAAAGCTTGTTAATGACTTGTTAACAGTTAATATTAACTCTAAAATAGTTCGATAATGGCTCGATAGTAATTCGAATAGCTCGCCTCAATAGGGAGCTCCATTCGATAATGAGCTCGGGTTGGCTATGTGCTCGATTTTGCTTGATAGCGAACTTGGCCCAGCTCGATAAGGAGCTTGAATCCGCTCGATTAGCCTAACAAGCCGAGCTTCGAACACAACAAAGGGTTTGGAAGCTTGACAAGAGCTTGGCTCAAGCTAGAGCTTGATAAGACTTATACAACTTGAGTTCGAATAAGAGGGTGCTCAGCTCGGCTTGGCTGGTTTACACCCCTACATGACACCAAGCTTCAGCCCAATATTCAGCTCGCATTAAGATACTCCAAAACAAGTCCTCATCCCACTTGTCTTTATCAAAGATTATCTTATTTCTTTTGTTCCACAACACCCACATCGTTATAAAGAAAAATGTGCGGATAAACTGGAACAAATCGATATACTTTGATACCAATTTGTTAGGGAAATCTTGATGCAGAAGCGTAAACCCTAATCACATGATTCGATTCAAATAATATGATTCACACAAACGAGAAGTAAACAAATATATGGAGAAAAAAAGAATAAACACGAACACACAATATTTACGTAGAACCCCCTCTACAATCGAGAGGGGAGAAAACCACGGGTGGAGATGGAGATTCTTTATTGATATTGAACAAAAGAATTACAACAACACTTCCTCTGAACGAGATCTATGAAAGAATTACAATCACTTTCTCTTAACTCTCGTAGCACTCAAAATCTTAATTAGAGGAATTACAAAGTCACCTCTCTCTCAATGGCGGCACCTCACACTTTAATTGGATCACACATGACGCAAACCCTACATCCTAATTTATAGGCGCAGGTCTGGAAGGTACTGATCGAGCGGCCCTCTTATGGCCCAAAAAAGCCTGAAACTTTCCTTAAATAGCCCGATCGATCGCGCTTCCCTCCCGATCGATTGGTGACCCCACGGCAACCCCATAAACTTAAAACAAATAATTTGAGACATAAACCTAACAAATCTCCACCTTGGCTCAAATTACATACATAAAAGAATTTCCTCCACCTTCTCCACTAAACACCCCACACACGGGGTTATCTCAACAAAGCACGAAACCTAATCGAGTTCGAGCGAAGCTTGAACTTCCTGCTAGGTAGCAACTGAGTGAACATATCTGAGAGGTTATCAGCAATGCCAATCTTCTTCTTCTCTGAATTGGCTCTTGACACATTATCTAAAACAGCCACCTGTTGCTGAACTGTGTTACTCAACTGAAACTGAACTCCCTCTGGCCTATTCACCTGACTTGAATCACAATCAACTGATGACATCTTCTGTGGAGACAATAACAAAGACTCACCAAACGTGACACGTCTACTTGTCAGGAATTGCTTGAAGCGAAAACCTTTGTACTTCTCATAAAGCCCTTGTTCACAGACTATCATTCCTGTAGACTGACCACAAAAAGAGCCCCTCACACTGTGCTGAGACAGACCCCTATCACCTGAATGATCCAATCTCAAACGTCCTGAATTTGTGATCTCTGGTTCTGTCAACATTAAGGATGATGAAAATGCTACAACAGATCTTGCAACTGTGGAACCAACAAGCTCATACAGAGTACCTAGCCTTCTGCCTTTCATAACTGTCAATGCACCCTTAACGACCCTCAAAACTCCACCTTCAGCTGTGTACTTGTACCCTTTGGACTCAAGAGTACCTTAAGAGATGAGATTTTTCTTCAAATTAGGAACATGGCGAACATCGCTCAAAACCCTGATAGTGCCATCGAACATCCTAAAACAAATTGTTCCCATACCCAGAACTTTGCATAGAGTATCATTACCCATCAAAGCAACTCCACCTCGAATGAACTTGTACGTGGAAAACTAATCCCGGTTGGGACATACATGATAGGAGTAACCCGAATCCAAAATCCAACTATCTCTCAACCTGGATTGAGGTTCAGACATAGACAGTAGAAGATCGTCATTCTCATCATCCACAACACTAGCTACTATGGATCTCTGGTCAGACCTGTTATCTGCTTCAAGTTTTCTTTTAAGCTTATAACAGTCTTTCTTAATGTGCTTCTTATGACAGTAGTTACAGGTTAGGTCTTAATACCTATACTTAGACTTGCTTCCACTATGATCATACTCAGTTCTCCCCCTCACAAATAAACCACTACCTGAGTTATTAACAGAATCAGATAATTCTCTATCTACTCATTCTTTACTCAGTAGGTTTCTCCTAACTTCATCAATAGATATGGCTTGTCTACCACCATAAATCATGCTTTCAATAAAACCCTTATATGAAGTAGAGAGAACATAACAACAATATTGCCTGATCTTCATCCTTAGGAACATTATCCAATTCTTTCAAATCTTGAATAATTGAATTAAATTCATTGACGTAATTCTTAAGTGACGTACCTTCTGACATACGAAACATGAATAATCGGCGCTTAACTGCTAGTTTGTTGGCGACATACTTGAAACAGAACATATCCTGCAATTTCTCCCACAACTCCTTAGCTATTTTCACTTCTAGAACTTCTGTCAAAACGTTATCGGTAAGACACATCTGAATTGCTATGAGTGCCTTCTCATCTAACTCCTCCCATTGTGCTTATGTCAAATTCTCTGGTTTCTTCTTTTTTTCATCTAAAGCTTTCTTCAAGCCACTTTGAGTCAAGAGGCCCTTAATGCAAACCTGTCATAAACTGAAGCTCCCCTTACCACCAAACTTCTTAACTTCGGATCTAATTGCGGACGTCATAGTATCAAATTGAAATAAACAGGGCTCTGATACAAATTCCACCCAAGGCTCTGAACCTGGCTCTGATACCAATTTGTGCGGATAAACTGGAACAAATTGATATACTTTGATACTAATTTGTTAGGAAAATCTTGATGCGGAAGCGTAAACCCTAATCACTTGATTCGATTCAAAAAATATGACTCACACAAACGAGAAGTAAACAAATATATGGAGAAAGAAAGAACAAACACGAACACACAATATTTACGTGGAAACCCTTCTACAATCGAGAGGGGAGAAAACCACGGGCGGAGATGGAGATTCTTTATTGATACTGAACGGAAGAACTACAACGACACTTCCTCTGAACGAGATCTATGAAAGAATTACAATCACTTTCTCTTAACTCTCGTAGCACTCAAAATCTGAATTAGAGGAATTACAAAGTCACCTCTCTCTCAATGGCGGCGCCTCACACTTTAATTGGATCACACATGATTCAAACCCTACATCCTAATTTATAGGCGCAGGTCTGGAAGATCCCGATTGATCGGAAAACACCCGATTGATTGGAATCGGGCCGATCAATCGGCCCACTTAAGGCCCAAAAAAAACCCGAAACTTTCCTTAAATCACCTGATTGATCGGGCTTCCCTCCCGATCGATCGGTGACCCCACGACAACCCCATAAACTTAAAACAAGTAATTTGAGACATAAACCTAACAGAAAAGTAATATCCAAATCTTCTTTTCAACCCTACCACATACCCACAAAAGTCCATTGCTCAAATTGCTCTCCTAATGTGTTCCAGAAAAATAGCTCTTTTAATCAATTATTATCGGATATTATAAGAAAAGTGATATCCAAATCTTCTTTTTTGATAGATTAATCAATTATTATTCGATATTATGTCTTATATGTGATGCATTTTGATTTGAGGGTAGACCTGGCAATCAGGTCGGATCAGGACGGGTTGGGTCAGCTCAGGTCGGGTTAATGTCAGGCCGGGTCTATCTCGGGTTGAGTCAAAATCGGGTTGGGTCAAGCTTGGGTCAGGTTATTATCGAGTTCGGGTCGACCTCGGGTCAGGTCAATCTCAGGTTGGGTCGATGTCGGGTCAGGTCAATCTCAGGTCGGGTCATCCTTGGGTCAGACAGGATTTCAATTTGATTCATCAGGATGTTTTGATAATATATTTATTCAACTTTGAAAATTATAACTTAAACAATGACAAAAAATGACAATAATTATCTTATTATTTAGATTCTATAATAAGTTGGTCTTTATTTGTGTCATTTTGGGTTATAGGACAAGTTTGGTTCATATCTTGGGTCATCAAGAGTCGGGTCTAATCCAGGTCGGGTCATTTCGAGTTTCGGTCAACTCGGGTAGGGTCAAATTCAAGTTGGTTCATTTTCGGGTTCGGGTCCCAATAAATTTAAAAATTTTCTGGTTAGGGTCGGATCATTGGGTCAGGTCACATTTTGCCATCTCTATTTGAGGGTATTGCATATATTTTACATAAGTGTAATAATAACATTTGTTTTTTTTGCTAAAAGGCAAGTGCTAAATTCTTATGATATCAAAAGTTTATGTACAACGTATATCAAAACGATAACAAAATTTTATAGCTCCAGGCTACTAAAACATTATATCAACCTAGTCACAACATTGATCAAGATCTACCTAAACACAAAATTGATCCTATAAACTAAATTTTGGATTTCTCTTATCACCGGCATGGTTCCCTCGTTTGCCCTTCGAAGACTCTCATGTCCCTTTCCCTCCAAAGCACATAAACAATTGCTGTAAGCATGCTCGTTTAACATTAGAATCTTCCAACCTACTTCGGATCTTCCTACCAAACCAATCAAAACAGTATTTGAAGCTCATAGTAAAAAGGATTCCACTTCAATTTCAGATATCTTTCTACCCCCTTCTTACCCATGCATAGTAAAAAAAAAAGGTGTTCTTGAGATTCACGAGCTTGATGACATCACCGGCTAGCTAATGCCACCCCCTCTTGTTTGTAATCTATCCTCAGTCAGCAGACCATGTGATCCATAGAATGGAGCTGCGTTTAGGAAAAGAGTATTTAGCCCATATTGTTTATCCCTAATGTGTTTTCTCCGTCTTCGCTTGGATTAGGTGATAAGCCTTTGCACTTATGAATTTACCCTCTAAACTGCAAGCCTCAAGCATAGCCTTAGCTCCCTGCATTGAATCATATTGTTTTATAATCATATCCCGACATTGCAACAACATTTTCCTATTCAAGGAGTCATTATTCAATACTTCAATCTGCCAAAAATCATGCACTTTCATATAGATCTGATGAACCCATTTGGCCAACAAAGTTCCTGGATACTCCACAACATACGCATCAACTGGGCTAAGTTCCAGCTTTGAATCTATTTTATGCCTAGTATGTCTTTGTTGGTAGGTCAACAAAGTTTATTCCAGGCTTGAGGAAAAAAAGTCCTTGTATTCCTCTTTGTGCCTCTCCACAAGGAGGCCAAAAATAATCTTTGTAGCTCTTTCACAACAGCTTTAGGTAAAAGAAAGATGTTACCCCAAAACAACATAACACTCATGAAAACAGAATTAATCAACTCTCTTTTCCCTGCATACGACATTTTCTTCTGATGTCAGCTAAAAATCCAAGATTTGATTTTATCGAACAAGAGGCCAAATTGATCCACTCTCAACTTAGTTCCCGAGATCAGTATACCCAGATACTTCAAAAGCCCAGACCTTGAGCAATAGCCTCTCTATCGGCCTGATCGACCCCAACGAAACATATACGACATTTCAAGACATTCTACCGTAAACCTGAGGCATCTATAAAATTAAGGAATTTCCTCCATATAGCATTAATTGATTCTCTATCTCCTCTAGCAAATAGCAATAGGTCATCAACCAAAATCAAATGATTAAGATTCAACTTCTTACACTTAGGATGATATTTATATGATTTGTCAATCCCAGCACCCTCTAACTCTCTCGATAGATACTCCATACATAAAATAAAAATGTATGGGAAAATCGGGTCACCTTGCTCCGAGGAAAAAAAAAACCCACAAGCTCACCATTCATCTGAATTGAAAAATATGGCATCGTGACACATTGATTAATCCACTCTATGAACTCATCCGGAAAGTTAAAGCCCACAAGCAAATCAAAGAGGAAATCCCAATTCATCGTATCATACGCTTTTCTAATGTCAATTTTCACGAAGCATTGGGGCGACATATATTTCCTAATGAAATGCTTAATAATCTCCTGGCCCAGTAAAATGTTATCAAACATATACCAACCCCAAACAAAAGCTCCTTGAGCACCATGTTTAAAAGGTCGTTTTCAAAATTGTATTATTACAAAAAATAGATAACTATGTGCATTTATTATGTTTTATCAAGAGCCGCTTGGGCACCCTTTTAAAAAAGCTGTTTTCAAAATTGTATTTTGGTAAGTTATAATTTCTAAAACAACTAAAAATGTTCAACACTGAATGAGATTATTTGTAAATATTTATTTATTCTTCTAATTCTAATTATAGGGTTGTTTCAAATATTTGTCCCTTTAAACTTTAATTTATTCTCTCAATTTTAAATTTATTATGGAGCTATTAGAGAGATACTGAGCATAATCCACTGAATTATAGTGATGTATGATACCAACTTTAGACGAAGTTGAGTACCGATATTGACTTCAAGGAGTCGAGGACAACGACAGTGAGCACAAAAATGGGGTAAAAGACATCAACAAATATAAATGCAAGGCCCAAAGGCAAACATCGTGATATTTTGTCACATCTACTGGTGTAAGTCCGCTATCATCATTAATGGGGTAAATGTAGACAGATTTGTAGGGCTTGACAACATGAAAAAGGCACAAAAGAGAATTCGTCGAACTATAAATTTGAAGACAGTAAGGAGGATTTTTGACAATGTTGTTGAATAGCGTGGGGATTAAAAACTTAGCAGTCAGATGAAAATCGATTGAGGCAAAACTCAAGATGATGAGGAATGTTAATGTTGAAGGCTACTTTTAGTCCTTACAGCTAGGAACCCGTCGCTATCTTTTATGCCCTGTTCATTTGTCATTTTTTTTTTTTTTATCAACATTCATTTGTCATTTTGAATCGCTGATCTTTTGTGGTGATTGAGTTCTTCAATTTGTATTATAGTAGTTTCCTTTACTTTAGGTGCACTAGTTGTTGGATATTATATAAAAAAATATATCTTTTTGTTTGTGATTTTGAAGTTTAATACATAATTTTGACAATGTTATTTATGTTCTTAAGTTATTGATAAACTAGCAGTAAATATATTACATGTTTTTAATTGTTAGAATAAGCTATCAAATTAACATTAATAAGCATAGTTTAAATTATCTTATGCGGGATAGTCTATTAAAAATCTGTACATAATAACAGTAGTATACTACTCAAATACCTAACATGTTTATATAAATAGGTCAATCGTGTTGAAAACAGGTTAAATGGGTCAAACCCAAATTCAACCCAAGTATCTAAACGGGTTAAACGGGTCAACCCAAATTCAAACCGGCTTTAAAAGCCCCACCCTAACCCGCTATCTTTGTAACGTGTTCATGTCATGTTATCGCATTGTGTTAAATTTTTTCAGATCTAGTCGACACACACGGTGCAGACAGAGATGAAGGGATTTGGGGGTTGTGGATTAGAGAGGGAGAGAGAGAGAAATGTCAAATGTGTTTGACTTGTTTATGAAAAAAAAAAAAAATTTTGATTAAAACGTGTGTTTTTTATTCAAAAAAAGGTTTAAGGTGTTTAAAAGCTATCTAATCTAAAGCTATCTAATCTAATCTAATCTAACTTATATATTACTAGTGTTATCCCATGCGATGCATGGAGGCTGTTCACGATTAAAAAAAAAAAATTGAAATGTTATGTCCCACATGTCTCATTGTTTTAATCTTGAATTAGTACTTCTAACTACTAACTTTTTGTTGAAATTTTCTTTCTATCCTTAAACTATTTTTAAAAAAATGTTATGCTAAATTAGTTTAAAATTTGTTGACTCAAAATCTTATATGCACATATTTAAAAAAAATGCAAGTCTCCAACTTAAATGTAAAGGTGAATTCATTATTAAGGAAGTTATAGCCTATAATGTTTAGAATTAAAGTTTGAAAGTTTTTGAAAAAAGTAGGGACTTTACAATAATATATAAGATAGATTTGTATTCAGTACCAATAATTATATCCTTCCTTTTAATTGATTTAATATTCAATGTACTTAATATTGACCATTCATGGCCTTGTGTGCACCATTGTATTAAGTATCGAAGTAAATGTACAGGACTTGGGAAGATGATTATTCTTTGACTACAAAATAGGCCTTGGTTCTCACGCCTATGTAGGTACGACAGTTTCTCTTTATCTGTATAATACGACGAGTTTATCGCAATTAAAATTTAAAAATTCTTTGGCTAAGTAAGGTATTGCGAAAGCTTTGACTGTCAAATGTTAAAATTAAAACAAGAATAAAATTGCAAAAACAAAGATTAATACTTGCAAAATAAAGGTGAGAGAAGAATGATTTTATTTGAACAAATACTTACATCAAGAATGACAAATATAACTAATGCCCTCAAGGTAGCATAAAACACGAAAGACGACATCAAGATGAGGTGCGCGGGGATCATGCATGAATTGACTCAAAACTCGAACAGCATAACTAATGTCTGGATGGGTAATTGTCAAATATAACAATCGTCCTACGAGTCTCCTATATCGGCCGTCATCCTCTACACGGTTACCAACCCCATCTGCTAGACCATGGTTTTGAACAATCGATGTGACAGCTGGTTTTCCACCCAAAAGGCCAGCCTCACTAACAATGTCTAGAATGTATTCCGTTGACTTAACATGATGCCCTTTTGGGACCGAGTTCAATGCCTAGAAAATATTTTATTAGTCCTAAATCTTTTATCCCAAAAGATCTATTTAAAACATTCTTTATGTGGGTTATGTGACTCAATGTCATTCCCGGTTATAAGCACATCATCTACGTAAATGAGAACAACGGTGTAAGTTAACCCACGCATGAAAGTAAACAACGAGTAATCCGACTTAGATTGTTGAAAACCCATTTCAATTAAGGTCATGGTAAATTTTGGGTTCTAGTTGCGAGATGCTTGTTTAAGCCCATAAAGGGATTTACGAAGGTGACAAACTTTCCCTTTATGTTTTTTGTTCGAAACCCCGTGGAAGTTTCATGTAAACCTTCTCATCTAAATCACCGTGAAGGAAAGCGTTGTTAACATCCAGTTGTTAGATAAGCAAACTACGTGCCTCGGTAACAGCTAAAACACACTGAACGGTCACAAGTTTAGCAACAGGGGCAAAAGTGTCGTGATAATTTATACCTTCCACTTGAGTGTAGCCCTTGGCAACAAGATAGGCTTTGTATCGCTATATGGACCCATCAGATTTATACTTGACCTTGTAGACCCACTTCGAGTCTATCGCCTTCTTCCCAACCGGTAGAGATTCAAGAGTCCAAGTACGATTTTCTTCGAGAACCTTGATCTCTTTCTCCATAGCCTCCCTCCAATACTTGTATTGTACTGCCTGATTATGGGCACATCACATCTAGTGATGGCATTTAAAACAGTCAAATAAGAGTTAGAAAAACGTAAATTAGACACAAAATTAGAGATAGGATAAACTATATCAGAGTCGGCTGATTGAGAGGTAGCGGGAGAATGTGCTATAGAAGATGGCACATCAATAACATAATCTTGACATTTCGCGGGCATGGAACGAACATGACTACTTCTCTTTATGACCTCCACTCCAATATCAGGACTTGAGTCCCTCACTGTTGTCGGTTGACAGTCCTGTATCGGCCGACCTGCTGTCGACCGGTTCTCGGGCTGTGGGTTCGGCCGGACCTACCAGGGGGACTGGTTCTGCTTGAACCGGTTCCTCTATGTCTAAATTAGGATGTTGTATGTTAGGTTGTTCATCATGAGTTTGATTTACTACACCACTTTTCAAACATAGCATAGTGTCTTCATAAAATTGAACATCCCTAGACACAACAATCTTATTATTGTCCAAGCTAAAAATTTTGTACCCCTTTTGACCATGAGGATACCCCACAAAGATACCCGAAGAACCTCGCTTATCAAATTTGTCGTTAGATGGATTCTTAACATGATAGTAACACATACATCCAAAAACCTTCAAATGCTCATATGAGGGTGTTTTACCCAACAAGACTTCATAGGCACTTTTATTCTTTAGCAAGCTAGTAGGCATCAAGTTTATCAAATAAGCAACCTTGAGAATACACTCACCCCAAATTTCTTAGGTCAGCCACAAAAACGCCTCTTTTTTACTCTGAACCACATATGCCGAGGGAGCAACCGGTCAAGCCTCCAGAAGATAAAGCCCATCGCTTTGCCAACCCGCTTCAGTCAGCTTCCTCGAGTATAGGTCCTGAATGTAACAAAAATCAATATGAAATGTTAACGTACATTTTCCATCAAGGGTTAATTTGCTCACTGAAAATTAATTACAACGAAAACCAGACATTTACAACACATCACGGAGAATAAAATCATCGAAAATGTGAACTTTCCCAATGTGAGAAACCAACAAACTCGTCCCATTAGGCAACCTAACCGACCTAACCGAATTGTTGGGCACAACGTCTAACATACAAGATAAAGAGGAAACCATGTGGTCGGTAGCACCCGTATAAATAATCCAACTATGACTGGAAATAGAGACCTGACTTGTGAGATTTAGGTGAAGTCGAAACCGACCTGAGTGAAGTCAATAGTTGCTGGTATTGGTAGGTGACAACCCCATGATTAGGTTGTCAGTCACCGATGGGTCGCTGTAGTTGTGAGCGGCGCCAGTAGCCGTCCCTCATCCCACTCCTGTTGTGCCTTGCTTCTTCCATCTCGAAGGGTAACCGATCAACTCATAGCATCTTTCCTTGGTATGTCCCTATTTCTTACAATGGGAACAGGTAAAATGATTATTACGACGAGGGTTACTCCCCAAAGGGACCAAACCACCACCACCTCCCATCGAGGATTTTACGGCCCAGGCGGCTGCCTTAGGTTGAACAACAGTACCTGCAGCCACATTTTGTTGTTTCTCTTCTTGGCACAATACAGAGTATGCATTACCGATAGAGGTCAACGGTTTTGTGTTCATTAACTAGGACATAACAGTGAAAAAAGATGGGTCTAAACCCATCAACAAGTCCAAGAGCCTTTCCATATCACGGATGCTCAAAAAGGCTTTGGTGTGACCACGAGTACACGGGGATATTTCCACAAGTGTATATAACTCATCCCACGATGACCTTAATTTAGTGAAATAAGTGGACATAAGTGAGTTTTCTAGTTTCAAATTCGAGATCTCGCGTTTTAATTTGCAGGTACAAGGAACATTACCCTGAGAAAACCTCTCATGTAAATTTAACCAGATATCACACGCAGTCTCTAAGTAAGTGATGCTATAATGTATCTCTTTTGAGACGGAATTAGACTGCCAAGTGAAAACCATGAAGTCACAAGCACTCCAATTTTCAAAATCTAGAGATCCCTCATTCGGGTTTTCTATGCTCCCATCAAGAAAACCAATTTTCCTCTTTGCTTTGAAAATCTTTGATGTTGACCTTCTCCGTGATTGGTAATTAGGCCCAGTTAAAATATTTTGAACAAACACTAACCCCGGAATATCCGAAGGGTGCAATGTAAAATGGGGAATTAACGTCAGTTACTCTCCCTGTCATGGTGTAGGCATGATAACTTGATCAGAATTTGTTTGAGTAGTAATGTTATTAGTCTCAGCGTTAACTTCCACCATTATCAAGAAATAAACACGAATCATGAAAATGAAGCAAGAGGGGAGAATAACTCACAAAACGCTTAAAATTGTGCTGCGAAAAGACTAGCGTGCGACTATCCAAGAACCTCCAAGGCACGATTTTGGCAAAGATCTACCCTAGATCATAATCCACTATGATACCATGTTAAAATTAAAACGAGAATAAAATTGCAAGAATAAAGATTAATACTTGCAAAATAAAGGTGAAAGAAGAATGATTTTATTTGAATGAATACTTACATCAAGAATGACACAATTTATAATAAACCAATGAAAAAAATGAAACGACTAATTCTATTCTACCTAATCATCCTAGTTTTAAGAATTTACTACCCAATTGATGGGAGTAAAGGCATAATGGCATGTTGAAAGGGAGAGGAGAAGGAAGAGTTTTTTTCCTTCCATTAAATACAAGATGCTAAGGAATATGCCTAGGTATATAAATACAAGAATAAATATAAGAATAAAATACATGTAAAATACTAGTATTCTACATTCAAGGTTGTGCAGACCAAGAAAGTATCAACTTTCTAGTTGGGCGTTGTATCCTAGAGGTGACGCGTCGGTACCTGCTGCATTGGTCTTAATCCGATAAGAGCACGAAATAGTTTAAAGAGAGCGTGATCCTCGCCTTACTCAGCTATTACTTTATTGGTATTTTATCATTGCCTAACATTCCAGGTAATATCTTTTGATTTTATATGTTTTTATATAATATTTCTTACTTGTAGTTCCAATACTATGTCACGAACCTAGGGTTTGGTGACAGTTTGATAGATTTTAGGGTTTAGATGAGACAGAGAAATTGAGAAATAGAATATGGGATGAGGAAGAAATAGAGTTTAGATGAGAAGAGAATAATAAGATGAGAAAGATAGAATAATTCATATATTTCATTGCATTGGATTATTCAAATGATAACAAGTACATCAATATTTATAATAGTGGCAAAACCCTGGCCGTGCTCTACTCATGCCAAAACCGTAGCCGCAAGGCATTACATAAACCCTACCGCCACTCTTGCAAAACCCTAATACTTGCCTAGCAAGCAACACCAAATAAGTAAATACTACAAAAGGAAAGTATAATAATAATATCATGCATAATATCAAATATATAAATATAATATCTAAAATAATCCTAAGTAATTCTTCACCAAAATGGTCAGCCTTGCGCACCAAGTATAGGTCATGACTTTTCCTTCCCCTTCAATTCATCCTTGTCCTCAAGGATTATCCTTTCCGATTCCTGGGTCGAACGTATAATTTTGTAAAACTCGATGTCAGTGGATTGAGCGTTTCGTGCCAACCCCTGTTCTTGGAAAATGTTCCCATGCCCGAGCCTTGACCTTGATCCTTTTGCTGAAACCTTGGTTCGTCTTCGTGGACTGAGCAGTCACCTCTAGGTACGAATGATCTTGCTTCGGCTGCGCTGCCATTATCTTATCCTCGGTCACTACTTCGATGTCAATGTTAGTATTCTCTTCGCATTTCTCACCTCTTACCACTGTCTCGTCAACGGTAAGGATTTCCACGTCAACATTAAGGTCATCTTCGAGATTCGCATTTTTTGCCACTGTGTCTTCAATAGTTATGATGTCAACATCGAAGTCATCTTCAGGTTCCAATGTAGCAAATGGATGAGGCTCCGTTGTTTCTTCAAACATGGATTCTTCAACCAATTTATCCTCCTCAACGGTTATTACGTCTACTTCCTCATTAGGGCCGTCTTCGAGCTCCACATTGTTTCCTCCCGTGCCCTTAAGGGTTATGATGTCAACGCTAGTGTTCTTTTCACATTTCTTCAAATCTTCAAACAAGGAGTCCACGGTTGCTATTAAGTGCCTAAGGATAGAGTTGAGCTCATTGCGGTCCTCATCTTGCTTCTTCTTGAATGAACACACGGTTGCACTGGCTTGTCCCTTGGCTATGTCTTCTTTGTACGGCATGGAGATTTGAATATCCATTCTAAAACAATACTTGAAGAGGCCTTTTCCATGCAAACATTTGCAAGCGTTTTTGGCATCCTTCCTCGAGGTGAAAGTCACTTGAACTTCAACTCTTAGGAAGTCACTAAGGTGTAGTTAATCTCCTTAATGCAACCAAAGGGAGAGAAGACTCGGCGGAGCACTTCTTCGGTGATAGGATAGAGAGTCTCCGAGACCGTAAAAAGAAGCATGGCCATGACGAGAGTGCAGCAATTTTTCTTTTTTAAATCAATGAGAACGCAGCAGAAATTTTAATTTTTTATTTTGAAAATGAGATCCTCCGATCTCAAGGGAAATAAAATTGCAGCGGAAAATTTTTTTTTTTTGAATCAGTATGAACGCAGTAGATTTTGTTTTTTTTTTTTTTTGGAAAATGAGATAAACCAAAAAGTAAAGGATGGCTTGAGCCTCCGATCGAAAGATAGCTCTGATACCACTTTGCCACGAACCTAGGGTTTGGTGATGGTTTGATAGATTTTAGGGTTTAGATAAGACAGAGAAATTGAGAAATAGAATATGGGATGAGGAAGAAATAGACTTTAGATGAGAAGAGAATAATAAGATAAAAAAGATAGAATAATTCATATATTTCATTGCATTGGATAATCAAATGATAACAAGTACATCAATATTTATAATAGTGGCAAAACCCTAGCCGTGCTCTAGTCATGCCAAAACCCTAGCCGCAAGGCATTACATAAACCCTTGCCGCCACTCTTGCAAAACCCTTATACTTGCCTAGCAAGCAACACCAAATAAGAAAATACTAGAAAAGGAAAGTATAATTATAATATTATGCATAATATCAAATATATAAATATAATATCTAAAATAATCCTAAGTAATTCTTCACCAAATTAACTAGCCTTGCCCTCCAAGTATAGGTCATGATATACTAGCAGGAAAAGGAAGGACGAGACTAAAGTCCAACCTATCGGGCATCTTGTGTGGAGCCTGGTTTTATACAGTTATGGACCAAGTCCCATGAAGTGGAGAATCAAGCCGATTTTTGGGCCTTGATTTGAGCCCAAGTCGAGGTTCATGCCCATTTTTGTGGTCTTAGCCAAAGAATGAGGATTTCTTGCATGTACCTATATAAACTCTGTTTTAGGGTTTGAGAGACGGTAGAATGAATCAGAAGAAGAACTCTCTGTAAAGTTCTAATCAATAAAATATCTCTATAACTTCATGGATGTAGGCAATTTCAGCCAAATCACATAAATCTTGTGTGTTTGATTTTATTTTCTCGTTGAATCTTTCGTTGTATTTCATTTGTTGTGTTTCCTATCACAACCCAAAATTACACAAGGATTAAAGAATGTTTTAAAGTTGGCTTAAAAAATAAACAATAATTAAAATGTGCTGATGCATGGTAAGGAAATTGAACCTGATTACTAAGACTCAAATTGGCAGAGATGGCTAGGAGATATGAGTTCAAGGTTCATGTGGTTATGTTATGGTGTAAGCGTTGTGACACGCTCGTACGTTCCCTAAAGCGAAGTCTATGAGGTATAGTTCATAAATTAAACCAGGGCTTATGTTTAGAAGTTAAAACACAAGATAAAAAGAATAACTTTTTTTGTTACTTAAAATTCGTATTAGACATCAATACAAAGAGCAATTTGCAAATTTGGTTCTCGCTTACTAGACCCACAATACCGTCCAAAAGATTAAAGCAAAAAAACATATTTTAAAGAAGTGGAAAAAAGAATATGGAACAAGCTTTACAATCGTTGAATACCTAAGCAATCAGTCGATAGTCTTAAACCATTTTATTTGACCCGATCAATAGCTACACCTATGCCAAATTAGAAACATCGATGTGGCCGAGACGACTTAACTATCCCTCTCGAGTCCTAAAAAAAGCAGTAGTGTGGGAAGATAAAATGTTTGTATGTCAAAAAGGTTACTGTATTGAATGTACAGAAGCATTTATGACTTAATATGCAAGTTAGTTTTAGAAAAATCAAAAGGAACAAAATATTGAAGTTTTAATAACTACCTCACATGTAACGCTATAATGTTTTTAAAAAGATGACCTTGTGATTGTCAACTAAAGCTCCCGGTTGCTCGAGTCGTGGAGCTTAGCTAGGGCTTCTATGCCCTGTCCTTCACCTTCCAAAAAACCCTAATTCCTCCATTCTTGAAGCTTGTTTCCTTTCCTTGCATCTCCAACTACCTCCTACGGCAACTTAACTCCTCCATCACCCCTGGTAATGTCCCATCTGCTGAGATCTCAACCCTTCCCGCTTAGATTCAGCTTCATTAAATCTCCAACCTAAACTCCACCAAACCCTCCTACCGTCATTAACCCCTCGCCTAGCCCTCTATTTAATCTATCCCCCGGCCTTCAGGACCCCCACACTTCATCCTACTATCCATTCTATCATTTCCGTTTTTCTCCTTCGTCGTCTCATACCCCGACCTTCCAATGGAAAAATCCCCCTCCTATGAGAACCAAACTGTTGACACAATAAGAGAAAATCTCCACTTTCTTGAGCTCCAAGAAGAAGATGGTACGGTAAATTTCATTCATAACCATACCCTGGCGGGGAAAATCCTTTCCGAGAAGATTATGAAATCGGTCCCATCAAAGCAATTCTTGACAAGACTTGGAGACCTAAAGAAAAAATGGAGGTTCATGAACTTTCCCCAAATCCTCTTGTTTGTATTTCAAGAGCCAAAAGGCAGACTGAGAATCCTTGATGGCATACCATGGACCATAAATGACACTCACCTTATCTTCAAGGAATGGAGTGGAGACACAAACTTTGAGGAAATTAATTTCTCAACCTCGGAGTTCTGGATTCAAGTTCACAAACTTCCTCATAGCCTGATGAGTGTTCAAAATGCTATTATAATAGGTAACATCTTCCTGAAAGTCCTCTCTTTTGATATGGATGAAAGAACTTACTCACTATGAAGTAGATTTATTCGTATGAAAGATGTGAATGATGTCGATGAGCCCATGAAAACTGGCTTCTATCTTAAAAGAGCCAGTAAACATGACCTATGGGTTAGGTTTACATATGAGAGATTCGCTGATTTTTGCTACAGGTGTGGAAAGTTAGGACATGTCAAACAATAATGCTGCGATGATGAAGCTCCCCAAAAGGACCCGTTCTTTGATAGCTCATTATGAGCTAAAGAGTTTAATGCTAAGAAAATTCATTTTGTGCTGGAATCGGAGGAAAATTCAGTCGATTCGGTTGAAATGGAGACTAAATCTACTATTAGATCTGGGGACTTGGATGATGGAAATCATGGTCAGGCTACCAAATACTAGGCCTTATCCACTTTAGCTTCATTGCAAAGTACCCTCGAGTCGCCCCCGGTCCTCTTGACAGCCTTGTTGGGAAGAGAAAAAGGACAGTGGAAGGTGATGGCCGGTACTTACCTCGTAAGAAGGCGAAAGCTATTCTAGAGGGCATTGTTACCATTATGGTGAGGAAAGACAAGTTCAGGAACCTCGACCTAGACAATTTTATAGATAGTGAAGGAGCGCTAAGTAATATATTTTAAGAAGATGGAGAAGCCTCTAATTTTCATTGTCTCCCTCCCCTCCGTAAAGAAAGTCTTCTTAGTGCTCGTGGCCATGCTTGCCTCAGGAACCTCAAACATGTGGCTTAAAGGAAAGCATGTATTGATAGCTCTCGAAAGATTTATGTGGCCCCCTTTGCTGAGAGAATTCGTCCTCAGACCCTTGTGCTCTCGGATGTTGACCTCGAAAAACCTCAAGCTGAATCTCGTCTGGACGGGTTTGCGGCAATTGTCCGGGAACAATCGCCTCGGGCGTCATGAGTATCATTTGTTGGAACTATCGAGAGTTGGGTCAACCCTGAGTAGTTCATGCTCTTAGGGAGCTTTGTAATAAATTTAGGTCCTCTATCATGTTTTCAATGGAAACTAAGCAAACCCATCTCCACCCCCCCCCCCCCCCCCCCCCCCCCCCCCCTCCCACCCCGCTAAAAAAAAAACAAAAGTATGTTAGTAATGTTACTAGAAAGCTTGATTTTCAAAATATTTTTCGTGTTTACCCTATTGGAAAGGCTGGGGTCTCTCGCTATTATGAAAAAGTGAATGTAATATCTTAATTAAGAAGTACTCATCTCATTTTATTTATGTTAATGTGCATTGTTGTGAGTTGGGTATTAAATGATCACACTGTTTCTTGTATGGTGAACGCGAACAAAGCAAAACGTCCTGTTTTCTAGACAAACTTGACGAGCTACTTCGATGATATGGATCAACTATTGTGTTTCGCTTGTGATTTTAGTGCTATTACCTCGGCTTCCAGCAAGCTCCATGGTTGTGTAGTTACCGATTCTCAGTTAGAATGGGTAGTGAACTTCTTAAACCTGTAATCTTGTTGAGATTGCTTCTCAGGGGTGCCGTTATTCATGGTCCAACAAACAAGGGGAAAGTCGTAATGTTAAAGAGTGTATTGATAAAGTTGCCGCAAATCAGGGATGGCTCTCTTTGTTACCAAATGTGACAGTCCTAATCCTTCTTGCTATGACCTTGACCACTCGCAACTTCTGATTCTTCTTCATAGCCCCTATCAACCAAAGAAAAGGGACCCTAAATTCGAGTCTAAATGGCTCATTGAGGATGAATGCCTAGATACAATTAAAAAGGGTGGAACATCGGTGGGGTTGGCTCAACAATGTTCTCTTTATACAAGAAAATGAATTCTTACAGGAAGGCCCTCAAGGACTGGAGTATTAGAAGGAGAAAATTTGACTTCTTCAACTATGCGTCGGAACATTTGACCAAGCTTCAAAGTAGAGGAACTTCGGAACTTGAGAGGAAAGAAGGGGAAGACCTTAAAAAAGAAATGGAGAAATGGTGGGCAACCGAAGAGAGGTTTTGGCATCAAAGGTCCAGGATTAATTGGCTTTCTTATGGGGACAAAAATACCAAGTTCTTTCATGCCATTTCATCCAAAAGGAAAAGAAGGAATACCATATTCAAATTGAAGATTGATGAGAATGACTGGGAATACAATCAACCAAAGATAAAGAAACACATTGCTAATCACTTCCAAGCCTTCTATGCAATGAAGGGAACGTCAAACAAAGATGATGTATTGAAGGAGGTGAGTCGAGTGGTCACATATGATATGAACGAAGCCCTTGCTGCTACGGTTTTGGACATTGAAATTAAAGAGGTTGTCTTCCAACTTGGGGGATTGAAGGCTCCAGGCCGGGAAGGCTTTCTAGGTATTTTCTACACGTCCTTTTGGAACACAATCTTGAATGATGTCATTTCCGCTGTTAAAGGCCTTTTTAAGAGTCGTAAAATGCTTAAAGTTCTTAATTTCACAAACATTATTTTGATTCCTAAAACCCCCCATCTCGAGATCATTCACAATTTTCTTCCTATTAGCTTATGCAACTTTAGCCACAAAATCATCACAAAAATCCTTACTAACCGTCTCAAGCCTTTTATGAATGATATCATCTCCCAATCCTAGGCGACTTTTTCCTAGGCGACTTTCATCAAAAGTCACCTCATTCAAGATAACATCATTATTGCTCATGAAACCGTCCATGCCCTAAAAATCATCGTCGGGGTAAAACGCATTTTATGGCTCTCAATCTCAACCTTGCGAAAGCTTATGACCAAGTCAAGTGGCCTTTTATCGAAGATGCTCTTGCAAAATTAGGCTTTGCTAGTGTGTTCATTGATTGGGTTATGGAATGTGTTACAACGGCTCATGTCTCCCCGGTTGTGAATGGGACGCGTCTTAAGTCTTTTCCAATCAGAAGAGGCCTTAGACAAGGGGATCCCCTCTCCCTGTTTCTCTTCCTTGTCGTTATGGATTGTCCATCGTGACTCATCAACAAGGCTGAATGCTCCGGTCTTTGGGTTAGATTTCATATAAAGCCAGCTTGTCCGGGCCTTACCCATATTCTCTTTGCGGATGATTGTGTTCTATTTTTCCAAGCTACTCCTCACACTTGCTGAATGATCAAGGATATTCTGGATAAATTTTGTCGGGCCTCAAGTCAAGAGGTTAACTTCCACAAGTCTTATGCTTTAATTTCCTCATGCGCCCCTCGAGACACTAAGAAGGAATGCTTAAGAATTTTGGGAGTTTAGCTCATGAAGAATAATGAATGGTACTTAGGTTCCCGTCTTTTGTAGGGAAGGTCTAAGACAATGACTTCTCTCTTTTCTTTTTTGAAATGATTAGAAATAAAATTCAAGGATGAAAAGCCAAGTTTCTATCTCATGCCGGGAGAGAGGAACTCATTAAGTCCATTATGTCGGTCATCCCGTCTTTCGTTATGAGTTATTTTAAAATCCCTACTTCCTTTGCCAAGAAGATTAATAGTGTGATTGGGAGATTTTGGTGGAAAGACGGGTCTTGTGATGATAAAGGTGTCCATTGGGCAAGTTGGGGTAAATTATCCAAACCAAAATCTTTGGGAGGCCTTGGTTTTCCGAATTTAGTGGGTGCCAACCTCGCCTTGCTTGCCAGGAATACTTGGAGGGCTATTGAAAATCCGAATGCTTTTTGGATTCATGTGTTGAACAGGATTTACTTCCCCATTGGCTTCATTATAAATGCAAAAGTGGGTCATAACCCCTTATGGGGTTAGAGAAGCATGCTTGAAAGAAGACCACTTATCAAAAAGAGTATTCGCCGGAACGTAAAAAGCGGGAATAATATCAACATTTGGAATGATAAATGAATCCTGGACCTTCCCAGCTTTGTTGTTCCCCAATCAGAGCTGGTCATCAGTCGCCCCCCAAAGTCAAGGAGCTTATTTGCCCCGATGCAAGAATATGGGATGCACGTAAGATTACCGGTCTTTTCAACAAGCAGGTGGCGGATTGTATTTGTCAGATCCCGGTTAGAGATCACTCACAACCGGACTACTTGGTCTAGCACTTCAACACTAATGGCAGGTACACGGTTAAATTGGGTTATGCTCTACGGTCCTCTTTGGATTTCGGTGGATTTGACAAAATAGGTGAGGGCTCTAGTTAGCAAGCAAACCATGATCATGCTATGAGGCTTATGTGGGTCGCAAATGTCCCCCCAAAAGTTCATGATTTTCTTTGGCAGGCCCTTTCAAACACCCTTGCCACTTGTGACAATATTTTTTAAGGGGATTATTATGGACCCAAGTTGCGCGAGGTGTGGGGATAGTGTGAAAACGGTGGAACATTTTTATTCTTTTTCCCCTTTGCTAAAGATTCGTGGTTTGCCTCGAACTTAGGCTACAAACTGAACCCCAATGGCTTCGAAAGTTTCATCCAGTGGTAGACCGCTATTCATGAGGAATTGGATATATCCCATAATATTTTTATGTTTATTTGTTTCCTCTACTGGGAACTCTGAAAGGAAAGAAACGACTGAGCTCTGAATCACTTTTCTTCCCCTCCAGCCATGGTTGTGTGTCGTGCTAGTGTAGCCGCCAACTCCTTCCTTGCGGTTAGCTCCCTTGTCAGCTATGTGGAGGGGCTTGTGCAGCATCACCCCGTTCAGCTAAGGTGGTCCCCTCCTCCTTGAGGCACCATTACAATCAATATTGATATTGCTTACGAGGCCACCTCCCATAGTATCAGTGTGGCCATGGTAGCTCATTCGGATGCTGGCCTCATTCAGGGAGGCTGGTGCTGCTCGATTTCAGCTCACTCGGTTTTGGTTAGGGAGTCGCTGGCCATTCAGGCAGCTTGCACCTTGCCATATCTCATAATTGGAAGGACATTATTATCAAATCGGATAACAAAGGAGCAATCAACGCCAGTTCTTCCATGGCCATTCCTCCGTCTTGGGAAATTGCCTCTATTGTTAACGATGTTAGATGTTTGGCTCGTTGTTTTTCTTCTTATATTTTTGTGTGGGCTCTGCGATGTTGTAATATAGTGGCGCATTGTACTGCCTGACACCATCTTGGAAATTGTTGTAACCACGACTGGTGTTCCAGCGCTCCTTCTCACTTCTTTTGATTGCATTAGCAAATTTGAACGGGATATAATTTCAGGCTCGGGCTTTCTTGTGCTCAAAAAAAATATATCTACCTCACAAGTTATCTAAGAAGAAGTTCCTTTTTCATATTTTACTCGCGTATAAATAGATTAATTGATCGAGGTTAAAATCTTTACGATCCCTTTCCATCCCCACTTGTCACCCCCAACCATCGCCGTCATCACGGCCATACCTCATACCCCACCCTCCCATAAGTGGTCTCCCCCTGTCACTGTTGGTCTGCAGCCGCTCTGTGAGATGAGTATATTCTTTTTTTTTTATTTTTTTGTTAATATACATTTAGTAGTATAAATGTGTTATCATTCGATCAGAGGATATAGCAATAGCTTAACTAATATATTTGTTGTAGAATTTGGTTACTAAATAGCCTAATTATGATGTATTTTACTTAAAAATTTAGTAATTAGGCTAAAGCTCCACTATTAAGCATCGTTAAAATCTATCGAAGGCGTGGACATAAATATTCAGAAAATAGGGGCAGTTTTGTTTTGATTTTCAAAATAATGAAAAGTAAACATTATTCGTTTTGCCCCTGATAGGCTAATTAATTGCTTGCTCCTACACCCTGGTCATGCATGTGATTGCTTAGCTTCCTCAATACAATTCCTCCTTAGGGAGCGAACAAGACAATTGTCCTCATTTATCCCTCCCAGGGGACGTGCACCACAATCTAGTACCCCAATTTGTGTTTCTTTGGGGTGTCTTTCAGCCATTCATCGTGAAAGTAGTAGACAATTGAGATGGCTTATTTAGAGCTTGTTTGATAGCAGAAAATAATTTTCTTTTTTATTTTCATTTTTCTTTTCATCTTCAGTTTTCATTTTCTTGTTTTGCAATATAAAAAACTGGAAAATACGTTCAAGTAATTCATGTTTTCCAATTTTCTAAAACTGTGAATGATACATAAGTAATACTTGTAAATCCAAAAATCGAATAATATGACTCGAACTCGGTTCGAATGATTATGTCTTCGATTTGAAAGTTGAAAATGATACACCTAAGTAATTCTTGTAAATATGGATGGCAATTAGGAGGGTAAAACTCGTTATCTGTGGGCCTCATTCGGGGCTGGTATGGATGCTAGTGAGATGGGTAGCGGGTACGGGTATGGTTCAAGTTCAAATATCAACTATGGGTATGGAGCCTACTTCCATATCCACCCCACATCCACCTCACATTATTTGTCTCATTTTATATTTATTAATTTAAACATAAAAATAGGATTTATATACTCAATTTATCTATTAAAATGTATCAAGTATACTTAGATTACAAAATATAATTCTAAACAATTACATGTGCGAATATAGATAGTTATCAGATATAAAAATTGCAAAGGGTACGGGGCGGGTAGTGGATACCTATTGGACACCTGCAGATAGTAGAACGCAGTATGGGGTTTGGGTATGGGTGGTACCCACCCCGCTATCCACTTAATATGTGTGGTGAATAATGGGGCAACTATGGATACTGAATTTGGATCGTAGGTACGGGTACAAAGGTGGCACCCCTACCCAAAAGTTAGTCAAACATTAAGAACAAAGAGTAATTTATTGTTCAAATAAATCCAAACGGCAGTGGGTGTGTATAAAATAGGTCTCTCATCCAACACTTATTCATTGGTAGCGTCACAATATCGTGGTTCATGTATGAAATGAAGAGAATGGTGGTGTCCCAACAAATAACTACAAAGTTTACACTCTTTCATAGGGGTGTTCAAATACCGGTCCGGACCGGTCATTCGGTCCAAGACCGGACCGGACCGATTCATTTTCGGTTCGGTCCGGTCCAGTCTAAACCCCAAAAACCCAAGACCAGACCGAAAACCCGAATGATGTTGTTAGGCCTCCTATACATTTTATTAGATTATAAGTAAACTATTTTAGACTAATAACATTGGGGCTTAAAATTGGTTTAAAATAGCCCTTAAACACCTATATTAAATTATCTTATTTGTTGTAATGAAAACTATTACATTTTGTATATTACTACGGCTTTTATGTATAATTATTTCAAGTTAATTTATAAAGAATTTCATTGGTTATTATTGAAGAATCAAGAAATATGAGAATTAAATCAAAGGGGCCACATTGTCGAGGTCGAGTTTAGTAACTACAAGTTGTTATGATGAGTCGAGGTATTTGTGGGTGATCATGTGTATTTGTATATTTTCTAGTATTTCTATTGTTTATTTTTTATTTTTTCTATTAGTTGCCTTTAAAGTTGACCAAATTTGACAAAATGTGCTAAATTTAACTTATATTAAAAAATAAAGAAATGATAATCGGTGCGGTCTGATATTCGGTCTTCAAAAGAGGCCAATTTTGGTCTTCAATCCGGCCCGGTTTGGTCCAGTCCAGTCTGAGTTTGGACCGATGAACATCCCTACTCATTCATACGATTATGTAAACTATTTTATTAAATACATCTAACTTATAAACTAAAAAAATTATTTTACAAGATCTATGAAATAAAAAAGGTAAATTACAAACTAGTACCCTGAATTTTGATGATATGCTAATTTTAAGTTGACAAACTTTCTGAAATAATATTTTAATCTAAAACTTATATTTTTTAATAAAATAGTCCAAATAGCAATGAATAAGGGTATAAAATAGGCTTCTTATCCAACTTTTCTTTGCTAGTTATGTCTCAACATTGTTGTTTATAGGGATGCCAATAAGGCAGGTAAACCCGTTACCCTTAGGTGTGGGTACAAGTGAAGTGGTTAGTGGGTACTGGATGGGTACGCGTGACCATACCCGCAGCAGATAAGGGACATGTATGGGTATAAATATAATGTTGTATCTACCCCACCTCACTCCGTATCCATCCCGCCCCACCTCATGCCTATCATGCCCACTTTATACTCGCTCCAATTTACACCTAATTGACTCTCAAAGTAAAAAAAATAATATGTACTCATTTAATAACCTAATTAGTGATATATCAATCTTATAGTAAAATATAATTTAATACTAAAAAATAGTATTGAACAATTAATATAAGTGAGTATAGATAATTGTTTAGTATCCATATTGGGGCCCCAGCTGTTCATGTATGAGATGAGAAGAATAATGAATATATGATGGGTTCGCTAACAAATAACAATAAGTTTTACACTATTTCACATTGTTACTTCGGTGATTCACAATTTTAGGAGATAAAACTTTTTAAATTACTACTTCAGTGACTAACTTGTCCATTTTAAACTATTCGGGTGACTAAATAAGACTTTTATTACAAGTTGGGTCACTACTTCCAAAATTTGACTAGAGTGACCAATTTATCTATTTTAAACCACTTGAATGACTAAACTAGACTTTTTTTGGAGTTTAATGATTAAATCTTCCAAAATTTAACTGGAGTGACCAAAATGTTCATTTGTTGCCACTTTGGTGGCCAAAAAGGGACTTAAGTCTGTCACAAGTCATCCATTTCAAAAGAAAATAATACACAATAACTACTTCATACGAGTCAAATATCGAGTCGGATATTTAATCGAGTATCTTTTAATACTCAAACTCAGTTAATTTGAATTTGAGTCGAGTATCATTCGACAAGCTGCTCGCGAAAGGCTCCAATAGTTTACACCCCTAGTAGATACTGATATATAATATATCCAGTAAAAAATTTAATAAATTAAAAATCAGATTTATAATATGTAATTTGATGAGGAGGGGAGAGTCATAGGATGACGAGGGTGGTCAAAATTCAGGGACCCTCTCTCCTTCTCTCTCTCTCTCTCATGTCGACTTCCATAACTCTCTCACTGTCCCCACTCACTTTCATAATCCATTTTTTCTTATATTATGCTATTATTATAAAATAAAATTATAGTTTATATTATTTATAAATTATATTATTTCATTATAACTAATAGATTTTACTATTATAATAAAAAATTCATACTCTCTAAACAAAACAAAAAAATAAATAAAAGCTGACGTGCTCGTTTCCCTATTTATTTATTTACTGATTTATATAAAATAATTCTGCACTGAGAGGGGAGAGAGAGAGAGAGAGTCACGCAGAGCTCCATTCAAAAGATCCTCTTCTCTGCTGCAATTTTTTTTTGATTTCACAGAGAGAGAGAGAGTGTGTGTTGTGGGTTCAATGGAGTACGAACGAATTGACAAACCTCAGGTACTATACTTTGCTTTTGTACCCCATTTTATCCCCGTTTCTTGTTTTTAGCTTCTAATTTCATTTTAATTGTTATTTTGATTTCCCCTTTTTGTTTCTTCAACTGGGTTAGTCCCATTTTTCTGCAAAATGTTTGGGATCTTGTTCGATCTGGGTAGATTTTTAAAAATTGCTTGTACTTGTTTATGGGAGTATGTTAAATTAAAAGGTGGGGTGTGTTGAAAGGTTGAACTCATGGGCTTGGTATATATAAGATCTACCTGTATTTTTAGGTGAGTTGAAATTTTAAAGCTAATTGATATTAGATGGAGTAACTCACTGGGTTTATAAGTTGGTTTGTTCTTTCTTACAACTCTAATGTGAGATTTTCACTAAACTTACGTGTGAAATCTGTAACAAAAGGCCTGACCCATGAAGCAGACATACATAAGATTTACTTATATGTTCAAGTGAGTTTCATCCTAAAAAATCAATTAGCATTAGGTGGAATACGAACTGAATTTATAAATTGATTTCTTTTTTCTTAAAACTTTTACGTGAGATTTTTAAAAGACTTACATGTAGAGTTTTAACGGGTTGGGGTAATTTTAGTGCATTACTATGAGTTTTGAATTGATTGTTGAGATTTTTTATGCATTTTTTTGATGATTTTGACACTTTTATGAACAGGGTGAACATGGAATTAATAAAGAAAGATCCTTTTGTTCATTTAGATGTGATTTTCCTCCGAGGATGTGTTGGATTTTATTGGGTTTAATTGGCGTCCTTTTTTGAAATATCATAAGAACAAATTAATCAATGGATGTTTTACATTGAGTATGTGATTATTGGGTTTGCTTTTAAGAATTTGTTAGATTTGATATTTTTGGTACGGGGTTAAAATTATGGAGTTAATTATTCTCAGTATAATATTTAATGGGTTAATCATTACCGCTATAGGAACATTTAGGTTTTGTATATTGAAAAAATTACTTTCCAGATCTTTTTGATTATGGTCGTGCAACACTTTTAACCAATATTGGGGTAAAAGTTTGTATGGGATAATTTACTTTTCTTTAAAAAAAATGACTTTAAAAGTAGTCATTTTTTGCTTAACCATAACAACTTTTCAAAAAATTGCATTCAAAAGTTTAAATGTTTTCAATCAACAACTTACATTAACGCTGTTAGTATTTTGTTCAGGGCACACATGTGATTTTACATAGGTTATGTATAAAATTAGGAAAAATATACATGTTGCATTTAGCTCAGTTGATAAAGCATTATACTATTTAGGTGACTCTATACGCAGGTTCAAATCCCTGTACACATAAGCATGTAGTGGGATTCGAACTGAGCTAACACCAAAGGCGGTAAAATGTTTGTATAGGATAAATTAGGATTTTTTACAACCACCTTAAAAACTTACCCGGATAGTGATTTACCCGTTTGATGATTTGGCAAGCTTGTTAATTTGATGTATTATTGGATGTAGACTGGTATTATATCTCCAAGTAAATTGAGGATGAAGTTGATGGGGCCACCCCATCAAAAGAAAAAAGATGGCTCAAATAGTAATTCTTCAAGAACATCTCCCTCAAAGCTTGCAGATTCGGAATTTGTCAAGAACAACTTACTTGCCTCCAATAGTGAAGATTTTGATGATGAAGGTTTGTACTTCAATTATCGAAGAACGTCTCTACTTGAGTTTCTATTTTCTCTAGCTTCTTTTATATGTGCTTTCTCTCGTTTTCGTTTTCCAAAATACGCTCTATCTGTGTCTGTGTAGTGGAGAATTTGTTACTAAGTCTATGAACATGGAGACTTTGGAGATAGAAAGAACGAGTCTCTACAGAAATGAAGTGGAAGGTTCCATCTCAAAATGCAACCATTTGTATTTATGAAGACCTTTCATGTCACTGATGGAGTACACATTATTTTTTGAGTCTCTAAAGCAACTGTTTGTCTTCAAAAACAATTTTACATACTAGATACACAAAACCCCTCTTGGAAATGCTCTTAGTTAGGCCTGTGTTTGAGTTCATATTATACAATGTGGTATTACAAGCGCACAAAATGAAAAAGGAACATAGTGTTCAGGAATCAACTATCCCAAAAGTTTAAGCTGATGAGTGAAGGTCCATGTATGATTTATACTCTTAACATGCCCCTCACGCCAATGCCCGTTGGGCTTGAAGCGTGAATATTGCATATTTGCCGATCTCATACCTTGTGCCGGAATTATATTAATATTAAAAGTGGGGCTATTGAGATTCAAACCCGTCTTTTTGGCTCTCATATTGTGTCAAGGAACCAAATATTCTAACAGTTTAAGTTGATGAGTGAATGACTAGAAATGATTTATACTCTTAACATATAGTGGGGGAAAAATGAAGTCAAGATGTGAAACAATGGCCAATCTGGTGTTTTAGTTAGTCCTCAGTGATTCATCTGACCTGTATTTATTGCAACTAAACAGATTGGTCACTGACATATTGATTTATCGATGTCGCTTCTGCAGTTCCAAGCCTCGAACCGTCCTCTGTAAATCCATGCAACCAGATTCTATCAAATTCTATACAAAGTGACCATAATGAGCAAAAGAGAGGTAATGGTGACACCAATCGTGCCAAAGGGCCACAAACTTCAAGAGGCGATGGTGGCAATATGAGTGCAGTTCACCCAGTGAAATCTATCGATGATGAAAATGTTGATTATGATAGTAATGCAAGTTCATCGAGCTTCGAGTTTCACAAGGGAGAGAGGGCTGTACCGAAATCTTTGTCACGGTCATTCTCTAGGCCTACATCTTACAAGTGGAACGATGCAGAAAAATGGATAATGAATAAGCAATGTGCACAGACTAATCCGAGAAGTCACAGTTTGCAAAGTCAGTCGAATCGTGCACCTGTGGTGAATACCGTGAAGCTTCCACCAGAGGTTGCAATTTGTGACAATCGGTTGGCCCCTCGAGCGCTTGACACAAAGAGAGTCGACTTTTATCAGCCTACTGCTCAAATGAGTTTGGGGAGGTTTCCTTTTCCTCACCCTGGGTCTGAGCCAGTATCTGTTCAATCAAGTGGAGGAAATGTTCCCATAGATTTGTATCCTCAAAGCAAGGATTTAAAAGAAGTGGATCAATCGAAAACCGTCACAGATGACTCTACAGGTAAATCTGCTTTTGTGTTTTTGCCCTTAAATTCTCAGTTTGCGGTTTCTGAAAGGAAGCTAGCCAATGAGGACCTAAGTTCATGGAAAAAAAATAAGGGTGATGTTATTACTAAGGCAAAAAAATGTTATTATCAAAGGAATGATGGCTTGTAATGGATAATGACCACAAATTTTCATAAAGTTGCTTGACAATAACATTACCCAAAACTAAAACAAATGCCATATCTAGGTTCATTTCTGCTACTGTGTGTCTTTAAAGCCATGTGTGCTGCACTAATATAGCTAACAAGCATTTGCATAAGAAAGGTGCTGCTTCGCGAATAGTAAATTCAGTAAACGACCCACTTCAGAAATTTATGTAACAAATGCCAAACTTCTTTTTAAGAAGGAAAGAAATGAAAGAGTAGGTAGATTGAATCGCCTGCATGTATATTAGCCTTTGCCTTTGGTTCCAGATATGATCATCACAGGATCAGGCACATTGTCTATGTTTGATCCTCATATTCTAGTTTCACATTCAACTTGGAAAGTCATCAATTTCAAAGATCCTCATGATTCTAAATCATATCAGCAACAAACTAATACGCTATCGGGTGCACTGGTTTTAAGATGATACATCAGGGAAGATGTTCTGTTGTATGTTTGATGCTCGTCGTTAAAACTCACTTCCATGGAATCCTTTTCCGATAGTAAATTACAATTTTATTGGATTAGCACTCTCTTTTTTTCAATGTTTCCTTTTGATTGTGAGCTTGCAACTTGCAAATTCTATGGAGTGCTTCGTCTATGTTACTTGGACTCTTCGCCCAGGTCCGATCCTGAGACACTTGTATATGATATGAAACTTTAGACCCTCCAAATTAGACCAAAAACAGATAAAAATCCCTAAGAAAAGTGGGATCCGACCTTTGATACTAACAAGTACCAATCCTTCTTCCAATTCTCTGCCTCATGGATTCTCATGTTGAATCAAACTGTTTGCAATGCAGGCAACCCCAGTATAAGGGCTGTTTCAATGAGAGACATGGGAACAGAAATGACCCCAGTCACAAGTCAGGAGCCTTCAAGGACTGCTACACCCGTAGACGCAACAACCCCACTTCGCAGCCCAACATCCTCTATCCCATCAACCCCACGGAGGGGAGCTCCGGCTAGCACTCCCGAGGAGCTTACAACCCATAATGTCTTACAGAATCCATCTCGAAAAGGCGACAGACAATTGTCAGAGCAAGAATTGAAGCTCAAAACAAGGAGAGAAATCGTGGCCCTCGGTGTCCAGCTTGGGAAAATGAATATAGCTGCATGGGCAAGTAAAGATGAGAAAGACATGAGTCCTCGTTTTGAAACTACCAACCCTGAAGAGCTCGAGCGCATTGAATTTGAAAAGCGTGCTGCTGCATGGGAGGAGGCCGAAAAATCTAAGCATACTGCGAGGTCTCTTCTTTTTCTTTACTACCTGCAAAGTTTTTTTTTTTTTTTTTCCCCTCGCATTTTTAGTACGAGTTATCAGTTCGATTGAAATCTAGTGTTGGATTTCTGTTAGGATTAAATTGTTAGGGCCTTTTTGGTATCGTTTTCTGTTAGCAGTTTTTGGTTTTTAAGAAACTAAACTAGGTTTCATATACAATTTTCATTATATTTCTAGTTTCTAGAAAATACAAACAAAAAGCGATGCCAATCAGGCCCTTAAAGATATTCAATCTCTTTTGCTTATGAGAAAACGTTCATGTAATTTCTAGATATAAGCGCGAAGAGATAAAAATCCAAGCATGGGAAGGGCAACAAAGAGCAAAATTAGAAGCTGAGATGAGAAGAGTTGAGGTAATTCTAACAAATGTTCTTTCCCTGTACTTGTGCGGTTGAGCATAACATTAATAAATCTGGAAACTTCGCATATGAAATTGAATCACGGTAGAAACATGATATTGCGATCGCTACCTCCCTAACAGTCGCAGCAATCTTGTTTGATCTTTTCGGGGAAATAAGTTGTTAAGGTAGTCCCCAAAGCTCTGAAAAAGTTCTGCTGCTGTCTTTGGTAGTTTTTAACATGTAAATATACTTATGTTACATATATTTGTTATGAGCTGAATAGACGCACTATAGCATAATAGTTAATTGCATAAAAGCAAGCTCAAAATCCATTATATGACAACCGTCAACAACAACAACAACAAACCAAGTGCCTTAAGGTCTCTTATCTAAGCAGGTCTTTTTTTTTTTTTTTTTTTTTTGAAAGAAAGGGGAGGGGGGGATATGTATGCACTCTTACCCTTTTAGGGTGTTAACCTAAAGGGAGGCTGTGTCCGGAGGCCCCAAACTTGAGAAGCATACAAGCATAAAAGTATAAATACATACAAGCATCTAAACTTAAGAGCATAAGAGAATAAAAACAACGGCACAAAGCAAGTATATAAAAAGCAAAACGCATTAAAACAGCACACCTCCATATCAAGTAAATCAAACAATTATGTGACAACCATCATAAATGCAAGAGTCTTTATTTGATTTTCAATCTGGGTACATAGAATCAAAAGTTGAACAATTTGGCCTGCATTCAATGTTGTTCATTGGGTATTGTACTCATTAGTCCCTTATGTGGCTGATTATAGTTTGAGTCATCTTAAGAGTACAAAACCATTTCTAAGCCTTCACCTATCATCTTAAGCTTTTTGGACAATTGGTTCCTTGACATGGTATTAGAGCCTTGTTAACCAAAGATGTCACGAGTTCGAATCCCCACAACGACCACTTTCAATATCAACATAATATTAGCAAAAGTTATGAGGTGGGTCTATGTATTATCCATGCTTCAAATCCAATGAACATTGGCGTGACAGGCATATGTTAAAGTGTAAAATTATTCATAGGCCTTGACCCATCAGCTTTAGCTTTTGGGATTGTTGGTTCCTTGACAAGTTAAGATGTTCATAGAATCTTTTTATGTGAATCATGGAATCAAATAACGGTTATTGCATGCATAAGTTCCATCATTTGAAGAATTCTTTGGCTAGCCATAACTAGATTCGAGGGATACTTCTGTAATGGCATCCATAAAGAAAATGTAATGTATTTTATTTATTATATTGAAGTTATTAGTTTATCTAGCATTTACAGCCCAAAACTATCAAAGGGGTGATGAGTATTGAAAGTATTAATTGTACGGTTACTCATTCAAATCTTTTGAAACATCACGCTTTGAGAAAAAGAACATATATTTCTAACAAACCCGAGCTATTGGCATGGCGTGTATTTGCTCTTTGAAGAACTAAAAATCAGGTTTTGAAAATGATTGTTGCTTGTTTTGGTTTTATGTTTTCAATTTCAACTCAAATTTTTTTCAAGAACTGCAAACAAAAATATCAAAAAACTAGAAAATTATTTTCAAAACCTTATTTTTAGCTTCTAAAAAACTAAAAACTATAAATAGAAAACAATACCAAACAAGCCCTAAAAGAATGTGACTAAGCCTGTAGATTAACCTTATCGTGCTTGTGAACTACGTAATCAGGCAAAAGTAGAAAAGATGAGAACCCATGCTCAAGCAAAGATGATGAAGAAGATCACCACGAACAAGAAGAAATCTGAAGAAAAACGCACAGCAGCCGAACTTCAGAAAAGTCGACAAGCTGAGAAAACTGCAGCTGGAGTAGAATACATACGCCAAACGGGTCGGATCCCATCGTCTGATTATGCTTGTTGTGGTTTGTTTTCATAGAGGGACATTTGATTGCCAAAGTGTAGGAAGAAAATTTATTGTGGCCAAAATGATCTGCCTGTAATTTACATATCTTCTGATTAATACAAAGAACAATGTTCTGTGTGATGTTCTTTTCTGCATTAAAGTTGTAGTACTAGGAGTGTTTTCTCCCCTATTCATTTGGCTAGAGGAAAAGAGAGCAAAAGCAATCTTTGTGGTAGCTGTAAGCAAAACGGTAGTAGCCTATGCTGTGAAAATGGGGTTATGGGAGAGCAATACAATTGTTGTGCTCAAGCGCTTTGGATTTTGTATGTACCAGTAGTGACTTCATTGTTTTGGTCAAAAATTACCTATTTACAGCTCAGAATGGAGCCTTGTTGAGCTGAAGGTATTGGTGTAGTGATTTGTCTTCCAACACGCCAAGTTAGAAGTCTCGGGTGTAAAGCTTATCAACCCCCTGCCAAGTGTGGGTTTCCCTTTTTATGGATGATGTTGGTGCAGTGATTTGTCTCCCAATGCACCAAACTAGAGGTTTTGGATGCAAAGCTTCCAACAAAAGTGTTAGGGGTCCCTCCAGGTGATATTTAGCATATGTCGCGGTCTCTAAGTTTGCTCTGGGATCTATTAAAGTTTTTGAACTTTGGTCAACATATTAGTACAGTACCACGTTCTAAGCCAGAAATGGTTAGGCCTGTACTGCAGTGTTTGTCCAGGAATAGAGAAACTCAAGTGTGAAGCTATTGATTTATTAATTACAACAATATATTATTTCGCTATATATAGATATTTTTTGTCATAATTTAGTGACATTTTCTCATAATCCATTGGATGAAAATATTGACATACCTCCTATATTGTTGCAATAATATACCACGTCAACATTTTATGATAAAAATGGTCGTGTTTCGTCAAAAAATTCACCAAGTTCTAGTGTAGGAAAACTAGGTGATAAAATCTAAAAACCTTACGTTATCTTAGTGAATATATTAAAATGTCAGGGAATTAGAGTCTGGAATTGGGTTGACACTCGAATTGGGGCCCAAAATTCCAATTCCGTCGTTTAGCTCACATGTTATAATTGGAATTATAATTCCACTTTCCAATTCCAAGGAATTGAGTTTTAACTAAAAATCGTACATTTCGATTCCTTGGGATAGGGGTAAAGAACTGCAATTCTATATTAACTTCACTTATCTAAATTCAAAACTGTTAGGAAAATGTCTCAAAATTCCTTGGAAGTTTAAGTAGGGATGTCGTGAGGAGGATGATCGATCGGGTGAAGCTCGATCGATCGGGAATGTTACATAAGTCAAGAACGCCTGCAGTGAGCTGGCCAATCGATCGGTGAAATACCGATCGATCAAAACCCCCGGATTGATCGGGAACCGCGTTTTCCTTGCGTGTATAAATAGTGACGTAGGGTTCGTCACTTGATATTCAATATTCTTGTGAGGTATTTTCCCAGCGGCACGCCAAAGAAAGAGAGAGAGAGAGAGAGAGAGAGAGTGAGTGATTGTAAATCTTCTTTTCGATTCAATAATAAAAGCTCCAATCTTCGCCCATGGCTTTCTCCCCTTTCGATTGTAAAGGGGTTTCCACATAAATCTTTGTGTCGCTTGTTTCTTTTCTCTTTTAGTCCATTTACTTCCCGTATTGTTGTGGTATTTGATTCGGATTACATACCGGGAGTTATAGTTTTTCCGCACAAATTAGTATCAGAGCCTGGTTATTCGAATTGGTACAATGGCATCAGGTATTAAGACCGAGGTAGAGAAGTTCAGAGGTCAAGGAAGCTTTAGCTTATGGCAAGTCCGTGTGAAAGGACTCTTGACTCAGAACGGCTTGAAGAAAGCACTGGAGGGAAAAGAGAAGAAACCCGAGACTATGACCGAGGCATGGTGGGAAGAGTTGGATGATAAGGCTCTCACGGCGATACAGATGTGTTTAGTAGATGATATTTTGACAGAGGTCTTGGAGATGAAAACCGCAAACGAGTTATGGGAGAAATTACTATACATGTTTTGCCACAAGTCAGTCTCCAACAAACTCGCAGTGAAGCGTCAGTTATTCACTTTCCGTATGACAGAAGGTACATTTTTTAAAAACCATCTTAGCGAGTTTACTTCTATCATACAAGAATTAAAGGAATTGGATGATGTCCCTAAGGACGAGGACCAAGCTATGTTATTACTGTGTTCGCTCTCTAATTCGTATAAGGGCTTTGTAGAAAGCATGATATATAGGGGTAGGCCGACAATTACTGCTGATGAGGTGAAAAGAAACCTTGTCAATAAAGAACGGGTAGATAGGGAGTTATTTGACCCGAGTTATAGGGAGTTATTTGACTCGGTGAATAACTCGGGTAGTGGTTTGCATGTGAGAGGTAGATCAGAACACAGGGGATCCGACGGTGGGAAAAAGTCTAGGTCTAAATCTAGACATAAGAACCTGTCGTGGCATTAATGTCACAACAAAGGGCACATAAAGAAGAACTATTACAAATATAAAAACAAATTGAAAGAAGGTAACAGGGGTGACCAGGGCAAAGATAAGTCCGCTGAGACTAGTGTTGTAGAGGATGATAGTGATGGGGAGTTTCTTTTAGTTGATGATTCTTAGTCCAGGTCCAAGGATAAGTGGGTCATGGATTTGGGTTGCTCATATCACGTTAGTCCAAATAAAGACTGGTTTTCCATGTATAAGCATATACAGGGTGGAGTTGTCTTGATGGGTAACGATGCTGCTTGTAAGGTAGTGGGGATTGGGACAATTCGTGTGAGGATGTTTGATAGGACTATTAGAACTTTGAGTGATGTACGTCACGTCCCGGAGTTGAAGAAAAACTTGATTTCTCTAGGTACCCTTGAGTCTAATGGGTATAAGTACACTGCTGAAGGTGGAGTCATGCGGGTCAGTAAGGGTGCTTTAGTTGCAATGAAAGGGAAAAGGGTAGGTGCTTTGTATGAACTTGCAGGTACTACCGTGACAGGTTCAACTATTGTTTTCACATCTACTATGACAAATGTAGAGATCACGAGACTGTGGCACATGAGATTGGGTCACATTGGTGATAAGGCGTTGTCTGAGTTGAGTAAAAGGGGACCGCTTTGTGGTCAGTCAATAGGACTGATGGATTTCTGCGAGCACTGTGTGTATGGGATGCAAAAAAGAGTCAGCTTCAAGCCAGCAGTGCATCAGACAAAGGGAACGTTGGATTATATACATTCTGATATGTGGGTACCTTCCAGAGTGGCTTCTAAAGGTGGGTCCAGGTATCTTCTAACGTTTACTGATGATTATTCACGTAAAGTTTGGGTCTATTTTCTGAAGCAGAAAAATGAAGTGTATGATGTCTTCAAGAAATGGAAGATTCTGCTTCAAAAACATACAGGGAAGCCAATAAAGAGGTTGAGGACTGATAATGATCTTAAGTTTGTTGAAGGTGACTTCACTCGTTTTTGTGAAGATCAGGGTATAGTCAGACACAGGACATGTACTAGTCGACCTCAGCAAAATGGAGTGGCTGAAAGATTGAACAAGACGTTACTTGAGAAGGATCGATGTATGCTTTCAAATGCAGGCTTGAAAAGAGAATGGTAGGCAGAAGTAGTTAGCATGGCTTGCTACCTTGTGACCAAGACACCGCATTCTTCATTGCCGATGAAGACACCTGAAGAGGTACGGTCTGGTTCTACTTCTGATTATTTTTAGATTAAAGTATTTGGTTGTCCTGTATATGCTTATGTTAATGATGGAAAGCTGGAGTTATTCATCAGGTGTGAAGAGATATAGGTTGTGGGATCCCAGTGCTCAGAAATTTCTAACTAGTAGAGACGTTACCTTTGATGAGTCTGCTCTACTACATCTGCCACACACACCCTCCATTGATAGTGATTCAGTTTAGGTTGAGACACCTGATGTTACACAGATACAGTCAGATCAACAGGTCGTTCAACTAAAGAGTATTCCAGCACCTCAAGTACGGGTTTCTGACGTTGTTATTGATAATACCGAAACAGGTCAGTAGGTGGAGAATAATACTATAGCTGGTGGTAGACCGAGGCGAAAAATCAGGCCTCTAGAGAGATATGGGTATGAGGAGCTGATTGCTTATGCCCTTACTACTGTTGAGTCTTTGGATGACAGTGAGCCGACTTCGTATTCAGAGGCTATATCGAGATCAGATGCTGAGAAGTGGCTCGTTGCTATGAATGAAGAGATGCAGTCTCTTCATAAGAAACCAGACATGGGAACTGGTGAAACCTCAAACAAGGAAAAGACTTATTGGTTGTAAATGGGTCTTCAAAAGAAAGTAGGTCATTCCTGGAGTTGAAGATACAAGATACAAGCCACGTTTGGTAGCTAAAGGCTACAGTCAGGTACAGGGTGTTGATTTTCATGATATATTTTCACCTGTAGTTAGACATACTTCGATTCGCACGCTTTTATCTTTAGTTGCCATGCATGACTTAGAGCTTGAGCAGTTAGATGTAAAGACTGCATTTTTGCATAGTGAACTAGAAGAGAGTATCTGTATGCATCAGCCCGAGGGCTTCATTGTCAAAGGAAAGGAAGACCATGTATATTTGCTTAAGAAGTCTTTGTATGGTTTGAAGCAGTCTCCTAGGCAGTAGTATAGGAGATTTGATCAGTTCATGACAGGTCATGGGTACATCAGGAGTAAATACGACAGTTGTGTGTACTTCAGAATGACTAATACAGGCTCCTTTGTTTATTTGCTTTTATACATTGATGATATGTTGATTGCAGCACGAGACATGAAGGATGTTGATGACTTGAAATCTATGTTAAAGAGTGAGTTTGAGATGAAAGATCTTGGAGCAGCTAAGAAGATTTTAGGCATGGAGATTCGTAGAGACAGAAAAGTCGAAAAATTATACTTGTCTCAGGAGAAGTATATTGAGAAGATATTAGACAGGTTTCATATGAAGGGTGCTAATCCAGTTAGCTCGCCCTTAGCAACTCACTTCAGGCTTTCAGCATTAGATTCGCCTCAGACTGAGGAGGATGTTAGGTACATGTCTCAGATTCCTTATTCTAGTGCAATGGGTAATATTATGCATGCAATGGTTTGTACACGTCCAGATATTGCTTTTCCAGTGAGCAGAGTCAGTAGGTACATGGTGAATCTAGGTAAAGAGCATTGGCATGCGGTGAAGTGGATTCTCAGGTATCTTCGTGGAACTTCTGATATTTGTTTAGAATATGGGAAAAGTAAGTGTTGCTTGGTTGGGTATGTAGATTCTGATTATGGTGGAGACCTCGATAAGAGGAAGTCCACATCAGGGTATGTGTTTTGTTTAGGTGACACAGCTATCAGTTGGAGAGCGTGTTTACAGTCTATTACAGCACAGTCTATTACTGAGGCCGAGTATATGGCAGTCACAGAAGCGTTCAAAGAAGCCGTCTGGTTGAGAGGTTTGATTAGTGAGATCAGTGTTGAGCAGGGCACTATTAGAGTCTACTGTAATAGTTAGTCCTCCATTCACCTAGCGAAGGATCAAATGTCTCATCACGACAGAACGAAGCATATAGATATGAAGCATTATTTCATTAGAGATCTGATTGATTATCAGAAGGTGGAATTGAAAAAGATTGGGACTGAGGATAATCCAGTTGACATGTTCACTGAAGTTCTACGAGGGAGCAAATTTGAGCGTTGCTCAAATTTCGTGGGTCTTTGCGTTTGACGTGTGTTAGCCTCGGTTGAGGGGGCATTTGTGGAGAAGGTGGAGTTATTTTATTGTTGATGTTAATTTTGAGCCAAGGTGGAGATTTGTTAGGAAAATCTCTCAAAATTCCTTGGAAGTTTAAGTAGGGATGCCGTGAGGAGGCCGATCGATCGGGTGAAGCTCGATCTATCGGGACTATTACGTAAATCAAGGACGCCTGCAGTGAGCTCGCCGATCGATCGGGAACCGCGTTTTCCACGTGTGTATAAATAGTGATGTAGGGTTCATCACTTGATATCCAATATTCTTGTGAGGTATTTTCCCAGCGGCGCCGCCAAAGAAAAAGAGAGAGAGAGAAAGAGAGAAAATGAGTTATTGTAATTCTTCTTTTTGATTCAATAATAAAGGCTCCAATCTTCGCCTTTGGTTTTCTCCCCTTTCGATTGTAAAAGGGTTTCCACGTAAATTTTTGTGTCGCTTGTTTCTTTTCTCTTTTAGTCCATTTATTTCTCGTATTGTCGTAGTATTTGATTCGGATTGTATACCGGGAGTTATAGTTTTTCCACACAAAAAAGATTTCACTTAATTAACTCAAAACCAAGATGACTCAAGAACGAAAGACTTAGAGACTACTTAAATTTGACCCAAACTTCAAAATTGCCCAACTCGAATAATTTGAACCTAAAATAACCCGAATCAACTTAACTCAAATTCTAAAGTGACCATTCCGATTAACCCAAAAAACCAACACGAGTAAAATAGATTATGTCAACTTGCTAGGCATTTCAATTTTGGGCTTAACTTGATTACGTTACATTCAAGTGAGACAATTTCAGTTTCTGGATTTTTTTCACTACATAGTGTAGCTAGCTAATCTATTCAATCGTCATCAGATTTGAATAAGGATAGCCATTACTGACATGATTAGCACAATTCTACAGAGATTCAATCTTTTTGAAGACAACCATCATTACATTTTAAATAATTGAATACTTTTTATCTTTTTGGACTCATTTTTGAAAAACTTGGATCAACGTCAAGATCAGATATAACTCTAAGCAATTGTTTAGGACTTCTAAATTTTATGGGGCCCTGAATTTTGAAGCTATAGTTTTAGAGTATTAATTGTTAGTATTAGTGAGTTTTATGCTTAAAATTTTTAATAGCCCTCAAATATCAATTGTTATTATCAATCATTAATAATTTGTTGTATTAATTACAATGTTGTCAAGAGAAACGTTATTATATATAACAAACCTCATTTGAAAGTTTTGCTTGAGGCTCCGAAAATGTCAAAACTGACCGCGCTGGCCAATACATTCAACTCCAGAAACGAACATTGCCATCATCATCACAAAGCATATTATGTCTTAGAAAGTTGCCACTAAAACAAGTCATCAACGTATCATTATCAGCTGTTTAACTCTTAAAAAGAAATTCCCATACATTTGAAAAGTTACTTTTACAAAAAAGAAACAATTTATCCACTATATTAGAAAATAATTGAAACTGATAGTCACCCCTAAACTTTTCCGATAATTTGAATACAGTTCAAAATGTACAAAAGATCCAAGGCAAGGCCTGAAAGGAAGTAAGAAGCAAAGGTGATGAGAAAAGCCCAACATCCACTCGACAAAAAACCACCCAGAACCAAGAAAAGTCGCCCACTAGCCAACAACAACAACAACAACAAACCCAGTGCCACAAAGGCTCCCGCATATGCGGGGTTTGCGGGGTGAACGTACGTAGCCTTCCCCCTTCGGGGTGCTACCCTGAAGGGAGACTGTTTCCGAGGACCCCCAACCTGAAGAGTGTGTCATCATGGAAGTATAGAATCCAGAAAGCATTAGGTGAACATAGTTAGAGCAGTAAATAATACAAGCCAACACTACAAAGCGCACCCGATAGGAGGTAACTGCAGTGAAATAATCAACACGTACACAAGTTGCATAAGTTACAAGTTGCACAAGTGGTCGCGAATGCATATAGACAAATAGGTGGGCCAGAACTTGTGCCAAAGAAGAAGTCAATACACCTAGAGGCATTACTGTAAGCAATCATAGGTTGCGCTACACTAAACCACTACATTGGCTACCCCTATGTTCACTCTCCAACAAGCTCTATCTAAGGCTATCTTTTCATGTAGCTTTAGTTTGGTTAGGTCATATCGGATCGTCTCCAGCCATCTCTTCTTTGGCCTGCCTCTCCCTCTCCTCCCTAGCGCAGCATGTAGCTGTTCGCATTTTCTGACTGGGGCAGTGGGCGGTCTCCTCCTAACATGATCGAACCACCCCAAACTCAATTCCCTCAATTTATCATCAATTGAGGCCACGCCCAATTTGGCTCTTATGACGCCGTTCCTGATCCCATCCTTCCTTGTGTGTCCGCACATCCACCGCTGCATCCTCATCTCTGCCACCTTTATCTTTTGTGTATGATGTTGTTTCATTGGCCATCACTTTGCTCTATAAGACATAGCCGGTCTCACTACCGTCTTATAGTATATTTTCCTTTAGTTTTAGTGGAAACTTTCTATCGCAAAACACCGCGGAGGCCATCCTCCATTTATTCCAGCCTACTTTGATTCGATTGTTGACATCCTCGTCAACTTCGCCATTGTGCTGAACCATGGAACCTAAGTATTTGAAACTCTCTTTCCTTTGTATGATCTCGGAACCTATCTTGATGTCGTGTTAGGCATAGTGGAGGGATCGGATTTAAGTGCCATGTATTCGGTCTTGGATCTGCTGATTCGCAAGCCCTTCAATTCCAATGCCCTTCTCCACTATTCCAGCTTCTCATTTACCTCTTCTCGAGACTCCCCCACCAAAATTATGTTATCTATAAAAAGCATGCACCAAGGTACCTCTCCTTGAATGTGACTAATGAGCTCATCCATAAGTCGCCAAATAGCCGAACCACAATAAAGCCCTATGCCACCGCCAAGCCAAAGCAAATCACCAACAAAGACATTCTCTATTTTTTCCCCTAAATCTTTGAATTTTGTTTGATTAGAACTTATCAACAGCGCATTCAGCTTAGTTTTTCTTAACATTTGGGGTGAGTTAGCTTTAGTTAAACACGTTTTACAAGTCGCGAAAAGCAAAAGAATGAATTACAGACACAAGATCTCAAAACTAAACACAAGAACAACAATGAACATCAAGATTTTTACGAGGATCAGACCCTAAAAATGGTCCCAGTCCTCGGCACCCTATTTTTAGAGAGATCTCCACTATTATGATGACTATTACAAGTTATTGACTGATTACAGCTAATAAACAATGAATACAACCCAAGAACTCAAAATAAAGACTCAATCTTTGCTTCTAAGACAGAAACCTAATAATCTAACCCTAAATCTTGAAGAACTTGTCACCAGTAGTAGAAAATAACCATGGATCTTGATTCACAAGCTTTGGATATCTATGAATGAGGCTCAGAGAAGCATTTTTACTGTTAGGGTTTCATAGAAGAAGCAAAGGAGTAGAAAACTGGAGAGAATTAGGGGAAGCCAAAGAAGACAAAATGAATCCTATCAACTCCAACCTTAATTTCTAGTTTATATACTCCCCAACCCTTACTCCGTGTGGCCAACTTTACATCATAGCCATTCATCTAAATGCATTCAACAACCTAGATAAGGTAGAAGAAACCCAAATCTTGCAGGTCACGTTGCACTGCCTTACTTTTGATTAACGGCAAAGATGGGGACACGCATCAACTCTTAAAATGGAAGGATGTACGATTGTGTAGTAGGATAGTGGCATGGGCAGGTAATTAGTACAAACGGGCAGGGGGAATTTGGACAATACCCAAACTTGCCAATTTTAATTTTTGGAACAGAATATCCCTCCAAGTTGTACATATTCACATCTCATGCCACGCCTTTGATCAGATATAGCAACGCTGCATTTTGAGTTGTAATATAACTTGAAGTGATGCGTTTTGACTTGTAATAATACCTATTTTATAGTTAATCTCATTTTAGTTCATTTTAACCAAATTTTATACTATTAGGCATGGTATCGGCCTTAAGTGTACCAATGAGGATCCAACAATCTCCACCTTAGTATTCATATGGACTAACCACTAGATCTTCTCTAACAATAGCGAGCATTTTCACAAAATATTTTTACCCTAGATTCCAATCCGTTTGGACAAGCTTAATAAACCATATAAACTTTTCCAAAGGAACAGACTTTGCACCCATGTCTATGGGGTTGTCCTTAGTATCTATTTTCAGGGCATTGGTATGGGAAAAATTTAATTGAGATGCCATGAGTAGTTTTCATGGTTTAGAGTCAAACATATTAAACATTTTGAAAAACTTTAATCAGATAATGGTTTTAACTTAAATGAATAGTTTTATGTAGTCTGTCTCTTATGATATCTATTCCCAATATTCTCTTAACATTTCCCATATCTTTCATGTCAAACAAACTGTTTAAGCTCCTTCTCAAGTCCAAAATCTGAATTTTGGACCTGCTAGTTAAGAGTATGTCATCAACATACATTAGTAGGAAAATGGCATTATCACAATCAACATTCTTGAAGTAAAAACAAGTGTCATGCACAGATCTCACAATACCATTATCACGCATAACGGCATCAAATCTTTTGTACCACTACCGTGGCAACTATTTCAAGCTATACAAAGAATTTTCAGCACACAAACCAAGTCGGACTTCCTTGGTTCAATAAAAGCTTGAGGCTAAGCCATGACAATCTCCTCCTCAAGCTCACCATGTAAAAACACAGTTGTTACATCCATTTGGTCTAGGTACATATCAAATTTGGCAGTCAAATACATAAGCAAATGAATAGTAGTGTGTTCAACAACATGACTGAAAATTTCAGTATAATCCACACCTCCTTTTGGGTGAAACCCTTGACTAATAACCTTGGTTTAAACCTAGGTTTACTTTTAGAGGTTTCAGGTTCTTTTATCTTGAACATCCACTTAGAACCCACCAATTTCTTACCCTTCGGCCTAGGGACTAAGACTTAAATTTGACTTTTCCTTAAGCTCTCCATTTCAACATCCATGGCATTCAGCCACTTTGTTGAATGCCTAATGTTAATAGATTCAAACTCTACATACTCCAAAGTGGTGTTAAGGGCATAGGCTATACAGTCAGCAAAATCATACTTGGCAAGAGCCCTAATGCCTCTTCTTACCCTATCTCTAGCCAGTTGGTCACTATCTAGGTTTTATTCAGCACCAACAGTTTCAGTTTCATATCCTAATTGGGCTTGTTCAGGTTTGTGCTAGTACAGGTCTATTTTCATCTAGGTCGTTGTCATTTTCATCTATGTTATTCTCTAAATCAGTCTTAAGGTTAATTGGGTTCGGTGGGTTCCCCTCAAACTCAAAAAAGTCAAGATCAAAGACCCTAACAAAGGTTGGACCTTTATCTAATTGTTCTTTAAAAAAGGGCACCTCATCTTTATTGAAGGTAACATCCCTATCAATAATGGTTATGGTCCTATTACCATCCTTAATATCTAACTTATAACCTTTCACTCCTGAAGGATAACCTAAGAAAATGCCTTTAATAGCCCTAAGTTCTGATTTCGCTTCACTTTGGTGTGTAGAAGTAGAACAACCAAACACTCTAAGGTTATCGTAACTCACTTTTTTTTTTTTTTTTTATATTCAAACACTTTCAGGTGCTTTCATTTTTAAAGTAGAGTTTGGGCATCTATTTATCAAATAGGCTGTTGTATTGGCAGCCACTCCCCAGAATTGTTTTGGCAAATCAGATGAGAAAAGCATACATCTTATACAGTCTAAGAGTGTTTTGTTCATTCTCTCAACAACACCATTTTGTTTAGGGGTTTTCTTAACTGTTCTATGTCTTTTCATTCCATTTTCATTGCATAAGGTCTCAAAATATTTGTTCATATATTGAAGGCTATTGTCAATCCTAAGAACCTTTATCTTTCTTCCTGTTTGATTCTCACCTAGGTTTTTCCATCTCACAAAGGTTTCAAATGCATCATTTTTATTTTTCAGCTAGTACACCCAGACTTTGCGTGAGAAATCATCCACAATAGATAAGAAATAGCATGCTCCACCCATTAGGGAAACCCTAGAGGGCCCTCACAAGTTTGAATGCACATAATCAACAATGCCTTCAATAACATGTGAACCAATAGAGAATGCAATACTATGATGTCTACCATAGATGCATTGATCATAGAAGTCAAGATCTGATACGACATTAGACCCAAACACACTATATTTTTGTAATATGTGACCTAACCTTCTATACCATAGTTCGATGATGTTCTTAGGTCTTTCTTGGCCATATTTCCCTCCTCAGTAACAGCTTCCCCCTTTAGGACATAGAGCCCATTCTTGACCACCATCTTAAGTACTAATAAGACTCCTCTCAAAACCTTCATCCCTCCCTTATAGGCCTTAAGTGTAAACCCAGCTAGGTCAAGTTGTTCTAAAGAAATAAAATTCCGTATAAGTTCTTGGACATGCCTAACATCCTCTAAGACAAAGTTGGTCCCATCAGTTAGCCTAACCCTAACTGACCCAATGCCCACAATCTTACATGCATAGTTGTTACCCAACATAACCTTTCCCCCATTCACATTCTCATAATCAGAAAAGTAATGACATATCACATGTCATATGAAAACTACATGCAGAGTCAAGAACCCATTCATGTATTGTAACAGCAGAAGAAGCAACAAGCACTTCACCAAATTCATAATCATCAGAAACAGTATTATCAGCACTAACCTGGTTCTTATTGGGACATTAGCATTTAATGTGACCCACTTTACCACACTCAAAGCACTTAGTATTAGATAGGTCTTTCTTGCCTCTAGATTGGGATCTGTTCTTACTTCTACCACGTTTCTTGTTATGGTTATTCCTAGTCTTTGATCGACCTCTTGCTATTAAACCTTCACCATTATTGTTATTATTGTTATAGTTGCTAACAGTGTATTTACCCTCTCTCCTTAACTCTACAATCTTGGACCTTAAAGTATCTTCAACTTCTACAATTGATATATTCTTTCTACCATATCTTAGGGTGTCTTTAAGTGACTAGGAACTTAGCAAAGGATCCTAATAGTATAAAAACTAGTACTTCATCAAGTATTCCACTTTTAAGGTAGTCAAGGGGCCTAATACCCTATGAAACTCATCAATATTATCATCTAGAAGTTTATTTTTATCCATTTTAAATATGTAGAATCTTTCCAGGTAAAGAACTCTGCTAGCTAGTGATTTAGAGGCATAAAGTTTTTATAACTTAGCCCAAACAGCAGATGTGCTTGTTTCACCAGAAACTTTAGAAAGAACGGCGTTAGTCAAGCAAAGAAGGATATTACCATGCGCCACTACCTCAATGTTTGATTTCTCCTTGTTTGTAAGGCCCACTGGCTTGTCTTTCTCTAGCAGTAATGCTCAACTTGCTCCAAGGGACATTAGTAAGGTTTTGGCCCCTTCACCTTCCAAAGCTCAAAATCATTCCTACAGTTACACTTTTCTATGTCATGTTTAGCTGAAGTCATCTCACTAACCCTAACTTTCAACCTGGCTTTGATACCACTTGTTAACATTTTTGGTGAGTTAGCTCTAATTAAATATTTTACAAGTCGCAAAATGCAAAAGAATGAATTACAGACACAAGATCTAAAAACTAAATACAAGAAGAACAATGAACACCAAGATTTTTATAAGGTTTAGACCCAGAAAATAGTCTTAGTCTTTGACTCCCTGTTTTTAGAGAGATCTCCACTATTATGATGATTATTACACGTTCTTGATTTATTACAGCTAATAAAAAACGAACACAACGCAAGAACTCAAAATACCAACTCAATCTTGGCTTCTAAGATAGCAACCTAAAAATCTAACCCCTATATCTTGAAGAATTTCTCACTAATCGCAGCAAATCACCATGGATCTTAACTCACAAACTTTCAATCTCCACCAATAAGGCTCAGAGAAGCATTTTTAGGGTTAGGGTTTCACAAAAGAAGTAAAGGAGTAGAAAACTGGAGAGAATTAGGGGAAGGCAAAGAAGACAAAATGAATTCTGCCAACTCCAATTCTAATTTCTGGTTTGCATAATCCTTAATTCGTGCGCCTACCCAACTTCACATCACAGCCATTCATCTAAACGCATCAAACAACCCAGATAAGGCAAAAGAAACACAAATCTTGCAGCTCACATCGCACCGCCTTACTTTTGATCGATTGCGAAGATGGAGACACTCATCAACTCTTAAAACGAAAGGATGTACAGTTGGGCAGCAGGGCAGTGGCACGGGAAGGTAATTAGTATAAATAAGTAGGGGCAATTTGGACAATATATATTTACATCTCATGCCACTCCTTTGATTGGATATAGCAATGCTAATTTTTGAGTTGTAATATAACTTGAAGTGATGCGTTTTGACCAATAATAATACCTAATTTTTATAGCTAATCCCATTTTAACTCATTTTAACATAATCTTATACTATTAGGCATAATTTAGACCATATATATACCACTTAGGATCTAACAGTTGTTGTTTATCCGGACAACTCTAATTATAAAGTTATATAGCTATATATATTACAAGATTCTATCATATTGGAAAATCTAGCATACATGAGGTTTTTGATATCATTATGAGTCACCTTTATTGGGGTTGATATGACTAGATTTGCAGGCTAGCATCTACATCTCCTTAGGTTACATTGATTGATGAACATCTGTTGTCCTTTATTTTCTAGCTTTAGTTGATAGCTAATCGGTTAAGCTGGGCCCCTTTTCTTTGTATCTTTCTACATATTTCATTCATCTGCCCTTTCTGTCGCTCGGTGGCGGTGTTAGGACGTGAAGCTGAAGTGGTTTTTCCCTTTTGTTTTTGTTTGGAGCGTCATTAACTCACTGAAAAGGTCTTCCGTCAGAAAATCTTTTCCTTCAAATAACGGAAAATGACTTCCCTTTTAAAATGGGGGAAGTTGTGATTCTAAGTGACTCAAAAACCTTCACGGTTATCATTATACAAATCGAGATCGAATAAAAATAAACCAGATTACACTGTAAACATTTAATGTAAACATCGGACTAGAATTAAATTGAATAATTAAAAGCCGCTTCGATATTAATTTGTTATTGTTGCAACAAAACAACTTTAATCAAGTTAAATTGTTACATAATATTATAGAAGAAAATTATTTAGGTAATATTTTAGTATTTATTACATAGGTTCTATGATATTTCAGTAATATACAATACTGTACCCTGAAATTTAAAAATTTTCTTATAAATCAGGTATCTTGTACTAAAATTTAATATATTTTAAATGAAAACAGCAATCTATTTGTATCCTATATCATAATGCAATAATTTCTTTTGTCCAAAAATGGTAATATGACACATTTTTTTATAATATATAAGTAATTTTTGTTAGAATGTGGACAATCTTTTGATAATATGATATTTATGCCACATTAATGTTTTGGTAGAAATTACCCAAATTTTAATGAAAATTCACCAGATTTTGACACAGTATATATACAAGTGATAAAATTTCTTATCTCATAATACCTCATTGTATATAATAAAATGACAGAGTATTTACATGATAGATGCTCAAATTTTAGAATACCGAAGAAATAATTTTCGTAATTTATACAGCTTTGATAGTTAACTTTTTATTTTGTTACTTTATATATGTTATATTATTACTTATGTTGTCCTATAATAAGATGTAAAATGATTGGTGAAAAATATTTTTTTAAAACAAACACAAAGACATCACAATGGGGAATTAAGTTTTGCTTTGAAACCAACAACGGAAAACCCCACTCGAAATTTATATTTCCTTGGAAAACCTTTTTCAAAGAAAAATCAATTCCTAGATTCTACTTTTTCGTCAAAACAAACGGACATGACATATTCAAGTTGACTGATTTTCTAAAACTCCTCACAAAACACGAAATGGGGCATGTCAGAGCCCTAACTTTTATGTAGACTAAAGGGTTTTTTTTTTTTTTTTTTTTTGTCTAGTCTTTTGAGCTTAAAATTAGGATATTTCAAAAGTAATATTATTATTAAGACAAAATTATTTTTGTCAGAGAAAAATTATCATTTCAAAGACAATTTTGTTGCTTACATTTTCTGAAAGTCACAACATAGACAATAATAATTTTTACTCTGACAATAGCAATGTTGTATTTTAATCCAACACAAGAACATATTCTCGAAGGCCCAAGCCCAACAAATGTCAGTTTCAAATTTGCAGGCCAGCCCAGCCCATTTCTCTGTCTCTCTCTCCCCTCTTTCCTCCTCACATCCCACATCGCTAAATTAGCGCAAGCACTTCTAGTTTATGTATGTCCCGCAAACTACAGAAGGCGTCTCTCCGGAGACATCCGATAAAATTGGAACGATACAGAGAAGATTAGCATGGCCCCTGTGCAAGGATGACACGCACAAATCGAGAAATGGTCCAAATTTTTTTTTTTTTGTACTTTCCAAATGTGATCAAAATGGGAAGCTTAAGCAGCCACTTCTACTGCTTGAGGTGTTGACCGGCCTTGCTCAGAGTGGCACCCAATTGTATGTAATTTTACCCTTGGTCCTAGAGGTTAACTGCTTGTTTGACAATTGGGTAATAAAGATAAAGATGATTAGAGGTAATGAAGGGTAAATCATTAATTCTATTTGACAGTTTTTTAGAGGTATTATTTTTTCTTTACCCTCCAATTTGGGGTGAAGAAGAGATTTAATGTTCTAAAAAAATTTGGACCATTTTATGCCTATTTGACTATAATTTTCTTTATATTATAGATCTTGGATTCAAAACTCATCATTTCATTCTCCAAATATTTGTTCCTGGGGACAAAATTGTTATATCTTTCTTACTGTTCTAAAAAAGCTTGAATTCAAGGTATGTTTGGTTTTAGGTTAGAAAAGGGAATTAATACATTTATAGTTAATAAGATAATCATTACCCAATGAAAAAAATTTACCTTATTTGGTATACAACTTTTAAATAAGTAATCATAAACAGATGAATATTTTCTTATCCTTATTTAACAGTAACATAACATCTTTTATCTTTCTTACGCTACTTTATTTCATGTCACTTTTCTATTTTTTTTAAATGTAATAATAATAACTATGACTATTTACTGAAATATTCAGCAAAATTACCCTTACATAATGGGAGATACTTTAAATATCTAAAAAGTAATTGTAAAAATTTTTAAAAGTCAAAAAGTTCCTCTTACAATGTCAATGGCCTATCTCCAGTGATACCAATGCCTTCCCCGTCTTCCAACCATCGCCAACATTGCCATCGTATCTCTTGCCTTATATTAAATTTTTGTCACGTGTCCTTCCCTACTGTAGCCCGGTGATTAGGGTGGTAGTATACCAACTCAAAGATTTAGGGTCCGAGGGACATCCCCCACTCCCACAAAGATATTACCAACTAAAAAAAAATTTTAATTTTTGTCAAGTAGTTTTTAAATATTTACAAATATTTTATTCAATTTAAATATTTTTATAATATTTAGAATATTATTAAAAATATTAAATATTTGTAAAATTTTGTAAATACACATAACATTTAAAATTATCTAAAATATTTACAAACGCTTTTCTAAATATTCAAAATATTAAACACTCAATACATTTTTTCTGATTTAAATATTTAGAGCATTTTACTAAAAATTTAATATGTTCTAAAATATTTTCAAATACTTTTCTAAACATTCAAAATACGTTTTAAAACTTTTTTCCCTTTTTCATTGTTATAGCTATTGCACTTGTAGGAGAGAGTGTGTCAGTATACAAATTTTAACCCAGAACATAACACAACGCCCCTTTCATTTCTATTCAGTTTCCTTCATATTCTTTTATTCCGATTCTTACTGGGTCAGATTCAAGTTTGACCTTTACTAATATTGCATAATTCTTTTTTCAAATATATATATATATATATATATATATATGTGTGTGTGTAGTATCTTAATTCTATTGGTCATGTGTATAATATAAAATATAATTTTTATTATTATATATGTATGATTTTTATAATGAAGGAAAGAAAAGAACCCTAGGTCCCTTTACGAATAAAGGGTCGCGCCATTTCAAACGCTGGTTACTCTGCGGTCCTAACTTTGCAAACCAGACTAGCAGTCTTATTGGGTTGGATAACCCCAGTATCAATACGATAATGCAACTCAAATATAATATGAAACCGCTCTAAAAAAAACTCAATGTCATAATCTATGAACTCAACATCGTGTCCTTTTTTTACATGAATGAAAATTGATTCATGATCTAACACAAAGATCTTCAGATTCGAGATCTCCTTGTTCTGGTGCTCATAGAGGATGATCCGTGCAGAGATGACCTGCAGAAAAGGTGCAAGTTAACAACGCTCGGATATCAAAAAGTCATAGTACATTTCTAGAGGTTAGAGTCAATTATTTTCTAAAATTTCTCTATCAGGCTGAAGTATCTAATGTCGTACTGACATTAGAATATCCTCACTGAACATAGGTCCTTGGACAGAATGAAGAGTTGAAGTAACTACAATGGCATTTAGAGCCACTATAACTTCCTAAGACGATTTCCTCAGGTGTGTAGTATCAAGATCTTAACAGAAAGAAACGAGTCCATTTAGAAAGGGCAGTATCAATTAGGTATCCTAAAACTTGAATATTTATTACCAAAGCACCCAAACATTTTAATATATACAATAAGATTCCTAAGTTTGAAACCTTTATCATCTAGGTATCCTATGCCGCAATCGATGATTTTTTGCTAGAATTTGGTTGATTTTCACCAAAGAAATGCTTTTGCGGTACTTGATTATGATAATACATAGGATTCTTGTCAGTGTGTTCAACGATCTAAGTTCTGTTAGTGTTTTAAGCAAAAATGCAGTGGATCACTACAAAAATTTAATGAATTATGATAAAAAATACATATAAGTCGCTAAAATCGTTTATTGTATTAAGTTTTTCAACAAAAGAATCATTAGATTCTAAATGAGAATATCTATATATTGTTTGAAACTTTATGGTACCTCATTGATAAAATTTTTAAATTTTAGGTTACTTTAAAATTTTCTAACATCAGAGTACCTTATTACTGTTATATTTGAAACGCCATAGTACCTAGGTTAAGTGCTAAAATCAAAGGGTGTCTGAGTGATAAATTCACTAATACAAATAACACCAATGGCAAATATTCATGACTTTTTTCCCCACACACACTGTATAGAACATAAATTATATAAAGAACTTGCTGATGAGGCACTCCAGCAATGTAAATATAGTAATTGCTAGATGTAAAACATTTTTAAAAAAAAGGAATAAATGGAGAAGTTCTAATGGCACAGTAGAGGAAGGAAACAAAACAAAGAAACCGTGAAAAGAATCTCATAAGCAAAAGGCAAATACAACAAAAAAAAAAGGTGTGAAAAAGTGCAGTCAAACTGTCTGAGTTGATTGTCAGAGCAACAGAGATTCTCTGACATAACTTAAAAATATTTCAGCTGCTCAGACCGAGGACCTAATATTAGGGACCATTTTGCCTAGAACACTAGACGAACTATCAATAAAGAGCTTTACATAGCAGGGCAGCAACACAAAATTCTACTTCCTCCCAAGTAAAATGCTCATTTCATTGTGATTTGATGTTCAAGAGGTGTGGTGTTCTTTTTATTAATTTGACTTTTCTGGACTGGTATTTTTATCTTTAAAGATGATTACCTTAAACACAGAAAAAAGTGTTAGGACCACCTACAAACACTAAACCCTAAATCGTAATCGTAAACACGAATTTAAAGGGATTGAGGATACGTGGTTTAATCAAAGCGTACATCCATGGAGGGGAGCAAAGAAATTCACTATATATAAACCAAGGACTACAATGTTTTTGCCCACTCTAATGCACTAGCACAAAACACAACTATAAATAGGTCTCTCACGGATATAACCGCCAAAAAGCCAAGAATCACCATCAATCAATGCCATTAACTCGAGCCCTAATAAATCGGGCCATGAATATGGTTGTTTCCACAAGACGATCAATCCTCATACTCAACAAGAAGATAGGTAGAAGTCCAAATCAAGGACCGAGGACCACAATGAATAGGAGCACATGAAATCCAGTCCAACAACAAATAATGTGTACCAGGTTTTCAGTCCAGACCCATATTTGAACACCCTTAGTGATGAGGTTTGAACCCAAGCCACTGTGTGGTGTGGGCAGTTAGTAGTACACCCACCCCTAGGAACCAATACCTAGAAAAATTTATGCACCCTCCACAGCATCATCTGACATTTGTGTTTTGTTGCCTAGTAGATCTCTTTAACAATCATATCATATATATGAATGCCATATCATGTCATCATCACATTGTTAGGACACCAAAACTGTGAAAAAACTTTTTATGTAAGAATCACTTTTTGCATAAATACTTTTCAGTGTCGCAACTAGGGATACTCGTGTTTGGAAATTTTAAAATTTTTGTTTTTGCTTTTGCTTTCAAGGAAAATTTTGCTTAAAAGCAGAAAAACCACTTCTAAGCACTTCTCTTTCTAGGCCAAAGGCCTTTAATATCTTGAACAAAGTGTCTAATCTAAGAAAAAACACTTTCAAAAAAGAAATTTGGCAAAATGGATTCAGATAATTTATGCTCAGGCACCTCAAAACCCAGGTCAGCATCAAAGCAATCTTGCTGCTGTAAACATTTTCCAGTTATTCCCATTTTCACTTCACACAAGAAATCCAATCGTGGGTTGTGGCCGCAATTGCAGTGTCATGAACATACTAAAAACCTCACCAAACACATACTGTAATACAACAGGCCCAGTGCCTCAAAGGCTCTCGCGAAAGCAGGATCTGGGGGGTAGGATGTACGCAGCCTTACCCCTTCAAGGTGACAAACACCTACTGTAATAGCTAATTCAAAATCTTTTGTTCTTTTTTGATAGTTTAACTCAAAATCCATCCCGGATAATAATCTTTATTTGAACCTATAACTTCACACAGTTACTACTATTAGAATTCTACATGTATTGTCAAGGCAAACAAGTGAGCGTCTTTAGAAGTGCATAGAACTAGCATCGAAGGAAACTTAAATTTCTGTTAAGGGTGTTGGAAGGTTTTCTTGCACAAATTTCCCTCTACTTTTTCCTATATCTCATGACGAAATTCACAAGAGAAACATGAACTTGTCCTTATCACTATTTCCACAGATTCCTCTTCGATTGAAGAAAGCAATGAAGTGAAGCATGCAATCAAAACGTCATAAAACAGCTAAAAGCAGTGTTTACCTTAAACAAACACGGCTTTCGCACATGCTTCCCTCATTTTCCTTCTTTGTCTCTGCACTTCTTTCTTTCTTCATTAACAAATTGGTCCTTTGTATCCCTTGCTCATGACAAACAAACTTCAAGCATCCTTCCTGTAAACGACTCTTTGTGTTATCATTTTTGCAATGTATACCAACTTTTAGGCTCCGTTTATTTTGAAGGAATATTTTCTATTTTTATTCCCTTGTTTTTTTGCATAACTTTATAGCAATAACCACAAATTTGGAGCATGTTTTGCATCCAGTAAGGTGAAATTGACTTTCCCTCAACAAAAGGGGAAAACATTTTTCCTCAAAGAAAAACGTTTTCCATTGTAGTCTCACACCATATATTTCACTCCAACCTTTACTTAGCCAAGCGTGAGCTTCACATAAATTTATAGAAAGTGTAGGCCTCACATGAATTTATAGAATAAAATTATTTTCTTAGTTAAATAGATTAAAAAGTTTTAAGGTATTTTAAATTGAAATATTTTGTGAAGAAAATTTTTCCCATAAGGATAATGTTTTTGTTCAACCAAACGAAGCCTAAAGGAAGCAACTGAAAAATCAAAAGTTTCGAACTATCAAACTAAACGGGAAAATGGGCTTACTTTCTCTTCCTTCGATCAATGCCACTGCTCCTCATATCACTCTTTGCGACACCAGATCCAGGGGGAATAGAGAACTGAGCAGGAGAAAGGGCAGGAGACGGGGCAGATGTCGCAGTGCTGGGGGGTGGAACAGGTGGTGGGGCGGAAACAGAAGCAGGGATCGGAGGAGGAGGTTCAGGGAGGGATCTTGGCAAAATATGCTTCAACCTGTTGTTCCTGTAGTTCTTCCAGAAGTAGAATTGCTGTCTATGTGCCAATTCCTGACAATTTTTTCAGTCGGTACATCTCGTCAAACACATTTAAGCATCAAAAATACCGTAAATGGAAAATTTGTGTATGATGCACAAGAAATTTTATATTTGCTTCCTTCCCACCCTTCAACACAGGTGCGCACACACACATGGAGAGAGAGAGAGAGCAAAATAACACTCCAACCACAGGAATACCCCCTCATATCTAACCTTGAATAGGAAAAAAGTAGCTCCATGGCTTTTGTAGAACCTTAACTGATGGAATTTTTAGGTTGGTCAAATTATTTAGCTTCTAGCAACTTGGAGTAACAAAGCCCTTCAATCAAAGATGTGACATCCTTAATGAATGCTAAAGGATCCAACCATACCCAGAAGGCCATATGACACCTGAAGCTTTTGGGTCCTTTCACTGAAGACCAGTCTTACTGATGTTAATATGTCAACTTAAAATTAATACGATCTATAAGACAGACTATTATTTGGGACCAAAAGAATAGTACCAAAGCAGCTTTTCCAGAGCACTAGCAAAAGAACATATGTGATAGTAGAACACCAAACATTAGTACCAAGGTATATTCATAAGATGACATGTCTAGACCAGGAAGTTTGCAGAGTCCATTACAAATACTGATCATAACCTCACACCGCACAGAAACCACATCAACATTCAAAATTTGCGAGGTACGAGTCAGATGTGCCCCCTTAAAGAAGCACCAAAGAAAAATAAGATCCCTAATATCTACGAAATAGAACTTAACCACAACAACAAAAATTTGGACGGAGACATAGCCCCAAGGATTGATTTAGGTACCCAGCTCACTTTTACATCTTGTTCTTAAGAACAATGGATCTTTCCTAAATAATACCCCAAAGACTTAACTGAAGACTTACAGATAGACGGATAGCCAGATCTAGATTCTAAGCTTGCTGCTTCGTGTTTCGCTACTCAACCAATTTCATGACAGCTAGTGACATGATTTCCTGCTAATAGTAAACAAACACTATCTGCCAAAAATAGGCTGATTGAAGCACTAGAACAAATATCATGCTCTTATTTCCTATCCGTACCATGTTATTCCTCATTGGGCCATTCACTTAACCATTGACTTCCTATTTTACAAGGCCAAAATCCTACGTATAAGCCAGTAAGCACGTGAACATAATCCACATGCCTCCAAAGATGAATTCTGTCCAATGAGGACTACAGATCAAGTAACAGACACAAAGATGAATTCTGTCCAATGAGTACTACAGATCAAGTAACAGACACGATCAGCTAATCCACTCTTAATGATCATAATCAATAAATAGGGACTTCATACGTCATTTATTCTCAGTCTTGTATCATCCATCGAAATGCTCAAAACCTGTCTTACTCTAAGGGATGGCCTACCATGGAGAGTTGAAACCAATTATATCACTTAAAATTTCTCACAAAAGATCCATAAGAACAAGTACTTCTGAGCTTGTCCAACAAACATGTGCTTCAGTAGTGAAGTTGCCAGTGAAAGTTTGAGTGAAAAATTATCTACCTTATGCTAGGCTTCCATTCCAAACGCTAAATGGTTCCTTTCTTTTGCACTTCAAACCAGCTCACTCGTAGTTATCACATACATATTTGAATTCCATGCCACAAATGGGAGTCAAATAATGCAAGTAACTCAATGTTAAAAACTTGTATAAATTTCCACGACCATAACCACCTATAGAGCATAAGACATGTGGCTTTATTTCTTTTCACAACATACCATATGCAGCCAGATACCAACATGCAAATAAAGGTTTCTTCATAAATATTAAACTTATAATTAGAAATAGAATAAGGCAGAATGAAGCATTGCATGATTAAAATATCAAACTATATATAGCTGTCCCCCACAAAATGATTCAAGTGCTAGTGATTTTCTTTTATGATTCTTTTCCTATCTCATGCCCATAGCCAACCCAATGCGGGAAAAATAGAATGTGTATCACCCTCAAGAATTAGAAACAAAAGAGATATAATGTTCTAACCTTATTCACAGGATGTGCCATGGCATTACAAAAGTTTGCATCTTGTAGAAGCTCCAGGAAAAAAAGACAATGTGGGTACCTGCCATAATTCAACAACAAGCAATTCTAAAGACAAATGATACATTTACTCTGTGGAAAACACATCATGCAACCCAAAAATTGGCTTACATTATGAACTTGATGTACTCAGGGCGTTGCCAATATTGAAGATACTTCAAGTAACCAATAAAAGCTTCATCTTCGAAGTAACGATTTTGGGCTAGATCTGCACTTCGTGTTCACTGTCCAAATTAGTTTCATTCATATACTCTTCACAAAATTTCTTCCTCAGTGGAGCACCAAAGCATAGAAAATCATAAGACATACAATGGATGTAAGTCGGATTAGCAAGACATTGAACAAATTCCAACTCAAGCAGAAAGCGTTGTTGTCCATCATCTGGGTCCTTGTACACGTTCTTTGGCCTGTAATTTAGCACCCATCAAGCAAAGGGTCATCTAGTCATAACTATCTAGGAACCTAAGAGGGTATCAGCACGCAAGCACTGGATCCCATTAGAACTCCGAAGTTAAGCGTGCTTGGGTGAGAGTAGTACCAAGATGGGTGACCTCCTGGGAAGTCCTCAAGGGGGAAGGCTGCGTACACCCCCCCCCCCCCCCCCCTCCTCTTCCCGGGGACCCTACTTAGGCGGGAGCCCTTGTGGCATTAGGAATGTTGCTTTTATCCAGGAACCAACTATCCCAAAATCTTAAGCTAATGATTTTACACTCTGACACGTGTCCTTGCACAAATGTCCATTGGGTTTTAGCATGAATAATGCATAGACCTTCCTTATACTTTGTACTTGACATTATATCAATATTAAGACAAAAACAACTCGGTGCCTTGTAAAGGCTCTCGCCACAGCAGAGTCCGGGGGTAAGATGTACGCAGCCTTACACAGTATCCCGAGATTAAACTATAAGGTAAAATCCCAAGAATCATTTGATACTCTAACAAAAACGGCATGCACAAAAAGAACGAAAGAGAACATTTGTCAGTGGGTGCATGCATTAATGACGCGAACCAAAATCAGAATAGACTTGAAACTAATTAAAAGCAGTAAATTGACTAAAATCAAGAGATAAAGTGGAAGAGGCAAGAAAGAACATTTCATTTCATTACTTGATTCATCAATACAATCTAACACGCACTCATAGTGTTTCTCCCATCTCGGTCCAAGCCCTATACTTCCTATTGGGTTACTCTATCACACTAGGCTCATATACCTATTTGGATATGTATCACTGGGGGTGTAAACGAATTAAACTTTCAATGAACTACTCGTATTAGAAATCAATTAGAGCTCCATGTTCTTTACCGAGGCTCCATAGCTTATGGAGCTAAGTTCGACCAAGCTCGCTACGCTTAACGAGCCAAGCCGAGTATCTAACACTCTAAAATTTTATCGAACCGATCTCAAACAAGGGTTTGAAAGCTCGATAAGAGCTCGGCTCAAACTCAAGCTCAATAACCCTTATCAAGTTCGAACAAGGAGTGCTTGGCTCAGCTACACCCCCCTCCACCAGTCACTGACAGAGAGAGAGAGAGAGAGAGAGAGGTTACGAGGAATGAGTGTGAGAGGCATCCTTGGTTCCATCGGAAGCAGCCATCCTTCACTGAGAAACAATAGGAGAGAATATGTTATGATCCAATGTAGTAATTCATTAGTCAAGTAAAGAATTAATTACAATGAGTGAACCAATTCCTATCTATAGAATTTATAACGCAAAATACCTAAAAAAAATGAAAAACATAAAAAATTGTGGCAAAAACGGCTTTTCCGGCTTAGCAGCGGCCGATACAAAGGATCGGATACCGGCAAAAACTCAGTATAGACTGATTCAATCGATCAAATATTGACATAATCATGACAAAATGAAGCATCAGTTCCTTTGAGATAAGAAAAGGGGGTTGCCGATTGCCCTAAAAAAATCCACAAGAAATTCCCTACAGGAGGAGCAGCTTGCAATTACCTACAGGCGGCGGAGGGCGTCGGCGGAGCCACGGTGGTCCGGCGATCGTCTGAGCTTGTCGGCTGTGAAAGTGCCAGAACCGAAGCTTCAGTTTGAATAAAGAGGAAACTAATTGAGCAAAGTTGTATAAACCTAAAATATTATAGGCCTTGTTTAGTACACAGAGAGTATAAATTGTAAAAAATAAAGATTTTGACTCTTGTTTGATTGACAGAAAGTAGGCAGTATCTTCAAGACATAATATTAACTGAATTGGTCCTCCTATGTAAATTTTAATTTCTTTGTTTTTAACTAATCCCACCAAGAAAGTTATATTTCTTATTTGTATAACTAAATGCTTTTTATGTACTTTCTTGAAATTTGACATGGGAATTGAGTTCCTGTAAAAATTAAAAAATACCTGATTTATCAATACATACAGACATAGGGGTATATTTCTCCATTTGTACTGTTTTTCCCTCGATTTCCACCATTCTATCTCGCTATTTAAGTGACAAGCAAACATATGAAAATTGAAAATTTTCATCAGCAATCAAACAAGTAAAAATTAGGTGTTTTCCATTGGTTTTGTCTTTGGCTTATTTTTCTTTTTTTTGTATTTTTCTAATTCTATTCAATTTTACTCAGTAATTTTTAACCTAAATTAGTGCTAGAAATAATTTTTCTCACGTTTTAGCAACGCCATGAGGAAGGAAATTAAAATTTTCAAAATTTAACTCAATTTTAATTATAACTTTTTCATGTATATGTTTTACTTAATTATTAAATAAAGATAATTTATTTATCGCACTTTATTCTTACGTCTTTCTAATTATCCTCCGTTTTTTAATCCTCTATAGGGTTTCGTTTGATCTAGGTATTGTAGGATTTATGGCAAACAAGATCCCAATTTAAAGTAACTACTTTAAGGATTGAGAACTAAGCCTATTTGATCAAATTTCTTCCCTAAAAAAAAAATAAATTTAGAAAGAAAGACTATTTTTGGCCTTGTTTGATGTGTAGGAAATAGATACGGAAAGTAGAAATCTATGAAAACTAGGAAGTATAGATTTAAGCTCTTGTTTGGTGCGCAAGAAGTCGGAAGAATGTAGGAAGTGGAAATTGCTTTCATAATGCAGGAAGTAACTTACCTAACCTCCTAGGTAAGTTCTAATTCCTTTATTTTTAATTAATCTCCTGAAGAAATTTCTATTTTATATCCTGACAATCAAATATATTTTACCTACTTTATGGAAAGTAGACATAGGAATTAAATTCCCCAAAAAATATAACTTTCCGCAAAAATTTAATTGATATGGCAACCAAACGAGGCCTTTATATTGCTAAATACAAAAGACAAATTATATGTTACCTTTTTATGATCTTTAGTTGTATATTGAAATCATTAATTCGTTATTATTGAGTTAAATTTTTCTTTATCTAAGACAATAAAAAAGTAGAGGCCTAGGATTGGATAGTCAAGTTGGATTCAGGTTGTGTCATGACAAGCTTAGGCCATTACAGGTTCGAATCTTGAGTCCAAGTTGAATTTACAAGTGTAACAAGCCAAGTTCGAAAAAGAAGTGCTCAAATCATTAACATATACGAACATTTTGATAAGCACTCTTTAGCAGTCCATATTAGCTCGAAAATAGTTCAATAGCTTAGCTCAATAGCGAGCTAAACTCAATGACAAGCTCAGCTATATAATAAGCTTCATCCAAATCAGTATCAAGCTCAATGCAACTTAATCAGGCTAACAAGCCAAATATCATGCATAATAGTATCTTATTATCTGAGCTAAAACAAAGGTTCAAGTGCTCAATAAAAGCTGGATTCAAACTCAAGCACAGTAAACTTTCGAATTCGAGTTTGAATAAGAGAGCACTCGACTCAACTCAACTTGTTTCCACCCTACAAAGAGTATAACAAACCAAAAGAAAATTCAACACGAACAAAGGCAAACGCAACTCCAGCAGATATAAAAAAAGGGGATCATATTTCTTCATTTTACTGCATTTTAGCAACTTGCTACCATAAAATTTTCAATAGTTCTTGGCAGGTCCATCTAGTTAATAATTGCTAAGCGTACAACTAATAAAGACCTTAAATGACAGAAATTATAGAAAATGTTAATTATACCGCTACTATTAACTTTGTTTAGTACATAGGCTTAGTCTTTATATTTTTAATTACATTGATTTAATCCCCAAATGTTAGAACTCTACCAATGTGGTCCAAGGGTGTGCCAGGCTTGTCTGCTGGGCCGTAATTTTTTCTGTCACAATAGTGATAACAATACACCCCTCAAACCACATTGTTACAATTAAAACAATAAAGAGATTAAACATACATAACAAGTACTAAAACTAAATTGACACACTACAATGAAGTACATTATATTATGATCTAAATAACCCAAAAAAAGTTAAAATTTACAAATCAAGCAACATGTGACCAGCAATGCAGTTGAGAACCCAAGAGTTGCTGGTGACTTTGGAGCCTGTAGCCCTTCCAAGAGCTTCTGCATCAGACTGTCTGCTCCGTAGGATCATGTCCCTCTTGTTCTGGTGACACGTGACAGAATCGGGGAGCTCGACGCTGTAGATTATCACGGTCCACGACGCAGGGGATTCTGCAATAGGCTTTCTGTGTAACACAGTGCCTCCTGCAGTGGTGATAAGTTCATGTAGGTAGCCTTTGTATGAAGGCTCAAAATCTCCTGCGAAATAGAATTTGAACCCCTCAAAAAGCTTTGGTCCCTGCATGTTTGTTGAAACTTGTTAGTAGTTCGATTTAGACGTCAAAATTAAATCTGAACGAAAATGAAGAGAGAAGAGAGGAGAAACGGTGACATGAAGATCTAATTGGAAAACGTTCAAATGAAGGAAAAATTATGAGCGAACGTAGAAAGCTTTTATTGGGTCTAAAACAGGAAGATACAAACAGCTCACAGTCACTCACTCCAGTGAAAAACCTAGCTTGAAGATATATAGAGGCAGAAAAGTAAACCCTAGAAGAATGGGTATATTGGGCAAACTCGAAAATAAAGGTCCATATCACGCCGCTCCCTTCGCTGCACCACTGATCTCGCTTTAAGATCCATACTTAACTTCAAGATACAATATAATAAAATCATTCTTGAACCTTTACTTATCAATTTAAATTGGCCCATTGACACGGTATCACAACGTTCTTAACTGGAAAGTCGTGAGTTGGAATCTCAACAACTTTGGCACGCAATATTAGTTTAATTCTAACACGAGATATGAGGTGATTTTTGTACCATCCACGCTTTAAATCTAATGGGTTTTTCTTTTCTATATATTTTTTTTTTTAATATCTTTCTAATGGTTGAGGGGCATATTAGAAGATAAAACTATTTATATGTTTTCACCCATTAGCTTAAACTTTTGGGATAGTTCCTTCACAAGACTTTTCAATTAAGTCTTATAAGTACGTTTAATTAAAGAACTCTATAGCTTTTTATCATCAATTTTTTAAGGGTATCCTATGAAAAGAGAACGTTGGAGAATACTTGGAAATTTAGAGTTTATTTTCTCTAATCCCTACCCCCCCCCCCCCCCCCCCCCCCCCCCCCCCCCCCCTCCCTCTCCTCTCCTACTCTAGCAGGAGCCCTTAAGGCACTAGGTTTGTTGTTTTTGCTATTGTTTCTATCTTCATATTTTTGATTTTGAGATACCAAAAACCAATTTGTAAATGATTCTCATTTTTATCTCTTGATTTTTAGTCTTCCAAATGCTTGAAGATAACTGAAAACTAAAAATCAAAATAATATATATATATATATATCTCAAACAATATAGGTGATCAAAGTTACCTTGTTAAGGAGCCTCAATCTACCCAAACGAGGACCATTCTTGATTCCATGGATGTCTACTTGGATTTCATAGGGATCCTCATCCACATATCTCATAGCTTTCATGCATGCTTGAACCCCTGCAATTACATAAAAGAGTTAATATATGAAAAAGAATGATGGAAAACCGGAGCTAGCAATGAGATCTTTGTTTATTGGTAAAACACAACCGTGTCGTAGCCCTTATGACTAGGAGTGTAAATATTTGAGCAGGCTAGTGAATGAGCTCGAGCCAAGTCAAGCCAGCTTGACTAGCTAAGCGAGCTGAATGCAAATCCAGTAAAGCTCAAACTTAACAGGTTGAGAGCCCGAGTGAGCTAAAACAAGCTAACTTTAAGCTAAATTGTGACTCTAAATGTGTTTAAATGAATAAAGTTCAGGGCTTAATAAGTTGGCTTGAGCTTAAGTAAGCCTTAGCTAAGCCCAACTTGAGCTTAAACAAGCTAAGCTTGGTTGCAAGTCCAAGCTCGCTGATATGGCTAGAGCTCAGCAAGCTCCAAGTCAAACTCCAATAGAGCAAAATGCTAGCAAGCCCAGCCATGAACCTTGTGTGCTTAGGCATAGGCTTAGCTCAGCTCAGCTCATTGACACCTCTATATGACATGAGAGGCCCTACTCAATCTCCAAGCACGCTTTTCTACCAAAAAAACGATAGTTTCTTTCTAGGGCAAGCAGATATACTAACATTCAATGTTGAGTATCCATTTCCCCTCTAAGATGGCCATCAAAACTTTGAGGGTTCTTCTGCAAGCTTTGTTTTCATCAACTGATGCAATAACATGAGTGACACTTGAATTCCAGTTTTTCATCACTGTTGCTCCAGATAGCATCGCAAGTTCAGAAACATGTTCCTGCAAACCAGATAACTTGTCATAAAAAAGGAAAAATAAAACATCTAGGCTCTGTTTGGTTGAGAGTACGCCATCTTCCGCCACTTTTTAAACATTTTTTTAGATAACCTGTCAAAAAATTTGAAGAAATAATTGCAATCAAAAATATTTTGACAGTCTTCCATCTAACCAAATGGAGTTAAGACTATTTTTGTCGTCCAAATGATATTCGGGCTCCATTTGGTTGAAGAGAAACAATTTTCTTAAATATTCCTCATGAAAATCTTTTGAACAATTAGATATTTTTCTTTAAAATATTTTTTTAGTTTCTAGAAGAAATTTCATTTCAAACCTCACAAAAGGCTGAGATTTAACAAATATATCATTCAACCCGAAAATAAATTCATCACTCCTTAAGATGAAGTCAATTTCTCCCATATAATGGACAAGCCACTTCTTAGAAATTATTTTTGCTATTCATTTATGCGAGCAAATAATAACAAACGGGTAAATGATGACTTCGAACCAAACAAAGCCTTGACTGAAAGTTGAAAGAAATACTTATTGTACCCTTTCAGCTGCGGAAAGAGCTGAACAACAAAGAACCAGCTTCTCTGATGAATGACGAGAATTCCACAAACTTGTATTCTTATCCTGTTTAGCAGCAACTTGTGTTTGTTGGGATTGTATTTTCCTGAGGATACAGAGAAGACGAACAGAAAAGATTTTTATATTTCAGATACATTAAGAATAAAAAAGATCATTCTTAGACCTTTGATAATAGCTTAAACTTTTGAAATAGTTGGTTCTTTGATATAGTATCGATCCGGTTGACTAAGAAGTCATGAGTTGGAATTCCAACGACCCTCACATTTAATATCATATGATTTCACCACAAGGGTTTTTAGGGTTGGGGCCCCTCAGAAACAGCCTCCTTTCAAGATAGCATCCTATAAGGGTAAGACTGTGTACTTTTTACCCCTCCAAACCCCCCTTGGCAGGAGCCTTTCAAGCACTGGGTTTATTGTTTTTGTTGTTGTTCAACATAAGGTATATGGTTGATCAAAAAAAAAAAAAAAAAACATAAGGTATATGAAGTGAACCTATTCTCTATTTACACTGCAAGCTTAATGGCCATTTGCGTTGAAGAAGAACAACAACAATAACAAACCCAATGCCTCAAGGGCTCCCGCCAAAGCAGGGTTGGGGGGGTGAGGTGTACGCAGCCTTACCCCTTCAGGGCGCTACCCTAAAGGAAGGCTGTGTTTGAGGACCCCCAACATTTGCGCGGAAGATCATAGAGTATAAAACCATTCCAGAGCCATAGCTAAAGCCTAGTTGGTTTCTTGGATCGATAGGACTAAAGATGCCTACTAATGACAAAATCATGGGAAATTATGTAAAATAATTGACCTCTTCACATTGTTCTTCCTTCTTGTTGCCTGAGACGTAGAAATTTCACATGGAAGCTTTGAGGATATGTGAAGAGGGCATAATATAACAAAGTTATCCTGTCAGAACGTCAGCAAGAGCAGAAAGTGAGAGCAAGTGACACAAGGTGATAGTTATAAATGATTCAAAAATTTCTAAGTTTCTTCAGTTTGTATAAAAAAAGGGCAACTGCAATTCACATGGAACAACAAGAACATACAGAAAAGCACTTCCATAATTAAAAAAGAAAACCAGAAAACAGGAAACGGTTTGTTCAATGTTTTAGTATAAAGGGAAGAAAATTGAAAAATGGTTTTTTTCCTTGAAAATTTTTGGGTAGGACTTTTTAGACAAAGTTTCTAAGATAAAAAAATGTCTGGAAAATTTTTCTTGGAACATTCATCAAACTTTCAAAAGTTCACAAAGTTCATAGAGACTCACAGTATCCCAACGGCACTCTTGAAGAATCTTGGCACAAGGAACGTGAAAACTTCTTCGACAAATCTTCTCATAACATCCGAGAGCAGCACCTTTTATCCCACACAAACAGCACTTGATCCGCCTACTCCTTGCTAGTTCTACTTCAAGATTTATTACAGTGTCATCTTCAAAGTAAACATTGGGCGCCCTGTATATTGGTGTAACAGGCCATATCAATGTCTAAGTAAAATACTACCATGATTGATAACTAGAAAAAGAAGTCCTAGTTCGAATGTTAATCTTGCTTACCTATAAAACAAAAAGACCAACATCGAAACAGAGATAATACAAGTATGTGTTTAAAAGGTTAGGCTCAGCTATTTCTAGAATTTTTCATTTGATTGGTCTATCGAAGTATCTAAGTATCATACCAACATCCACGTATCTTTATTTTACAAGGAACTTTAGAGCATAGTTGCAAGAAACTTCTAAAATGCTAACGTTTCACACTTGGAAACGTGATTTGGCGCTTCGAAGTCATATTCGCATTTTCAATGCATACCAAACTCGAAAAAAACACAATTCAAACAATTATGGAATCATTTTGATAAGCAGATACTTATTGGATGATTTGTTAGCTAATTATATACTTACTTTAAAGAATGATCGAATTGTGTGTACATGTTGGAGTCAATTTTCTCAATCTTTTTCATTGAACTACTTCGTTTTCTTGGTTATTGCTTCATATTCACTTTACTTTGATATTTATGCTTTATCGGCTCAATTGATGACATTTCATTAATTTTTCTTGTATAACTAATATATAGTTATATATGTGTTCCCTTCACAATCCCAACTTTAGAAACTTCCATGACTGTCCAATCCCTCGTCCCCGATTTGGTCTCCGCTCCCACGCTGACTTCTGCTTCATGCGACTACTAGTTTGACACAGTAACTAATGAATGATAAACTTTTAGTACCAATCTGCTAAAATATAATGTCAATGAGAAACTTATTCCACGGTTCAAAGGAAATGTTACATTAACAAGAGAAGTGGAAATCCAAAATTTGAACAAACCTACATGTTTAATTATTTCATGAGGAAGCATAAATAAATAAATATAATACTACAACTATTCATCTAGATCTACCATTTGATGTCATATCGGATTTTCTAAGGTTTATATTCAAAACCCTAGAACACCAGATGATGCTTAAAGATACAAGGCAACCAAACATGATGTATTAGAAGAAAATAAGTTATGGTTCTCTCTGAACTTTGAAGTTCTGTACCATTCAGTGCAGCTTTTGTGCGCATGGATAACGGATTCCTCATCATTATTTCCTGAAACTGGCCTTCCTTTAAGATAGTGGACCATCTCTCCAGAGGCCTGCATAATGTTAGTATATTATGTAGCAAGCATAAAATCAAATAAACGCTGTCACAACATGTAACAGTCATTACATAGCGAACTAGATCTCCAGCCCAGTTATTTATTCAACAAAACATATATTATACAGCAGATCACTTGCCGTTACACTGAGCTAACCATCACGCAATAATACTTCCATAATTGCCTCTATAGTGTATATACATTGTTTTTATTTAACAAAACCTACATGTTTATGTGTTTACATATTTGATTGTCGAACTTATTTCATAAATAAGGTGTTGGCCTAGTAGTTATTTTATAAATAAGGTGTCGGTCTGGTAGTAGTATTGAGGTCCTAGGACAAAAGGTACTAGGACCTAAGTTCAGATCTCCTACCCGCTTTCCAACCAAAAAATGTGTTAAATCTTAAAACTATCAAAATGATGTTGGAATTAGTGACTATTAGCATTTTATTCAGATTATCGCATATATGTGACTTAGAAACAACTTATATATTCCATAGAAAATCCCACCAGAGCATCGGAACCCATTATGACATTTGTAACAACATGCTACCACAATGCAACCACGAACCACATTTCCATTCCGTGTTAGCAGCTAGCCCAACAAAGAATCCTATGGATATATGGATATACAATGCATAACGATGACAGATATTACCTCAGTCTCCTCAGATGAACGACAGAAAGCGCACTTAATGGAATTGGTGTCACATTTACGTAGAACTGCTTTATCATCTTGAAGAGAGAACTTATCCATCTTCAGTGAAGAATCATGATTCAAATCATCAACTTTTGTCACGAACTCAGGATGCAGTTGTTCATTTTCATGAGCCAAGTTCTCTGGTGCAAAACCTTTTGTGCAAAGCTCTTGGTCTGTCTTGGATCCCAATTCTTGACGAGATTTCTTCGTTTTTTGCCTGGTATAACTGCTAGATTTCTCTGCCAGATTGGAAGCATTTATTTCATCCTTACATCGTTTCTTTTCACAGAGGAAAACTGGCCCGGACATGCAACAGTCAGCCAAATTTTGCTTTTGTTTCCTTGATTTTCTTGGGTTCAATATGTGGGTTTGTGGAAGTCTCTTAAGGGTCTTACGTCCTTTTCTCAAGTAGTCATCTTCATCAGCAGCTTTTATCCCACATGATGGAGCCGACTCTGGGACTACGGTAGCATCATCTTGACAAAGTAATGTCGCACCAGGTGAGACATTACAGGCTTCTATTGTAACCTTAGATACTCCTTCATCTTTTGAAATGTCCTCACCAACTTTAGCATCATACTGCTCATGCCGCATAACATTATTCAGTAACTTTGGATCACAAGAACTAGTCCCGTCAGCTTCATCCTTATCTTTCTTCGAGCGCTTCTTTTGCCTACTTTTAGTGGTGTTCCTATCACTCTTTCTCATCCTTTTATTCCCATTTTGCCCATTACCATTTTTGGTTCCAGGACAGGAATTCTTAGGGACTGCATCATCCATGAGACCGCTCTTTTCTTGGTGGCTGAAGATGTCCAGGTGCTCCAGGATCTCTCCCACATCCGAGACTCCATCAAATTCATTTCTAGCTTCAACCTGCATTTCACTGCGCTGGTAAATGCAGCTGATCATAAAGGCCCGTGATGGGTGCTAAAACAAAGGACAGAACCCAAGGGAAGACCATAAATTTGACAAAATATGTTACTTATATGATGATACTAACAATACCTGCATCCTCACAGGACTTGAGCAAAGTTCAGGAGAGCAAGGCCTTTGAGTCCACTCAAACATCTCGCTGTCAAAAAGAACTGTGTCTCTGGGTTTGCTACAAACCTCCTCCTCCTACCAATTTAGTTCAAAGGATTAGTAGATCTTTTTTTTTTTTTTTTTTTTTTTTTTTGGTTGACTACAAGCTCAAACAGGCGTGTAGGGCAAAGCTCGAAGGCAAGCAAAACCAACGAAAGCGAGAAACATAATTAAGAAACATAAGTTGAAAGTATAAAAAGAAACTAAAAAACATCGAAATCTGTAAAAATCAAGGGATTCGGAGGAACACAAACTTGAAGCAAGTTTTCCGTGGAGTCTGAAGGCAAAATGAAACAGTTTACAAGCAATGATACTTTTGAAACATGAAAAGCAAAAATCAAGCACACAATAGAGAGGAAAACAACAGAGCATTTACCTTTGGTGACATTTTAGTAGAAGTGTCATCATCTGAGTCTTTGATATCACTAAAGCGAGGAGCATCTAACGGTGTAACAGTGACATGATCCAAATCAGTCTGTTGACTTGATTTTTCTACATCTTCTTCTTCTCTTAACCAGAAAAAAGGTGATAGCATTAGCCCTTCAGGTCCTTTTGGGCATTCGCGATTTCTTGCTGATGGCAAACACTTTGCTGAAAGACTATTGTCAGCTTCGTTCTTTTCATGTTCAGAAGTCGGACATTTTGGTGGCTGTACCCTTTTGCTCGTTGGAAAGGAAGGTTTTGCAGAATTTCGACCAGAATTTTGGAGTTTCGATTTGGATGATCTTTTGGACTTAGCCGCACTAGTTGTTTTTCGATTCTCATCCTTTTGTTCAAATCCTTCACCTGCTTCTGGTCTGCAAGGATTGGCACCTTCATCCTGCTTTTCTCCATCTGCATACCAGGACACAAGAAAGCAAATATAAGACAAACACAAGCATAAATAGCATCAAATCCAACTACAGAAAACCATTCTTTCTAGATAAATTGCTGTCATTCATGTTTGGTGGCACCCAATATAAAACTTCTGTGGAGTGCCTGATCCAAAAGCACAAAATGTATATTATAAACTCAACTCTATGAACAATTTTCAGTAAACAGCCATTGAAAAAAGCAATGGTGCCCCATCATTATTTGGAGGTGATTTGAATACGAAGCAACAGAATGGTATGGCATACATGCAGGGTTGGGCTTCTCCAAGTACAGTGAAACATTGCCTTTGTTTCTCTATTCATTAGATCCAATAAACGCCATTACATAGCATACATCCATTACATGACAGAATTTGAGTCACCTGTTCTGTGATGACTCATTATATTATGATCGCAATGCAGTTATATTGCATTTCATTTATAAAAATATATTCATATTATAAAGATACTCGTTCTGATATTTCCAGTAAGTATGTACATTCCTTCCCTTTGAACTCTGAGCTTCAGAGAGATCAAGAATGAGAGACACAGAGATCGAGTGTAAGGCATAATTGTGTACATGCCAGTAAATTGTATTCACCTGGTAACTTATTTGCAGGTTCAGGCTGAGTTACAAAGATGTTAACTCCTAAAGCAACCTCCATGCCCTTGTAAATGTTCACCAAGTTATCCATGTGTGGGGCAGGACGAACCTCTGCAGAAAACACAAGAAAGTGTAACGCTTTAATGGCATGAACCATACAGATAATCCGATGGGTGAATCCTCCAACAAACGACCACAGCCTTTATATATTTTTTTCAATATTATCAAAAATCTTGACCTTTTACGGACACCGTTAATGAGTCTATTAATAAATCTTATTTTAGGGTTGAGACGGAGTGGAGATCAAAATAAAAGCCTAGTGGCTACTCCATTGATGCTAATTCGATTTTGACTGAATCCTCACTTCGGATTCTATGTCATCCTCAAATAGGCCAACTATGTGGATTGGACCTAAAATATGGTGATATTTCACATGGTATCAAAGCAACTGTATGATCCTAGGCTTTTGTTTGATACACAAAAGTCTCAAGAAAAGGGGTACGTTTAAATTTGATGTATTGAGGGCCTCTTCAATAAATGCTAAATCCAATCAAACTTGGTCCCAATTAAACTAAAAAAAGCGAGGGGGTGCAATAGAGAAAGGCTCACATGTAAGAGAAAGCATTAATAACTCCACACGTAAGTCAAAAAAGAAATCTTAGGAGTTGCGAGAGAGATAAGATCAACATATAAACCTAATAATGAGCTACTCCTCTTACTGCCAATTGCTTTTAGGATGCAATCTTACTTAAGTTTATATGTCTACCTCTCATAGCCTAGGCTAGGGATCGAGCCCAAGGTCTAGGTAAAAGCTAATATGAATAATTGTAAGGGTAAAAGTATGGATAATTCGCACAAGGGTAAATATTATAGAGACTCCCTATGTTAAAAGTATAAAACCATTCTTGTACATTCACCCATCAACTTAAGCGTCTAGAATGATTGGTTCTTTGACATGGTATCAAAAAACTATTGATGAAGAGATCACTGGTTCAAATCTCACAAGCCCTCACTCCTCATAATAATATAACTTAAGCATAAGGTCTAGGGCAGGCTTGTGCATTATCCATGCTTCACACTTAATGGGCATTCACATGAAAGGACATATGTTACAATATAAAACCATTCAAAAACCTTCATCAATCAAGTTAAGCTGTGTAATAGTTAATTCCTTGACACCATAAACTAGCAATGAAATCAAAGCAACCTCTCAATTTTCACTTTCATCAAACATAAACCTTAACTATGAATTTATAATTGAAATCATCGTTATTCAGGCAAAAATTTTAACGCCATCAACAGCCAAAGTCGCGTGTATATCACCTGACCAATTTAAATAGACCTTTCACAATAGAACATATGACATCCACATAATTTTAGATTTCGGAAATTAAAGTACCAAATTGATAAGAATAGAGAGTTGAAGAACATTAGATAAAATTATATAAAAGAGGGAAATCATATTAAGCAAGGATTAAACATAAGCTAGGCCCACCTCGTCGCTGATAAGGTACTTTACAAACTGGACAACTTGAACCTGATCTCATGGATTTCTGAATACATGAACTGATATCACAGAAAATGAAGGCAAAAAAAAAAAAAAAACAACTTAGTTAATCATACATGTGAAACTAGAAATTAAGTGTAAGCACAAGATATTAAGGCATCCAGATCATTCTTACTTGCAGAAAACATGATTGCAAGTGAGAGAAACCGCAAAATTCAGCAAACTCAAGCTGCAAAGATCGAACCACAGCATCGTGTTAGGACCGCCCGCAAAATAGCGAACCACAAATTGAAATAGCGAACACAATTGAAAGAGATTCAGGGAAAATTTTGAACGTCATAATTTACGTGGCCCAATTGAAGGCTGCGTCCACGGAGAGAGAGTAGCCAATATTTCATTATAAAAGCAAAGGTATTATTGCAGCAATTCTCACTCACACTCGACCTCTCATTGTTTGCTCTACATTTTCCCCCTTTTCCCCCTTGCTAATACCAAGCATGTTAAATTTCACTTAGTCTTTTTTTAGACCCGACCCACGAAGTTGGCACACATGAGATCCAAATGTAAACCCAAATGGAGTTCCATCCTCAATTGGAATTAGATGGAGTAACCCACTAGGTTTTTATATTGACCTCTTCTCTATCACAATTCCAATGTAGGATTCAACAAAGTTTCTCACTCATACTCGACCCTTGCTTCCCCCCACCCACCAATACCAAGCACAGAAGACTCTATTTATAGGCCTCTAGAATCAGGACCTCCAGAGAGCCCAAAAGTTACCGTCATTATGTAACATTTAATAATATCAGTATAAATGGGCTGTTTCAAGAGACAATTAGTCTCCAAAACTTAATGCATCGAACAACAACAACAAACCCAGTGCGTCAAGTGCTCCTGCCAATACAGGGTCTTTTCTATTTTTTTTTTGGGGGGGGGGGGGGGGGGGGGGGGGTGGTTTGTATGCCGCATTACCCCTTTTGGGTGCTACCCTAAAGAGAGGATGTGTCCGAAGACCCCCAACCTAGAAAGCAAAAAAGCAATAGCACAAAGAGAGGATGAAGCAGCAATGCAATAAACAACAAAGCACATAGTACCGCAGAGCCACAATACATCGCTTAAGCACACAACAATAGCAAGTAAAAATCTTAACACGGCGAATCAGAACCAAACTGGGATTTCCACAAAGAAGTGACAAATCCCGGGGAAAAAAGAAAAAAAAAAAAAAAAAAAAACTGTCACCAGATCAAAGTTAAAATGAAAAATAAAAGAAACCCTAAATCAATTAAATGCTCAAGAAAAATGGGGTCCATATAATGGAAGGAAGAAATTTACCAAATGGGACACTTGAGCTCTCTGCCCATTCTCTCAAGATGAGAAGAATCCGCCATTTTTCTGCAAAAAAAAACACGGTGATATATCAGATTTAACTTGTTTAATGGAAGCATAATGATCAAGAACTAAGAATTGATGCAGCGAAATTACCTGGTGATCTAGGGTTCTTCAAGAAAACAAGGAGAGAGAGAGAGAGGGAGAGAGAGAGAAAGAGAGAGAAATCGAGGGGCGGGAGATTAACTGAGAGAGGAATACGTTTTGATTTTAAAAAGAGCTCCCCGCCAAACCCTCACTTTCCATGCCCGCCGCTCTGCTCTTCATCTATTTATGCCTCATTTGAGACTTTTTTTTTTTTTTTTTTTTCCCTTGCTAACTAGCATATTTTTTTAAAAAAAATTAAAAATTTGGCCCTGTTTAAAAAATATTTAGCCAATTGACCTATTTTACTGTAGTAAAGTGGGTGCACGATGTACGGAATGTCATGCAATAGTGCCTTTCTTTTTTTTTTTTTTTTTTAGTTTTACCTCTTTAAAATTAAAAAAAATTAATAAAATTTCTTTTTAATTTTTAAAATAAAAATATCCCAGGGGACGCACTTATCGGCTGGTTTATTTGCTTAGGTTCAATCACATACTATTGACCTTGTACTATTTGGGTATTATGTGCCTTGTACTATTTGATGTGCCCGTGCTTATGCTTTCAGGATGCCTGCTCCCATGACGACACAATATTCAAGTTGGGAGTCCTTGGAAACAGCCTCTCTTCCACCCGGAAGGGGGAAGGCTACGTACATCCACCTTCCCCAGACCCTGCTTTCGCGGGAACCTTTGGCACTGGGACTGTTGTTGTTAAATTATTTTAATTTTTAATTTTAATAATTTGAATCACTAAATACGTATACATTTTAAATTAAAAGGTATATGTATATTATTATTTGAACTATTAATAAGAAAGATATAAATAAGGGACACATTTAAATGAGGAGATGGTGATATATATATTATTATTTAAACTACCTCATACAGGAACTATGGCATTATAATACTATTAATAAAGAGGATATAAATGAGGGACACATTTAAATGAAGAGATGTTGACGTTTCCAACAAAAAATCACGAGTTTACGTATATGTACATTACTATTTGAACTATTTTATTAGACACATGTAACTCAAAAGCTAATGTATATGAATTTTAAAAATATATTTTAAAGAGGTAAAAAAAAAAAGTTGGGCACTGTTGCACGCTGTATGGAACGGCATGCAACAGTGCCGCTTGCCCCCACTTCGCTACAGTAAAATGGGTCATTTCGCTAAATATTTTTTAAATGGGGCCAAATTTCTAATTTTTTTTTGAAAATATACTAGTTAGCAAAAAAAGTCCTCATTTGACAACCAGATGGTCTCTCAGCGACATAGCCTAGTGGTGATATTCTTCAATTACCAATGATATAATTCGATTTTGATTTTTACAAAATTTAAGTGGTGTTCACTTTATGAGGAATTTGTGGGATTTATTCCCCCACCGCGCCCCCCAACATTATCATTGTAAGAAAAAATATTTGACAACCGAGTAAAAAAGAGGACAGTAAAATAATTTAATATGTCTAATAAAAAAATGGTAAAATGGGGTAATTGAATTATCCTTTATTGATAATTAAGTAAATAAGTAAAACTGTCCAAACCTCTTAAATGCCCCAAAAAAAATTGAGTAAAGAAGTAAGGTTTTGAACTACAACTTAAACAATTGTCAAATCTGAGTAAGGGTTTACTTTCCATTATTTTTACCCTCTTATCTCCATTGTCAAACAAGGGCTTTTTGTCCTTCAAGAGGTGTCAGTCAATTCAAGTTTGATTCTTGTTAGAGACATTTTTTTCCTTCCCGCCTCACTAATATAAAAAAAAGTTATTTATTTATATTTATATTTTATATTATTTAATGTATTAAACAGAAATTACCTTACCTTCAAATTACTTGAAAGTTGAAACCCCTAACCTAGCAATTTTAAAGGGATGGTTAATCATTTTCTACATATTTTAAAAGAAAAATAAAATATCAAATCATCCATTGCCATTTTCTTTCATGCATTGAAGTCCCAATATATGTGGTAAATGACATCCACTTTTATGATTTATCTTCTATTGACCTATGTCTTGGATAATCGTAATCCTTTTGAGCTACTATATTATTGACTCCCCGGTTATTTTTATTTCCATGCTTGTGGCAGTGAACGTTATCTCAATCTCACATACGTTGTTTATAACAAGTTGGCTCCTAAGTTGGCCGGAAATATCTTCCTAAGATATGCCTAACACCATAAGCAGTGGCAGATCGAGAATGTTTCTTCACAGGGGGCACATACCAATAGTCAGTGGAGAATCAAAAAATTTAGCAAAGCGGGGTCCATATTGATAATAAAAAAATAATAGCAATTTTACATATATGTGTATATGTAAGTATGTCACACAAATATCAGTGAAATATACGAGAATTAAGGAATAAAATTTAGGTTAAGTTTTACGTAGTCAAGCAAAAAATTATAGACAAAATAAAAAATGAGATAATTTGTGTATTAGAAATTGAAGTTGAGATTCATTATTGAGTCTAAGACTTCAACATTATAAAGTAACACTCTGAAAAGGGTAAAATTGCATACATCTCAACCCCAGACCCTGCTTCGGCCGGAGCCCTTGTGATAACGAGACGATTGTTTTTGTTGTTGTAGGGTCTATATTCACAACCAAATTAAAAATAAAAAAAAATATAATATGCAAATATTTCATTAAAAATTATGTATATATATATAAATTAATTATAATAATACAACTAAAAAAATAAGAGAAAAAGAATCATAACTTAGTATTTTTCAAAAAAAAAAATCATAATTTAGTAAAAGATTACGAAACTATTAGTATTAGTTTGTTTATAGGACTTGAAAATAAAGAGCCACAACTTTTCAAAAAAACATGATTAAAATGCTACAAAAAATTAATACTTGGTGGCTTTGAACCCTTGACATGAGAAATAATAAACATAACATCGACCGTCAAACTAAAGTTTACAACATGATGGGGGGTACCACTCTTTTTTTTATATTTATATTTAACAAGTATAATAAACCTCTTCTTTTTTTTTTATAACGAGGAATTGGGTTGCCCTAACTAACCCCGACCCATGAGGGCAGCCCACAAGCCCCCATGAGCAGGTAAGTCATGAGTATATTCTCAGCGAGAATCGAACTCCAGACCCTTGGACGATGACCACATAGGTAGAAGATGCTACCAACTGAAACATCCTCATGATAGACAATTTTTAAGATTCAACCTATGGACCACTCGGGGCCCATGCCCCCCAGCGATTATACTGTAAATCCGCCCCTGACCATAAGGAGTACTGTTTCCTAGAGTCATGCTCAAGTCAGGACTACACAAGTCATCGCGTCAATTTTTATTGAACATTCATTTCCCTACCAAGTCAGGTCTACCACCTAGACTTTTGTAGTCACTGCTTTTGGGAGACTCGTGTCAAAGGCACATGGGTTTGCCTTTCTACGCTGGTGATGTCTCTTTATGCCGGAGCGTCGCCGCGCTCATTTTTTTCGATAATTAGCCACAAAATTGCGAAATAATCAGACTATTCGCTAAGTGAGGCCTGAGTCAAACCCTAAAAACACGGGGACCAAAACATCCAGCACAAAAACAAAAAAACAGGACAATACAATAATAGGTCCAGACCAACAGGCACAGCACAAAACTTAACACACGACAAAACCAGTCAACGAAAAAGACCAACCAGAAACAAAGAAACAGGCTAACCAACTCGCAAAAACAAAAGGAACAGGAATACGGCAAAAGAGCAAACTTATTCCATCTTCATCTTCTATGGAGCATGGTTTTCACCATAAGTGGATTGAATCCTTCGAAATCAAGACCCAGCCTTTTTTCCATCTGTATTGTTCTTTCCGCTTCTAGGATCTTCTCAGCATCAGCAGCGTTATCTCTCCGATTCTCCCTATTTCTCTTTTTCCTTTTTGCAGTGGTCTTCACCGTTTTTCCTGCAGTACTCCTGGGTGACATTGTCCTTCAGGAATTCATGTAACTCCTACTTCTCTCTTTCTTTCATCTTGCGCTTTAGAGCTCTCCTTCTCCATTTTGTTGTGCGCAATCTTTCCTCCTTCCGCCGATCTGAGCTTGGCCCTTCCATAAATAGAATTGTTACGTGGTAGTTCCCGGGCATACTATCTTCAGTCTGTGGATGTCTGATCACTACAGAGGGCTCGAAGCCTGGAAGGAAATCCGGACCAGAGGTTGCGGAATCACTATCACTATTGTTACCCGAAGCTTCGTTCTCACGAGGAGATATCTGGGCACGATGCTGCAGTGTTACAACTTTGTCATCCTCGACCCATGAAAGTGGACTAGGAAGACGTTGATTTACTCGGTCACTCTGATACGGTAATTGGGCTACCGGGTTGTGGGATGGAGGTGATTAGTGTGGCGCGGAAAAAGTTTTCTATGGTCCATCTCCCAAGGATCTGACCATTAAGATGGATAGAGACCTGTCGTAGCGATTGCCATGTGGCACTATTGTTGTATGCCTCTTGTGGGCACCACTAGTGGTGAGTGCCCGCTTATCTATTGCACCAATGCTCCACGTCACACCAAGTCCCAACTCCCCTATCTTTAGGATCCCAACCCCACCATGCCCTACAAGTGCCCCATCACTATGTTCGAATTCCTTCTCAAATACGCTATCTCGCGATTCCTCCCTCTGTTCATACAACTCATAAGACTTATCCCATGATTAGTTAGTCTAAGATTGATGTTCATAGACCTCGGTGCACTCTTTCCTGATCTCCTGAGTCTACATGTAATTCACATCCGGCTAAAAATCATAAATGGTGAGAGGCTATGGTAGATGTAGACTAATGAACGGAACGTTTGAAGAACTACTTGTTTTTGAAATTGATTATGGCTCATTCATATTCGTTACAGAGGCTCAATAGCTTAATGAGCTGAGTTAGAGCAATGCTTATCGAGCCAAGTTCGAATAAGTGGGTGCTTAGCCTTAGCGAACAATTTGATAAAGGATCGTTAAGGAATCAATAAAAGCTTGTTAAAAGCTTATTAAGCAAAAGCTTATTAAGCGAAAGCTCATTAAGGGATCATTAACAGTTAGCATTAGCTCAAAAATAGTTCAACAGTGACTCGATAGTAACTCAAACAGCTCAACTCGATAGCCAGCTTAACTCGATAGCGAGCTTGGCGCAGTTATGCGCTAGCTAATGAGCTTAGCTTGACTTGATAATAAGCTCAAATTAGATAGATTAGGCTAATGAGATGAGATGAGCAGGATATTGAAAAAAATCAAAAGTTTATTGAACCGTGCTCGAACAAATTTCTGAAAGGTGGAGAAGAGCTCAGCTCGAGCTCAAGCTCAATAAGTCTTATGGAGCTCAAGTTCGAACAAGGGAGTTCTCGACTCAGCTCAAGCTTGAGTCCAAGCAAGGGGCATTTTAGCTTGTTTACACCCCTATGTAGATGAGTTCAACGGCCCAATTTAGAAGCAAACTTGGGACCCTAAACTTTCAACCTAGTTGGTAGCGGTTAATTATAAGGTTAAATATAAGGTCAATGGCTTCGTTGAACATTAAAAGGTGCACCTTGTAGCTCAGAGTTCCATCTAACAACTAGGCATCAACTCTCATGACACCTTCAGTCCAATCATCAAGCCGATTATAGTACGGACTGCTCTTTCTCTAGCTCACTAGGTAGATTACTTTGTTGAATGACTTCTTCAAGTTTACATGGAATAACCGCCTGGTTTCATTCCTTGACCTTTTAGTGCTATGTCTGTTTCCTATGTAAAGATGTCTATGCCATTAAGCATGCACCTCCAACTTTTTTTCAACACTTTAGGACTGCCACACTTTAGTTTGGTTTTAAGTGATCGTGTAGATATCCCACTCTTTGTCTCCCACACAAGCACGACTGTTTTTTTTTTCCCTGACAATTAGCATGAGTATTGTGCTCCTCGTCTTTTAGGATGATATAATAGTCACATGTGATAACACCAACCTTATTCCTATTTTATTAGTTGCCCGATGATCACAGCTCACTATGAAAGATCTGGGTGACTCTTTGTTTCCTTAGGATTGAGGCCTGATATACCTCTTTATGTCTTTTTCAACACAAATATGCCACTGGTATTCTTACCTGTTTTGATATGCCGCATACCAAACTCGCATTGTTAAGACCTCGCTCCTCCTCAGACCTGCTAAGACCTCGCTCCTCCTCAGACCTGCTTATTGCATAGTGATGGATAATTACTAGTTGAATCGGCTATGCACAAAAGTTCAATGGGTGTGCTTTTTGCAACTCACTTTAACTCATCCGAATTTCATCTATTGGTCAATCTTGTGAGTTAGTTTACGGACTTCCTAGGAAGTTATATTGGAGGTGTTCAACGATCCTTTGTTATGTTAAAGGACATAGTTGACCGTGGACTGTTATAACGACCTAGTAGTGATGTTCGCATTCATGATATACATGGACTGGGGGAGTTGGCTTGATAGTGGGCATTTGATAGTGGGAATTTAACTTTTGGCTATGCGGGTCATTTTGGGTTGTAACACAATTTCTTGTCAACAAGAAGCAGCTTCCGGATTTGACTTGTGTGTTAGGGCTTCTTTCTTTCGGATGTTTCTGGTTATTGCTAGGGTTTCCGTGTTTGCTGGCTCAGTTTCCGGCTCCTTTGTGGTTTTTTGTTTTGGCCGTGTGTCTGTGTGTTCTCCAGCTTTGCCGTTTCGGTTGTTTTGTCTAGGTTTTGTCTTCTTTGGGTCCGCTCGCGTCGTCTTGTTTTGGATGTGCTGGCTTTCAGCCGGGCCTTTGCCTCTCCGTGGTCCTTTTGCTTCGCTCGTGGTCCTGTTCTTCTTTTTCTTTTGTCTTTTGTTGTTCTTGTTGTCTGGTCATTTTTCGGCTAGCCTCAGGCCTCGTAAATTCGAGTTTGCCTGTCTTGTATCGGCACTCCGGTATCACTTATCGAAAAAAAAGAAGCAGCTTATAGTTTTCAAGTCATCATGCAGCGGGAGTATAAGGCCTTGACATATTGGGTAGTCGGGCGTAGCCTAGACCAATAAGGTCAACCTCGTGAGTTAGTCTATGCACTTTCCTAGAAAACCACACCGGAAGGTGGTCAACAATTGTTTGTTATGTTAAGGACATAGTTGACCATTGTATCGACCTAGTAGTGATGTTTGTATCATGCTATATATGGATTAGGAGAGTTGTCTTCATAGTAAGCATTTGACTTCTGGCTATGTGGTTGTTTAGGGACCAAACATGATTTCTTGTAGAGAAGAAGCAAACTACAGTTTTAAGTCTATTATGAAGTCAGAGTATCAGGCCTTGGCATATTGTAGCCCATACCTATTGGGTTCACTATCTATTCCGTGATATAAAGGGTCTTCCTTTATCATTTAGTTGATCTCAATTGTGATAATTATTCTGCTACTTACTTCTTGAGGAATCCGGTAGCTCATAGTCGCACCCGTTTTATAATATAAGTGGCAGAAGAATATTCAAGATAACACTTGAATCGGTATGTTATAAAAGCGAAACAATTGGCTAATATCTTCACAAGGATCTCTCCTTTCGGCCAACCTATATTTGGAGCAATCTATTTATAATTTCTTCCATCTCAGATAAAGGGACATTATCATATAGCTACTAATCTAGGATAAATTTACATACTCTTAGACTTTTGAGTATATTATCATATCTATATATAAAAGCTATTCATAACTATACGTATTACAAGTTCATATCCCTGATAATTCTTAGGAGCCTTACATATAAGGTCACTCATTCATCTTCGCAGCACAATTTAACACTATTAGTTCAAAAAAAGTTTGACAAGTGATGGGAAGATTGCTCCATTTAGATCAAGAAAATATTAAATGAGCTCATTCACCTTCTATTATAAAACTTCATTTTTCTAGTTACAAGAAACGACCTAGTTATATGCGACTACATAGATTAGTGCTTAAATCATAAACATGCTTGCATCTATAAGGAATAGATTTTCCTTGTCCTTAAAGGAGTCAATTTTGCCATAGTAAAAAATAAGGCTCCCCGAACAGATACTTAACAAAACCGTAATAGGAAAGTATCTCTATCAAACCAAACGGTTATCACAAAACATTATGCCACACATACATACATTGGGTTCAAAAAGAGAAATAAAGACATCGCCCAAAGTATAACAAGAGCTTTCAAAATTACAACTCCTCGTCACGATTGCCACTAGTCATGCCTTGAGCTTTTTCCTTTGCTATGTGCAATGTCTCCGACGCCTTCTTCTTAGCCGCATCATACCCTTGTTTGGCCTTCTCTTTGGCCCAACTTAGCTGTTCCTCTGCCTCCGCTGCCTTTCTCCTGCTCTCCTCTGCCGCCCTCTCTCCCCACTCCTTGGCTGCCTCCTCAGCCTTTTGGGCAGCTGCATCCTTGGCTTGACCTGCCTTGTCAGTCATTGTGTCCTTGACCCACTCTGCTTGTTCGTACGCTTTGTCCTTGGCCTCGCTGCTGTTCTTTTGTGCTGCATCTTTTACCTCACCTACCTTCTGTGTTGTCGTGTCCACCTGCTCATAGTGTGTTCATATTAAAAAAAACGACATAAAAAAACCGAATTAAAGCTAGTACTAAATCATTGTCACTAGTTCTGTAACCAAATCGGGGGGGGGGGGGGGGGGGGGTAAAGATTCCACTCAACTGAGTGAATTGATAATGGATAATAATTGGCGAACAGATCCCTAGCAAAAAAAGGGTCTCGATATAGTCTTTCAAGGAATGGCTACTTGACAAATTGAACTGAGGACCTAAATGATCTTAAATGGTCGACTATGATAATTGGATCTTTACTACCATTAAAAACATAATTACCAAATCGATTAGCTAAATAACACGATTAACTGATGATGAACACACATACCTGCTCGTATGCCTTCTCCTTGGCCTCGTTTGCCTTCTCACGTGCTACATCCTTGGCAACACGTGCCTTCTCTGACACCTCACCGGTGGCCTCACCAGCCTTGTCCTTCACATCCATAGCCTTCTCCTTAGCTCCCTCTGCCTTTTGGTAGCCAGCTGACTTAGCATATTCAGCCTTATTGGCTGCCTCTCTAGCGGTTTGTGATGCACGGTCCTTCAAGTCCTTTGCCTTCTCCTTTGCCCTACAGGTAGAGGACACTCGATAAATTATCTATGTTTAAGATTGACTAAGGTGCACTTGTGTTCATTCTATGGAGCTAAGTTCGAATAGATAAGAGATTACTAGTCCTAAATCGTTTATAAGGACTCGCTAAGAATTTGTTAAGCGCCCGATATTAGCTCGATAATTGATCAAATATAGCTTAATAGCAGCTTAAATAGCTCAACTTAATTAGACTAAAGGACAAAATATCAATCATACTAATATCATATTAAACCAAGTTCGAAGGCAGTTTGAAAATTCAATTAAGACTTGGCTCATACTCAAACTAGCTAAAGATCATGACTATGTTCAAATAAAAGGGTTTTCAGCTCGACTCGACTCAGCTGGTTCACTCAATCTACCTGTGGGATGCTTCATTCGCCATTCGGGATGCCTCATCGTTCACTTCCGCGGCTGTGTCTGACGTGTACTCTCCTGCTTCTGCCACAGGAATCCAATCAACAAGATCACTGCCTAATTATTTAGCATAAAAAAGAAATAAATTATTGAATTACATTTAAATAATTATTGGGATATTACTCAAAAGGTCCTTGTACTTTTAATTGTGTCAATTTAGTCACTCTACAATTTATAATGTGTCAATTTAGTCCTTTGGTTAAATTTAAGTTAAATTATTGACATAATTTTTAATGGAACAATCGCATTAGATGCAATTAACGACTTAAGTCTCATTTTGGTCACCAAAGTGGCCAAAAATAGAACTTTTGATCACCCAAGTCAAATTTTGGAAGATTTAGTCACCAAACTCATAATAGATGTCCCTTTTAGTCACCCAAGTGATTTAAAATGGACAAATTGGTCACCGAAGTTAAATTTTAGAAGACTTAGTCACCTAACTCATAATAAAAATTTTATTTAGTCACTCGAATGGTTTGGACAAGTTGGTCATCCAAGTAAGAATTTGGAAATTTTATCTTCCAACTTTAAATAACAACTCATTTTCGTCACTAAAGTAATTTAAAAGTGATAAAATGTGTATCATCCAAATGAAAAAAACTAATTTAATTACGTTTTTGATTTATTTATTTTATTAGTCCACATATTTTCTTTTCAAAGTCTATGTTTTATTTGTAACAAATTGATGGCTATTGATGTTAGGTAAAAATTAAAATATTATAAACTAATTTTGACATTAAATAAAAATTTATAAAATATTCTAAAAGATGAGAATTTAAGAAATATCTAGAAACAAGAATCAATAAATTTTAGGTGCATTAAAAATAATGAAGATCAATTTGGAAAAAGAACTTCAAAATCAGGTGTCATGTTTAGTATTTTTTGGCAAAAAAACCATCAAATTCTAATAAATATATCATACCCTCGGAATCATATTCTATTTGAGCTTTTTTCAAAATAAATCTATCACATTTCGACAAATGAGTGGTTGATTGATAAATTTAGAACTTTAGGGCACCCGAGTGATAAAATGTTTAAACCTTAAGGTACTTCATTGTATATATTGAAACATTAAGATACCTATGTGATAAATTATCAAACCTCAGGGTACCTAACTGATAATTTCACTATATAAAGCATGAGAAAATACTATAAAAAATGAGAATCAAGGAATATCAAGTGCTTTAAACATTAGAAAATATTTCTTAAAAATGAGAACCAATAAAAGATCTAAAAATATTTTATTTATAACCAAATTAATCTTGATTATTTTTAATAAACCTAACATTTATTGATTCTTTTTTTTTTCTTCTAAATATTATTTGAATTCTCATTTTTTAGAATATTCTATCAAGTTCTATATAATGTCAAAATTGATTTATAATCTTGTAAATTTTACCTAACATTAATAGCTAGATGTGCACCAATATATTACAAATAGAATATAGACTTTGAAAAGAAAATAACAGGACCAATGAAATAAATAAGCAAAAAACATAATTAAATTAGTTATTTTTTCTTTTGGATGAAATTTTTTTTTTAATCAGTTTTAAATGAATTTAGGGACGAAAATGAGTTGTTATTTAAAGTTGGGTGATAAACTTTTCTAAATTATATTGGGTGACCTACTTGTCCATTTTAAACAACTTCGGTGACTAAATAATGCTTTTATTATGAGTTAGGCGATTAAGTCTTTCAAAATTTAACTGGAGTGATTAATTTTTCCATTTTAAATCACTTGGGTGACTAACATGGACTTTTATTAGGAGTTTGGTGCCTAAATCTTCTAAAATTTGACTTCAGTGACCAAAAGGTCCATTTTTGGTCACTTTGGTGACTAAAAGGGAACTTAAATCTACAATTAACCCACTATAAATACATCCATTTACTCAATTTAACTTAATCTAAGGTTGAACCATTAAAAATTTTATTAACAAATTAACATAAATTTTACTCTAAGGACTAAATTCACACAATTTCAATTGAAAAGGAACTAAATTGACACAATTAAAAATACAAAGACTAAATTGATATAATAGATAAAGTACAGGGACCCTTGGCGTTAATAACCCATAATTATTTATTATAACCCATGCATATTTTATCAAGTGAGATTAGATACATTAATTTATTTCCTCGTAGCGTTGCTCATTTAGAACTAAGGAGCTAGATAAAAAGCAAAAATAAAAAGTTCGAGTTATTTAAATCGTGAAGTCCTTTATGTTTTGAAGTTCGTTCAAATTAGTCCCTCACCTTTTCTCTTGTTCAAATTAATCCCCCTTCTTTATAATTTCATTCAAATTGAACTCTTATATTTATGACCATGAACAAAATTAGACAGATAAGAAACCAGTAACTCTTAAAACATCCAAGAGGTATAAATTAAACATCAGAGAGGCAGATTGATTATTTTACAAAAATAAGTATGATGACATAAATTATTACAAGAACTACTATATTATTGAACTTTTTTCCAATAATTAGTGACATAGTCTCGCAATACACTATATTATTAAACTTATTTAAGAGAAATTAAATTAGTTTAACAAGTTAGACTAAATTACTATTTTTTTTACTTGAATTATTTTATGGCCCAATGCAAATTTGTGCTGTTAAATAAAATTCAATTATGAGATTGGTGAATTATATTATATATCTTATGAATATGAAAGCTTAATCGCAAACGAACTTTTATTTCTAATTTTAAAGCACAATCAAATTATTTACTTAAATTTAACTAAACGATATATATATTTTTTTTGAACAGAACTAAACGATATAATTAGAGTAACTTTTTTGACGAGATAAATTCTGACTTCTATGAGCCAAATCAAAAAAAGAAGTCTTGAATTCAAAACTCATCGCCCTCATTTACTGGTCTCCCTCGTTAGAAAAATTGTTATTCCTTAATTACCAATGTTCCAAAAAAATTTGCTTTTTCATCACAGGTATGTTTCAAATCGTTCTTTTTCAAACGTACCTCTCCGCCTTATTTCAGCTATACAAACTAGTTTAAAAGAAACATTTTCCTTAACTGCACTAACAAACTGGCACCTCTCAAAAAAGAGGTATAACTACTTTTCTCAAAAATAGTCGAACCACTACACCAAAACCGGACATACACGTACCAGAAACGGCCTCCTTAATATCATCTTTCCCAGGTAACCGACGTTCATCGTGCTTCAACCCAAGACCCTCTTGGATCTTATCCTTCGCCCACCCCGCCCACGACTCAGACCCTTCTTTCGCCTTCTGCCCCACTTGCCTCACCTCTTCCCCTGCCTGCCTGGCAAAGTCCTCCGCCTCTTCAGGGTGACCCGTCGCTCCCTCCGTCGCTGCCATCACACTCTCTTCCATAATCGTCTGGTTACATACAGCCGTCGACGCCGCCACCACCACCACCACCACCACCTTGTACGCCGTCGCCATCGCCTTAAATAGTATCCTATCCAAACCGAAAGAGCAATGCTATAGATAACCAAAATATACTCGGTCCTACACTTATCCACTTATGGGAACTTATATATATTTGTAAAATAAAAAAAGCTATAAGGGTTTGGCTACGTAGATGATAGAAGGTACCAGATTGCGAAATGTGTCAGTTTGTACGCTAGTGCAGCCACGTGTTAAGATGGGGTGGCTTGGTAAGCAGGTCGTGGCTTGGTGGTATTTTGACACTCTATGCTATTCACGGTGACGGTGTTGAGGTCGGTTGGCCCTTTTGACATGATCAAGTTTAATAATTTTTTACCTTAATTAAATTTATTAGTTCTTATTTAATTGTCATATAAATTTAGGGTTCATTTACTAGGCAGTGATATATCAAATCCTATTAGAACTTTAAAGTTAAGTGTACTTGGACTAGAGTAGTACCAAAATGGGTGACCTCCTTAGAAGTCCTCGTGTTGCCAATCCTATAAGGTTGGAGGTTCTTGAAAACAGCCTCTCAACAGGGTTGCACCTTGAAGGGGTAAGGCTGCATACATTCTCCCCCTGACCCTGCTTAGGCGGGAGCCTTTGAGGCACTGAGTCTACTGTTGTTGTTATTATTGTGTTGTCAACTCTTAAAGAAGTAAGTACAAAGTGTTTGGTTGTTATGATAGAAAATAAAACTTTATTGGATAGGTTGGTTAAAAACAAAGGATTAGAACTTATCTAGGGGGAATAGGTAGGTTAGTTCGTATGTTTTGAACGAATTAAAAATTGCTAAGTAATTTTTATTTTTTGTATTCTGTTTACTTTTTGTCAACTAAACAAGAAACCAAATGGCTATTTCCCTTGAATTCGTACATTTTTGTGTTTGCTTCTTAGCAACCAAACGAAGCCTGAGTATCACAAGATTTAGTGAAATAACTTTTAGGTAAATTATATATTAGTATCTCAAAGTTCGATGTATTAATTTTTTTAGTCCTTATAACTTTAGTTCAAAAAGTTACATATATATTTAATAAAATAATCTAAATAATAGTATCACTAAGCCATTTAGACTATTTTGTTTATTATTTAATAGTAGTAATTTTTTGGACCAACAAATAATTAAAATTTTTTTTTCTTTTGAACCGAAATTTCACAAAAATTGTGTACGAAAAAATGAATAAATCAAATCTCGTATTAGTAATATGTAATTTTCCCAAAGATTTTATGATGCAGCTCGTTAAGGGGCTTGGTGGGACAGTCTTGCCGTGAGCGAGAATGTGGCAGGACGGTCTTGGCGTGAGCGAGACCTTTGGCGGTAACGGAGCAGCGGGGCGTAGAGCTGGGTTTATGAATTAGAGTTTGATTAGAAGTTTTGTTTTAAATTTCAAATTTAGTTAGTTTTATTTTAAATTTGAAATTTAGTTTTGAATTTTAAATTAATTAGACTAGCAATCTAATTACTCCCCTATATATATATAGGAACATACCCAGTGCCACCAGGGCTCCCGCCTACGCAGGGTCGGGGGGGCCAGTTGTACGCAGCCTTCCCCCTTCAGGGTGTTAACCTGAAGAGAGGCTGTTTCCTGGTGCCCCCAACCTGAGGGTGAGGACTTCTCAGAAGGTCACCCATCCTGGTACTACTCTCGCCCAAGCACGCTTAACTTCGGAGTTCTCATGGGATCCGGTGACAGCATGTTGGTGCCCTCTTTGGTGCCCAAGCACGCTTAACTCTCTCTCTCTCTCTCTATATATATATACTAGAAGAGAATTAGGGTTTTAGTTAGATCACATAAATTTTTAAATTATTTTCTATTTTGAGCCTCAATTTTTGGGTTGTGAGAATTAGATTTTATTTTCCTCTTCAAGTTTTGTTAATTCATTAATAAAATTAAAGAGAAGGCCTCGATTCCTTCCCGTTCCCCCAAAATTCCACTACGCGCTGCATCAGTTGGTATCAAAGCTCTGGACGTTCCCTAAGATGGCAGGAAGACGGCAGCGACGCACCGCCGTTGAGGACGTTTATGACCAAGATCGCTTACTGGTGGCCGAGAGGAGATCGGATGAGTTCGAGGAGAGATTCCGACGAATCGAGCATTGCTTGGTTCAACTGGGGGGCAAATCGCGATGCACTAGGAACCCAGACCCAATGCCCATTAACACCGGGTGCTATAGAAGAGGAGACGAATGAGAGCTTCCAAAATCCATTCCCGGATGAGGAGCTACCGGATCCAAGATTGAGGTAGCGTCAGACTGTTACCGAAAACCCCCACGGTTATGATGATCGGAGGTGGGAATCCGGCCTCCGGATTGAAATTCCGGAGTTTAATGGTGGAGGACGTCCCGAGGACTTCTTAGATTGGGTAGTCGCCGTCGAGGAGGTTCTAGAGTTTAGAGAGGTACCGGAGTCGAAGCAGGGACCGCCAGTTGCTACTCGGCTATGAGGTAGAACAACCGCTTGGTGGACACAGCTGAAACAAATCTGGTCGCGTCAAGGGAAAGCCAAGGTAGAATCTTTGGAGAAGATGAAGAAACACTTGAGAGGCGCCTTCTTGCCTCACAATCACGCCAGACTGATGTACCAGTGCCTACAAGGGTTGCGGCAGGGCTCAAGGTATGTGGAAGAGTACACGGCTGAGTTCTATTCGTTGATCGCCAGGAATGACTTGGCGGAAAGCGGAGAGCAATTGGCAGATCGATACATAGGTGGGTTGAGGGAGTCAATACAAGAGGTGTTGAACATGTTTGACATCTTCACTATTTTGAAGGCAAATCAAAGAGCTGTAAACGTGGAACGCCAGCAAAGGCGTCTCCAAGTTGACAGCACTTGGGTAACACAGGTTGGCGAAAGGGAGCAAGTGAGGGCACCGCCAACACAGACCGCACCGAACAGACCGCCAAACGCTAGCGCTGGTAGGCCCAATCCCTAAGACACCCGTTGTTTCAAATGCGGAGAAGTGGGGCACAAGGCTGCTGATTGCCGTAAGGGTGAGAGGACTGGTAAGGGCCTTTACATTGATGAGTCCCGTATAGAGGATAGCGAGGTCAATGAGGAGGAAGCCCAAGATGAGTTAGCGGAAGAAAGTGAGAATACCGTGACGGGTGACTAGGGGCATGTGTTAGTAGTTAGGCCTTCTTACTTCAAGTCTAAGGAGGAAGAGGGGGATGGTTGGCTTAGGAACAACATCTTCCAGACCACGTGCACTATTGGCGGTAGGGTGTGTCGCATGGTTATTGATTCCGGAAGCTGTGATAACGTGATCTCTGAGAAAGCCGTCACCAAATTGGGTTTGAAGACGGAAGCTCATCCAAGCCCATACAAGTTGTCATGGCTCAAACGAGGAAATCAGGTAACGGTTTCAAAACATTGCTTGGTTAACTTTTCGATCGGGTCAAAGTACAAGGATTGGGTTTGGTGTGATGTCGTCAATATGGACGCTTGTCATCTGTTTTGGGGCGCCCATGGCAATATGATAGGAGTGCCATTCATGATGGAAGAAATAACACATATAACTTCTTCTTTGAGGGGAAGGAGAAAGCACCGCGAGCTGCCGAAGCTCAACACCCAAAAATATAGGGACGCGCCATGTTTGCCAAGGAGGTTGGCGAAACATGGGTTGTGTTTGTGTTGATTAGGAAGGAGAACAAGGTCAGCTTGGGGGAAATACCGAGTGGGGTTACCGCCTTGTTGGAGGAATACGCAGAAGTGTTCCCGGAGGAGTTACCTGCTACACTACCACCATTAAGGGACATTCAGCATCGCATTGACTTGGTGCCGGGTGCCTCCTTGCCGAATGGGCCTCACTACCGCATGAGTCCCACTGAACATGAAGAGTTGAGGCGCCAGGTGGAGGAGCTACTCGCCAAGGGTTATATCAGGGAGAGCTTGAGTCCTTGTTCCGTACCAGCTTTGTTAACGCCCAAGAAAGATGGGACTTGGCGGATGTGCATTGATAGTAGGGCAATCAACAAAATCACATTACGTTATCGTTTCCCTATTCCAAGGTTGGAGGACTTGCTAGATCAATTGCGGAGTTCAAAAGTATTCACGAAGTTGGATCTCAAAAGTGGGTATCATCAGATTCGGATTGCACCAGGGGACGAGTGGAGACTGCCTTCAAGACAAGAGAAGGGCTTTACGAGTTATTGGTCATGTCATTTGGATTGTCCAATGCACCAAGCACGTTCATGAGATTTATGAATCAGGTTCTACGTCCTTTTATTGGGAAGTTTGTTGTTGTGTATTTTGATGATATCCTGATTTATAGCAGTGATCTTGAAGAACATATGAAGCACTTGGAGGAAGTACCTCACACTCTAAAGGCCCAGAACTTGTTCGCCGCCTTACAGAAGTGCGAATTCATGAGAGATAAGGTTACCTTCCTTGGTTTTGTTGTATCTAAGGATGGTATTGCTGTTGATGATGGGAAGATTACCGCCATATGTGATTGGCCTCAGCCAAAGACAATAGGAGAAGTCCGGAGTTTCCATGGGTTGGCATCCTTTTACAGGTGCTTTGTGCCTAACTTCAATACTATCATGGCACCAATCACAGATTCCTTGAAGAAGAACAGGTCGTTTGTGTGGAGTCCTCAGACCGTTGCCGCCTTTGAGGAGGTAAAGAAACGGCTGATCACGGCGCCTGTTCTGGCACTTCCCGATTTTCAGAAGACGTTTGAGTTACACACCGATGCTTCCAAAACCGGCATTGGTGCTGTCCTTACCCAAGACGGGAGGCCCATTGCATATTTTAGTGAGAAGCTTGATGGGAGTAAGTTGAACTACTCAACTTACGATCTGGAGTTTTATGCGCTAGTAAGGGCACTGAGGCATTGGAAGTCGTACTTAGCCAACCAGGAGTTCATCTTATATTCTGACAACGTGGCCCTCAAATACATCAATAGCCAAGACAAGGTCTCGGATAGGCACGCCAAGTGGGCTAGCTTTGTGCAACTCTTCCACTTCATCATCAAACACAAATTAGGTGTGATGAACAAAGTGGCGGATGCACTTAGCAGGAGGAGCCTCATCATGGCGGAAAGTCGGGTGGAGGTTACCGGATTTGATCATATGGCGAAATAGTACCCAGAAGATCCTATGTTTGGGGAGATCTGGTGCGACGTACATACTTGTTCTGCTCCCGGTTTCTCAATTCGTGACGGGTTTTTGTTTAAGGGAAACCAACTTTGCATCGCGAACCCTAGCTGGTGGCTCAAAATTATTGAGGAAAAGCACAATGCGGGGCACGTCGGGAGAGATAAAACGCTACAGCTTATTACCGCCAAGTACTATTGGCCCACGATACGCAAAGAAGTAGAGAGGTTTGTTCAACGTTGTCGTATTTGTCAGATTTCAAAAGGCGGAATGACGAAGGCAGTCCTTTATTTACCATTGTCGGTACCAAGTCAACCATGGACGGATGTCAGCATGGACTTTGTGTTAGGCTTATCGAGAACCACTGGCAGTATTGACTCCATCTTTATCGTGATAGATCGTTTCTCTAAGATGGCGCATTTTATTGGTTGTAAGAGAGCTGCAGACGCCGTGTATGTTGCTGGTCTTTACTTCCAGGAAGTGTACAAACTGCATGGGCTACCGTCTAGTATTGTCTCGGATCGTGATGTCAAGTTTGTGAATCACTTTTGGAGGACACTTTGGAAGATGGCGAATACCTCTCTTGCCTTTAGCACTGTCCATCATCCTCAAACAAATGGACAAACGGAGGTCACTAACCGGTCATTAGGGAACATGTGTGTTGCCTTGTTTCTGACAATACCAAGGGGTGGGAGACAAAGCTGCATGAGGCTGAGTTCGCCTACAACAGCTCCGTCAACCGGAGTACAGGGTTTGCACCATTCACGGTGGTATACGAGCTTGTGCCTCGATCGCCGATGGATTTGGCTCCCGTGCTTGATCTCACACTCCCACACGGGAAAGCAGGTGACTTCATCTCTTCACTTAAAAAAATCAATGAGTAAACATAGGCTCGATTACTGGAAGCTGCTGCCAAATACAAGACGGCTAAAGACAAACGAAGAAGGTCAGTACAGTTTCAGGTTGGTGAGAAGGTCTGGGCAGTCTTGACACGCAAACGATTTTCCACTTAGGAGTACAACAAGCTCACGGCTCGCAAGATAGGCCCGTTGGCGGTATTAGAGAAGATCAACGATAACGTTTACCGAGTTCAACTTCCACCCTGTATGAGGACTTCAGACGTGTTCAACGTCATGCATCTCGTCCCTTATGTCGGTGACAACTATTGTGCTGACCCTCAGGAAAATTCGAGGGCGAATTCTCTTACCCGGGGAGGATGATGCAGCTCGTTAAGGGGCTTGGCGGGACGGTCTTGGCTTGAACGAGACCTTTGGCGATAACGGAGCAGCGAGGCGCGGAGCTAGGTTTATGAATTAGAGTTCGATTAGGGGTTTTGTTTTAAATTTCAAACTTAGTTAGTTTTGTTTTAAATTTCAAATTTAGTTTTGAATTTTAAATTAATTAGACTAGCAATCTAATTACTCCCCTATATATATACTAGAAGAGAATTAGGGTTTTAGTTAGATCACATAAATTTTCAAATTATTTTCTATTTTGAGCCTCAATTCTCAAGTTGTGAGAATTAGGTTTTATTTTTCTCTTTAAGCTTTGTTAATTCATTAACAAAGTTAAAAGGAAGGCCTAAATTCCTTCCTGTTCCCCCGAAATCCCACTAAATGTTGCATCATTTTATTTAACAAAATTTGTGTTTTGTTTTTTTGTCTATATCTTAGTGGTATCTGATATTTTAGTCTAATTGTCCTATATTTCGCAGTATGCTTAGAAAAAATAATATATAATTAAAGAAAATAAATAAGATATTTCTAACCAATGGAAATCTAAATTACACTACCAGAAGTATCATTTTATTTTATTTTTTTATTTTGGTAACGAGGGACTGGGTTGCCCCAACCAACCTCGGCCCTTGAGGAGGCCCACAATCCCCATGGGAAGATAAGTTATGAGTATATCCTCAGCGAGAATCGAACTCCTGACTCAAGAAATATCATTTTAGAGATAAGAAAGTCATCTTTAATTTCTTTTTGTAAATCGTCACGGAATGTATTGGAAATGGCAAAAATCGTCTCAAATTCTTTTAAAAAATATATGAAATAGTAGCCAAGGAGTTTAAGAAGCAATTGGATCGCTAGAAATCCAGATGGGCATTTTTGTAGTTTCACATTCTCTCTCTCTCTCCTTCCTCTCTCTCTGTGAAGGAACCATCTCACCCAAAAGCTTAAGCTTATGGGTGAAGGCCCAGGAATAGTTTTATACTCTAACATGCCCCCTCACGTAAATGCCAATTGGGCTTGAAGCGTGGATAGTACATAGGCCCATCTCATACCTTGTGCTTAAATATGTTTAATATTAAAAGTCGGGGCTGCTGAGATTCGAACTCGTGACCTCTTGGTCAACAAGGCTCTGATACCATGTCAAGGAACCAACTTCCCCAAAAGCTTAAGCTGATGGGTAAAGGCCCAAGATTGGTTTTATACTCTAACATGCCCCCTCATGCGAATGCTCGTTTGGGCTTAAAACGTGGATACTGCATAAGCCCACCTCATACCTTGTGCTTAGTATGTTTTTTTTAATATTAAAAGTGGGGGCTGCTGAGATTCAAACTCATGACCTCTTGGTCATCAAGGCTCTGATACCATGTCAAGAAACCAACTATCCCAAAAGCTTAAACTTATGGGTGAAGGCCCAGGAATAGTTTTATACTCTAACACTCTCTATCTCCTTGTACTCTTTATATGCCCTATTCTCTCCATTCTCTTGTTTGATTGCACTATGTTGCATGCATAATCTCACCTCTAGATGCTTGATTGCTTTTGCCTTTCGCTTTTGATGCTATGCTTCCATGCTTTACATGTCTCCATGCTTGCATGCCTCCATGCTTCTCATGATCTTATTATCTCTGTGACCTCTATGATGTCTATGATCTTTATGCTTTCTTCGCTCTTCATACCTTTCAGGTTGGAGGTCCTCGGAAATAGCCTCTCTTTAGGGTCCCACCCTGAAAGGGGAAAGGCTGTGTACATTCTACCCTCCCCCCTTGACTCTGCTCACACGGGAGTCCTTCAGGCACTGAGACTGTTGTTATTGTTGTTGCATTTTAGGGATATTTTAGTAATGTTGCTTTTCATGATCTCTAGTTTGCCCATAAATACTCTCTATTATTATTGTTAGATGAATTCATCAATTTTATAAGACAAAAATCCTAATTATTTTCTCTCGTTCAGTGGGCTAGACATAACCCCAAGCACCCGCTTAGAGCCCTTGGATTTTAGGGCCCCTCTAATTTTTGAAGTTATGATTTTTACAGTATCAATTGTTAAATATTAATAAGTTCTACAATTAAAATTTTTATAACTTTTGTACATGAATTGCCTCATTTTAAAATTTTGCTTAAGGCCCGAAAATATTAGGACTGGCCATGGGTGGATTCCGAGTTTACTCTTCGAATTTGATATGCTTGATTCAAATTTTACGTTTCCGCTACACATCAAAAAGCATTGTCCCAAATATTTTTTAACTGGACAAAGACGATGTTTGACAACAAGTTTGAAACCATGACAAAGATCATTGTCACCGCCTCTAAATCTTTAGCAGTTTTTTTTTTTTCATTTTAGTAATCACGAACTATAATTTGTTGATGTATTTTCAAAATTAAGTGCTTAGTAAAGTGTTTCGGACTTGTTTATAATGTATTTGGTTTGAGTATGTATGTGTGTCGACATATAGATCTTAAAGAACCCCTTGAGTGGATGTAAGTGTCGACATTCACGTCGACACACAATCTTACAGTATCATGGGTGTTGATCTAAGTGTCGACATTTAGTCTGACACACAATCTAGTGTGTAAGCCTGTGTGTCGACACACGGCCCTGAGTGTCGACACATAGCTTCGAATCAAATGGCAGTTTACAGTTGGTTTTGGCGGTTGAATGAGGTCCTTTTGGAAGGGAAGTGTCCCTTCAAAATGGACACTTACTTTTCTATAAATACCCCTTACCATACTGTTTGAAACTACTTGAAAAGTCATATCTTTCCTTCCTATACACTATCTCACTTCAAATCTTGGTTTTCATTGTATTTTCGAGACTATTTCACCACCCTTGAAATAAGTCTTAAGGATAGTGGTACGCTACACGCCTTGAAACTTGAGACCGTTTTTCTAATACCCAAATTGTAAAAAATCTCCAACAATCTTAAGACTTATTTTTTAGTTTAAAAATGGTTTCTTCCCTGCGCGAAATGACAACCAACTTTGCCAAACTTGATCGATTTGATGGCGGAAGCTTCCATTCATTGGCAAAAGAAAATGCACTTCTTGATTACGATGCTGAATGTGATGTATATCCTGAATACACCACTCCCCGATTCTCCAACTGATAGTGAAACACTGTCCGAGCAACGTGCACGACTGAAGTGGGAGAACGATGACTATATTTATAAAGGACATATCCTTAATGGCATGACAGATGCCCTCTTCGACATCTATTCTAATATGGCTACCACCAAGGAGTTATGAAACGCCCTTGAAACAAGATACATGGCAAAAGACACTACAAGCAAGAAATTTTTTGTGAGTCAATTTAACAATTACAAAATGGTTGATAACCATTCTGTTATGGAACAATTTCATGAGATAGAAAGGACTTGAAATCATTTTATGCAGCATAACATAAACATGGATGATACCATTATCATTTCCTCCTTGATAGACAAACTTCCTCCTTCCTGGAAAGATATTAAGAAATGACTTAAACATAAAAAGGAAGATTTGTCTATTGAGGAGTTCGCTAACCATCTCCACATTGACAAAGTTACAGGCTACAGGATGAAAATAAGGATAGCTCCAGTGACACTGGAAAGATTAATATCATGGAAGAAGACCAAACGAGCAAAGGACCAAAACAAACTAGACACTTCTCAAAGAAACGTGATGACAAGAGGCCTAAGCCTATCTGTTGGGAGTGTCATAAGCCCGGTCATGTGAGGAACTACTATTATTGCCTCAAGAATAAAAGTAAAAGGGGCTGGACTATCGCAATAAAAATTCGAATAATAATTTTGTGGCGAAGATATCCGAAATCAATCTTATCCTAGTTGATGAGTCTTGGTGGGTTGATTTGGTGGCTACAAAACACGTATGTAAAGATAGCAGGTTCTTTAAATTATTTGAACCCATAGATGACGGAACTATATTATTCATGGGTAAGGGAGCAACCATACTCGTCAAGGGTAAGGGAAAGGTTGATTTACTTTTCACTTCAGGAAAAACCCTTACCTTAAACGATGTGTTTTATGCTCTGGGCGTAAAAAAGAACCTCGTATATGGTAGCCTTCTGAAAGGTTCGGTTTTAAGTTGGTTTTTAAGGCTGACAAATTTGTATTGTCCAAGGGTGGGGCGTTTGTTGGCAAAGGATATTTGTTCGAAGGCATGTTTAAACTCAATATGAATAATAAGACAGTTAGTTCGGTGTATATGCTTGATTTCTCATTTCTTTGGCATCAAAGACTTGGTCACGTCAATTTTCTTAGAATGCATGAAATGGCAAACTCATCATTAATTCCACATATTGACAAAGTTAATGACAAATATAAAATATGTACGCTTACGAAAATATCAAGATTATCGTTTCCTTCGGTTCAAAGGAATACGAGTCTACTTGATCTAGTGCATAATGATTTGTGTGATTTTAAAAATACTCCAACTTCAAGTGGAAAGAGATATTTCATCACCTTTATAGATGATTGCTCTAGGTATTGTTATGTCTTTCTCATAAATTATAAAGATGAATCACTTAACAAGTTTAAAGCATGTAAGGCTGAAATCGAACTACATTGTGAAACTTTCTTAAAATGTCTAAGAATTGATTGTGGTGGGGAATATTATGATTCCAAATATTTCGAGACCACGGAAATAGTACATGAGGTCAAGGGCACCTTATATGCCACAACAAAATGGCGTCACTGAGCAGAAAAATCGGACTTTAATCAAGATGGTGAATGCCATGTTGTCATATTCCAGCCTCAATGATGGTTTTTGGGGTGAGTCCATGCTTATAGCCTGTCACATTTTGAATCGAGTTCCTAATAAGAAAAGTAAAATTACTCCATATGAATATTGGAACAAATGAGCCCCGAATTTGAGCTATTTCAAAGTTTGGGGGTGTAGGACAATTGTTAAAGTCCCTAAATCTAAAAGCAAAAATTTAGGTGAGAGAGGAATTGAGTGTATATTTGTTGGTTATGCGGCTTAAAGCCTATCGGTTCCTGGTGATTGAATAAAACGATTATATAAACGTTAACACTATAATAGAACCGAGAGAAGTTATTTTTGATGAAAAACATTTTTCCCCAATTCCTAGACTGAAAGATAATGTATCAGTTGAAAATGACATCCCTATGTCATATGATGTAAACCATCATGAGAGGGAAGAAATCCCCGATGACGCTATAGAACTCCGGAGAAGTAAAAGAGCAAGGAAAAAGAAATCTTTCGAACCAGATTTCGGCATGTTTTTGGTAGAGGAACTACAGACATGTGGACCATCTAACTCCATATTGTTGTGTCATAGAATCGGATCCTATGATGTTTGATGAGGCTATGAAGTCTCATGATGCCGCTTTTTAGAAAGAGACAGTAAATGATGAGATGGACTCCACTATGGGTAACAATATTTGAATTCTAGTGGATCTTCCACGAGGAAACAAGCCCATAGAATGTAAGTGGATCTTTAAGAAGAAAATAAGTAGATAGAACTATTGATAAGTTCAAAACCTGGTTGGTGGCTAAAGGGTCTACCCAAAACTATGGGATAGACTACTTTGATACATATGCCCCAGTGGCAAGGATATCGACAATAAGAGTATTAATAGCTCTTGCCTCTATTTACAAATTGAAGATTCACCAAATGGACGTGAAACCGACATTCCTAAAGGTGAGTTGGAGGAAGAGGTGTATATGGAACAACTGGAAGACTTTGTTGTTCTGGGTTAAGAGAAGAAAGTATGTAAACTCATACGATCTCTATATGGGCTGAAACAAGCCCCTAAATAATGGCACCAAAAGTTTGACCAAGTTGTTCTAAACAACGGATCTAGAAACAATGATCGGATAAGTGTGTCTATAGCAAGTTTGAAAATGAAAAGGAGTCATTATTTGTTTATATGTCGATCACATGTTGATTTTTGGTACTGATTTGGAAAAAGTAGAGAAAACTAAACAATTTCTATTGAGTAATTTTGCTATGAAAGATATAGGTGAGGCTGAGGTTATTCTTAGTATAAGAATAATAAGGAGTGGTGATACACTAACCTTAACACAATCTCACTATTGAAAAGATTTAACTTTGGTGCTTGTGCACCTGTGTCTACACTAATGGATCCAAGTATGAAACTTGTACCAACTGATGGTACTCCAGTGGCACAATTGGAATATGCTTAAGTCATAGGATGTCTAATGTACGCTATGACTAGAACAAGGCCCGATATATCCTTTGCTGTTAGAAAGCTAAGTAGATACACTAGCAATCTGAGCAAATTACATTGGCATGCAGTATACAGAGTACTAAAATATCTCAAGAAAACTATGGATTATGGTATTTCTTTTCAAGGGTATCCTTCCATTTTGGAAGGATACACTAATGCTAGTTGGATCTCTAATGTGAGAGATCACGTCTCTACAAGCGGGTGGATTTTCTTGCTTGGCGGGGATGCAATTTCTTGGGGTTCCAAGAAACAGACATGTATTTTAGATTCCACCATGGTAGCGGAGTTTAATGCTTTTGCTTCTGTGGAAAAAGAAAGCCGAGTGGTTAAAGGATCTATTGTATGAGATTTCTTTGTGGCCTAAGCCAATCTCACCTATTTCTATCCATTTTTATAGTTAGGCTACACTTTCAAAGGCATATAGTGAGGTGTATAATGGAAAGTCTAGACACATTGGTGTAAGACATAGAATAGTGAGACAACTTACCAGAGAAGGGGTCATCACTATGGACTTTGTGAGGACAAGTCAGAATATAGCGGATCCATTCACAAAAGGTCTTGCTAGAGACTTGGTTTTAAGTACAAGTGAAGGGATGGGGCTGAAACCCATCTATCTTAGTCCCCCATGATGGATCCTCAATCCAACGCTTGGTACAACACCAAGTTTTGATTCGATGAGAGAGTGCTGTAATCCGTGTGGCTGCAAGCACTAAAAGTAAAATTCCATCCTGGGTGTAGTGCTTGGTAATCTGTGACAAAAGAATAAAGAGGATGAGCTTATGCTCTTAATGGACCCAAGTAAACAATTGAATGTCGTGTTGCAGGGACATGATCAATGGGGTCTACCTATGTAAGGATGAAGTTTGGCTACTTCAAGGAGTCATTTAATGACAAGGGTTTGACTCTGTAACACTCATGAAGGGTATAGAATACAAGACCATAAATGTGTCGGTCTGGAAGATGAGGTTTGTGTAAGAAGTAAGTCTTGTGGGTGAAGACATATTCAATTAGTCAAATGGAATGTATGGTTCAAAGTATAGTCTACTATTTCATTCCGATTAATTGCAACAGGTCTTCATTAAGTGAGGATTCAATCGAAAGACACTCTCATTTATGCATAAAGGCTTCCTTTTATTTCGAGATGTTGTTATTGTAATATGAGAATGAATGTATTTTGAAAATGGTGGGGGAATGTTGATGTGTTTTCAAAATTAAGTGCTTAATAACGTGTTTAAGACTTGTAAAAAATCTCCAACATAATTAAATATTATTGATAACTTCTACTAAAGACACAAGAATGGAGTAAAATATAACTTTTGTGTTGTCTGTGGTACATCTAAAATGCGATGGATCTAAGGGGAAGTGCTTTAAGTATTACAATATTTTTTGGAACATTGTATTACAAAATTTTTTTGGTTGACGTACCCCATATTTTTTTATTTTTTTTAAAGAGGTAAGGCAAAAATAACAAGCTGCCTACACACACTTACGTTGCCCTAGCAATTCAAGAAAGCTATATTTGAGCTTCATACTTTGAACCATGACCAGACGACCGCAGGCTGCATCCCTGTTAGCCACCTTATTACCCTTACGATACCTGTGAGAGACTATAAACTCCTTCAAATTTCGAATCATATTCCAAATATCCTCCGTAACAATTCTAATTAGCCATGTACATTAGAATTCCCGCCTTATGATCCAAAATTACAGTTAGATTATCTCCTTCAGTATATAACTAACTGAACCCTAAAGAGATGGGTTTTTTTTTTTTTTTTTCCTATATATTGTCTTACTATTGTTCAATTTTGATGCTCCACTGTTCTACAACTAGCAAATACTCCAACACCGTCCCTTCACCCGAAACCTCTTTATAGTGGGCTAAAACGCCACTGAAGTAGAAAAAACACAGGGAAGAAAAAAAATTAAACGAAAGAAGAAGAAAACAATTCGATATCACAATTTTAGAGAGAAAGTGAAGAGGGTTTGTAGAGAGAGAGTGTGGGGTTTTTGTATTCCATCAACAACTCTTCTAGAACGACTGATTAGAAGGAATTCAAATGATCTTCGTCGAGCATTATTTCGGGGTTAGCAATGATTGTAGATGTCAAATACACTGCTGTTACCCAATCTGTTTGTTCTTGTACTTTATGGCAATAAGGAAAAACCATAAATTGATCCTTCATCCAATTGTATTTACCCTGTACGACATGTGTGAAAGAAGGAAGTTGAAATGTTAAAAGAGAAAACATAATACTTATGACTTGCGTCACCCATTTGACATGAATTTCGACAAAAGATTTCGATGACTTTACATATAAGTTTAGAAATACAACTGTAGCATTTGAATTGCGATAAAGAAGATGTCAACATATAAACGTAACAATTAAGCATAACTCCTATGCAAGGATGACATGCACAGATCGAGAAATAACTTAGTTGTCTCTTACTAATTGATTTTATGAGAAAACTTTGCTTAGACTTATACATGGACCTTATATTCGAACTTTATAGGCAAGCTTACCGATGAACTTCCACATGGTGTAAAGTGTGTTGTTGATTTTGAGCCTTTATTTAAAACTTGGATGACCTTATAGGAAAGGATAGTGCGAGAAGTGCATGCAAGTATTTGGAAGATAAATGCCACAATCGATAATATCAAGTAGTTGGCAAAAGATCATGTTGGATCCCTAATTAATCATATTCTTAAAGAAGCAAATATGACAGTGGATTAGACTATATATTCTCCTTTCTTTCGGGGCGAAAAGATAATTATCCTTGACTCCATAGGTCAACCCACCTTGCATTATAATTTTGACAAAGAAGAAATTGACATAGTAGCCAACAAACTTCCCACCTAGTGCCAATTAATTTAGGGCGAAACTAAATGCCTTGGACAAGTCTTAATTAGGGCGAGTAAATGTGTTACGTTATGTCATATTCGTATTCATGTTATATAAGAGGATTTAGTAAAAGGGTTGACGTAAACACAACTCATTTAGTAATGGCTCAAGAACTCTTAACTCTTATTGAAATCGATAATAGGTCAAGAGCCCTCAATCCTTACCCAACTAAATAACAAGTTATTCATTTGGTGTTTAATTTTAAGTCTTTTATTTTCGTTGTCATTTAGTGATTAATTTTGATGTCTTTAGCGTTAGGCTTGCTTTTGTCAAGGCGTTCGTTTGTTTTGGTGTAATGTTGTGGGCAGCTGGGTTTTTCTTTTTGTCTTGAATCCATGCCTTATACCATCGTGCTTTCTCGGGTTTGTATCTAAATTATCGGAAAAAAATCAACTTGCAAGCATGCAACTAGTATGCTCTTATAGCTGACACTAATAATGAATATATTATATTTTTATAACTATTAAAATATATTAAATCAACATGACTAAATAGTTTATTATTTTGAAATAGGCTACGAAAATATATAGTATACAATTGGGATGCTAATGACACTATGGTCTACTACTTAAAATACTACAAAGATTGAGCATCTAGGACAGAAGATTCTAGGTTCAAATAGCTTCACCTCTAGTTCTCTTACCTCCTGAAAAGTTATAGAACTCGAATAACTTGATAACTATATGTAAACGGGTTGAAAAGTTGAAAATAGGTTGCCTATGTAAGATTAATGCTTAGAACATGATAGAGATTATGATGCGTCTCATATTTATGCATCTTTTAATTGATATTTTAATTATTTTGTACCTGATTAATTATAGTTCTACACTCATTTTGGCAATTTTTATGTTTAGCAGGTTTGAAATTAAAATCTCGGAAATTGTCAAATTTAGTACAAATAAGACAAATTCGATACATGGCAATTAAATCAAGTCAATCGAGCTTTGGAAAAGAACGTATAAGTCCGACTTGCGCAGACCAAACACGCAGCACTGTCCAACATCACCTCCAGCCCAACACGCAGCACTGTCCAACTCCAGCATCAATGCTGAGCCCACCACACAAGCACTGTTCACAACAGCCCAACCACCACACAACTCCTGCAGCCTAGCTCGTCCGGCCCATCACCTCCATCAACGCAGGCCTAGACCCATCACCAGCTCGCCGTCACTTCCTGCTCCAACCCGTTCTCGGCCCACCTCTGACACCAGCAAACCCATGGCCCACACCTTCGCAGGACCATCAACGCTAGGGTTGACTAAGACGCAGCAGATCATCGTTTAAAAGGGGGACTTTAGACTCTCTGTGGGGGTTGTTGACCGCCTCTGCTCTCTCTTCTCCTGTTCTCTCCCTCTCTCTCTCATATTATATTTTTCTTTATTTTAATTTTTCGTAAGATTGGTGCGAGAGCGAAATTAGCATGGAGATCAACATGAGTTTGTTCAACTTCTTCTTCACCGGATCATCCTTGATGGAGAACTAACTTGCTCTCTGGTTTAGAGGAAATCTTAGCCTTTACTTTTTTTTACTTTTAATTTGGGTTAATTTGATTGTTTACATGAATTGTTTGGTTGAAATAAATAATTAGAAAGTATTATATTTTTATTGTTTATTCAATTGATATGATTATTGAGTTTGTAACCTTTAATTGTTGATATTGATATTTATAAATTAATTCTTTGTGCTTCTAGCCTCAGGATTAATTAATCAAGCAATAGTATTGACCAAATTATTAATTAAAGCCTATCTTCCCCATGCTTTAGTTAGATAGGGTCAATACGTAATAATTAACAATACGTTAGGTAGAGCCTATTTTTCTTATGCTTTAGTTAGAAAGGGGTCAATACGCAATACTAACAACATCACCTTAGGAGGTTGAAGCTTGTAGCCTAAACCACTACCCATTGACAATTAATAATCCCAAGATAAAAGTTAAAGCAAAAGTAATTGGCTAACGATGGATTCGAAACCCTAGGTTCCAATTTAATACACTTTTCCAATTAGAAGTAGATTACTTTAGTTTAATTGTTGTTTCCTTAGGTTAATTAATACAAAAACCTCTCAATTTTATTCAAATCAATTTAAGTCATAGAATAAATTCACACACTCTTAGTCTTTGTGGTTCGACACCCTCTCGTCCTACACTTTAATTTAGGTGTATTTAATAGATAGGGTTTTATATTAAATTTTGATAGACGTAGAAAAACACATCAAGATTTTGGCGCCGTTACCGAAGACTAGGCAACGTTCGTGATTTTATTTTTTTGATTTTCTTTGATTTTTAACTTTCTATTTCTTCTTTAATTTTAAATTAATTTATTTTATTTTTTAACTCAGGATTTGATATCTTAATTTGATTCTTAATTTAGGATTTTTAATTTTTAATTTTCTTTAATTTTTATTGTCTCTTTTCTTAAAAAAAATTATTTTCTTTTATTAGTATTATTTTTCTTGTGATTTTCGTGCATAAGTAGATTTTAGGGTATCTTGTTATTTGTCTTTTTTTTAGTATTTGTTTTGTCTGTTTTATTTGTTTTGCTTATTTAATTTTTAGTTTACTTGCTTTTTACGGTTAATTGTTCATGCACTATCGTCGCTCTTTGTCTCTTGACCTTACCGCATTGGACCCTGAAATTGAAAAATCCACCAGTGCTAACTTTGATTTAGTCATGACTAAAGAACAAAAACCACGTGCACTCATGGAGTATTTTACTCTCACCACATACCCTTCACCCTCCTGCATTAGGTTGCCACCCGTAGCCCATCAGTTCGAGCTTAAGCAACATACCATACAGACGCTTCCTTCATTCCATGGCTTAGGTAATGAGAACCCTTACACACACTTGGATAGTTTCATGAAGGTTTGCTCAACCTTTAGGATTCCTAACGTCAGTGATGACGCCATCTTGTTTCGCCTCTTTCCTTTCTCTTTAAAGAAAAAGGCTAAATATTGGTTAGGCACCTTATCTAGTAGGACGATTAGTATTTAGACTCAAATGTAACAAGAATTTCTTAAGAAATTATATCCCATTAGTAAGACTCACACTGCTAGGAGAGCCATTAACGCATTCGCCCAACTCCCTACTGAGGAGTTTCACGAGAGTTGTAATAGGTTTAGGGAACTCTTACGAGCTTGTCCACATCATGCTATCCCTAAATGGCAACTAGTCCAAAATTTCTATTATGGGTTAAATGAGAAGGGTCAACAAACTGTTGATGCCTTGTGCGGTGGTCAGTTCCTTAGAAAGAATGAGGATGAGGCGTGGGAATTGTTTAAACTTTTGAATGAGAATTCACAACAATCTGCCGCACATGCACGTCTTAATGTTACTAGGTTGAATAGAGGAGTCTATGAGATTGCTCACACCTCCATCTTAGATAAGAAAGTAGACTCTCTTGCCTCTTCCGTAGAGCAGTTAACTTCCCTATTTAAGATGACACTAGCCCCCTCTACTGTACCTAATGTGTCTCATGTTTCAAATGTGCATAGTACTTGTTCTTCATGCTCTAGTGTCTCTCATTCTACACATGACTGCCCCTCTGCTTCGCCTTATGTGGAGTGGTCGGAGGAACAAGTCAATGCAGCCCAAGGATTCTCACGAAACGACCCATACTCTAACACGTACAATCCGGGCTGGAGAAACCATCCTAACTTCTCCTGGAGGCAAGAAGGAGAAGGACAGTTTATGGCACAACAACAGAACTCACGACCTCAACAACTTGGTATGCCCCGACCTGTCGGTTTTCAACCGCAAGGGTATGCTTCTAACTACTCTCAACCTCCTAATTTGAGCTCTAATTCAAATTTTGAAGAGAAGGTTTTGAGTGCGCTGAAAGGTTTGCAAGTTAATTCCTAACTCCTCCACTCCCATACACAATCAATTGCAAAGTTAGAAACTCAAATAGGTCAACTAGCTAACACTTTGAGTAGGAGAGATGAGGGACGACTCCCTAGCCAGGCTGTAGAAAATCTTAGGAACTGTGTAAGGCAAGACAACTATCCTTCCCAGCAAGAACAAGCAAAATCCATTACAGTGTTGAGAAATGGGAAGGAGGTTGACAATGGGGTGAGTGCTAAAAGGGAAGTACCCATAAGTGGTGAGGGAGAAGAAAAGCGCAAGGAAAGAGAGAAGGCGACCGATGAGGTCATGCACCCTTCTCCCATTTTTAGGACCTCTGATCTTCCCTCGTCATGTGAACCTAGAGTACCATTTCCCCAAGCTTTAGTTGAACCACATCCAAATGGGAAGGACAAGAAGTGGGAAGATATTTTAGAGACATTTAGGCAAGTAAAAATTAACATTCCCCTTCTTGATACAATTAAACAGATCCCGGCCTATGCGAAGTTTATTAAGGATCTACTGAACCAAAAGAGGCGATCTAGAGCACATCTACCTAAAAAAGTATTTTTAGCCGAGCAAGTGAGCTCTATTCTGAAGCGCGACACTCCAATTAAGTATAAAGACCCTGGTGTCCCCACCATTTCTACTTCACCTGGAGACTACCCGATTGATAAAGCTTTATTGGACTTAGGAGCGAGTGTCAACATTATTCCTTACTCGGTTTATGAGGACCTAGGCTTAGGGGAGTTGCAACCCACCATGGTAACCTTGCAGTTAGCGGACAGATCAACTAGGATCCCCCTGCGGTGAGCTTACTAACGTACTGGTGAAGGTAGACAAAGCCATGTTTCCAGCTGATTTTCTTGTGCTTGACATGGAACGTTCTAGTCATCCGAAAAACCATATCCCTGTCATTTTGGGTCGGCCTTTCTTAGCAACAGCCAATGCCACAATTAATTGTAGGTCTGGGGTAATGGATGTTAGCTTTGCAAACATGACAACAACAACAACAACAAAAAACCCAGTGCCTCCAAGGGCTCCAGCAAAAGCAGGGTCTGGGGGGGTGTATGTACGCAGCCTTCCCCCTCCAGGGGGCTACCCTGAAGAGAGGTTGTTTCCGAGGACCCCCCAGCCTGAGAAGATATTTCGCTGCAAAGAGCCAAAGACCTGGCAAAAAAAGAAGAAGCATCAAGTACATGAGTATAGTAAACTCACGGCAGGCACACTGCAAGCAAAGCAACAGGCTCAAAGCATGCCACGTCAAGCGTAGATCAACATATAAGATAAAGATAAATATACGATAGGAAAAGAGAATAGAGATAGAAATAGAAGCGAAGGAGATAGGGGTAGGGGTAGGGGTAGGGATAGATAGAGAGGAAGATAGGAGGAAGATAAAGATCAGTAGACAAGTAGTAACGTACATCCTCATGAGATCCATAAATAGCCTACGTGCGCCAAAAGGACCTAGCACTAGTAAGTTGGACTTCCCTACTCCAACCGGAACATCTAATACCCCTATGCTGGCCCTCCATCGGGCCCTATCTAAGGCCATCTCCTCCCGAAGGTTTAGGTGGGTGAGGTCTTGTCGGATTGTCTCAAGCCATCTCTTTTTTGGCCTGCCTCTGCCTCTTCTGCCTAGTGTAGTAAATAGCTGTTCACATCTCCTGATCGGGGCGTTGTCCGGTCTCCTTCTGACATGTCCGAACCACCTCAGTTGTTGCTCCCTGAAATTATCTTCGATGGAGGCTACGCCCAATTTGCCTCTTACGTTGTCGTTTCTGATCCTATCCTTCCTTGTGTGTCCGCACATCCACCTCCGTATTCGCATCTCCGCCACCTTCATCTTCTGTGTGTGCTGTTATTTTATTGCCCTACACTCTGCCCCATACGTCATGGCTGGCCTCACAGCCGTCTTATAGTATCTTCCCTTTAGCTTCAAGGGGAACTTTCTATCACAAAGTGCCACGGAGGCCATCCTCCACTTTTGCCATTCCGCTTTAATCCGGTTACTGTCATCGTCGTCCACCTCTCCATTATGCTGTATCATGGACCCCAAGTACCTGAATTTCTCCTTCTTCGGTATGGCCTCATGTCCAATTTTGACTTCTTCCCGGCTAGGCGTGGTAGAGGGATCGAACTTGAGTTCCATGTGCTCGGTCTTAGTTCTGATTAGTCATAACCCCTTTGACTCTAGAGCCCCTCTCCACAGTTCCAGCTTTTCATTTATCTCTTCCCGGGATTACCCCACTAGCACTATGTCATTTGCAAAAAACATGCACCAAGGTACACATCCCTGGATGTGCCTAGTGAGCTCGTCCATAACCAGAATGAACAGATAGGGGCTCAAGGCAGACCCTTGATGTACCCCTACTGTTATCGGGAAAGCGTCCGTCTCCCCATTCACTGTATGCACCATAGTCTGTGCCTCCTTATACATGTCTCCAATGGCTCGGATGTATGGTACAGGGATCCCTTTCCTATCCAGGACTCTCCAAAGGATCTCCCTTGGCATTCTATCATATGACTTCTCTAATTCAATGAAGACCATATGAAGGTCCTTTTGCCTCTCCCTATATTGCTCTATCGTCCTCCTTAGGATGTGGATAGCTTCTATTGTTGATCTCCCGGGCATAAATCCGAACTGGTTCTCGGACACCTCTGTCTGTTGCCTTAACCTCCTCTCTATGACCCGTTCTCACAACTTCAGAGTGTGGCTCATTAGTTTGATGCCCCGATAGTTGGCGCAACTCTGAATGTCGCCTTTGTTCTTATAGATCGGAATCAATGTGCTCTTCCTCCATTCCTTAGGCATCTTGTCCCCCCAAAGGATTTGGTTAAATAATTTAGTCAGCCAACTGACGCCCTTTTGACCATGGCATTTCCATACCTCTATGGGCATGCCATCTGGACCAACTGCTTTACCCCTTCCCATGGATCTCAGGGCTTCCTTGACTTCCTCGAGGCTAATTCGCCTACAGTCACAGTGGTTCTGATGCACCTCAGATGTTTGAAGATCACCTAAGGATATCTCTGTCCCTCCTTGTTCGTTGAACAGCTCGTGGAAGTACATTTTCCATCTAGCCTTAATTAAATGCCTGTCCACGAGTACCTGTCCATCTTCCCCTCTTATGCATTGTACTCTACCCAAGTCTCTAGTCTTCCTTTCTCTTGCTTTGGCGATTCTATACAAGTCCCTCGCACCCTCCTTGGTCTCCATCCTTTTGTAGAAATCCTCATAAGCTCTTGATTGTGCTTCTCTGACTGCTCGTTGTACTTCTCTCCTGGCTTGAAGATACCGCTGTCACTTATCCTCATCCCTGCTATGATCTCACTCTTTGAAACACACTCGTTTCGCCTTTATCTTCTCTTGGACCTCGTCACCCCACCACCAGGACTCTCTGTTGCTTGGTACTCTTCCATATGACGTGCCGAGAACTTCCCGCGCCAATCCTCTCATCTTTTGAGCCAGTTGGTTCCACATCTGGTTTGCATCCCCCTCGAAGTCCTTCCTGAGCTCAGCCTCCACTCTATCCTTGTATACCTTCAACTCCCTCCAATAAGTATACATACGCGCGGGTTTGTTGATTCTTTTGGCCCTCTTCTTGGCCTTTATATCCGCCCACAGTACCCTATGTTGTGTAGACAGGCCTTCACCTAGGGTAGCCTTGCAATCCCTGCAGTCTCTTTGCATCATTTTCCTCAATAGTATGTAATCAATCTGTGTTCTTGTCCCACCACTTTGGTACGTGATGATGTGTTGCTCACGCTTTCTGAAGAAGGTGTTGGCCACCATTAGTTCGTATGTAACCGCGAAGTCTAGTAAGGCTTTTCCCTTTGCATTCCTAGTTCCAAAGCCAAATCCTCTGCGGTGAGGAGCGTAGCCGTCCTTCGTCGCACTAACGTGCCCATTGAAATCCCCGCCAATTATTACTTGTTTAGTTTGGGGTATGCCTTGCATCATTATGTCTAGGTCCTCCCAGAAAGTTTCCTTCTCATGCTCAGTCAGTCCAGTTTGAGGTGCGTAAGCACTGATTACGTTCAAAGCTTCTCCATCCAGGACCAGCTTGACACTTATGATCCTATCGCCAGCTCTTGATACTCCAACTACTTTATCCTTAAGGTTGCTTTCCACAATGATCCCAACTCTATTCCTGCCTCTGACCTTGCCTGCATACCATAGCTTATGCCCCAGTACCTCCCTGGCTTTCGCGCCAACCCATTTCGTCTCTTGCAGACAAAGGATGTTGATGTTTCTCTTCATCATCATTTGGGCCACCTCGAAACTCTTCTTCGTTAGTGTCCCGACATTTAGTAACCCTATTCTCAAGTTCCCGTTCCATTTTGCCTCGGTCTCCCCTCCCCCTTCCCCTCCCCAACCTCTTTGAAGATGGCCTCAATGTCTGAGTCCCATAACTGGCCGTGCTCATCAACTAGCTGACTAACGCGGGTAAGTAGAGAGAGTAGTAGAGAGAGAGAAAGAGAGAGTAGTAAAGAGAGAAATCGCACACAAATGCACACCAAGTAGTGATTAGTCGAACTAAGAAAATCAAATAGCAAACCCCACTGAAAATTAAATGCTATCCAACCAAAAGGGAAGAAAATATAGGAGGAGAAGGGAAGGGTACAGACCTGGGGCCGACCGATTTTTGCTTACCTAGATCGGTCGACTGCGAGCTGGTCGTGAGGTGGTCGCTGGCGGTTGCTTCGGGACAGGTGGTCATGGGTGGCGGGTTGTTGGGGATAGGGAGAGGGGTTTGGCCTTGGTGTTGGTGGGTCCGGGCTATGAGGTCGGTGGGGCTCCGGGTTGGGTGGTCGTAGGGTGGCGACGATGGTGGTGGGTTTGGGGTAAGGATGACGGTCGGGGTCAGGGAGAGCGGAGGGGTGGCAGATGGGTAGAGATTTCTTGTGATGGTCCAGGTGGGTGGTGGTCCGGGTGGCCAGGGTGGGGGGCTTGGGTTTGATCGGGTTGGGTTCTAGTCGTGGGGGGTCTGGTGCGCTGTTAGTCAGGGGTTGGGTTGGGTTCTCGTGGGTCCTGGGTGAAAACAGCGAGGTGGTGGGTTGAGTGGCTGAGCGAGTGGCCGGAGGGGGGTTGAGTGGCTGGGCGAGTGGCTGGGTAGGGTCTGCTGCGGTCTTGGTTGGCACCGGCCGTGGTGGTGGGGCTGGGTTTCGAAGGGGGAGAGGGGGGCTAGGGTTCCAAGTGGTTTGGGTTGCCGCTCCGGCGCTTGGGTCTTCTTCGTGTCGCCGGCAGTGGTGCTCCTACCGCTTCGGTGGGGTTGCCGATGGTGGTTGGCTGGTGAACGTTAGAGGGAACAGTAGCTAAGCAGTAGAGAGAGAGAGAGCAGCAGTTTTGCAAACATGACTATCAGGTTAAATATTTTTAAGGCTTCAACGTCACCCACTAGTGAGGATGAGTCAGAGTGTTTTTGTGTAGATATTGTTGATGATTCGGTGGACCAAAAACTCTCCTCTACCCTACTTAGCGACCCCCATGATGAGAATGCAAAACCTTCTAAAGAAATGCAACGAAGGTTAAACCCGGACATGAAAGAAGTCTTGGGTTGGGAGAAGAATCACGATGTTATGGTTCAGGAGGAAATTGTACTAGGCCATAGGTTGTCTAAGGAGGGTATTGAGGTTGATAGAGCTATGATAGATTTGAATGTAAACTCGCCCCCTCCCTCAAATGTGAAGCAAGTTAGAGACTTTCTAGGTCATGCGAGTTTCTATAAGGGATTCCTTAAGGACCGTGGGAAGTTGACTAGACCATTGACTAATGTGCTATCTAAGGACATATCAATTGAGTTCGATGAGTCTTTGTTGGAAGCTGTTCATAAGCTTCGATCTACACTTTTTGCTGCTTCCGTTAGGCATCCACCCGACTACTCTCTCCCTTCTGAAATCATGTGTGACACTTTTGATGGTGCTGTAGATCTTGTTTTAGGTGAGCTCAGTGAAGTTGCTTCTTTGGTTGATGCCATTACTTGATCTTCGCTGGACCCATTGCACCTGGCTAAAGGCGTAAAACTTAGCGCTCCTAGGAGGCAACCTAGGTTTGTTATTTCTTGTTTCAATTTAGTTTTGACTTAATTAGTTGCTTCTAGGCTTGTTTTCTCTCTTTTCAGGTTCTTATGCCAGGTTGAAGGAATCATATATACATGTCCACGCCGTTTCGCCAGCTTGTATTGCTCCATCTCACCTATTTCTTGTGCTTTAATGATTGATGTTGTTGCATTGAGGACAATGCATTATTTAGGTGTGGGGGTGAGGCTCATTTGCATCTGCCCATTTTTGGTCGAATTTTTAAAATTTTGAACATCTTTTTGTGCATTTTGAGCGTGCAATATAACCGTTTAGCCAAGTTTTCCTTGACCGACGCGTATGTTATGATGACAGTGGGATTAGTTGTTTATTTCGTTCTTTTAATTCCATGAAATTAAATGATTCTACTTTATACTTGTTAATGAGTGTTGTTGATTATTATTGATATTAATGGGTTCTACTCATGCCGCTCACATATGCACAGAGCACAGGCCTTTCATGTTGCAGAAAATCTGAAGAATTTGAGTAAACAACCTTATATATCTTGAGTTTTGCAAGCCTGCCCTATTGGCTTATCCTAATTCTTGCCCTTGATGTTATGTAAAGTATTGGTTGGTCAATGTCAATTGTAATGATGAAGTACATGTTATAAAAGAAAAAAAAACGAGAAGTCCAAAAATGGACAGAAAAGAAAGAGGAAACAAAAAGAAAAATGAAAAGAAAAAAAAAAGAATTTCCTTCAAAACAAAAAGGCAAAAGAAAGAGAAAAAGTAAAAACTGATGTACATTTATGACAAAGATGTTCTTTTGTACTATACTGAGGTCAGAATGTTGTAAAGTGGTCACTCATATGCCATTTAAAATTTCTCTATGTATAGGCATGTGTTTAGGTGATTCAATGGTGTGCGGGCACAAAACCTTTATATATTTGGTTGGAAGCGAGAATTTAAGGAGATTCCGTGACATGAAATCCTAATCACTTTCACTTGTGCGCTTAAATTGCTTAAGTAATCCCTATTAGTTGATACAAGGTTAATGAAATTCTATGACGAGTTTTGAAGTTTAATCATCTAAATTCATAGAATTGGAGAATGCCCTAAATGATTTAATCTTGTCTTGAGTTGTAATGTAGGTGTTAATCTCGGAAAACTGGGTGAAGGTTGGGATGGTTGGGGTAGTTGGCCATTGTAGTTTTTATGTTAAATCATATACTTTGCTCGAGGACTAGCAATGGTTAGGTGTGGGGGTGTTGATGTGTCTCATATTTACACATCTTTTAATTGATAGTTTAATTATTTTGTACTTGATTAATTATTGTTCTACACTCATTTTGGCAATTTTTATGTTTAGCAGGTTTGAAATTAAAATCTTGGAAATTGTCAAAGTGCAAATAAGACAAATTCGATACATGGCAATTAAATCAAGTCAATCGAGGTTCGGAACAAAAACGTATAAGTCCGACTTGCGCAGACCAAACAGGCAGCCACTGTTCAACACCACCTCTAGCCCAACACGCAGCACTGTCCAACACCAGCATCATTGCTGAGCCCACCACACAAGCACTGCTCACAATAGCCCAGCCACCGCACAACTCCTGCAGCCTAGCTCGTCCGGCCCATCACCTCCATCAACGCAGGCCCAGACCCATCACCAGCTCACCGTCACTTCCTGCTCCAACCAGTTCTCGGCCCACCTCTAACACCAGCAAACCCACGGTCCACACCTTCGCAGGCCCATCAACGCTAGGGTTGACTAAGATGCAGCAGATCATCGTTTAAAAGGGGGACTTTAGTCTCTCTGTGGGGGTTGCTGACCGCCTCTACTCTCTCTTCTCCTGTTCTCTCTGTCTCACTCTCTCATATTATATTTTTCTTTATTTTAATTTTTCGTAAGATTGGAGCGAGAGCAAAATTAGCGTGGAGATCAACATGAGTTTGTTCAACTTCTTCTTCACCGGATCATCCTTGAAGGAGAGCTAACTTGCACTCTGGGTTAGAGGAAATATTAGCCTTTACTTTTTTTTACTTTTAATTTGGGTTAATTTGATTATTTACATGAATGACTTGGTTGAGATAAATAATTAGAAAGTATTATATTTTTATTGTTTATTCAATTGATATGATTATTGAGTTTGTAACCTTTAATTGTTGATATTGATAATTATAAATTAATTCTTTGTGCTTGTAGCCTCAGGATTAATTAATCAAGTAATAGTATTGACCAAATTGTTAATTAAAGTCTATCTTCCCTATGCTTTAGTTAGATAGGGTCAATACGTAATAATTAACAATACGTTAGGTAGAGCCTATTTTCCTTATGCTTTAGTTAGATAGGGTCAATACACGATACTAACAACATCACCTTAGTAGATTGAAGCTTGTAGCCTAAACCACTATCCGTTGACAATTAATAATCCCAAGATAAAAGTTAAAGCAAAAGTAATTGGCTAACGATAGATTCGAAGCCGTAGGTTCCAATTTAATACACTTTTCTGATTAGAAGTAGATTACTTTAGTTTAATTGTTGTTTCCTTAGGTTAATTAATACAAAAACCTCTCAATTTTATTCAAATCAATTTAAGTCATAGAATAAATTCACACACTCTTAGTCCCTGTGGTTCGACACCCTCTTGCCCCACACTTCAATTTAGGTGTGTTTAATAGATAGGGTTTTATATTAAATTTTGATAGACGTAGAAAACATATCAGATTATAACACCGAACTAAACTAAGATATAAGTCAATAAGAACGTACCATTCATATCCAAGTTTGTTGATGTACTAAGTACTAACGGTGATTAAGCTTGAGACGCACTATTGATGTATTTTCAAAATAAAGTGCTTAATAAAGTGTTTCAGACTTGTTTATAATGTATTTGGATTGAGTATGATGTGTGTTGACACATGTGCTGAGTGTGTCAACACACAACTCTACAAAAAAGCTCTCAGGGATCTGAGTGTCAACACATAGGTGTTGACACATGTGCTGAGTGTGTCGACACACAACTCTACAAAAAAGCTCTCAGGGATCTGAGTGTCGACACACAGGTTCTGTGTGTCGACACACAATCCTGCATAACCCGTGTGTTGATGTGAGTGTCGACATTCAGTTCGATACACAATCTTACAGTAACCCGTGTGTTGATGTGAGTGTCGACATTCAGTTTGACACACAGCCTTACAGAATGCTGTATGAAGATCTATGTGTTGACACATAGCTTCGACACATATGGCAGTTTTGACGGTTAGTCTGCACGGTTAAAGTTAGTTTTGGCGGTTGAATGAAGCCCTTTTGGAAGGGATGTGTCCCTTCAAGAGGGACATTTGCTTTTCTATAAACACCTACTACCATATTGTTTGAATTTACTTGAAAGTCATTTGAAAAATCATTACCTAATCTTCATCTCGGTACCTATCCTTCCTACACATTATCTCACTTCGAATCTTGGTTTTCTTTGTATCCTTAGGTTGTCAGAATCGGGATTCTACGTATGATCGGTGAGGGGTCCTCAGGATCCGGATCGTAGAATCGGATCGAGAATCGTATGATTCTACTTTTAGTGTAGCTTGTATCCATAAAAATCGCATTATAAGCCTCAAATATACAATAAAGAACATCAAAAAGTGCAAAAAAAATTAGTCTCATAACACATTAAAAATCCATAAGTACGAAATTAATAGAGGTACATCAAGCAAATATACATTCAAACTAGCAACACCATCAAGCTAAAGTTGAAGAAATATAGTAAAATTAATAAAATTGACTATAATCAAGTAATCAATAATTCAACACAAAAGTTCAAATGGATATACTTAGATAAACAAAGCAAAACATTTTTGAAAAAAATTAGAAATTAAACAAAGCAAAACAAAACCAAGCTTAAAATAAACAAAATGTAAATCAAAATAATTACCTAAGTAACTCAATAATATAATAGAAGAATAAGAAATTAAACAAAAATTAGGAATTTTTACCCAAAAAGAAAATAAGCTATGGTTGTGTGTGGCCCTTAGGTTGTTCTCGTGTCAGAACTTGGCTGGCAGCTGGCTGCTAGCGGCAATTGGTCGGTGGGGTGGCGTCGCGTGGCGTGGTGATGATTGGTGGTTGTGGTGAAAGTTGGGGTTAGGGTTAAGGGGAAGGGAAAGGGGATGGGTGGGGGTCGAGTGACTGAGGGAGGAGAGAGAAACGGGGGGGCTGGGTGGGTTTTTGGGGGTATTTTAATTTTTTTAATTTTGTAATTTTATGTTATTAAACTCGATAGGATCGGTCAGAATTGTCGATCCTACTGATTCTATACCGATCCTACAGATCCTACTTCATTTTTTTACGATTCTACTTTTTTACGATTTTTTACACGATCTGGGTCGATTGGACACAGTAGGATCGTAGGGTCATACGATCCTATGATTCGGATCGCGATTTTGATAATCATGTTGCATCCCCGGACTATTTCTTTACCCTTGAAATAAGTCTTAAGAATAGTGGTATGCTGCATGCCTTGAAATTTGAGATTGTTCATCTGATACCCGATTTATAAGAATTTCTCCAACAATCTTAAGACTTATTTTCTGGTTTGAAAATGGCTTCATCCTTGTGCGAAATGATAGCCAACTTTGTAAAACTTGATCAATTTGACGGCGGAAACTTCCGTCTCTACCAAAGGTAAATGCACTTCTTGATTACGACACTGAATGTGGTGTATGTACTGAATACACCAATCCCTGATCCTCCATCTAATGATGAAACACTATCCCAGCAACATGCACGACTGAAGTGGGAGAACGATGACTGTATTTGTAGGGGACATCTCTTTAATGGCATGATAGATTCCCTCTTCGACATCTATTCAAATATGGCCACCGCTAAGGAGTTATGGGGCGCCCTTGAAACAAGATACATGGCAGAAGACGCTACAAGTAAGAAATTTCTTGTTAGTCAATTTAAAAATTATAAAATAGTAGATAATAGTTTTGTTATGGAGTAATTCCATTAGATAGAAAGAATTTTAAATCATTTTAAGCAGCATAAGATGAAAATGAATGATACCATTATCTTTTTTCTTCTTGATAGACAAACTTCCGCCTTTGTGGAAATATATAAAGTAAGGACTTAAATATAAAAAGGAAGATTTGTCTATTGAGGAGTTGGCTAACCATCTCCACTTTGACAAATGTCACAGGTTATAAGATGAAAATAAGGATCGCCCCAGTGTCACTGGAAAGATTAATATCATGGAAGAAGACCAAACGAGCAAAGGGCCAAAACGAACCGGACACTTGTCAAAGAAACGTGATGATAAGAGGCCGAAGCCTGTCTGTTGGGGTGTCATGAGCCCGGTCATGTGAGGAAGGACTGTTATTGCCTTAAGAATAAGAGTGGCAAGGGGCTAGACTATAGTAATAAAAATTCGAATAATAATTTTGTGGCGATGATATCCAAAATCAATCTTATTTGAAGTTTGGGGGTGTTGGGCAATTGTTAAAGTCCCTGAACCTAAAAGGAAAAAAATTAGGTGAGAGCGGAATTGAGTGTATATTCGTTGGTTAGGCGGCTCATAGTAAAGCCTATCGGTTCCTTGTGATTGAATCAAAGTATTATATAAACGTTAACACTATAACAAAATCAAGAGATGCTATTTTTGTTGAAAAAATGTTTTCCCTCAATTCCTAGACCGAAGGACAATGTATTAGTTGAAAATGAAATCCCTATATCATATGATGGAAGGAAAGAAATCCCCGATAACACTCTAGAACTCCGAAGAAGTAAAAGAGCAAGGAAAGAGAAATCTTTTAGACCAAACTTCTACAAGTTTTTGGTAGAAGGAACTAGAGACATTGATGAGGCTATGAAGTCTCATGATACCATTTTTTGAAAAGAGGCGGTAAATGATGAGATGGACTCCATCATGGTTAACAATACTTGGATTCTAGTGGATCTTCCACAAGGAGACAAGCCCATATGGTGTAAGTGGATTTTCAAGAGGAAAATGAAATTCGATGGAACTATTGATAAGTTCAAAGCTCGGTTGAAAGGGTTTACCTAAAAACATGGGATAGACTACTTTGATACATATGTCCCAGTGGCAAGAATATCGACTATAAGAGTTTTAATACCTCTATTTACAAATTAAATATTCACCAAATGGATGTAAAAACGGCATTCCTAAATGATGAGTTGGAGGAAGAGGTGTATATGGATCAACCGGAAGTGTTTGTTGTTCCGGACCAAGAGACGAAAGTATGTCAACTTACACGTTCTTTGTATGGGCTAAAACAAGCCCCTAAACAATGGCACCAAAAGTTTGCCCTAGATGTTCTAAACAACGGATTCAGAATCAATGAATCGGACAAGTGTGTCTATAGCAAGATCGAAAATGACAAAGGAGTTATTATTTGTTTATATGTCGATGACATGTTGATTTTTGGTACTAACTTGAAACAAGTAGAGAAAATTAAGCAATTTCTCGAATAATTTTTCTATGAAAGACATGGGTAATGTTGAGGTTATTCTTGGTATAAAACTAATAAGGAGTGGTAATATACTAACCTTGACACAATCTCATTATATTGAAAAGGTTTAATTTTGGTGCATGTGCACCTGCGCCTGTGCCGATGGATCCAAGTATGAAACTTGTACCAAATGATAGTACTCTTATGGTACAATTGAAGCATGCCAAAGTCATAAGATGTCTAATGTACGCTACGACTAGCACAAGACCCGATATAGCTTTTGTTGTTGAAAAGCAGAGTAGGTACACTAGTAATTCGAGCAAATTACACTGGCATGCAGTATATAGAGTACTAAAATATTTCAAGAAAATCGTGAATTATGGTATTGATTTTCAAGGGTATCCTCCTATTTTTGAAGGATACTCTAATGCCAATTGGATCTTAGATGTGGGAGATCACGCATACAAGCGGGTGGGTTTTCTTGCTTAGTGGGGGTGTGGTTTCTTGAGATTGTAAGAAACAGACATGTATTTCAGACTCCACCATGGCAGTGGTGTTTATTGCTCTTGCTTCGGTGGCAAAAGAAGTCGAATGGTTAAAGGATCTCTTGTATGAGATTCCATTGTGGCCTAAGCCGATCTCACCTATTTCTATCCATTGTGATAGTTAGGCTATGCTTTCAAAAGCATATAGTGAGGTATATAACGGAAAGTCTAGACAAATTAGTGTGAGACATGGTATTGTGAGACAACTTATCAGAGAAGGGGTCATCACTGTAGACCTTGTGAGAACAAATCAGAATCTAGCGGATCCATTTGCAAAAAGTCTTGCTAGAAACTTGGTTTTAAGTACAAATGAAGGGATGGGGCCGAAACCCGTCTATCTTAGTCACCCATGATGAACCCTCAACCCAACGCTTTGTACAAAGCCAAGTCTTGAGTTCAATGAGAGAGCTCCGTCATCTGTGTGACTGCAAGCGCTAAAAGTAAATTGCATCTTGGGTGTAATACTTGGTAAGATGTGACAAAGGGAAAAGAGGATGAACTTGTGCTCTTAGTGGACCCAAGTAAATTATTGAATGTCGAGTTGCAGGGACATGATCAGTGGGGTCCACCTATGTGAGTGTGAAGTTTGGCCTTTTCAAGGACTGATTTAATGACAAGGGTTTGACTCTGTAACACTCATGAAGGGTACAGGACATAAGGCCATAAATGTGTCGGTCTGGAAGATGAGGTGCATGTGGAGATGTATTCAAGTCAAATGGGATGTATAGTTCAAGGCATAGCCTACTATTTCATTTCGATTAATTGTAACGTGTCTTCACTAAGTGAGGGTTCAAGGAGTGATTTAATGATATGGGTTTGACTCTGTAACACTCATGAAGGTTACAGGACGCAAGGCCATAAATGTGTCGGTCTAGAAGATGAGGTGAGTGGAGATGTATTCAATTAGTCAAATGGGATGTATAATTCAAGGCATAGCTTACTACTTCATTCCGATTAATTATAACGTGTCTTCACTAAGTAAAGGCTCAAGGAGTGATTTAATGATGAGGGTTTGACTCTGTAACACTCATGAAGGGTACAGGACACAAGACTATAAATGTGTCGGTTTGGAAGATGAGGCGTGTGTGTAGATGTATTCAATTAGTCAAATGGGAAATATAGTTCAAAGCATAGTCTACTATTTCCTTCCAATTATTTGTAACGTGTCTTCACTAAGTGAGGGTTTAATCGAAAGACACTCTCATTATGCATAAAGGCTTCCTTTTATTTTTTGTTATTGTAATATGAGAATGAATGCAACAACAACAACAGTCCCAATGCCATAATGGCTCCCGTATAAGCAGGGTCTAGGAGGGATGGATGTACGCAGCCTTATGTTTCCGAGGACCCCCAACAATATGAGAATGAATGTTTTTTAAAAATGGTAGGGGAATGTTAATGTATTTTCAAAATACAGTGCTCAATAAAGTGTTTCGGACTTGTTTATAACGTATATGGATTAAGTATTATGTGTCTCGACACACAACTCTGCAGAAATGCTCTCGGGGAGCTAAGTGTCGACACACAGGTTCTGTGTATGGACTCACAATCCTGCAAAACCTCGTGTGTTGATGTGAGTGTCAACTCTCAATTCCATACACAATCTTACTGTAACCTGTGTGTTGATGTGAGTGTCGATATTCAGTTTGACAACACAGTCTTACAGAACGCTATGTGAAGGTCTATGTGTCGGCACACATGGTAGTTTTGACAGTTAGTTTGCGTGGTTAAAGTTAGTTTTGGCAGTGGAATGAAGCCCTTTTGGAAGGGATGTGTCCCTTCAAGAGGGAGATTTGCTTTTCTATAAATATCCCTGACCATATTGTTTGAATTTACTTGAAAGTCATTTGAAAAACCATTCTCTAATCTTCATCTCGGTATCTATCCTTCCTACATATTATCTCACTTCAAATCTTGGTTTTCATTGTATCCCTGAAACTATTTCACTACCCCTGAAATAAGTCTTAAGGACAGTGGTACGCTACACGCCTTGAAACTCGAGTGCGTTCATTTAATACCCGAATTGTAAGAATTTCTCCAACACGCACTTCCTCACGCCCACAACGATGTCACCAATCCGGAAAGGAAAAACGATAGGAGAACATCTCTTATAATTTCCTTGGTTTAGGAGAAATATATGAAAGTACTATCAATTGCGGGGAGAGGAGTGGCCCCTTATATAGACATACATATGGGCCTCCCTATTACAAGTCCATGTGTTATAAATAGGCCTTTTAGTCCACCCCAATCCTATGTCACAATGAGCCCGACACATAATCATATTTTGGCTTATTTTATATTATAATAATCCGGGCTTTCGTCATCATCTACTTAGGCTATCCCAATCAATTAAGTCCAAAATTCTAACATTCTCCCACTTGGACGTTATTGATTGGAAAGAAAAATATTTAAGAAATATAACAATCCCCATTTGAAAAAGTAAAGATATTTTCATTCTAAATGAATTTTATTATGAATTTAAATGACAACACAATCATTAAAAAGTTTAAAGAATAATTTAATCATGGCCAATTAATATTACAACCAAAATAATAAAAGCTTTAAAATACATCCGTATATCAGTTTTCAATAAAATTGCTAATATTTGAACAATGGCAATAATCACATCTTTCAAGATACGACTCTTATCCATGATCACAAAAACTAGTAATTCCATCAATATGGAACATAAAACATGTGTTTTAATTAATTTATAATTTTAGCAAAATTTTATTACCCTTTTCTAATCAATAATATTGACACCACTTATAAAAGATTCATTTCTAATCAAGGCAACCACATCTTAAAGAAAGCATATCATATCTTTAGACAATCTTTAATATTTAATTATCTCCATAGAGATCCTTGTACTTTACTTAAGTAATCATATATCTATGAAATAGAAATTATTTACTTAATAAGCATTACAAGAATTTTATAATAAATTCATCCCACCAAAATTGGTGCCAAAAACATTAACGACAAATCTCAAACAGATAATTTCGATGAAAAAATATATAGTATAAAGGATATAATATGTGTATTAAAAAGAAACTTATCTATTATAATCACAAAAATAACTTAATAATATTAATTAATTAATAATAACTGGGTATGTTGAAAAAAAGGTAAAAGAGAATCGTGATAATAATTAGTCATGGTGGTGGAGAGTAGTAAGTATAACAGCACATAACCGTAAAAAGGGTGGTAATAGGTAAGGGTGGTAATAACCAGTAAAATTAGGTCATGAGATGAAGATTTAATATTAATATAGTATTTTTTAAACATATTTTTAAAATAAGTTATAAAAAAGATTCAATTTTATATCTTTTTTTATTTAGTTATAAAGAGTTTTTTTATTTTTCTATTTAAGTTATAAAAAAAATATAAACATTTTTTCTATCAACAAAATATAAATCTTATAATTAACTAAATTATTTTCGTAATTTTGAACTGTTAAAAATTTAAACTAAACGTGACTAATTTAATGTTTGGGCTGAGCTGTCACTGTGACCCAAAAAATTAATCCCCCGAAATAAACTAAATCAGGTACTGTCTGTCCCTTCGTCTTCCTCTCTCATCCTCACCGGTCAACGACTCCCTCGGCCGCCGTCAGCCACCGCGATACCTCCCTCCGGCGTTCCAACTTCGAATCACGTACCAGAGCCCACCGTCCACCACCGATAGAGGCTGACGCCGCCGCCGTCGCAGAATTTCACTGCCGGTCTTCGATTTCGTGAAGAACCACCAACGTTTGCTCACTGTTCAGGAACGCATCACCGCCGGATCTCTCACGGACGCCTCACCGTTCACCGATTTGCTTGGGAACCACCAGATCTGTCACCCAGGTAACCCGATCTAGTACTTTATTTCCTCCGTTCACCAACACGCGTGGTCTAGAACCACCACGGGCCTCCGTGCTCTTCTTCACGCGCCACCACGCACCGGCGGATTTCTTCCTTCCTCTGGCGCGTTTGACCACGCGCCGCTTTTAAATCCGACAACTAATTTTGATCTAATTAGTTTAGGGTTGCTTCCTTTGCAATGTTTTGGCAGAAGCTTAGGAAGAAGCGTAAAAGTTGCTTTCTCAAAATCCAGGATTGAGGAATTGGGTGGTTGTAAGATTTGCTTTGGCCAATATTTTTTTAAAAAATCTAAAATCAATGACAAAAAGAAAAAGGAAAATAAGAGTTCAGGTGTTATGGGTGCAAAATATAAACAAAAGTTGCTTTCCAGGAGATTTGTTGTTCCAATAATATTCTTTATGTCTTGTGTGCCTCTAATTTGGCTTAGAGAAAAAAAAAAATAGATTGTACCTATTTATGGTTGGTGATAGTGGAAAAAATGTATCGTTTATTGATGGTTCCATAGTTTTTTCGCTTCACATTGGATGGATTTTTTACATACAAATCGTGTGCTCATTTTGTCTGCTTGTAGGTTTATTTTGTTTGATCATTGTTCTATTATTGCTTGTGATTTTGGATGGTTTTGTAATTACTTACTTGGTTAACCCAAAAAGGGAAATATACTATCTTTTTATGTAGTTTTTTTTTTTTGAGAAATCTTTTTACATGGTGTTTCTCCTAATCCATTACATAATATTGTAAGCTCTCAATATTAATCAAGTTGGTGATTTGCATTTTGTACTCAACTAACTAAAAATCGAAAGTGGTTTTTGCTTTATCCAAGCTTATTCCTTTTTTGGGTTTTACTTGACGAGGAAGGGGATTACACACTTTGACCCCCTACCTTCCCCCATCGCCCAACTCCGCTTTGGTTTTGTTTCATTCTTTGTTTCCCATTTCCATCTCAAATCTGATTAAGACATTGACTTTCTCAGAAACAAGAAGAGGAAGAGCAAAGGATGGACTCTGCAGCCGCCCACCCATACGTTCCCAGAGACCTCAGTCTCCCGAGTTTTGTTCCTAATCTTCTTCCCCCTTCTACAATCGTCGGTGTTTTTGCCCTTGCCTCCTTCTTCCTCTTCTTCTTCATTTGGGCTTCTTCTGGTAATTTCTTTCCTCTTTCTCTTTCTTTAATCACTTTGCTCTTCTAAATCCACCAAGCTCTCTTTCTTTGATTCAATTCAAACTAGCACGTGCGAATTTCACGCAGACTATTGGGTCCATTGCTAAATTCTCTTTATGAAACCAAAACCGGGTTACAGATGCCATTTGTTCCCAATGACTACCTAAAAGTAATCGAGTTATTTCCAAGTAGCGCTTTTTTTCACTTTGCATTCATCTGAGAGGGTTTGTCAGAATTACATTTGGGGTTTTAGTGGGAGTGGCTTATGAGTAAATGCAGCTTTGGATTGTGCATCCTCTTTTAAGCCCATCTGAAATTATAGTGTGCTTAATTTCGATTTTGGCTTAAAATATATGTTCATTTCCTATTTCATCCTCATTGGAATTGTCTTTTTGTCTTTTTCTTCATTCCAGGGTGGGCATCCAAACTATCAAAGATAGACAGGCTGTTGATATGTTGGTGGACTTTCACTGGCCTTGTCCACATGATCCTTGAAGGATACTTTGCCTTCTCTCCTGAATTTTACAAGGACAAGACTGGATGTTACTTGGCTGAAGTTTGTGAGTCCCTTGCTTCCTCTATTGTCATTAATCTATAATGTATTGTAAATTTCAAAACTTGAGCTATCTGAGTAATTGATACAACAATTTACTTTGGCAGGGAAAGAGTATAGCAAGGGTGACTCTAGGTATGCTGCTAGGGATGCTGGGGTTGTTGCTGTAGAAGGATTGACTGCTGTTTTAGAGGGCCCTGCCAGTCTTCTAGCAGCGTAAGTTATGATGATAAACCTGAAATGTTTCGAGCAAAGTCCATATAATGCATCATCCTTCCATCGTTTTTCAGTTTGATAGTGTGTATAATATCTGATATGTACAGGTATGCAATAGCAACAAAGAAATCATACAGTCATGTACTTCAGCTAGCCATTTCTTTAGGGCAGCTATATGGAACTGCTGTGTATTTCATAACAGCGATTTTAGAAGGGGACAAGTTTGCTGCTAGTTCATATCACTACTATGCATACTACGTTGGAGCAAATGCCTCCTGGGTAGTCATACCAACCCTTATACTGGTTCGCTGTTGGAGGAAGATTTGTGCGTCATTTGGCGGTCAGATTGAAAACAAGAGCAAAAAAACACGATGATGGCAGCTAAAACGGATTATGCGAGATGTATCCTGATGTGAGATTCTGTTTTGCCTCTTATTTATTTGGTTGTGGGAGCACTGAGCTAGTCTTGCAGTATTGATTTACTCAAACAATGCTCATTTCTCTAGAACAGTTATTAATTTATGAAGTATTTTCTCTTGGTTTTGTGCACTTACATTGGATCTTTTGGATTTGCATGATGAATTTTTTCCGGAACAGTTATTGAATTTATGCTTGATTTTTATTTTATTGGTTATTGTTTCAGAGAGAGAATCAGCAGTGAGAAATCCTTTCCATCTTCCGCTAGCTCTCCACTTATGATGCGTTTGGTAATGCAGTGCAGAAAGTTCTTATTTACAAATAATGTATTTGGGTACATTTTTCAAAAGAAGTTATCCATTATAGTCACAAAATGACTTAATGATATTAAATCAACCAATGTCAATAGGTGGTAATGGTAGTCGGCTGTGGTAGCGGGGGGGATCATGGGGATATCGAGCAATGATGATAGATAATAACCAGTGTTAAAAGTGGCTGCTAGTTGTGGACCAGTTATGTTAATCGAGGGGTGGCCTTGGTGGAGTTGGATTACGGTGGTGGCAAGTTGTGGTAGACGATGGAGGTGGACCATGATGATGAGGTATAAGGATGGCAAGCCATGTTGGTGGCCACTTATGTGGGTAGTGGGAGTACACTATGGTGATGTCGGCTTATGGTAATGGTCGGTGATAGGTGGAGTCGTTGCTTTGGTGAGAGGGCGGTGATGAGTGGTGGGGGTTATGAGTGAGGCATGATAATGACTAGTCATGGTAGTAGATGAAGGTGAATGTAGTGACCCATGACGATAGAAGGGGTGGTAGTAGGTGCTAGTGGTGATAAAAATGGGTCATGATGTTGAAGATTTGAGTTAACAGAGTCTTTTTAAAACATATTTCTAAAATAAGCTTTGAAAAAAATTCGGTTTTATATTTTTTTCTACTTAATTACAAGACAATTTTTTCATCTTCCTACTCAAGCTGTGAAAAAGACGTAAAAAGATCCGTTCTATCAACTAATGCAAGTCTTGCAATCAATTAGGGCTTGTTTGGTTCATCTTAAAGCTGTAGAAAAGCTCTGGTTAACTATAAGGTTTATGTTTAATTGACAGAAAATATATTTTTAAATCTTTTTCACATCTTAAATATGAAAATAAAAAGACTGTTTTATAACTTAGCATAAAAAAACTTTAAAACTAGATCTTGTCACAACTTATTTTAGAAAGTATTTAAAAAAAAACTATTTTAGCATTAAGGTTGCGTTGGATTTATCTTTTTAAAAAGTTCTAGTTGACTGTAAGACTTGCATTTGGCTCACAAGAAAAAGATTTTTTTACAGCTTGAATAGGGAGATAAAAAAAATTATTTTATAACTAAGCAAAAAAAATACAGAACTGGATCTTTGTTACGGATTATTTTAGAAAATTGTTTCAAAAATCATATTAGTTAATTCTCCATTACTTACACGTAGCACCACCCTTTTTTACCCCATGTGTTATTACACTCACCACTATATACTATTATTAGTTAATCTATATTATTAAGTTATTTGTCGTGATTATAATATATAAATACTTTTTTAAATTTGTATATAAACACTTTATTTTACGAAAAATATCTTTTTATACTGTACAACCAAATAATTTAAATGAACAGATCTTAGTGAAACAGTTAAACTAAATTACACCCTAAATCTTCACCAACATGACATACTATACTTTTTATCACCATCCACACCTATCATCACCCATTTTACCCTCATAGATTGCTACACTTGCTTCCCTGCATTATCATGACCAATTACTATCATGATTTTCCCTCATCTAGCATTATTAGATGATTTATATTATTAAGTTATTTTTTATTATTACAATAGATATTTTTTTTTAGAACACTTTATTCTGTAAAAAAAAATTATTCCGCACTACATGACTAAATAATTCATTGTGAAAAGATACGTGTCTTAAATATATAGATATTATTCAAACATATATTTTAAAATAAGATAAATCAAATGCACCTAAGAAAGCTGTGAAAAAGCTATCCTCATTCTTAAATTCACAAGCCATATTTTTTTCAATCAGTTTGTCTGGAGCCACACAAAGCACAAAGGTTCAACACCTTTGCTAGCAGTCATAATAAGGGATGTGAACAACGTCAAAGTATTTTGACATTTTTAAGACGGAAGGTTTAGGTTTATCTTCTACCATTTGTATGTGTTATCATGGCTTGGCCTTTGTGGATGTGACGAGTAATTAAGCTTATGTCAATTAGTATCCAAATCGGGGGTATATAATCTTGTAAAGCATCATGCAATTGTTAGTTCACTTGACGATGATTTGATAACTAGACCACCGACCTTGCCTTTGCTTAGTTGCTCACCAGTATTGGTAGATGAGATAAGATCAGCTTCTTACTTTAGTACTCTTGTCAGATCTGTGATCTTAGCATTTGTTTTGTATTCTGTTACATGTAATAAAGGAGAATAATGGTCATTAGTAAGCAAATATACTTGAATAGCTACTATTGGTGTTAGGACTATAAAATGACATGTATTGGTTCATTTGAAGTTAATGAAAAATACTATTCTTTCTCTCCTCTTTCTTTCTTTATCTCTCCTCCCGATTCTCTCTTCCTTCTCTATCCCTAACCCTAATCTCTACCTTTCAAACCCTAATTCCCTATTCAATCTTGTGATGCAACCCTAATTGGTGCATCATTTGGTATTAGATTTAGGTTCGCGCTGCATATTCATCGAATGGCCGACAACACTCGTAGCTTGTCCGAATTTCATAAGGTCGAAGCTAGTTTGGACGAATCCGAGGTTCGTATTCAGTGTCAGCTCGACAATCGGTTCACTTCCTATGAGGATCGACAGTGTTTGTTGGTCGATACGATCGGTGATGTTCAATCTCAGGTCGCCGACGTCCAATCTCAAGTCGCCGAAGTTTAGTCTCAGGTCACCGGCGTTCAGGCAGATGTGGCTTCAATTAAAGTGGCTCAGACAAAGATGATGGACTTATTAAACGAGCTTTGTGCTAAACAATCCTGTTCTGCATCAGGTATACTTCCCCGTCCTATTGATCCCCCAATGCCATCGCCTGTGGTACCGGTAACCACCTCGGTTCCGGTCTCTGGTATGAATTCCTTCGCTACTTCTCCGTATCAGTTCAATACTCGTCTCTCAAAAATTGACTTTTCGAGAATTTCGCCGGGGGGGGGGGGGGGGGGGGGGGGGGGGCGCGGGATGGATGATGAGGAGAGGGATGGGATGGTATTAAGAATTGGATTTGGAAATCAGAGCATTTTTGCAATTGACCATACACCTGACCCTGCAAAAGTACAATTAGCCTCGATGCATTTTGAGGATAATGTTCTTGAATGGTATCGGGCATATCTTAAAACCCTAACTATCTCAATTAAAGACATTCCTTGGTCGGATTATTCGAGTTTATTGCTGCATAGTTTGGTGATGTGCATGAGAGTCCAATGGCTGATTTGATGTATTTACGACAAACCGAAAATATTCTTGATTATCAATCGCGTTTCGAACACCTAGTTCCCCGTTTAAGCTTGTTGGAGGACTATTTTGTCTCTTGTTTTGTCACTGGTATTAAGGACTCTATTCGTTATCCGGTGTTAATGTTACAACCTAAAAATTTACAACATGCTATGAAATTGTCTAGTTTGCAAGAAGTTCATTTACAAACCACCACGCGTTCGAGTCCCACGGGCTCTGTTCGCTCGGCTTCATTTCACCCTCGGGCCCCTACTACTTTGAGTTCTTTCGGGTTCATGACGCGTCCTACTGGGGACACTAGTACGGGATATCGGTCATTTCGCTGCGAAACTCGTACCTTGTCAGCAGCTGAAATAGAGGATCGTCAGGAGAAGGGCCTTTGTTTTTTCTGTAATGAAGTCTTCACCCCGGGTCACATGAAATTTTGCAAGGCTAAGAATCCTCTGTTGCAGCTCATAATGAGTTCGGTTGAGGAGTTCGAGGACGATGACACCGAGCACTTCCCTGTTGGTCCGGGTGACCCGGCTATGGAGGATGTTCCTCAATTGTCTTGTAATGGTTTGGCAGGGGCTTCTTCGTATACTACGATGTGTATCATGGGTTTCTTTCATCGTCAGCCGCTACATATTCTTATCGATAGCGCTAGCACCCATAATTTCCTTAATTCAAAGACTGCACTTCGAGTGGGTTGTTCTACTTCACCTGTTCCCCTTATGTTGGTCACGGTGGCTGACGGCAGCCGTCTATATTGCTCGGAGATATGCCAGGGTTTCGGATGGAGCGCCCAAGGTCATGAGTATTCATGTGATGTGTTGTTGCTTGCCTTGGGGGGATGTGATATGGTTTTAGGCATCCAGTGGTTATCGACATTGGGGCCCATTGTATGGGATTTTGAGAAGCTATATATGAAGTTCTATTGGCAAGGGGAGCACTGCACGTTGCGTGGCCACCCTCATTCTTTTCGTACTGCGGGTAAGAAAAGTTTGCATAAACTCGCTATTAATGCTCCGATGTTGCATGGACCGCGCTGCAGGATTTATTGCATGAGTTTCGGGCAGTATTTGATGAACCCCGTACTTTACCTCCTATCTGGCCGTACTTCAATCACCGTATCAATCTCAAACCGAGTGAGACTCCTGTCAATATTCGGCCATATCACTATCCTTTGGGGCAAAAAGCTGCAATTGAGAAGATGATTGCGGAAATGCTAGAAACTAGTATTATTCGCAATAGTAACTGTCCTTTTGCATCCCCCGTCCTTCTTGTGAAGAAAAAAGAAGGCTAGTGGCGTATGTGTGTCGATTACAGTGAGCTTAATCGAAAAATCGTGAAAGACAAGTTTCCATTCCCGTGGTCGAGGGACTACTCGACGAGTTATGCGGATCCGTTGTTTTCTCTAAATTGGACCTCTGAAGTGCTATCATCAAGTGCGAATGTATGGTGACGATGTATATAAAACCACTTTTTGTACTCATCAGGGCCATTACGAGTTTCGAGTCATGCCTTTCGGTCTTACAAATGCGCCGGCCACATTCCAGGGATTAATGAATGCCGTGTTCCAGCCATTTTTGCACAAGATTGCCCTCGTTCTTTTTTTTTTATGACATCCTCGTTTATAGTCCCAATGTGCACACTTATTTACAATCCCTCCGTTTGATATTCGGGGTTGTGTGTGACAATCATTTGTATGCTAAAGGGTCAAAATATGATTTTCTATTTGGAGGAAATTGATTACTTGGGGCATCACATTTCGGCTTGCGGTGTTTTTACCGATACTAGTAGAATCGAGGCTGTTCGTTCATGGCCTAGTCCGACTACCGTCAGGCAACTCCGGGGATTTCTTGGTTTGGCGGGGTATTATCATCGGTTCATACATAATTACGGGTCTATTAATAAGCCTTTGACTGACCTCTTAATACAAGATTCTTTTTCGTGGTCACCCAAGGCTCAGAAATCATTCTCAGCTCTCAAGGACGCTTTGACATGTGCCCCGCTCTTTGCCTTATCAGATTTTATGAAGCCTTTTGTTATGGAAACCGACGCTTCGGGAATTGGTTTGGGTGCCGTTCTTATGCAAGACGGGCATTCCATTGCTTATTCGAGTAAAGCCCTTTCTCCTTCTCATCAAGGCCTTTCGGTTTGTGAACGTGAATTAATGGCGGTTGTCCTTGCGATTCGAAAACGGGAGCAGTACCTTTCTCATCGTCCTTTCATTCTCCATACTGACCAATAAAGTCTCAAGTTCTTACTTGAACAAAAGGTTAATACACCCCTACAACGTGCTTGGTTATCGAAACTCATGGGTTTTTCATATTGTATGGAATATAAAAAGGGCCAGTGAAAACAAAGCCGCGGATGCTCTCTTGTGTTTACTTCCTCGGCTACTGAATTCAGTGTGTTGCTCCTTAATTTACAGCCCCCACTTCTGGACAAAATTCATGATTCATGGTCCTCGAATCCCTCCCTATCCCGTCTTATTAGCGAGCTGCAGTAGCACCCTCACACACGCCCCACATTCTCTTGGCTCAACAATGAGTTGTGTCGTTTTGGTCGGTTGGTTGTGGGTTCGAATTTGGACTTACGTCGTCGCATTTTTGAATTGTATCATACGTCAGTTGTAGGGGGCCATTCCGGGGTTGACGCGACTTTTCGAAAGTTGCATAGTTTCTTCTATTGGAGAGGCTTGCACCGGGACATTTACACCTTTGTGTCGGAATGCACAGGATGTCAAAGATGTAAGTTGGATAATGTGGCCTCACCCAGTCTTCTTCAACCATTACCAGTTCTGAAAGCCGTTTGGACTTCGATTTCGATGGACTTTATCGAGCGATTACCGTTATCTCTGGGCAAAAACCCGACTTTTGTGGTGGTTGATCGTTTGAGCAAATACGCACATTTTATGTTATTGCAGCATCCTTTTTCTGAGCAAACCATGGCCCGGGTTTTCTTGGGCTCAGTTTTTTGATTACACGGTCTTCCTCAAAGCATCATCTCCGATCGAGATTCTGTGTTTTTGAGGTTGTTTTGGCAGGAATTGTTCTGTGTTTTGGGTGTGGATCTTCTTATGTCTTCTAGTTATCATCCCCAACTTACGGGCAAACTGATGTCGTCAACCGTAGTTTGGAGACATATCTTTGCTCTTTTTGTTGTGATATGCTATCCGCGTGGCCCGATTTCCTTCCCCTAGTAGAGTGGTGGTATAATACATCGTTTTATTCAGCAATTTAGTCCACCCCTACGAGATTTTATATGGGCAACAGCCGCCTTTACATGTTCCGTACGTCCCAGGCGAAACCGATGTTGCAGCCATCGATCGTAGTCTAGAGGCTCGGGAGGAGGCCGTCCAACTCCTCAAGCATCACCTTTCTCGGACCCAGCTCCGTATGAAACAGATAGCTAATGCTCGTCGCTCGGAACGCCAATTCGTGATCGGGGATTGGGTTTACCTCAAGCTCCAACCTTACCATCAATCTTTGGTGCAAAAACGCACTAACATGAAGTTGGCGGCTAAGTTTTACGGGCCATACACCGTCATCGCCAAAATTGGGCCCGTTGCTTATACTCTTGCTTTTCCATCTGATGTTAAAATTCACCCCACTTTTCATGTATCGCAGCTTCGCCGACATGTCGGGATGGTCATGCCGGGCAACTCCACGGTGGCACCTGACACGCCTGATGGGAACCCGTAGCTGTTTTGAACCGTCGTTTGTTCAAATGTAGCAACACTGCAGCCACCCAATGGCTCGTGCACTGGGAGGATTGTGCGCCTGAGGACGGGACTTGGGAAGATTGCTCGGAATTTTGTCTTCGTTTTCCAATTTTTTTTTCTTGTGGGCAAGGAACTTTAAATTGGGGGGGGGGGGGGGGGGGGGGGGGGGAGTATTGTTACATGTAATAAAGGAGAATAATAGTCATTAATAAGCAGATATACTTGAATAGCTACTATTAGTGTTAGGACTATAAAAGGACATATATTAGTTCATTAGGAGTTAATGAAAAATACTATTCTCTCTCCTCTCTCTTTTTTTCTTTCTTCTCCCTTCTGTTTCTCTCTTCCTTCTCTATCCCTAATCCTAATCTCTACTTTTCACCTCTAAATCCTCCTTTCAAACCCTAATTCCCTATTCAATCTCGTGATGCAACCTAATTGGTGCATCATATTCTATTTCTTCTCTAATTTACTTTGTAACCTTTAGCCATATAGTTAGCAGTAGTGTTTAAACCAGACACACAGTATATAGGCAAAGATCAATACAATGATGCATGCAAAAGCCTTTAGTTATGAAGTTAGGCACGTGGTATGAAGGTTTTGCAATGAGGACTATGCTTCTGCCCGAAGGTCTAGTTTGCTATAATCATGATATGAAAGCATATTCTTGTCCAAAGAACGCGAAGAAAAGGAAGGAAACTTGAAATATTTTACAGTTGTAATTTTCTTTTTATTTTTTTCCCTTTTCTCCCCTTTTTTTGGTGTTAATATGTAATGTTCAAAAGCTGTTTACACATTCATGGTTTGACCAACTTTCGGAATAGTAAGCTAGTGACTACTTTTTGAACGTTTTTGAATTCTAAAATCTTGTGCAATTAGCATGTTAAGAGGCGAGTGGTAATAATACTTTGAGAGTGCCCCATAAATAAGTAAACAGTAAGGGCTTATAGTTCTTTAGCAGGTTGTAACACCACCTTACATCTTTCCCCTTCAGCAACGGAACTCTACTTGACATCATCTTATATTTCTAATGGAAAAAAAAGAAAAGGAAAATAAAAAGAGTGGGAGTAGTTCAGAGAGATGGTCTAATGACTTGATCCATCAACCAGGGTAGGGTGGACATACGATTTTTTCTGTGTCCACAGTATTATTTAGATCACTATATAAAGTAGAGAAAAATAGAGAATATAGAAGGCATAATTAAAAACCTTTGATGGTTGTGGAATCTGATTCAATTTTTTCAGTTGAGCCATGCATCAGTACCATAGAAATTGTCAAACAGGATTGCGATAATCCACAACAACCCTGTACTTTTATCTATTTGCTGAGTAGCGGAAGCCACAAAAATTGATGATACTTAACACAGTCAGAAACCAGTAGAGGTAATCAAATCTATCGGTGTTGATGTTCTATGACAACCAGGAGGGCCTCCTTTGCTGGTCATCCCCTGTCAAAGATTTGATTATGCTATCCAATATGGTGGAAGCAAAGTAGCCAAGGCTTCCTGCCACAGCTGCATAAGTGGATCCCAAACTTCTCATGGCATTAGGAGCCTCCTCGTACAAGAACTCGAGCAAGCCCACTATAGAGGAAACTTTTGTGATGCCAATAAGGCAATACTGGATCAATAATTAGTAGGCACTCAAGCCCGGCATGGGTGTCAGGAAGCTCACCTCATACCCATTTCGGATCGCATAGTTCCTCATAACCTCTCGAAGGCCCCTGCCCAGGCCACTAATAGGACCAAAATCTCTAAGCCAATGCCTACTCTTTGAAGCTGAGAGGTGCCATGAGGATGGCCAGTGATATGTCGTGCAATAGGTATAAATAGGTAGTAGGAGAGGGAGAGCACCAGGAAGATGCTTAGGCCAGGGAACACGGGCATGCAAGTCAATGGCGGTTTGAGATAGCCTATATGTGTGTTCAACATATATGCTTGCTGCACTGATAAGGTCAAGAAGTCCGTTAAAATCAAACTGAGCATGATTGTGCAAGCTGGTACTGGTAGAAGCTTTAGAAAGATTTTCACTTCTTCCACTTAGGTCATTGTACATAGCCTCAATGGGCTCCGATCAAACCCATCTTCTTTTAGCTGTAGAGCTTCCTAATCTAACCATCTACAACAATAATGTTGAAGATCACAATCGAGGAAGAGGGTCATTATACATAATGCCTAAAACTTAAAAAAAGAAAAAAAGATGAAAAAGAGATCTAATTTGATCAATAAACTAGTTCACCTGTAATCATCCGAGTGTGGTATCTTTACACTACACTTGATGGCGGACTGTTTTCCTGGAAGCTTGTAGAGGCCAATCATCTCATTGTTAGAGAAGGCAACGTTTCGTTTTCGGAAGGCTGCAACCAGAACTTGGGCAACTCAAGTCAAAGGGCTTCCCCCAAGCAAGTGATGTTTGTAGGTGGGAGTGCCAATAAAAAAGAGTAGATTTGATATCCCCATCGCAACGGCTAACGACCTAAACGCAGATCCCCATCCGTGTTCCATTTGAATATACACTACAGCTATAAATGCTACAATCGCCCCAAAGATGACTGACAGGTAGAAGATGTTGAAGAACTTGTCCATATGTGACTTGTAGCCTTTGGTTCTTTCATCAAATTGATTAGCTCCAAAAGAAGAAACACAAGGCCTTATGCTCGCTGCTCCAAAATCCGTTACATACAATATGGTGTAGACATAGAGCATTTGCCATGGCTTTGTAGGCTCACATTTTCCCAAAAACAACGCAATCTGACCACACTGATCTTGGTTCGACATGAAGGACTTCATGGTTGCACATGACATAATTCCCGTCAAGCCCTGATTTATTCATGAATTAAAGAATACATGTGAGAAACAAACACTCCCGCAGGCCAAGATGAGCAACTTGCATGATTGCATAACTAAATAGACAAGGCATGTTGTACTAGACTAGAAACTGCCTTTACACAAGCATATCACAAGATTAAATTGCTGCAGTAATCACTTCAGGTTATAAACTCACAAAAGAGGAAATACTTCATGTAGTGACCAGTTGAAGAGAATATATAAGCCAAATGCAAATACTTCTACTTATTGGATGATGTTTGACAATAAAATTTCGTCACTACAAAAACATGTATTGATGTTACAAACAACAGACTTTACCGCGAGATAAATAGTGGTAAAAATGGCAACAGTCCAATATTGACCAAGATAAGCATCTGCCAAGAAACCACCAAATACAGAGGATACCCGTAATATTCCAAGAAAATTGTTTACAACATTGGCTGAACTGGAGAAGGGTTGGTGCATGGCATAGAACATCAAGGCAACCATGTTAACTGACAGACCAAAGTAGGCCATTCTCTCTGCTATCTCATTTCCTGCATTTGATCAAACAATCATGCAATGCGATCAAAATGATGAATTGGATTCCATGTAATATGTAGGGGCAAGATTAAGCAAAGGGAGAAAACTCAAATACCGAAAATGAAAAGGAAGCAAACCAACTGCCCATCCTAGAGAGATCAGAATCAGACATGGGTTTCCGGCGGATAGTAACTGGCATACTTCCAATGGTGTAACCTCCGCCAAAAGCCCTCCGTTTATCATCTGACTCAATGAAATACATACCAAGCTTATTTCTCCGAGATACATCACAAGGTGTTGCGCCACCTGGGGTAGAGTGTGTTCCAATTATCACGTCTTCAGGTGAGTTGATTTTGTTTGTGCCATTAATAGCATTCATTTATAGATGTATCTGTACTTTTAGAAATTGCTCGTATATGATCGCCCATCTGTGGTTAGTAGTACAATGAGATGCCAGACACTGGTGACTGTAGAGCTACCGGTCTCCTTGTAGTTGCTGGTAACTTGTGCTTAAATTAGCCACAAGTCAAAGCAAGGGGTTGAAAGAGGGAGCTCCGAAATTTCTAGGGTTTGCGATAACATTCATTTTGTTTATGATAGATTGGGTTTTGAGAAATTTCTAATTTTTTCTATAATTTAATTATTCTATTGGATTATAATTACATTTTGTTTTATATTTAATTTGGTGGTCTATGTGTTTAATCTCCTGTCAGTTTTTGTAACCAATTCTGCATTTAATTATATTTTAGTTAGTTTAGGGTTGCTTCCTTTGCAATATTTTTGGAGAAGCTTATATTTTTAAAATCTAAAATCAATGACAAAAAGAAAAAGAAAATTAAGAGTTGACGCATTAGGGCTACATAATATATGCAATAGTTGCTTTCTGGGAGATTTGTCGTTTCAAAAACATTTTTGATGACTTATGTGCCTCTAACTTAGCCTAGAGAAGAAAAAATAGATTGTATCCATTTATGATTTGGTGATAGTGAAAAAAGCTACCGTTTATTGACGGTCCCGTGGATTTTCTCCTTCATAGAGGGATTTTTCACGTAAAAATCATGTGTCTCCTTTTGCCTTTGTTTGATCATTGTTTCATTATTGCTTGTGATTTTGTGGTGGTTTTATAATTACTCACTTGATTAACACAAAGAGGGAAATAAACTGTTCTTTTACGTGGTTTTTCTCCTAATCGATTACATAATATTTTAAGCACTCAATATTAATTAAATTGTTGATATTGTACTGTACTTAACTAACTAAAAATCAAAAGGGGTTTGGACTTTATCCAAGCATATTCCTTTTTATTTTTGGTTTTACAAACTCTTCTAATCCAGGTCTACGAGGAGGGGGGATTACACACTTTAACCCCGACCTGCCCCCAATGCCCAACTCCACTCTGGTTTTGTTTCCCATTCCCATCTTAGATCAGATTAAGGCATTGACTTTCTCGTACATAGAAACAGGAAGATGGAATCTATGGCCCACCACCATATGTTCCCAGAGACCTGAGTCTCCCGGGTTTTATTCCTAGTCTACTCCCCCCTTTATGGAACCCGACCGGGTTACAGATGCTGTTTGTTCCCAATGACTGCTTAAAAGCAACCTAGTTATCTCCAACCGGTGCTGTTTTTCACTTTCCGAGAGGGTTTGTCAGAATTTACGTTCGAGGAATCGTGGGGTTTTAGTGGGAGTGGCTTACGAGGGAATGCAGCTTTGGATTGTGCATCCTCTTTTACGCCATCTGAAATTTTAGTGTGCCCAATTTCAATTTTGGCTTAACATATGTGTTCATTTCCTACTGCATCCTCATAACAAGTCACGTTGAAATCGTCTTTTTTGTCTTTTTCCTCATTCCAAAGTGGGCATCCAAACTATTAAAGGTAGACAGGCTGTTGATATGTTGGTGGACTTTCACCGGCCTTGTCCACATGATCCTTGAAGGCTGTTTTGTCTTCTGTCCTGTCACTTGGTTGAAATTTGTGAGTCACTTACTTCCTCTACTGTCATCTATGAGGTTAAGCTATTGTAAACTTTAAAACTTGAGCTGTATGAGTAACTGATACAGTAATTTACTTTGGCAAGGAAAGAGTATAGCAAGGGTGATCTGGGTATGCTAGTAGGGATGCTGGGGTTGTTGCTGTAGAAGGGTTAACTGTTGTTTTAGAGGGTCCTGCCTGTCTTCTAGCAGCATAAGTTATGATGATAAACTTGAAATGCTTCAAGCAAAGTCCATATAATGCATCATCCTTCCATCGTTTTTCAGTTTGATAGTGTGTGTTGTAAAATTTGACAAAACAGATAAACTAAAAGATGAAGAATAAACTAAAAGATGAATACTTTTATTGTAGGGAAGTTGAATAAAATATATTAAGAAAATACTAACCTATTTCTAATACATCAAAGCAAATGAAAGGCTAGAATACTATAAGGCAAATTGAATCCTAAGTTAATTACATCAAGCAATGAAGAGCCCATTATTAGAGGCCATTTAAGCTAGTGGCAGGTTACAATAGTTGAAGAAGAGAAGGGGAAATGCTAACATTACTACTCCTAATTAATCATATGAACCAAGAGTAAATACTAGCTAATTAACTACTAGTTTAATAAATAGTCGAATTTTAAGCTAGGGTGCTCCTCCTCTGTATTTATTTCTTCTATTCGAGACCAATGTACTGTTACACCTTTTCTTCTCTTTTTTTCTTTTTTTTTTAATAACTAGAGAGGAAACATCCTCATAAAAGTAGAGATACAAGATAAGAAAGCTTCAAAAAGAAGTCAAATGCAATACATAGAAAATACTCGAAAGCTAGTAATGCACGCCATATGATCAAAGTCAGACTGTAAGGGACTCAAGCTTTGTGCCATCCAATTTCACAAAATGATCTAATATAAAATTGGCTTCTCTACGCATATGAACAAAAGTAATGTTGCAAAATTTCAAAAATAATGACTAGATATTGTGGAAGAAGAAATTCCATTTCGATGAGTGGGTGGTAGGCGAGCACATACAAGAGATTACAAAAAGCTAAGTCAGACTCAATAATTATGTTTCATTATGGATAACTGGTTTCAAGCATTGTTGTTGACATGCCATGGTGGTGCTTTGATAAAACCAAATGTCAACTATCACTCATTGTTATGGGTCCATATATTGTGGTGATAGGTGTCCGATCTAATTGGGCCAGATTTGGGCGAACCTGAATCAACCCAATTTGATGTTTAGAGCCCAATTCGACTTGGGCCTTGTAATTTACTTCTTTACCTTTACTCTTCTGATATAATCACCCGATCTTAGCTGGTAATTACACACTAGATGGAAGCGAAGAGAAGTGAAGAGTGGAGGGAGAAATCCAAGTCAACTCCACCCTTTCTTTCTCTCTGCGATGCTTCTCATCCTCCTCTGATACATACATACTATCTAGTCCCTCCCTACCCTGTCTACCATATCAGGTTTGTCCTGTGACTCTTCTTCTGCTTTTTTCAATTATGGTTTTAAGGTGCATGCATGCAGCGTTTCTTTAGGTTACATTTCCCAATTTGCTTATTTTTCCTGGATGTTCCTGATCTTATACCTTTTTGTTTCTGTTTCATTATTCGATTTCCAATTTCGGAGAATGCTTTTGTAGATTCTCAATAAGAAAGCCTTTCCTATCCCAAATGCTATTTGCGATTTGTCTTTTTCGCTCTGTGTTGAATTTGGCTGAGCAATTTTATCCGTTTTAGTGTTTCATCATATTGCTTTGTTTTAGTTCCGATCGAAACTCTATCTGCGCAAACAAAAGGAGTATTTATATTTATGTCAGACTATAAGAGTTACGTTTTACAGGTCTTGTGTACTAGGTCCCTGATCTAGCACAAAATGACACCATCTCATCTTTTCTCTCTTTCATCTAATAAAACATAACAACAATTCTCTTGTCTTCTAATCAAAAAAATAAAAATAAAAAAATCTCTTATCTAATGTCTTGTTTGGCAACTGGGTAAAGAGGGAGGGTAAGCTAATATCCTCCCTTTGTTTGGATATGTTAAATTAAGAGGAGTAAGAGTAAAAAGGAGTAAATGAATGGGTAAAGAGAGTTATAGTTAAAATAAAGGTAAAATTGTTCAAATTTTTTTTTAAAATTTACCGTACTCCCATTTACCCTCTAATTTGAAGATTAAAGAAAATGAATACCTCCTTTTACCCCCCATTACCTCTCACTTATAATTGTCAAACAAGGGTAAGAAATTACTGTTCTTTATCCTAACCCCTTTTACTCCTCTTTTCCCCATTATCAAACATGAGGTAAGACACCAAGAGAGAAAACAGAGAGATCAATGCAGTTGATTGGGTTTAATGCTTTTTAAAATATAATAGCTTGCGTGATATTTTTGTTTTTTAATCATTTACGAGAAAATGTTTCCAAAAGATCCCTTTGTATTGTATGATACATTTAACACATACCATGCAAAATCAAGAAATAGGCTAGTAACTCAAAAGTGTATACAAACCCGAATTACTAAGCTGGGTCAATAGAGGGTATCAGAAATATTATATTAATATATAATATTAAATGGGGACAACGAGGGCATTAATTAGTTGATGTCATCATTAATTAATTAAGCTCTAATTTTAATAATTAAGGTAGCCTATAGCCGTAGTATAAATAAGGGAGATTAGGATTAAAGTGGGTTTTTTTTTTTTTTTCCAACAGTGGGGTATGTTTTTGAAGTGTAAAGTCTGCCCTTCTTCTTCTCCCTCAAATTCTCTCTCTATGTCTTCTCCCCTTTCTATATAAATACTCCATTGTTAGAGCTTATACTGCATAAATATATACAAATATACAATGGGGCAGCCATTTATTGTCCCGTAGCCCAATTATTGCTTGTGATCTCTATTAATTGAGCTTGATTTGGTCTAAGTTCGCATCAAAAGATAACTTTCTTAGCACCTTTAACTAAATAATAATTGTAATTATGAAAAAGTAAAACAGTATACATCTGAGATATGAAGACTCAAGTCCCCTTTTTGTCACCAAAGTGGCCAAAAATGGATATTTTGGTCACCAAAGTCAAATTTTGGAAGATATAGTCACCAAACTCCTAATAAAAGTCCATTTGATTCGCCCATGTGATTTAAATGAACAAATTGGTCACTCAAGTTAAATTTTATAACACTTGGTCATCCAACTCGTAATAAAAGTATCATTTAGTCACTGAAGTGGTTTAAAATGGACAAGTTGGTCACTCAAGTAACAATTTAAAAACTTTTATCACCCAACTTTAAATAACAACTTATTTTCGTCCCTAAAGTGATTTAAAAATGATAAAACAAAGATTTCATCCAAATGAAAATAACTAATTTAATTTTGTTTTTGACTTATTTATTTCATTGATTCGCATATTTTCTTTTCAAAGTCTATGTTCTATTTGTAACAAGTTAGTGCACATCTAGCTATTAACGTTAGGTAAAAATTAAAAGATTATAAATCAATTTTGACATTATATAAAACTTGATAAAATATTCTAAAACATGAGAATTCAAAGACTATTAAAAAAAAAAGGGAATCAATGAATGTCAGGTGCATTAAAAATAATAAAGATCAATTTGGTTATAAATAACATATTTTTTAAATCTTTCATTGGTTCTCATTTTTTTAAAAATATTTTTTAATATTTAAAGAACTTGGTATTCCTTGATTCTCATTCTTTTATAGCATTTTCTCATATTTTATTTAATAAAATTATTAGTTAGATATCCTGAGATTTGACAATTTATCTACTAGGTATCCTAACTTTTCAATATATACAATAGAGTATTTGGAGGTTTAAACATTTTATCACTTAGGTACCCTAAAGTTATAAAATTTTATCAATCAAAAGCATCCTTTTGTCGAAATGCGATAGATTTCTGTTGGAAAATGGTAAAATAGAACATGATTCTGATGGTATGGTATATTTATTAGAATGTGATGATTTTTGGCCAAAAAATACTAACATGACACCTGATTTCAAAATTTTTTTCCAAATTGATCGTCATTATTTTTAATGCACCTAATATTTATTGATTCTTGTTTCTAAATATTTCTTAAATTCTCATTTTTTAGAATATTTTATCAAGTTTATTTAATGTCAAATCTTTTCATTTTTACCTAATGTCAATAGCCAGATGTCAGAGTCCAAACGAAAATTTCAAATGGGGTCCTTCATATATTACAAATTGTAAAAATTTTAATAGTAAAACTTATTAGTATGAACAATTGATACTTTAAAAATCACAACCTAAAAATTCGGGGGCCTCAAAGGGCTGCTTAGGTTGCTTGGGGTTATGTCCAGCCCTGCCAGATATGCAACAGTTTGTTACAAATAAAACATACATTGTGAAAAGAAAATATGCGGAATAATTGAATAAATAAGTCAAAAACATAATTAAATTAGTTATTTTCATTGAGATGATAAATTTTTTACCACTTTTAAATCACTTCAGCGATGAAAATGAGTTGTTATTTAAGGTTGGAAGATAAAATTTTCGAATTATTACTTGGGTGACCAACTTATCCATTTTAAACCACTTGAGTGACTACATAAAATTTTTACTATGAGTTGAGTGTCTAAGTCTTCTAAAATTTAACTTGGGTGATCAATTTATCCATTTTAAATCACTTGGATGACTAAAGTAGACTTTTATTATGAGTTTAGTAACTAAATCTTTCAAATTTTACCTTTAATGATCAAAAGGTCCATTTTTGATCACTTTGGTGATTAAAATGGGACTTAAGTCCAGATATGAATGATGAAGTTGAAAACAGAGAAAACCCTACGCCCCACTACTACTACTACTACTACTACGTAGTCTCTACACTCTCAGTCAGTAATTTCGATCAGATTAGGCGAAGAGAATCTCTTCTCTCTCGCTCTATTTCCTACTGCGTGATCAATCAGATATTGAGAATGGTAATGGGTATTAGGATAATTTCCCTTAGGATAACATCTGTTAGGATAATATTTGTTAAGATAATATCTTTGTATTTATCCGTATATTTATCAGCCTAAGGGCTTACTTGTAATTTTCTCTGTATTTATATTATTATATATACATGGCTCAGCAACCCTATTGGGTATGCTTCCCTAAATTATTCTCTCACATGGTATCAGAGCATACCTAACCCAAAAAAAAAAAAAATTTAATTCGATCATCTTCTCCCGCATGCCCTAGCGCTGCTTCTGCCCTAGCGGTGTCGACCTCCCTTCCTCTCCTCCGGTGGTTGTTTTCAAGGGGGCATAGTGTGATATTCTCTCCGGTGATAAGGTAATTATGGCTGCTATCCCTCCTTCCTCTTCCTCCTCTCCCTCTGCCACGAACCTTGCAGTAACACCCCCTATCGATCGGGGGCACTTCCGATCGATCCGGAACGCTTCTGTTGGGGGGCCTGATGCCCTCCAACCCCGATCGATCGGCGCCTTACCCGATCAATCGGGACTCCCACTGCAGCCACCCCAACCTCTAAATCTTGGGTCCCTCCCGTCACCGGCCCCTGCGTCCCTTCTCCCACATGCAAACTCTGGCCTCTCCTACCCGATCTCCAATCTCAATTTGGGATATTTTGTCCCCCAATTTAACTATCCCAACTCTCTTCCCACAACAATTTCCGGGTCCCCATACACGACATCCCCCCCTTTCCTTCGGCTCCCCTCCCCACCTCATCTATCACGAGCCTTGTCACAATTTGAAAACCCTACCGACTACACTGCTTGGAGGGAATAGGTATCAATGTTACTACATGCCCATCGTCTCATGGGTTTTGTCGATGGCTCCCTTCCCTATCCTCCCTCTCAAATACAAACACCAATAGGCATCTTTATATCTAACCCTGACTATCATACCTAGTCCTGTGTTGACCAAAGCATTAGGGCCTGTTTTTCTGCCTCTCTCGCTCGCCCTGTCCTCAATGATGTCATTCTTCACCCCACATCCAAGGATATGTGGGATGCTCTTGCTAAACGGTTTCGTGATCACTCCCTTACCAAAGAATTTGATCTCCGTTCTCAACTTGTTACCCTATGTAAAGACAACAAGACCATGACTGCCTATCTCACAGAACTCAAAACCATAGCTGATGACCTTGCAGCCATTGATTCCTGGTCTCCAATTGGGAATTGATGCACTATGCTCTCTTTGGCCTTCCCCCGGAGTATGCCGCATTCAATACTTTTATTCGCCAGTCATCCCATGATCTCTCGTTTGAACAACTAAAGACGACCCTTTTAGATGAAGAAGCAGCTTTGTCTCGGAATCACGCTCGGTCCAATGCTGAACACGATCATGCGCTAGCTACCACGGGTCACGTCCCTAATGCCTCGGGTCAAAACCAGGGTCGTGGTGGGCGTGGGTACAAAAGTCGTGGGCATAACTCCAATCGTCAAGGAGGTCAAGGAGGACGTGGTGGGACATACGGTCAACCAAACCCTGGTTGGGGTCAGCATGCTTTCGATCAACCCCCACCGGCACCACAACCATGGGCTCGTCCAGCTCTGCCCCCGCCTCAAGAAGGTATCCTTGGTCCTGGGCCCCTTGTCTGTCAGATTTGTCATCAAGCAGGTCATGCCACCTCTCTTTGCCCACATCGATATGTCAATACCGATCTTTCCCACTCCCTTTCTGCTATGTCGGTTACAAACTCTGCTGCTCCTACCTGGTACCCTGACTCAGGGGCTTCTAACCATATGACATCAAACCCAGGTATTTTGAAAAATGTTTTCCCTTACTCTGGTTTTCAATCTATTCAAGTTGGCAATGGCTCCCTGTTACCTGTTACACATGTTGGTTCTTCTAAATTGTGTGCTCCCTCACGTGAACTTAACCTCTCTAAAGTATTTTTGGTTTCTGGTCTTACTCACAATCTTCTTTCCATTAAACAATTATGTCGAGATAACAACTATAGTGTCGAATTTGACTCGTCCTCCTTTTGTGTTAAGGACAAGGCTACGGGGACGCCCCTGCTCAAGATACTCAGTAATGGACCGCTTTATGGCTTCTCTCCACACCTCACAGGACTCGTTGAACAGACTGCTTCAGCAGATTTATGGCACAGGCTCTTAGGACATTTAGGTCATACTGGTTTTGATGTTTTGCGTAGTCGTTCTTTGCTTTCTTCTAGTTCTGGTTCTAGTTCGGTCAGACATTGTTAGGCCTATTGTTTAGGCAAGTCGCGTTGGTTACCATTTACTCGTGTTATGCATACTACTACTGCACCTTTACAATTAATACATTCTAATGTTTGGCAATTTTCTGTTCAATCTAATTCTGCTTTACGTTACGATGTGCTTTTTTATTGATGACTACTCGCGTTTTACCTGGCTCTATCCGATGCAATGAAAAGATGAAGTGTAGTCCATTTTTTCTGATTTTAAGGTATTTGTTGAAAACCAATTTCATACTACTATCAAGTGTTTTCAGAGTGATGGGGGCCATGAGTTTGATAACAAATCTATGGTTGCCCTTTGTCGCCAACATGGAATATATTTTCGTCTTTCTTGTCCTGATACTCCATAACAAAATGGAGTGGCGGAGCATAAGCACCAACATTTAAGTAAAACGGTACAGGCCCTCCTTTTTCAAGCGCAACTACCATATGAATGTTGGGCTGATGCTGTATGTACTGCGTGTTTTACTATTAATCGATTGCCTATTCCACTTTTGCATAACATGTCTCCTTTTGAACGCCTTTTCAATCAAGCGCCAAATTATAATGTTTTTTGAGTCTTTGGGTGTGCATGTTATCCAAACATCACATCCCGTACTGCTCACAAATTAGTCCCACGCTCCATCCCATGTGTGTTCCGTGGGTATGCGGCGTGCTATAAGGGTTATCGTTGTTTCAATCCTGCTACAGGTCGTGTCCATGTTAGTCGTCATGTCCACTTCATTGAAAACATTTTTCCATATAAGGACCTAGTCTCTAGTTGCACGGCGCCGCCTAATAGCTCTGTCGTGGATGTCCCGCTTCTCCTTCCTCTCCCAGTTGGGGGTTCCCCACCCGCGGCTTCGTTTGGTCCATGTGGGGCTAGCCCGTCTGGTGTCACACTCACTGGGTCCCCCTCATCCCTCACTGCGAACCCACCTGGTGTTCATGATACTGTGGCACCCTCACTCACGCCTTCCTTGCCTGCATCTTCACCATCACCGTGTCACTCCTCTTCTGCCACAATACCGGTGTCTCGGGCGCTCTCCACTCCGATCACTGTTGAGCTCCTTGGGTGCTCCCCAATTCGTCCGACTACACACAGCACCGATGAGCTGATCCTCTCGGTCCAGGATCCCGTGGTCTCCCCGGTACAAGGAGGCCATCCTATGTGCACTCGTCTCAAAGCCGGCATTCACAAGTCTAAGCACATTCTTTCTCTCAATTCAATTGCCGTTGTCCACAAACCCACATGTTTTTCTCAAGCTGTTAAAAACCCCCAGTGGCAGGAGGCTATGGATGAGGAATTCAATGCGCTAATTCTTAATCAGACATGGGACCTTGTACCCGCTTCCCCTGCTCAAAATGTTGTTGGGAGCCCCCGGAAGTATAAAGTCAAGTATAAACCGGATGGCTCAGTTGATCACTTTAAGGCTCGCCTTGTTCCACAAGGCTTTCACCAGCGTGAAGGTCTTGATTATTTTGAAACTTTTAGCCCGGTTGTCAAACCAACTACCATCAGGTTTATTCTTGCACTTGCAGTTACCAACTCCTGGTTCATTCGCCAACTTGATGTCCAAAATGCATTTTTATACGGTTTTCTAAATGAAGAGGTATACATGCGTCAACCCCCTGGTTTAATCCATCCAAAATTTCCAACGCATGTATGCTGCCTGCGGAAGGCCTTGTATGGCCTGAAACAGGCACCTCGGGCTTGGTTTAACAGGTTTAGTACGTTCCTTTACAGTCTTGGGTTTTATTGTAGTAAGGCAGATCCCTCTCTCTTTATCCATCATTCCCCATCTAGTATTGTATGTCTTCTACTATATGTTGATGACATCATACTAACTGGCTCAAATCCGGAACTCCTTACTAAATTCATGGCCTCTCTGTCTACTCAGTTTGCCATGAAGGACCTTGGTTCGCTTCACTACTTCCTTGGTATTGAAGCTTATCGTTCCTGACATGGTCTGTTCTTATCTCAATATAAATATACCCTAGACCTCTTAAGCAAGCATGATATGCTTGAATCCAAACCTGTTCAGACTCCTATTCTTGCCCGGGTCCAACCTTCTGCGGCTGATGGTGAACTGCTAGACGATCCCACCGTGTTTTGTAGTGCTATTGGAGCTCTCCAGTATCTTACAATGACCCGACCAGACATATGCTATGCGGTCAATCGTGTGTCCCAATACATGCATGCTCCAACGACTTTTCATTGGCAAATGGTGAAACGTATTCTACGATACCTCAAGCTCACTCCTGATCATGGCCTCACCATCACCCCTGGTTTCTATACCTCAGTCACTGCCTATGCTGATGCTAACTGGGGGGGTGTCCTGACACTTGTCGCTCTACCACTGGGTTTGCCTTATTCCTTGGACTAAACCTCATATCCAGGCATGCCAAAAAGCAACCAACGGTTGCTAAGTCCACCACTGAATCCGAGTATCAAGCTGTGGCTAAGCTCGTGGCTGAGTGTAACTGGATCCGCTATCTCATGCGTGACCTTGGGTTGCGCCATTCTGGTCCCATTCTTATTTACTATGACAATGTGTCTGCTACATACTTGGTTGCGAATCCCATCTCCAATTATCGCAGTAAACATGTTGATGTTGATTTTCACTATGTACGAGAGAAGGTGGTCAAAAGTGATATCCAGGTTCGATACACGCCTACCACCAAACAGGTTGCTGATATCTTCACGAAAGGGTTGGCTACTGATCGCTTCCGCTTCCACAAAGCCAATCTGCACGTTGGTCCCCTCTGTATAGATTGAGGGGGCATATTAGGATAATTTCCCTTAGGATAATATCTGTTAAGATAATATCTTTGTATTTATCCGTATATTTATCAGCCTAAGGGCTTACTTGTAATTTTTTTTGTATTTATATTATTATATATATATATGGCTCAGCAACCCTATTTGGTATGCTTCCCTAAACTATTCTCTCACAATGGGAATTGACGATGATATGTAGGGGATGGAGATGGAGATGATTGGACGAATTTTAGGGACAATGATATCATGCAACAGCAATGTGCTATCCGCGCTGAGCTGAGCTGAGCAAGCCCAGGTATTCCCTGATGCAGCCCGCATCTATGGGTTACGACCCCATGTTTTGGCCAAGTAAACCGGGTCAACAGTCCACAACTGGGTGAGTTTGATGAGTTGAAGCTTCAGAGAGTTGGGGGGACGGGTGTGCAGAGGTGAATCTTGGCGAGAATACCCACATGCGAATTCAAGTACGAATTCTCTTCAACTCTAGGGCTTGGCGAATAGGCCACGGAAGCATCTATTAGGATATTTAGTATTAGATAAGTAAATATTTTAACAACAACAATAGTCCTAGTGCCTCAAGGGCTCCTGCATAAGCAGAGTTTGAGGGGTTAGATGTACGCAGCCTTCCCCCTTCAGGGTACTACCCTGATGAGAGGCTGTTTCTGAGGACCCTCAATCTAAGAAGCGTTTCGTCATGGAAGCATGTCAGCCTGTAGGCATGAAAGCAACAAAGCATAAGAGCAGGACATAGCACAAAGCAAGCGCTACGAAGCAAAATTCAATAAAAGGCAGCTACAAGGCAAATAATAGGCAAGTAAACAGATAATCAAGTAAGTGCGCCATCCTTTTAGTTGATAATTAATAACTAGTGTTGTATTTATACTTTATCTTTTAAGTCTTTTATTTTATGTTAGTTTTCTCCTCTATTTAAGTAAGAGAAGTTTAGGATTTGAAGTTAATTCAATTGTTTAGACATTTTACCCTTGTTTATGTGTTCTTTCTAATTCTCAGATTGTGTGAATTTAGTTAAACTTTATTCCTCTTTGTTTCTAATTGTTTTAGCAATAGAAATTAAAGGAAGGTTATTGAACTTTGCCCTTTTTCATCTACGCACTATATCATTCCCCTTCCTCTTTCATGGTTTTATTGCAACATTGACTGCCGTTTATGTCATGAACCAATGTCAACCCCCATATGTCGCTTAGCATCCATATCAATCTTGGGCATATCTGTGTTCCCATGTATTGTTATTCACTGCTTTGTGCTTGCGACTTGCTATAACTGGCAATGCGATATTCTTTGTTTTCCCAGCCAGCAGTTCTTGCATCTTGCTAGAATTCGGGATATGCTATGATCAGAGGAGCAAAATTAAGCTTTTTCTACCAGACTGGCTGATCTTTTTTTTGGGGCTTACCGGATCATTGGAATTCCAAGTTTCTGATTGAAATATTTAAGTAAAAGTAAGAACAAAAGATGTTTTGCATGGTCATCCGTCTAGTTGTTTGTTTCAGTTGATGGTTAAGAATGGGTTTAAGCTTCGTTAGCGTAGGTTTTGTGTTTGCAAGGTGCTTATTGAGCATAATGCGGGTTGTGATCAATGAATGGAAGCAAATTTCGACGATTTCTTCGGGGGAATAGATTGTGGATGTGGCCTTTTATGGAAGGAGTGAGAGATTGGTAGTTCTGGCATGCTTGCCCCAACTAATCTGGAAGCTGATGCGAGCAGTAGATATGGGAGGGAGGCTGAGAAGAAAATATACTCTTCTATGGATCCGAATATACTAATCTGTTAAATAGTTTTCTTGGATATTGACGTTGGACGTAAGTTTAAAGACATTCTCTCATTTTGCAAAGGAACCTGTCTCGTCATTGGAAGCTGAATATGAAACAGGAAGTCCTATCTTGCTTGAGAAAATAAAGGTTCTTTTCCTTGTTCCCAGTTTCTTTGGTTTTATTTTTGAATCTTGTTGGATAGCCATCATTTACGTTGCAGGTTCTTACAGAGCAGTATTCTGAACTTAGGCGAACTAGGGGAGATGGGAATTGCTTCTTTCGAGGTTTTATGTTCTCATACTTTGTAGTATTCTTTTTCTTTTTTGGTGAAAAGTGAAACTTTCTTACTTCACTTCTGTCTATTGTAACAAGCAGGTTGACATTGGTGAGTTTTTCCATTTTGTTGTGTATTAGATATTGAAAGTATCTGTGATTTTTTGAAACAGGAGCATATTCTAGAAACTCAAAACAAGAGTGAAGTTGATCGTGTGAAAGCTAATGTTGAGGAATGTCAAAAGACCCTTTAGAACCTGGGTTATGCTGACTATACGTTTTGAAATTTTTTTTACGGTAAGTATGCATTATTTTCTGGCAGATTGTAAAAGACTTTGTGAATACAAACAATCAGATTCCTTTGAAAAATCCTACACAAACCATCGGATTCCTCTGGAAAAGGAAGAAAAATCATACACATATCCATCTTTCTCAGTCCACTACTCTTAGCACGAGTCCTAATTTCTAGGTCTACACCCTAATACCCTCGGTTTATAAATTTGTCAACGAACGGTTGTTTGTTGTTGTTGCTTTGTTCTTATTGTAGTTATGACATTGGAAAAATGTGTAAAATTTCAGCTATTCCTTGATCAGCTGGAAAGTGTGATTCCATGTTTGGAGTTGACATCTTTTCTGTCTTTATTATCTTTATGTTCTTTTAGATTTCAGAAATGTTCTTATCATGGACTAGCTTATCTTTGCCCTTTTTTTTTGTTTCATATCCCTTATATTCTCATTGTGTACATTTTCTTTGTATTTCAGCCATGATGAGCTTGTTCTAAAATGTCGAGATCCTTCAATATCCGACTATGGTGGGTGATGGTAACTTGTCAGCATGACAATTTTCTGCCCTTTTCTATATCCATTGACATCATTCTTTGTGTAGTTGTGATGTTCTTTAGATTTGTTACATCTAGGGAAATAAGAAAGTGCTCAGCTTTCTTTGAACCCTTCATAATGGGATTGTCAAATTCATCAGTAGATCAAGTTTGTTCTGTTACTCTTTGTTATATGATTTATTTGGCCATGCAAATAAAAGCCAGAGAAACCCTAAAAAATGACTTGATTACTTGAATACGAATTGAGTATCTCGACGTCATATCTATAAGGAAATTATCTATAGATGAGCTTTGAAGGGTTGGAAAACCTCATTTCCCGGACCTTTGAAGTCATTGCAATTTGGTGGTTTAGTGTCCCTTTTCTTGATGCTTATATTTACTGAGGGGAAAAAACTACCTCTTTTGAGTATTCCATTACAAAATGTAAAGGCATGCTTGGAGACTGAAAGTTGAATTGCTTGAGATGCCATCAGAATTTTTAAGATTCGTATCATGTATCTCAAACTTGTTGATACCATATTCAATTTAAAGGATTGAATGTTATGAATTGGGTATTGGGTTTTATCCTCGAGGAAATGATACATTTATGAATGCGGCATTATCAAATGAACTTTCTTTGCCAAATACATGTTACAACCCTCAATTACTGGTTTTTTTTCTTTCTGAACAGAAAACAAACTCTCCCTGCAACACGTGCGCGCACACCAGTTGCCCACACACGCCCGTGTGCGCCTGCCCTTCCGCACATTTGATTGTGCATGATTACAAAAGACAACCTGTGCAACAATATATATAAAGTTACTTGGTGTCCAGGTCTGTAGTTGAACCTGTTGAGTTTGGAGACTTCTGGGCTTCTCCAACAGCTCTTCAAGTCTGAAATATTCTAGAAGAGGCTCTTCACTTGGCAGGCTTGGTGACTCTTCATCTAGGCATATTTACTGCAGCCCCTTCATATGGCTGGCAGTAATGGGGAGACCTTTGAGCTTCCATGGCTGTTCTGTTTTTGAGGCCTATAAATAGGACCTTGTGCTGTGTAGAATGGCAGAGCAAAGTAAGGAAAAGCAAGTAAAAGAGAAGAGTGAGAGTAAGAGAGAAACACTCTTGTAATACCTCTAATTTTCATAGTGAAATTCGTTGCTCTCCCTCCGTAGATGTAGGCTTCAGCTGAACCACGTAATCCTTGTGTCTCTTTTCTTTCCTTGCCCTATTTTAGTTATTTTAGAACCCAATCTAAGGTTTCTGTATGTAGGTCACTTAACAGAACCATCCAGATTTTTTGCGTGTATATAGCCTCCTCTTCTCCCAACAATTTATTTATTAGGGAGTTTCAAGATAGCAAGTTTGATTTTACATGATTACAAAAGACAACCTGCGTAATATTTTCCAGGGATTTCCATTGTTTATCCAAAGATACCTGGGACAGTCCTTCATGCTGATACTTGTCATTGCAGTTCTGCAAACCATCAGTGGAGCCTATTGGTGAAGAAAGCGACCATGTTCAGATAATTGCTCTCTCAGATGCACTGGGCGTGGCCTATCCAAGTCGTGTACTTGGACCGCAGCTCGTGTGATGCAAATGGAGTTAGTGTAAATCATCATGATTTCATTCCCACAGCTGCATTTAACGTTACGGGCTCTGAGACCAAGCCCTTCATAACCCTGCTATGAGGACAACTGTACGATGTTCATTTTGAGACTTAAAGCAACTGTTGGTTTCTCCCGGTTTCATCTCAGCTCCATCCCATGACTGCTGCTGACTTAACAAGTAGTTGAAGGGATACTACGTAAAGAAGTAACAGGTCATTTTCTCATGGCTTGGATGGCCCGATAAAAATAATTAGGGTTATTTATACTAAAGGTCTTTTTACTTTTCTGATCGTGTCAACTGAAGCCTTATACTTTTAATTATATCAATTTAGTCCCTTTATAATTTATATTATGACAATTTAGTCATTTGGTCAAATTTAGCTTAAGGTAATGATGTAATTTTTAACGACAAAATCATATTAGATGCAAGTAAAATTCACTCGTTGATTTAATTTAACCCAATCTGTGACTGAACTATTAAATATTTCACTAATAACTTAATAAAAATTTTAATAGACCCAATTTACTGCTGAATTTGTTCAAAAAACATTACTACTGAATTTAACAAACCAATTTTATGTATTGTTCATAGTTTTTGTTTATACATTATATAGTATAAACATGTTTTATACTATGAATTAGGAAAAGAAGTAAAGTTTTCGTATTTTTTGATTTTTTGTAGTTAATGATGATTTTAATATTGATCAAATTATGTTTATATTAGTGTTAATAACAATTTTTCTATTATAATGGTTAAAACCATAAATCAAACCTGATCGGACCATAATTACAGTTTGGTCCGGTTTGGTTTGTGAGACAAAACAGTTTGGTTTTGGGTTACAAAATTGTCAGACCATATTTTTAAGGTGTGGTCCGATTTGGTAACCATAAACCGTCAAACTGGACCATATGCACCCCTAGTCACCATGGTCGGACGGTTAGTGGGACCATGACAAAACTACGTGGGAGGCAGGTGCTCGAATGAGGCAGCTTGCTCGCTCCTGACCCATAAGACGGATCTCCAAGTTGCAAAATTCCTCCTTGTCAGCCAAGTTTGGTGGGCTTCCTTGATGGTTATCCTCTGATCTAGGAGGCTTTCCAGGTCTTGACCAAATGTTGACTCCCTCTCCAAACAACTTTAGATCAATGCAAGACATAATACACTTGCTTAGTAGTTAATGATTGCCACATTTTCCCCCCTCTTTTTTGGCCAAAATGCATTCCTGTGATTGTCATGGCACTGATAATTTGACAATTTGATATAAAATGGCTGGAACTGCTGCATGTTATCTATGTATCTGTTCATGTGTTCATTATAATATGCAGATTGTTCAAAAGAGCACTTCAATTTTAAAAAATTGAAGTTAAAAGAAACCAAAATGGTGGTGCTCACACCTACTACATTTCTACTTGGGTTATGCATTTGAAACTACATGAATTACCGTAACTAGTCCTTTTCTTCGTTTGGAAGGAGATTAAAAAAAAAGCCCATTTGCAATAAAAGCAACATTACTAGTGCTCCAAGGGCTACTGTCTAGTAGGGTTTGGGGGGTGGATGTACGCAACCTTTACCCTTTAGTGTAGGCTGTTTCCAAGAACCCTCCAACCTGAGGAGCGCAACACGAGGACTTCCTGGGAGGTCACCCATCTTGGTACCACTCTCACCTAAACACGCTTAACTTCGGAGTTCTAATGGAATCCGGCACCCTCTTCCATCTGCAATAAAATATAGGTTAATACTGGAATATTGTGTTGCCACATGAACAAGATTAACACTAAATATATAAGAAGCTAGTTTCTGCAATAAGTTTTATATACTATACAGAATAAGCATGTAACGATAATAGGTAACATACTATATTCTGTTGGAAAATAATACAAGCTAAATTTTAGTTTTGTGGGAAAGTTATATTCCACATTGTAAAAATAGTGTGGATAATTTCTTTCTTAACGGATATATTTATTTTTTGGATAATATTTTAACTACGCTTATTTACTGATCGTCTACCGCTACTAGCCATTAAGGGTCATTAAAACTGTGACCTTTGGGAATTTATTAACAATATAGCTGTTGTAATTTATTACATCCGTTTATAGCCGTTGAAATTTATTGCATCCGATTTTTAATACTAGTTACCCTTTCTACAATATTATATATTGTTACCTTTCTCAGTAAAAGAATAGAATTCATTGGATATATATAAATATATCCCTTACTTTAGAAACAAAACCACCATCTCTTGCCTTCTCTCCCTCCATACTCTCTCTCTCTCCTCACTGACGGTTACTGCATCCCTTCTACAGCGTTTCACTTTCATCAAAAATTGGGCGCAGATTTTCTAACTAAAAATCTCTCTCCCCTCTGTTCGATGAACTTCTCATTTTTTGCTGCATTGCGTACTCGTCAAGAAATTTGAAATTCTTGATAAGGATGATCTAAATTTTGGGCAAAGTTCAAGGCACTCCTACCCGATAATTAACGAGTGCACGTTAAAAGTCGGATCACGTTAATCCTGGAGGACGGCCTCCGGTTATACTGTGTGCACCAGAGCAGCGACGAAATCGTCTTTTAGGACAGTGGCATTTACCACGGCGCGATATCTTCTTTTGTGAGATCTTTCTAATTACTCTCTCTTTCCTTGGTATGATTGAATATTTATCAATTTTCTAACCATTATTTGGTTGCTTACGTTTAGATAATTTCGCTGTTATTTTGCTGAAATTTTTACTCTGATTTATTGTGGTTTTTTACTGTATTTCTCGTTGCAAGTTTCACTAAATTCTCATCACTATTAGCTGCAGAGTAGTCAATTTTTCTAACAATCTAAAAGACGATTTTATCGATCAATCATGGTAACAAGAATTTATCCTCCTTATAATCTAAAGAGTTTATTAGAATTTTGATATGTACTTAGACCTAAAAAGGGTTTAATAGATCTGAAGAAAAAAAATAATACTAATTTTAGAAAAATTCATGAAAAAAGTGAGATCTTTGGAGTGATTAATGAGATTAGTTTTGGGGAGAATTTTTCGCCTAATAGAGCAAAAGGGTTTCTGATTGGGTCAATTAGGGTATTCCCTAGAGTGAATAAAATTGGATGATGTTGATAAGAAGATGGAGATTGAGAAGCAGAAGGTTAGGGTTTTTAATTGAAAGTAGTATTAAATTATTGTGGGGAGTATCGTGCAAATATTGTGATTTTGTGAATTAATTTGGTGGCAAAATGTGGTTCCTATATAGGCTAAACTATGTCCGAAAACAAGGCTAGAGTAACCTAAGATATTAGTTACTATGTATGGAAACAAAACGAGTCATTTTGGAAAATGAAATATTTAAAACGAGTGTTTTGAAATTAGTTAAAATTTTAGATTTTAAATATGGTATTTTTTGGTAATTATCATGTAAAAATTTGAACTCACATTCATATGTCTCATGCTACAAACTAATGAATTGTGGGGGGTATTGTCTTATAGAACAATAATGAGAACTTGACATGTGGAATGCATTATTCTGGACTTTGAAAATGACAATGTAATTTATATTGATTCTTGTCCCAATAGATTGGAGTAATAATACTCCACCTTATTACTGGTGTACGTAAGACAATAACCTGATGTGTATGCCAACCAAGTGCCTAATTGATTAGGACCTTCTTGAAGTCCTTGGTTATCATTAGTCGGGTTGGACTAGTTTTGGAAATGGATCATTACTGTTTGAGTGTCAAACTGCGTCAAAAACACTGGTTTGTCTCCAACATGGAGGTTGAGACGAGTTTAAGTGTCCTGATTTTTTGGGCACTTGATTAGGTGACCTAGAAAGCATTGAATTTCTCACTGTTTTTGAACATCCTTTGGTTTCTTTTTTTTGTGGAAAAGATGTTTATGCTTAAGACTAACCATTTGTCTTGAAGTGAGAAAGCTCTAGGTACATTTGATCGGTGGAGCGGTTCTGTAGTAATCACTTGTTCGGCCTCGTGTATGGTCGTTTGAGAATCTGGTGTAGATTCTTGTTTTGGTAGAGCGATTTCGGTGTTAAATTGCTTGAAGCTAACCCTGTTAGTGGTTGGATGGGAATCCTTCATTTGGATTCTGTTTTGGTATTGGTTTGAACACCCTGGAATGGTCCTGCGCTACTGTTGTGTGGCTGACTATGCTGTATGGAAATTGGATTGTTTGCGTTTTCAATTTTCCATGTGATTGTTGTGATAAAAAAATAAAAATAAAAAAATAAAGGTTTAATGCTTAAGGTTCATTGTGAACTTGTAAGAATGAAGTCTTGAACCTAGAGTTGGCAACGCTTAGGTTATGCATGTCTATTTGCACAATCTCGGACCCGATGTGTGGATAGAGCATTACATGTTTTGAGTTTAACCTTGGATTAGACTTTGTATGTAAGAATTGGAGTTTCTTGCATATGTTTGAGTGACCTAACTGAAATAGTTGACCATTGTAAAGGGATTAGAGAACTTGTGAATTCTTGTGAAAAATCTATGTATGATTTAATGTCGTAATCTCCATGTTGATATGTCACATATGTTTCCCATGGCCATGATTGAAGCAAGTTGCATATGTTGGTACATGTTGCTTGAAATGATGAAAAACATGTTGTTTTAAGTGTTAAAACATGTCTTTTTCAAGCTAAATGTGTTGCTACAAGTTGTTATGGGTTGCTCATGGTGAATTTGGTGTTGTTCATAATGATTTTGGACTGTATGTTGTGTACATACTGCAGATTATGACTATGTGCTGCTGAATTTTGAAGTGCTGAATTTGTTCTTGTTGTAATGTTGTGCAACTGTTTTTTTGGGCTATCTATGCTAAACTTGCTATGCTTTGCTGAATTTTAGCTTGTTGTTGGGAAAAACATTGATATCTTTGAGTCATATGTGGACTTGTGTTGTCCTGGGAGACTATTATGCACTTAGGATCATTGTTTATGCCTTCTTTTCTAGTTTTGGAATAAGGGTAAGGTGTAGGTCATATGAGAACTTTGATCGATCATAGGCTTGGTATTTAGCTTGTATCTAGATACCTTATTTGGGGTTATTGTCATATGTTGTATGCTCGTGTTGGTCATTTGGATGATATACTATATGACCCTGGTGTTCACATGATGCGGATTCGCGTGACAAGCTAAATAAGCTAAGGTGATTGATAGCATTATGTTTTGATAAATAACACACTCATCTTATTATACCATATGTCAGTGGTAGATCTCGTACATAATATTGAAGTGCTCTAATTAAGTTATTGAGGTACTAGTGAAGTACTATGAATGGGGTTTACGTTGTAATAGACTCCTTGTTGTGTTGGATATCTGATATAAACGAAAGATATTCTACTAATGACAATGTACTTAGACTCATTAGTGAGCTATATTTTATGACACCCTCTGAAATCTGCATATTTTAGTTGTCCTTAAAGTCTGAGTTGGCAGGTAGAAAATTTGAATAACTTAGGAATGTAGTGTGAAACATTCCGTTGTGGGGGGTTGTAAGAGCACCTGAGATCCTATGACGTATGTTGTCTGATCATAATCTTTTCTGATTATTGTGTTGCTAGTTATAGCTAACTTATGAAAATTAATTATGATGGACCCATATCCATATGTTTGGTGGTGTGCGGTAACACACACTTGATGGGATCCACCTATGTAGGTGTGGGAGTCTGGCCGCTCCCTATGAAGGTTTAAGACTTGCCTTCTAGAGCGCCTATGAATATACAGGACGAGCGCATGGCCGATAAACGCGCCGAACCGCATGAGTTGTTGTTATGTTACCAAGAAGTAAGGTTGAGCTCTAGCTCTTAATGGACCCATAGCCATATGTTTGGTGGTGTGCGGTAACACACACTTGATGGGATCTACCTATATAGGTGTGGGAGTGTGGCCGCTCCCTATGAAGGCTTAGGACTTGTCTTCTAGAGCGCCTATGAATATCCAGGATGAGCGCATGGCCGATAAAACGGGCCAAACCGCAGGAGTTACCGAGATTTGGAGTTTATTATGTGTCCGAGTGGCAGACTATACAACCCCTTGTAAGGTTCAAGACGAAAGTCACCTTGTAAGATGTTGGTCCTAAACTTGGGTTGCACTAGATGACAATTCAAGGTAATACATATATTGATAGGCAGCAACTAAAACTTTTAGTAGAAACATTTAATGGGGCCATGCTTAGAAAATGAAGGCATCATACTTACCTGGTTGAATGCTTTTAGAAATGTGGCCCAACATATAAACCACATATTCAGTCATCGATTTGGAAAGTTATTTTGAGAGTATTATATATATATATATAGACACTCCAATGCATGTGGCTAGAAGGAAGCAACACAAGTAATTAAAACTAGTTGATGCAGTGCGTAAAAGTGGGATTTTAGAATAGGAAGGTTCAACGGTCTTTCCTTTGACTTTTATTACGAAAATAATAAGAACAAGAGGAAAATAAGCTACTCAATTTTTCACAATCCGAGAAAAAAAGAAAATCCTAAATTTATGAAATAAAATATGAAATTATGAAAAGCTAACTAAACCCTGGTCTTCCTTTTGTTTAAATAGAGGAGTTTATTGACCTAAATTAAAAGACTCCATAATTAAAAGGATAAATACAAAATAAAAAATAAATAGCTACTAATCTAATACTAAGTTTCCTAATTAATGTCAAATGCCTAGTTGTTTGCCAATCCGCGTCTCTCCCTCTCTTCCACTTCTTTGTCTCGATTCCGCCAATTGACCCATCTCACCAAGATCAACCCGCCAAAGACTGAGGTGGGGCTGCATCACTATTTTCTCATAAACACAATACTTTATGCATAGTCCTGCCTATAGAATCAAATCGAGGTTATTACATAACATAACGGGAATAATATTGAGCTAGTAATTACATGACGAAATAACTACAGTGTATTATCATTGGCAACATCACAGCCTAGCATTCACCACTTCTGACAGTGATATAATAATAGGCAACCAAGTAAATCAGTTTCCAACTCAAAGCCCAGAGGATAATATATACACATTAACTTTTTTTTTTTTTTTTTTTAAGTATGGGGCAAAAGCAGCAGCAGCAGCAACAACAATAACAACAGCTCAATGCCTCAAAGGGCTCCCACATTAGCAGGATTTGGGGGGTAAATGTATGCAGCCTTCCCCCTTATGGGGCTGCCTTGAAGGGAGGCTGTTTTCGATGACCAGGTATGGGGCAAAAGCATGATGGATAAAGATCTGCTATCTTCTCCGGTCAATACCTTCCTTCTATATAATATAATCTAGGGTTCATTTACCAAGCACTAAGGCACTGAATCCCACTAAAACTTCCAAGTTAAGCGTGCTTGGGTGACCTCCTGGGAAGTCCTCACGTTGCCAACCCTGTCAGGCTGGGGGGGTCCTCGGAAACAACTTCTCGCTAGGGTTACACCCTGAAAGGGTAAGGCTACGTAGAACCACCCCTCCAAGACCCTGCTTATGCGGGAGCCCTTAAGGCACTGGATATGTTGTTATCGTTGTTGTATATAATAAAATTTAAAAGCCCAACGAGCTCTCATAATCTGTACAATTAACAGTATCCATATTCGGTAGAATCAGACACAATCTCTCTTTAGAGTATCACCTTAAAAGGGTAAGGTTGCATATATCTTACCCTCCCAAGACCCTGCTTCGGCCGGAGCCCTTGTGACATTGAAAAGATTGTTGTTGTTTTCGTCATAGTCGGTAGAACCTTAACAGGCATCATACATACTCTTAGTATAAAAATAATTGATAGATTCCATATTTACCGCAACAATTGATTACTTTTCATAATTTGTAGAATCCTAAATAAATCCCACCCGAGTTCGATTCATTTCCTGCGCATATCAACAAATACGTTTCCTTTCTTTTTTCGCTCTTTATTTTTTCATAACCACCTTTTTCTTTGTCATTTGTAAGGATAAAAATGAAAATTTTATTTATTATTATTTTCGTTTCTTTTGGTATCATTTATTATTCTTTAACACTAAGACATTATTTATTTTTTTAATCAACTAAGACATTATTTAACATGGTAATGATTAAAACATCTTTTAATTTTAGGATCATGCACCAATAATGAATTAAATGATTATTTTATCTCAAATCCCTTGTGGCATCGCCGCAACGCCTGATTTCAACAACCACATAAAATAAGGATTTTTTCATTTCAGTTGCATGAGCGTCTAGTTTCAATAACCCCCTAGAATAAGGATTTTCCATTTTGGTAGCCTTAGATCGGCATTTGGTTTCAACGACCATCCAAAATAAAGATTTTCCTCTTTAACCGCTTCAACATTTATTATTGTTGTTACATAGTGACATATGATTGGAAATGTTTTCCAACCATTACGATTTCAAATACATGCAAGTAAATAATTATAAAGAATTGGGTCATACTCTCTATTCATGCTAGAAAACTCCTGATAATTCTGTTATAAATGGGCCTTTTAATCCACTCCAATCCTATGTCACAATGGGCCCAACACATAATTAGATTTTGTCCTATTTATATTATAATAATCAGATCTTTCGTCATTATCTTCTCAGCCTAACCCGATCAATTAAGTCTAAAATTCTAATAGCCTAAAGTCAAACCCAAGGTAACTTAATCATTTCAATGGGTTAAACTTGTCAACCAAATTCATCCTTGCAGCAACAACCCTAACTAAAACCTGCCATTTTCCTGTCGTGTATGTGTCTTATTATCGTATTATGTCAGATTTTGCCAACTTCAGTTTCAAACACAATAAATTTCATAAAAGGAACAAATTGAAACATATTAGATACTATAGTCACTAAACTAAGGGCATTGTTTGTCTCATTTTTTCGGTTTTTTTGAAACAACAATTAATCTAAAACTAACCCAACTAAATGTCAATATTCTAAAAAATAACCCAATTGTATTTTCTAACCAAAAAACGACCTAACTCTAACTTTTCTACCAAAAGATAACTCAACTCTAACTTTTCTATCAAAAAATAACCAAATTTTAAAATTAATTTAAAAATAATCCAACTATAAAACTTTGATTTAAAACATACTGAATTGTGGTGCATGGTATGATGCTCCGACAATATATTTTTCTTCTACGTATTTTAAGTTTGGCTTGTTCTCTGTAAGGCTACAAATGAGCCAAGCCGGCTTGCGAGTTGGTTTGACTCAGTTCATTAAGGAATTGGCTTGGGTTCGTCTAAGCCGATTGAGAGCTTGCTTGACTCGTTTAAGGACGGCTCGTTTAAATAAACGAGCCAAACCAAATCGAGGCCGACTTAGCTCTAAAGACTCACGAGCGAGCTCGTTTATGGGCTTATGAGCTGGCTTGATTATTAGCTCGTGTGTCTACATTGTGTAATTAAGTTACATATATGTATTTTTTTATTTTCAATTTTCATACATAATTTATTTTATCACCCTTTTTCTGAAAATTCAAGTAACAATAATCGTAAATGAATATAGCAGGCCCAATAAATGAGCTTAATGAGCCTGTAAATAAGCACAATGAGTAAGCAAAACTAAACGAGCCAGCTTGCCAAATAATCAAGCCCAAATGATACCAATATCGAACCGGTCTCATTTAGTAAACAAGCAGAGTCGACCACAAATATGCGTCTTGGTTAGATAAATGATAACGATACCAAGCTAGTCTCATTTAGTTAACGAGCTGAGCCGAGCAATCTATGGTTCGGCTCAGCTTGGCTTAGCTCATTTGCAGCCCTATTTCTCTAGCTGTATTTCTCTATTGTTTTGCATATTCTGTGCCCTAGGATATTGCTTTTTTTCTGGGATTATACTTAATCGGAAAAAAAAACATATTTTTAATTTGGTTGGGTGGAAAAAGAAATCATGCCAAACAAAAAATACATAGAAGAAAAATATATTATTGGAGCGTTATACCACACGCCATGCTTAGCCACCAATTTAGTATCTTTTCAAATTAATTTTAGATTTTCGTTATTTTTTGGTAAAAAAGTTAGAGTTGAGTTTTTTTAGTAGAAAAGTTAGAGTTGGGTTATTTTTTTTGTTAGAAAATAGAGTTGAGTTATTTTTTGGTAGAAACATTAGAGTTGGGTAATTTTTTGGTAGAAAAGTTAGATTTGAGTTTTTTTTTTTTTGTTAGAAAATATAATTGGATTATTTTTTAGTATATTGATATATATTTGGGTTGTTTTTAGATTAATTGTTGTTTTTGAAACTAACGTCCTATTTAAAAATAGAAAATAATTATTTTATTTTCTTAACTTGTTTCATTTCTTAATTTTCTTTTATATTTTTTATTTGGAAACACATTTCGGAATAAAAAACCAGCAATAGTTTTCAAAGATGTTTCCTATTATTTTTTTTCACATTTTTTGATAAAAAAAACTTATATGCATAATACGTATAAATATAAAAAATCTGCTAATTCGATATGAACATGACCCCGCAATTAGGTTAACTATGACAATTGATTTGAGTACATTCAATATTAGAAATTCATATATCAATCTTGTAAAAATGCCATTTTTGGGTTATTAATTCAGACACGGGACACCTCCTACTTTATATGTACCACTTACTCTAGATATTAATTATATTGCCAAAAAATATGTGTTACACAATTTAAAAGTACAAACCATTAAGTAATACGATTTAATCGAACGTACAAAAAGTTCAAAAAATAGTTCAAAACTGTTTTTCAGCTATTCTAATAGAATATGGAAAAAGAGAAGTTTTCCGACTTCTCGAATTGAATAAAATTTTCCATTTTTAACTGAAAGTTTTCGAGAAAATTAAAGTTCTCTATTTTGATATAGAACTTAGGAATCATATCTTGAAAACGACTTTTTTCTTCGTATTGATCTTTTTTCAGTTGTTTCTAATTTAGGAGAAAACTAAAAATAAACTACAAAAACCAAAATATGAGATTTTTTAAAAATCTGATTTATAATATTACAAAATAGAAATTATAAAAAAACAATACCAAACAACTGTGTAGGCTTATAGCAAGGATGAAATAGGAAATAGCGAGTTGAGATCTACATCCAGTACTATTCCACTGCTACAACTGCTATGATCGGCCTGCATCCTTATTGGCGATTGCCTCTCTCCCTCCATTGTTTTGTTTCGTTGCATTGACTTTGTTTCTTCCTGTTCTTGATCCTCTCCTGTGACAGTGTAGACTTCTAGCAATAAGTAGTATCACTTATAACTTTCTTACTCCTGATACTTCTTGCTATAATGTTTTCTTCTTTTTTTTTTTTTTTGCCCCACGCTATTATGCGAGCTAGCTCGGGTTCCGCTTTTGTGGGTTTGCCTATATTGTATCATGACTCTTGTCGCTAACCCTAAAAAAAAACTAAATAAATTACTTTTTACATTAATAACGAGTAACTAACACTTGGTGAGGAGGGTGATGAGCTTGAAACCGGTGTCGAACATGACCTTAAACAACATAAACAATCACTGAGGGCCCCCAAATTGTAGGAGACCCAAAAAAGCTAATAAAAGTTTACTTGTCTTATTTCGTAGTAATTTTTGAACTTCAATTATTAATAAATTTTATTAGCATTTATGTTTTTAACTAATATATTAATAAAAAATATTATAATATATTAAGTGTCCCATTCGAAATGTTTGGTTCATGCGCCAAAAATGTTTATATTGGCCTTGTTTGAACCCAAGGGTTCTTGCTTGAAGGACTTGGGAGGCAAACCACTACATCAACACCTTTAGCTCGTACTGGACGTATCATAAGATGTCCATTCTCTTCCTTTTTTAATCCTATCCAGTGACAGTGAAGTCTTCTAGCACCATTTAGCATCATCTGTTTTTTCCCTTTGATTCCTTCATTTTGGATTGTAATGTGGCTTTATTTTGTCCTACACGCTTTTACGCGGACTGCCTCAAATCCTCATTCTTACAAATGTGCCTGTATCGCGACTATTATCACTAATTATCAAACGGATCATAAGATAACCAAAAGTTCACAACAACAATAATTAACAGGAATAAAGTAAATGATGCGTGGATTTCGTATCCCAAAAGACAAAAACACAAGTTATTTCACCTACAAGAAACCTCTGATTCTTCATATACTCTTTCATTTATTTATAACTTTGCTACTCATTCCTACTAATTAATTAAATCAACAAATAAATTGCAGTTTTGTCTCTCTCTATTCTTCATTTGTTCGGAAGGTTTAACTAAAACTGTGTATCGTACGAAAAAATACTAGTTTTTTTTTTTTTTTTTTATCATTTGCGGAGGATAGGAAGGGGACGATGAGCGTGACGAGGGGATTGATTTATCTTTGCATTATCTTCATGGAATGTCATCTAGGTATGTTTCATGATTTGTTTCTTTGATTTTTTTTTTTCTTTAAGAGTCAATATCGGTTGGGGGAAGATTCACTACTGAAAACAGCAATTTAGAGACTGAGTATTGTACTGTTTCTAATTCGTCTCTAACCTGTCTCGAAAAGTTTTTACGTTTTCTTGCAGTGATTATTTTCTTTTTAAACATAAATGTGCTAAAAAAATCTTAGTTAAAAATGGTTTTTGGTTTACGATATATTTTTGTCTCGTTTCATAAATATGTTTCTATAAAAGTTTGTGTAGGGTTTGTGTTTGAAACTAATGTAAGGTTGAAAATGTAAAATTAAAATAAATATGGTTTTCCCGTTAATTTTTTTTGAAAAATTTTCTTCCACTTTTATTCTACAGAATGTCACATTCTTTTATCGTGGAAGATATTTTTTCCTTCGTTCGTTGTTGCTGCTTCTTAATATGATTAACAATGAAATGAAAAAGGCATTTTCACTAAATAAAACGAAGCATAGATACAATCAGCAAAAGATTGCATATATTTAGGATATGTTCGGTATCATTTTTAGTATAATTTTTGATTTAGAAAAATTAGATATCACAATTTTGTAAAACCATTTCTATCTTTAGTTTTTTATGTAGTTTGATTGAAAAAAAAAATTAATTTTAATTTTTCAAACAAAAATAATAAATAGAAAATATAAACTCTTAAATTTTCAACACCACATTGGTGGAAATCGTTTACAAACGATTACAGTTTTTTATTTTTTATTTTTTTCATTCTAGATATGACCATTTTGTTGGATTTGAAACGTTTGAATGAGAATAAAGAATATCCAATATGTTTTAGAAAAAAAAACGAGGGTATTAGTGCAAGAGCGATAGCATGTGAGAATCAAACCCTCTATGGCAAAAGTGTTTTTTTTTGGATAATTAGTGACAAAGACAAAATACAAAACATGTCTCGTACAAACGAGACTTGAGTCAATTCGAGTAAAAGCGGGGATCAGAATCTATGGCAAAAGTTATAGAGTAATTTACCAAAATATCATACTTTTCAAAGAAATTTACAAAGTGGCATATCCGCAAAAATATTTACCAAACTGACACATTTTACTGTTCATGTGTTAATATACGTCATTTCAAACGATATAGAGTGAGCAGTAATTTTTTTTTTAATGAAAGCACAGCTAATTTATATTTTAAAAATTATTATATTAAAACTATTTTAAATAAATAATTTAAAATTTTAATAATTTTTAAATACAACCATAATAACAAGCACAGTGGCTCAAGGGCTCTCGCGAAATCAGGGTCTGGAGATTTCTTTAAATATAATAAATTTTAAATTTTATTTTTTTAAGAAAGTACATTAACTTCATCATAATATCGTATATGTCATCTTTTTAATTGTCACGTCATCAACAATATTCTTTTTGGTTACCATGTTATTTTTTCGAATAATTGTTCTGGTCACTTATAAATAGTTGATACCTTTCTTGGTTCTTTTTTAAATAATATTTTTTTCTTTTTGATCATTTTTGCAAAGTATGTTGCCCTTACTGTGTATAATAACATTTTTGAAAACTTTCACCATTTATATTTTCATTCAAAAAGTAATGTGTAATTTTCATGTATATAATATTGGTTCAACAAAAATTTAATTAGTACTTAAATGATAAAATAACCCATATATATTATCGTTATTATTCACTATATTAAACATAGTAAATAGAAAGCAACATACATTCCTAGTGCCCAAGGGCTCTCGTCTATGCAGGTTTTAGGGGATGGATATATACAGGCTTCTCTCTTTAGGGTGCTACCCTGAAGAAAAGCTGTTTCCGAGTACCCCCGGACCCTACATAGGAAGGAGCTCTTGGGCATTGGGAATATGTGTTGCTTTCTATTTGCTATATATAATATAGTGAATAATAATGATAATATATATAAATTATTTCATCATTTAGGTACTCGTTAAATTTTTGTTGAACCAATATTATATACATAAAAATTACGCATTACTTTTTGGAGGAAAACATAAATGGTGAAAGTTTTCAAAAATGATATTATACAAAGTAAGAGCAATATACTTTGCAAAAACGACCAAAAAAAAAATTTTATTTAAAAAAGGAGTAGGAAATGTATCAACTATTTATAAGTGACCGGACAATTACTTAAAAAATAATATGACAACTAAAAAAAATATGTGATAGATGATGTGACAATAAAAAAGATGACATATACAATACTATGACGAAATTAATGTACTTTATTTAAAAAATAAATTTTAAAATTTATTGTATTTTAAAAAAATTATTAAAATTTTAAATTATTTATGTAAAGTGCAATAATTTTTAAAATACAAATTAGTCATGCTTCCGTAAAAAAAATTATTGTTCATTGTATGCTGTTTCAACATTGACAAATGAACAGTAAAATGTGTCAGTTTGGTAAATATTTTACGGATATGCCACTTTGGTAAATTTTTTTGAAAAGTATGATATTTTGGTAAATTACTCAAAGTTATGAGGGTGAAGTTGATTCTTTTAGCTATCGAGTCAACTTACGAGTGACTAATTGTCACATTAATGCTCTTATTATTCTTTCTTTATAACATGCCTTTTTTATACAATTATAAATATTTTTTTTTATTATCGAGTGGAACTATTTGAACTGCCGAGTTATCAGCCATACAGGGGTTTCAACAAGCAGAGCTGAGCACCTTGTCGGTTGAGCTCTAGCTCGATAAGTCCCAATGAGGTTGAGTTTGAGCAAAGTCTCAAATCCTGCTTTTGAAACTTTGTTTGAACTCGATTGAATAAGATTCGAATATGCTTGATATTGGACTTGTTGGTCTAACCGAGTTAAGTTGAGCGCGTTATCAAACCAAGTCAAGCTCATTGTCTAATTAAGTGAAGCTTGTACTAGTCGAGTTGTTCGTGCTACAAACTTGTAGTAGTCAAGTTTCGTTTGAGTATGTGTGATACTTGACTTGTTAGTCTGATCGATCAAGCTCGTTACAAAACAGAGTCAACCTCATTATCAGGCCTAATCATTCAATCTACTAACAAGTTGTCATCAATCCGCCATCGTCAGGTACGACAATGAAGCAAGAAAAGGTAGAAGCAACCGAACTTCCAACAGAAACCCTCTCTCCACCAGAAGGAAACACGACATTCCTAGGAGGAACCACATGGTGTGTGGCCTTACCAGGGGCCTCCCAGGGGGACCTAAAGAATGCATTGGACTGGGCCTGTGGGCTTGGAATGGCAGATTGTAGCCCAATACAAGCTGGTGGGCCTTGCTATGAGCCCAATAACTTGCTCTCTCATGCCTCTTTTGCCTTCAATAGCTACTACCAACAAAATGGTAACAATGAGATTGCTTGTCATTTTGGAGGGACTGCTACGTTGACTAGGAGAAACCCGAGTAAGTGTTTGTTTGACTGTGTTATTTTAAAGTAAAAAAATGTTTCTAAAGATATAAATGTCTGTTTGACCGTAATTTTTTGAAGTAAAAAAGAGTTTTTCTGACAAATAGATGTGTCTTATTAAGCTTTTCCAAACGTTTGACTCACACATAAAAGCACTTTTAAATATAAATAGAATCTATTTTTGCGTTTCCATAGGGCAGTAGAAATAGAAGTTCTCTATTAAAGCAAAACTAAAATTTTTTAAGACAATACTGTCATTTATAATTTAAAAGATTAATTTTTGAAAAATGTGATTCTAAAAAGAATAATAATTTCACAGAATTAGTGAAACAAGACTGTCATGTGTTAACCAGTGTGTTACATGATTTGGTGGTATAAATGTTTGGATCACGCTAATTAAGAGAAAGCCATATGTCAGTTTTGTCATTTGCATCTCTACCGTGCATGTAGTGTTAGATAAGAATCACGTATTGTGACAATACGATCGGGATCCTACTGCCTATTGGGAAACAAACGACTACAGGAGAACCCATGTCTTATAAGGATCTATTCATAACGTTATAGTACATTTTCATTTGCATCTCTATCTCATTTTTCACACAAAGATCTCGTATACCTATCATTCCATTACCAACAAATATTCCATATACGCTTGAATATAAACTAACAATTTAAGAGTAATGTTAATGTCAAATTAAATTTGTGAAATTTTTAAGACTGTTATTCTTTACAAGTCACATTATTGCTTTGACAATAATATTTTTCTACTTTGATAATAACAATATCCTAATTTAATTGCCGAATATAATTCATTATAAAGTGTAACCAACAAGGGAAAAAAATTAATAGATTCCAATTATTTTTATTTTATCCAAAATTCAGATTTACGTTTTCTTTTTTTTTCGTTTTTTCTTAATTTTAATTTGATTTTGCAGGCTATGAAAAATGTGTATATGCAACATCAGGGTACGTCATCTGTGCAACAACCTCAACATGCATTACAAAACTTGGAGAACAATGATGCGGATCAAAAACATAAATTGGAATCGAACACGTCAAATTTGAAGAATACCCTCGGAATTCATTGAAAGAAAGAAAATAACTAGAGTTTTTGAATTTAGAAATTAATGAATGAGCCATACAATAACTATAGCAAGTACTTATAGGCAACCAGAAACCTAAAATGCAAAATTACAAAAATGCAAAATTATGATAATGCCCCTAAACTATCCGATACACATAAAAGTGACCCGAAAACATGTTTAGAGGCAGCGATGCCAACGGCACATCCACTACGGTTTCATAGCTCAGTCTGATAGTTTCATTTAGACATGTAACAGGCCCTGTAATATCTTACGAATCAAAAGTTATGGCCTTTGAAGTGCCTGGGCAAATTAGTGCTTCCAGCCTACACATTTGTGTTTCTAGCAGTCCAATTGCTTCAAAAACCGGTTACCTATCTTACTTCAAACAAATAAGAAGATAAGGGAGAAAGATAACCGAACACACCAGTATTTACGTGGAAAACTCTCAAAGAGAGGGAAAGCCATGGGCGACGGTAGAGAACTTCATTAGATCGAAAAATGGAGTGCTACAAGATTTTTTTCACTGCCACTCTCTCTTTTCTTTTTGTGTTTCTCTCATTTAAAATGGCAGAAGCCTACAAAAGTATTTATAGTATCACTAGCAAGAGAAACCGTATGAAACGAGTATAATAACCTGACCCAAAAAATAAGGTCCGTAAAGTGGTGGATGACCTCTGTTTAGAATTTGAACAAAAACTTTGAGACACAACACAACATTCATAAAAGGGTTTTCTTTTTTCTTTTTTTTTTATATCATAATTTGTAAAGGTGTTGGTTTGTAGGCCGATAAGCTCAACGCCAACGATACTGATTGCACAAAGGCTTAGAGTGAGCCTGCTTTGGTGGGAGTCCTGCAGCGTTTTTCTGCTTCTCTACTTAGTATAGCTTGGTCCTCTTAGTATTGACATGGTACACATAAAAAATGAACTTTATCTTATAAAAGACAATGTGTATGTCAAGGCTCTTTATATTTGAAAAATGCAATAATAAGAGGCCACAATTGTAATTTACATGCAAGATCGGCAACATTTTTGGAAAAAATATTAGAAGGGGTAACAACTTTATTACCACTATTGTGTTATCGATTATGTCATCTTTTTTACTTTCCATATCAAATATCGTGTGATCTTTTTGGTTTTCAAATTATCATTTTAGTTGCCTACAATGAAGTCGATGTCTTTTTTATTCTGTTTCAAACCTTGTATGTTACCTTTTTTACCCCTTTCTCATTGCATATTACTTATTAGTGCTATAATTAATCGTTTGCGATAATTAACCATTTTCTCATATATAATACTCTTGTAAAAAATACTTTTGACTGTTTAATATTATCTTTTCACATATTATTCACATCTTGTGACGTGGTTTCCTCACATCTATGCTTAAATTGGGTAGAAAATATTTTCAAAGAAGATCATGACTGCAATGATTAATAAGTTCGCAACTCTTTTTGGCAATTGCAATTTTCTTAGGCGTGTTTGGAATCGATTTTTGTATATGATTTTTGATTTTTGAGGAATTAAAAGCTAAATTTTGAAACTAAATTTTTTTTTTATATTGTAATTTAGGGAAAAACCAAAAATAAGTTACTGATAAAAAAGAAAACAAAAACAAATTATCAAAAATAAGTCATTTTTAAAATTTGATGGTTGTTTCTCAAAAATTTAAAAGTACAAACAAAAGATGCTATTGAACAAACCCTTAAAATGTGAGTAACTTAGTAGGTTCTTTTTTTTTTCTTTTTTTTTTTTTTTTTTTTTTCCTTTCATCCATGTTGTATTGATGTTGAATATTAACCTAATTATCAAAAGGTGTTGTTTATGTCGTTACGTCCACTTTGTATAGTGTTAGTGTAGCTCTTATACTTTGAATTTGGTTAATTTAGTTCCTATATAATTTATGTTATATCAATTTGGTCATAGCGTAAAATTGACATTAAGTTGGAAATGAAATGTGTAAAACCAACTGCATTTGACAAATTATTAACAGATTTTAGCTATGGGTGGGTTTAAACTGGGTAAAAGAGTGGGCTTGTATTGAGTCAGTTACATCTAGCATGATCGAGCTATTAAAAATTAGACATTATCTTAACTCTAATTTCATTGTAGGGCTAAAACGACACGACCAAATGTAAAATGACCAAATCAACACAGTGGCGAATTATAAATCTTAAGAGGCCGTTTGGTACATGGGTATGAGGGGTTGGCAGTGAGTATGGACAAATTCCCCTTTTTTGGTTGTTTGATACATGAGAGTTAAAAATAGGGTTTGGAAGTGGGAATGAAATGACCTAGTACAAGAATAATATAAAATATGAGATTTATGAAGATAGTTGGATTAGAAAGAATTTAAATATATTTGTACTTTTAAATTATAGAGATGTACATTAGTTTATCCTTTTAGATTTATTGAAAAAGTTAGTTTTATATTTGTACAAGATTTCTTAGTATTATAAGAATTCGCTTTAGTTAGATTTCTTTTTAGTTTAGTTTTTAAATTCCTATCCAAATTGATATTGTTTATATTTCTATTTCTATAAATAATACCTTAGGTTGTTATAAGAGGGACTTCTTCATGATTATTTAATAAAGAAAATTTCTAACTTGTGCCAATTGAGCACATGTTAAGGTGTATTAAATATACAATATTTTAGCATTTGATTGGCAAATATAAAATTTATTATTATTGTTAATTGTATCTGGCCAATCAAATTTAAGAACATGGTGCAATTGGGCACATGTTAGAAAGACCATTCAATAAAATATAACATGAGGTTTATTATTTTTCCAAGTTTAGAGATTTCTTCGGTGGATTCCGAATACATACGTTCGAGCGAAATTCGAGCAACACCCATTCATGTGTCTTATAAACTTAACAATTTTGAAACCCGCTTTCTTCCTGCGTCATGAAAGGTCTTCCATTCCCACATTTTCATGATGAGGAAGAGGCCTGCGTAATTGCCAATAGGGAAGAAAAAGTTCGTGAGACCCATAATTTTTTTTCTAATTTTTTTAATTGAGAGTAATAGATCAAAACCTCAATTTAATTATTGTTTAACTTATTACCCTCAATTAATACGGTATAATAAGTATTATTTATATTTCATATTGAAAAATAGGCAATTACAAAATATATTATTCATTTGACTACGACATCAACCTTGATGGTTGATTCAAAATTTTTTGACTTTTCAAGGCGATTTTTGGAAAAATTGTGTTGGTTAAATTAAAAAATTTTAAAAGGTGGTTATTTGTTAAAAAAAAACCATAAATTAAAGAACAATTCGGGAGTTATAATAATTATATTCATAAAAAAATATATAGTTGGATACAAAAAAGATAAATAATACTAATATTTCACCTAGTTAAAATCACTTGAGTAAGTGTAGACATTATATATGGACTTAAAAAAAATAATATACATATTAGAAGATACTTTGGTAAACTATGTTGTTTATATCATCTTCCACTAGTGCAAACCAAACATTTTTATAAATCTTATACAATTTTGCCCATATTTTAACAATAACTTTCTTTACCCTTACTTCTCTACTTAATTGCTAAAAAATAGTAACTCATTTAGTATTCTTACCTTTCTTTACAAAACTTGTCCAATTAATAACAGAATAACCTCTCGCCTTCCTCCTGCATACTCTCTTAACCAAGGTTGCTAGAATTGAGATTCTATTTAGGATCATAAGGGTCTTGCAAAATCGGAATCATAAGATCGAATCGAAAATTGTAAGATTCTACTAAATATATAGTATAATTATTTGCTTAAAATTAGTTATATGATTCACAAAAGTCTTATATAAGATCGCAACTTATGAAGATATGTACTACAGAAATACAATCAAATATGATAGTATATTATCATATAGTATAGATGTGTCACCATATACTCAAATGATCATGAGAGCTTTTAAGATATATGTTGCTAATCAAACTTTAAGGATATTCTACTCTCTCTCCTCTCTGACTCTCCTCTCTCTCCCCTCTCTGACTGGCCAACGAGCCTTTGCCCCTCACGTCGCTGGTCATTTCACGTTGGCTCGCTTGCCAACGATGCCACACCGCCCATGTCGCTGTCACCTCCGCTGAGGATGCCTCAAGAAACGGCGACACAGCACCGCCGGCCCCGCGACACAGCCACGACCAGGCGGGTCCGCCTCCTTCTCACTCTCTCTCTCCCGACCCAGGACCACCACCCCCAGACCCACAACCACTACCGCCCTGCCTCCATCTTCCTCTCTCTCTCCCCGACCCAACCACTAAAACACCCACCGCCACCACCTATCGTCGCCCGGGAGCCCCGCCCCCCACCACCATCTACCCCCGACCCAACCAACCACCACCACCTCTACCCACCCATCTCACCACTCAAGCCCACTACCACCCGTACCGTCCTCCCCCTACCGCCTCTCCCCATCCCTTTCACGGCCCCCACAGCTCAAAACCACCCCAGCACTACCACCAGCGCCAAACCACCAACGCAGGCCAGCCCCAGTAAGTGTAAACCGTTCGGTCCCAGGTTCGAATTCCCTCCTTCTAAATTTAGTTTTTATCTATTAATTTTATTGTTATTTAGTTTATATCTTTATTTATATCCTTAATTTTTATTTTTATTTTTAGTTTATATCACGATTGGTAGGTGTATCTTAAATTGATTGGTTCTGATTTATGCATTGTCGTTGAACTGTGTTGTGCTGCTATTATTGACTATAGTAAGTTTCTTGTGGATATGCTCACTTACCTAAGATAGTCATAGCTAATGGATGAACGTTACTAGATATGGAACTCAGAGAGTGAGGCCATCTTCAAAGGGGTTGGGGAGGGGGAGGGCGAAGCAACGGAAGGGAAGTTTGCGACTTGGGACACTAAATGTCGGAAACACTAACAAAGAAAAGTTTCGAGGTGGCCCAAATGATGAGGAGGAGGAAGATCAACATCCTTTGTCTGCAAGAGACTAAATGGGTCAGCATGAAAGCCAGGGATGTGTTGGGTTATAAGGTATGGTATGCGGGCAAGACCAAAGGCAGGAATGAAGTTGGCATCATTGTGGATAGTGGCCTCAAGGATAAAGTAGTTGGAGTGACCAGGATTGGGGATAGGATCATAAGCATCAAGATGGTTCTAGATGGGGAGGTATTGAACGTCTTCAGTGCTACGCACCACAAACTAGACTAACAAAGCGCGAGAAGGCAACATTCTTGGAGGACTTAGACACAATGATGCAAGGTATACCCCAAACCGAACAAGTAATGACTGGCGGGGACTTTAATAGGCACGTCGCCACGACTATGGATGGTTACTCGTCATACCATGGAGGTTTTGGTTTTGGAACAAGGAATGCAGAGGGTCAAGCCCTCCTAGATTTTGCGGTCACTTACGACTTAACGGTGGCCAACACCTTCTTTAAAAAAGCGTGCAGATTGACTACATACTCTTAAGGAAAAGGATATAAAAAAACTGCAAAGATTGTATGGTTACGCCAGGAGAAGACCTCTCTACACAACACAGGGTGTTGTGGGCTAATATAGAGACCAAAAAGAGGGCCAAAAGAACTACCGAACCCGCCAAGACACGTACTTGCTGGAGGGATTTGAAGGGGGAGAAGTTTAAAGTGTACAAGGAAAGAGCGATGTCTAAGCTCGAGTGGGACTGTGAGGGAGATACAAACCAAATGTGGAACCAACTGGCCCAAAAGATTAGAGGGATAGCATGGGAAGTTCTGGGCGTGTCAAAAGGAGGGGCGCCAAGCTACAGATAGTCCTGGTGGTGGTGCGAGGAGATCCAAGAGAAGATTAAAACCAAACGAGACTATTTCAAGGAGTGGATTCGTGGTAGAGATGGGAATAAACAACACCAGTATCAACAAGCCATGAAAGAAGCAAAAAGAGCAGTCAGAGAAGCACAATCTAGAGCGTATGAGGAGTTCTACAAGAGGCTGGAAACCAAGGAAGGAGCTATGGATATATGTAGAATTGCCAAGGCGAGAGAAAGGAAGACAAGGGACTTGGATCGAGCACAATGCATAAGAGGGGAAGACGGACAGGTCATCATGGACAAGTAACTAATTAAAGGTAGGTGGAGAGCTACTTCCACGATCTGTTCAATGATCAGGGGGATACAGAGATATCCCTTGGTGATCTCCAAACACCTGAGGAGCACCAGAACCACGGGGAGTACAGGCTAATTAGCCCCGAGGAAGTGAAGGAAGCCCTGAAACATATAGGAAGGGGTAAAGCAGTTGGCCCAGATGATATACCCATAAAGGCATGGAAACACCTTGGACAGAAGGGCATCAGTTGGTTGACTAAATTATTTAACCAAATCCTCAGGGGGAAGAAGATGCCCGATAAGTGGAGGAAAATCACATGGATCCCGATCTATAAGAACAAAGGCGACGTCTAGAGCTGCGCGAACTATCGGGGTATCAAACTAATGTGTCACAAGCTGAAGTTGTGGGAGCGGGTCATAGATAGAAGGTTACGACAACAGACAGAGGTGTCCAAGAACCAATTCGGATTTATACACGGAAGATCACCAATAGAAGCCATCCACATCCTAAGGCGAACGATAGAGCACTACAGGGAGAGACAAAAGGACCTACACATGGTTTTCACCGATCTGGAGAAGGCATATGATAGAGTGCCAAGAGAGGTGTTATAAAGAGTTTTGAATAGGAAAGGCATCCCCGTGCCTTATAGCCGGGCCATTAGAGACATGTATGACGATGCACAAACTAGGGTACGCATAGTGGAAGGAGAGACAGACGCGTTCCCGATAACAATCGGAGTACACCAAGGATCTGCTTTGAGGTTTGTTCATTCCGGTAATGGATGAGCTCACTAGAAACATCCAAGGAGGTGTACCTTGGTGCATGCTTTTTACAGATGACATAGTGCTGGTGGGGGAATCACAGGAGGAGGTTAATGAGAAGCTAGAACTGTGGAGAAGGGCATTGGAATCGAAGGGCTGACAACTCAGCAGATCTAAGATCGAGTACATGGAGCTTAAGTTCGATCCTACAACCACGCCTAGCATAGAAGATGTCAAGATTGGATTGGACACTATACCGAGAAAGGAGAGTTTCAGGTACTTGGTGTCCATGATACAGCACAATGGTGAAGTTGAAGAGGATGTCAACAATCGAATTAAAGTAAGATGGCATAAATGGAGAATGGTCTCAGCAGTACTTTGCGATAGAAAGTTTTCCTCAAAGCTAAAGAAAAGATACTATAAGACGGTAGTGAGGCTGGCTATGTCCTATGGGGCGGAGTGTAGGGTGATGAAACAACATGATACACAGAAGATGAAGGTAACGGAGATGAGAATGCTGCGGTGGATGTGCGGATGCACAAAGAGAGATAGGATCAGGAACGACGTCATAATCGGTGAATTGGGCGTGGTCTCCATTGAGGATAAATTAAGGGAGCAACGTTTGAGGTGGTTCGAACATATTAGGAGGAGACCGATCACCGCTTTGGTCAGGAGATGCAAGCAGCCTCATACTACGCTAGGAAGGAGGGGGAGAGGCGGGCCAAAGAAGAGATGGTTGGAGACGATAAGACAAGACCTCACTCACCTAAACCTTTGGGAGGAGATGGCCTTAGATAGAGCCCAATGGAGGGCTAGCATAGGAGTAGCAGAGGTAGAGGAGTAGAGTAGGATAGTCCAGCTTTTGTGCTATCTCTAATGTTCTAGGCTTTTAGGGTAGTCCAGAGTCGGCGCGCTTATGCGTGATCCGAGCTCCTGCTTAACTAGCTGTTTATTGGCTTATTTGCGATTTGCTATGTCTTTGTCTTTATTTGCCTAGCTTTGCCCTACTTATATGCTTATTGGCTCTTGTGCTGTCAGGTTGCCAGGCTTCATTACTGCGGACAAGCTTTTCAGGTTGAAGATCCTCAGAAATAGCCTTGCCCAGAAGGGGAAAGGCTGCGTACATCTACCCCCCTCAGACCCCGCTTATGCGGGAGCCCTTGAGGCACTGAGTTGTTGTTGTTGTTGAATCAAACTTTAAGTTTCAATTTAAAATTAAGCTTAAGTTTCGTACAAGTATGTAAACACTTAATTAACTTCCTCTGATTTCAGGAAAGAAGGTACATTCGTGTATAATATATGCTTGAATTTTTTTGTTTTTTAGCTTTTTTATTTGTATGCGTTGATAGGATTGGTAAGATTGTAAAATTATATTAGGATCCTATCCATTGGTTTCATTCAAAATATATAAATTATACGATTCTATAAAATTAATAATTAACTTAAAATCTAGATCGATCACTGATTGTGAGATCCTAAAATTGTAATATTATAAGAGTCAGATCGGGAGTTAATAACCATGCTCCTAAGCAATGAGAAAACTTCCATCAGCCGTATGGGTGGTACAAGCCCATTAGCATAAGGCCCAAGCCCAGTAGAGCCCAGCGGCCCATCATCACCATCTCTATATATTCCTCTCTCCTCCAACTCCAACACGTGTATTCAACTCGACCACAGTACCCCACCCTCCCTCCTAGAAGCTCAAAACCGCTCCCCAAGAACCAAATCCCACTCCCCCCCCACCCCCCTAGAGAAAGAAGAGAGAGAGGGAGAGAGAGACTGCCAAGAAGTGAGAGAAGGGCGAAGAACCTTCTACTAGAGAGAGAAAGAGAGACACACACACTCCATCGGAGTTCTAGAGAGAGAAACTCAGAGAGAGAGAGAGAGAGCGAGAGGAGAAAGATGAGCATATGGAACTATGTGGTGACGGCGCACAAGCCGACGAATGTGACTCATTCATGTGTCGGCAATTTCACCAGTCCTCATGAGCTTAATCTCATCATCGCGTATCTTTCTTCTTCCATTTCTCTTTCTTTCCTGTTCTAGGGTTTTCCCATTTACTATTTTATGAGTTTTTTTCACTGTTTGGTTCCTGATTTTGTTAAATTTTACAACCCGGCCTTTTTGCGATTCTACAATTACAATACTCCAACAATACAATCAACACAATCTCAATTGCTCAAATCAATGGTATTTGTATTCATATTGGTGTAGTATGAGCTAATTATAAGTGTAAAGTATGAGAGTATGTAAGTATAAGTATGAGAAAAGGGATTTGAGAGAAGAAGAAGAAGATGGAGACTTGAGAGGAGAAGAAGACGACGACTTGGTAGAACAGAGAGAATTGGAAGATAGAGAAGTATAGTTCTAATCATCAATCAACCTAATTGCAGTGACTAAGCCCTAGACCTTATTTATACTACTAATTAGTTGGTGTATTAATACTACTTAAGTATCCATAATCCTTCCTTCGGCCTTAGTTACATGTTGAGTCAAGTTCAGAGTCATGAGCCGAGTCAGTTGAGTCACGAGCTGGGTTATCTGAAATAGTGTTCGTATCAGGCCTAAACACGGAGTTGGAACATACGACGCTAAGAATAAGTCCAAGTGGGTTTCCATTATAAGACCAAGTGGCATTAGGTAGAGTAACCTATTATACTTATATGATGATCTCTTCTTTCTTACAACTTCTATGTGGGATTCACATTTGACTCACATGTGGAATTTTCAACAGATGTTTTTGAGTTTGTTCAAATTGGTTTCTTATATATTTTTTTGGTCAAAATTTGTGACTTCATTCAAATTAATTCCTCATCTAATATTTTGTTCAAAATGGTCTATAATGTTTGTGAGTTTAATTAACTTGGTCTCTCGTCTTTTCTTGTGTTCAAAATGGTCTCCCATATTTTATTTTATGCCAAATTATATCCCTACATGGTTGGCAAAAATAGGTGAAGTTAAAAAGAACAGGAAACCAATTCTGTTGTAAATAAAACATTAGGACCATTTTGAACAAAAGAAAAGATAAGGGACCAATTTGAGCAAAATTACAAACATTAGGGACCATTTTGAATGGAAGAAAAGATGAGAAACCAATTGTGTCATAAAACGGTATGGACCATTTTGAAGAAAAGAGAAGACGATGGACCAATTTGAACAAATATGAGAACTCGAGGGACCAGCTGTGTAAATAACTCACTTTGATAGGTCGGTAATTTTATTTTGTTTTACTTCGCTGTGCTGGTTTAATTTGTTCCTGGATTAATCAATCTCTGCGTGTACTTGTATGTTTTGGGTTTTTGTAGCTTGCAGCTGGAATATTCTAATTGCAACAATTAAGAGTTATTTACCAGTGAGAAAATATTTTTTGTGGTTACTCTCTTTGCAATTGAACTGTTTTTTATTTTGAAGTAGCGACAAAACATTTCTTTTTCATGTTGTCACAGCTTTAGATGTGATTCATGGGAGCAGGGCCAGTCCTTATATTTTCTAGGCCCAAAACAAACATTTGAAGATTGGGCCCTTCAATATGACGACATTTCTTTTAACAGCATAAACATTAATACGATAAGTTATAAATATTTTAATCATAAAAAGTTACTAGAAAAGTAAAACGCTCAAACATAGATGTGATTGATTTTGGGTCCCCCGAATTGTGGTTGTTTGCGTGGCTTGAGGTTAATGTCCGGCCCTGCATGGGAGTCACATTTTGCATTGCTGATTGATAGTTTGGTAGGGGAGGTAATAGTTGGATGATTAAGAATGATGAATTGGTGCCACATTCTTTGTTGGATTTGTTGGTCTTCTTACTTTTACCTTTGGTTAATCTCTTGTCCTGTCAAAAGGAGTGAAACTGCAATACTTTTCTGAACTTTAACCAATGAGGCCGGTATCATATGGTTAGAATGAGCTGAGCTGCTAGCTAGATTTAGCTTATCTTGGATCATTGATCGGATTGTGCATCAACAACCAAAGCAACCAAACTACAAGGGAATGTGCAAGCTCTTTCTAGAGTATTGTCTTAGGATATTGAAAATTTTATTCTTAGGAAAGAGTATTGTCTTAGGATATTGAAAATTTTGTTCTTAGGATTCCAGTTCAGAGCCATGGTATTGATGATGAGCTATTGGGGTTCTCAGCAAATGGTACTTTCTCCATAAAGCCTACAACCTGGTAGCTTATAGTTTAAAAAGAGAGGAAAGGAACTCTTCTTCCTAGACTAAATTTTTTCGTGGCAACTCTTTTGCGATGTCTTGTCCACTAGGGAGTCCCTTTCTTGATGAGAGGACTTTAGATCTCTTCTCAATGTCCTTTGTGACAGGTTTTCTCTTTGGATCATCTTTTCTGTCAATGTCATGTTGTAAGGACTTGGACTATGGCAGCTCAAAGTACTTGGATCAATAAAATTTCTGTGATTTCTAATATTGCTACATTTTTTTGATGGCTTACACTTAAGTAAAAACTTAAAGGATCTAGAGTGTATTTCTAAGGTCTTTATATCGCTCTTATGGACAGCCATTTGTAAGATATTCATGTCCAATTCCTTCAATTCAGCTTAGGTTTTTTCTTCTGCTCGTTCAACTTTGATGGACTGCAATTTAGTGAAAAACTTGACCTTTTTTTTCGATTGGGAAAACCTTGACCTTAATACTGGCTTTTCTACTCCTTACAAGCAAAAGTTCCCAAAATGAATTCATTGTGCACATTATATTGCCTCCCATAGGTTAATGTTTAAAGTGATTTTGGCGGCTGTAGTTAAAAACAATATGTTATAGGCTATGTTATCAGAGACCATGTAGGTAATCTCCTTAGTGAGGGCTGTCAAAATCTAGGTTTAGCCTCATGTAAGGTTGCTGAAGCTATCTAGAATGGTATTCAAAAGGCTGTTGGATGGGTTTTCAGTGTATCCAAGTTGAAGGTGACTACCTTTGTTCTAAATCAAGCACTCGGAGGAAAACTTCTTATTCCTTTGAGGAGTTATAATGTTATAGGAGCTGATGGACATTGCTTAGCTCCGATCAAAAAAGAACAGACAATGCTGAGCCTCAAGGGAAAAGATCAAGATCTTTCATACTTTCCATGAAGCAACATGGCGGTTGATTGAGTAGCTGGGCTGGATCTTTCATTAGGCATCATAGAGTGTTCATCCTGCCCTTATAGTGAGCTACATTTCATATTTTGTGTTTACACATTAGGTACAGGGGTGCTTATGTTATTTCGTTACCTTCTGTAAAGAAAATGTAGTCTCTAAGAGAATAGGCGTGATGATGGTGGGCTAGTAAATGTAGATGGAGGTTATTCATCATGTAGACCCATATCATTGTTCAATCCTTTTTTCATTGCCACGGAGCTTTAAACTTGTTATTGGTAAACATGTCCATTTTTCTGAGCCTACATTTGCGCTAAAATCTACTAATAGATAAGATCAATTATTTACATTGCTAAATTTCGTATTCCAATATCTAATGTAGCTTCCAATAAAAATTAAAAAAAAAAAAATCTAATGTAGCTATCACAAATATGTTCTTTTTAAGTGTTTCATCTCAGCAAGTTGAATGCCCGTGATTGTACGTGGAAGCTTAGGCGTTAAAAGGTATTGTTATGAGGGGTTTGTGTCTTGTGCTTATGGAATGCGAAACACATACATATATACTTTCATTACATTTAGCTGCTTGGGATTTATTGTTGCAAGCCATTCTCACTTTTTAGACAGGTGTAAGTATCTTTGGATATGAGTGAGTGTGCTCTTTTGATCTTGCTCACAGGATTGGGGGAAGAAGAAGGATGTTAAAATTTTTTATTTCCTACGATGAGGGTTGCAATTCTTTTTGTGTATTTGGTTGAGAAGAAATACCTTCTTCTTCGTATTTCTTAGAAGGTGTTTCTTCGGACACAGCCTCCCTTTAGGGTAGCACTCTGAAGGGGTAAGGCTGCATACATCCCACCCCCTAGACACTGCATATACCGGCGCCTTTGAGGCACTGGGTTTGTTGTTGTTGTGGTTGATAAGAAATACCTAGATTTCAAGGACCAGTTAATTTCTAATTTGGCTCTATCTATGCAAAAAGTTGTTGAGGCTTTGCTGATGTAACATTGGATGATTTGAAAAGACTTGAGGATTTCTTTTGCAGGTTCTTATAATCTAGGTTTGCTCTTTCTTTTTATCTTTGTGGACATCTTGTTCTTGGTATTCTACATTCTTCCTTCCTCAATATAGTTTCCTTCACCTAGGTGACCTAGAGGTTCAATATATATAATGTTAGGATTTTAAAGGCTAGTATACATTAATTAATCTCGTATGGGGAAAAAAAGGTCCTTTTGGGAGTGTTTTGGGCAAAGAGCTCTAGGGGCTTTGTTGACATAGCCTCAATTGATTTGCTGAGGGATTGGAGGGCTTTATGTTATTAAGTGCGTGGTTTTAATTTTGAGGACATCTTGTATTGACCACTTTTGTACATTCTCCATCTTAATAGTAGTATTTCTTTTTCTGATAAACAAAAGTTAACTTACACTACACCCCCCCCCCCCCCCCCCCCCCCAAAAAAAAAAAAATCATAGCTAATTCACCCTTAGTCAATTTCCTGAGATTTTGGGAGCCTTATTTTGATAGTTTATGGAATTTCTTTTCTTGAGAGCATTTTGTCCTCAAGACTTTGTGTGTGTATAAGTCTTGAGGACAAAATGCTCTATCTTAATAGTAGTATTTCTTTTTCTGATAAACAAAAGTTAATTCCCCCCTTGCCCTTTAGGGTAGCACCCTGAAGGGATAAGGCTGCATACATCCCACCCCTCCCAGACCCTGCATATGTGGGAGCCTTTGAGGCACTAGGTTTTTTGTTGTTGTTGTATTATAACCTTTGTCTGATCAAAAAATGAAATTAGAAGGATTCAATCAGATCTAAGTTTTTGAGAAACAGTAGACAATCCCTTATTTTACTTGTGTTGCTTTGTAGATTTTGGCTTCAAAATTGTCAAGATGCATGGCAACTTGATTTTTTCCTCTGCAAGAAATATCTGTATATAATAAGCCTGTTTGGCCTAAGTTTTATGAACTAGCTTTCTTCTTTTTGTGGTGATTAGTTTCACATGCAATGGTTCTATTTTCAACTTCTACTTGTTGGCGATTCACTTATTTTCCATACGATAGATTCTGCCCGCATAGATAAATGTTTGTTTTGTTAGCATTTCATTATTCTTTCCTATCCTTTTTCTATCATTTAGAAACATATGAAGCAATTTTGAGTTCACCGTGCTTAAAGATGCTGTGGTCTTTTCAGGAAATGCACCCGCATTGAAATTCATTTGCTAACCCCTCAGGGTCTTCAGGTATTCTTACTCAATTCTTGTCTCAATGTGTGAGTTTTGCATGTTTCATTAGGCATTGGATATTTTTTGCTGACTTCTATCTAACCACTTTTTTTGTTCGTTTTTGGTTTGTGAACAACAAATGTCCACATTTCATTGATCTCATTCCGTTGGCTGTTGTATTCTTTCTGGATGTTCAGATTTTAATTTTTCGTTAGACTAGTTGAGCAATAATAATGCCCCTCCAAATCTTCGTTTGGTGAAGGAGTGATTGGATTGTGGTGTATCTTCTCTTCTTTTTAGTTTTTCCAATCACCAAATAAAGATATTTATATGTTGATATATGCTTCTGAGTGATCCATGTTTCTTCCAAGTATTACTGAAAAAACCAATGATATTGAAAATAAGAGCCTTGCTTGAAAAAGAATTCAGGGTCAGCAGGAAATACTGTCATTATTCAGGCCCTCAAGCGGTTGACATGAATGGGCTCTAGCAATGTTGGGCATGACAATTAAAGCTACAAGAAAGCTAATTGTGGGATGATGATGTTAACCATTGTCCGAGGCATGAGAGCAGTGACTACAAATGCCAGGAAGGCTAGAACTTGTCTCTAGATATGTTGGATTGTTCAACACACAATCTCTAAGCTTGTATTTGGTTGAAAAAAGAACATTGTCATATATTTTTCATAATGTAATAAGATGAAAAAAATATTTTATTACTAAATAGAAAAAGATCTAGAATACGATCATTTATACAGCTTATTCAAAAATAATTTAACTATACAACAACAACAACAGCCCAGTGCCTCAAAGGGCTCCTGCATCAGTAGGGTCTAGGGGGGTAGATGTGCGCAGTCTTCCCCTTTCCGGGGCTGCCCTGAAGGGAGGCTGTTTTCGAGGACCCCCAACCTGATAAGCTTGTCAGTAGCAAAGACGCCTTACAGCCTGCAAAGAATCATGACTAATCCTGCCAGTTAGAGATCTCGGTTAGCTGGTACAAGCTTCAGTAACTTGGTGAGGTCATAGGCTTTGAAGTCTTTTCCGTAGGCTAGGCTCAGATCCAGAGGGGTGTTTCCAACCTGGTTTCAAAAATAATTTGACTATGTTTTTCTTAAATTTTCACCAATTTGATCCACTTGCATTCATGCCTCACCACCATAACCCTCCACCATGACTCACTACACCTCTCACCACCATAACCCACCACCATGACTCGCTACACCTCTCACCACCATAACCCACCCACCACCATGACTCACTACACCTCTCATCCTCCACTAACATTGTCCACTGTCATGATTCATCCCCAACTATAATTGTCTCGCCAACACCCACTCATCATGGGCACCGCTTCATTTTATCACCATCCTCTGCCCATGAGTCACCACCACCATGGTCTACCCCTACCCCTATCGACCATATGGCCCTCCGCCCCTAGTAATTGCCATGGGTTGCCACCCCCATGATTCGCTTCACCACCATGGCTTGCCTCCACCACCCACTACTACAGCTCACCACCTTTATGCACCTCCATTGATGTTGCCACTTTGTTTGATCACCACAGCTTGGCCACGACCCACCTCCCATGTGTAAGGCTTGCTATCCTACATCATTGTCCTTGGCACCATTGTGATCCACCCCTCTGCCATGGCCCATCACCGCCTACCACTATTGAGTAGTTTATAATGTTAAGTGCTTTTTATCTTTTCTATAGACGAAGTCTCTTTTAAATATGTATCAAAATATTCTATTTTGTAAAAGGTCTTTCTTCATTACATAAATAAACACCACACTGTAAAATGATATAGATCTTAAAGTGTGTAGATTGTAAAATAGATGAATCAGATGCTCCATCAATTCATTTTCTTACAAGCACCATGGGTTTGGATAGAAGACAATATAACAATGAATTTTTAGTTCGGTATTATGTTGAAGCACAAAATCAAAACGAATTTTGAGCTAGTTGTTACATAATATGAATTACATGTTATGTGACCTCCGTGGCGCCTGCTTTTGCAACTCTGCAACTGTGAACTGTGTTTTGGTTCCATGGAGAGAGGCGTTTTTATAATATCTCCCAAATGATGCAATTATTTATTAAAATATAGTTGTTCAAGTATTTATGCGTGGAAGGTTATCACGAAGTTTTAGTATAATAATTGTATGGATGTTCATCCAAAATTATGCAAAGATGAGACTTTAAAGTGGTTTATGTTCATGGTTGTTAAAATTGTGATTCAGATTGTAGAATCGCACGATTCTACGATTCTACAATAGTGAATCGATTCAAATCGCTTAAAAATTCGTACTCGGGTAGAATCGGGTCAAAATCGGTAAAATCAGATCAAAATCGCAAAAATCGCGATTTTACACGATTTAACCGATTCAACTTACACCTACATCCTGACTTAAAATAAATTTAATTTGAACAAAGACAAAGTCACTATGGGACTTTTGGCCGAGTGGTCCTTTGATTAGTTGCCATATGCAAGGGCGCAGGTTCGATTCCCCCAATGAAGCAACCCTTTGTTTATTTTATTTATTTATTTATTTTTAATCAATGCTTGAAGCAACTTTGATTTAGGAACATTTGTCTCACTAGTTTTTTTATATATAATATAAATATTACAAATTTTAGGGGAAAATTAAAAATAAATAATTTTATTATATATTGATGGTCTTACTAATTTTTGTTTAGGTAATACTTATACACATAATTTACCTATATACACTGTTCAAAATTTTTAGTTTGTATGCAAATTACTTCAAATTTTTTTTAACCTTTTTAACCTTTTCCAACTCTATACTTAGATTATATAAGTTGTATATTTATATAGATTATATAAGTTGTATATTTATATTTCTATATTTATACATCGATTTTTATTCAAGTTTACTTGTAATATTTTACTTGTAGGAAAAATATATAATACCTGACACGTAAAAGTCAAAATTTCTTAAATAACTCTAAAATTGTTTATTGAATTCTCGTCGGTCACAAATTTGGAATTTTCATTTCAAATTATCTTTCTTTCATTACGAGTATCAAAAAAGTATGTTATTCAGTGAAAAGTTTTATAAAAATATTATGACGCTATGATTTGAGACTTTGAGTGTATGTTTTATGTTAGAATGATGTTACACTTTTGCCTACCTTTGAATTTTCAATGTATTGTAAAACTAATGTGTTTTAGACTTTTTGATGTTCTTTATCATATATTTGAGAATTGTTAATACTAACTTTGTTAGTATAAATAATTTATATATACATAAAGTAGAATCTTACGATTCTCGTTTCGATTCTACGATTCCGATTCTAATAACCCCTTGTCGATTCTACGTAGAATCCCGATTTTGACAACCTTGTTTATGTTATCTGTAAAACCTAACATGGACCTTTTTTCCCTGATGCTATGGCTGCATCTATAACATGATCGTCATCCGTGATTCTAATCATGCGTGGCAATGTTGATGCCATTGGTACTCACCCTCATTCATGTAAGCAATTGCTTTTCTTTTTCCCGCAGCCAATGTTGGATGTCCCCATATATGGAAGAATAGCAACATTGGAACTTTTTCGACCGCATGTGAGTGAGTGGGCAAGTTTGAATATCCTATAAAATGTCCATATTGATACATTGAATCCCTTTGTTTGATTGTGGTATTCTTCCTGTATTTTGCTTTCGCAGGGTGAAGCACAAGATTTTTTGTTTATTGCAACAGAGAGATACAAATTTTGTGTTCTTCAATGGGATCCTGAGACATCGGAGTTAGTTACAAGGTCTTCACCTGAATAAAATTATTTTTTCAGGATACTCGCTCACTGATTTTCTTTCTATTGATCTGATCTTGCCATTGATACACTTTGTCATTTGCTGCTTGATGATGTTCATTTAGGTTGTCGTGAGTTTCTGTTTCATTGAGTGATATTTGTGAGACTATGTATGTTCAACGCTAATAGAGTTTACTTCCAAGATCCCTTTTGACTCTCGAGGATATGGCTGTGTTCTTGAGCTGCCATCATTGCCCAGCCATGCAAACCTTACAGAAACGTATGGCATGGGGGGAGGATTTCAGGAGCATAACTTCGTGAAGACTTCTTCTTTTGCTAATTTGAAATTAACCCGCTGGACTTTGTATTATATAAAAGTATTCCTGGCTACTTACAGAAACTCTTTTAGGCAGTGGCAGAAGTTCAAGTACTTTGTTTCGGTGCTCTTTGATGTGCTTCTTTTCTCGGAAATCTCTATATATTTTTTGTCTCAGTATGATTTTGGTATATTCTCACCATAAGATGAAGGATAGGGTTTATGCTGCTGCAGCTTTCAGATTATCATCATTCAATGAGGAGTTCATCTTGTATTCTTTACAATGTCCATGGGCACCATAGAAACTTGTAAGGGGTGTTCTAAATTGGGAAAAGCTTCAGTCATGGGAGCATGGATATTGTACAAAGAGGAAGTGATATGTTACAGAAAGCCCAATTCACCGGCATTTTCCTCTTGTGCAACTGCTTGCCCCGTCTCTTATTCTGTTTTGACTTGCTTACATTTTGCTGTTCCTCCTTTTTCTTCTCTTGGGTTTTAGCTGCCCTGGAATGTGCAACCTGCATTTTTGAGCTTTTGTGTAGGTCTGAAATGTATTAATAGTAAACTAGTAAATACTAGTATCTTGTGAATGCAACATTTTTCAGCCTCTACCTAAATTTGTTCTTGCTTATATGCTATAGTAAATTTCTTTTTCTATAATGAATAGAATATATGTGGCGCCCCCCCCCCCCCCCCCCCCCCCCCCCCGCCCCCCCCCCCCCCCCCCCTAAGTTGGCTAACTATATTATCTCCCCCATGATAATTGGATCTGTGGTGCAACTGGATTATTTTATTGTCTTGTTCAATGCACACAGAAATACTTGTTTGATGTTCATGGTAGAGCTAGGTTTTATGTCATCAAACATGATTAAAGATTCAAATCCAATAATTGTTCTCATATTGAAAAAGACAAGCAAGGGAACCCTGTATGTTGGGTTTTTAACTGAAATCGCCCAAAAAGACCCAACTGTTTAACTAGCTCATCAATTTCAAGAGGATGGACTATTTCACACAACATGTGGGACACCAAATTTCGTTACTCCAGAGGTGATTAAGAACAAAGGCTATGATGGAGCCAAGGCTAGCTTATGGTCGTGTGATCTGATCCTTTTTGTCCTTATGGCGGGTTATCTACCTTTTGAAGATTCCAATCTCATGTCCTTATATAAAAAGGTCCACGTCTGAGTATTTGCTTTTGGTCGTGTGTTGGTTGCTTTTTGTTTTGTCGCTCTGTCGCTTTATCACTTTATTGCTTACTGCTTATTGCTGCTTTATGCTTTCTATAGGCTTGCTCTGTGCCGTTGTTCTTATGCTTTTATGCTCTTATACTTAGATGCTTTTATGCTTTTGTGCTTTTGTACTTTTGTGCTTCTCAGGTTGGGGGTCCTTGCAAACAACCTCCCTTTAGGGTAGCACCTTGAAGGGGTAAAGCTGTGTACACCCCCCAACCCCAGACCCTGCATATGCGGGAGCCCTTGAGGCACTGGGTTTGTTATTGTTGTTGTATTGCCCCTGAAAACCTATATCCAGAAAGGACGGTAAAGAAGGCAAGCAAGCGTGACAAACAAATCTAGTTTGACTAGCATTCTTCATAAGGTCACGGATCATTTTTTTAAAACTTTGATTGTTCTCTTCCAGAGCAATGGGAGATGTTTCAGATCGAATTGGTCGTCCAACTGACAATGGTCAGGTGTGCAATAGCAACTCTTTTTTCTCCTATTTGGTATTTAATATGATGTATTTGTGAAATTCGAGATGCATATCATGTTGTGTTGTGTTCTGTGAGTTATTGAAGCCTACCAGACTTATGCCACTGTGCTAACTTTTCCGCTCATATAGATTGGTATCATCGATCCTGATTGCAGACTCATTGGACTCCATTTGTACGATGGTTTATTTAAGGTAGGTCCTATCATGGATTCAGATCGTTACGTAGTATAACAGATATTTCACAATGGTTTTAGGCTAGCTATTATGCAATTTTTCATTATGAATGCTGTTTTTTGATGGCTTCCAAAATGACTGGCAATTTTATACGTTCAAACATACTTATAAATGTGTGTACATGTGTAAAAACACCATAAGGGTGATGGAAATGTATGTATATTCATTTAACCCATTTTGCAAATGTAAGGTTTAAAGGTAATATATGTTTCTCGAAAAACCCAATGCAATAACAATAACAACAACAGACTCAGTGCCTTAAGGACTCCCGCCTAAGCGGGTTCGGGGGGGATGTACGCAGCCTTATCCTTTCAGGGTGTAACCCTGCTGAGAGGCTGTTTTCGAGGACCCCCAACTTTATAGGGCTGGCAGCACGAAAAACCCAATGGAATCATCACAAATTTTGATGTGGCATTTGCGACTCCTGTTTCTACTATTGTGATCGCAATGTTACAATTATCCGCCATTTGACTCTATGGTCATTTAGATCCTATAACACTCTTGAGTCATGGTTTTAAATTGAGGCAGCAGTCCCATTACAACTGTGGCTGTGATTGCCGATTTGCAAGAAAGGGTTTTGTGGACATAAGGTGATGGGTCTTGGGCGGTTGTTGGATGTTTGAACTTAAACGTCAAAGTTAATTTGCATAACATAGCAACCATTATCTAGTTCCATCCCCGAATATGAGTCTTGTATCCAGGGCATCACATATGATTTCCTTCCAGTTTTATCTGACCTAAATTCTGAGAATCACTGCTTAAAGCTTCATGTTGTTGACAGGTCATTCCATTTGATAATAAAGGGCAGCTGAAGGAAGCATTTAACATCAGGTGTGTGGTCTTATATCTTATACTGCTTGCTTTTTTCAGATTGATTTACTGCTTGGGTTTAGCTGGCTCTGCTCTTGATATATGAATTAAATTTTTATGTTCCCTTCGATGATATCCGTTGCCCTTTTTACTGCAAGAGTCCATGAATTGGTTTGACTTTTCTGGAAAATTGATGATGGCCATCTCTTGAATTCTTAGCTCCTGTCTTCCTATTTCCTAAGAAGGAATTTTTCTTCTTGCCTAAGAGCGATACAATCGAGAATTTGGGCATCCCCATGATAGGGGACACAAGACGTAACAGAATCAAAGACAGACATGCATGCTATAAATCAATCATCGATCCACTCTTGCTGATTCTTTCTCCATTTATGGTTTCTTTCCTATTTCAAGTTCCTCTAGGGGTAAAATTATTTGCTAGATCTATTGGTATGCACGATGGCGGGACTCGCTAGAAAGCTGGACTGGTGATGAAGATTCTAGTTATCTTTTGGGTATGATGACTTGGATTTTTGGTGTTGTCCATTCACCATTCCTTGCATAATTCTCATTGTTTAAAATTAGAGTCCAAGTATGACGGGCACAATACTGAGGTTGGTGAAGGACTTCTCTTTGATGTGTTTGAAGAAAATACAAGGAGCTTATTAGTGATGTAGGACTTGGTATGGCTCCCTGCAAATGGCTCAAGAGATTTGGTCGTCTGTTGTAAGGAGTTAGACCATTGTTATGGTGTAGGGATGGCTTGATTAAGGCTGAGATTCTAGGAAATTTGGGAACAACTAGATCAAGTTAAGTCTATGTATGAGTGACTTTTTTATTTACCGTGTTCACCCATATTGTCATATTTTCATTTATCATATCATTTTCTTTTTATCAAATCAAGATTCCTTTTCTTAGGATTCTAGTTTCTATCCCTTACAGGTATTATTATTGTATTGTGGGCTGAACAATGTATAATGATGATGCAAATTATACAATTATTGTACATTTTCTAAAGCATAGGGCTGCTTAGTTCGTTCAACATATGAATACTCAACCTTTTTCCCTTTCCCTTTATTTCTCTCTCTTTTGTTAGCCCCATTATGGTATTTAGATAACATGAGTACCATTGCACCATGGAATCATATTATAAATTATTAGATAACATGAGTACCATTGCACCGTGGATATTTTTATAACGGCATTTAAAATGTATAATACCACAACAACAACAAAAAAAAAAAAAAAAAACAAATCCAGTGCCTCAAGGGCTCCTGCATAGTAGGGTCTTTGTTTTTGTTGGAAGAGAGGAAAAAGGAAGGGGGGGGGGGGGGGGTATGCAGCCTTGTCCCTTTAGGGTGCTACCCTAAAAGGAGGCTGTGTCCGAGGACCCCCAACCTAGGAAGCATAAAAACAACCAAATATAAAAAGCATCAAGCAACGATAGCAATAAAGCAACATAGCGAGAGAACAAGAAGCAACCAACACACAACAACAAATGTAGTCAATTAGGCATATATATAAGCCTATGGGCGCTAGTACTATCTTAGTTGCACTCCTCTCTCCTAAACCGCTATATTGGCTACACCTGTGCTAGCCCTCCACTCCACTCTGGGCCATCTCCTCATTTAGGTTGAGTTGGGTGACATCATGTCAAATCGTCTCCATCCAACTTTTCTTTGGCTGCCTCTCCCTCTCTTCGCGTCTCTTCCCGTATGTAGTATGGAGTTGTTTATATCTCCTGACAGGGGTAGTGGTTGGTCTCCTCCTAACATGCCCAAACCACTTCAAATGTTGCTCCCTTTACTTATCCTCGATTGGGGGCCACGCTAATTTGCTTCTTATAACGTCATTTCTGATCTTATCCTTCCTTGTGTGGTCACACATCCACCGCAGCATCCTCATCTCTGCCACCTTTGACTTCCAAGTGTGATTCCATTTGACTGGCCAACACTTCGCACCGTATGACATTGCCGGTCTCACTACCATCTTGTAGTATTCTTCCTTTAACTTTAGCGGAAGCTTTGTATTGCATAGTACCAAAGAGGCCAAACTTCATTTGTGCCAGCCTACTTCAATCCAATTGTTGACATCCTCGTCAACTTCACCGTCCTGCTACAGTATAGAACCCAGATATTTAAAACAGTCTTTCTTCGGTATGGTCTCCGATCCAATCTTGACGTCTTCTATACTTGACCTCGTTGAGGTGTAGAAGTTGAGTTCTATATACTCGGTCTTGGATCTACTGAGTCATAAGCTTTTTGATTCCAAGGCCGTTCTCCAAAGTTCCAGTTTTTTATTCGCCTCTTCTCTGGACTCCCCCACTAGAACTATATCATTCAAGAAAAGCATGCACCAAGGCACAACCCCTTGGATGTGTGTATTGAGCCCGTCCATTACCAGAATGAACAAAAAAGGGCTCAAGGCCGATCCTTGGTGTACCCCAACTGTAATGGGGAAAGCGTCTGTCACCCCTTCCACCATATGCACATCTCTTAGTGCGTTCTTGTACATGTCTTTAGTGGCTCGGATATAGTATCGGGGAATGCCTTTCTTCTCCAAAACTCTCTATAAGACCTCTCTTGGCACTCTATCATATGTCTTCTCCAAATCAATGAAGACCATATGCAGATTCTTTTTTCTATCTCTGTAATACTCTATCGTCCGCCTTAAGAGATGGATGGCTTCTATTGTTGATCTACCAGGCATAAATCCGAATTGGTTCTCTGGGGCATTTATATTGTATATGTATCATTGATTAACAAAAATGTATATCTATCATACTTTATTTATTAAAACATTCTTATGAATATATTCATATATTAAAAACTATTGAATGGATATTGAATTTAATTATTATGACTCTTCATTCAAATTTCACAAAGTTACCTTAGCATAAGTTGTCTGTAAACTTTGTGAAATTTGAATGAACAGTCATAATAATTAAATTAAATATTCATTCGATAGTTTCTAATATGTGAATATATAGAACAAGATTGCTGTGATGGCAGCACCCTGTTTCTGCAATATTGTGACTGCTATTGTGACGTGACAGTGATTCATAAATTGATTCGTGCTGATCTGCTAAACAGCTTTAGTAAATTAAATTTGTATTGAACTGTTTGACAGGCTTGAGGAGCTGCAAGTACTGGATATAAAGTTTCTATATGGCTGTTCAAGGCCTACAATTGTAGTCCTTTACCAGGTATTTTGAGATAATAACTATTGGCTTAGAATCGTAATGATATAGAAGACTATTAGCCGCAATAGATACTTTGCTTGCAGTTTCTGCCTTGGTTTAATCCAGTTATTGATGCTAAGCAATGTGGAACAATAGATCGTGTTGTTTTGTAATAGCTCTTCGGGGAAAAGAGTATAACATGGTTGAATCATCTTGCAGGATAATAAAGATGCCCGTCATGTCAAAACATATGAGGTTTCCTTAAAGGACAAAGATTTTGTCGAGGGACCATGGTCCCAGAACAATCTTGATAATGGGGCTGACTTGCTAATACCTGTTCCACCACCACTATCTGGAGTCATAATTGTTGGTGAGGAGACAATTGTGTATTGTAGTGCTACTGCCTTCAAAGCGATCCCCATCAGACCCGTAAGTACCTTAGACACCATAGTTTTTGCCTCGAGGCCCGCCTCTCTTTTGAGAAAATGGAAGTGGCGCTGAAAGGGCCCTAATGATAATGATATAGTCCCTTTTTCTGGGATACTGTCTTAACTTTTTTGACCTCCCTGATGCATGCTTCCAGTCAATAACGAGAGCTTATGGAAGGGTGGATGCTGATGGTTCCAGGTATTTGCTTGGTGATCATGCAGGACTTCTCCACCTACTTGTTATCACCCATGAGAAAGAGAAGTGAGTGACTGTTCTTTCTTTCTTTCCACGTCCTATTCTGTGGTGCTTTTTATAGTTTTTCTGTTATCTTCAGTTTCATTTGTCCTTTAGCGTCCTCGTATAAAATTGACACAGTGGAGAGAACATTATGCTCTGCTGCTGCTGCTCTTATTGACTCTTATGTCACTGTAGGACCCAGTATTCACCACAGCTCGCTTCTCGTACTTCTACCTGCCTCACCCCAAAAGAAGACACGCGGTTACTATTTTTTACTTGTAGAAATAGTCATTAGTAACTGAACGATTTCATGTTTCTTTGTGGACGAACCTATTGTTTGGATGTGGATGAATGTTGTGGGACACTTGGAATTGAATGTGGTGCACTTCAATGCACCTGTAGTTTGGTAGTTCATTGTTGTTATCATTATGCTTTACTGGAATAACCTGGGGTTGTGTATGATAAGTGATAATGCTAATCAACTCATTGTGCTCTGCTTTCTCTTGTAGAGTAACTGGACTTAAAATTGAACTCCTGGGGGAGACATCTATTGCATCTACTATATCTTATCTGGATAATGCTTTTGTTTACATTGGTTCAAGCTATGGAGATTCACAGGTATGCTTAATGTCTATTGTTTTTTTCTAGATTTTTATTTTTCTTTTTATACTGGTAATGTGAAGTCAAGAGTGAGCAAACTTCTGAAAAGAAAATATATCTACTGAATAATGTATTTCCTAGTAGGTTTCGACAAGTTTGAATTGAATCGTTGGATTCTGTAATTTTGACTGCAGATTGGCCCAGTTACACATGAACGTCAATTATTTCTCTTTGATGAGTATTTTACTTAATATGCTACTGGGTTGCCTTATGAAATGGTGTTTTAATTGCTTTTTAGCCTTCTTTGATGTGACTGTAATGTATTCCAAGTCTACTGCCAAATTTCTCACACTATATTCTTATTAATTTCTTGTGGTCTCACCGTGTGAGAAGTGATTTCTATAATGGTATTTTGTATTGTCTTTTGTACATCAAGAAATGATCGTTTGATTTCTTAGCTTTGAAATAGTATACATCTTCATGGGATTATTCTTCAGTTTTCTATATCGTAATTGTTCTCTCTTCTGGTCAATTTTCAGATCATCTACCAAATCGCTGACTCTTGAAAATGGTGTGATGCAGCTTATAAAATTGAACTTACAGCCTGATGCCAAAGGATCATATCTGGAAGTCCTGGAAAGATACATCAATTTGGGTCCAATTGTAGATTTTTGCGTGGTTGACCTTGAGAGACAAGGCCAAGGGCAGGTTGTAACTTGCTCTGGTGCGTATAAGGATGGTTCTCTTCGTATTGTTCGTAATGGTATAGGGATCAATGAACAGGTCATTGCTCTCTTCTTTTCGTTATGCAATTCGCTTCTTGGATCCCTGGCTCTCTTGAAGTGGTCTGATATCTGAAATTGACCTTGTAGGCCTCAGTAGAACTTCAAGGTATCAAAGGAATGTGGTCCTTAAGATCTTCTACTGATGATGTATATGATACTTTCTTGGTCGTAAGCTTTATTAGTGAGACAAGGATTCTGGCAATGAATATGGAGGATGAGTTAGAAGAAACAGAGATAGAAGGCTTTGATTCTCAAGTGCAGACTCTGTTTTGCCATGATGCTATGCACAATCAACTTGTACAGGTGTTTTTCCACTCTTCGGCTCCATCATATCCCTAATTGTTTCTACTTCCTTTTGGATTAAAATTCTATTGGACGCTATACTACTGGGTTACCAAAGTGACCATGTTATTTGATGGCATTTGATATGTATTTTATGACGTGGTTTTGCAGCTTTACCTCTTGTTAAATTCTGTTTTAAGTTTCTAACAATTACTCAATTGGCATATTCTGGAATTCATCCTCTTGAAACTTTTAATTTAAACTTTTGTGTGTGTGCAGGGGGTTTTTTTTTTTTTTTGGGGGGGGGGGGGGGGGTTTCAGGGATCTCGAAGGCACTATCAACTTGCATTTTGATAGTCATCATTAATTGCACATGCTTTATGATGTTCCATGGAAATTGTGGCGTGTTTTTCTTTACAAAGTTTTTCCATTAGTGGAGCTGGAATGCTGAAGTTCAAATTAAATCCTGATTTTATGTGGCCCGCAGCTCATAGTTGTTACCATTTTTGCCATTATCTGCATCACAAAGCCCATATCCTTTCTGAGTTTGTCTTGTGAATTCAACTTTTCTTGGCAGAAATTGGGGTCAGATATTCTGTCTACTATGTTCTTTCATGCATATTGCATGATCTCTCTAGTGATGAAAAGATGACCTGAAGATGAAACCCCTTGGGATTGTTGCCCTTGAAGTGCTCATGTTTTAGAATCCAATCCGTCACAAAACTCTCTTTCAGAAATTCATAATAGCATTTGAAATAATGGAAGTTTGCCCCAATTTCCTTTTTCTTTCTGCCATATGTCTTCCTCTAGTTCATGGGCTATTATAATTGAGCACCATAATCAAAGGTTGCATTTTGATCGTTAAGTACTCAAGTAGACCTGTCCTGCTGTGAAATCGCTGTGATCCTGCATCTATTTATATACTGCTGATAGATCATATTCAATGTTGTTGTCTGATTGGTATCGTAACAGGTTACTTCAGGCTCAGTAAGGCTCGTCAGTTCTATATCGAGGGAGCTGAGACATGAGTGGAGAGCCCCTTCAGGATATTCCATTAATGTTGCCACTGCTAATGCGACCCAGGTCAGTTTGCGAATCAGTTCTCTTATTCAGTGTGATTTTCAAATTATGATGTTGTCAAGTTGTTTTTGGGACTTTGCCAATACAAAAGGTTCTTTAGTATACACTACAATGCAATTGCACCAACTAGTTTCTTAAAAAACTCACTGTTGGAACCGTTGGTGGACCCACGTACTTTGGAGCCTGTCCCTTCTCTCTTCATGTATCGTTGTCGTGCAAATTAAAGGATGTGCACTTAAGGAAGAACTGTGGAAAAATATTCTATGTATAGTCTTTCAAGGCATGCTTTTCCATGCTGTTCGTGTAATCATAGGTGCTGGATTTTCATGTATCCATGCTTCCGCACCTTGCGTAACAAGGAAGTGAAATGACAGAATTTCTGGGGATTAATCCCTGACCTATTTGTGTACTATGGAACAAAGTGAAACATTTCATTCCTTATCGGGGTACATTGGTTGTTTCTGTGGCCTCTTCCTCACGGGTATTCAGAGAGAGAGGCATCGAGTGTGTACTTGGTTTTCGTTTTCTTCCTTAATGGAGGGATCTGTGCGCCCCTTCTTGTATTGTTCTATTATGTCATTTTTATAGAAGTACTCTTTCTATCCAACAGAAGTTAGTAAGCTGGTTTTACCTAAAAAGAAGAATCCCAAAAGCTTAGTTATTGGATTCTTTTGCTACAGTTAGTTGAAGCTTCAAATTGTCTTAACCCCTAAAAGAAGTCTTCTCGTGAATCACTGCAAATCAAGATGAAATCTTTTCACCACTCTGTATGAGGGCTGGTGGAAATTGGCATAAGCATAGATAGAATGTCAAATCACTCGCGTCCTAGGATCCAGGCTACTCACTTGTGATCGCTGGCAATCCAGCGGCTTAATATATTTAGCCTCTTTGTTGTCGTTGACGCCTGGTTGCTTAGGAGGAATCCCTTCATGGTATTCAGAGGTGCTGCATACCATGTGTTCTTGATTTGTTTGTGTTTTCTTTTTTCCTAGGAGAATCCAGCCTTCGATTTTGTACCTTTTTTTTGCTTATTAAATAAATTTCTCGTTCTCCGAATAGCTAAAACCAACTAAATCTACTTGATGCACATTTGATTTTAATTAAATTAGCTGGATATTGTATTTTGAGAATGATAGCACTTGTCAAACCCAGTTGAATCAAGACTGTTGTGAACCAGTCTTTATTTTGTTGGATAAAACTCTTAACAAACGTAAGTGGTCTTTTGGAGATTGTAACATACGCAATATGTGTGGGCCTATAAGGATTCAAGAGCTGGGTTTTGATCTCTGAACAAAACAATCGCCATAACTGGTGGAGCCAATGCTGCAAGTTATTTTGCATTTTGTTTGCAGTACTTATGGTTGAGCCCATTGTGTGTTTGCAGGTTTTGTTGGCCACTGGCGGTGGACATCTCATTTATTTGGAAATTGGCGATGGAGTTTTGACTGAAGTAAAACATGCACAGTTGGAGCATGAGATTTCTTGTCTTGACATAAACCCCATTGGTCAATATCTCAATTCTAGTCAGCTCGCTGCAGTTGGGATGTGGACGGACATTAGTGTTAGGATATATTCTCTTCCAGATCTTAATCTAATTACTAAGGAGCATCTGGGAGGAGAGATTATTCCTCGCTCAGTTCTTCTATGTTCATTTGAAGGGGTAAGACACAACTTATGTTGCTTTGCTTACACATGTATCCATTTTTTCACATTCTGCAGATTATTTCTCTGGCTAGCTTTACGTTTTTATATAGCGGTTGGAGCAATTCAGGGTGCATGGGATCAAATCGCATTTCACAGTTGTGGTATTGGTGTTGCAAATGTTTATTTTGTCGCATTAATCACAATGATTTTTTTAAGGGATCATAGATTGCTTTTAAACATTATATATTTGTAAAAACTTAAATGAAAATCCATTCAATGAATTACTTCTCCTACCTCTTTGGTAGTTTTATCTTATAAATACATTTATAAATATGTTTCATTAATAAAATATGGTGTATGTGCATTATGGAAATCATTACAAGAGTATCATTACGTATGGCCGCTATGTAAAATCTAGCTTAAAAGCTGTTATGTATCGATCATTAACCTTCATCTGAGTCTATAGTGGAGTGTTGATTGGGCGAGGGTCGCTGTGACTGCTTGATGTACTTTTCTCTGGTCAATTGTGTTAACATTGTTATGATCTGTCCACAGTATGTAGCCATGGTTGTTTTAAGCCTGTACTGATTCTTTTACAGATATCTTACTTGTTGTGTGCTCTTGGCGATGGGCATCTTTTGAACTTCATAGTGAACATGAGTACTGGTGAGCTAACAGACCGGAAGAAGGTGTCCCTTGGTACACAGCCAATTACACTGAGGACATTTTCATCCAAGAATACAACCCACGTATTTGCTTCCTCGGATCGGCCTACTGTGATATACAGCAGTAATAAGAAGTTGCTTTACAGCAATGTGAATCTTAAAGAAGTTAGTCACATGTGCCCTTTCAATTCAGCTGCGTTTCCAGACAGGTATGGCTGGTTGTTAACTTGTGCATTATATTTCATATACATTTTGTAGTCTCCATTCATTAGACGAAAATTTAGAAGGGAAAAAAAAAAAAAAAAGAAATATGGAAAGTGAGGAAAGACGGCCACAGAGTGTGGCTGGTGTAGAGTCAGATTATCTAAAATCTGGTTAAAATAATGTGTAACAACAGGGGAAGACAAACTCTAGCTGGAGAGAGACCGGGGGGCCTAATGTTTTTAGTTCTTCATTTCTGGTTTCTTTGCTTTTATGTACTTGAGAATATCTTGTCCTTATGATATGAAAGTTCTTTCTCTTAATGATGTTTCTTTTTTGATAAACAAAAGTATGGAGTATCTTGCCACTGGGCCAAGTTTGGTTCTTGTGAAGATGGTTCACTTCATTATTTGAACGCGTGTATTTGACTGCCTGTATTTATCATAGTTAGTTAAATACGGTATGGGAATTAAACAATATATGATAGATATGTTTATTATTTGATTTTGTTTGTGAAAATTTTGCTCTAAAGTTCGACAACTTAGAAAAATGTATATGGATGTATTGATGTCTAAAACAACTCTTTTCAAAATATGAACGGAGTGGCGAGTTATATAGTTCGATCTATTTGACTTTGTTTGATAGTGTTAGCCACAATAGCTGTAGCAGGAAGCATGACACATAATAAATGATAGGCTATAAGTAAATAGTTTAAGAATTGAAGTGACAAATTTAGCAAATATAAAACATGGATACTTAATTTAGGTATAATTTGATTATTTTTAATTAATTGTTTGTTTTTTAAACAGGAAAAATCTGGACATGTGTTATAAGACATGTATTATGCTATCTCATGTATGTTAACGTATTTAAATTATTATACATAAGAGCCCTTTTTCAAAGGAAATTTTTTTTTATACCCCTTAAAATCCCCTTAAAAGGGTTAGAATACTGATTTACTTTCTCAAAGGAAAATTTAATTTCTCAAAGGAAAATTACATATATGTGTTATATATGTTTTTTAACTAACTAGGGTATGTATCAATACTGTTTGATAGTTGACGATGAAACCAATCCAATGTAACCAAGTTCGTAGGAAATTCACTTCACTTTTAAAGTTTGAATTTACTTCACAAACCATATCATAGAGTAAAATAGAGGATGATATGTCGTATAAAATTGTGTTGAGCCATGTGTTACGTGTATGCTTTTTTGATCATTTACGTGTATGGTGCTTTACTTATTTTAACAAATTCACTTCACTTTTAAAGTTCGAATTTACTTCACAAACCATATCATAGAATAAAATAGAGGATGATATGTCGTATAAAATTATGTTGAGCAATGTGTTACGTGTATAGTTTTTTGATCATTTACGTTTATGATGTTTTACTTATTTTAACATTTTAAGATGTGTAACTATTTATTTTGATTGAATTTAAATGTGTAAATATTACCACCCATCAAAGAAATATAAAATTTATAATTTTACAGCATTCATTCCATTCTTTTCTTAAAAGTAATATACGTAAAAGCGAAAGCAATCTTTTTGACTTATTATGCAACTTCTACAACACCCTGCTTCCATATCATTGCGAACCACAATTTGATTTCATGAGTCATGTAAATTTCAGTTGAATCATCTTAGAATTGTAGTGGCAGCTTGTCTATGCTTCTTTCATTTTGATTTATTGCATGGCAGCTTGGCTGTGTTAACAATGATTAGTGGACATTTTCTATGGATTCCTCATTAACCCACGGTTTCATTTGGGTTCTCTTTTGAAACTTCTGTGTTCATGGCAGCGTGGAATTCTTCATTAGAACTTATTGCTTCAAGGCAGTTGGTTTATGACTTCAAGTGCTTTTTAGGACCACTAAATAAGAAGCTAGTTGGATTTTTGGATATGTTTTCTCATCAACTTTTGCTTAATGATGGCCAGTAAAATGGAATCAAATAAAGGCTATAACATTATGGTATGGGTGTTATATTATAGATTTGAGCTACCCGTTATGGCTGACTATTACATTATGTTATTTTGTAACAGCCTCCACAATGCATGAAAATTATGTTTATTTATTCAAACATATTTATAAATGTATTTATATGTTTAAACACTCTCAAAGGGGTATGCAACTAATGACTATAAAAGCTATTTATGCAACTTGTCCACAAGTATGAAAGCTTAAAGGCAACTTATGTTATCTTAAAACTCAAGGTGGTTTTCATGATGGCACCATGCTTTTGCAGTACTGCATTTTGCTACATGAACATGAAGCGGAATCTGATTCTGTAGCCAATAGATTTGAACATCCTAAACTCTAGGTGGACTTGTAAATTTATTTTATTTTCATGGTGGTCCCGGTTTGCCTTTTCTTCTGTCAACAGCCTTGCTATTGCGAAAGAGGGTGAACTTACAATTGGCACTATAGATGACATACAAAAACTCCACATCCGTTCAATCCCACTTGGAGAGCATGCTCGGCGTATCTGTCACCAGGAACAGACTCGTACTTTTGCCATATGTAGTTTGAAATACAGCCAAGCCAGTGCAGAGGAATCTGAAATGCACTTTGTACGTTTGTTAGATGACCAGACGTTTGATTTCATATCGGCATACGCTCTTGACACATACGAATGTGGTTGCTCCATATTAAGCTGTTCCTTCGCAGATGATGCCAATGTATACTACTGTGTTGGGACAGCATATGTTTTACCGGAGGAAAATGAGCCCACTAAGGTAGCTTTTTGTGCTTCTTCATCTTCTTTGTATTACCTTTCCGTGTTCTAATCTGATTTCTTTTGTTTCTTTTGGCTTGTCCTCTAACTTTGAATACTGCTGTGTGTGTATATATATATATATATATACAATGAACCTTCCTCCATGGAAACAGTGCCCATGCGGGGTAGGTACTTGGATAGGAGCAAAGTTGACTGTAATTATGCCCTTTGGCAACTTGGGGCTGTAAAGGTCCCAAGTTTGACTTAGGTCATGACCGTTATGGGAAGGTTGGCATGGGTTTACTTTTCCATACAGGCAGGTAAAGAACCTACTCAACCCACTGAGACGTCTTATGGTGGATCAAGTCGACCCAGGTCACAGGTTGGATCAGATCTAGATGGGTTTATGTGGTGGTTTAGGTAAACTTAGACCGTGGGTCATTTCTTTAACTTTTCTTTTACAGAGATTGTAACGTGGTGTTGTGTTAGAACAGCATTTTTTTTTTGACTCAAAATCATGTCTTTTTCATTGCCATTCATATTCCTCATAAAGCTCCTTATCCCGTAAACCCGAATCTCCTCCTCCCTGCTCCCTGCAGACCCCAATTTTTAATCTCTCTCCTGTTTTTCCCTTTACCAATCCCTCTCCTTATCCCAATCACTCACCTGCATTTTTCTCTTTCTTCTCTGTCATTGTTTTTGAGAGTTAACTGAAAGAGCCACTGCTCCTCCGCTACCAGTGACCATTGCCCATTGCTCTGCTCTGAAATGCCAGGTGAGCGGTGTGCCACTGCTCCTCCCTCTCTTGAGTTTTGATGTTTGACAATGGTCTGAAACAAGGCCCTTTGTGTTGACCTGGGTCAAGGCCAACAGATTTCGATCTGTAAGCAAGCCTCTTTATTGTTGATCTAGTTTTACTTCAATGCAACTAGGAGACAAGTCAAACTACTGGGTCAAATGCATCCCGGAGCTCAGCTTGTTGGATATCCCCTGCATGGGAATGGATGGTAGGGTAAAAGAGGAGGCGGGGAGGGGAGGGAAAGGGAGGTTAATTTGTACCCTTGCTTGGGAGTGTTTGAGAGGTGCGAGGAAGGGATGGGAGGGAATTTGTTTTATGAGTAGCTAGAAGTGTTGTTCAATATTGCTACTTTGCTTTGTAAAAATGAGGAGATAAGTGGAAGGTCAGCTGAAGAGAGAAAAAAGGTGGAATCTTTTAGGTTTTTTGTTATAATTGTTGAACTTTTAGCCTCTGATTCAACCCTTTAACCTTCGTGTGATAAAGAAGCTCTAAATGAGCAGTAGCAGAGGGCATGGACTCAGATTGCAATGGTAGAAGTGAGGTGTCTTCTACTTTGTATAACGGGTCATGACAATATCCTGGGTTTTCTAAAGGGAACTTAAATTAAGTTTCAGCATGGGAATTCATAAATTTGTTTTAACAGATACAATATAGTATAAATGTCTTATTGAGGTCATCAAAAGCTACTGTTTTGTGAAGTTACGGCTTGCTGAACACTGTTATCCATGGAAGAGGGTCAGTTCCTTTCTTAACCTGCCAAACAGGGGTAAACAGCTTACCGTGTTCCTGTCGACCCCCTAAACCCAAAGCAAACTAGAACGTTGCTAGTTATTCGTTAGCAATACTATTTAAGGTGCTCATTCATTGGGATCCTTGAACAACCTTTGAGTACCGTTGAAATGATCAAACAAGTGTTACTCATGTTGAGCCTAATCATTCATTACTAGCTTCTAATACAATCTATTCCTGCTGCTTCATTGTGTCTGCATGTGTGCATGCATGCATGCAGGCAGCTGGGGAGTGCAATTTCATTTTGCATGTCCTTAAAATCTTGCATTTCAGTAAGTTTATGACTTACCATACAGAATTCTCCTTACAACAACAACAGCAAACCTAGTGCCTGAAAGGCTTCCGTCGAGGCAAGGTCTAGAGAGGGCGAAACTTATGCAGCCTTACCACTACGGGGTGCTGCTCCTTGTGTGTTCTTATGAGCTTAGCAAAGTGTGGAGAGCTGCTATGTTTGGAGTCTTCTCTTTCTCTGCACTTCACTTCACTTCCCTTCCCTTCAGAACATCTTACCTGTATAACATGCGGAAATGGTGTCTCTAGGACACAAGTTCCAAGTTTCCAATGCCCTAATGCCATATACTTGTCCATAAATAAGGGAGGCGGAGCGGGGGGAAAGAGTTATAAATTTTGTTCTGGAAAAAGTTCCCTCTGAGTTCAGAATAAGAGTCTATCGACGTTGAGCCCTCAAGTCAAGACGTCCAAATCCCAACCGCAATTACATAGCCAAGAAAATGTTCCCGTTCTATGTGTTCATGTCTAGGTACACTTGTGAGTATCGTACTTGAAAAAAGTAGTTCCCCCTTCTGTCTCACTTACCTCCTCTGAAAGTCTGTAGATTATTTCTGCATAAATTTTTCTTTTGTTTCGTCTGTCCCATGCTGCTTGTGTCTATGCTTTGTGGCAAATTTACCCATTTTGTAGCAGTACAAGGAAAGCTTAGGGCTTGGTATCATTTTTTATTTGCAGTGTTTTGAATTTGGGTAAGTTAAAAACCCAGTTTTGAAAGCTATGTTGTGGTGTTTTGATGCCCAGTTTTTAGTTTTCACATTTTTATTTTTCACTTGAGTATGACAAAAATTGATGACAAAAACCAAAATTAAGAAACATTTTCAAAATACAATTTTTAGTTTATGTAAAACCAGAACTTGCAAGCAAAAAACGATCCCAAACAGCCGTTACCTTTTCCATGGCATTGATTTTGTTTTCTATGGACAATGTAGGGACGAATACTAGTCTTCGTTGTGGAGGATGGAAAACTACAGCTAATTGCTGAAAAGGAAACTAAAGGCGCAGTGTACTCCCTAAATGCTTTCAACGGAAAGTTACTTGCTGCCATCAATCAAAAAATTCAGCTTTACAAGTGGATGCTTCGAGATGATGGTAGCCGTGAATTGCAGTCAGAATGTGGACACCATGGGCACATACTTGCTCTCTATGTGCAAACTCGTGGTGATTTCATTGTTGTTGGCGATTTGATGAAGTCAATTTCACTGCTAATTTACAAGGTATGAGTCAGGATAACTGGCATCCCGGAACATGCGATAGTTCACCATGGAATCAAGTAAGGTGGTTGCGTATCATAACGGTTGTTGCACATCAAACTTTGAGCCGGCCGTCCCATTACTTCACTGATACAATGTCTTATGTGACACTCATAACTCTGTGAATGTTGCACGTTCGTTTGTTAAAATATATGCGTAAATGTATTTACACATCGACACCATTGAGAGGTATAAAAATTAATGATCCGACTATTTATTCAAATTTTCAAGATAAAATGTATGAAAGAAACTTGTTCTCCATTAGATACCCACCTCCATCAATGTGACCGTTCTCTAACTCTTGCAAGACCCTACTTCAACGACATCTTGATTGCGACCACGGACCACCCGAGCTGATTAAATGCTTCCTGTTATAATCTAAGTCCCCCCACCCCCTCTCTGCGGATAATGGGTTGGATTACCTGGATCAAAAATGGAAGTCACTGCACTTCATTTGTCAAAAGAAAACAGGGGTTTGGGTTGAAAACTGTCCATCTATGTATTTCGTGTTATTTTGTTAAAAATTTTCTTTCTTTTTTTTTTGTCCTCCAGCACGAGGAAGGTGCTATTGAGGAGCGAGCCCGGGACTATAATGCAAATTGGATGTCAGCTGTCGAAATACTTGATGATGATATTTACCTTGGTGCGGAAAATAATTTCAATCTCTTTACAGTCAGAAAAAACAGTGAAGGAGCAACTGACGAGGAACGAGCCCGTCTTGAAGTAGTCGGGGAGTACCACCTTGGCGAATTCGTCAACAGGTTTCGACATGGGTCTCTTGTCATGCGCCTCCCCGACTCCGAGGTGGGTCAAATTCCGACCGTCATATTCGGGACAGTTAACGGCGTTATCGGGGTCATCGCCTCACTTCCCCATGACCAGTACGTCTTCCTCGAGAAACTACAGTCAAACTTGAGAAAGGTCATAAAGGGGGTGGGCGGGTTAAGCCATGAGCATTGGCGTTCGTTTTACAGCGAGAAGAAGACAGTAGATGCAAGGAACTTTCTAGATGGTGATCTTATCGAATCCTTCCTCGATCTAAGCCGTACTCGTATGGAAGAGATTTCAAAGGCGATGAATGTTTCTGTGGAGGATCTCTGCAAGAAAGTCGAGGAGTTGACGAGGCTCCATTAACCACGCCCACAAAACCAAAGCTGCCTCGGTATATTTCTGATCACTCCTCTTTTTGGTTCCCGTGCTCATTCTATATTAACGCTGAGCATCAACCCAATTAGTTAAAAAGAACTCTTTTGTCTCTTTGGGAGTTTCCGAATTCTAATGCTCGAACCCTCAGAGAGCCTCGTAAGAAGCCATGTGTATACTCGAAATGGTGAACCGTCATTGGAACTAGAATATCGAGGAACTGGTGACAAAGGGCTTTTGGCAAATGGTGTTGTACTATGATTCATTTCTTCCCTGTTCATCCTTTGCTTTTATATGTGGTTGCTTCTATATTTGCGGGTGTTGCATAGCTTTTTGTGTTTGCAATTCGGATTTCTCTCAGTAATTTTTTTTGTCATGTTTGGGTAGTTTTATGACTTGTCATGCTCGGGTCTGGTTTTAGTTACAAATTTATAACATTTGGACGCACAAGGTCAAGTTGTTTTTGCACCAGATGAACCCTAAAACTCAATGTGAATTATGGGCATGGCTACATGTAATCATCTAGCTCACAGGAGGCTCTGTTTGTTTTGATGGAAGTGAGTTTCTATCATTTTGTTGTCACTTTATCTATGGTTGGAAACTCTTTTCTTTATGGAACTTGATTTTCCGCTGCTATATCACGTTATATATGTCATTTTAACCTCTACTTGACTGAATGTGAATTCCTTGCAAATTTGGATAATAGCATTGTTTTGCTCGACAAGATGAATGAAAATTTAAATATGAATGTTGAGGGTAAAGTTTCAGAAGCAAAAGGTTTCTGAGTCTCCATTTGTTGGAGGGGCATCTCTCCTTTATCAACCACAATGAATATGCTTTGGCATTCTGCTGATGTCGGTTTCTTTATCTGTGATCATGATAGAAAGATGCCCTTAGCTGCATCGAGACAGTTAAATAATGCTCCTATTATTGTTGCCGAGGCAGTCATGGCCAAAGATGCCATGTTCTACGCTAAACGGCCCAGTGCTTAACGAATTATCCTAGAGGATGACAATGAGGTGATTATCAGGGCAACAACAGGCTCATACTCACTCGTGCAGGCATCATCACTATTAATGAAGATATTCGTTTATTGAGCCATCAACGTGTCGAAGTCTCTTTCAGTCACTGTTGTAGACAAGCTAATAGGCTGACAAATTGGCTGGAGTACTAGGGTCATGAGGGTTCTAGTATTTTTGTGTAGGATTGTATTCCACATGGAGCCCTCCTCTCCCATGTTTGGGCTAATGTCTTAAGGAGCTCTATCTTTACCATTCTAAAAAAAATAAAAAAAAATGACCATGAATATGAAATTATTTTCCTCTTCCAGGGGGAAATTGACTTTCCCTCGATGAAAGAAGAAAGTTTTCTTTTAAAATTGGAAAAACATTTCCCTTGTAATCTAGTGTAACTTGATTTATTTTAGCTTTGACTTGGTCAAATGTTAATATAATATAGATTTATAGAATGAAATTATTTTGTTTAAATAGAAAGGCAAAAAGTTTGGTAGAAAGAAAGTATTGTTAATTGAAAATATTTTGTAAGGAATAACTTTTTATTAGGTAAATATTCTCTGTTAACCCAAATAGATCCTTAATTTTATACTACTACACAAATTTCAAAAAATAATACTCGAAAAGTGATGTGGTGACTAGGGCTGGACAGCCCGGTCCCTAGCTCGTGTACTGTTGTTTCCGAACCTAAAAGGTTTAAATTACACGATATATTACCCGCCTTGATATTCATGACAGACATGTATACCTAAATTGTACCTGCAACGTACTTCGTGCACACTCCAGAGGGACTAGGACAACAAGTAACGAGCTTTATATGCTTTATTTTCTTCTCTTTGACAATGACAATTGATTGCTCTTGACAAAGTCAATACCCTAATTGCTCTCGTTGAATCTGTTTTTAGTTACACTCTTTTCAGCTTGGTTTATCAAGCATAGTATATTGCTCAAACGCTTTTCAACTACAGTGTTAATTATATAAGTATTCATTCAAAATTTTGCAAATGAAAAGGCCAACTTATGAGTAGAGGGATTTTGTTTTTCATCACATAGCTAGGCCTTGCTAAAATATCGTAAAACCCACGTGGTAATATCTAAATTTCAATTCTTTGGGAATAGGGGAGAAGAATCGCTACTTTATATTAATTCTGATAGAAAAAGATCATTAAAAAGCATGAGGCATTATCAAGACATTACACAGTTTATGTTTTCCACCAAGAATTTGATCGTTGGGAACTCAAAAAGATCCAACTAATTGATTTGAAAATCAAGATGACTAGGAACCTAGATACAACAACAACAACAATAGTCCCAGTGCCATAGGGGCTCCCGCACGAAGCAGAGTCTGAGGGGTGGATGTGCGCAACCTTCCCCCTTCTGGGTGGAAGAGAGGTTGTTTCCGAGGACCCCCATCCTGAAGATCGAGTCATTATGAGAACATGGTATCCTGGAAACCATGGAAGCCACAAAGCATCAGCTTAAGACACCGTGTTAAACTAGCAGCATAAAATATACCCCACAGAAGACAACTACAAGGCACATAGTAAAGCAAATAGTACATGGCCAATAATAGACGAATAATCGGGAAGCAACTAAACAGCAGATAAGTGCACTACCTGGAGTTATGACTGCCTAAAAATCTAAAACTACCAGTCACTCTTCGCACTTCTTTACGCTAGCACATCCGTTACCCCTATGCTAGCCCTCTATCGTGCTCTATCTAAGGTCATCTCCTCCCTTAGGTTTAGGTGGGTTAGGTCGTGTCGGATTGTCTTCAGCCAGCTCCTCTTTGGCCTGCTCCTCCCTGTTCTGCCTATCATAGTATGTAGCTGTTCACACCTCCTGACTGGAGCTGTAGTCGGTCTCCTGCTAACATGTCCAAACTATCTCAAGTGGTGCTCTCTCAATTTATCCTCGATCAAGGCTACACCTAATTTACCTCTGATTACATCGTTCCTGATCCTATCCTTCCTTGTGTCGCCACACATCCAGCGCAGCATCCTCATTTTTGCCACCTTCATCCTCTGTGTTTGATGTTGTTTCATTGGGCGACACTTTGCCCCATACAATATAGCCGGTCTCACTACTGTCCTGTAGTATTTTTCCCTTTAGCTTTAGCGGAAACTTTCTATCACAAAGCACCCTAGATGAATAATTAGAATTTGATTCAAACTCAATTGACCCGCACAATCCAGATAGTTTATTCCTTTGCAAATGTCATATGACTTAAAGATCGAAATGATCCAAACATATTGACTTTGCTAGACTCAAAATTGACTTGGATCATTTCGATCTTTAGGTCAATTCCTGAGATGACCAAAATGAATTTGCTAGACTCAAAATTGACTTGGATCTAACCCAACCGAGCTAATCCAAAGTCCGAAATGACCAATTGATTGACCCAAAACCCGAAACAATTCAACCGATTAACCCACAAATCAAGATGACTTTAATCCAAATGGTCCAATCTAACTTAAGCCCAACTTTAGTTTGACACAACCGAAGATAACCAAATCCGATTATCATGAGAGCAAGATATTTTGAGCCTAAAATAAACTAACTCGACTTAAACCCAGCACAAATTATAAAATGAACCAACCATTTAACCCTAAAACCACAAATGACTTGAATTTAAACGGACCCACTAAACTCAAATCCACCCAATTACCTTAATTCATGATAACTCAAACTCTTATTAAATTATAATTTCATAGTCCTCAAATTGCAATTGTTTTTCTTCCCAAAAAAAAAAAAAAAAAAAAAGAACTGCTGTTGTCAAACATTGTCTAGAAAGCAACTTATAACAAAATGTAAAGGTTTTTTTTATAAAAAAACTAAAAATCACCTAGATTTTAGGTGTAGTTTTAAAAATTATCTAGATTTTATAATTTCTTAAAAAATTGCCTAAATTTTTTAATGTCACATCTTAACTTTAACGCCATTGACGACCGTTAATTTTTTCTGATGTGACATTTAAAAAGTATTGTTTAAAGATATAAATTTATTTTATCTATGTTTTACAAATTTTATTGATATTTAAAATATCTTTTAAACATTTAAAAATTATTTTATATGTGATTTAAACTTAATTTTTTTAAAAATCTATATCAATAAAAATTAACGAATATTTAACAACATTAATATTAACGTGTAACATTGAAAATTTTATAAAGTTTAGGTCATTTTTTAAAAAATTAATTAAAATTTAAATAATTTTTAGTAAAAAACACAAGCGTCAAACAAAGAGCCCTAACACCGACCTTAACCATCCCGTCACTCAATCCTCTCTCTCTCTCTCTCTACACCCACTGGAGCTTCCGTACAACCTTGCGCTCAGCGTCGAACACCTTCAGCCCGCCGGCAACTGACTGAAGGTACCTTCTCTCTCTCTCTTTCTCTCTCTGTCAATTCGCTTTGGGATGGAAATTCTTTTGGTATGTAACAATGGTATTAGAACCATTGATCCTCGGATCGATTAGGAGCTCGGTTTGGTATGGGACGGACCCTGCTCCGTAGTCTAGCTCAGTCAGGTATGGGACGGGCCATGCTGTATGACTGTACTTGACAAGCCACATAAAAAGGGTATCTAGGACTACCTAAAGTACTGTGAAGCCGTCTGCAGGAGAAAAAGGGCTACTTACTTGGAGGGAAGCTGTCGAGGACGACGGTTGTGGAGCGTGGTGGTTTGATACAAGTCAAAAAAATAGGAGAAAAATAGAATCCTACATTGGTGGACTAGAAGAAAAAAGAATACCAATTTATATATTTAAAGAGATACTCCACCTATTGCGAATTGGCTTTGGGATGGAACAGACTTCCTTTAGTATGTAACACTTGTTGAATTTCATTGGGCCTTTAGAACCATCTCATAGAGTTGATGTATATAAGATTCACTTATATGTGGTTCCACTCTAAAACTAATTGGTACCAGGTGGAGTAATCCATTAGGCTTTTATGTTAGTGTCTTCTTTTATAGAACTCCTATGCATGATTCATATTTAACTGACATGAGTTATTAACGTTCTCTCTCTTTCTCTCTCCGGTAATTTGTAGCTTCGGAATTTATCTGTATGTCCATGAAAGGGGCCTCGCCTCTGTTTATAGTTGATCGATTTTTTTGGCCTCGTTTTCTTTTTTTCTGTGCAATATTTGTGCTTACTAGTAGGACTCTGGCTGTCTTGCTAGGCAAATGAGTTTTAATTCTGTTCAAATTGGTTATTTATTTTTTCTTTTATTTGATGTGGTCCCTAATGTTTTTAAGTTTGTTCAAATTGGTCCCTTGTCTTTTTCTTTTGTCAAAATGGTTTCTAATGTTGTATTTTATGACTAAATTGGTCCCTCAGATTTTAAATTTTTATCTAATTTTGGTCACTTGGGGGAAGATTTATTTAGCCATAAGCAAAATATTAGGGTTCATTTGAACAAAAGAAAAATGAGGGATTAATTTGAACAAAGTTATAAACATTACGGGTCATTTCGAACAAAAGAAAATATGATGGACCAATTTAACCACATTTAAAAGCATCGGGACCAGGCAAAGTCATATGTATGTTTGGAGGCAAATAAAATATACAAGCTTATTTGCTTCCTTTGGAGCAGAATTTTCTTTGTTTCGTTGTGGCCATTGGGTAATTTGGGTTGGGGAACAAGTGAGTATTGGGTGCCTGTGTCCTTGTAAACTATGATGATTTACAAAAATATGGCTACTATTACTAATACCAAATATTTTAGAAGTTTAAGTAGTTAGGTATATTTGTCCTTCCTTCGACCAAGGAGGGCAAATATGGTAGAAAAGAATGCTATGATTTTTAAAAACCAATGCGTACCAATTAATTTCTTATGGGAAAATGTAGTCTTTTTAGAAGCTCCTTGGATAAAGAGTTCTGGGGGCTTCACTAACATAGTCATTGCTGATTTGTAGAGGGCTTGAAAGGTTTTATGCTACTAGTTCTTGGTTTTTTGACGTGATACGGTTGTAATTTTGATGAAATTTCACCCTCATCTCTATGTACATTCTTTCTGTTTTAATAATGTTTCTTTTTTGAACCAAAAAAATTGGCCGACACTTGGAACATAAACATTTCACTTCCCTTCTGTTTTTGCATCTACTATCCCTCTTTCTACATTTCCATCAGATCAAGGCCACTTCAAGGGCACAGACATTCGTCCTCATATGCTTCTATTGAATTTGTTGTCTTTTCTTGTTGTAGTTTCTTTTGAGGGCATTTTGCAATTTGTTTCAAAGCATAGGGATCACATGTTATATCCTCTAGAGACTCATTAATTCGGTTGTGCAAGTGAAGATTGCCAATGATTGTTCTTGAATTTTAGGTGTAATTTGTTTGAAGTTATATGCGGACTAGTTTTAATGTGGAGAATGAGAAAATGCTGTACTGTTTTGAATTTGTTTTTCCTTAAGTATTCAGCGTATAGAATTTTTAGCGGGAACTAAATACTCTTTAATTGAAACAGTTGAGCTAAGGAGGTCTAAGAGAATTATTTGCAATAGCCTTTGGCTTAATCATTTGCAATCCAATGAGCAGCAGAGGCAAAAACTTCCGTCGTCGAGCTGATGGCGAGGATGATGATGATAAAAACACAAATGGTTCTGAAACCACCCCTATGGTACGCACAACCCCTAAAACTAAATCTTCATCTAAATCCACTACTGGTGAAAAGCCAAAGAAAAGCCACCAAAAGTTGCTTAGTTTTGCTGATGATGAGGATAGTGAAAGCCCATTTTCTCGTCCGTCAAAATCATCTTCCTCCACTCGCCTCCCTAAACCCTCTTCCTCTCACAAGATGACTTCTGTTAAGGACCGTGTTGCACCTGCCCCTACCTTGCTTACCTCCAATGTGCAGCCTCAAGCTGGTCAGTATACCAAAGAAGCACTCCGTGAACTCCAGAAAAATACCAGGACCCTTGCTAGCTCTAGGCCTCCCCCACCTCCTCCAGACCCCAAACCATCCAGGCCAGCTGAGCCTGTTGTTGTCTTAAAGGGCCTTGTGAAGCCCATGTCGGAGAGTGTGAATGGTGATGATGAATCAAATAAAGACAAAGAGGCTAGTGCATTGAGGAGAGAGAAAGATGATGCTGAAAGGAGGTTGGGCTTGATGGGCATTGGTAAAGGAGGAGAAATTGAAGGCTTAGAATCAGGGATCCTTGATCAGGCGGCAATAAATGCTATACGAGCTAAGAGAGAACGACTTCGGCAATCAAGGGCTGCTGCTCCGGATTTTATATCATTAGATGCAGGAAGCAACCATGGGGAAGCAGAGGGGTTAAGTGACGAGGAGCCAGAGTTTCAAACAAGAATTGCAATGTTTGGAGAAAAGATAGACAATGCTAAAAAAGGGGTTTTTGAGGATGTTGATGAGAGGCCTGTGCATGGAGCACAATTGAGCATGGAAGATGATGATGAGGAGGAAGAGAGAAAATGGGAAGAAGAACAATTTAGGAAGGGGCTTGGGAAGAGGATGGATGATGGAACCAGCAGGGCGGGCAGCAATGTGACAGCAATTCAATCTTCTCAGCCGCAAAAAGTTATGTATCCAGCACATGTATCTTCTTATCCGCCTACATCCACTGTGCCTGTTGGACCACCCAGCATTGGAGGCACAATTGGGGGTTTGCAGGCTGTTGAATCGGTGTCAATATCTCAGCAGGCAGAAATCGCTAAGAAAGCATTGCGAGATAGCATGCAGAGATTGAAGGTATGTATTCTAACTTTCACTATGAACTGTCTTGATATTGAGAGAAGCTTGCTCAACATTGATGCTTAACTTGTGGCTGACTTTTCTCATGTTATCTTGTATTTCTTGAGGAAAATAGAATAAATGGTGAATATTGGACATTGTTAGATATGAATGGCAGATTAGTATACATGAAGAAAATGCACCATCATATTGGACTCGATTTGCTAAAAATGCAAGATGCAATGACATTAAAGCTTAGTATTGCAGTCAGTAAAAAGGGTTGTGTCTCTGCTTTGGTGCTTGCATGGTGGTTTTCTTGTAACGCTCTGATGCTGTCATACTAAGAAAGGGGCAGATAAAAACTTTGCATTCATGTTAAATATATGTATGACAAATCTGAAAGAGGATATGGCGTTTAATACTTGCAAAGTAAAAGAGTTTATTTGAGCATCAGAATTGGATCCGCCCCTTTAAAGAAATAAAACGAACTACCTAAACAGCGGTGTTGGATTTCTAATTTTTCGTTGCATGAGGGAATTGAAGAGGCGCAAAAATAGGGGGTGGCCTCCTGTCTACCAATCAATCCGAGCTTGTATCCTCTCTTGCTGACCAAAAAAAAAAAAAAAATTGCAAATGTAGAACCTTATTGCTTTTGTTGTATATGAAGGATAACTAAGGGAACATGTTTGGTAACTGGAAATGCTGTGGCGTCTCATATGTTCTAATGATTCTTGATTTCTGATTTCTAATTGTCTAAATAAGCTTTTCCACTTGGTACCTCTAACTGGAAGAAATGAAATAATGTCAAGACCTTAAAAGTTGCATTGAGAACTCCTCTGGCACTTTGACTTGACTAAACCATGCTGCAGTTGGTTTGAATATTGTGACTTTGGAGAAGGCACAAACTGTGGAGTTAGTCATAGAATTCAGAAAAGCTGTGTTTAACATAGATTTGGATATCCACGAAGCATAGGGACCACATGTATGAAGGTAGTGCCAAAGTTGAGCACCTTGATTCCTTGTAAGAGAGTGCTTGACACTTTGGGACAAAATATCCGAGCACAACAAATAAAAGATCGTTCAACAAGCTGAATTGAGGAAAGAGTTATTAGGCCACTGCCAATACGTTGATCAGTTTTACAGCCCTTGAAAAGTTGGACCTTCTTTACTTTTTCCAGAGCTCTCATGTCAACTTTTTTTTATATTTCACTACCGAACCCGGGGCACTATTAGATGTGAATTGATTGGTTGGAATTTGAAGTCTGAGAATAATTAAATTACTAGAACATTCTAGTATGGCTTTATCAAGTTGGGGGTCTTCGGACACAGCCTCCCTTTAGGGCAGCACCCTAAAGTGGTAAGGCTGCGTACATCCCACCCCTCCCAGACCCTGCACATGCCAGAGCCCTTGAAGCACTGGGTTTGTTGTTGTTGTTGTTTTTGTATTCTACTATGGCTTTAAATATGCCTTACCCATGTATTTCTTTGGTACTTGGTAGGGAGCATATTGGTCTGGACCGAACTGGACTGTTTGGGTCGAAACTAAAGACTGATACAACAATAACAACCCAATGTCTTAATGAAGCTTCCATCGAGACAGGGTCTAGGGAGTGTAAGATGTACGTAGTTGTACACCTATAGGATGCTATCTTATTGAAAAGTTGTTTATGAAGAGTTCCCAACCCTAAAAAGAAGAACTAAAGGCTGAATATGATTCGAAATAAGGACCAAGGACTGAACCACTAAAAACCAGTTGTGGTCTAGTTCAAGACTTGTAAAATACCATCCGAACCAGACCCAACATATTTGGACTGGTTTGAGTGAGCGGACTAAATTCTAGGGTAAACAGGCTGGTTAGGAATTTATATGTGAGCCATCCTATTCCTGGGGTTTCATCTAATTAGCCATTCGCAGAGTGGTCTCTAGTTCTTCCGGTCATGGACTGCTGTATGTTCGTCCATGCTAGGGGGTGTTTGGAACTTCTTTTCATGTACCCATGTATGAATATATCTGTCTTGCATACCAGATTAACATTGTTCCTCCTTGCCCAACGACTGTAATAGTAGGAGTGCTTAGCTGTGTCAATTACCCAGCATATACTGTAAGATGCAATTTGGGTATTGCTTTGCAATTATCACATTAGGAACAGTACTTATGGCTTGTGGAAGTAGCTGCTGGTTGGAATAGTGAGTGCTTGCAAAAATAGGCCATGTATTGCCCAAAAAGAAAGCAAGTATAAAGCAATAAAAATGAATAAAATCTATCTAAAAGGAGCAATATTTATGCATTGCCTTCTGAGTTCCGAATATTTGACAGGAATAAATTATAGTAGCACAATGTTTCCAATATTCCCATTTTTTGGGTGGGGAAGGGGGTTGACTCAGAAAGTTTGGGATTACAAAGAATCTTCTTTTGACATTAACCTCTAATTACCCCTTAATCATTTGTCCTCTAGAATATTGGCAGCTATATCTGACTTACCTACAATTGTGGTCAAGCAACAGAAGTGTCTCTCCATCTTGCTAGCTGTACGTCAGGTCTGGGGATGGGCATTTGATGGATTGGTTGACAACCTTAATAGTCAACGTGCTTTTCTTTTTTCTTTTGGGTGTGAGAGGTGGGAGCTAAAACTTTAGAGGAGCTTCTGCTTCTTTGGTGTGTTTGGCCACTTAGGAATGCAACAATGCTCAAGTGCCAATTTGTGTTGGTGAACTTTTAATGGGAAAAGGTGGCCCTTTTGGGCTTTTTATTGCAAGAAGCTTTGGAAGCTTTTCTGTACATCTTTGACTTGCAGAGGAATTAGACAGCTTTGTTACTTTAATATATTTTGTGGTTTCTTTCTTCAATGAGGATGTCTTACGTACATTTCCTCTCTTCAATACATTTCTTTTCTTATTAAAAAGAGGAACTCTGGAGAAGCTTCTTTTATGCTCAGAGTTCTGCGTCTTTTGTTGATGAATATGTATGTTGACAGGAATCATGGGATATCTAAGAAGTCTAAGAGGCAGCTTGCTGTTTTTGAGTCAAGCAGATAGCTGAGTTACTTGACTGAAAAACTATTCTGAGCAAATTTGAGTGCTCCAGTCTCAAATAACTGACAGCACATCATAAAGGGAAAGTTGCCTTAGTTATCACGTTGGTTTTTGCCCATACATGTCATAGCTATCTCAAGTCATCCCCACTTCCTTTTATGATGCACTTGTATGTCAAAGGGGAGACCAGCACACACATGTAGAGTAGAATGTGGATGGTGACTTTGTTGTGTTGGTTTCTCCTTCATTTGGGTCTGCTGAGCCAAAGAATATAAATTTGCTGCCATTCACTGTGACATTTTCCCCCAGTAATTTAGCTTGTAGTTCCGCCTCAATGACGCGTTGTTTTCCTTACTGACTTGCCTCTCCTGTCTTTTAATTTCTCTTTTGTAGACACAAAAATCTCTTTTTCTTTACTGTGGCTGACTAGTGACTATTGCTTACTGCTATATGTCATGCCTTTTTTTCCAGTGATGTTATGTAGCTTGTAGAATTACTGATACCAGGGGATCTTCTGTTAACTTCTTCTGGAGTTAATGCATGTAGCTACACCACATATGTGTGTAGTTCTTTTTTTTGGGTTATTTAGGCTAAGGTTGTCTTAAACTGCAGACGCCTTCTAGCTGACTCTTGTTTCTATGGTTATCAAATCAGGAAACTCATGGTAAAACCATGATGTCGCTGAACCGGACAGATGAAAATTTATCTACATCATTGACGAATATTTCTGCTTTTGAAAAGTCTTTATCTGCTGCTGGTGAGAAGTTCATCTTTATGCAAAAGCTTCGTGACTTTGTTTCTGTCATATGTGACCTTTTACAGGTATGAGATGCTCCAATTATTTGATTTGCATCTGTCAAGTATGTGCGTAAATATGACCACTTGACAATTGATTCTTCGATCATCTGCTTGTTTCTGATCTCCAAGACTGCTCTATCTCTCTCACTCACACACACCTCCACGCACACGAACAGTCAGTCCCATGCGCACAATTGTTCGCTCACACGTACATTCTCATTTCATGATGTAATAATAACAAAATCTTGAGCTTAGCTAGAGGAGAAGTATTATCATTTTTTAGTGTCAAGGATATAAGGCCTGTTAGCTTGGTGACTGGTTTAGTGGTGTGTATAAAAGTCCCAACGAAAAACATTCAATTGGATGGCTGGAATGTTAGAATAGGCTTGTCGTCTTTGCAAATTGTTTTGAAGTTAAACAAAATATAGATGTCCCTTGTGCTTGTTGCTTTGCCTTCGCATTTTATTATTTTGGGAACATCTTGTTCTTAACCCTTTGTACATACTTGCTCTCTTAATATTATCTCTTTTTTCAATAAAAAAGGATAGGCTGCTTTTCCATTTACAAACAACTGGCATTTTCGATGGCAAACTTAAGTATCAGTACTTGGCAGATTGTTTATAGTTTTGGTAGTGTGATGAGATGACCTGGGGGGAGTTTAGTGGGGTTGATCAGTAATCGCGTGGAGCTTTCTTACACGGCTTGTGAAATGAGTAAATTTGATGGAAGGATGCCCCTAAACTTTACCTGTCATAACATAGTCTTCAAAGACGTTGAATAAAGTAATGCTGTGGGGTCGTCACTTTGTACCCAATGCATAGTAAAATAATAGTGTCTGTTGAGGAAAATTATTTAATAATAGATTATCCTCTTTTCAATATTAGTAATGGATACTCATTACGTAAGTTGTGTGCATGAAGCATTTTCCCTCTGAATAGTTGATCTTCCAGCTTTGGTTGCCACTCATATATCTTGGCCAGATTAGTAGCAAGGCAGTTTCTTAGGGCACCTTTCTTTGCTACCATCGTGAATGCTGTCTGTGCTCATTGTTGCTTAGTGTTCAGTTTGGGCTTCATTTTTCTTGCATTTTAGTTTTTCTTTCAGTTCCGCAGCATTGTGTATGCATGCCTGTTGGTCCTTTCTCTTCACGATTGTGAGTTTTGCTTCATAACATACCGTTCATGTATGTCAGAAGAATTTGTGAACATTATACTTCATATTGATCCCGCCAATCTTCATGTTACAAAATTTAATCAGCATAAAGCACCTTATATCGAGGAACTCGAAGAACAGATGCAACAGCTTCATAAAAAACGTGCCTCTGCCAACTTGGAAAGAAGAACTTCTGATAATGATGATGAAATGTTGGAAGTTGAAGCAGCTGTAAAAGCAGCGATGTCAATCTTCAGTAAAGGTGGTACCAGTGCCGTTGCCGCTGCTGCAAGTGCAGCTCAGGCTGCAGTTGCTGCTATCAAGGAACGGCACAACCTTCCGGTGCAGCTAGATGAATTCGGTAGGGATATAAATCTCCAGAAACGCATGGATATGACTCGAAGAGCTGAGGCTAGACAACGCAGGAAAGTGCGATCGGATAGTAAGAGGATGTCATCCGCTGTTCTTGACAGTTCTTATCAGCGGATTGAGGGTGAATCAAGCACAGATGAGAGCGGTAATGAAAGTGCAGCTTATAAATCAAACCGTGATTTATTGCTTCAGACGGCTGATGAAATCTTTGGCGATGCATCTGAGGAATATTCTAAACTTTCAGCAGTTAAAGAGAGATTTGAGAAATGGAAGAGATTGTATGCTTCAAGTTACCGTGATGCTTATATGTCACTAAGTATTCCCGCCATTTTTTCTCCATATGTGAGATTGGAGCTTTTGAAATGGGATCCTCTTCACGAGGATGTTGACTTCTACGACATGAAATGGTATGTAAGTATCAATTGTGCTGATGTCTGCTCGATGAAAGTGCCTCCTGGGCAACAATTTCTACTGTCATTGCTTTTCCATTGTAATACTTTCACCTGCCTTTAATGCCTCGTTTACCCTTTTTGGGGAGAAGGGGGGAAAACATAGCTAATTGGTGGTAGTATTCATGTGCAGGCATTCTTCTCTCTTTGATTATGGTGTTCCAGAAGATGGAAGTGACTTCAGACCTGATGATGTTGATGCTGACCTTGTTCCTGGATTAGTCGAAAAGGTTGCGCTCCCAATTTTGCATCATGATATTGCTAACTGCTGGGATATGCTTAGTATGAGAGAGACAAAGAATGCTGTTTCTGCCACAAGTTTAGTTATTAATTACGTGCCAGCTTCAAGTGAGGCCCTCAAGGAGTTGATCGCTTCTATCCGTTCTCGTCTTACTCAAGCTGTTGCTGATCTTGTGGTTTGAGTCTTTAAACTGACGCAGAATCCTCTTCTGTTTCTGATATAAGTTTTCCATGTGCGAGACTGAATTTATCTCTGATTAATGTTGTGATATAGGTACCAACTTGGAGTGCCCTTGTAATGAAAGCTGTGCCAAATGCTGCTAGACTTGCAGCATATCGGTTTGGTGTTGCCATTCGTTTATTGAGGAATATATGCCTTTGGAAAGATATACTTGCGTTTTCCGTTTTGGAAAGGCTAGCTCTTGATGAGCTATTGGGCGGAAAAATCCTTCCTCACGTTCGAAACCTTACATTAGATATTCATGATGCTGTAACAAGAACTGAAAGGGTCATTGCTTCCATATCTGGGGTTTGGGCTGGTCCGAGTGTCACCGGTGCACGCAGGTTTGTTAAGCTTTCATTTTTGTGTTCTTTTATCATCTTCTTTGAAGGTGTTTGTCACATTGATATCTCTGAATATTTAAGATGAATGATATCTGTCATATGTGTCATTTGAAATATCTAATATCGTTTCTTTGCTCTGACTGGATTTGGTAATGTGTTGGGTGTGAATCTGTGTGCCTTTGCAGAAGGTTAAGTGCTGGTTAATTGTGTTGTATAGCCTATAGTCTTTAGACACATAAAGTTGATCTATTACAAACCATTACCCCAACCCCATCATCCACCACCGCTCCACCATGAACCACCGCATTGACAGCTGATGACTGCCACCTCAATCACCATTCACCACCACACTGCCTCCTTCACCGTCATTCATGAAATTATAAGTCATAGAACTTTAAATTGGAACATAAACAGTTTGAGGAGTATTTTTAGCTACAAACTTTGAGTGATACCCAGTGAATGCCTAATATAATCACTGATAAATTACTTGTGTTTGTTGACATCAATAATTCTAAAAAGAAAGTGTTTTTGGTAATTTATTTTAGATTCCCACTCCTAATGATATTTCCTTCTTAATTAAGAAGGAAGTACAACTGACCTGGCCTCTAGGTAAGAGTGGAGAGTTTTGCACTTGGACATGTCCACCTACTTTCAACCAAACGAGATCTAACGTTCGTGTTTGATTATTGTTTTCAAGGAGTGTTGCCATTTTCTGGCACTTCAATATAATTACGCCTTATCCCTGCTTCATCTAGCGCTAGAAAGCTCTTCTCCGTTGCTTAAACCCAAGTTCATCTAGCAGTGTGACAGTTTATTTGGAGTGAAGGGAGTTTTTTATCTACATCTTCTGTCCTAAGTGACATCTTTGTCTTTTCAAAGTCAAGTGTACTAATATTTGACCATAAATTTGAGAAAGATTGTTGATCTAAACTTAATTGCATATTTTTCTATATAATATTCATCCTACAGTATAAAAATTTAATCTTTAAACTTGAAAACTAAGGGCTTATTTAGTATGGTTTTTTCCCCCTGCTTAGAAGGGTTTGGTTTTTTATGAACTAAACAGATATGGTTGTTTTGTTTTGGTATTTCTGTTTTTAGTTTTTTCTTGGTTTGAGTGAGAACTGAAATAGAGAACCAAAAACAAGAAAAATCATTTTCATAACTGATTTTTAATTCTCAAAGACCAAAAACTACAGATAGAATACCATACCATACAGATGCTAAGATATTTTCCGGCGTTCACGTTGAAAGTTGACAATGACATTTAATTGGCATGGAGTACTTTTTCTTGTGTGAACGGCGACTTGGATTTGTACTTTGATACTGCTAGGATCATGTTTGTCCAATCCGTGACAGTAAAATAACCTGAAACAACAATTGCTGTGCAGTAACAAGTTGCAGCCGTTGGTCGACTATGTGCTGACACTCGCAAAGGTGCTGGAGAAACGACAAACATCAGGTATAGCAGAGGGCGAGACTGGCAGCCTTGCCCGTCGACTAAAGAAGATGTTGGTCGAGCTGAACGAATATGATGAGGCCCGATTACTTTCCAGAACATTTCATCTCAGAGAAGCACTGTAAGCTTTTTTTTGTGCTCTCTCTCTCTCTCTGCCTTGAAGAGTATGAAGAAGGTGACTTCATTGGTGATCTAACGTGATATATCATTAGAAGGTCAAGTGCCCATCTGACTAAGCAATGTTTCTAGTAGATTCGTTTTTAGAGCGTACTTTCTGGAAGAGCTGAATCTTACAAATTTTCTAAATTATTGCTTAAAATCTACTGATCTCGAGCTCCATCATAGAATTCCTAAGAAATTATCAAACTTTATTAACTAGAGCTACTATTGCCGTATGATCCAAATTTTTAACTCTGTAAGCTACTAAGATTATGTGTACATCACATCATTAAATGTAAAGAGTTTAGTTTGAACTAACGACATGATGTGCGCGTGGTTGGTGATGGAGTTAAAATTTGGAAGAAACTACGTCATAAATAATACAAATCAATAGTTTAAGAGGTCGTGTGATGAAGTCAGATGTTCGAGGGTCACTTTAATTCAAGCTACAGTTCAAGGGATGCAACAGCATTGTCAGATGGCCGACGTGCATGGTGAGGTCATGGTGACGTGTCTACAAGGAAGCTCAAAAGGCCCTGGTGCAGTTCTCTTTCTCTCTCTCTCTTAGATTTTGAAGGCTCCATGGCATATAGCTCACAATGATGGTTTGTAAAATGTAATTTTTACATTTGCTTTTTTTTTTTTTTTTTGGTGCTTTCTGTTCAATTCTGCATAATAATCACTTTTTGTCCATTCTGATTGATCAAAATATTCTGAGATAGTTCCTTACAAATCTGTGAAAGGAGCTTTCATATTCAAGTTCATACGAGCTGTTGGGTTTAGTTTTCAGTGGTTAGGTTATCCATTTCTAAACATCAGGTCTTAGGTTCGAAGTTCATCTTCCCTCCAATCCCAGTGGCGTTGCTTAAGATAATGTTGCATTTCCTTAAAAAAAAAAAAAAAAAAAAAGTCAAATTTACACCATTAATTCCATATTGCCCAACAGGTCTTGCATTTTCTTTACTTTCCGAAAAATTGAAAAGGGCCTATTTGGCAATATGGAACTTATGGTGTAAATTTGGAATTGGAAGGTCCTTTTTCCACATTTATGGTTTGGGTTGCCAAAGATGTGATGTAGAACTGGAATTAGAATCCAAAACAATGCCAAATGGTCCCTAACTCCATGAAATGAATTCCTAGCCTTGGTTTCGGAATTCAAAATTCAAGTCTATCAGAGTTTTAGGATGGTTTTTTACAACAGTAAGGAGGTATAACAGTGATCTACATTATACCTACTATGTTGGCGTAGTTATGAAAACTTCTTATCCTTTAGTCGTAACATTGACCTAGATAGGTACTGCCACTATTCAAGCGAGGGGAGGATGAGCTTCAAACATAGACTTCATGCTTGGAGATAAGTAGCCTAACTATTACATTATATCCAACAACTCAGAATTTTCTATGTATTGGCAATGGCTTGATCTTAGGTGGAGTTAAGAGTGAACCGTGTTGACCCAATAACAAGACAGGTTGATCTATGTTAGGTGGACCAGCAAGAGAGCCAACTTAAGTAGGATTAAGTTGCATTTGAGGGTAATATTATTCGAAGGTTGTTAGAATCGGGATTTTACTTATGATCGTTGGGGGCTTGTGGAATCGGAAATAAAGGATCGAATTGAAAATCATAAGATTTTAATAAGTGTATAGTATAATTATGTTCTTAAAATTAATTACATGATTCACAAGAAGTTTTGTATAAGGCCTTAACTTACAAGGGTATGCACTATAAGAAACATAATTAAATATGATAATACATTATTATATAATATAGATGTGTCGCTATATGTTCAAACGATCATGAGAGTTTTGAAATTTATATGTTGCTAATCAAATTTTAAGGTTACAATTTAAAATGAAGCTTAAGTTTGGTAAGAGTATATAAAGACGTAATTAACTCTCTCTTACTTCAGGGTAAGAAAGTATGTTTGTGTATAATATATGCTTTAATTTTTTGCTTTTTAACTTCTTGTTTTTACGCATTCGTAGGATTAGTAGAATTGTAAAATCGTATTGTGATCTTATCTGTTAGTTTCATTTAGAATCAATGGATGGTAAGATTTTATAAAATTAAGATCCTATTTAGGATCCAGATCGATCGCCCAATAAGATCCGGATCGGGAGTTTAATAACCATGGTATAAAGTATTCATAACGTGTTTCAATTTGGTGGGCAATGTTTTATGTTTAATTACTATTTAGAGCCCGTACATGAGAATCAATATCTCGTGGATGATAATGTTAAGACTTATATTAGGATGGTTTGATGTATGTTAGGTCGATATAGGAACCAACCAATTCAAGCAATTATTTAGAGGTCAATCCCCCATTTCTATGGTTGTGTTTGTTCGTTGGGGGGAAAAATTCTTTTTTTTTTTTTTAATTTTTATTATAGTATTCTTTTAGAAGAAATAGAGGCGTCAACTGACTCAAATAATGAATTATCTGGGGATGGTACCCGAGATTCGGGATTGAATTTAGTCTTCTTCATGAGTAGAAGGATTTAGAAGTTTGGGGAAGTGTTGTAAAAAGCAATACTTTTAGAAGAAATTATTTTCAAAGAAAAAAAATACAACTTAATTTATTTTCTTTTTTGGCTATTTTTTGAAGAAAATATAAAGGACTCCCGCCTAAGTAGGGTTGTATTTGTTTCTTGGGGGGAAATTCTTTTTTCTTATATAGTATTCTTTTAGAACAAATAGAGATGTCAGCTGACTCAAATAATGAATTACGGGACGGTACCTAAGATTTGGGATGGAATTCAGTCTTCATAAGGAGTAAAAGGATTTATGAGGTTTGGGAAGTGTTGTAAAAAGCAATACTTTCAGAAGAATTTTTTTTCAAGAAAAAAATACAATTTAATTTATTTTCTTTTTTTGCTTTTTCTGAAGAAAACATGTAACATTTTTAGTGCCCTAAGGGTTCCTGTCTAAGCAAGGTCTGGGGGGTGGATGTATGCAGCGTTCCCTTTTTAGGGTACTATCTTGAAGGAAGGCTATTTTCAAGAACTCTCAACCTGAGGGTTGCAACTCTAGAATTTTTCAGGAGGTCACTTATCTTGGTACTACTCTCGCCCAAGCATGCTTAACTTCGGAGTTCTAATGGGATCCGGTGCTTGCGTGTTGGTAACCTCTTAGAGGTACTCTGAAGAAAACATAATACCTTAATATAGACATCTAATGAACATTATTTTCTGGAGGTATTCTAGTCACGGAATTGATTATTCCAAAAGCTTGAGCTCATTGGTGAAGAGTCATAAATGGTTTTGTACTTTATTATATTCTTCATGTCTTGCGCCTAATTTATGTTCAAATTAAAAGTGGAGATTATTGAAATTTGAACCTCGGACCTTTTGGTAGGGATGGGAATGACTCAAATTTAGGTCAGTTTTGCCTCTATCTAGATTCGACCTAGAAAAAACTTGACCCAACTGAATATGAAAAAATCCATTTATTCATAAATCTCAACACAAATCCAAATTCCCTTTTTTTTTTTAACATTAATCCAAATTCATTGGGTGGAACACTTATCGAGCTTAAATTCATAACCTATGTAAATATTATTAATTCATATACTAATAATAATGCAATGATATTCCCATAAGGATATAGTATATTAGCGGAGTTCTTCGGCTATCAACGGTGTGATCTGGGTTCAATCTTCACTAGGGTCATAATAGATCCCCCTTTGAGGGGAATTATGGAGATATACCATTGTCTCTTTTTCTTTTCCATTTAATAATCATAATAATAATATAATATTAAGCAATTATTTAAAAAAAAAAATCAATAATCCTTATACACAATTTCACTAAATAATAGTTTTCACAATAGGATATTACAATTCAAAACAAATTCCAAAATATTGACTTAATAAAAAAAATATTAGAATTTTGACAAATTAAAGACTCAAAAATAAGCGATTTAAAAATTTTTAAGTTTACTTAATATAAATACAATGGGACAATTGAACTGTACAAGGCATGATTGGTTGCCAAACGATATACTCAGGTCAAAGAGATCGACTACCATGAGTCATGACACCTTCGCTGATGGCAAAACTAGTAACAATTTGATGTTTATTAGCAACGTTTGTATGAAATCGGGCACTTTATTATTTAGATGTGAACACCGCTTCTCTCCATGGCATCCTAGTAAAATACACATATAGTTTCTGTTTAAAAATGTTGTTTACTTATAAATACCAATAACACAAAAAAAAAAAAAAAAAAACTCTTTATATCAACTGTATAATGCATGTTTTATAATACGTATTTGTAGCTTTCACCAATAAAAAATAGATTATCAGTTGATATCGTACTTATACTTAAATTAAGTATATATAAATACCTTTTTTTAATCGTGTCTTATGTTTTTGTAACCACTATTATGAGTAACACTATTAGACCAAAAAAAAAAAAGGCAGAGTTGATGTTTGTACTTGTTTTATGTTCGTTCTGGATTAAGCTCTCATTGGATGGCTCTGTCCAACAATGTGGAGATGTTGCTTGTATCTCCAACACTTGTTCTAGCCCACCAAAAAAAAAAAAAAAAAAAAAAAAAAAATTGAAATAAAAGTGAAAATTGACATAATTTAATGTAACTATACATAACTTTTTCTATAAGTCAATAAATTTTCACTAAGTTTTTTATGCATAAAGCCGAGCAACACAAATTCATTCTAATTTTCGTGCAGTATTTTGCTAACTATGCTCTAAGGTAATCTTGATTATAACTTTTGAAAAAAATAAAAAATGATCCGATCCTATAATTAAAAATAAGGAAAATTATCCTTTAGGTACCCTGAGGTTTGACTATTTATCAGTTACCTATCCTAGCATTTCAATATATACAATGAAGTATTATAGAGTTTGAATAGTTTATAATTTAGGAACCCTATATTAGAATTTAATAAATTTTTTATGAGAATTACACGAATTTTATATAAAAAATGCTAATATAATATATGATTACAATATATATATATATAAACCATGTCAAATTGTCAAAGCTTTCAACAAAAACTTAACGAATTACAATAAGAAATTTACTAAATTTTGATGTAAACTACTTATAAATTACTGAAATCATATTTCACGTCAGCATTTTTTTATAAAAAATCATCAATTTTAATAAATATGCAAATATATTATCGAAATTATATTTCACTTTAGCATTTTTCAACAAAATTCTATTAAATTTCTAAAGAATGACACCTGATTGATAAAATTTTAAAAGTTTAAAGTACCTAAAAGATAAATTATTTAAATCTTAAAGTACCCCGTTACATATTTTAAAATATTAAAAAATTTATAATAAATAATCTAACTGTAGAGTAACAAAGTGAGGGAAAAAATAACATAGAGAAGGGGAATCCGATGTTAATTTCAAGGCAGAGACATAAGAGTAATGTTGAAGCCTAATTAAATTAAACCCATTAATTTCCGCAGCTGCTATTGCTACTGCTCTACTCTACTACGCGTGGGTTGTAATTTTCCATGCATTTCTCCATGCCTTCATTATTACTTCTTCATTACTTTTTTACCCTTCTTTTCATTTCATAATTCAAAAACCCTATTTTTAGTTTTAAAAAAAGTATACATATTTAATAAAATAATATAAATAATGATATAAAATGGTGTGAGATTTGCCGTTATTTACTGGTAAATTCTTCGTTTATGCCCTAATTTTCCCATTCCACACATCAATCACAGTATCGTAATATTACTAAAGAAAAAGGATGGATGATATACCTTATTACACCTTTATATACCATTATTTAAATTATTTTATTAAAATATATATACTAAAAAATTAATATATCAAACTTTAAAATACTAATACATAATTCATCTAATATTTTTTCAAAAAAAAAACTTGCGATGATTACTTATTCAGTTGAGTTTCAGTATTGTTCTCAAAATAACACCCAATCTTTTTGAATTCAGGACATTAATGTTTTGTGGGTATTAGCATAGAAGCCTCGTAAACGAAAGATTACTGAGAGGAGCAGCGTCCTGGTTCCACTTTTGCCCTACTTTTTTGTTTACTTTAATGGGCTAGTAATGATACTTTAATGGGGCCCCCATGTGCTGCTACCATTTGTGGTTCAATTTTGGAATCTTCTGGCCTTCTTTGGAGGATATTTGGTGAGTTTTGCTCAAGAAAGGTGCAGAATTTTGGAGGGTTTGACCTAATTTGGTGTGTCTGATTTAGAATTTTTCATATTTCTTTTCCCTCTTGCTGTTTTTTAATGTTCTTGGGGGTTGTTTGAACTGCAGATAGTGATTTGGGTTTTGTTTTATGGGTAGGTTATGCGGATGTTGAAGTAGGTTGTGAGATGAGCAAAATTGGTTTTGCTCGCCTAACGTTTCAGTTATGGTCATTTTTCACTTGAATTAGTGGTTTTTTTCATTTGGTTTTCTTTTTTCTGTAGAAGAATTGGTTGCATTTTCGTTGGTTTTCAAGCTTTTAGAAACTGGGTTTCAGAAATCTTTGGTTAAATTCATCTGGGTGTTTGTGTTTTGGTCAATTCACTGTAGTTTCAAGTGCTTAGAATCATAAAGAGGTACTGGATTTGTGCTTTGGGTGAGAATGGCACTCTTCTTTTGGTGAAGTTTCAAGTATTGTACTTGGAAAGTTCTGGGAGTAACAAAATTTGCTCTCCTAATGCTTCAATTATGGTCTTTTTTCCCTTGAATTAGTGGTTTTTCCATTTGGGTTTTCTTTTTTTTGTACAAGAATTGCTTGCATTTTGGTTCGTTTCTGAGCTTTTGAGCAACTGAGTTTCAATAATCTTTGGTTGAATTCATCTGGGTGTTCCTCTTTTGGTCAATTTTCTTTAGTTTCAAGTGCTTAGAATCATAAAGGGGTCTTAGATTTGGAGTTCTGGGTGAGAGTGGCACGCTTGTTTTGGTGGAGTTTCAAGTATTCCACTTGGAAATAGTGGGTTTTGTTGTGAATTTGGAGTAATTTTTGGCAGTTAATTACTTCAATTAGAAACTATTTTTGTTTCATCTTGTGGCAAAAAATGGCTTGTATGAAGTTGGGGTCCAAGACTGATGCATTTCAGAGACAAGGACAGGCTTGGTATGTTTTCTGATCTCTGTAGCGCCCTTTTTTTTAAACTTAATTTTGTGAAAATCATATTTATTTTGTTAGAATTGTAACATACTCATACAATTATAGGAAAAGGCTGTTGTTTCTTTACTTTAGGGTTAGTAATATGACCTAGCTTGAGTCTATGGTAGTTAAACTTTCAGTTTATCAAAGTTTTACTTTTTAGACTATGCTTATAGAATGCTTCATTCACTTGAGGTTGAAGGAGCTGTTAGTTCTCGGAAGATACCTTTGCGGCTTAAAATCGAGTTGAAATTAGTGTGGTGATGACCCTAATTCTCAGAAGTTATTTTCATTTGTTTCGCCATATGGATCACAGTGAACCTTTAAATCGATTACTTGAAAAATTTTTCTTTATTTAAGTATTCAAAATATATAATATCACCGTTGAATCAGCTATCCATTTAATCTTGCTTTCTTTTTGAGAGCAATGTTTTTGCAAACCGTTGACTCTTAGATGCCCGAGTTGAAAAGACTGTGAGATTGAAGCTCATTTCAACCACACTCGATGTCCTGAGTTCGGTTTTGTGGAAGGGTGACTATTCTGATATAACTGAAACTGACAAAAACTCATTCCCTTCTACAAAATCACTGCTTTGTTTCTGTTTACTTGTCAATGCTGTCATGATCATGCAGAGAACTCAAAATGATTTTTTCATTGTAAAGAATTAAGTCATCAAATGGGCTGTGCATCAAAATGCCAAATTTCAGGGTAGGGGGGGAAAAAAAAAGGTATGAATTACTAGAAAAGAAACTATCATTTTTAACTAAGTGGTGTTTATATGTTTGAGGAATGCTGGGGAAAGCTGGATCTGAGATTGGGAGCGGGATAGGAACTCGGGACTCGGACCATTTGCATAAAAACTTTCCCTGCAAATCTTGATCATCACAATCATTGTTCTTCAAGAAATAAGAAACCCCCTGTAAAGCAGGGTAGTATTCACTGATCCACTCCCCTTTTCCTCAAAATTTCATTTAATCATCCAAAAATATGCACTGTTTCAGTGAACTTTCTATACTACCGGGCCTGCTATCGTGGAAATTGGTAAAAAAACCAAAAAACCATACACATAGTACATGTGCGCTTCACGATGAAATTTTTGAAAGAAAAGAGAAACAAGAGTATATAAGTACTACTGAAAGAATTAAAAGGATTACGTGGGAAGGGCATTCTGGCCAACCTAGGTACTAATTGCAAGATTTTCGGTCATGGTTCCTTTGGTAGTGCTAGGTAACTGAGGTGGCTAAGTGAAATTGCAAGCAATTTTGGGTGGCGAAGTGAAAAGTTTTAAATAGAAGGACTTGTCAAAATTGCTTTATTTTCTCAGTGGATTAAGATCAAAAACCCCACATTTAAAAACATGCGGATCTGATTATCAACAAAATATATGCATAATGCCTAATCGTCCATTATGGAGCCATAAGTCATCACATGGATTAGTTTTGTTTGCTTGCTCATTTTCTTAAAGAAAAAAAAGATCTTGGTATTTGATTTACACTACCTTATTAACAGGTTCTGCATGACTGGCCTTCCAAGTGACATTGTTGTTGAAGTTGGAGAAATGTCCTTTCATCTTCACAAGGTGATGCGCATTCATTGCTTTCGAGTCGTTTTTGTTAGAATGTTATTTGCTTGAAAGACATGATAGATTAAACCTTGCCGATTTATGTACTATATACAAAAATCCTCTAGACTCTGAGTGTTTCTAAATAGCATGGAATCAGTTGCGTCTTTACCATGGTTGAGGCAGTGTTATGTCGCAAATTTTATGTAACACATCCAGGCGATTGAGTAACATAACAACTGGCTCAAAATTTGATTAGGGGCGATTCTATTTGATTGTATGCAGCATAAGCATTAGGTGGGAAGGGAATGTTCCTCTTCCCTTTCACAATATATGGAATGTACTGGGCCTCCCAATCACTTGAAAAAAGTATCCTCTTCCATGGAGAAAATTCTTATCTTTCCATATAGATTTAGTCTTTGATGTTTCGACAAGATTGTCGTATGACCAAAGAGCATTTCATACTTTGTCAGCGCATGTATCAAACAAAGGTCGATACCTAGCATAACAATTGTTATATGACATATTCGAAGCTATCTGGTGGGTGATTGTCCTTAGCTTAATAAGGGCTCTTTTTGTAATGACCCTCAAAATGCATATGTTGCATCTTTTGCTGTTTGGGAGTATACTTTTATGTTATTCCATGAATGTTTGTGAAGGTGTCTAGTAAAAGGATCAGCTGTTGGTGGATCTTCGATAGAACCTAATAACCGATAAAATTGTAATACAAGTCTAGTCCAAAGTCAGAAACGGATGTTATGATCAGAACTTGGTAATCCGATTATTTAGCAAATTATATATAATGTGTGTGACATAAATGCACGCACACACACTCACATATTTGTGTAGTATATTCTATGTGACTCATATGTCATTTGAGTTCCTGGAGTATAAACAGATTCGAAATGCTAGTTATATGAAATGCGAAACTACTTACAAATTTTGTTTGTGACATTATATGAAATTTTATGATATAGTTACACCAATTACACAAATCGGTTATTTGAATGCATGCAAATTGAGATATTGTTAATTTTCTGCTATCCCGTTATCTCTGACGCGTCTTCAATGTCGTCTCCTGTAGTTTCCTTTGCTGTCGCGGAGTGGAGTCATGGAAAGATTAATAGCAGAAGCATCTGAGAAAGGACAAGAGGATTGTGTCATAACCCTTCATGATTTGCCTGGAGGACCCAAAATATTTGAACTAGTTGCCAAATTCTGCTACGGTGTCAAACTCGAACTTACTGCCTCAAATGTCGTGTACTTGCGTTGTGCTTCCGAGCACCTTGAGATGACTGAGGAGTACGGAGAAGGTAATCTAATCTATCAAACGGAAACATTTCTTAATCAAGTAGTCCTCAGGAGTTGGAAAGATACATTACGGGCGCTTCAAACGTGTGATGACGTTCTGTCCTATGCTGACGAACTACATGTTACAAAGAGGTGTATCGAGTCATTGGGGGTCAAGGCAAGCACTGACCCGAACTTATTTGGGTGGCCTGTGGTGGAACGTAGTGGTCCGATGCAAAGTCCTGGCGGTAGCGTCTTATGGAATGGGATCAGCACGGGCGCTAGACCCATGAATTCTAGTTCAGATTGGTGGTATGAGGACGCATCAACATTAAGTTTATGCCTTTATAAGAGGCTAATATCCGCCATGGAGTCTCGGGGCATTCAACCCGAGATTATTGCTGGGTCGATCTCCTTTTACGCGAAGAAGTTCTTACCAGGTTTGAATAGGAGACAAGGTGCTAGCGAATCTAGCAGCCGTTTGGTGTCACAGTCTATGGGAAATCCTCCATCTGAAGACGAGCAGAAAAAGTTAGTTGAAGAGATAGAGGAGCTTCTTCCGATGCAAAAAGGGATCGTCCCATGCAAGTTCCTTTTCGGTCTCCTTCGAACTGCTATGATACTTAAAGCTGACCCAACTTGTATATTGAACTTGGAAAAGAGAGCAGGAATGCAACTTGATCAAGCAACTTTGGAAGATCTTTTAATGCCCAATTTCACGTATTCAATGGAAACTCTCTATAATGTTGATTGTGTTCAGAGAATACTTGGGCATTTTTTGGCCATGGACCGGATATCAGGTGGTGCATCACCGTGTTCAATTGATGATGGACAATTGATGGCTTCGCCTTCATTGACACCGATTACAATGGTTGCAAAGCTCATTGACGGGTACCTTGCAGAGGTTGCGCCCGATAATAATTTGAAGCTTCCCAAGTTTCAGGCGCTTGCTGCTGCTGTTCCTGACTATGCTCGACCCTTGGATGATGGTCTTTATCGTGCTATTGACATTTATCTCAAGGTAAGCACTTTCTTATCGTGAAAAAAACCATGCAATTAAATAAAGGTTGTTATATAGTGTAACAACTATTATATGGAATTTGGAGCTAGTTATATGATTGGTCATTATATAATAGTATTTTTGTCATTCCATCCAGACCCTGCTCAGGCGGGACCCCTTCAAGCACTGGGTTGTTGTTGTTGTTTGTCATTTCATGAAGGAAGCGGATTTATTAATGTATTTTAAGATGACTTCCTCCGAATGAAAGGAAATGAGATTTTTGTTCATGAGGGAAAATCTTTTTTTATTTTGATCTTACGCTTTTAGTCTAAAATTAGCTTAATGGATCAAAGATGTTTCATATACAATTTACCGAATAAAATTGACTTTCAAACAAAATCTTAAAGAAAAAAAATAATTGTTAGATAAAATCAAAAAATATTTTGCATCCAACCAAATAAGAGCAATCCGATGCATTGCCTAGTCTAGTGATACCCAACCGGTAAAAAGGGGAAAAAAAGCTCAAAGATCGCACTTCCAATCACTTCCTTGTGTTCTCTTCATCCATTAACAATCATATTTCTTCTAAATTGCAGTCACACCCATGGCTATCAGAATCAGAGAGAGAACAACTATGCAGACTTATGGACTGTCAGAAACTCTCCTTAGAGGCTTGCACCCACGCTGCGCAAAACGAGCGATTACCCTTGAGAGTCATCGTCCAAGTCCTCTTCTTCGAGCAGCTGCAGCTCAGAAACTCTATAGCCGGGTGCTTCTTAGTCTCGGAAAACCTCGAAGGATCAAGGCCGTTAAGGAGCGGCTTGGTGGGGTCTAGCGAGGGAGGCGGTTGGGCGAATGCCGTGAGAGAGAATCAAGTGTTAAAGGTAGGAATGGACAATATGAGGACACGTGTTTCTGACCTCGAGAAAGAGTGCTCGAATATGAGGCAAGAGATCGAAAAGCTCGGGGGTCGAGCTAAAGGTTCAAACACATGGGGAACCGTGTCGAGGAAGTTGGGGTTTAAGCTTAAATCTCAGATGTGCAGTGCCCAAGAAGGGTCAGTAAGTAACCAGAATAGTGTGGTTAGTGGGAAGGGTGAGAAGGCTAAGGAAAGGCATTTGAAACATAAGAAAAACCTCTGATTGTTGTTTGTTCTTTTTGTTTCTTAGATTAAAAGACCTTGGGAGGGGACTTGGGGTTTGTTGGTATTATTTTCTGTTTGGAGTTTTCGGTTTTTAAGAAACTAAAGATGGAGTATTTTTTTTTTTTTTTTCTTTTCTGGTTTCCTATTTTCAGTTTTTGCTTACACTAAGGAAGAATTGAAAACAAGAAACCAAAAAACAAGCAAATATTGTTCTCAAAATAGGGTTTCAGTTTTCTAGAAAACCAAAAATTGCAAATGGAAAATGCCATCAAACAGACCCCTAGTTGTACGAACAAGGACAGAAAGGCCATTATATTCTATAAATTTCATGGCAGGGCTACATGTTTTAGAAAAGGAGCCAGAAAGGCATTGATTTGATAATTAGTCATTGTAATGCTAGCTAGGACGCTTGTAGCTGATATTGTCATTTACGTGAATGTTATATTTCATTCGTGAAATCAATAAAAGAACATTAAGAAAGATGATATTATTTTCACGTAAGTGACATAATCAACTTTTTGGCGTCGTGTTCGTTCGTTTATTTGAACTTGATGCGCTTTTTCGCTCCGAGGTACTTGTGGCCCTCTTCCTAATTTTCTCTCAAGTTTTGCTTTTTTGATTGATTCTTGGATCTCTGTTTGGTCAAAATTCATTCGATCTTATGAACTCTTTGTGTCATATTGATTTTATTTGCCCTTTTGGCTTTGGATTTGTGCTATTGTAATGGATAGGACTTTGCTGCTGTAATTGTGTACACTCAATGTAACAGTTCAGAGGATTCTTATTCTTGGTTTTTACTTGTAAATTTGTGTCTATTATTGCGTTTTTTTTGTAGGTAAGTCGGGATAGAGATTTGAACTCGTACCCTCTTGACTTGCGACTATTGCCACTGAAAGGGGTCTTGATTTAGGTAAGACATTATTAGTATATTTTCAAAATAAATAAAAGAGATAGTTTTCTGTGCCTTTAGTGAAAGCGGAGTGTTTTTTTTGTGAAGAGGTGTGTCTTTTCTGAGAGCTCTTTGAAAAACTATAAATATCCCATCCAATCTCAAGATTAGAATATTCAAAGTATTTTATCAGTCTCTTGTTTTTCAATCTCAGAATTCATTCTTTCTACGTACAATCTCATTTTATGTTTTGGTTTCATTGTATTCGCGAAACTATTTCAATAAGGAAGCAATAAGTCTTAAGAAAAGTGGTTCGCTGCATGCTTTGAAGCCGTTGTTGTAGTATTTGTTTTATTTAATTTTGCTAGCAGACATAATAGTTGATCATCCCCAGTGGAATAATTTGTATCACTGGGTTAAACCCAACTTCATCAAATTAATAGAATAATCTTATTGAACAAAAGAAAAAATCGATTTTCTGAGAAGGGATTTTTCGTGAAAAATGCTTTTTTTTTTATATATATTTTAAGAGTGTAGTCAAAAAAGAGTAGAGTTTTTAAATAGAAATAAAAGCCATTTTTTTTGTTTTTAAGAAGTAAAAAATAAAAAATTTTCGAGTTTGTTGCTTGTTTGTCTTCTAAAATATTTTTCTGTTAACAAGAAACTCAGATAGTCAGTAAACCCCGATTCATACGGCAATTCACACACAACAGGAACCAAGTAAGTTAAGGATTCCTTAGGGAGAGATTCAAGAGAGAATTAAACTCCAGACCTTTTAGCCTAAAAGAATAATCTACCCCCTTATTTGCCTCCTACTATTGAGGCAAAGTCTTATGAGATATTGGAACTTAGTTTTTGTATTTTAGTGTGTATTTCTTATAGTTTCACTGAAATTGACTACCACACATTATAGGTATATGCTCAATAATTTAAATTAATCCCAAACAAATTATAAAAATAACTATAAGAAATCATAAAAGACAAGGCTATCAGGTGTAGTCTGATTACATACGTTGGTATATTATCCAATTGGTTGAATATGAACTAAATCATACGACCCTTCAGGTTGTAAACGGACCAAATGTTTCATAAACGACTCATGTTTGAAATCAATTACGGCTTGTTTGTATTCGTTACTGGGGCTGAATAGTAGGCTCAATAAACTTAACAAGCCAAATCCGAACAAGGAGGTGCTTATCTTGTTAACGTTCGCGAATAGTTTGATAAGGGCTGGTGAACCGCTAATATCAACTCAAAAATAGTTTGATGGCGGCTTAATAGTAACTCGAATAGCTCAACTCTATCACAAACTCGGCTCGGTTATGAGCTCAATTTTACTCGATAAAGAGGTCGGCTCGGCTCGATAACCAGCTCGAATATTAGCATAACGAGCTGAGTCGAGGCAAGTATTGAATACAATAAAATTTTATCAAACCGAGCTTAAACAAGAGGACAGAGAAAAATCTGCCAGGGCCAAAATGGGTTTTTTCTCTTCTCTCTTTACCACATTTCGCATATAACACAACTATAAATACAACAACAAAGAAGTACGAACACACTTACGGATACGAGATATAACATAATATCAATATGCTAACACATGACTTTTCAAAAATTTAGGATACGATTCCTAGAGACAGTTCCTTCAAAATAGTGCATTTTTTAGATATATATATATATATATATAGCCATATAATTTATTAAAAAATAATTTTTCATCAAATTAACAATCCATTATGATTTATACGATGGCATCACATATTCAGAAAACATGGTACTATCCAATCAACAACTAAATAAACCGATACTTACCAAAAAAAAAAAAAAAAAAAAAAAAAACTAAATAAACCGATATTGTAGAGTAGTAGGCAAAATGTACGAGGCAGGGGGGACTGGAGCTAGGAAACTCTTCAAATTCCCTCACCCTGTTTAGGTGAGTTTTTTAAGAATTTTTTACCAAACTAGCACTATTTTAAAAAAAAATTTACCAAACTAGCATAATTTGAAAAACAATTACCAAACTAGCACCTTTTACTATAGCACGACCGAGAAACGCCGTTGGCAATGGCGTTTGAAAGGCGAACCAGTACGGACGCCGGTACGGAGTGTGTCCGAAAGAGGTTCACCCTTGTCATGACCGGCGTCCGTACGCTTTGCAACCTTTGGTCCTGATTCCTTTGCCATGCTCCCCTACCCCTCCTCTACCCTGCTCACAGGGGTAGAAAAAGAGAATGGAGATGGAGATGAAGGGGTAGAAGTGTTAGGGTTCACAGGGAGGGAGTTCGGGGTGTGGGAGGGGAAGGTGGACAGCGTACGATATGCCTGCATTTGGAACGCAGAAGTGGAGGGGTGTAGGTAGGCCTTTCGGAAGGCGTACGTCCTCCCCGGCGACTGAAATGGATCCCTTCCGAACTCTGTCACCTCCTTCAGACGCCGTCCACGACGGCGTTCGAAAGAGCCCTCTTTCGAATCCGTACTGGTTCGCTTTTCAAACTTCATTACCGACGGTGTTTCTTGGTCGTGCTACAATAAAAGGTGTTAGTTTGGTAATTATTTTTCAAACTATGCTAGTTTGGTAAATTTTTTTTTAAAATAGTGTTAGTTTGGTAAAAAAATAAGTTTTTTGAACAATTATGTTTAGGTAAGTTTGAATAGCATGACACATGTTTTTATGTTTTATTGAATTATAGTATTTTAATTAAGGTTTAAATTCAGCCCATTGCTTATCTTAGACGGCCTTAAAAAAGGGGCTCAAAGTAATGTCCAATATTCTTTTCTTTAAAGTCAGCTCACCAAAGACGTATGTATCAGTAAGTCTCAGTAGTGTGTTAGAAATTTAAATTTAAAAAAAAAACAAATACTTTCTTCATGTATCAAACACGAATTGAAAGCGTGTCAATGTCATATACGTATTGGACATCAATAGTCTAGAATAAACAATAAAAAATTGTGTTGGTTGTCACGCACCGCTAATATTATAGTACTTTTTTTATTTTTGATGATGTACTAGAAGGACCTAAAATATACTAGGCCTTCCTTATTTTTACTTAGATGCACGTATGTATGAAAGGGCATGTCGATTGACAACGTTGGGTTGCGTCCCTGGGCCCTTGACAAGGTCTGGCTTGCGCCTAACAATGTCTGGGTCGCGCCCCAGGGCACTTGACAAGGCCCAGATAGAGGTAGCCAATGGGCCGGGCAGGCCCGAAAACCGCACCAGCCCGACCCGTGTTTGGCCCGGCCCAAGGTCCCCCGGGCCAGGCCTTGGGCCTATTTTTATTTTCGGCCCAGCCTGGCCAGTGAGGCTGGCCCGACCCCGCCCAGGCCCCGGGCCCAACGGCTCTAAAAAGAGCCATTGGGCTCGTTTTGAACAGCGGTTGAAAAAGAGCCGTTGATCAGCTCTTTTATTAAAAAAAAAAATTATATTTTTTTTTTCCCTATAAATACTTAAACCTTCTCAATTCATTTTCTCACCAATTCTTCAATCCTCTCTTCTCTCTCTATACATTCAACATCTCCCATCTTCTCTAACTTTGCTAATTGCAAAAATTGTGCTCTAAAGTTCGAAGTTCGTAAAGTATTTGGCTGAAGTTCCAATTTCATTGTTCTCTCGTTTCGATAATTTTAGTATCACAATTTTATTTGATTCGCATTTTTAGTTATTTAATTTGCATTACTACTTACATTTTATAAATACTAATCACTTATACTAATGTGGTACACAACTCTTCATCATCCTCTGGAGCCAGTCGTGCTAGTTCTAGCTCTTCTCGGCCACCCAGAATCCCTAAAAGGAGTAGAATTGTCTTACTTGATACTGAAGAATGAGCTTTTATACAACCAGACCCAACACCCCCATACACTGATGATAGAATAGATTATGACTTTTTACAACAAGATTATCATGAGTCAGGTGGTGGTGGGGTTGGAGACTCACAAACTGATGAGGAACCCACCCTCACCACCGAAGCTCAGCCTGAAACTAGTACCTCTACGAGTAGGCGTACAACTAGTGGGGTATGGAAGCACTTCACCCTTAATAAGACAACTAATAAAGCAACTTGTAAATTATGTGACCCACCTAAGGATTTTAGCCATCAACCTGGTAGTGGGACGGGCACATTAAACAGACATATACTTAGATGCCACCCCGAGCAATTCCCAGAAAAGAGCCAACAATGTCTAGTACAGCAAGTGACCGGTGCACTTGCTAATTTTAGGTTCTCTCAGGAGAGCAACCGAAAGGGGCTAGCTAAATATATAATTATGAGTGAAAGGCCTTTTAATACCGGCGAAGACCCAAATTTCGTCAACTACCTCCAACGAAATGTTAATCCCGCCATTGTGAGGATTCCTCGGAACACCGTAAAGCGGGACGCTTTTACGTTGTACCACGGGATGAAAACTGGGGTCTTCACACATTTTGCGACGAACACGAGCATGTTCTCGTTGACGTCGGACGTATGGACGTCGAAACCCGGCCAACTTTATATGTGCATAATGGCACACTGGACCGATGAATCTTTCATTATGCAAAAGCGGATAATTCATTTTGGACTTTTAGATTGCCCCCACAATGCCGAGGTAATTACGGGTGTGATTATGTCGGCAATCCGCAACTGGGGCATAGAGCGACGTATCTTCAGTATTACGTTCGACAATGCTACCAATAACACTGCAGCCGTTACACATTTAATTAGGCAAATGAGACCAATGTTAGGTAGGAAGTGTTTCCATATTCGTTGCGTTTGTCACATTTTGCATTTAATGGTAACGGATGGTTTAGATCTCATAAAAGCATCCCTTAACACCTTAAGACCGGTAATAATATCTGTAAAATCATCCAGCACTAGAAAAAGAAAATTTAAAAATTTATGTCGGTTGCATAACGTAGAATATAAACAATTCAAATTAGACTCCCAAAATAGGTGGTCGTCTACGGTAGAAATGTTAGAGCGCCTTCTACCATACAAAGACGTTCTAATGGAATACGCCTAGGAAAATCGTGCAGAATGGAGTGATTACAACCTGGCCGGTATAAATTGGAAGACAATAGATCAAATTTGTAAATTTTTTAGCATGTTTAAAGAGGCAACAACATTTTTTTCGGGTTGCTACTATCCGACCATGCCTTAAGCAATATCAAGATTGCTTGATATTGTCAATTGGATGGTGGGTAATGAATCCAACCCCGTTTTGTTCGCATCGATTCAGGCAATGAAAGAAAAGTTTGCCAAATATTAATTTGAACTACCTCTTACATACTGCTTTGCAACTATTTTAGACCCTCGTTGTAAACGCTCGGGTTTCAACTTGTTTTGCCAACATTTTTTCACGTATTTGAATCCTTCTCTTAATATCGACACTTTCATTGCCGATGTCGATAACGACTTGTATAGTTTATTTTCTCAATATTTTCGTAAATTAACGTCCAATAATCCTAGTACTGCTGCAGTAGGATCTTCCACATCTAGTGGAAGTAGTTCACATACGTCATATTCGTGGAAGCTGTTGGAGCAATTTACGCCCACAGCAGCCCCCACATCATGTGACGAGTTAGATTATTATTTGTGGACACCGATGGTCCATATTTTCGGGCCCCCGGCCAACCCGAATTTTGACCTATTACAATGGTGGAACACAAACCAAACCCAGTATCCCGTGCTTTCCACCATGGCACGTGATATACTAAGTTGTCCGGTGTCTTCAGTAGCATCGGAGTGTACTTTCAGTCTTGGTGGCAGGTTGCTTGGAAAGAAGAGGGCGAAGCTATTGCCGTCAAGCTTGGAGATGCCCGTGTGCTTGAAGGATTGGCTGCTAGCAGAGGCAAGAGAACAACAGAGAATGAAACTGAATTCATAGAGCGATGAAGAAGACGACCGTACAACCGATACCTCAAATGATGGCCTAGATACCCCCCAAGGCGACTGATACCAACACTTTTGTATGTCAATTATTTACTTTTAAATATTGACGTCAAAAGACGACCACACCCCCCGTATACCTCAAAAGATGACCGCACCCCCCATATGTCAAACTTTGTATTTGTACTTATATTTGTTACGTTATTTATGTACCATTATTTTTTTTGATAAGATATTTACCATTACTTATTGTGTATTTCATTTTATTACATATATTTAATGTATATTTAGCATTATTAGTGCTTAAAAAAAATATATTTATATCTCATATTATTTATCAATGAATTACAATAATTTTAGTACAAAATGACTTTGTATTATCAAATTTTTTTCCCCCTTTAAAAAGCCGGGCTAGCGGGCCCGGGCCTGAGCCCAGGCCGGGCCTGCCCCTTGAGGCCCCCGGGCCAGGCCCGGTTCCCAACCGGGCTTCGGCCCAGGCCCGGCCCAGCCCGCCCGTTGGCCACCTCTAGGCCCAGACACAGACCGGACACGGGCGCCCCATGCCCTTCCCAAAGGTCGCATCCCATGCTTGAGGAGGCGTGTCTCTTGGACCCTTGACACGGTCCTTTTGACACGGCTTGCCCAAGGGGGAGTGCACCCAATTTTGTTCATTTAATATTCCATGTACTTAGCCTAGATTCATATATATACTTAGTAGATGTGTCCCTTAGGATTGAGCCGTGCCCCTTGGGAAATACACACGGTTCATGCATTTGTAAGCCTCTCTTTGAGTATATATAATAAAGTGATGGCAATTGCCACGGGTATCCAAACTCACCCAAATTAATCCAATCTCTCTCTCTCTTGAACGTGTACTTTCATTATACTTGTGACTCTATTTCCTTTGTCCCAAAACACTCTTTTGCCTTTATTCCGCATAAACACAACCTTCGGGTTAACGAGGAGCCTGACTTAGCGAGGTACTTTCGGAGTGAAGTTAAGTGGCGCACGGGTTTGACAAGGGTGTCAAAAACCTTCCCGTGACAGTTGGTATCAGAGCAGATTTAGGTGATGGCTGGGAGCAGTGTTGTGGAGGAAGGAATTGTGAGTACGTCACAAGCTATGGAGGAACCACCAAGAGGGAGACCGGAGACGCGCACGAAAAAGGCAAGCAAGGCCACGGACCCGTCCGTTCCACAGGATGCCCTTGGTAGTCTTGATGCTCGTGTGGCGAAATTAGAGTTGGTTATGGGTGATGTTCATGACCAATTTGACGAGTCGGTTCCGAAAATAATGCTGAAAAAAAAAAGCTAGAAAGAAAATATTTCCATATCTACTGTTAAACCGCGTTTCTTAAAAAAGGTTTACTTCACATTAAACCGCGTTCCAAAAAAGCGGTTAATAATTAAATTAACCACGTTTACTAAACGCTTACATGAACCGTGTTCAGTAAACGCGGTTTATCATAAATGAACCGCATTTACTAAACGCGGTTCATTGTCAGCATTTATTAAATTTAATTTATAGTGGTTTTAGTTACAAGAATTCAGCACTAATGTCTTGTTAGCCTAATGGTCATGGTTATTAAATGGCAAATGCTTGACATGGGTTTGATTCCCACTTAATGCAATATTTTTTAATTTTAGGAGAAATTTTTTAAGCTTTTTCTTTTGTATTATATTAAATATATTTTTTAATGGCAAATGCTCACGAATTTTTATTTAAGTATATTTATACATATAATTTACTCATACGTACCCTTCAAAATACTTATCTTGGGAGATACAATTAATTATACCTAATGAATACTATTAAATATTGTTTATTTTAAGAGAAAAATAAAAATAATTAATTTTATTATATGTTAGTAGTTTTACTATTTTTATTTTAATATACACAAATTACTAATGTGTACTTATGCACTAGTTCGTATTTAACTTTTTTTGGAATATTTTTACTTGTATAAAAAATATATAATATCTTATATGTAATAGTTAAAAACTAAACATACAATTTTAAAATTATTTTTAAACTCTTACGAGTCTCAAATTTGTATTTACCTTTTAAAATTATTTTTTATTACAAGCCTCAAATTTATTATTTTAAAATGCAGTAAACCGCATCCATAAGACGCGGTTTATGTATGATAAAACCGCGTCTATAAAGACGCTATTTACATGGAAAATACACGCTTTAATTTGACGCGGTTTACTATAACCGCGTTTTGTAAACGCGGTTCAACAATATATATGGAAATATTTTTTTTTCAGCATCATTTTTTTTATTTTTTTATTTTTCAGCATTATTTTCGGAACCGACTCCAATTTGACACTATGGAGTCCCTAGAGTAGGGTGTCACCGGATTGGAGGGAAAGGTCCTTGAGACCATTACCGAGATCAAAGATGCCATGGAGGAGCAACTTGATCAACTAAAGGATGCCATTTTCGGACTTCGTCAAGACCTTGACACTGTCAAGGAGGACGTGACGCTGTGCAAGACCGCTGTTGCTAACGCGGCCGGCACGAGTGGTGTGTCTCGTGTCAAAGTCCCAGACCCGCCTACATATGGAGGGAAACGGAACGCCAAAGAGATAGACAATTTCTTGTGGTGTTTGGAGAGATATTTTGAGGCACTTCGCCTTAAAGATGAGACGCTCAAGATCAACACCGCATCAATGTACCTGCAAGATGATGCGGCGTTGTGGTGGAGGAGGCGCCACGGTGACATAAGCCGTGGGACTTGCACTATGGATACTTGGGATGACTTTGTTCGTGAATTCAAGAAACATTTCTTTCCGGAGAATGCCGAGAGTGTTGCCGTGAAGAAGCTTAGGGGTTTGAAGCAAATGGGGTCTAACGGGGACTATGTCACTGAGTTCCAGTCCCTTATGCAAGAACTTCTTGACATGCCCGAATCATTGGCCCTCATTTATTTCTTGGATGGCTTGCACTCGTGGGCCGAAATGGAGGTGAAGCGTAGAGGAGTACAAGATCTTGCCACTGCAATATCCGAGGCCGAAAACCTGGTAGAGTACAAAAAAGACTACTAAGAAGAAGGACTTCAAGAGTAACAAAGGGAAGAGTGGGGGAGACAAGCCTCACAAATCATCTTCATGGAAGGACAAAGGCAAGCATCACGAGACCAAGCATCATGACAACCGACACCATGACAACCGGTCAGACCAAGGCAAGCGCAAGTCCTGTTTTCTGTGCTCATGCCCGCACTTTGCCAGGGACTGTCCGGAACGTCAAGCTTTGAGTGTCCTTGTTGCTTCGCAAGAGCAAGGGAACGGAGGTACGAGCATGGGTTCTATGCGTGTCCATGTCCCAGGGGGCGCGTAGGGCTGTAGAGAGTCAGGAGAATGTCCAGACACGGGCCCAGGCCCAGACGCTGACACAGACACGGATGCAGGTACTGGGTGCTGCGCATGTCCAGGCGCAGGCCTTGGCGCCTGTCCAGTCCCAGATGCAGGCGCCAGGCGTTGCGCATGTCCAGGCGCAGGCCCGGGTGCCTGTCCAGATCCAGACGCAGGCATGCAGGGGTGTGTCCGTCCCAGCAGGGGGCGCACGGACCAAGGGGCTGATGTATGTCAAGGCCCAAGTGAACGGTGCCGAGACAAAGGCATTGGTGGACACAGGTGCTAGTCATAACTTCGTGTCAGAACATGAGGCGAGGCGGCTCATATTGGACTACGTCAAGGAGTTGGGTTGGATGAAGACCGTTAATGCTTCATTCAAGCCGATCCTTGGGGTTGCTAAGAAGGTGCCCATCCAGTTGGGAGATTGGAGTGGCACACTTGACTTGACCGTGGTTACGATGGATGACTTCAAGGTAGTGTTGGGGATGGATTTCTTTGACACCATGAAGCCCTTACCATTTCCGAAGGAGAACGTTATGGAGATCACTTCTGGCCAAGAGACTTTTGCTGTGCCCCTACTACGAGAGAAGGCAGAGGAAAAACTTCTCTCGGTCGTTCAGTTCAAGAAGGGAATCCGAAAGAAGCAGGTTACTTACATTGCTACGTTGGTAGAAGATAAGGAGCCCAATTCTAAGGAAATGCCCATGGAAGTGAAAGGAATTCTTGATGCCTTTCAAGATGTCATGCCGCCTGAGTTGCCGAGATACGTACCTCCAAGGAGGGAAGTGGACCACAGGATCGAGTTAGGGCCGGGGGCAAGGCCTCCCGCCATGGGGCCTTACCGTATGGCTCCACCCGAGTTGGAAGAGTTGAGAAAGCAGTTGAAGGAGCTCTTAGATGCGGGGTTCATTAGGCCATCTAAGGCCCCGTATGGTGCACCGGTTTTGTTCCAGAAGAAGCAAGACGGGTCACTTCGCATGTGCATAGACTACCGAGCCTTGAACAAGGTCACGGTAAAGAACAAGTATCCTATTCCGCTCGTGGCTGACTTATTTGATCGGTTGGGGAAGGCACGGTACTTTTCCAAGCTTGATTTGAGGTCCGGGTATTGGCAAGTCCGGATAGCCGAAGGGGACGAGCCGAAGCCAACTTGTGTGACCCGCTATGGTGCATATGAGTTCTTGGTGATGCCGTTTGGATTGACAAACTCACCAGCCACATTTTGCACGCTTATGAACGAGATCTTCAAGCCTTTCTTGGACAACTTTGTTGTGGTATACCTTAACGATATCATGGTGTATAGGGAGTCCTTGGAAGAACATGTGGAGCACTTGAAGAAGGTGTTCCAAGCCTTGAAAGAGAACGAGCTTTATGTCAAATGAGAGAAGTGCTCGTTTGCCCAGGAGGAAGTGTCGTTCCTGGGCCACCATATAGGCCAAGGGGTGATACGCATGGACCAAGCCAAAGTTCACGCAATTGAGGAGTGGGAAGAACCTAAGGGAGTTAGTGAGCTACGGTCATTCCTAGGCCTAGTGAACTACTACCGACGGTTTATTCTCGGGTATTCGGCTAGGGCCACGCCCCTAACCAACCTTTTGAAGAAGAAGCAACCGTGGCTTTGGGATGATGGATGCCGTGCTGTTTTTAAGAGTCTAAAGCGGGCTGTAATGGAGAAGCCCGTCCTTCGCTTGCCCGACTTTGGGCAACCCTTTGAAGTGCATACCGATGCCTCAGACTTTGCCATTGGAGGAGTGTTAATGCAAGAGAAACATCCAGTTGCTTTCGAGTCGCGAAAGCTCAATGACACCGAGCGTAAGATTTCCTCGCTGAATTTGACTATGCTTTGGAGTATAAACCAGGAACCACATACGCTGTCGCTAATGCACTTAGCCGCAAAACGAGCCATGCTAGTGTGAGCACGGTTCAAGGAGACATCTTGGACAAGGTCCGGGAAGGCATGGCGCATGACTCGTTTGCACAACACATGTTGAAGCTCGCTATGGAAGGAAAGACACGTAGGTTTTGGGCTGACAGGGGGCTGCTGTTCGCTGTTGGGAATTGAGTGTTGGTGCCTAAGTGGGAAAACTTGAGACGTGAACTTATGAAGGAGTGTCATGACTCCAAATGGGCCGGGCATCTGGGAATCAAGAGGACCGAGGCAGCATCCTACTGGCCGCATATGAGAGATGATGTGGAAGCCTTTGTCAAGACATGTCTTGTGTGCCAACAAGACAAGATTGAGCACAAGACCGCTACGGGTTTGCTTGAGCCTCTGCCCATACCGAACCACCCATGGGAAAGTGTTTCCATGGACTTTATCTCCGCCTTACCGAGATCAGAAGGGTGTGGATAAATCATGGTTGTGGTTGATCGACTCTCTAAATATGGGACGTTCATTGCCGCACCTAAGGACTGCATTGCAACCGAAGCTGCACGGTTGTTCCTCAAGCATGTTGTTAAGTATTGGGGACTACCGCGGAGCATCATCAGTGATCGAGATCCGAGATTCACGGGCAAGTTCTGGGCCGAACCGTTCAGATTGATGGGTTCGAACCTCCACTACTCTACAAGCTTGCATCCACAAACTGATGGGCAAACTGAACGGGTGAACGCTTTGCTTGAGTTGTACTTAAGACATTATGTGGGGGCCAACCAATGGGATTGGGCAACGTTAATTGACATTGCCCAATTCTCATATAACTTACACAAGAGCGAGTCAACGGGCCATAGTCCTTTTGAGCTCGTTATGGGACAACAGCCCTTGACACCGCAAGTCGTTGCAACCGGGTACACGGGGAGCAGCCCCGCTGCATATCAGGCCGCAAAGGGTTGGAATGAGAGACTCGACATTGCCAAGGCCCATCTCGACAAGGCAGCACACAAGATGAAAAAGTGGGCCGACAAGAAGATGAGGTTCTTAGAGTTCCAAATTGGGGACTTGGTGATGGTGAAGCTCTTACCGCAGCAGTTCAAGGCCCTACGCAAGGTGCATAAGGGCCTAATCCGAAGATACGAGGGGCCTTACCCAATTCTTGCCAAAGTTGGGAAAGTGTCCTACCGTGTCGAACTACAGCCAAAGATGAAGATCCATCCCGTTTCCACGTGACCATGCTGAAACCGTACCATAAGGATGATCAAGACCCAGTGAGTCAGACCGAGCACCTACGGCCGTGATCCCATCCTTTGACAAGGAAGCAACCAAGATCCTTGCCGACCGGATCGTGAGACGAAGAGGAGTGCCAAGGTATACCGAATACTTAGTTCGTTGGAAAGATCTTCTAGAAAATGAAGCTACTTGGGAAAAGAAGGAGGACTTATGGCAATTCAAGAAGATGATCGAGACATTCAAGACTACCGAGCATTGACGAGGACGTCAACGACTTAGGTGGGGGAAAGTGTCACGCACCGCTAATATTATAGTACTTTTTTATTTTTGATGATGTACTAGAATGACCTAGAATATACTAGGCCTTCCTTATTTTTACTTAGATGCACGTATGTATGAAAGGGCATGTCGCTTGACAACGTTGGGTCACGTCCCTGGGCCCTTGACAAGGTTGGGCTCGCGCCTGACAGTGTCTGGGTCGCACCCCAGGGCACTTGACAAGGCCCAGACACAGACCAGACACGGGCACCCCATGCCCTTCCCAAAAGTCGCATCCCATGCTTGAGGAGGCGTGTCTCTTGGACCCTTGACACGGTCCTTTTGACACGGCTTGCCCAAGGGGGAGTGCACCCAATTTTGTTCATTTAATATTTCATGTACTTAGCCTAGATTCATGTATATACTTAGTAGATGTGTCCCTTAGGATTGAGCCGTGCCCCTTGGGAAATACACACGGTTCATGCATTTGTAAGCCTCTCTTTGAGTATATATAATAAAGTGATGGCAATTGTCACGGGTGTCCAAACTCACCCAAATTAATCCAATATCTTTCTCTCTTGAACGTGTACTTTCATTATATTTGTGACTCTATTTCCTTTGTCCCAAAACACTCTTTTGCCTTTATTCCGCATAAACACAACCTTCAGGTTAACGAGGAGCCTGACTTAGCGAAGTACTTTCGGAGTGAAGTTAAGTGGCGCACGGGCTTGACAAGGGTGTCAAAAACCGTCCCGTGACATGGTGCTTCATATGCGCCAGCACTAATTTATTTTTTAAGAAATTTGAATGGAATCATACAACATTTATTGTAGCTCCCTAGACAACTTTTAACATGTAAACCCATAAGTATGTTTTAATAAATTAAATATATATAATACAAAGGTATTATTGGAGACTATGACAAAAACTCCATCGTACAACGGCCAATAGCATAACTTATAACTCAAGATCCATTGGAATAAGGCTTCGTACATCTTAATCTCCATACCTTGCCGTAGGGAGAGGCTCTATGAGGCACTAGGTTGTTGTCGTCCATGATTTCAACGTTGCCAGAAACGTCCATGCTGTTTCTGCTCTTGCCTGCGCCTGCAACATCAGTGGAAAAAGCACAAGGAAATAAATGGGGACTCGTTAACCAAACCAGATCCTGCTCAAACGAAAGCCCTTGAGGCACTGGGTGGTGGTGGTTGTTGTCGTCAACGTCAACCAAACCAAAACTAGTCTTCCTAGTAACTTGATATTTTAGGCTCCTTTTGATTCAAATGAAAACATTTTCCTTATCAAAAATTCCTCTTTACAAAATATTTTCAATTAAAAACATGCTCTTTTTTTTCTTAAAAAAAAAAGCCTTTCTAACCAAAGAAAAATGTTAGAATCCATAAATTTATATGAAATTTATGCTTGCCCAAGTTGAGATTAAAGTGAGGCATATGAGGTAAAAGATTAGTGCGGAAAATGTTTTTCCCCCATGAAAGAAAATGTTTTCCCTCTTCGTTGTGGGAGAAGTCAATTTCTTGTTAGGAAAATGGAGTAGAACATTTTCTGCATTAGTGGTTGCTGTAACGTGATGCAAATAAATAACAAAATTGAAACAGAAAAGATTTTCCGTCAAAACAAACGAAGCATTAGGTATAATGAAAGCAATAGAAAGAAAAAAAATGATCTTAAATTTAGAATCACAAGTCTGACTTTTGATGCTCCTTAGAACGCTGGATGAACTCCTTTGCAATATCACAACCTTGGTATGATGCTAACACCTTTCGGATATCAGCTGGCCTAGTGCGGGCAACATCTGCAATTATACCAAGCGAAATCCGCAGACATCTTAAGCATCTCAGGCAGTCACGATAACCGATGAGCTAAACAAAAAGAACAATCCATGGAATCAAATTATAGTTCACATTCACGTCAAGAAAACAAGGTTGCACAGCTCGCAATCAAAATGTATATGGGTAGAACTTGTAACGGGGAAGGAGTTGCATAGAAAGAATCTACGTAACCAAATATTATTTCTCTTTCATTCTTTTTAATTGAAAGAATAATGAGGAAACAGAACATACAAAAGATTTTAATTGGAAATATTCTTCTAAGAGCAACGACTAGAGTAGGAAAGTTAGAGAGTGTAATGAGTTAGGGCAGTTGTATTGTGCTTTCTAAGGGAACGTAACTTGCTTTCAAGTCTTCTATTCGCTAATAACTTGAATAAAAAGTGCAACTATTCATTTCTATACCCCTTTGGTAGTAATCAACAAGTAGATATATTTGCAAATATATTTAAGTACATAAACTACAATATACATGCATTATGAAGAACATTACAAAAGCACCATGCAAAATGGCCCATTGCATATTTCGTTATGTAGCAGCCTTCGATTCTATATATTTGGGGGGATGGGAGTATCAGATGCAACACACGCTTACACTCAAGAAACGGAATGAGATCGAGAAGCGCTGTATCGTTGACAACATCAGATTTCCATGGACTAACTTGAATGCAGTTTTCTGGCTGAAGGCAACTCTCTTGGCAACGACCGCTCACATAAATGATTTTTGCAGGATCCCGGTTCAATTTCGAAAGGTCCTGCACCAGAATACAAGTAAAGTTGTCATCTGCTACCTCTCCTCTCCCTACCCTTTTGTCTGTGTATGAACTACGCAGCTGCATCCTTGTATATATTCTTTTTTTCTAGGGTGGGACAGGGGAGAGGGGCTATTTAAACGTGCTCGCAACATTCACGGGTGCACCCTTGACATTTTGGTATATATAATTACGTACCTTGAGATCTAAAAACTATATCGCTTAGGGACCCTCAACCAGGCACCAATGAATTTCCGTTTTAGGAAATGATGACATGAAACATACTTCCAACAATACATAGACACCCTACGCCAAAGTCCAATGAATTTTTGCCACAAAATGCAGGCACGGCACACAATTCCGGCCATTATAAGGTAACTTCCACCAAAATATTGTGAACTTTTGTTGTAAACCGCACATAAATATTGCTGAATTATAAGACATGCCAACACTTTTTGACCAAAATTTATTGGAGTCCAATACAAATTCGTTGGATTATGGTTGAAGGTACCTAATTGATAAAAATTTTGAGGGGTACCAATCTAATAAATTCTCACATCTCAGAGTACCTAAATGATAAAATTCCCAATTACATATATAGTATCACAAGCAAATGAAAGAGACAGGACTTTTACCAAAAGGGGGCTATCTGAACCTAAGCCGTTTAAGCTTTACATCAAAAGGAAGACGAAAGTATAGCCCAAGTAGCCAACACAGTGTTAAGTGGCATAATGATTCATATTTTCCCCTTTTTTCCCGCAAATCAGCAAGATTCATAATTTTTTGCATTTTTAAGATCAAAAATACAAAACAAGCAGGACAGCTAAAAGAAGACAACCGAGGTAAGCTAAAGACTGACATACTCGGTAATGTTTGCCATCTTGATATCTAGTAGCAGATCGTGATAGCCTGTATTGTATGCAATGCTTCTCATCCAATCTCTCGACAACAGGGTCAACATACTGCTCAAGTTGGTTAAAAGACACCAGAAATAGCCAAAGTGTCAAGGTTGATAATTGAAACAAGAGTTGCAACAAAATGGAATACCAACGCATGTACAATTCGATTTACCATGCTCTGCTGGTCAGAATAAACGACAATCTCATAAAACTGAGCAAGATGTTCCAGAAACGCTTCAACACCAGGCCTTTTAAAGGTTCTCCAGCCCCTGTCACGCTTTCCAAGTAGAATAAAAGTTTGTCAGTAACATCAAGCAATCAATGGCAATGAGGCTTTCGTTTGTGGTTAGGCCTAGGACAAGAGGTCTTAGGTTCAAATCCTCTTGTCCCTGACTCACTTACCTACTTAAAAAAAAAATCAAGTAACCAATACAACTATATCTTCCACCATGTATCAAAAAGAGGTTGCAGGATTGGAGAGGAATTTTGCATGCATTTGTAGACTGTTTTCTTTTTAGACTCCATCAGATCCAAGTCAAATATCTTCCGTTCTGAAAAATCAGTGTCACTCAAATTTACTTTATTGTTTATAAATTAACACCAAGTTGACATAATTGCTTCTTTTTCAGGGCCAAAATGATGAAGATACTTTATTTGTCCAAAAAAAATATTTTACTAATCACTTCAGTGACTATCAACTTATGAAAAATCAAAAGTTTTACTTACAATGATGATATATTGGTAACATTTTCTAATAAATCAACAAGTTAAACAATATTTTCTCAAAATTACAAGTGCACCAGTGAACATTTGAATGTGGGGATATATTAAAAGATAATTCGTAAAAAGAATTTCTTAGTTTTCACTTGGTCTGAACAGATAATAACTTCACGTGGCCTCAGCAGGTAGCAATTATTTTGGGATAGAAAGTTTATTTTTAAATTATTATGAGCAATAAACAACAGCCAGTCTTAACTTCAGATTGAGACAGCTGCAGAAAGCCATAAAAAAGGGAAATCTGAAAGATTGATGTCAAAGGACTATATTGTTCACAGCCTTAAACGAATAGAAATAGATATTTGTCATTGCTAGGTCAAAAATTGTTATTGTCAGAGCAAGATAATTCTTACAAAAAATGACAGCTACAAAATTGTCTTGGAAATAACAATCTTGCTCTAGCAATAACATTACCCATACGATCTGATAAAACATTGACATAAAACACTGCAACTACCAAATAGAAAAGTCTGGGAATGCCTGTTTCTCAATTTTGCCCAAGTCCAAGGGATAACATCACATAACTTTTACGGAGCATGTGTTCATTATTTTATCTGCTCTTTTCAAGTCCCCGGAAGAAAGATACACTCCTGGACAGTTACTAAGAGATTTTCTTCCAGGATGTGATAATTCTAGCTAAAGTAGATTTCACCCCTATAAATGTCCACCTTCATCGGCAGTCAAGCAAACAGGTAAGCGGAGTTACATTTCATGATTAAAGACGTTAAAATGCAAAACCAGCCCTTGGGTTCAATTTCTTCAAGAGTTTGGATTCTCATCTTATGCTTCCTCTTTAACATCGTAACAGGCAATAATATCCACCAGAGTGCATGGGATGCACCACCGTATAAGAAGGTGCCTAACCAATCATATGCTACTGACTTAATGTGATAAGTCAGCTTTTTACAAATTCATGTTGCTCTTTTCGTCACCAAGAGTTATATAGGCAATTCATCCAATGAAATCAAATAAAGACCAATAATGGATTTTGATCCAATTGTTAAGCAATTGGTCATTACATAACGATACTTTCATAATCGCCTCCACACTGCATTTATATAGTATTTTATCTACTAAAACATATTTATAGTTGTATTTACATGTTAAGAAATATAAAAAGGGAATAAAGTGAACGGTTATTTGTCCACCCATCCAAATTTTTGCAATATAAGAAGTTATTTATATTCCCTTAAAAGCCTCAATGAGATCAACGCGATCTGTTACATATCATATGTAACACCTTGCATTCAAGACACCGACCACAACTGCATGCAATCATGGATCATGATTTGCTGATTATCCTACATTATGTATACAGTAATGGCTTCGTCTATTTATTTTTCCTTTTTGCTATTAGCTAGAGGGGAATCCTACAACTACTTAGGGTGCTGCCTCAAACAAATCAACACAAAAGCTAATTGGTGATGAAGACTGCTTCCAATCAAAGACTTACCTTCCAATCCGAGTACACTAAAGTCTCATTCAGATCCAACACAAGTGTAAACACGTTTTGCTGCAGGGGATGCAAATCAGGAAGGAGTGCATCTGATGAAGGTTCAGTAAAACCCTAGGGTAAAAAAAAAAAGGGAAAGGAAAAAAATTAGCAATAGCAAAAGAACAGTCATTTCAAATAATTTAACAAAGGACACCCAGTTATACAAGCTGCTTACTCGAACTTGTTCTTCAATCGCTCTCCGGAGATCTAGATATAGTTCAATTGATTTAGCAGGCACTGAAAACAAGCATGAATCAAAGTCAAGTTAAAGGCATAGAAAAAGGTAACAGATGAATGGAGCAACAAACTTCATTTAAGGGGCAATCTGCAGTCTAAAGGAAATAAGAAAAGCCCCCGCAGGTTTGCAATTATCATCTTCAATTTCTTCTTTCATGTTCAGGAAAAAGTAATAAATGATTATCTGCATAATTCTCAAAGATCTGAAACTTTAGGGTTCAATAAAATTGAAGATTGATTTTTGCGTTTATAGGTAACTTCCAATCTTGGTCCATTCAAGAACAGAATAGACTTATTTGATCGTGATAGGTAATGTATTATGCAGGCATTTCTAAATGTTAAGAGCTCAAGTGAGCACAAAGTGACATGATAGGACAAAATAGCTAACCAAATGGCAAACTTGTGTTAGCTCCAAACATTCTAAGAGATGCATTCTATAGCATACATTTTCATGCCCATCGCTCGCCAGCTGTGTCTAAACCAAAAAAACGCGGGTGTCCCAATAAGCTTAATGCTGGTTTAAATAAAATGAATCTCTCAATACTGAGAGCCACACCACATAGTTTAATATACTTAACACATACAAGACAACTACTGGCAAGTGGATACAATAGCACTAGACCAACCTTGTCCAACCAGATTAAGTCCACAAAGAACGCAGTGGTAGACCTAATTGAATTTCAACCCGCAAAAACAATTAACTCCAGCAAATATGTTTGTGGGTTGACATGGCAAATGTTAGCTTACTTTTGACTGACCAGGAGAAGCAGCAAGGATTAAACATATACAGTACAGAGGGGGGGGGGGGGCGGGGGGGGGGGGGGGGGGGGGGGGAGAAGACAGTCGAGTACAGCTGACCAGGAACTAGAAATATGATAAAGCTAATAAGGAAAATCAACAAGGAAACTCACCTGTCAAAGCAGCAGTGCTCAGCATGGCTTGAAATTTCTGAACAAGAAATTCGCAGCAGATTGACTTAGCAATGATATTTTTTTCAAGGTACAGATAAAAAGGGGATGGGGGTCAATGAAGCACTTGAACTTGGGTGTCCCGTTGGGCTGGATGGGTAGCTTACTGCTACACCAAACCCTCACAATCATTGTCTTAGCAATTATACAATCACAAATGTACCAAGCTGTAGGCCTTGAAGGAAGCCGTTTTGTCAAAAATTGAGTAAGGTCAGGATTCAAAGTTTTGGGGGCTTTACTGACGCAGCCCTGGTTGATTTATAGAGAAACAAAGACTTTACTTGCTAGCTTTTGGTTTCCATAGTATTGCTTGCTTCATTTTTGAGGATATTCTTAGTACAATTCCTTGTTAAAAAGAAAAGAATATATAGAATCCCACAGGAACACCCCCCCCCCACCCCCCCCCCCCCCCCCCCCCCCCCTCTTCTTTTCTTTAAGTGTTCGAACCTAACATACTACAGCTAGGAGAAGCAATACAACCGAAGGTCACTATTGTGAGTTTGACTACACACATCTTCGACCATGTCAAGATCACAGCAGATAATGACAACTTAAAACTAAAAAGAATCTGACATGGAACGCTCACATCAATGGCAGGCGCATTATCTCCAACAGTATAATGTGCAGAATCTCGTAGAGTTCTCGTCTTCTTATCCACTTCATCCAATGTATAGGCTGCAGATATTAGGTCAAAATTTATCTCTGAACATAAATCAGCACCTCATGCATCACAAGCAATAAATTGGCTTAAGCTCATCAAGAGGGAAGGCTTGCTGTTCAGAAAATGCCCCTTGACATCACATTGATTGATCACCTGAAAAAAGAAGGGGATAAAAGAACAGAGATACTTGTGTTCTTCAATCAAAAATATAACAAGCTATGTTCTGATTGAGATGAAGCTGATATGAACTTGCTGTCCACAGAGTTGGCCAGCTTCTTATAGTTGATTTGTTGTATTTGCAAATCAAGTAATTACGTTTTTAAGAATGTAGCTCACGATTAGAGTCTCTAGCCAAATGTGATGAGTGCATTGTAGGAAATGTGATATAACCCATGCAATATTACTGACAGCTGCCATTTTCATTTTACTTAGGTTGTGTTCCGTTTGTCTGTTTTCAACTTATCTGTTTCAATAAGATCTGTATATTTAAGGTATGTATCTTTTCACATTGAAGTGTTTGATTATGTAATACAAAAAGACTTTTTTTTTCTATAGAACAAAGTATTTAAATACATATTTAAAAACTTAGCTATCATAATGAAAAATTAATAATATTAAATCAAATAACAATAGTAGATGGTAATGACGGTTGGCCGTGGTGTAGGGCGGATCATGAGGGTGCTGAGCAATGATGATGGATAATAGTGAATCTTATTAGTGGGTGGCAGTTCTAAACAAGCTATGTTAATTTGGCCTCACTGATGTAAGTGGACTAAAGTGGCGGCAAATCATTGTGGTGGGGAGAGGAGATCGACCTTGCAGGTGAAGTGAAATTATAGGGGTACAAGCCATGGTTGTGGTGGACTACAATGGTGTTGTGGGAGTGCACCATAGTGGTGGTAGCTCGTGGTGGTCGGATGGTGATAGCGGAGTGGTGGTCACAGTGAGAGGATATCGACGAGTCATGGTATGAGTGAATTACGATAATAGTAATCATGGTAGTATAGACTGGTGAGAGTAGTAAGTCGTGGCAGTAGAAGAGGTGGTGTGCGGGTAGCGATAGAAGTCAAAGTAGGTCGTAGTGGTGAAAATTTAACGTTGACTAAGTTTTTTACAACATCTTTCTAAATAAACTATAAAAAAATCCAAGTTTGCATCTTTTTCTATGTAGTTATAAAACAATTTTTTTATCTTCTTATTTAAGCTGTAAAAGGATTTTTTTTTTTGTCAATCAAGCACAAGCGTTACAGTCAACCACAATTTTTCACCAACCTTACAGTCAATTAGAGCTTTTTCACAACTTTAAGTTGTTAAAAGCCTGAATCAAACACAACCTTAGTCATTTAGTGGTTTAGTACAGGCAACAATATCAAACTTAAAAACATAAGGAACCAATTGTGTAAATAACTCCAAAAAAACGCCTACATTAGCATATTCAAATTTTCAAGCGTCTTCCACCAATAAACCTAACAATGTAACAAGAACGCATCACTCAGGCTCCTTTTGGTAGGATGGAAAAGTAGGTTGTATGAATCAATTTTTTGCTTTTCCATTGTTCGTCGAGCATTCATTAACAGAAAATACTTTCGGGGGGGGGGGGGGGAGGGGGGGGAAGGTTTTCCATTCCACCTGTTGGTTGGAAAACGACTCCCCTATAAAATGCGGGAAATGATGATCCTAAGTGGCACATAAACCATTAATCATCGTGCAGATATGTATCAAACCGAAATAAACCGGATTGGAACATAAAACCAAAATCTTAATTTCCCTTGATAACCAATTGAGGGTACCAACACGCAAGCACCGGATCCCATTAGAACTCCGAAGTTAAGTGTGCTTGGGCGAGAGTAGTAGCAAGATGGATGACCTTCTGGGAAGTCCTCGTGTTGTACCCCTCGGGTTGAGGGTTCTCAAAAACAGCCTCCCTTCACCCTGAAAAGGGAAGGTTGTGTACCTCCATCCCCCAAATCCTGCTTACGCGGGAGCCCTTGGGGCACTGAGAATGCTGCTTTTTAACCAATTCCTAAAATATACTTTTTTCCCCCTAAAAAAAAGGGAACTTAAAAAAGAATAAAGGCAGACCATAAGAGGCATAACCGCCAGCAGCCGCAACTCCAAGGAGGGAGCCACCGAGAAGGAGCTTAACCAAAGTGTTCCACCCTTGCTTCTTCTGAGTAGAAGAAGGCTGACCGTCGGATTGGGAAGAAAGAGGCGTGTCAGCAGCTGCACCAGAAGATGGCAATGGAGGAGGTGAATTTGTGCAGAAGAATCTGTGACAAGTGTTGGTGTTGTTGCGGGTGGTGGGGATGAACTGTGAAGCTCGTGATCGTGACATTGATCTGTTGTGTATTTGGCTATGCTCCCTCTCGAGTCCTTCTTTCTATTTCTCGAGCTGAAGCCTCGGGATTCCCTACATTAAAGGGCCAATGTCAAGAGTCTTGCGGCCTCGTCTTTAGTTTAAACCAAAAAAAAAAAATATAGGCTATGGGCCTATGGATTGGGTGGATGAACAATTAGGGGTTGGTTGGAGATGGACGGTGAAGAATTGAGAGGGAAGGAGAAGGGTGTGAGTAGTGGATAATGGACAGCTTGAGAGGGGAGGAAGACAAATAATATTTATATTTTATTATATTCTCTCGTTAGGATATTATTTTAAAGGAGTAAGGTTATGATATAAATTTTTATGAATAAGACTATATATATCTCACCTCTTTTAGAATCTGCTTATGCGTACTGGATATGTTGTTGTATATTTTGTTATGTTGAAGTTTTGTTAAATATTTTTTTTTTAAGTAAACTGTATAATTTGTTAAAAAAAATATAAATTGTAGAAACTTTTCTTATCTTTCATTTGAATAATTGAAAATTATTTTTATAAATAAAATTATTCACCTAGGCTTCGTTTGTTTTGACAGAAAAGTAAAATCTAGGAATTGATTTTTCTTCGAAAAAGGTTTTTCAAGGAAATATAAATTTCGAGTGGAGTATTCCAATGTTTGTTTCAAAAAAAAAAAACTTAATTCCTTATTGTGATATATTCTTGTATATTTTTAAAAAAATATTTTGCACTAATCATTTTATAGCTTGTTATAGGACAATATAAGTAACAATATAACATATATTAAGTAACCAAAAAAATGTTAACTATTAAAGCTGTATAGATTAGGAAAATTATTTCTTAAGTATTTTAAAATTTGAGCATTTATCATCTAAATACTCTGTCATTTTAATATATACAATGAGGCGCCCTAAGATAAGAAATTTTACTGCGTTAAAATCTGGTGAATTTTTATTAAAATTCGGCTAATTTTTGCCAAAAAACAGATATGGTATAAACTATTATCATATTATCAAAAGGTTATCCACATTCTAACAAAAATTACTTATGTATTATCAAAAAAAGTATGTCATGTTAGCATTTTTGAACAAAAAAAATTATCGCATTATGGTATGGGATACATGTACATTGTTGTTTTCATTTAAAATATACTAAAATTTAGCAAAAGATACCTGATTCATGAGAAAAATTTTAAACTTCAGGGTACATCATTGTATATTACTGAAATATCATAGCACTTATGTAATAAATGCTAAAATATTACCTAGATAATTTTCTTGTATAATATTATATAACAATCAACTTGATTAAAATTGTTATGTTGCAACTATAACAAAGTAACATCTAAGCTGTTTTTAATTATTCAGTCTAATTCTTGTCTGATATTGTGACGTTAAATGTCTACAATCCAGTCTGGTTTATTTTGATTCCATCTAGATTTGCATAATGATTACCGTAAAGGTTTTTGGGCTATTTAGAATCACGATTTCCCTCGATTTGAAAGGGAAATCATTTTCCCTCATTTGAAGTGGAAAACCTTTTCCATAAGCAAAAGACGCACCAAATATTGGAAAAGGGGAAAGCCACTTCCTAAAATGTGGTTTCCCCCTAAACAAACAGAGCGTTAATTCTTCACTTTTAAAAAATTCATGGTGTGAAGGAAATTATAGCCAAAAACTAGATTCGATTCAAATATTACAACAAATATGAGAAGTAAATAATAGGGTAAAAGAGAACAAACAAATGAGACAATAATTACATGGAAAATCCTCTTTAATTGAGGGGGGAAAAAATCACGGACGGAAATGGAAAATCTTTATTGAACGAAATAATTGAAGAATTATAATTCACTTCCTCTCTCTTTCTCTTTAATGACGGCGCTCTCTCTATTTTGGATACTTAATGACGAAACCCTCACGTTATATTTATACTCAGCGTAAACTAGGTCACGTGTAGATTGGGTCCTGATCGATCGGCATCTCTTTATCGATCGGCTCCCCGATTGATCGGTACTTCTCGATGAATCGGCTAGCTTCCTGGATCCGTCTGCTTTCTGCGTACTTCTCGACCGATCGGTAATACCCCCGATCGATCGGCGTACTCACGACAAGCCCCTTCATAAATACAAAGAATTTGAGACATAACCTAATAAATCTCCACTTTGACTCAAATTTCACACAAAAGAACTTTTCCACCTTATCCACAAAACACCCCTTAAGGGGTTAACTCAACAAAACAGAAAACCCAACCAAGTCCACGCAATGCTCAAACTTGCTGCTCGGTAAAACCTTAGTGAACATGTCAGCGGGACTATAAGTAGTGCCAATCTTCTTCAATTCAATCTTGCCCTCTTCAATCAGATCCCAAATAAAGGGATGTTTAACATCTATGTGCTTTGTCCTGTCATGATAGGTCACCTGATCTTTGGCTAAATGAATTGCTTACTGACTATCACAATAAACGACAACTTCACCCTGATCAACACTAAGCTCACTAATTGAGCCCTTCAACCAAACAGCTTCTTTAAATGCTTCTGTCACTGTCATATACTCTGCCTCTGTAGTTGATTGTGTTGTAACTGACTGTAAACAAGTTCTCCAACTGATAGCGCAGTTACCAAGGTAAAAGACATAACTTGAGGTAGATTTCCTCTTATCAAGGTCACCACCATAATCTGAATCGATATAACCAACTAAATAGCTTTTACTCCTCCCAAACTCTAAACATATATCAGAAGTGCCATGTAAATACCCGAGAATCCATTTAACAGCTTGCCAATGCTCTTTTTCCTGAATTCATCATATATCTGCTCACCTTGCTAACATCATGTGCGATATCTGGACATGTGCACACCATAGCGTGCATGATACTGCCAACTGCACTAGAGTACGGGACCTGTGACATATTTCTGATGTCTTCCTCTGTCTGTGGCAAAGTTAATATTGAAAGCTTGAAATGAGCCGCCAAAGGAGTGCTAATTGGTTTAGCATCTTTCATATGAAAACGATCCAGAACCTTCTCAATATACCTCTCTTGAGACAAGTATAGCTTTCCTGTTTTTCCGGCCCCTCTTGATTTCCATACCAAGTATCTTCTTGGCTGCTCCTAAATCTCTCATTTCGAATTCACTCTTCAACATAGCTTTCAGTTTGTCGATAGTAGACATATCTTTAGCTACAATTAACATGTTGTCAACATATAATAGAAGATAAATGAATGAACCTGCTCTAGTTTGTCTGAAATAGACACAGCTATCATATCTGCTCTTGAAGAATCCATGACTGGTCATGAACTTAATAAATCTCTTGTACCACTGCCTTGGTGATTGCCTCAAACCATAAAGAAACCTTTTCAACAAACAAACATGGTCTTCTTTTCCTTCAACAACAAAGCCTTCGAGCTGATGCATGTAAATACTCTCTTCTAGCTCAACTTGCAAGAATGTAGTTTTCACATCAAGTTGCTATAATTCTAAATCATGCATGGCTACTAGGGCAAGTATCGCTCGAATGAAACTATGTCTAACAACAGGTGAAAAGATATCATGAAAATTAATACCATGTACCTGACTGTAACCTTTGGCTACCAATCAAGCCTTATACCTTGCATCTTCAACTCCTGGAATGCCTTCTTTTCTTTTGAAGACTCATTTGCAACCAATGATCCTCTTCCCTCTTTGAGGCTCAACAAGCTACCAAGTGTGGTTTTTCTGTAAAGAGTCCATCCCTTCGTGCATTGCCATCAACCACTTTTCTATATCAGCTCTAGACACAGCTCCTGAACAGGTGGAAGGTTCACTGTCTTCCATCGTCTCAGTCATCGCAATAGCATAAGCTACCATCTCTTCGTAACCATAACGCTGTGGAGCTTTAGTTTGTCTCTTCTGTCTTCCACTAGCTATAGTATACTGCTCTACCTGCTGATTGGTTTCAACCACTTCATTTCTTTCAGAAATCTATACTGGAGGTGCCTGTATACTTTATGTGGATTCAGTCGGCTGCTGAACTGTGCTACCCAACTGTAGCTGAACTATTTCTAGCATCTGCACCTGACTAGAATCACAAATATCATAAGACTTCTTCTGTGGATGAAGTAATGAAGACTCATCAAACGTGACATCTCTACTCGTCAGAAATTTATGAGAATTAGAATCCTATAAATGAAAGCTCTTCACACCTAAAGTGTAACCGAGAAAGATGCACTTCTTGGCTATAGGCTCGAGCTTTCCTTCATTAACATAAGCGTAAGCAGGGTAACCGAAAATTCTTAAATGAGAATAGTCTGCAGGGGATCCTGACCATAGCTCTTCTGGAGTCTTCATCTGAAGAGACGAATGAGGTGAACAGTTCACCAAGTGACATGCCATGTTCATAGCCTCTGCCCAAAATTCCCTGCCCAAACCTGCATTCGACAGCATACAAAGAGCTTTCTCTAGCAATGTTCTATTCAGTCTTTTTGCAACTCTGTTCTGTTAAGGTGTACCTACGCAAGTCCTATGTCTGACAATACCTTGATATTCACAAAATTTGGTCAAGTCACCCTCAACATATTCAAGGCCATTGTCTGTCCTCAACCTTTTAATCTGCTTTCTTGTTTGCTTCTCAAGTAAGGCCTTCTATTTCTTGAAAATGTCATACACTTCATTTTTCTGCTTTAGGAAGTAGACCCAAACTTTCCTGGAGAAATCATCAGTAAACGTTAGAAGATACCTGGAACCACCTTTGGAAGCAACTCTGGAAGGTCCCCATAAATCTGAATGGATGTAATCTAGTGTTCCCTTTGTCTTATACACTGCCTGTTTGAAGCTGACTCTTTTTTGCTTCCCATAAATGCAATGCTCACAGAATTCTATCAGTTTTGTAGACTGACCACACAACAAGCCCCTTTTACTGAGCTCAGACAGTTCCTTATCACCCATATGACCAAGCCTCATGTGCCATAACTTTATGATATCTGAATCTGTCAGAGATGATAAAGAAACAGCTACTGATCCTATCACTGTGGAACCAAAAATTTCATACAGAGTTCTTACCTGTATGCCTTTCATCATAATCAAAGCACCCTTAACTCCATCTTGAGCTGTGTACTTGTACCCATAAGAATCAAGGGTACCTAAAGAGATAAGATTTTTCTTTAAATCAGGAACATGACGTACATCACCCCATGTCCTAACAGTGCCATCAAATATCTTAACCTATGCCCAAAACTTTGCATGCTGCATCATTACTCATTAGAACAACTCCACCCTAAATTGACTCATATGTGGTGAACCAATCTCTATTGGGACAAATGTGACAGGAGCAACCCGAATCCAAAATCCAATTGTCTTTAGATTTGGACTGAGATTCGGTCACTAACAGAACATCAACATCATTCTCATCTTCAACTACACTAGCTTCTGCGGGTTTATCATTCCTTTTCTAGTCCTTTCTGTTATTAGCTTTTAGTTTTCCCTCAAGCTTATAATAGTATTTCTTAATATGCCCTTTCTTATAACAATAATTACAGGATAGGTCTTTATGTCTAAACTTAGACCTAGACTTATTTCCACCATAATCAGATCCTCTTGTTTCAGTTCTTCCTCTCACAACCAAACCACTTCCTAAGTCATAAATGGAGTCGAACAACTCCTTATCTACTCTTTCTTTACTTAGTAAGTTTTTCTTAACCTCATCAATTGTGATAGAGTTTCTACCACCATAAATCATATTTTCAACAAAGCCTTTATAAAATGTAGAGAGAGAACACAACAATAACATAGCCTGATCTTCATCTTTAGGAGCATCATCAAGCTCCTTTAACGCTTGAATAATAGAGTTAAATTCATTAATGCAATTCTTAAGAGACGTACCTTCTAACATACGAAAGGTGAACAACTATCGCTTGACTGCAAGTTTGTTGGAGACAGACTTAACGCAGATTATCTCCTGCAATTTTTTTCACAACTCCTTATCGGTTTTCACTTCCAAAACTTCTGACAAAACGTCATCGGTAACACACATCTGAATAGCGGTGAGAGCCTTTTCGTCTAACTCCTCCCATTGTCCTTCTAACATACTCTCTGGCTTCTTGTCTTTCCCATCGAAAGCTTTCTTTAAGTCATTCTGAGTCAAGAGGCACTTCATACGAATTTGCCATAAACTGAAACTCCCTGACCACCAAACTTCTCAACTTCAGATTTTACAACGGACGTCACAGTATCAAATCGAACAACTAGGGCTCTGATACCAATTTGTGAAGGAAATTATACCCAAGAACTGGTTTCGATTCAAATACTACAACAAATATGAGAAGTAAATAACAAGATAAAAGAAAACAAACAAAGGAGACAATGATTTACATGGAACCCTCTTCAATCAAGAGGGGGGAAAAACCACGGGTGGAGATGGAGAATCTTTATTGAACGAAATAATAGAAGAATTACAATTCACTTCATCTCTCTCTCTAATGACGGCGCTCTTTCTATTTTGGATACTTAATGACGAACCCCTCACGTCATATTTATACTCAGCGTAAACTAGGCCACGCATAGATCGGGTCTCGATCAATCGGCATCTCCCGATCGATCGGCGAGCTTCCTGGATCCATCTGCTTTCTGCGTACTTCTTGACCAATCGGCAATACCCCCGATCGATCGGCGTATTCACAGCAAGCCCCTTCATAAATACAAGGAATTTAAGACACAACCTAACACATGGCTTTACCTCTAATTAACTTTTAAAGACCATTTTATCCTTCATAAGTGAGTGGAATAAGTATATAATTTATTTTTAAAAGGAGGTTTTATTTTTTGGGCAAAAATTAAAGGCATATTTGATAATAGAGAATTCTGCAGTTTTACAAGAAATTTTTTTTGGAAAACGTGTGTTGGTATACTTTCAAAATAAAGTGTTTTTAGTGTTTATTTATTACATATTCTGGCTTAAATATACAAAAGCCAAAGTTTGGATCTGTGTGTCGACACACATACGTACAGAACCCAAGGACTGGGTTTGAATGTTGAAACACAGGGCAATTATGGCCGTTTCCATGCCCGATTTTTGTTGATTTTTGGAAATTAATTTTGGTAATTTTAAAGGGATGTATCCCTTGCTTAAGGATAAGTATGGAAGATGTGTCTCTTCCCAAGACACACATCAATCTCTATAAATAGGCCACTATTTTTGTTTTGTATCACTTGAAAAAGTTCATTCTCTCTTTCTCTTAAAAAGTCAGGTTCATCTTCCTCTCTCTACGCTCTTATTCTCACTTTGTTGATGAGTTTCATTGTATCCCTTAGACTATTTCAGTATCCAAAAAATAAGTCTTAAGGAAAACGGTACTTTACGTGCCTTGAAGCCAGTGACTAATTTAGATAATTGTTCTATGATTTCCCTAACAAATTTGTGTGCTTCCGATACAGTGTTCTTGGCAAGGGAAGCCTTAATTTTCAGTATCGGGTCGAATTTGAGCTTAAAATTCTGGTGTTAGGCTTTATCGAGTTTGAATGGTGGTTATTGGCTGTTGCAGTTTTTGGCGGGAAGCTCTCCAGCATGCGCGCAGCACATGTTCTAGCGAGGTAGTTAAGGCAAGTGCCCCGCACATGCCTCAGGCACGAAATTGCAGTTGAAATTTAGCTTATTTCGTTATTTTCATGCTTTTTCTGGATTTTGTGGATTAATTGGTGCTTTTACTTTTATTAATGCTTAGTATAAATAGTTTTATGATCTTGTAATTAGGTTTTTATCCAAAGAATTAATACAAACTTTCTTTCTCTTATCTTCTCCTTCCTCCTATCTCAATCTATTTCTTCTTCTTCCCTATATTCTATTTCTTGGTCAATTGATTGATTTAGGGATTTAGGATCCTTGCATCATTGGTATCAGAGCCTGATTCTTGGATCTGTGGGTGAAATATGGATCGAATGGCAAAGGGTACTAGAGCTAACAATGAGATTCGCAGAGTAGAAGAGGCTTTGGCCACCAGGGTTAGATCTGCTGAGGATTTGATCAATACACTGAATGCCAAAGTCAGTAGGGTGGAAGGATCGGTGAAGCAAGTAGGTGATGAGCTTCACGAATTCAGGCAGCTGTTTATGGATTGGACTATGCAGCAGAGGGGAAACAATGAAAGGGAGAGTCACTAGGGTGGGGGTTCCAACTCCACAACAGTAAGAGGAATCACCCGGGAAGCTGTTCCAGAGACTGGAAATGGCAATGATAATGGTAATGGTAATCACCCTTATTCTGCTAGGTTGAGTAGAATGGACTTTCCAATATTTGAAGGTGATGATGTCAATGGTTGGTTATTCATGTGTGAACAATTGTTTTTGTTGGACAATACCCCGAAAGTTGAGAAAATTAGATTCTCCTCGATTCATCTTAGGGGATTAGTCCTACAGTGGCACCTTCAGTTTGCTAAAACTAAGGGAACCCTTTGGAATCTGGCTTGGAATGAATACTCTAATGAATTGAGGGGCAGATTTGGTAGGATTTATGAGGATCCAATGTCTGAGCTCATGAGTCTCAAACAGGATGGATAAGTCAAGGATTACTTGGCTAAGTTTGATTCCATCTCTGTGAGAGCTGATTTGAATGAGTCTCAATTGATTAGTTGCTTCCTCACTGGACTGAGAGAGGACTTGGCACTGGAAGTTAGGTCTAGACATCCCATCATGTTGCAGAGTGCAGTGGGATTAACTAAGTTTGCTGAAGCTAGGGTAGAAGCTCTGGCCCAACAGTTGCGCTTGAAGACTCCTGTACTTCTTACTCCCAACATTCCCAAAATAGCTCCCCATACTTATAGGCCAGCTCCTCTGAGAACTGCTCCATAGATCCAAGGTGCCAATCCTTACAACCGACCTAAACGAACCATGTCTCGAGCTGAATTACAGGAGAAGAGGGCCAAGGGTCTGTGTTATTTTTGTGATGAGAAGTTTGAGGCTGGTCACAGGTGCAAGAATAGGGGCCCACAGCTATTTGTGATAGAGGTGGATCGAAATGATGGGGAGGAACCTGATGGAGAGGTAGTATCAGAAGAAGTTGAAGAACCAATTATTGAACCGTCAGCTCACATCTCCCTTCATGCCATGACTGATACGGCTAATTATCAGACTCTTAGAATCACTGATCCATCAAGAAGAAGCCCATACATATCCTGATTGATTCTGGGTCTACACATAATTTCATAGATCAAGGCTTGGCTCTTAAGCTGGGATGTTTTCTGCAGCTAGTTCAGATTGTGCCTGTTTCAGTGGCTGATGGAAGCCAAGTAGAATGCAATTCACAATGTGAGGTGTTGTATTGGAAGATGCGGGGAAATGAATACCAATCCAACTTCGTTTTGATTCCATTAGGAGGGTGTGATATGGTGTTAGGCATTGAATGGCTTTCAGCATTGGGGAACATCCAATGCAACTTCCAAGAGCTCACCTTGTCCTTCACTCAAGATGAGAAGACTGTTATTTTGTGAGGCAATGCTGTTAATGAGTGTAAGGCAGTTGGAGCTAAGGCTATCACTAGAGCCATGGAAAATTTCCCTATAATTGCTCTACTGCAGATCAGTGTAACAGAATTTGAGGGAAAGGAAGCAGAATTAATGATGGTGGGTCTGAAAAGTGAAGAGCAACGACAAGAGGCAGTTCCTGATAGCATCAATAAGCTGATAGCTCAGTATGCTCCCATTTTTGAAGAGCCACAGCTGGTGCTGCCCAACAGGCCTCCATTTGACCATAGAATCCACTTGAGGGCAGGTAATCAGCCTATCAGTAAGAGGCCTTATCGTTATCCAACCCTCCAGAAGGATGCAATGGAAGAGATGACCCATGAGCTCTTGAGGAAGGGCTACATCCAAAACAATACCAACCCTTTCGCTTCGGCAGTGGTGTTAGTCAAGAAGAAAGATGGAAGTTGGAGGATGTGTGTGGACTATAGAGACCTGAATCAAGCCACCATCAAGGACAAATTTCCCATTCCTCTAGTTGAAGAGTTTTTGGATGAACTGGGGAGCACCAGATTGTTTACGAAGCTTGATCTTAGAACTGGATATCACCATATCAGAATGCATGAAGAGGATGTGCAGAAGACAGCTTTGAAGACACACTTTAGGCATTTTGAGTTCCTAGTAATGCCCTTTGGGGTTACCAATGCCCCATCAACATTCCAGGCTCTTATGAACTCCATCTTTGCTCCCTACCTCAGGAAGTTTGTCTTGGTTTTCTTTGACGGCATTCTAGTATACAGTCCACACCTAGATGATCATGCCAGAAACCTAAAGGAAGTTTTCCAAGTACTGTAGAAACATCAGTTGTATGTGAAGGCCAACAAGTGCTCCTTTGCAGCTCAACAGATAGAATACTTGGAACATGTCATTAGTAATGGTGGAGTTGCTACTGACCCCAAGAAATTGGAAGCTATCAGATCTTGGCCTACACCTACCAATCTCAAGCAACTGAGGGGCTTCTTAGGCCTGGCAGGTTACTATAGGGGATTTATTTAGAAGTTTGAAATCATAGCTAAACCTCTCACTGAGTTGGCAGGAAAAGAAAAATGGGAATGGAGTGAAATGGCTTAACAAGCCTTTGTGTAGTTGAAGAATGCTTTGTTGTCTGCTCCTGTTTTGGCTCTACCAGACTTCTCCGTGCCCTTTGTCATTGAGTCTGACGCATGTAACACTAGCATAGGAGCAGTGCTGATTCAAGGAGGCCATCCCTTGGCCTATATGAGTAAAGCTCTAAATTCCAAACAGCAGGCCTTTTCAGTTTATGAGAAGGAACTCATGGCCTTGGTAGCTGCAGTGCAGAAGTGGCAACAATATTTGATGAACAAAAAGTCCCTAAAGTACCTCCTGGATCAAAAGATACACACTCACTTCCAACAATTATGGCTGGCCAAGCTGATGGGGTTCAGTTATGTGATTGATTACAAGAAAGGGAAGGAGAATGTAGTGGCTGATGCCCTTTTTAGGATCCCAGGACATCAGATCACCTGTATGCTATTATCTGCAGTTGATAGCTCCTTGTACATAGAGATTCAGTTTTCTTGGCAAACTAATGAAGGATTGCAGTAGCTCATTCGTCAGCTGGGGACAGAACCACACAGACATCCTAGGTTCAGTTGGCAGGATGGTCAATCGAGAAGAAAAGGAAAGCTAGTGGTGGGAAATGATGGAGCACTTCAGTTGAAGATATTTCAATGGCTTCACTCATCACCAAGTGGAGGTCATTCGGGAAGGGATGCCACACTGCAAAGGGTCAGATCCATGTTCTGGTGGAAAGGAATGTATAAGGCAGTAGCTGACTATGTTAGAAGTTGTCCCATTTGTCAAGCCTGCAAGTATGGGACTGTAGCCTCTCCAAGTCTTCTCCAACCATTACCTCTACCAGAAATGGTGTGGATAGACATCTCCATGGACTTTGTAGGGGGTCTTCCTCGATTATTTGGAAAGGATGTGATATTAGTAGTAGTAGACAGACTGAGCAAGGCAGCACACTTCCTCTCCTTGACGCACCCCTACACAGCTCTATTAGTGGCTCAGATTTATATGGACAACAAATACAAGCTCCATGGATTGCCTAACTCCATAGTCCGTGACAGTGATGCAGTGTTCCAAAGTGAGTTCTAGTAGGCTTATTTTCCATTCAAGGGGTTGAGCTTCACCTGTCCACAGCTTATCACCCTCAATCTGACGGCCAGACTAAGGTGGTTAATAGGAGAGTTGAGACCTATTTGAGGTGTATGTGCAGCTCTCAACCTCACTTATGGTCCAAATGGCTTCCTTTGGTAGAATGGTGGTATAACACCACATGGCATTCAGCAATATAGAAAACCCCTTATGAGATTATATATGGTCAGCCTCCACCCCTCCACATTCCATACATTCCAGGAGAGACTCAAGTGGATGCAGTGGACAGAAGTCTACAACAAAGGTGTTTTGGGCCTTTTCTGATACTAGCTGCTGTGGGCAAGGTGGCATACAGACTCGAATTTCCTGATTCAGCTCGCATTCATGATGTGTTTCATGTATCCCAACTCAAACCATACATTGGTCCTCCTCCAACTGCTATCGTTCCCATTCCAGCTGACATTGAGAGCGAGCCAGTAAAGACACCAGAAATAGTCCTCGACAGGAAGATGGTTAACAGGAGGAATCGAGCAGCAATGAAGGTTCTTGTGAAATGGAAGGGATTTCCCAAAAAAAAGGCCACTTTGGAGTTTCTTTATGACCTCCAACTCAAATTCCCAGATTTCCACCCTTGAGGACAAGGGTGATTTTGAGGGGGAGGATGTTGATATAGTGTTCTTGGCAAGGAAGCCTTAATTTTCAGTATCGGGTCGAATTTGAGCTTAAAATTCTGGTGTTAGGCTCTATCGGGTTTGAATGGTAGTTATTAGCCGTTGCAGTTTTTGGCTGGAAGCTCTCTAACACACGCGCAACACATGTTTTAGCGAGGCAGTTAAGCACGTGCCTCAAGCGTGAAATTGCAGCTAAAATTCAGCTTATTTCGTTATTTTCATGCTTTTTCTTGATTTTGTGGATTAATTAGTGCTTTTACTTTTATTAATGCTTAGTATAAATAGCTTTATGATCTTATAATTAGGTTTTTATCCAAAGAATTAATACAAATTTTCCTTCTCTTATCTTCTCCTTCCTCCTATCTCAATCTATTTCTTCTTCTTCCCCATATTCTATTTCTTGGTCAATTGCTTGTGTAAGGGATAAAACTTGATACGGAAGCGTGAAACCCTGATAACTTGATTCGATTCAAATAATATGACTCACGCAAAATGAGAAGTAAACAAATATATGGAGAAAGAAAGAACAAACACGAACACACAATATTTTCGTGGAAACCCCTCTACAATCGAGAGGGGAGAAAACCACGGGAGGAGATGGAGATTCTTTATTGATACTGAACGGAAGAATTACAACGACACTTCCTCTGAACGAGATCTATGAAAGAATTACAATCACTTTCTCTAACTCTCGTAGCACTCAAAATCTTGGAGGAATTACAAAATCACCTCTTTTATTAATGGCGGCGTCTCACGCTTTTGATTTGATGCAGATAACGAAACCCTACATCCTAATTTATAGGCGCAGGACGGGGAGGTCCTGATCGATCGACCCTCTAACTGCCTAAAAAATCTCGAATCTTTCCTTAAATCACCCGATCGATCGGGCTTCCCTCCCGATCGATCGGTGACCTTACGGCAACCCCATAAAACTAAAACAAGTAATTTGAGACATAACCTAACAAATCTCCACCTTGGCTCAAATTACATACATAAAAGAATTTCCTCCACCTTCTCCACTAAACCCCCACACACGGGGTTATCTCAACGAAACACGAAACCTAACCGAGTCCGAGCAAAGCTTGAACTTCCTGCTAGGTAGAAACTGAGTGAACATATCTGAGAGGTTATCAGCAATGCCAATCTTTTTCTTCTCTGAATTGGCTCTTGACACACTATCTGAAACAGCCACCTGCTGCTGAACTGTGTTACTCAACCGAACTCCCTCTGGCTTACTCACCTGACCTGAATCACAAACAACTGATGACATCTTCTGTGGAGATAGCAATAATGAAGACTCACTAAACGTGACACGTCTACTTGTCAGGAATTGTTTGAAGCGAAAACCTTTCTGCTTCCCATAAAGCCCTTGTTCACATACCACCAGTCCTGTAGACTGACCACACAAAGAGCCCCTTACACTGTGCTCAGACAGACCCTTATCACCTGAATGATCCAATCTCAAACGTCTTAAATTTGCGATTTCTGGTTCTGTCAACAACAAGGATGATGAAGATGCTGCAACAGATCTAACAACTGTGGAACCGACAAGCTCATACAGCATACCTAACCTTCTGCCTTCATAACTGTCAATGCACCCTTAACGACCTTCAAAACTTCACCTTAAGCTGTGTACCTGTACCATTTAGACTCAAGAGTACCTAAAGAGATGAGATTCTTCTTCAAATCAGGAACATGGCGAACATCGCTCAAAACCCTGACAGTGCCATCGAACATCCTAAAATGAATTGTTCATATACCCAGAACTTTGCATGAAGTATAATTACCCATCAAAGCAACTCCACCTCGAACTGACTTGTACGTGGAAAACCAATCCTCGTTGGGACAAACATGATAGGAGCAACCCGAATCCAAAATCCAACTATCTCTCAAATTGGACTGAGGTTTAGATACAGACAGTAAAAGATCTTCATTCTCACCATCCACAACACTAGCTGCTATGGATCTCTGGTCAGACCTATTATCTGCTTCTAATTTTCTCTTAAGCTTGTAACAGTCTTTCTTAATGTGCCATTTCTTATGACAGTAGTTACAGGTTAGGTCTTGATATCTAGACTTAGACTTGTTTCCACTATGATCATACTCAGTTTTCCCCCTCACACATAAACCACTACTTGAGTTATAAACAGAATCAGATAATTCTCTATCTACTCGTTCTTTACTCAATAGGTTTCTCTTAACTTCGTCAACAGATATGGTTTGTCTACCACCATTAATTATGCTTTCAACAAAACCCTTATATGAAGCAGAGAGAGAACATAACAACAACATTGCCTGATCTTCATCCTTAGGAACGTCATCCAATTCTTTCAAATCTTGAATAATTGAATTAAATTCATTGATGTGGTTCTTAAGTGTCGTACCTTCTGACATACGAAATATGAATAACCGGTGCTTAACTTCGAGTTTGTTGGAGACAGACTTGAAACAGAACATATCCTGCAATTTCTTCCACAACTCCTTAGCGGTCTTCACTTCTAAAACTTCTGTCAAAACGTCATCGGTAAGACACATCTGAATTGCTATGAGTGCCTTCTCATCTAACTCCTCCCATTGTGCTTCTGTCAAATTCTCTGGTTTCTTCTCTTTCCCATCTAAAGCTTTCTTCAAGCCACTTTGAGTCAAGAGGCCCTTAACGAGAATCTGCCATAAATTGAAGCTTCCTTGACCACCAAACTTCTCAACTTCGGTCTTAATTGCGGACGTCATATTACCAAATCGAAATAAACAGGGCTCTGATACCAATTTGTAAGGGATAAAACTTGATGCGGAAGCGTGAAATCCTGATAACTTGATTCGATTCAAATAATATAACTCACGCAAAACGAGAAGTAAACAAATATATGGAGAAAGAAAGAACAAACACGAACACACAATATTTATGTGGAAACCCCTCTACAATTGAGAGGGGAGAAAACCACGGGCGGAGATGGAGATTCTTTATTGATATTGAACGAAAGAATTACAATGACACTTCCTCTGAGCGAGATCTATGAAAGAATTACAATCACTTTTTCTAACTCTCGTAGCACTCAAAATCTTGGAGGAATTACAAAATCACATCTTTTCTTAATGGCGGCGCCTCACGCTTTTGATTGGATGTAGATGATGAAACCCTACGTCCTAATTTATAGGTGCAGCATGGGGAGGTCCCGATCGATCGGGAAACACCCGATCGATCGGCCCTCTAACTGCTTAAAAAATCCCGAATCTTTCCTTAAATCACCCGATCGATCGAGCTTCCCTCCCGATAGATCGGGGACCTTACGGCAACCCCATAAAACTAAAACAAGTAATTTGAGACACAACCTAACAGATTGATTTAGGGATTTAGGATCCTTGCATCATTTCAGTATCCAAGAAATAAGTCTTAAGAAAAACGATTCTCTACGTGCCTTGAAGCCAGTGACTAATTTAGATAATTGTTCTATGATTTCCCTAACAAATTTTTGTGTTTCCTATAAATTGTCCTAATAATCTTAAGACTTACTTCTTATACAGGGGCGGATCCAATGTTAATTGACTGGGGGCATGGGCCCCCAGTGCTCTCAAGCCCATAAGCTTAGATGCGGTGTAAAAGTTCAAGCAAAATAACATGGGCCCCCATCCCAATACTAGCTGTGTGTGCCCCTTTCAAACAAAATGTCATGGGCCCCCAACTCAAATAGCAGCCGTGTGTGCCCCTCCCTCTCCTCACTTTTACTTTTTTTTTTAATCTAAACTCTCTCTCCTCTCACTAAACGTTCTCTCTCTCTCACACTACACCTTCTCTCTCTCCCCTCCATGGCCCGTGACCTGGCCGGCCCTCTCTGATGCCGCACTCTCTCTCTCTCTCTCTCTACATTGTGACCCATGACCCCCGACCAGCGACCACCGGCGCCACTCTCTTTGTTTCTGAATTCGCGCTCTCTCTCTCCCCTGTTATGGCCTCCTGGCACAGCTCTCTCACTCTCACTGCCATTGAACTCTCACTCTCTCTCCCATCCTCTCTCGGTTGCTGCTCACTTTTTTCCATTCCGTTTTGTTGGTATTCTTATCTATTTGTAAGTCTTCCCTCGCTTTCTCTCTTGAATTTTTAATTTCTTCTTGATTCATTATATTTTTTGTTTTTTAATTGCTGTAGGGTTTTGTTCCAACATTGAACAAACATGGTCTGAGTTCTAATGTAAAAATTATGTTTTTGATTTGGAATATTGAGTTTTGATATAAAAATTATCATTTAAGTACCATTAGGTTCAATTATTTATTATCCAGGTACCATAACATTTTAATATATAATGGGATACCTCAAGTTTTAATTACTTTGTATTCTAAAATTTAAATTTTATCGCTTAGGTTTAAAAATTAATCAAATTTAAATATGGGGTACCTTATCATATACTTGAATTATGTACTTGAAATTATTGCTATAACTACCGCTCAAGTGTATTGCTATAACTACCACTTAAGTGTGCCCCTGGTGATAAAACATTCTAGATCCGCCACTGTTCTTATATGAAAATGGCTTCTTTTCTTTAGCCTGATTTAATGGCGAACTTTGTGAGATTGGAGAAAATGATTAAAAGAAAAATGAGATGTCTTCTTTGATCTTTCTCTTATATAAATCGCTAAGGATCAATGTATGTTTTCTCACTTAAATACATGTGAAAACCATGAAGTTCTTAAGAAATATGTGCATTTATGCATAATGCATTATCGTTAATATACGCATATATGAAGTTTATATGTGACATCAAAGTCAAAAGTCACTCATGATATTCCATTTAGGCATTGTTATGATGATTTGTATCATGAAATTATTGATCAAGTGCCTTTGAATCAAATTATGTTGAATCATGATAATTTAATGAAAGAGAAAATTGAAAATAAAAAAAGGGAAAGATTTTGGCAGTTTTCTTGCTATCATGAGAATAGAACCCGAAGGAATTCTTGGCCACTAGTCTACATGATCTCTTACTTGTATCCTTAACAAAGAATAATATATATAAAATAATTCTTAAAAATAAAGTTATGAAAACTGCAAACTTTATGACAGTTAGGACCCTGTATTATATAAATTAAGAAAAATAAGCAAATTATGAGAAAATGCTTGTTATTGGTGCTATGAACACCCGTGGTTTTTGAGTTGTTCTTGGTTTGGAGTTTGGGTGGTTCGTCGTGCTTTTTGAGTCTTTTGGTCATTTGTTGGTTTTTAGGTGCTGTGGGGTGTTCGTTTGGGTGGAGTGTCTCGTTTAATTTTTGAATGTTTGGATGACTTGTATCAATTTTATTCTAATTATAAATTCTCAACTATCTAAAAAAAATTAACACCCGTGGTTTTACTTTACGGAATTATTACAGCAATAATAGAACCATAAGTTAATGCGTGCACTAAAAGAAATTATTCATTATTGAAATGATCAATTAAAATGTTAATAAAGGCTCATATACAATCATGAAACTGCCATTGACTTTGTAAAGTGGCGTTTTGTTGGGTTTTCATGGCATTCATTTAATATGAACATGTATAACTCTATGCACGATTTTCTTAAACTAAAGTGCATGAATACTTAATTGGTATGTATAATTTGAGTAGTCAAAGGAAAGTATAAAATTCATGTTTTGACTGGTTGTTAAAACCAAACGTTGAGGTTATGCTGGAAAGAAAATTCATTATTCTGTGTGGTTGTTGAAACAAGACGTCGTGATGATGCCAAAACCAATAATAAAACGTAAATAATTTGTGTATTCATGTTTAATATAAAATTATTAGTTGAATCTCACTGACAATTTCAAATAATGTGGTTGTATAGATAATAAAATTGATGAGATAAATTTGTTAATCATGAATTGTGAACATACCCTTGTTGAATTTTTATTATGAATTGTTAATATAGAAAAGGTTGATAGGGCATGCATTTATATGACAACATTGTTTTATTTCATGAAATTATTGTCTATAAATGTTTTATATATGCTTGTTAAAAGCCAATTCAAGTACTTTTAAAGTTATATGGGATATTGTCTGCCTAATACACATGCAAAAAGGAAGATATCTTGTGAAGATATATCATATTTATAAGCATACAACTTGTGTATGTGTATAAGTAGAGATGGACTTGCTCTTGCTTTAGGCTCCGTTTTGTTTCAGGGGAAAACCACATTCTAGGAAGTGATTTTCCTCTTTTCCTTTGTTTGGCGCGTCATTAGCTCAAGGAAAAGGTTTTCCGACGGAAAACCTTTTCCTTCAAATGAAGGAAAATAACTTCCCTTTTAAAATGGGGGAAGTCGTGATTCTAAGTGACTCAAAAACCTTTACGGTTATCATTATACAAATCGATATCGAATCAAAATAAACCAGACTATACTGTAAACATTTAATGTCAACATCGGATAAGAATTAGACTGAATAATTAAAAGCCGCTTCGATATTACTTTGTTATTGTTGTAACAGAACAACTTTAATCAAGTCAAATTGTTATATAATATTATAGAAGAAAATTATTTAGGTAATATTTTAGCATTTATTACGTAGATTCTATGATATTTCAATAATATACAATAATGTACCCTGAAGTTTAAAAATTTTCTAATAAATCAGGTATCTTTTACTAAAATTTAGTATATTTTAAATGAAAACAGCAATCTATATGTATCGTATATCATAATGCAATAATTTCATTTGTCCGAAAATGGCAATATGACACATTTTTTTTATAATATATAAGTAATTTTTGTTAGAATGTGGACAATCTTTTGATAATATGATATTTATGCCATACCAAATTTTTGGCAGAAATTACCCGAATTTTAATAAAAATTCACCAGATTTTGACACAGTATATACACAAGTGATAAAATTTCTTATCTCATGACACCTCATTGTATATAATAAAATGACCAAGTATTTACATGATAAATGCTCAAATTTTAGAATACCGAAGAAATAATTTTTCTAATTTATACAGCTTTGAAAGTTAACTTTTTATTTTGTTACTTCATATATGTTATATTATTACTTATATTGTCCTATAAAAGGATATAAAATGATTGGTGAAAAATATTTTTTTAAAACATACACAAAGACATCACAATAGGGAATTAAGTTTTCCTTTGAAACAAACAACGGAAAACCCCACTCGGAATTTATATTTCCTTGGAAAACCTTGTCCGAAGAAAAATCAATTCGTAGATTTTACTTTTCCGTCAAAACAAACGGAGCCTTAGTTTGTGATGTATAGTATATCATATCATTATAAAAATTTGGGTATTCAATTATAAGTAGAAAGGAATAAAGGGTTTTTCATGGAATATAAAAACATATTCATAGTTTAGATTCATAATACGAATATGTAATAGAGTGAAGGAAATTAAAGGTAATGCCCACTAAATATTGCACACATAAATGTGGACATGAAATTAACAAATGCTTGCAATTGATGATACATCCTTATAACGATCTAGTGAGTAGTATTTCCATGTATGTCAATAAATTTAAGATTGAGCATCAGGGAACAATTGCTATGACAAAACGCGTCTGACAAAATGCTCTGAAAAGTCACCTCCGGGGGGGGGGGGGGGTTCCTCCTCCCCTGCGTAGCCGCTCCATCTTCTCTCTGCCTCTGTAGTCTCAGGCACTTCCACCGAAGCCGGCTTTCTTTCCTCCGACTCGGTGGTCCATCAAAGCTCAGCTCCACACCCGGGGGAGACTTTTCAATTTCCCCATCCTCCCCGCCTCTGTCGCATCGTCTCAGGCCTTGCCACTGCCCCTGGCTCCAGATCTCTTCTCTCTGCCTCCATCTGACACGGTGGTCCCATCAAGTCACGGATCCACACCCTGAGAGGGGGGGGGGGGGGGGGGAGACTTTTTGTCTTCCACATCCTCTCCTGCCACAGCCACGTCGTCTCAGACCCTTCCATCGCTGCCTGCTCCAGTTCTCCCCTCTCCACCCTCCGCCTCCGCCCAATTTGATGGTCCCTTCAAGCTCCACACCCAGGGGGGGCCTTCCACATCCTCCCCCGTCTCTCCTCCGCCGAGTTGTTCCAGATCTCCCCACCACAGCGCCGGGCTCCTCGGGGGGGGGGGGGGGGCTTCGTCCTCCCCCCCAAAGCCGCCAGACCTCGGGCCCTCCACCGTCCTTTCTCGCTTTTTGTCTTGCTTTTGCTTTGTTTCTCTCTCTTCCCTGGGTCTCCACCAGTTTTGGTGCCCCTTTTAAACCAGTCCTGACTTCCCGGCCCATTAACAACACCATCCCAGTGCCAGTGCCAGCCTTCCCTTCAGACCCAGTCTTGTAGGGTCCGGATGTGATGTCTCGTTGTTGTGAATTACTTGACCCACCTTCAGTTGACTTTGGATGATGTAATTCCTCAAGAGGCCTCCAGGAGACCTGTCGTCTTTCACCTGCCAACCTGGGCTTTCTCTCCCCTTCCTTGTGATGTTGGCTCGGTACCCCTCCAGTACGGTCCCACGCATCCTGCCGGGTACCTTGCTAGCTTCGTGGGGGAGGGGGGGATTTTCCCCATCCTGTCCTCCATCCTCTTCCAGGTCTTTGTTTTTCGTCTTCTGTGAGGTGTTTAAGTGTGTGTATCTGCTTCGACTCCGTCTGTTGCCTTGCTTGTTTTGGGTCTCTACTTGTTTGTTGATGTTTTCCCGGTCTTTTGGTGTTTGTGGTGCCATTCCAGTTGTGTTCTGTTTCCCCCTGTTTGTGTTGGTTTTTTGTCTTTTGTTCCCACTCTATTTACGAAGTGGCTCAGGGCTCACTTTGTCGAGTTGCCTATTTGTACGTCGGCTATGCCGCTAATTATCAAAAAAAATAATTATGAAAAATATTAATGGAGTTACAACGTTAATGGATGTATAATTAATGTAAAACATGCATGTTCATAAATATGAAAAACCATTTATGTAGAAGCATGGATGTTAACGCAATCATGACAGTTAATGCATGTATGCATGTTAATGCAATTATGAATTAATGTTATTTTAATTGTTAACATAAATGCTTTCTGTTTACTTGGTAAAAACGAAAGTGATATAAATTTGAGTGGAATGAAATTAGTAAATCATGAAAGATATAATTATATATTTTATGTTATTCTAATGATATTATATCTTGTAAATTAAATACTCAAATTGAGCGCAATTTTACATGAAAAGTAATTTTCTTATGTGATTTCATATTCATGTGTTATGATGGTCTTAGTTATCAAAGTGGCAAATTAAGAGTGTATAAATATTGATTATAATGATTCATATGATACCACAAGGTTTGATACTTATATATGGTATAATAATGCATATGATTTAATAGTTGGTATGTTGAAGTCATGAATGTGAATAGGATGAGTATGTAAAAGTGATATTGAATCTTTCATTAATATTAATGAGATGATGATGCATTATAATAATGCGAAGTAAAATATATTAAGATCAAATAGTTTTCCTAGATCAAAAGATTTAAATTCAATGAAAAATGGCATGCCTTTCTCATATAATGAAAATCATGTTGTGAGGAAAGAAATCCCCGAAAAGCTCAAGAACTTAGAAGAAATAAAAGAGCAAGAAAAGAAAGGTCATTTGGACCATATTTCTCTATGTATCTAAAGGAATGAACTAGAGACAATATGGATGTTAAAGTTCCATACTGTTGTATCATAGAATTTGATTCTATGATGAGGCCAGGACGTCTTGTGATGGCACTTTTGGAAAAAGGCAATAAATGAACCGGATAAATGCATATATAACAAGTTTAATAATAATAATGAGCCATTATGTATGTATATCGATTACATTTTGATGTTTGGTATGGATATTTAGTACCAAATGAAGGTACTCCAGCAATATAATTGGAACATGAAAGGGCCCGATATAGCCTGTGCTGATGGAAAGCTAAGTATATATAACTAGAAATGCAAGTAAAGTTTACTGATATATGGTACATAAGGTATTGAAATAACCATGAATTATGGTATTATTTTTAATGAGTATTCTTCAACTTAGAAGAATACTTAGATACCTGTTGTATCTCAGATTAAGAGGACGACGCTTGTACAAGCTGGTTGGAGTTACTAAATGGTGGGGCTATTGTTTCTTGGGTTTCAAGAAACAAACATATATTTTTAATTCCACTATGATTATAGAGTTTATTGCTCTGGTTTCTGCTTCTAAATGATCTTTTGTTTAAAACTCCTTTGTGACCTAAGCCAATTTCGCCTATCTCTATCCATTGTGATAGTGAGGCTATTCTTTCGAATGCATAAGACTGATGTGTATAATTGAAAGTCCGGACACATTAGTGTGAGATAAAGTAATGAGAAACAACTCATGAAAGATTAAGCAATCACTGTGGACTTCGAAAATGCAAGTCAGAATCTAGCGGATCTATTAACGAAAAGCCTAGCTAGAGACTTGGAAATGAATAAGTAAAGGGATGGGTTAAACCTATCAATTTTAGTCACCCATGATGGACCCTCAACCCAACGCCTGGTACAACACTAGGTCTTGCGTTCAATGAGAGAGTTCTATCATCCGTGTGATTACAAGCACTAAAGTAAAATTCCATCTCGGGTGCAGTGCTTGGTAACCTGTGACAAAGGGAAAAGGAGGTTGAGCGTAAGCTCTTAATGGACCCAAGAAAATTATTGAATGTCGTGTTATAAGGACATGATCAATGGTTCTAGCTAAATAAGTGTGAAGTTTGGCCACTTCAAGGACTGTTTTAATGACATGGGTTTGACTGTATTACACTCATGAAGGGTATAGGACACAAGGCCTTAAATGTGTCAGTCGAAGATAAGGGGTATTGTGGAGAGTAAGTCTTGTGTGTGGAGACATGTGTGGTTAGTCAAATGGACGTGTATGGTTCAAATGTTAGTCTACCATTACGCTCCGACTAATTGTAACGTATCTTCGCTAATTGAGGGTTCAATCGAAAGACATTCTCATTTATGCATAGAGACTTCCTTTAATACCGAGATGTTTAAATTATATGAGAATGGATGTATTTTAAAAATGGTGGGAGAATGTTGGTGTATTTTCAAAATAAAGTGTTCGAAGTGTTGACTTACCAAAGTTTGGATCTGTGTGTCGACACACATGTAACACCCCCAAAAGTTATACCGAAGAGGCATAAGTTAAAGGAGCGCTACATGGCCGTAATATGATGAGGGGATTCATTATAGTACGAAGCTCGAAAATTTTCGATTCAAAATTCCTTAAATTTTCGTAAAAGTTCCCAACATATTCAACGTCAAATCCAAATACTTCATCACCAATGACTTAAAACTAGTAGTGCGGAAGCTCAAAATTACAATACCTCAAATAGCCCATAATATTCTACTACAAATTTATTCAATATCTAAACCTCGAAACCAACATAATGTTTGGAACATGTTGCTCTGCCTTCCTCGTTCCTCTAAAATTGCCACAGGCTACTAATATGAAAAGTAAATGAATTGGGTGAACAAACAACACGCTCAGTAAGTACACCACACATCTTACTTGGATCAGGCATATCATTTAGAATGGGCAAAAGTCCAATGAAAACAAGTAAAACTAATTTATCTTCAATAATAATGTTAAAGAAACAAAAATCACTGCTCTTTACTTTAATTTATTTCGCAAGAGCTCTTGGTAAAACTCACAGATGAATTGAAGACTACGGCTGGTATTATTCCCGCGACAAGGTCAATGATTGACATTCACATTTCACATGTTAAACCGGTTCTAAGTCGATAGATCCGCTAGGATCGACGTAAACTACGTGCCAGTATTACTCCCGCGATAGGGTCAATGATCGACTTTCGGTTCTAAGTTGATAGATCTGCTGGATCAATGTAGACTACGTGCCGGTATTATTCTCGCGACAGGGTCACAGATCAACTTTCACATTTTTTTCACATTCTTTCATCGATAGACCCCTAAAGGCCACATAGTTATCTGTGAGCTCTTCCCATAAAACGTTTTAATTCAAGTGACAAGTTCACAATAATTTATTTCTCATATTCACAAGTACAAATTCCTTTCAAAAATTCACATATTTCAACATCAAAGCAACATATAAATCAATATAATTCAAATCATAAGAGTAGAAATCACACAATCAATCAAACATATATGTCCAAACCTACTTTAACAAACTAATAAACCATTCAAAATATAAGTCTCACAAATCAAGTCATGTAAAGCAATTTACAAAAACAAGTAGGGAAAGTGGTATACTTACATTCACAATCTTCTAACCTGATATCAGAGTATCTATTATGAATTAGCTTCAAAAACTTATCAAGGGAGAGGAATCGGGATTGACAATTAACGCTAGAGAGAAAGATTAGAAGAGGGGAGGAGAAACTAGGGTTTAAACCCTTCTCGTATACATATATATATAAGTTTACAACCCTAATATTACAAATGGGTCCTTCCAAAATTAGCCTATTATTTTATTTATTTGTAGCCCAGTTGAAATAATAGTAAATTCTAATTGTATTATAGTACCTAACCCGATTTAATTAAATTGGGTTTCATATATTATAATATCTAACCTAATTTAATTAAACCGGGTATTACACACAGACATAAAAAACCTAGGGACTAGGTCTGAGTGTTGGCACATAAGGTAGTTATGGCCGTTACCTTACGCGGTTTTTGTGGATTTTTGGAAATTAATTTTGGTAATTTTAAAGGGATGTGCTCCTTGCTTAAGGATAAATATGGATGATGTGTCTCTTCCCAAGAGACACATCAATCTCTATAAATAGTGTACCATTTTTGTTTTGCTTATCACTTGCAAAAGTTCGTTCTCTCTTTTTCTTAAAAAGTCTTAGTCATCTTCCTCTCTCTACGCTCCTACTCTCACTTTGTTGATGGTTTTATTATATCGTTTAGATTATTTCGGTATCCAAGAAAGTCTTAAGGAAAATAGTTCGCTACATGCCTTGAAGCCAATGACTGATTTGGATACCTGTTCTATGATTTTCCTAACAAATTTGTGTGTTTCCTACAAATTATTCTAACAAACGTGTTCAATAGTTTTCTAATTGGAGAAATCGGAAAACAGTTTTTCAATTTTTCTTATTCTTTCACAAATTTGAAAAACTGTTTTTCAGATTTTCTTCCCAATAGAGGGATCTTATTTTTCAACGTTTCTCCAACTCCCCTTCCACATTTTCACACTACTCACTCGATTTATAACATTTTTCTATATGCCTCCATCTCCCCTTCCTTTTACGTAAATGATTTTTTGGAGTACTTAAGACTTTGTTCCAAATTTTAAAAGCGATAAATAATTTTTGAGGGAGAGGATAAATAAGAGAATCATGCGCTGTTTAATTATAGATACTCATCTTTGCATAATGTGATAGAGCAGGCTTTAGGGTATTTAAGGCTAAGTTTCTTTTTTTAAACGATACCAAACTATAAACTAAGAAAGGGGTGTAAATGGACCGAACACTAAATGAACTAATTTTGTTAGAAATCGATTGGGGCTCATTCGTGTTCATCATGAGGGCTCGATAGCTTATCGAGTCAAGTTCGAGCAAGCTCAATCAGCTTAATGAGCTGAGTTCAAAAAGGGGGCGCTAGGTTCCTTAACATTCGGGAACAGTTGGACAAGAGCTCATTAAGGGCTCATTAAAAACTTGTTAAGATCTCGTTAATAGTTGATATTGGTTCAGAAGTATTTTGATAGTAACTTGACAAGCGTCGATAGCGAGCCCGACTCGATAGCAAGCTCTGCTCGGTTTTAATCTCGATTGGGCTCAACAATGAGCTCGACATTGGTTGATAATAAGCTTGAATCGACTCGACTCGACTTGATAAGTCTAACAAGCCGATCCTTGAACATGCTAAAATCTCATCGAATTAGGCTCGAACAAGGGTTGGAAAAGCTTGATAAGAGCTCGGCTCGAACTTAAGCTCGATAAGCCTTATCAAGCTCAAGTTCGAACAAGGGGATTCTCAAGTCATCTTGTCTCGTTTACACCTCTACGTTAAGGCGACCAAATTTGATTTCTATATCGTATTGTACATTATTCATGTATCATTCCCAATTTTCAGAAAATTGGAAAACAAGGATCACTTAAACATATTTTTTAGTTTTCTCTGCTGCAAAGCTGGAAAAGGAAAATTGTAGATGAAAAGGAAAAATGGAGGAGAAAAGAAAAATTGCAAATGGAAAAGGAAATCGTTTTGTTAGAGTATAAAACTAATATTGGCCTTCACCCATCAGCTTAAACTTTGGGAAAGATGATTCTTTGACATAGTATCAGAGCCTTCTTGACCAAGAAGTCATGAGTTTGAATCCCAACAGCCCCTAGCCGAAAGGCCGTTTACTTGAGGGGACATGTTAGAGTATTAAATCCATCTTGGACCTTTAACCATTAGCTTAAACTTTTGGGAACGATGGTTCCTTGACATATCAAACGAGTCCAAGACTTTTATGTTTTAGTAAAAAAAATAAGAGAGTTTTCTATATTTATTTGAAGTATAATTAATTTATTTTAATCTCAGTGGATCATGGCAGCAAGGCCACTTTGCCACTTGCAATACTCCATTGAGTATTTAAATTTATTCCTTAGGTACCTTGAAGTTTTAAGATTTTATCAATCGGGTACCTTTCTTCTGGAATTCTATAGATTTTCATTAATAAATGCTAAAGTGAAACATAATTCTGGCAATATATAAGTATATTTATTGGAATTTGGTAGATTTTCACCAGAAATTGTTGATGTTACACTTAATTTCACAAATATATTACACTTGTTTCAAGAAGTGGGATCGAAGTGGAGACGAGGACAAGAAACAGTAGTATAAATAAGCTAAGAAAGAATCAAAAAGAGCAGTAGGAGAAGCACCGTCTAAAGCCTACAAAGATTTCTACAAAAGGCTGGATACAATAGAGGAATCGAGAGACCTATATAAAATCGCTAAAGCGAGGGAAAGGAGGATTAGGGACCTGGATCAAGTAGTGCATAAAGGGGGTGAATGGACAGGTGCTCATGGACGACCAACAAATTAAAGCTAGGTGGAAAGTTTACTTCCATGATCTGTTCAACAGACATGGGGATACAAACATATCCCTAGGAGAACTCCAAACATCGGAAAAGCACCGAAACTATTACTATTGTAGGCAAATTGAATAGAAGGAAGTTACGGAAGCCTTGAAAAAGATGGGCAGGGGTCAAGTAGTTGGCCCGGATGGAAATTGAGGCTTGGAAATGCATAGGAGAGGGGGGCATTAGTCGGTTGACAAAACTATTCAACCAAATTCTTCAAAGTAAGAAGATGCCTGATGAGTGGAGGAAGAGCACATTGTTAATCCCTATTTATAAGAACAAGGACGACATTCAGAGCCGTGCCGAGTATAGAGGTATCAAACTAATGAGCCACACTCTAAAACTATGAGAGCAGGTTATAGAAAGAAGGATATAGGTACAAACAGGGATGTCATAGAACAAATTTGGATTTATGCCTAGTAGATCTACGATAGAAGTCATCCATCTCTTAAGGCGGATGGTAGAGCACTATAAAGATAGACAAAAGGATCTTCACATGGTTTTCATTGATTTGGAGAAGGCATATGATAAAGTGCCAAGAGAGGTCCTTTGGAGGTTTTGGAGAAGAAGGGCGTCCTCGTGCCCTATATCCAGGCCATTAAAGATATGTACGAGAACGCACTAACAAATGTGCGTACTGCATAAGAGGAGACATATGCGTTCTTCATTACAGTTGGGATACACCAAGGATCAACCTTGAGTCCCTTTTTTTTTTCATTATGGTTATGGATGAGCCCACAAGACACATCCAAGGGGGTGTGCCTTGGTGCATGTTTTTCGCAGATGACATAGTTCTGGTGGGGAAGTCTCGAGAAGAGGTAAATGAGAAGCTGAAACTTTGGAGATGATCCTTGTAATCGAAAGGCTTACTACTAAGTAGATCCAAGATCGAGTATATGGAACTCAAGTTCTGTAACTCCATCAGGACTAGCATAAAAGACATCAAGGTTGGATCCGAGTCCATACCGAAAAAGGAGTGTCTTAGATATATAGGTTCTATGGTGTAGCAGAATGGCGAAGTTGATGAAGATGTCAACAACCATATTAAAGTAGGATGTCATAAATGGAGGATGGTCTTTACGATACTGTGCGATAGAAAGTTCCCGTTAAAGTTAAAGAGAAAATATTATAAGATGGTAGTGAAACCGACTATGTCATATGGTGCGGAGTGTTGGCCAATGAAACAACAACATGCAAAGAAGCTGAAGGTAGCGGAGATGAGGATGTTGCAGTGGATATATGGACACACAAGGAAAGATATGATAAGAAATGATGTCATAAGACGCAAATTGGGCATGGCCCCAATTGAAGATAAATTGAGGGAGCAACGTTTGCGGTGGTTTGGGCATGTTAGGAGGAGGCCGACTACCGCCTCTGTTAGGAGTTGTGAACAACTCCATACTGTGCCCTACCTAAACTTACATGAGGAGATAACTTTAAATAGAGCTCGGTGGAGGGTTAGCATAAGGGATAGCCGATGTAGCGGATTAGAATTTAGGAGTATAATTTAGGAGCATAATATATAAGTAATTTACGACCAAATTCAGTGAGTTTTTATTGTAATTTGATAAATTTTGATAAAAATATTACATGACTTATAACATATTACTGTAATTATGCATTATATTAGTGTATTTTGTTTTAAATTGGTCAGATTATCACAAAAATTCATAAAATTCCGACATATAATACTTAAGTGACAAGAATTTCAACTCTTGGATATCTCATTATGTACATTAAAAAGTCAAAGTATCTAACTAATAATTTAAAAAAATATATGTTAACTTTTACCTGTCTCTGTTGCGACTCTTGAGTCCTTGGAGGACCGAAATTGGCCCTCTTTGACCCCACGCCGCCACGCTGAACTCCATTGCGTGCTCCCCCATATCGCTCTTCTTCCTCTCTCTCTCTCTCTCACTCTGAGGTAGGAGAGAGACAGAGAGCAAGCCTGCAATGGCGGATACCGGCGGAGCAAAGCCTCTGAAGAAAATATCTGATGCATTCAAGGATCTAGCCGCCACTGTCACCTCTCAAAACGGCGTCGTCGAAGTCGCCTCCTTCTCCCACGCTTGCTCGCTTGTCTCTCCTCTCTTCGGTTGCCTTGGCATCGCCTTCAAATTCGCTGAGATGGATTATGTCGCTAAGGTATCAGTTTCAATCCGATTTTGGTTGATTTATGAAAAATTGATGAATTTTGATTGTGATTATGCGTTTTTTTCGTTTTCTTAATCTTTAATCTGATTTTCGTCGATTGATTAATTTTTATAGTTGATTATGCGTTTTTTTTCGTTTTTTTGTTCATCAATGACTATGTCGCTAAGGTCTCAATCTTCAATCTGATTTTCGTTGATTGATGAGAAATTGATGAATTTTGATGGTTGATTATGTGTGTTTTTCGTTTTTTAATGGGAAAAAGAAATATATTAGAAGAAAAAGAATGTTTCGTAAAATAACAAAAGAACATTAAACTAATAATATAAAGTATTTTAGTCCCTTTACAAGTCAACTAAGATTATATTAACTAAGCCTTCGAAACTCTTTGCCTAAAGAGCTCCTAAAAGGACGAACTTTTTTTTTGTTTTTTTTTTCATCAATGACTATGTCACTTAGGTCACAATCTTCGATAAGTCACAATCTTCGATCTGATTTTTCCTTGATTCATGAAAATTGACGAATTTTGATTGTCAATATTGCATTTTTTTCTTTGTTGTTCGTCAATTACTATGTCGTTAAGGTCTCAATTGTCGATTCTCGTTGATTGATGAGAAATTGATGGATTGTGATTGTTGATTATGCTTTTTTTTTTTTTTTTTCGTTTGCAGATCATCGATGACTATGTTGCTAAGATCTCAATCTTCAATCTGAATTCTATTCATTGATGAAGAACTGATTCATTTTTTGTTCATCAATTTGAACAAGCAGGTGGATGATCTTGAAGCGGCATCGAAGTCAATTGGGACCTTGCAGCAGCTGGTTGACCTAGATGTAGAGGCGAATAGTGTGAAGAAAGGAGGCAGTCACACTAGGAATCTCTTGAGAGTAAAACGTGGCTTGGAGATGGTCAAAGTATTGTTCGAGCAAATTCTTGCTACTGAGTATGATTACCGAACTGAAATTTTCTTTCCTAATTCAGTCTTGGATGCTGTAGTGCTATTGTTTGGTTTATGTTGGTTACAATTTTTTTTGGGAGATATGACCTGTTCTTTTGAAATCCCCTTGGTTTTGTTGATGAAGGCTTAGAGATTGCATACAATTTGCTGCTAGCAAGGAGCTAATACATCACTATAGTTGGATGCCGCTATCAAAAAGCAAATTATTTGTCTTCTATTAGGGCCTATTTGGTATCATTTTTTATGTACGGTTTTTGCTTTTTTAGAAATTAAAAGCCAATTCTGAAAATGATCCTGTTGTTTTTGGTTTTTGGTTTTTGGTCTTTAGTTTCTTCCTGATTTGAGTGAAAATTAAAAACAAGAAATTAGAAATAGGATAAAATCATTTTCAATACCAAGTTTAGCTTCACAAAACTATACGTTAGTGTACATTTTAGGGGATTGCATCCTGCTATTTTTAGGGAATTCTATATGTTTTGTCTAATTTGGAGTCTCTAAAGTATCATATACTATCCAAGTGTCAAATGGTTGGACGTGGTGAGTATAGTGTCATTGCTTCAATGGAAATTATGTGAATTTGCTTACATTGCTGTAGTGCTTGACAATTGAAGTGTTCTCTTTTACCTTTATCAAATTTAATGAAATAGGTCAAGTATAAAAGGAAAAGCAACATGTATGCCGTAAATGTTTGGGGTTTGAGTGAAAAGGAGCCTAGTTGTTGATGCTTCCATTTCATTAGGTTTTCAAATTGTGTTGAGTATTTGGATGTGAAAGGATTAGGAGCTCTCGGAAGCAGCTTTACTTCCTAGGGATAAAGATCCATCCCAGTTTCCTTGGAGTTGTGCTTCATTGGCCTTTAGATGTAGACCTTTCTGCTTGTATGCTGTGCGAAATGAAAAGAATAGATACCAAGGCGGTGATCATTTTGCTGATATTTCCTGGTTTTCTATGAAGATTTCGCGAACCCCTTTTGTTTTTCTGGAGAACACATCAAAAAGACTCATTTTCCATAGTTTCTAGGAAATTACAGCTTTTCAGTTTTTGTTCATTTTCATATTTGACAGGGTTGTTCTCCTTGTGTTCCAAAACTTTTAAGTGTTTACCAATCTGTCATTTCCAAATAATACAGTTAAAAAATAGATGGAAAACTAAGAAAAATTTCACCAAGTAAACATGCCTCAATTTCTGGTTTTTGTTTCTTGGGATGTCTGTCTTCTGTTATTATGATCAAATTTGAATGATTCTTCTACACTGAAATTAACAAATAAAAGAATTCAACATACAAAGTTTTGACCACATGAAAAGAAAGGCAACTAACTAGTCCCTTTCTTTATACTAAGGGGAAATTCTTTGAAGGATGCAGCATCTAAAGCTTATGCTCAAGTATTTGCTCCCTACCATGGATGGGCTATCAGGAAAGCTGTTGCTGCAGGAATGTATGCCCTTCCCACAAGAGCACAGTTGTTACGGAGGCTGAATGAAGACGGTTAGTGGATGCTTTTTCTCCATGTCTTTGTCATTTACTAATTCAGCTCTGTCTGTTTTGTTTTCTCCCCTCCTATTTCATCTCTCTCTCCTTCACTTTTGATGATATTGAAATCTCATTCAAAGAGAAAGATATCAAATATCTGGAGTTCCTAATTATGAGCTGCACTTAAACATGTTTTGACATGACATTGGGAATGTTTGTTGTGACAATTGTTTGGATGACGTATGGATTTTTCAAATATAATCAAATAAAAGCTATTAGGTTATGTAATTGCCTTCAGGTAACATATTTTGGATAACCATTACTTAATTGGTTGTTATGCAACAATACTTTGTGAATGGCCTACATGATGGAATGTTGTTTTCGCCATGGTTGTGTTTCTTTGTTCTATGCATTGCCGTTTTATGAGTGCATTTCATTGAATTGCTTTCCATGATTGTATCCAGTATTTCAATCACAGCTTTCAAAGGAAATCTTGACTTTTCTAATTTAAGCACATTGGAACCGCATTATTTTACGTATTACCTAGTGTTGTCTTTGGAGAAGTTTGGACTTAAGGTATTTCTTCTTCCACCTTTTTTATTTAGCTATGTAGCTCACGTTTGGTAGAGTGGGATAATGATGGTGGTATGAACTGCTACCTAAGTATCGGTGATATGCCATTTGTTCTTTCAAGTTATGGATAATATATTTTCTACGAATTATCGTTATGAATTTCCTTGGAAACCCAATAGAAAATCTTACTTTCTTTGATCTATTTTACCCAGACCTAGGTATATGAGTTAAGAGTATGCATCTAAAGATCACTCAACTTCTGCTTAAAGACTTCTTTTTTTTGTATTTTTGGTCCTAATCTAATATGTTCAAGTTCAAGGCTCATACCGTCATTCAGATAATGGATAATGGAAGTATCTGTCCTTGATTGCCCTAAATTTTCTCTTGTTGGTGACACTGATGTAAGGGTGACGGGGATGGAAGGATTGTGTTGTAAACATACCAGTGAAAATTTTCTACGCTAGGAAAGTGGACACCTCTTTTAGCAACAAAAATTTGGTTGTATTCCGTTAACTTTGTGATGACATACTGTCCAGTTTTCAGTCATTTTGGTTGTGTTGCATTAACTTTGTGATGGCATAGTCCAGTTTTCAGTCATTTGTTATTTATTTACTTTGTTTTTTCTTTCCTTTGGAGTAGTGTCCTACTATGATTGTTGGGAAAAGAACAATCTTGAGTTAGTCTAGGAGGAAGAATCAAAAGATCGCTTAGCTCCATTCGCCTTCGACGCAAGAGTGCATGATCAGTGAACTACTGCTATTTGTGATCATGGGCCACAGAGGCAAGGAGTCATGACTCATGGACACGACCTAACTGGTCGTCTTAGTCCTGTTGTTTTTCTTAAGGGAACATCAATTGTTGTTTTGTAAAATTTCAATGAATGTCCGTACAATCATTAGTTTCTTACCTGCTTTAGTGGTCTTAAGATTTATTACATTTATAAATACATCTTAATAAATAAAATAGAATATGCATTCATTATGAAGACCATTAAAAAATACCATCACAAACAGTCAATCCGTATTCCTATCTCAAAATGAACAACGTTATATTATGTGACAATCTTTATTTGATCTACGCCCCTGCACGACAGGACACCAATCTTTCTCCCACCAGATACCAACGCGTATTTGATTCTATAAATGAGCTGAGTAGTAGCAGCGTGACTCTAGCGCTCTAGATATCTGGCATCTAGCATTATTTTCAGCTGCATAGGCAGTCTTTCTTGAAGGCTTTGATTTTCTTTTTTCGCCATCTTGTATTATTCCTCGAAGGCAATTGGTCTCCTCTAATCGTTTCTCATTTTATTCCTCTGCTTTTTTCGTAGAAACCCGAGTAAATTATAGTTAGTTTTACTCTCCATTTTGCCTGTGTGCATGTTTGATAAGGATACTTGGACGTTGTTATGACACTTGGATTCTCCAAATAAGACCAGAAACATGAAGAATGGAAATAACCAAGTTTGATCTATAGGCACATACCTATGCTCAACTCTTATTCCCGAACCTAGACAACATACTTATGAGCAGTGTATAAAAAGGCGTAAGGTGCATTGAGGCGATAGGGGGTCCAAGCGCCTAGATGCAAGGGGAAGGCATGTGTCTTAGCGAAGTGAGACGCATATTTTTGTAATTTATATTTATTATAGAATATAATATATATTATGAAAATAAGTTATGAAATTAATGGATTATGTAATGAGTCTCGATGTTTGTAGTATTTTACTGTCAGCTTTTCTAACAATGTGTATGTTCTTGTCGTGTAGAAAACTCGGCTCGGGTTCAGATGCAGAGCTACGTTTCAGCATCTACTCCCGTGATCCAGTACGTTGACAAACTCTTCCTCTCCAGAGAACTGGGAGTAGATTGGTAAAAAAAGGTACTACATTGCCCGTATCACTATTATTTATTTCTCTCTTTTTTCCAGTACAAATGATAGATTAGATTTTTAATTTTTATGTGTCAGATCTACAAGTTCCTTGGTCAAGTGTGACCACTGTATCATAGAATAACAAAAATCCAATTCCTGTAATGCAACATTGTGTTCGGGAGCTATTTACTACGTTAATCCCTAATCTTTGTAAGTTTGTTTAATTTTGTCCCTCATTTTATTTCCGAAATAGTCCGATATGTTTTATTTTGTGTCCAAATAAGTCCCCTCATCTAGTGATTGACACTAGGTAAAAATTGTATGATCTTGGTCCGTTTGATTTGCTTTCGTGCATGCGTGAGTGTGTGGTTGCGTGCACATGTGTGCATACGTGTTTCCGATAAGGCGTGTCCATGTCTATGGTGTATATGGGTGTAAGTCAAGCGGGGCACCTCTTTGTTTTAAATCAAACTTGAAAAGTCTTGTCAATGTTCAGTTTGAGCTGAGCCTGAAATGAGCTTTTATCCTTTATTTGTACTCAGTTTGATAAAATACTAGTATGCTTGATATGCAGCTTGACTTGGCTCGTTAGAATATCGAGGTGAGTTGAGTTCATGACTAGATCTAGGTGGTATTGAGTCTAACTCGTTATAGAGCCAAACTATTTAAGTTACTGACGAGCCGCTATGGATCAACTATCGAGCTAATACTGAGCGATTAACAATCTCTTAACTAGCCATCAACAAGTTTTAGCAAAGCCCTTGATGAGTAGTGAACACACTTCGTACAACTTTAAAAAGTTGAGCACCCCTTTTCAAACTTTGTTCGTTAAACTTATCAAACCTGTTTATACTTATTGAGCCATGGAGTTAAACATGAATGAGAATTTGTTGATTTCGAACATAAGTAGGTTATTGAACAATTGGTTCTTTCACGCATGGTGGTGGATCCTGATGAAGAGGAGTCATGGGGGGTCTTATGTTCGGCAGGGGGCAGGGGCGATGTCACGACCCTAGTCGTGACTGTCACGAGCCAAGAACCGATCAACCTGTTTTTGTTTTTATTATTTTGTATCAATATGTACTGTAAAAAAATGTAAAATTAATTGGTGAAAATTAGTTTGAATTTTGAATTAGGTGGCCGGTTGGAGGGAAAGGGTAGCTAGGCAAGATTTCTTATTTGTAAAGCATGGTTAGGCATTAATTTTGTGGGCTAGTAGGGGTTTAGGAGTTTAGATGTGTTGGGTGTGTGTCCCCCTCCCCAAGTTCTATATAATCATGTATCACCCTTGTATTTGGCATCATGAAATCAAGTTCAAAATTCAAAATCTCTTCCTCTCTTCCCTCTCTAACCGTCACTCTCTCCTCTCTTCCTCTATTTACTAAATTTCTCGTCTTTTCCATAACTTATTATAAAATTTCTCTTCCTTTCTTCATATAATCTTTAACCTCTCTTCTTAATCTCTACTCTCTTTCTCTCTCTCGTTCTTACTCCCAAAAATTATCCAAGTCACGGACTTAGGATCGTGACAAAGTGGTATCAGAGCCATCTTGCAATCAAGAGGCTCGTTCTATCAAAAGGTATTTTCCGTTGCTATTATTTTCGAATTTAAATTTAAAAAAAAAAAAACTATTAATTTTTTTCTGCCGCTTTCTTGCTCTTCAAAAAAAAAACAAAAAAAAAAACTTTTCCTGCTTCCTTACTGAATTAAAAAAAAAAATTTAAATATATATATATATATATATTTTTCTCCAGCTTTCATTACCGAACCAAAAAAAAAAATGTATGTTCAATCTCCTCAAGCTTCTAGCAAGACTACACTCCTTGTTAAGATTTGGGAGGTTTCCTATCCCATCACCGAAAATGTCCTCCACCAAGTCTTCTCTCCTTATGGTTGGCTCGAAGAAATCAAAATCACTTTGACATCTACCTTAAAGGTCGAAGCCTAGGTGGTCTTTGCCTCAAAGGAAGATGCTGAAATTGCACGAAAGAGGTTACATGGAAGGTGCATCTACGACGAATGTTGTGTGATGAACATCCATGCCCACAACCCAACTCCCCAAGTCTCACTTGAATATTGCCGCGACCATGAAGAAAGGAGTTCAATCGAGGAGTTGCGAGCTTCCATTAGAGATCTAACCGAAGTTGTAGCTCGGCTTTGTGATAGCCGTGGTGTGAAGTTTGAACTTCCACTGCAGCCTCAAAAGGGATGTGATGAAGTCCCTGACATTGCCATTGATGTCAAGGATGAGGAGGAACCGTTGGAACCACCCTTGGTGGAGATGGCCGTCCTTGAGGAACCACAGGAAGTAAGGGAAGGTGATGTCCTTGCTACACCGGACAAGCCATTCCTTGAAGATTTGTCTTATGATGAAGACAAACTGGTTGGGTCTCCCAATGTGGGGGAAACGCATGAATCAAGGCCGAAGGAAGCAATGGTAATAGTGGCACCTCAAAAATCCCTAGGTGCTACGGTGACTCTTGAACCGCAGCAACTTGGGGATTAGGGAGCGAGGTTCATGGAAGGAGGTTGCGCGGCACAAGCAGGAAAGTCAGTGCCATAAGCCACCCACTCGGGCCCAGAAGCAGCAACTGACAATGCAGCACCAGTGCAAGGACCCGCACAAGGACCTACACCAAGTGCTGTCAACCCGGGCAGCGAAGAGGGAAGCAGCGCCGCAGCAGCCTGTTGACGCCCGGAACCTGGGACCGGACAGTGTCACGCCTGAAGCCGAGAAGATGCTGGGTTGGGTACGATTTCCAAGAACCGGAATTGGCACAAGGAGATCAACCCACATGACATCCTTGAGGACAAGGATGCTTTCAAGGGGAAGGGTTTGTCACGACCCTAGCCGTGACTGTCACGAGCCAAGAACCGATCAACCCGTTTTTGTTTTTATTATTTTGTATCAATATGTATTGTAAAAAAATGTAAAATTAATTAGTGAAAATTAGTTTGAATTTTGAATTAGGTGGCCGGTTGGAGGGAAAGGGTAGCTAGGCAAGATTTCTTGTTTGTAAAGCATGGTTAGGCATTAATTTTGTGGGCTAGTAAGGGTCTAGGGGTTTAGGTGTGTTGGGTGTGTGTCCCCCTCCCCAAGTTCTATATAATCATGTATCACCCTTGTATTTGGCATCATGAAATCAAGTTCAAAATTCAAAATCTCTTCCCTCTCTAACCGTCACTCTCTCCTCTCTTCCTCTATCTACTAAATTTCTCTTCTTTTTCCTAACTTATTCTAAAATTTCTCTTCCTTTCTTCATCTAATCTCTAACCTCTCTTCTTTATCTCTACTCTCTTTCTCTCTCGCGTTCTTTCTCCCAAAAATTATCCAAGTCACGAACTTAGGTTCGTGACAGGCGAGGGGCGAGGGGCGAGGGCCGAGGGGCGGTGGCAGGGGCAAAAGCAAAAGGGTAGGGTTGGAATTGGGAAAGAGAGATGGGTATAGCTGTGGGGATGGCAATAGGGCAAAGCGGGTATAGGAGATGTCTTCTTCATTCCTGTATTTGCCACCTAAATCTATATCCATACCCGCTCTATTACCCACCGCGGGTACGAGGTGGATACCTATACTCATATGTTGTGGGGTACAAACCCATACCCTGTAGGTTTCCGATAGGTATTCATTATCCACTCTGTACTTGCCCTAATGTGAGTATCAAACAACCATCCATGCACACTAATATCCTTAATTATTCAATATTATATTTTATAATCAAATTATAATTTGCTATAATATTTGATAGAAAATTGGGTAATTAAATCAAATATATGTTTTTCTTATTTTCAAATAAATATTATACAAACTGGGGTGGTACGGCAGGGACGAGGTGGGATGGGGTGGGTATAACAGCATACCATTACCCACCCCCCAATATTCGGAGCAGGTATTGTAATCTATATACGACTTGTACCCATTAATCGCCTCACTTGTACCCGTACTAGCTTCAAACGGGGTGTGTACCAGCGGGTAACAGGTTTTATCTGTTCCATTGTCATCCCTGGTTGTACATGCTTGTCCTTGGGAGTTACAAGTTGAAGGTTGAACATTATACATGCTCGCCCACCAATCTACCTTTGGAATTCTTGTGAGAAACATATTCAACGAGAATAGGGTGTGTTCGGTCTGGTTTTAATGAAAAATTGCACCAAATCGAACCAAACTGTAAAAAATGATTTGAAAAAAATTTCAAACTAAACAAAACCTGACCAAACTACAAAATACGGTTTGGTTTAGTTTGGTTATGGTTTAACTGTAATATTAAGGAAGTTACATACTTCATCAATAATATGTAGATTAAAATATCGACAACTATAACGTGACAAATGATTAACTATATGAACTAGATATGTGAAACATAATTTAGTTTTCTGGTTTTGATTTTTAATTTATTGAAATTAGATGAATGTATTGAATATTCAAACAAAAACAAAATTTGATATAAATTCATTTCTCGTTACTGTCAAAGTAATATATCGAATTGTATTGAATAATTTTCTTGTCAAATTAGATTTTTATAGATTTTAATCAAATTTATAACTATATTGTCACTAAGTCTGCTCAAATACTAGTTTGGACTGGACTGGGTATGCATTGGCCAAATGTCTAGTTACTTTCGGATTCGATTCTCAATTCTTAAATTAGATTTTACTAACCTTTTATTGGTCTATTTCATTCCTCCATCCGCAATTTGGGTATACATTGGCCTTCTTTCCAATATAATTCAATTCGAAATTACCATAACCTACACTGGATTTGCTAATTTGATACAAAATATGATTGGACTGGTATTATTCGGTACAATTTGCATTTAAACATTTACTAGTTTTTGAGATTTGGTCCTTGTTTGAATTGATAGACACCCCTGCATATTTACCCTTGCATGTAATTGATTTTCAAAGTTTGTTATATATATCTGTAATTTTCTAATTTAATTGTCTATGTATAAAAACAATAATGTAACATAATTTCAATAGTAATAATTTTTTGGGTTATTTACTCAACAGGTCTTTGTACTCTACCCATTTAATTTATTTAGTTTTTATACTGTTAATCGTGTCAATTTAGTCTTTAGAATACATTTTATATTAAGTTGCTAATAAATGTTTAGTGATTCGGTCACAGATTGGGTTAAATTAAATCAACGAGTGGATTTTAGTTGCATCTAGTATGATTATGTCGTTAAAAATTACATCATTAACTTAAGTTTAATTTAATCAATGACTAAATTGACATAATATAAATTCTAAAGGGATTAAATTGACATAATTAAAAGTATAAGGATTAAGTTGACACAATCAAAAAAGTATAAAGACTTTTAATATAAATAACCTTAATAACTAAATCCACTCTTCTCTATTACGCTATACTCTCCCATTCTCTCTATCTCTCCCTCTTTCACTCCCCCCCCCCCCCCCCCTCTTCTCTCTCTCTCTCTCTCTCTCTCTCTCCCCCCTTATTCTCTATTCTCTGTTACGCTTTAACCCACACTATGATTGCACTAGAGCACATGTATAACCCCCCCTCCCCCCCCCCCCCCCCCCCCCCCCCTCTCGTGCTTGTATGCTCCCACATGCATATATACTTAGATACTTGCATGCTTATTTCACTAATTCGTGTGTGAATTCATTTGTGATTTATTCATTGGTAACAAACTGTTTATTTACTTGCAGGCGTACACACACCCGTCCTTAATTGGATCAAATAAAGGTTGAGGGACCTCGAAAACAGTCTCTCGTCAGGGTCTTACCCTGATGGGGTAAGACTGCATACATCCTTCCCCTTCCAGACCCCGCGCGAGCGGAAGCGCTCCAGGCATTGGGTTTGTTGTTGTTGTTGTTGTTGTTGTTTGTTGGGTTATTGAGTAACAATTTGTTAACTACTGACATGACTTGTTGTGATTCATATGATGTAAATAATCATTGAAGTCTTTAGTTTATAGTTTTTTCTGGTTTATGGTTTAAGTTTGATTTTAAACCAAACCTAAACCGTAAATCCTAGTAGTCATAATTTTCTAAACCAAACCATAATTTTTCAAACCATATCAACCAACTACAATTTGGATTACGGTTTTTTGCATACCCCTAGATGAGAACAATGAATCTTCCAACATAATGATCAATGATAAATCTGTTGGGTGCTTGAACCAGCTCTAGAGCCAGCGAACTTTAATTTGATATATTTAGTTAGAGAAGACATTCCTCGAACAAATGAATCCTCGTTCTTTTTCATGCTAGTGCACTTGTTCAATACCTAACACCGAGGATTGTTTTTCTCCCTTAGCCATCCATTCCAAAGAAAGTTTTCGTTTTTCATCCATCACTGTTGTTATCAAAGGTTCCTACAGTGAACGAAAATTGACTTGGTTCTCACTTTTTCAGTCATCACTCATTGTGTTTGCAATTGAAGTTCAGGTTGAATTGAGCTAGTCAAGCAAAAACGAGCCATGTCCCAACAAGTTTAAGTAGGACAAGCTAGATCTTGAGCAAATGGCAAGTTGAGACTGAGTCTATGATGAGCCAAGCTCAAGGCCATGATTTCTAGGTTGGGCTAATTTCGAGCTAAGTGGAGCCTTATTTGGTGTTGTTGAAATTGTGTTTGAGCTCAGTTTGGTAAGATTCTAATAATGCTCAATGCTCTCTCAATAATGCTCAATGCCTCGATCGAGGATAAATTGAGGGAGCACCGCCTAAGATGGTTTGGACATGTCAGCAGAAGACCGACCTCATCCCCAGTCAGGAGGTGTGAACAGCTCAACACAGCGATAAGCAGAAGAGGGAGGGGCAGACCAAAGAAGAGTTGGCTGGAGACGATTCGTCAAGACCTAACCCACCTAAACCTAAGAGAGGAGATGGCCTCAGATAGGACACGTTGGAGGGCTAGCATTAGGGTAGCGAAGATGGCAAGAGTAGAGTAGTGTGGGGAGTGGCTGGTTGTCTAAGATTCTTAGGCAAGCATAACCTCTAGTGTAGCACTTTTAGGCTACCTTAGTCCCTAATCATGCCCATTCTTCTTCTCCTTCTTCTTCTTCCTCTCCTTCTCCTTCTTCTCTCCTTCTTCTACTTTTGCCTCTATATACATGTTATTGATTGGTGGTTTATCTGCAGGCACTCAGCTACTTCAGGTTGGGGGTCCCCGGAAACAGTCTCCTTTCCTGCCGGAAGGGGTAAGGCTGTGTACATCACCCCCCCCCCCCCCCGACCCTGCGTTCTGCGGGAGCCGCAAGGCACTGGGACTGTTGTTGTTGTTGTTGTTGTTGCTCTCTCAATAAATCTTAATCAAATCTTGTTGAGCTCACTGCATGCTAATTAAAACTACTTGAGCTTCTAATGACTCATCATCAATCTAATAAACAATATGAGTTATTAACGAGTCCATAACGAACTTTTTTTTTGGGTAAAGAGGAACCTGGGTTGCCCCAGTAAACCCCAGCCATAAGAAGGCCCACAGTCTCCATGAGTAGGTAAGTCACAGGTATATCCTCAGTGAGAATTGAACTCCCGACTCCTGAGCGATGACTGCATGGGTAGGAGACGCCACAAACTAAAACACCCCTGTGATGGGCGTACTTAATGAACTTGTAACAAACTATTTATGAATTTTAACAAATCAAGCCCGCTTTGGGCACGAGTTAGGAATGGCAAATGGGTCGAGGGTACGACTGATGTCTCCTCCATACATTTACACCCCTCCCTCCCCCCCCCCCCCCCCCCCCCCCCCCCCCCCCCCCCCCCCACCAAAAAAAACAGGAAAAAAAAAACAGTATCTACAGGTATCCATCGAGGTCTTTAAACCCATCCCAAACAATTATCCATACTCACCATATTAAATAGCTAATATTATTTTGCTATATCATCTAAGACAAATTGAATAATTAAGTCGAGTACATATATTTTATTTTTCAAATTAATAAATACAAATTAAAATGGATAATGAGATGTGTACAACGAGTATGAAGCATGGCAGAGCGTGTATAACATCCGCCCCATATCCATGACAAGTATCAAATACCTGTCCCTTACCATTATCCACTTGTACTCGTAATTAGTTTTATCCACTCCACTGTTGTCTTAACACAATTCAAGCATCAAACACTTTCAACCTGAAATATTAGCCGTTTATTCAACCTTTGTCATAAAGAGGATTGTGAAGATGCTAAGTTATTTATAGTCCCTCATATTTTTAAATTTATTCAAATTGATTTCTCTTTTTTTTTTTTTCCTTTTGTTCAAATATATTCCTTATCTTTGTAACTTTACTCAAAGTAATCCCTCATATTTTTGTTTGTTCAAAATGGTTCATAAGATTTTATTTTATGACAAAATTATTCTCTAATCTTTTAATTGTTTGTCTAATTTGGTCACTACATAGACAACTAATTTTATCATAAAATAAAATATTAGACACTATTTTGAATAAAAAAAAGGTCAAATTATGGAATGATACGCACCAGTCAGTGCACACTACGTCATCCATGCTTGCCACGTCAGCCTCAGGGCCACCTTAACAAAATTAGCAAATAACCTCTCCTTAATCATAGTTATCTCATTAAAATAGTGTAAATAAGGTAAAAGGATTAGTTAGGGGATTATCTTTGGGCTTTTGGTGTGATCTTTTCTCTCTCCCCTATCTTCTTCTTTCTGTCCCCTCTTTTTAGAGTCGTTGCTCAAAATGGTCCAAAATAAGCAATATTATCCGAAATGACTCGTTTCAAAAGATATTTTCTCAAATGGCCTCCACGTCAGCAAATTTTAAAAATGAATTTTTTTTTGTGTTTTTGTGTTGGGGTATCTCCCTCCCTGTGATAATAATTTAAAAGATAAAAATTTATGTTAAATCTCATAAAAATAAATGACTATTATCAGATAACTGTAATAATGAGTAATCAAAAAAATTATGTATATATAATATTATTTAATATTTAACAAATAACTTAATTTAGATTTTTTATTATAAGTTACATATATAATTTAACAAAAATATATATTATAAAGCTAAATATAATATGACAATAATAATATAATTAATATATTTAATTTCATCAATAATTAATAATTTATTAAAAATTAAATAAAAATAAAAAAAGACTTAAAGTGTCAGGTACCTCTCAACACAACACAGGTTAGTGTGTGCTGAGGTTAAGGTCAAGAGAAGGGGCAAGAAAGCCATCAAACCATCATAGCCAAACACACGCTGAAGGGATCTGAAGGGGGGAAAAGGCCCAAGTCTTTATGGAGAGAGTCCAGGATGAGGTTGGAAAGGAATGTGAGGGAGATTTAGACCACGTGTGGAACCAAATAGCCCAAAAGATATGTGGCGCATGAAGCCCTAGGCATATTAAAGCGGGGAGCACCGAACAACAGAGAGATCTGGTGGTGGTGCAGGGAGGTCCAGGAAAAGATTAAGGCAAAACGACACTGCTTTAAGGAGTGGGATCAGAGTAGAGATGAAAACAAGAAACAACAATATAAACAGGCTAAGAAGGAAGCAAGGATAGCAATAAAAGACGCACAATCTAAAACCTTTGAGGAGTTCTATAAAAGGGATGATATAGCTGAGGGGCCTAGAGACCTCAATAGAATTGCAAAGGCAAGAGAAAGGAGGACTAGAGTTCTGGACCAAGTAAGGTGCATAAAAAGGGCTGATGGTCAAGTGCTCAAGGATGAGCAACAAATTAGAGCTAGGTGAAAATCTTACTACCACGATCTATTTAATGAAAAGGGAGATACGGTTGCACCTCTAGGAGAACTACAAGCACGGGCGGAGCACAAGAACAACTGCTACTGCACCAAAGTTAGACCCGAGGAAGTTAGGGAAGCATTGAAGAAAATGGGTAGGGGTAAAGCAGTCGGCTCGAACGAAATACCCATTGAGGCATGGAAATGTAGTGGAGAGGTGGGTGTTAGATGGTTGACCAAATTATTCAACCCAATCCTTCAAGGGAAACAAATGCCTAACGAATGGCGAAAGAGTACACTAATTCCCGTCTATAAGAATAAAGGTGACATTCAAAGTTGTGCCAACTACAGAGGAATCAAACTAATGAGCCATACCCTGAAGCTTTTGGAATGAGTCATAGAAAGAAGGCTCCGACAACAAGCAAGAGTGTCAGAGAACCAATTTGAATTTATGCCAGACAAATCAATAATAGAAGCCATCCATCTCCTGAGAAGGACCACAGAGTACTACAGAAATAGACAAAAGGACCTTCAAATGGTCTTCATTGATTTGGAGAAGGCATATGCTACAGTGCCGAGAGAGGTCCTATGGAGGGTACTGGAGGAGAAAGGCATCCACGAGCCCTATATACGGGCTATCAAGGACATGTACAAATACTCCCAAACCAATGTGCACACAACAGAAGAGGAGACGGACACTTTTCCCATTACAGTGGGAGTACACCAAGGCTCCAACTTGAGTCCCTTTCTGTTCATTTTGGTTATGGACGTGCTCACTAGGCACATCCAAAAAGATGTGCCTTGGTGCATGCTTTTTGCTGATGATATAGTTCTGGTGGGAGAATCCAGGGAGGAGGTGAACCAGAAACTAGACCTCTGGAGGATGGCCTTAGAATCGAAAGGTCTAAGACTTAGTAGATCTAAGACAGAGTATATGGAACTCAAGTTCAGCACCTCTACCATGCCAAGTACAGTAGTTGTCAAGATTGGATCAGAGCAAATACCACAGAAAGCATGCTTTAAATACTTGTGTTCCATGGTGCATCAAGATGGCGAAGTGGATGCAGATGTCAACAACAGGATTAAAGTAGGTTGGCATAAATAGAGAATGGCCTTTGTGGTCCTGTGCAATAGGAAGTTCCCCTTGAAGTTAAAGGATAAATATTATAAGACGGTAGTAAGATTGACTATGTCATAAGGGGCAGAGTGCTGGCCAGTTAAGTGTCATCACATGCAAAAGCTGAAAGTGGCGGAGATGAGGATGTTTGAGGTGGATGTATGGTCACACAAGGAAAGATAGGATCGGAAATGGTGTTATAAGAAGTCAATTAGGCGTTGCTCCAATAGAGGATAAGTTGAAGGAGTAACGCTTGCGATGGTTTGGGCATGTTAGGAGGAGACCCACCACTGCCCCTGTCAAGAGATGTGAATAACTCCAGATAACAAACGGGAAGAGAGGGAGAGGTCGGCCGAAGAAGAGTTGGATGGAGACTATTCGTCAGGACCTCACATATCTCAACCTAAGTGAAAAGAAGGCCCTAGATAGAGCTCATTGGAGGATTAGTATAGGTGTGCCTGACATAGGGGGGCAGGAGCATCGACCCTATAGAAGCAACGAGCACTAATAGGATACCACGAGGATGCCTGTATGCCCGGCTATCAGTGCAGGCATTGCTGGGCGATTAGTGCTCCTAGGGCTGGATGGAGACAATTCCACAGATGAGAAGAGAGGAAGAGGCTGGCCAAAGAAGAGTTGGGTAGAGTCCCGCCCCTCCATATTATAGTCGGAAAGAGAGGAAGAGGTCGGCCAAAGAAGAGTTGGGCGAGGACAATTCATCAGGAACTCGCCTACATTGACCTAATTGAAGAGATGACCATAGTTAGAGCTTAGGGGAGAGTAGTGTTAGGGATAATCGATTGAGCGGTGCAGGAGCTTCGAGCTCCCGCAAGCTAGTTTTAGTACCACGGCGCTGCATGTATGTTCATTTGTACATCCGCAGTACCGTTGTATGTTATCCGCTTAATACTTTCTACACTCTTCCCCCCCTCTCTCTATGCCTCTACTGTCTCCCACTCCTTCTCCCATCTCTCCCTATACTCTATGGACGCTTTATGGTGTTTGCTTTTGCCTTTTGCTCTTGCTGCTATGCTCCATGTGCACATGCTACATACTTACATGCTTGCATGAGTATTTGCTTATATGCGTATATGACTAATTGTCTATATTCATACATGCCACGCATGACATCTAGGCCCTGCATGCTTCTTTGTTTGCTCCTTTTATGCTTCCCTCATGCTCCATACTTGCCCCTTTTCATGCTCTTTATATAGGTCCTTTACAACCTTTCATCTATCAGGCTGGAGGTCCTTGGAAACAGTCTCTCGTCAGGGTCTCACCCTGATGGGGTAAGGTTATGTACATCCTACCTCCTCTAGACCTCGTGTAAGCGTGAGCTCTTGTGGCACCAGGCATGTTGTCGTTGTTGTTGTTTAAAGTGTCAGGTACCAAAAAATTTTTTTTTTTTTAAAATTTACTGACATAGAGGCTATTTGGGAAAATATTTTTTCAAATAGACCATTTTGAATAACGGCTCCTTTCTTCATATACCTATATACTTAAACCTATACTGGTAAATACCCTTAGCTTGTACTCAATCAAGCTTATATATACAAAGAATACTTCAATTTGGTTCTTGTTGCTGGTTTTGATGATTAATTGGCGTGGTATGCGGATTGGTTAAGTGTGAAGGAGTGTTGATATCCCTTGATTTGCTATTATTAGACCCCTTGAACTTCACAATTAACACAACATATCTCATGTATTTTTAATTTTATAAAATAGCCCCATAAATTTTACAATTAGATACAAAACACCCTCTACACTTTCAATTTCATAGAATAACCCTTTGAACTTTATAATTAAATATAATACACCCCCTATACTTTTAATTTAGCCTTTGAACTTTGTTATTATGCAAAACTCACCCCCTAAACTTTTTTATTACGCAAAACTCAAACCCTGATCTTTGTTACTAAACGTAAACACCCCTTGGACAGTAATAAATTTAAACTCAAAAAAATAAATTAAAAATTTTGAAACAAAATATGAAAAAATATTTTTTTAAAAAAGTTTGAAAAAATATAATAATATTTTTAACTTTGATTTTTTAATATCTTTAATAATTATGTTTCTGAATTTATTTTTAAATTTTGAATTTTGCATAATTTTTTAATTTTAAATTTATTAATCTAATTTTGAAACTATATATAAAAAAATATTATTTTTTTCTTATAATAATTTTATAAAAATTTAAAAATATTTTATTATATTCTAAATTTGTAATAGTATTACTATATTTTATTAAAAAATTATTTTATGTATAATTTATTATCTTATCTTTTTCTTAAAAAAACAAAACTCCTATCTTTCACATAAAAATAGAATCTATATTTTTTATAAAAAAAATAGAAAACTTATGATTTAATTTGAAGCATTTTTTGAATTTTAAATTTATTAATCTAATTTTTTCTCAAGTTAAAAATATTATTATGGTTTTTAACAATTTTTCCAAATTTTTTTTCATAATTTGTTTTACATTATTTTAATTTTAAATTTATTACTATCCAAGGGTTGAATTGCGTTTATGAACAATTAGTTGTGTATATTTACAAAGTTCAAGGCCTATTTTTTGAAATTAAAAATATAGGGAGTGTATTGTGTTTAATTGCAGAGTTTGGGAGTGTTATGTGTAATAACAAAGTTCAGAGGATTTATTTTATGAAATTAAAAGTGTAAAGGGTGTGTTGTGTTTAATTAGAAGTTCATGGGCCTATTTTAAGAAATTAAAAGTATAAGAGATATGTTGTGTTTAATCGTAATATTTAAGGGGTTTTTTTATAATTTGACCTAAAAAACAAAACAACTTTTATTAAAGTTGCAAAGATAAGTGATTAATTTAAAAAAAATAATATTATTATTAGAATAAAATTATAATTTTAAAATAATTTTATAACTTTTATTATTTATTATTTTATTAATAATAATAATTTTTATTACGATAATAATAACTTTATCTAAAAGAGAGAAAGTTAAAGATAAATTTGCTCAAATTTAAGTAAATAACTCCAAAGTTGCTTTAGCTCTATTATACACCTTCAAGACAACACTTCACCGTCTTCACAAAACTCTGAGATCTCATTGCTCCTCCCAATCACCTCAAACAAATGCTAGGCGGCCTCTACGGCGACCTACCGCCGCCCTCCTCCGCCGATGACGACGCCAAATCCGGCAACCCCTCCGCCAACGTCTGGTCCGCCACCGCCAAGATGGCGCCACCCACTTTGCGCAAGCCCGCCTTCACCCCACCACCGTCCGTTCTCCGTTCCCAATCGGCCCAGGCCAAGCCCAAGCCCACCATTTCTGCGCACCCCAGATCCCTAACTCCGCCCCCGGCGCCGGTGCCGGCGCTGTTTCAGCCCGCGCTCGTTGGGGTTACATCGACCGTGGTGGATGAGTATGACCCATCTCGGCCGAATGATTACGAGGAGTACAGGAGAGAGAGGAAGAAGAAGGCGATGGAGGCGGAGGTGAGGAGAGAGAGAGAGAGGGAGGAGAGAGAAAGGGAAAGAGAGAGAGAGAGGGAGAGGGATTATGAGAGTTCAAAGGTGAATATATCTGGGGAGGAGGCATGGCGGCGGAGGGCGGCGATGAGCGGCGGGGCAGCGCCGAGGTCGCCATCTCCGCCACCGCAGGGGGGGAATGGAGATGGGTTTAGTATAGGGAAGTCGGAGACGGTGGGGTTAGGGGTTGGAGCGGGCGGGCAAATGACGGCAGCACAGCGGATGATGGCGAAGATGGGATGGAAGGAGGGTCAGGGATTAGGGAAGCAGGAGCAGGGGATTACAACGCCATTGATGGCTAAGAAGACGGACCGGCGAGCCGGGGTGATTGTGAATGCTAGTGAGACGGGGAACAAGCAGCAGCAGCAGCAGCCGCCGGTGGGGGCTGAGAAGAAGGTGAAAAGTGTTAGCTTTAATGGGCCGCCTACTCGGGTGCTGCTGCTCAGGAACATGGTAAGATTTGGGGTGCAGTTTGTTTTTGGGCTCAGTTGATTATGTGTTTTTTCATGTTAAAAATTCTACATGTGAGTAAAACGTTAATCCCACATAAGAGTTGTAGAAAAGAAGTGACCAACATATAAGCCTAGTAGGTAACTCCACCTAATACCAATTGGTTTTAGGATGAAATCCCATTTGGGCTTATAAATAGATCTCATGTATGCCAACTCTGTGGATTGGGCCTAAAGGCGCGGTGAAATTTAAAAATTTTTGCTAGTGTAATGGGGAAAAGAATAGGTAAGAGTTATTTAGTGAAATTATGGAACTAAATATATTCAGTATGTTTCATTAGTATGTTACGTAATGATTTTTATGCAACGGATTTTGTGCTTGTTATTATGCTTGTAGCCGCAACTTGTTATGTGAAGTTCGTGACAAACCCACTTATGTAGCATAGCGACTGCGACTTGACCCCAATCCGTATTTTGATTTCATCTGTGGAATAAGTTCGTAGAGATGGGTGCTGCAAAGTAAGATATAAATAGGCATGGATTTGTTCATATAGAATTTAAGATAGAACCTTCTGCAATGTGGTTTGAGGAAACACAATTTGCTCAATGGGTTCAACAATTCTTAATTTGATACTTGCTGCCGTAGAACATGTTTGTGAATTCAGCTGTAGGTAGTTGAGTCGCTGCTTTCGTTTTAGAATCCTTTAAGCCTTTCTTGTGTTCTTGTGAGGAAATTCTTGTGTATGTCATACCTACAATGTATGGTAGGTCTGCCCAATATGCTTATGTCATTTAGTTGCCGGGATGGAGGCTAGATAGCTTCCTGTTTGTTGCATGTGTTTGCATTTCTAACTTATGATAAGACAGTAACAAAATATTTACTGCATCAAAGTCTTCCCTATTTTCCACTCCCTCCAAATATTTTATTGGGAGTCTTGATTGTCCTTTGTTGCTCCCTGATTTGTTGATCCTGGGAAACTACAAGTGGTGGTTTGGAGACTAGATTTGATAGGATTCCTATGTAGAAGGCATGAGCTGAATATGGGCTGGTGAAACCTTATGACATACCTTTGTACGTCTTTAAGGAGAAGTATATGAAATCATTGTTAAGAGTGCATAGCTGATGGTGATGTGGTGATGGGCATGAAGAGACTAGCTTTAAAAATATATTAGAGAACTAGTTAGTTGAGTCCCCTGTTCATGTGGAATGATTACTGTGGAAGATGCTGTAAGCACTGCTGCAAAGGTATGCCGCTATAACTTAAATAGTTCATAGAGGAACTATTATTGAAAGCTTGTACCATTGGTACTGAATGCCCCATGCTGTCACACCTGGCGCATGTAATCCAGAGAATGCAAGTTAGCTCATTTCTATCGATTTCGCTAGGGCTTATGGGTCTTATATAGCTCCCGGTCTTGTAGGACGTTGGAGGGCCACCTACCTCCCTCTTCAAAAAGTTCAATCCATATCACTAAAGCAGAAGATTAATGAGAATGAAAATGAGACTCCGTGTAATGTTTTCTATGCTTATGAGCCACCTTAGTGTCTACTTTATTGGGGTATTGTTGTTGTTATTCTTCAATCTTATTTGCATTATATTCATGGTTGGCTGAGGTGGAGCACTTCTTTGCAATTCATTACTGGTATGAAAAGGTTTGATATTGTTGAGGGGCTAAGAGGGTATGCAAATGAACTTGTGGTTAGAAATGTCTCTGGATCGCTTCTGGAGTAACAATGAAATTCTTTGAATGTTAAATGCTGACGAGGGGTAAGAAATTGGTGAATTAATGCATTAACAAAGGGTCTTGAATGAATTAGATGTTGCTTGAAATGGATAATATTAAGGGACAGAGGCGAGAGCTTTGCATCATTATGTACCTGTGAATTAGCTGTGGGAAACTAGTGCAAAATAAGGGCTCCTTTTTTTTTTCCCCCAGAAAACCAAAAGAACTCTGAGACTGTATTTTGAGAGTGGTGATATTCAGTAGTTCTTTCATTCTTGGTGTATGGTGAAGTTGTAATGAGTTTCAACTGTAATGAAGGCTTTGCATACACTTCCATGATTTATGACTTGTAAAAGGTGGTTGTCCATCTCCTTTCAGATAATATTTGCGGAACCCCTTCCCCCCCGACCAAGATTTAATTGGCCTTATCTAATCAAAGTTGCCTTTGTTGAATGTTAATGTTTTCATGTGCTTCACCATCTTTCTTTTTGCTTTGTCTTATGAATTATTTCAATTAAGGTTCTGGTCGATGCTGCTGTTTTACACTGTCTGATGGATAAGGACACATGATTTGAAGTATTTGCCCTCAGAGTATATGTTTAGATATGGACATGTTGTTTTGCTTTGTACATTTTTATTACTGCCTTCATGTCTGGGAAAATATAATTTAAACAAGGTATTGCTGAAGAACACTAGATGCAGGATAGTGCCTTTATCTCGTTTAAGTGAATTGTGGTGGAAACATGCAAAATAATTAATAAGCTCGTATAATTATTCCTGATTTACCTTAGAAACATAGGCACATAAATGAGTACTTGAGCACTTATTTACATGCATGGAATTACATAATGGCCTACGTAACTTCTAGCCATTATGTAATGGAAATTAGCTTAGCCACCTGTATGTTATAACATGTCATGGAAATTGTGATCCATCAACGTTACCTCTGCAAAACGCCTTTGCAACTCTGCCATGGTTTAAAACCATTTTTACAACTTTTTTCGTCGGTATGATATCGATCTAGGACCTTTGTGAGTTCTAAGCATCTGTTCTAAAGTACTTACTTGGTGCGTATGCATGTATTATGAGTTTATTGTGTCCTTGTCTGTTAATGTGTCTATGATTGGCCGATGAAGGTGAGACTCTCTGTGGTTTTCTATCTATACATTGGCTTACTACTCTATCTTTGATTAATGTGGTGGCTTCCCGGAGTTGGGAGGGACATAAAGTCATTTTTCTTGATCAGCGTCAAGCATCTCGTTGTCAGTCCCTCACCTCTATATGCTTAAACTCAATCCAAGTCATTCTTTCCAAACAGTATTATACCGTCTGCCCTGCAAGTGTCCAAACCATTATCATTGTCTTACGTAATCCACCATTGCCTAATTCTAGAGCTAGTTGTGCTTCCAAATTCATTAGAAAGCATTCTGCATAACATTTATTTTACAATGTTTTTTGTTGCTAATTCCCAAACATTTAGATATATAGTGGACTTGACTTCCTTGTAATTCTGCTGATTTTGCTGTATCTTCTTGATCTCGTTTACCATGAAGCTAGTTGTGAGTGTGGACAGGGTGCACAAATGAGTATGGACGTACTGCAATGTGCCATCTTGTAGAGTTATGTGAATAGTGAAGTATGTATGAGTTGCCTTGAAATTAGGGTGTTCGAAAAAATCCGTAACCGAAAACCAAACCGAATTTCCGAAATATCGACCCGAAAATTACTTAACCATACCGAATTTCCAGTTCAGTTAACCGAACCAAATAAATTTGAGGTATTTCTGGACGGTAATAGTTAGTGATTTTGTCCATTTCGGTTAACCGATTTACTGAAATAGTATATATCCTATATGCGTTTTTATGTGTTCTTAAATATTGTATTTTTCACTAGAGTATGCTTTTATAGCATATAAGTGGCTATTTTATAACGCATGATCAATGTTTTTTTTTTTCCCTCTAATTTATCTCCTATCATAGAGAACTCACGCCCTAATGTTATACCCCAAGTACTAACTAATCATTACTTTGCTACAATTTAGTGCTACTCGTCTACCCATATGTTAGTTGAAATCATATATTATACATTATTTTTTAGAATATGATTATATGCTCATAATTTGTTTGAACATTCTCTTGTTTAATGCAATTTTTGGACATTTACAAACTATTAAGGAGATAAATCATGTAACATGAAACAAGTGTTGTATTGTATTTTCGGTTATCGGTTAACTGGTATAACCGAACTGAATTACCGATTTGCCGAAAGTAGGTTAACTTGTCCTTTTTAGAGATTTTTGAGTATTTTGGTTAATGTTAACCGAACTATGAACACCCTACTTGAAATACCTATTAGAGGTCAATCCTTGATAATATTTTATGCCCGGAGCAGTATGTTGAAAAATGTGTATAGTTTCTTACGTAAGGGTTGCTCATGAACCGTTACTTTTGGAAGGCTTTTGAGCTTAAACTCCTTTCAGGTACGGAAAGGGCTTTAGTAGTAAACTTAAGAACAGTAATGTTAAGGAAGCATTCTTTGTAGGTTATGAATATAAATGATCAATATATTGTGCCTTTTAGCATCTGTGAATTTTATAAATCTTTTGAGTATCTTGGTGATGTTCTGCAAAATTGCCTATGCTATATTTACTTGTAAGGTGAGGAAAGGACTTCAAGAGTCTTTTCTAGGAAACAAGCAACCTAACGCATAATACACTGGCGTATGCTGTATTTAGAAACAAATATAGCTTTTGTCCATCTTCCACGAGCTTTTTGGTTGAGTTAGAAATAAAACCTTACAACAATGGCAAAATATTAGGCCATTTAGTTGGGATAAACTGCTTCTTATTGCTAATTGTGATGTGATTTGGCCATCCCTTATTCATACATCTCATACCTGCGATACTTCTCGGCATGTTGTTACTTGTTGAACATGTAGGATGTGACTTAACATCGGAATAATGTTTGAAGATCAGATATTGTTGCTCTAGCTGCTGACCCTCTTCTCTCCTCATTTGCTTGCATTCAGTGTGTTATTTGGTTTGATTTTTGTTAATTAGATTTGCATCCATTGTGTTTCTGGGTGTTGTATAGGCTATGGTAAGGCTATGCATATCTTACTTTCATAGACCTTGCCTTAGCAGAAGCCTCTGTAAGGCACTGGGAGGCTGCTATTGTTGTTGTGTTTTTGGGTGGTGTCTCTTCCTCTTGATGTGACTAGCTCTTGCAACTGGACCCTTATTACTGAGCATGAATACGTTCCTGTTTCACATGTCCAAACCATCTTAGAAGCATGTCCATAGTCTTATCTTCTCCACTTTATCTCATATGTACTCATTTCTAATCTTATCTTTTCTAATGCCAAAGCATCTGTCGTGCATTCTTACCTCTATTATGTTCATCCTTAGTACATGTTGGTAAGATATATCTTCTATAATTTCGCATGTGAGGATTTATTTCTTGGTTTAATCCAATGATTAATAACTTGATGATTTTTAGATCATAGTAAATAGAAACTACACTCATAAGGAGTCCTACTGAAACCAAGAAATATAGGCTCGAGTGTCATCCACATTAAAGTATAGTTTTTTGAAAAACCCTGCTAGTGGTGAAAGATCTCCTAGGAATAAGCAACATAGGGCTAAAGAGAGCGATAAAGGATCTTTCGTGTATAATCTTGCATAATCTCGAATCCTTAGTACATGTTGGCATTTGGCAACATTCACAGCTATAAAGCATGCCAGGTCTAATCATCATCCCAGGAATTTCCTGCAAGTTAGAGAGCTATATGATCATCATTGAGAACCCAGAAAACCACTTCTCGGTTTCATCCAACTTGCTATCCTGTTCGTGACGTTTCCATTAATTTCTCTATCACTTGTGAGACTTATCCTCGATAGACGTTTTCTCTCAGTATTTGCCTCCCCGTAGAATTCCGTGTACTTTGTTTTCAGTCTACTCAATCGAAAATCCTTTTGTTGCAAACTTTTTGTAAGTAATTTGAGTTTGGTATTGACACTCTTATCTAGACCTACCCGTCTACTCAAACCATACTGTAGAAAACTGTAAATACTGACTCTAAAGACGAATCAAGCAAAACCAACAAAAAGCATACACTAAACTTCATCTTAAAAGTTGTGTTCCGAGTTGCGATTCTGAACAACTATGTCAATGCAAATTGACCATTGCACTTTGTCATAGAATATTTACATGTACCTTGTCATCTATTATGCAGAAATGAAATATGATTGCGGATTAGAAGTATTAGCATTCTCTAATGTTCTTGTTCTTTCTCCTTAAAGGTGGGCCCCGGTGAGGTTGACGATGAACTAGAAGAGGAGGTCGGTTCTGAGTGCGCGAAATATGGGACCGTGACTCGAGTACTTATATTCGAGATAACCGAGCCCAACTTCCCAAGTGAGGAGGCAGTTCGTATTTTTGTGCAGTTTGAGAGATCAGAAGAAACAACCAAGGCACTCGTCGACCTTGATGGTCGGTACTTTGGGGGTCGTGTTGTTCGAGCCACGTTTTATGATGAAGAGAGGTTCAATAAGAACGAGCTGGCTCCGATGCCTGGTGAAATACCCGGTTTCTGATACGCATGACCCATTTAATATTTGGGGTTCATATTGTAATTTCTCAACCTGGTTAGGTAGTGTCAGTTGTGATTGTTCTATGTAGATTGCTAATTTTAGTCTCTATTTTTCCTTCTTGATTGTGCGACTTTTTTAAGTTTTTTCATTCAAGAAGACGGGAAGTGCATGATACGGGTTGGTCTATTTACGGGAAGTAATACAGGAATTTGAAATTCATGAGAAGTGAGCATTTGCTCTCTTATTTGGTTATCAGGAAATTCATAGAACGTCAGAAGTGAAAATTTCTTAACAATTTATAATTCTTTTGTTACACATGAATTAACCAACCTACTCAAGGTAAGTTCTAATTCTTGAGAAGTTTTATTTTTCATTCTAATAACCAAATATTTTGTACTTACTTTCTGAAAAATTGACACAAGAATTGAATTCTTGGAAAATACTTCTTATAAGAATTTAATTTCTCAACCAAACGAGGTATTTTCTTTGATATTTTGTTGGGTCTAGAGTGCTCAAGTAGAATGTTAATGGATATTGAACTATTTTATGCTGAAGCAAATCCAATATTAACCTCTTCTGTCCTGGCTTACTCCAATTTGTATAGAAGTCATCAGTATATTACAGCTGAAACAAATAGTATTGCTAAAGAATACTGTGACAATTCAAGTGCTCTGGGGAGTGTTTGGAAAATTGAAGGTAACGAGTAATCAAAATTTGAACTTAAAGCAGATAAATACAGCTCGAGACAACTAACTGAACTCCAAGGAGTAAATTTGAGACTTCAACATACCAATCGGTAGGTAGGACTAATCTGGAGAACGAACAGACCAACCTTGAGAATGGATGCAAATGAACAACAAAACCAATTAAGCAACGTATTAAAACAAGAAGCAGAGAGGAAGGATCAAACCAAAGAACTGTTGCGTCGTAGAGTTCACCATTGCCCTAAGTCTTACCCCCGCATCGGTACAAGGGGATCGACTTGCACTCCGACTTCTAAGGTAAATACAGTGCCCACTTTTGTAGGGTACTCCAAAGAGATGGATTAGAACACATCTCAATTTGCTTAGTAATTGAAAAGGAATAACAGCCTCGAGAGATAATGTGAGAAAACATAAGAGAACAGGAAAAAAACTTCTTTTGTGTTTCTAGTGTGCCTACCGATCCGCCAATGCACTCAACTTATAAACAAATATCAACCTGTTGGAGCAACTATCAGTAAAGGAAAAAGATGAAAATTCGGCCTCAATATGCAAGGAGTGAGTGAATCTAGAGAAGTGAAGAATTCAACTTTGTTATGCAAAGAGCAGGTATGGAAGGAGTGAGCGGATTTATTGTCAACAGTTCGAGCTCGAACCCCTCGAGCTCAAGCCCAGAGTATCGGCTAAGGAATAAATTTCCATGTTGTCTCAATGACTATAAAGACATCGACTATACAAAAAATGCCTTTTGCAAGTGAAGGGAGAAAGCACCGTATAAAATGACTCTCTCCCACCTTCAAACTCTCTATGTGGGACATAAAGTCTTGAACAAAATTGAACACCCGAATTTTCAATAGGGAAAAGTCCAAATCAGAGAATTCTTTCCCCTAGACCCAATAAGCTTCGACTGGGTTCGTCCATACATTGCTAACTAACCTATAGGTAAGGTTACGGGTCGGGTCGACTTGACTTGTTTCGTTAGATTTGCACTAGTTTACTTACTCCTAGCCTGTTATTATGAAATTACACAAGAAAGTAATAAAATTAAGGCAAAAAATTAATCTTCCCACAAAATAGACAAAAGAAAATTCATCCAAAGAGATACAAAATATTTCCGACCAAAACAAACATATGCTATATTTGGCATCAGCTGTTAATTGCTAGTTGTTAGCTATTGGTTGTTGGCTGTTAGTTGTTAATTGACAGTTTAAGCTATTAAATTTTGATTGGAAACTAAATATACATGACGATATTAGATATTTATATAAATAAAATATAAAAGATAAATACACATTTTATTTTATTTTAAAAATAACTTTTAAAATAAAAAATAGACTTAAAATGTGTATATACTGATAATTATTAAAATAAAATACACTCTTAACATGCAGAAAACGGAATTGTGTCTAAACCTCAGAAGGGTTGTCATTGCTGACTCACTAGCACAGGCCATCTATTGGTTGCTTGCTTAGTCCTCTCCTTATTTAAGGTCCTTATACTTTTTTTATTATCTCAATTTAGTCCTTTTACAATAAATATTATGTCAATTTAGTCGTTTGATCAAATTTAAGTTAAATTATTAACGTAATTTTTAACTATATAATCACATTCGATGCAAGTAGCCAAGTACAAATCCACTTATTACTCAATTTAACCCAACTCATGACCGAACTATTAAAAAATTCGTTAACAACTTCGCATAAATTTAACTCTAAGGACCAAATAGATACAATATCAATTGTGAAGTAACTAAATCGGCAAAATTAAAAGTAGAATGACTAAATTGACACAATAAACAAACTACATAAACTTTTAATGTAAATAACCCTAAATATACTTCCAATTAGGGCAAATTATATATTAGTACTCTAAATTTAGTGTATTAATATTTTAAAACACAAAATTTGTAAAATAATTTTCTAATCTAGAAAGTTACATATATTTAATAAAATAATTCAAATAACGATATGTAGATGTACAAAACATGCCCCATTTTCACCCTTTCACAACATTGTTTGGACTATATTATTAAATATACATAACTTTTTAAACTAAAAAAAATTATTTCACAAAATCTATGGACTAAAAAATTAGTACACTAAACCTCAATATACTAATATATAATTTACCCATATTATGTATATTATAGAGAAGTTTCCCATCTTTTAAAATCCTTCAAACCCCATTTCTAGCAGTTTTAGAGGGGGTCTTCCAAATATCCATAAAAAAGAAAAAAAATTCATAAAAGTCATAAATTGTCATAAATCTTCCACATGAAAGGAAAATAAATAATATAAGAATTGTCATATCAAAGCTGCTTGGATTGGTAGAACAAGATTAGACCTTTTTACATAACGGGTCAAACCGGGTTAGGTCTAATAGGTCAAATGTGTCAGATATGGGTAGTAGCGAGTTGTGGATTGGATGGCGGAACAGGCCAAGCTCATTTCAAACAAAAGAAGTTGTTGACTAGTGAACCAACCCGCTATGGTGCTTGGGTAGCCTCGATTTTACCCGCCAATGTAGCTGGTCGAGTCAGTTTGGATCATTGGCGAGTCGAGCATGCCTAACGGTGTTCCACAATAGTGATGACACGAACTTTTATTTGTACATCCCCTTTTTATGTGTAAATATCAAAGAGACATCTTTAACTATTGGTCATAAATAGGACTTTTGTTTTTATCAAGATACCCTTGGAACTAACTTCTAATTTCATTAAACACGGCCTTAAATTATTAATTAAAATCAATTTAATCATCCAACTTTAAAGTTTATCAAAGACATCCGACATCCCATTAAAAAATAAAAAAAAATAATTTATATGTCGAATTATGTATCCAAGACTATGATAAGAAAATATTAATTTTTTTGTATATTACATTATTATTTGGAATATTCTATACTTTTTATTCTTCAGTCAAACAACAGGCATGTATGTCAAACCGTATTTTGAACAACAAAAGATGGCTTTGATTCCTGTATATCGCAAATTGACATTTTATAAGATAATATATAAAATAAAAACAACCTTCATATATCGCAAAAAAAAAAAAAACACCTAGTATATAATTATTATCTAGAAGTTTAAAAAAAAAAAACGTGGCCTAAATAAAAAAGTAAAAGAAAAAGTGAAAAAGCTAGGTAAATTCGAGACAAAGGGGACAGCTGTCAAGTATATATGGCTCAGAAGACGCAAACACTAAAACAGAGCTGCATCATCATCATCATCATCATCAGCAGCCTACAGTATCTTCTGTGCCGGGCCCCACCACATTCACATCGTGTGGTGTACGTTGCTCCTCCTCGTCCAATCCTACGGCCCACATTCTCTGATTTCATCCTCCTCCATCTTTAACCGCTCCATAAATCTAATTTAACTATCTTCGTGTCATTTCCTCAATGGATTGACGCTGCAATTAATTTAGTCTGGGAAGTTTTAATTTCGTGAATTGTTAGGGTTTGGATCTGGGGTTAGTTTTCAGTTGAGTATTTCTTGGAAGAATCTGTCTGCATATTTGTCGGCTATTGGGGGACGTGAAAGTTTGGCTATTCAGGTGAGATTATTTATGAATTTTCGGACGGATTTTTCTGTTTTTAATTCTGGGTTTTTTGAGAATTTTTGCGATGGATGAAATTGCGATGTTGGTTAACGATTGTGTTCATTTGTGGTATCCTTTTCAGTTTTTGTTATTCAGTTTGTCTGTAATTGAGTTGATATTTCGAGTTAGAAAGCGGAATCTACTTGAGAATTCTTCTTTAAAGTCGTGCAATTAAGGATTCAATTCGTTATAGTTCGTTCTGATTTATTTACGAAGTTGATATTATTAGAGCAAAAATTGTTATAATCTAGGTAATGATGTGACTTATAGGAAATAGACAGCTAGAAAATTGCCTTGAAAATAACATTATCCTTACTTTATTTGAGAAACCGACTTTATTTGAAACTTCTATGCTGAAGTTGCGCGATTAAAAATTGAATTCTTCATAATTCTTTCGTTCCTGATTAATTAATTGGGAGAATTTGATAGGCCAACTTTATTTGAGGATTCTTTGCTGGAGTTGCCCAGTTGAGGTTTCAATTCTTTGTAGTTCTGTCATGTTCTGATCAGTTTATTGGTACATCCTGTTTAATGTAGTAAACACTGTCTTTACTGAAGTACAGTAGTGCAGTTTTAGCTTCCTTTTGGTTGCCGGGTATTTTGGATGTCTCTTGTAAGTTGACATTTAAAGCAATCTGTACTTCCGTATTTCAGTTGGACAAAGAAGTATCTTTCTAAATGGTTATTAGTGGTTGAATTTGTCAGATCCGAGGCCTTCTTTTGGTGGCCGTGTAGAACTTAGATGGTCTGCCATAAAGGAAGTAATAAAAAGAAGTACAGTTAAAGCATGTAGCCCCAGCGGTGGAGCAAAGTTTCGTGGATTTATGATACTTCAACATCATGGCAAGGGATAACGAAATGAAAATTGGGAGCCATTTTTTGTGTGTTTGATGAGGAGGATATTGAGTTGAGCTCCGCATCTGAAAATAATGCTTTGAAAGATCATAATGCTTTAATGCGAATTTTCCTCTTTCGGCACCAACTGACTATGAAATATGATGGGTACAGTCAAATTGGAACATCAGAAGGAATTAGTATTACGGATGTGCGCGTTAGATTTAATGAGTGATCAAAATGAAAGAAGGTGGAGTCATAAAATTTTCTTTACTGCAGAAAGCTTTTATATGAGGAGAGGTGGAGAGTTCGTTGAGTTGCAGAATGGCTTGGGCATGGAATATTGGTTTGATGTTATAGTAAGGATGTACTTTCTATGAGCAGGTGGCCTGGTGATTGCGGGTTGCTAGGCAACAGGAAATTGAAGTGTCATATGTATTGTTGGTCAGGCATATTGCAAATGGATTTGTTTTAGGTCTACTAAACCATCTTGTCTATGGTACTATATGTTGTAAATTATGGGATCAGTAGAACTTCATGATGTATTGGAGGTTCTGGTTTATTACAACTTTAAGGAAGAACCTATTTGAATGAGAGACATTAGGTATGGTGTCATAGATAACTTGTCTTGTATCATCACAACATTGATGAGGAAATTGATGACCATTGTGGAGAAATAAATAGAGGGTGCATTAAAAATGGAAGGAATGATTGTTCTTATGAGCTTCAGCTCCTTTTTCTGGTTGACTCACTGATCATTTCTTGAGTTCAGATCATGAAAAAGATACATGCTTTTCATAATCTAAAATGATCAACTTCAATTTGAATAGTAGATATATGGTATCCAACAATGCCATTGCTTATGATGAGTCGCAACGTGACAGTTTCCAGTGGCATCTTCGTGGTGTCTGCATGTATCATTGATGTTTCCCACACTGTCTTGAAGTTGGTTTAGTTGGGGGGAGGTGATGAGGGAGAGTCCTGTGTGAGATAAATTCTTGCCTCTTGATTCTTTCATGATGTTATGGGGATAAAGTGGCTCCCGGGTTTCTTATTTTGAGTCAACATCCTCAATAGTATGCTGACTTAAGTTGCTTTGTTGGTAAATTCAGAAGTATTCTGCTAGTGAAGGAAGTGCTTCTCCCGCATCATGACCTCTGCCATGCATGACTTTCCTGGTACAGTTTACTCAATTTTCTGAAGGCTTCTCAATAATGCTTTGCTTTGCGTCTCATATTTTCGTTAAATATGGTCGGATTACCTAGATTTATTTCAAATGCGATTTACATGCAGAGGCCCAAATTTTAGCCTTTAGTTCTGTGCATCCTTCACAAACCATAAGAAAGAATCCTGCTTTCCTGTTCCTCCCGTTATGGAGATGTTCAGTTGACCCTCTCCCTCGTGTTCGATTCTTAACTTGAACGATGTCCCCTGCCCATCAATCATCCACCTTCTCACACACTCCTCTATACTGCATGCAGTTGAATTTCAGCTTATACTTTGTGGGCCACTGGCTGGTTCCTGAGTTAACCTGCTTGAGGTGACCCTTGGCAAAGTCATGATGTGTGCTTATATTCAAAGCATAAACATGTTCTCCTGTTTCGGTGATTCATTTATGTGCAAAAAAAAATGTAACTTAGAGATCATACCATTGGAACGTCAGGAAGTTGTGTAGTGTGAGGGGACCAGACAGCGCTCCATGTGCCATCCTGCTAGAGTTCAGTAATTTGGAGCTCAATGGTTGGTCAGGTGTTGTCCCTGTGGTCAATCCATAAACCACGATAATAGTTGATGGCCCAGGCTCAGGGTCCTGCATTAAGTTTGCAAAATCTGCATACCACACCTTTTTAAACATCTTGATTGTCTCCCTTCCATTTCCTTTTGGACCTGATGATTTTACATAAGTAGGAAATGCTTGTGCAGATAGTGGCAAAGCTGATGATCAACAGAGGCACTCAGAAGAAATTAGTCAATCTTCACCTGCTACAGGAGTATTTCATTCTACTTCAAATGTTCAATATGGAGTGCTTCCACCTGTTGGAGGACAAGCAATGGTACAATTTTCTTGTTAGAAACTTGACAATTTCTTTGGTACAGTTGTTTCCAACAATTCTGGTGACAAGGATCTTTGAAGTGTGCTACAAGTATATTTTACGTACCATATCCTCTTCGTTGCGTGATTGTTCTTTTTACCTTCTTTGGCAGAAGAGTTCTGCTAAGTATGGAATCAAATAATATGACAGTCATTACATAACGGATGTTGGTGTTGTGATTGGCATTCATGAACCGCAATCTCTTTCCATATTGTTGAGCACTGCAGCATGACCAGTTTACCCACATCGGGGAGGGTTGAGAATGGAAAAATTTACTGTTATTTCTGGTGGTTATTCCATGTGTTAGGTGGTCTCCTCATCCTTGTAAATTTCAGAAGTAGATAAATGGAGGCATCTGAATTACAATATATTACCCGCTAAATCTTTAGCATTTTTTGTTTGCCTAGTTTGATTCTGGTTAGCAAATTTCATTATCTCACAGGCCCAAGCTGCTTACCCTTATCCCGATCCTTACTACAGAAGCATCTTTGCGCCGACGCCTCACGAATCGCTGCCATATCCACAGCCGTATCCTCCCCAACCTGTGGTACGTTTATGTTCTGATGATCTGACTAATTTGATGAGTGCGCTGCAAAAAGGAAAGGGTTTTGTACTAGTTGCAGTTCTTGAGAATCATTAAAATTTCTGAATATTTGTTTATTCCAGGTCCACCTTCAATTGATGGGCTTACAGCAAGCTGGGGTTCCTTTGCCATCAGATGCAGTTGAGGAGCCCATCTTTGTAAATGCAAAACAGTATCATGGCATTTTGAGGCGTAGGCAATCTCGTGCAAGGGCTGAGTCAGAAAACAAAGCTCTGAAGGTCCGAAAGGTATGTGACGCTCAAAAGAGTTCTTCTTTGTTTAGGGCTGGAGGTCCTTCGGAAACCACGTCCCTATACGGTAGCATCCTGTAAGTGCAAGGGTGCGTACATATTACCCTCCATAAACTTTGCTTTCGGAGGAGCCTCTTTGACGCACTGGGTTGTTATATATGTTAGCCTATGTGAGCCAAAAGGTGTTAGTGTAGTGGCTTGTCTCCCGATCCCCCAAACTAGAGGTCTTAGGTTTAAATCTTATCACCCCCTATCCCCAAGTAAGGAAAGATGTTATACTCCTTACAGTTTGTGTGTGTGTATGTATGTCAGCCTGTGTAATTGGGATCAGGTACAGGCATTGGGTATGGGTTGTACCAAAAGGTCTTACAAAATCTAAAATTTAAGAATATAGCGGCGCGGTAAAAAAGAGTAAAAGTTGAGTACTGATATACTTCTATCTTCAAATGGTTGTAAATCATTGTCTGATTTGTTTCTATTTGATTCATTTGTAATTTCATATAGATAATTACACTAAACTAAGAGTCTGTTTGATATCGTTTTCTATTTGCAGATTTTGATTTTTTGTCAACTGAAAATTGGTTTTTAAGAACAATGTTTTCTTTGTTTCCATTTCATCTTTTCAATTTTTACTTATATTCGGAAGAAACTAAAAATAAAATAAAACATAAAAAGAAAAAAAAAACATTTTAGTTTCTAAAAAAACCCAAAAGAACTACAAACAGAATTTGATACCAAACATGCCCTAAATCTAGTTTTTATGATAATAGTATTTTGTTTAATATCAAGGTGCAGTTCAAGATGATTGTGGTGTGTCTGATTTCGTTTACCATCCCGTGGTTAGTCTTGTCATGTTGAAAGTGGTGCATCACCCCAAACTACGATTAGATGGCTACTATTTCTGTTGATCAAACAGAAGAAAGAGCTATAGTTAGCATGGCAGAAACTCTTAGTACTTCACGGATCCCAAACATTCCTAAGTTTGTTTGAATCACTTATCTTTTCTTTTTTTCAAAAAGTGCCAACTGTTTATGAGTTTGTTCAAATTGTTTCCTTGTCTTTTTTTTTTTTTTTTAAAAAAAAAATAGTCCCTTATATTTTATTTTATGACAAAATTAATCTCTCATCTTTTTAATTTTTATTTTGGTGGATTAATTTTGTCATTGAATATAGAATTAGAGACTATTTTGAATAAAAGAAAAGATAGGGACCAATTTAAAGAAAGTTACCAATATTAGGGACTATCTTGGATACGAAGGATCAATTTAGACAAACTTAAAAACATCAGGCACCATCCATTAAATAACTTCAAACTCTTTTAAACGTGCCTTTAGTATTCCATAGCAGCTAAGAAAAGTAGTCTGTTTTCATGACTTTAGTTTGTGGAAATGATGCCTTTATGTTAATGTCTTGGGGCCCAAAATGGCTCTTGTCTGCAAGGAAAACATACCTTGTCCTTCTACTGGATTAGATGATGGGGTTAAGAGATAACTAAAGCAACTGAATGAAGTTCTATATCGAAGACCAAGAAGTGAGTTATTTATACCAAGCATTCTTCTTACGCTACTTGGACACATAGAATCAAATTGCAATTCACAGTCCCGTCATGTCACGGTGCTCTTTAAGCTCTAGGCCTTGTGCAGAGATCACGTTGATCTCTTACGGGGAATTTAAGTAGGTTTTCAAAGCCTTAACCTGCAAAACTTTGATTGGAAAGACATACAATATCAGATTTTTATAACAAAGGCTCCACATAATCTCGCAGCCATATTTGCACGAATCTCGACATTTGCACGCACTTAGAAGGGCCAGAGGATGTGGTGGCCGGTTTCTCAACTCCAAGAAAAATAAGAATCAAGACAAAGATGATGAAAAGAATGAGAAAGAAGCATCATCAGGCGATAGATCACAGTCAGATAACGATATCGACCCTGTTAAAAACCGGACCGTATCCATGGAGAATTCATCTTCATCTTGAGAGGTAAATGCTGTACATCAAATTATTACAGCTGATCTCATGAGCAACAGGAATTTGGAAAGAGGGACTCCCACAAAAGCCCCCAGAGGTCAGTAGAATGTTAGCTTCCTCTGTGTTAGGTTTATGGGTCGGAATCTGTTGAAGGAGAGTGTTGCAGTGGTTTTTTTCTTGGGTAAATTACATATTACCACTCCGAGGTTTAGTGATTTAAGATTTTAGTTTACAAACTTTGTGAAATAATTTTTTAGTCCAAAAGTTATACGTATTTAATAAATTATTGCAAATAATGGTGTGAAAGGATGTAAAACTTGCCAATATTTGTTGGTAAGTCCGCCATCCCTTTGTTATTACCCTTATTCCACAAAAAACTATACAATATTACGAGACTGCTAATGAAAAAGAGTTGGATAAGATGCCTATTTCACACCATTGTATATCGTCTTTTGAACTATTTTATTTAATACATGTACTTTTAGATTAAAATATTATTTAATAGAGTTTGTGGACTAAAAAATTAATACGCTAAACCTCGAGTATTAGTATGTAATTTACCCCTTTCTGTGGGAAAATGCTTTATGTGCCTGAGTGCCCAAATATGCTTGTCATATATCTTGTGTATTAGAACTGAAATTGGGTACAGAGGAAAGGTTCCTATAGCATTCTTCTATTTTCTAGTTTCAGTTTTTACTCGGTTTTCGTAGTTTAGATAGCTTTATGAACTTGTAATTCTTGCAGTTGTTAGAGAAGGTAAGAGTCATAAAGGAGCTCCGTAGTTGCATTGTTGATTTGCTGTGAGCTTTTTAGTTTCAATCCTGAGTTTTGTTTTTTTTGCATAAATTAGTTTCAAGCTGAGTAAAGAGTTGGATATATTAGGTAAATAATGATAAATGTAATTCCTATGTTTCGTTTGTATTACGGTTGAATCTTGCAGAGCTAATAGGGTTGATGTAGCGGTAACTACCTTTATCCTATAGTAGCCTCGGTTTAAACCTAATTTCATCCATCCTTGTGTAATTCCAATGTTTCATTTGTAATAAGATTCTTCATGTTGATAGAGCTTCTTGGATTGGCATGAGTCAAAATCCCTGCCGGGTTTTGGATATCTCATGAGTTTGAAGCTCATCAATTCCTTTACGCCTCCTACTATTGTTCCCATTATTGTTGCTGGAAGACACGTGCAGCTCACGCCTTGAAATGTAATTTCTGTGGCGGCTTATGCCCTATTTTATTGTGTTGTAAATTTAGTTGTTATTTTCCGTAGAGGTGGCTAGTGGATTGGATCGGCCCGCAACCCGGCTTGGCCCAGCCCGACCTGCTCTCAGAGTGGGCCGGGCTTCTGCCCCCCAACAGCTAATAGCCGTTGCCCCATTAAAAATTAAAAAAAAAATTTCTAATTTTTTTCTATAAATATTAACCTTAGCTTCTTATTTCGCCATAACAATCTCTCCAATTCTCTCTTCTCTGCGTCACTTACAACTTGCTCTAAATTTGTCAAGTTTGAAGTTGCAATTAGTTTCTACTCGTAGAATTTTGTAGAAGTTCAACTTTCAGTTTTTGTTTTGGTAAATTTAGTATCGAAATTTTATTTGTTTGTTATTTTTATTTACCTAACTTGCACTCTTACTTACATTTTATAATTATAGATTAACAATATCATGGCTTATAATTCATCTTTATCTGGAGTTGGTCGATTTAGTTCTGCCTCTTACAGACCGCCTAAAGCTCTTAGTAGTTGAGCTTAATACTCAGGAACGGAAATTTTTACAACTCGGTCCGTCACCTTTTTCACAGACACCTTAAGTTGGGAATAAGAGCAGCACTACGAGCAGGATTATCCTGAAATGGGTGGTGCGGGATGTTCTCACAGCGAACCCATACCCACTACGGATGAAACTAAAACACACACCACCACTAGTGGTAGGCGTAGTACTAGCGACGTATGGAACAACTTCACACTAGATCGCTAATATAATAAAGCATATTGCAAATTATGTGATCTCCTGAAAGTTTTCAATCATGCACTTGGTGGTGGGACAAGCACTTAAAAAGATAACTAATAAAAAGCCACCCTGAGTTATACGTCGATAAAACTCAACAAACTCAAGTATAGCAAGAGATTGGTGCACTTGTTAGCTTTAGATTTTCATAGGAAATAATAGACGTGAATTAGTAAGATAAGTTATTGGGGCTGAAAAGCCATTTAACACTGGCGAAGACCCTAGATTGTCCGGTACTATTAAAACGCGTTAAACCCCGCCGCTGAAAGGGTTTCTCGGAACACTTTCAAGCGGTATGCAGTTAAAGAATTTGTAAATATGAAAAATAAGCTACGAGATATTTTAAGGATGGACATGAGCATATTCTCGTTGACGTTCGACATATGGAAGTCAAAACCCAGTGTGCCTTTCTTGTGCATAATGGTACATTGGATCAATTCTTCCTTTGTCATGCAAAAATGAATAATTGCTTTTACAGAATTTGAATATCCCTACACTGATCAGATAATTACGGGTGTTATTATGGAGGCATGCCATCAGTAGGGGAGACAGCGCAAAATTTTTAGCATTACTTTTGATAATGCTTCAAACAACGACGCTTCTGTAAAATAATTAATTAGGCATATCGGACCCATGTTAGATGGGAAATGTTTCTATTTACGTTGCATATGTCCTATTCGGCATTTAATGGTAATGGACGGTATGGAACTTATAGAGGCTTCTCTTACGTCTTTAAGAGAAGTAAGCATAGCAATTAAATCATCTGAAACTAGGAAAAGAAGATTTAAACTTCTTTGTAAGACACACAATATTCCTTTAAGACGATTTAAATTAGATATACAAACTAGGTGGTCATCCACAGTCGAGATGTTAGAAAGAATATTACCATGTAAAGATGTTATAATTGAATTTGTGCAAGACAATCGTTCAGATCTAATGATTTTTAATTTGCTTAATGTAAATGCAGTTAATGAAATATGCAAATGTTTTGTAATTTTTAAAGATGCTACGACTTTTTTTTGTAAATTTTTTTCTCTCTCTTCCTTCTCCTTCTCTACTGACACACGCAAGCCCCCCTGCAACGGCTAACTAGGCCGGGCCCCCACCTACCGGTGGTAACCTTGCCGACCGTCCGACCTTCGTCTGACCTTTGGCGAAACCAAGACGGTGCGACCGCAGCACCGACCTGCTCGCCCCACCGCAACGCAGCAGTACCCCACCCTCTCTCCTCCCCTCCCTAGCCTATGACTTGCCACCACCGGCCTCCACCACCAGCACTCCTCCAACCCCCTCCCCTGACCCATCACCCAACAACCCCCCCCCGGCATTGCCCTTACTCCACCTGACCTCACCACCCAACCCCCTCCTCTGACCCACCACCCAACCCCCCGACCACACCACCAATCCTCGCACCCCCCCACCTCCGAACATCCTATCCCTCCTCCGTACACCACGCCCTACCCCACCACAGGACACCCCATCACCCAACACCTTCATCACCAACACTCCTCACCACCACTACCATCACCTCTCTCCCCCTACCTCGCCCCACCCCTCCTCACCACACCTCACCACCGAACACCACACCCCACCCCTCGATACACCTCGCCCCACCCGCCACCAAACACCAACAGCACCCTCACCACCACTACCATCACCCCTCCCCCCTCACCTCAAGGCAGCCCTGCCCGCCACCTCCCCAGGACCAAACTGCAGCCAGCCGACCGGCCCAGGTAAGTAAAACTGGTCGGCCCCAGGTTCGAATCCCTGAGCTTTCTTTGTTCGGTGCTCTTAATATTGTCCCTATTACTTATGCTGGGCCTGGTATATCATTGTTTCTGGTGATTGTTTACGTGTTTATTCGCGACTAGAAATAGGTAGTTTATGAACCTTACCAATAATGGAGCTCAAAACGTGAGGCCATCTCTAACTGGAGTTGGAACGGGTCGGGGAAGTTCACGAGGTGAGGGGAGGCTGCGAATTGGGACATTAAATGTTAGCACGCTAACCAGGAAAAGCTTTGAAGTGGCCCAAATAATGGCTAGGAGAAAGATCAACATCCTGTGTATTCAAGAGACTAGGTGGGGGGCACAAAAGCAAGGGATGTGTTAGGCTACAAATTATGGTATTCGGGCCAAGTCCGGGGGAGAAATGGGGTAGGTATTATGGTGGATAGCTCCATTAGGGACGAAGTAGTAGGGGTCACTAGGACTAGCGATAGGATTATCAGCATCAAGTTAGTTTTAGACGATGTTAAACATCATAAGTGCATACGCCCCACAGATAGGACATACACAGCAGGAGAAGGCCAGTTTCATGGAAGACTTAGACCTAACAATGCAGGGGATACCCCAGAGCGAGCAAGTTGTGATTGGAGGGGACTTTAATGGGCACGTGGGAGTGAACACAGACGGTTATGCATCCCACCACGGAGGATTTGGCTATGGAAGGAGAAATGATGAGAGCAAGGCTCTGTTGGACTTTGCCGTCACCTATGAGTTAACAGTGGCCAACGCCTTCTTCAAAAGCGTGATGACCACATCATCACCTAACGGAGTGGTGGAGCAAAGACCCATATTGACTACATATTACTAAGAATGAGGACTTAAAAAGATTGCAAGGATTGCAAGGTTATCCCTGGGGAGGCCCTCTCAACACAACACAGAGTAGTGTGTGCTGAGATTAGGATCAAGAGAAAGAACAAGAAAGCCATCAAACCATCACAGCCACGGACGTGGTGGAGGGAGCTGAAGGGGGAAAACTCTCAAGTCTTCAAGGAAAGAGTTGAGGCTGTGCTTGGAGAGAAGTGTGAGGGTGCTTTAAACCACTTGTGGAACCGAGTAGCCCAAAAGTTCAGAGGTGTGGCACGTGAAGGCCTAGGCGTATCTAAAGGTAGGGCACCAAACAGCAGAGAGACCTGGTAGTGGTGCAGGGAGGTCCAAGAGAGGATTAAGGCGAAACAAGACTACTTCAAGGAATGGGATCATACTGGAGATGAAGACAAGAGACAACAATATAAACATGCTAAGAAGGAAGCTAGGATAGCAGTTAGAGACGCACAATCCAAAGCCTTTGAGGAGTTCTATAAAAGGCTGGATATAGATGAGGGAGCTAGAGACCTCTATAGAATTGCAAAGGCAAGAGAAAGGAGGACTAGAGACCTGGACCAAGTAAGGTGCATAAAGGGGGCAACAGGACAAGTGCACGTGGACAAGCAACAAATCAAAGATAGGTGGAAGTCCTACTTCCACGATCTGTTCAATGAGAAGGGAGTTACAGTTACTCCGCCAGATGTTCTACGAACAACAGCAGTGCAAGAGTCCCATGACCATTGCACCAGAATCAGACCCGAGGAAGTTAGGGAAGCATTGAGCAAGATGGGCAGGGGTAAAGCAGCCGGCCCTGACGGTATACCCATTGAGACATGGAAATGTACTGGAGAAACGGGTATAAGATGGTTGACTGAATTATTCAACCAAATCCTCCAGGGGAAAAAGATGCCTGATGATTGGCGGAAGAGCATACTTGTCCCCGTCTATAAGAACAAAGGCGACATTTAGTATTGTGCCAACTACAGAAGAATCAAACTAATGAGCCACACTCTGAAACTATGGGAGCGGGTCATATAAGGAAGGCTTCGCCACCAAGCAGGAGTCTCAGAGAACCAATTTGGATTTATGCCAGGTAGATCAACAACAAAAGCCATCCATGTCCTGAGGAGGTCCATAGAGTACTACAGAGATAGACAAAAGGACCTTCATATGGTTTTCATTGATTTGGAGAAGGCATATGATACAGTGCCGAGAGAAGTCCTATGGTGGGTCCTGGAGAGGAAAGGCATCCACGAGTCCTACATACGAGTCATCAAGGACATGTACGAAGATGCTCAAACTAGTGTGCTCACTACGGAAGGGGAGACATACGCTTTTCCCATTACTGTGGGAGTACACCAAGGATCAGCCTTGAGTCCCTTTCTGTTCATTTTGGTGATGGACAAGCTCACTAGGCACGTCCAAGGGGATGTACCTTGGTGCATGCTTTTCGAGGATGACATAGTCCTAGTGGGTGAGTCTAGAGTGGAGGTGAATGCAAAACTAGAACTTTAGAGGAGGTTTGCCCTAGAATCGAAAGGTCTAAGGCTCAGTAGATCTAAGACAGAATATATGGAACTTAAGTTTAGCACCTCTACCATGCCAAGCGTAGAAGTTGTATAGATTGGAACAGAGCACATACCTCAGAAAGCATGCTTTAAATACTTGGGTTCCATGGTGCAAAATGATGACGAAGTGGACGCAGATGTTAACAACAGGATTAAAGTGGGTTAGCACAAATGGAGAAAGGCAGCGGCGATACTATGTGATAGGAAATTCCCGCTAAAACTAAAAGCTAAATACTATAAGATGGTAGTGAGGCCAGCTATGTCCTACGGTGCAAAGTGCAGGCCTGTAAAGTGTCACCAAACTCAAAAGATGAGGGTGGCGGAGATGAGAATGCTAAGGTGGATGTGTGGACACACAATGAGGGACAGGATCCGAAATGAGGTCATTAGAGGTAAACTGGGTGTCGCCCCAATATAAGATAAGTTGAGGGAGCAACGTCTGCGGTGGTTTGGGCATGTTAGAAGGAGACCCACCACTGCACCTGTCAGGAGATGCGAACAACTCCACATAGCAGACGGGAAGAGAAGGAAAGGACGGCCAAAGAAGAGCTGGATGGAGACAATACGACGGGATCTTACCTATCTCAACCTAAATGATGAGATGGCTCTAGACAGAGCTGTGCGGAGGACTAGGATAGGCGTACCCGATGTAGCGGTGTAGGAGCACCTGTCCACTTGTAAGCTCGATCTTGTGCCATGACTCTACGCTATGCCTATTCCACAGCTTGGGCATATGGACTTGCGGTCCCAGGGTCGGCCATCAGGGATGTGGTATGTGGCATAGTGGGGTGTGGCCTTAATAGAAGAAAGAATATAAAATGAAGAAGCTGTGTTTGAAGTGGTTCAGGCACGCCAGGAGGAGACAATCCACTGCTCCAGTCAGGTATTGCGATTAGCTTCATACCAAGCTAGGAAGAAGAGGACGAAATAGGCCAAAGGAGGAACGACTGCAGGCATACGGCAGGACCTCACCCACCTAAACCTACGGAAGGAGATGGCCTTAGATAGAGCTAGAGCTCGAGGGAGGACTAGCATAGAAGTAGCAGAGGTAGCGGCGTCACACTGTTGCTTATTCTGCTATTTATGTGTTCATAGGCGTATAGGCTTATTAGGCTGTACCTATCTACCTATGGGCCTATCTGTCTACTATCGGCCTATTTGGTTATTTGTTTATTTGGCATATTTGCTTATACTAGCTGCCTTGTAGGGAAGGTTTTGCCTCGTAGTTTCCTTTAGGGCATTTTTACGCTATGGCTTACTCTTTTGCTTTCATGACCTATTGCTCACAGCTCTTTGCTCACAGGTCTCCATGATGCGATGAAGACTTACCTCTTAGGTTGGAGGTCCTCAGAAACAGCCTCTCTTCAGGTTGACACCCTGAAGGGGGAAGGCTGCGTACATCTACCCCCCCGGACCCCACTTTTGCGGGAGCCCTTGAGGCACTGGGGTGGTTGTTGTTGTTGTTGTATCCTACCATTCCACAAGCAATATCTAAACTTGTAGATATTTCTGCTCGGATGATAGAGAACGAATTCAACCCCATGTTGACGAACTCTATTGCCTCCATGAAGCTAAAATTTTATAAATATTATTCTGAATTACCACTAATGTACTGTTTTGCCACCATTTTTTATCCCTGCCGTAAACTTACAGGTTTACAATTATTTGCATAATTTTTTTACGACAAACTAAATCCAGCTTTAAATGTAGCATATTTTATTTCAGGAGTTGATATAGAGTTACGTGATTTATTTTCTTTGTATTCTCGAAGATTATTATCTAATAATCCATATGTTTCTTTTACATCATTTTTTACATCCTCTGATAAAGGAAAATCATATGCTTGGAATTTGTTGGACCAATTGAAGCCCAAACAAAATCCCACGTCATATGGCGAACTAAATTTTTACTTGCGTTTGCTTATGCACAAGTTCTACCTGACGCAGGCGACTTCGCATTTTGATATTTTGCAATGGTGGTTTTCTAATCAAACCCAATATCCCGTGCTTTCCACCATGGCACGTGATATACGAACGTGTCCGGTATCTTCAGTAGCATCGGGTGTGTTTTTAGTACAGGTGGTAGGTTGATTGGATCTAAAAGAGCGAAGCTAGCACCGTCTAGCTTAGAAATGTCGGTGTGCTTGAAGAGTAAGACCAACTAAAGTTGGGTTAATCGAGCGACGAAGAAAACGACTGTACCACCAATACGGCAAGTCTCGCACCAACCGCTGCCAGTTTAGATTGAATATATTTGTAATTTTGAATAGTGGGATCATATTGGTATAGTTATATTTGTTAACAATTTATGATACGTTTTATTTTATTAAATATATTTATAATTATGATTGTGTTGTATTATATTCGTATGTTCTATTATTCATCAATAAATTATAATTATTTTTGGTCAAAATAAATGTACATTTTTATAATTTTACAAGGCACTGTTATAATTATATTGTGTATTATATTATCTAATGTAATACACAATATATATATATAATACATATATAAAATCAAAAAAAATGGGAGGGGGAGCCGGGCCGGCTTCACCCAGGCCCTGCCCGGTCCTGGGTTGGGCCCACGGGCCCAGGCCCAAACCCGGCCTATGGCCACCCCTATGAATCAGTTATAGAAGTTGATCCTTTTAGAAATAGCAGCTGCAAAAGACATTTTAACAAGAAATGCTTTATAACTTCAATCTTTGTATAAGAAAAAGAAATAGAAAGTAGTTTTATATATTGGTCAAGTACCACTGAGAGCCTAATAAAGTTTGGTTTTTTTTTTTTTCCTAAATTTTAAAAAAGGAACATTTTCCATTTACAATAGGGCAAACAGGTTGTCACGGGACGGTTTTTGACACCCTTGTCAAGCCCGTGCGCCACTTAACTTCGCTCTGAAAGATCCTCGTTAAGTCAGGCTACCCGATAACCCGAAGGCTATGTTTATGCAGAATTAAGGCAAGAAAGTGTTTAAGGGACAACAAAATTAGGGACACTAGATAATTTGTATAACACGTTAGAGAGAGAAAAGAGTTTGGATGAATTGGGTGATTTTTGGACACCCTTGGCAAATGCCAATACTTTATTATTTATACTCAAAGAGGCTTACATATGTGCATGAACCGTGTGGCATCTCCAAGGGACACAGCTCATGGCTTGGGACATGTCTATTAAGTAGATACATGGATCTAAGCTAAGTACATGAATATTTAATGAAATTGGGACACATCCCCAAGGGGAAGGCCGTGTCCATGAACCGTGTCAAGGGTCATGGGACACGCCTCCTCTTGTCAAGGGTCGTGACCTTTGGGAAGTGGCATGGTACCCATGTGAAGGCGCGCGCTCGGGCCGTGTCAAGGGCACCCGTCCTAACATGTCAAGGGACACACCCCTTCATACATACACGCATCTAGTACAAAAATGGAAGGCCTAGTACATTCTAGGGCTTTCTAGTGCATCATCAAACATGTCAAGACGTGTACGTGGTGCACTATGGTGCATGGAGCTGCAGGTTGCTTTTTGGGCACGCTGCTTATCGTCAGGCTAGTGTTAATCGCATGTCAGAGGTGTCATGCTGGAGGGGATAACAATGTGGTCGTCCCGTGACCAATCAAGGTTGCTAGAGATGCAGGGATGCGATGATGGGCAGGCACCCGCAACGAGGACGTTTGCTGAATTAGGTGAGGGAGAATGTCACAAGCCGCATTTGGCTGACACTGTCCCCGGTGCTCAATAAGCAGACATATGCCATATGGGATCTCCTTAGCCTGTTTGATACTAATGCGTATTGATTGTGTTCAGGTATGTCCGTGGTATGCCGTGTATTTCGTCTTTTGAAAGTGCATATTGCTGCTTGTTGACCATAGGGGGTAGGCTGGCCCGATCCTAGCCTCAGGGGCCTGGGCACCGCACGGGTGATCTGCGCGCATCCCGTGACAAGGTGCTTAGACTGAACTGGTGCGCTTTTGTTTGATGCAGATTAGGCCCGACTAGTTGGTCTATATGACCCAATTGACAAGTTGTTATTTCCTTCAACTTTCAGTCCTTGATTTGGATCTTTATCAATTTTTGATATAATAATATAGTATATGTGTGTACATCTTTAGATTGTAAGACAATCAATCAACACTAAAAAAATGAGATTGAACTATATACATTTCAGTATGAGATTGAACTTAAATAGTTAATTTTAGTCCAGTTCTCATCTAGTTATGACCTTTAACGGTCTACAATCATGGTTGATTCATTTTATAAACACTCTAAATTATTACATTTTTTTTCTTGGTGGAGGCTATCCTTTTAAAGATAATTTGGGTCCAAAATAAACTCTCTCCCAACCTAATGGAACCTAAAACTAAATTGCTCAGAATATTCCCTACATATATGAAGATATCCCTTCCACTCTATGTTTGAATTTTTACAATTTTATAATTAGTTGTGATGAAAAACTTAAAAAAACCCCAAGTTGGTCATCTAAGTGTTTTAAAATGGCTAATATGCCCAAGTAAAATTTGAAATATATCATTACCTGTCACCTAATAAATACCCCCACATTGTCACATAAGTGATTTAAAATAACTGAATTGGTCATCGAAATGCTTTAAAATGGCCAAGTCAATCACCTAAGTGAAACTTTAAAAATTCTCATTGTCCAATTTCTGATACTCTTGTTGACCACTTCGGATCCCATTAGAACTCCGAAATTAAGCGTGCTTGGGCGAAAGTAGTACCAAGATGGGTGACCTCATGGGAAGTCCTCGTGTTGCACCTCTTAGGTTGGGAGTTCTCGAAAACAACCTGAAGGGGAAGACTGTGTACACCCACCCCCCGACCTTGCTTAAGCGGGAGCCCTTGGGGCACTTGGAATGTTACTTGTTGCTCTTGTTGACCACTTTGGAAATTTTAAAATGATAAAATTTATCTTCTTAATACAACAACAACAACAACCAAAAACCCAGTGCCTGAAGGGCTCCCGCTCACGCAGGGTCGGGGGGGGGGGGGGGGGGGGGGAGGATGTACGCAGTCTTAGCCCATCAGAGTGAGACCCTGACGAAAGATTGTTTCCGAGGTCCCCCAACCTTTAAATCGCTCCAATTAAGGTGGGTGCGTGTACGCCTGCAAGTAAATAATCAATTTATCACCAATGAATTAATCACAGAAATTGACACATGAATTAATGAAATAAGCAATGCAAGCATCTAAGTATGTATGAGCGTGGGGGCATACAAGCACGAAGAGAGGGGGGGGGGGGGGGGGGGGGGGGGGGGGGGGGGGGGTTATCCATGTGGCCTAGAGCAATCAAAGTGGGGGTTTGTGCGTAAAAGAGAGTAGAGAAATAGGGAAAGAGAGAGAAAGAGAGTGAGAGAGGGAGAGATAGAGAGAGAGTGGGAGAGTGTAGAGAGTGGCGTAATAGAGTAGAGAGGAGTGTAGAGAGTAGCTGCACTAGATCCTAGGAGTCCTAAGCGACTAAACCAACACCTGTACTACGTGTACACAGACGAACCTGTCTTAGTTTACTGATGCTGAATGCACCTGCACAGCTATATTAGAAATCCCTATAGTATTCCTCCACTAAGCTCAAACTTGGGCCATCACTTCTTTTAGGTTGAGGCAGGCGAGATCCTGTCGGGTTGTCTACATGGATTTCTTATTTACCTTCTTGTCTCAGGTGGAGGATTAGATATCCTTATACATAGATGTACGCATCTTCCTGACGGGCACTGATGAATCTCTAGTTAACTCTAGACACCTCTGGTCAATTCTCGATTGGCCGGCCTCTTCCTCTATTCGCATCTGTCGAGTAGTCTTCATCCAACCCTAGGAGCGCTTGCAGCAAAACCATGCCGGAACACGGCCAGGCCTTCTCTGTTAATAGAACGAGCCTATTATAGCTCGATGCTCCTACTCAGCTATATCTGGTACACCTATACTAATCCTCCACTGAGTTCTATCTAGGGCCAACTCTTCGTTCAGGTTGAGATATGCGAGGTCCCGTCGGATCATCTCCGTCCAGCTCTTCTTAGGCCGGCCTCTCCCTCTCTTTCCATCTATAATATAGAGCTGCTCGCATCTCCTGATTGGGGCATTGGTGGGTCTCCTCCTAACATGCCCAAACCACCGCAGCCGTTGCTCCCTCAGCTTATCCTCTATCGGAGCGACGGCTACTTTGCTTCTTATGACGTCATTTCTAATCATGTCCTTCCTTGTGTGTCCACATATCCATCTTAACATCCTCATCGCCGCCACTTTCAGCTTCTGCGTGTGATGGCACTTTATTGGCCAGCACTCTGCCCCGTAAGTCATAGCGGGTTTCACTACCGTCTTGTAGTATTTACCCTTTAGCTTTAACGGGAACTTCCTGTCACATAGTACTGCGAAGCCCAACCTCCATTTATGCCATCCCAATGTAATCCTATTATTGACATCTACGTTCACTTCTCCGTTCTGTTGGACCATGGAACCCAAGTATTTAAAGCACTCTTTCTGTGGTATGTTCTCTGATCCAATCTTAACGATTTCTATGCTTGTTAAGGTAGCGGTGCTGAACTCGAATTCTATATACTATGTCTTAGATCTACTGAGTCTTAGACCTTTCGATTCTAAGGTCCTCCTCCAGCAATCTAATTTCTCATTTACCTCTTCCCTAAATTCTCCCACCAGGACTATATCGTCAGCGAAAAGCATGCACCAGGGCACGTCCTCTTGGATGTGCCTAGTGAGCTCATCCATAACCAAAAATTTTATCTTCTTAATAAAAACAACAAATTCAATACTATTTTTCAGGAGCAAAGCCATGCGTATCCATAAAATCTACGAAATTTGTGCACATAATATACATGATAAGAAGTTATTAATATAGTAAAGAAATAAACTTAACACTACTTTTTACAATCCAATATTTTCATCCATATTATTGAATACGCAAACCAGTACATTTGACATTTTACAATCTAAAAGAAATTTCAGTTATGATTGATCAATTAACTGAGTATTTTTGTTTTGTAATAGAAGCTCATAGCCTATCTAGCCAAACTACGAAAAGACAATATAAGTTTTTTTAAATGCTTTGTAAAAAGACTGCTATCTATTTGCTTTTCTCTTTAGCCCGAGCTGCTGTGCTCCCATGCCTATAAGTTTTCATATTTATATGCTTACATGCTTATTTGTTTCTATACTTACATGTTTATTTGCCTACATGCTCACATCTTTTACATCCTATCAACTATCAGGTTGGGAGTTTTCGGAAACAGCCTTTCGTCAAGGTCTCACCCTAAGGGGGTAAAACTGCGTACATCCTACCCCTCCCAGACCCTGCATATGTGGGAGCCTTTAAGGCACTGGGACTGTTGTTATTGTTGTTGCTGCTGCTTCTTTATAGTCCTCCTGTCCAAAAATTAGCTTTGAAAAATCTGATTACCCAATTTTAGAGTTTGCCTTTCATTCTTTACATTGTAAGAAGATTACAAGGGGTAGGGTTTTAATCATCAAGCCAATCTAAAGAAGCCCATGAGCTTGCCCAAATGGATCAAAAGATTTTAACAAAAAAGACCCAACAAAATTTTACAGCGGTTGCTGGTTGACAAATGCAACCTGGATCAACAAGAAAAAAAAGAGAGTAGAATATGTCTTACAATTTCTCAACAGAACACTGAATCCGATGCTTTCTCACTGCATTCAATCTCACAAATCTAAAGAAGCCCATGAGCTTGCCCAAATGGATCAAAAGATTTTAACAAAAAAGACCCAACAAAATTTTACAGCGGTTGCTGGTTGACAAATGCAACCTGGATCAACAAGAAAAAAAAGAGAGTAGAATATGTCTTACAATTTCTCAACAGAACACTGAATCCGATGCTTTCTCACTGCATTCAATCTCACAAATCTGTAACTTAAGATCTCATGGGACTAACCTTAACTATTACCCAAAGAAATGTTCTGTCTTCCTTCATCACCAACGCGGGCATAAGATAACGTACACGGCCAATCACAGAAGAACAGCTAGGCCCGCCTTCTTGGGTTCCACTGTCTTGTTTCCCGGGAACGCATTACAAGAAATATCTACTAGAGCTTTGAAGCTGTATGGCTCATGCATAGACAGCTCTGACAAGACCTTCCTGTTCAGTTGAATGTTCTCCTTCATCAGGCCATGCATGAAGTTGCCATAATTCACCTGATGCAACATAGCAAAAACAAAGGAAAAGAGAATATTTTCAAACAATTGCAAAGTTACACGAACATTTTTTTTTTTTAACATTGATAAGGAGGATAACATATTCCCCAAAGAGGGAAACCAGCTTTGAACCCAAAAGGCGCGCCCGGGGGGGGGGGGGATGAGAGAGAAACCACTATACTAACATCTTTAGCTCAACACAAATATAAATCTAATTATAGTAAACAGGCGAGAAACAGAGTGTTAAAAGATAGCATGTCCAATGCAGAAGTGGAAATATTTGCCTAACGTGTTAACCACTAGTGCAAGAGCACAGTATTTTATCGGAAAAAGAAATATTATTAAAAGAGAGAGAATGTACAAAGAGTTAAGGTTAAATGTCCTCAAAAATACAGAATAGAGCAAGGATACAATATGAACTTCCAAATCGTATACAATGGTTTCTCTGGCCCGGCACATAATCCTGTGCTTACATAGGCAGAGCGAAGGAATGGAAGCAACTCAAGATTCTCAGTCATGATGACGTGGAAATGGGGTGTGGTGGATGTTCCATAACATGTCAGGATGATCACACATGCTCAAAATCTGTTAAATAACAGCTTTTATTTGAATTTATGGTCCCACTTCGTGTGGATTCTCTCTGCAGCTTATCCGGTACAGGATGGGATACTCACCCCTCAGTCCCACGTAAACAAATTTTTATGACAGGAAACTGTGGTCAAACACCAGTAAAATTGAACACATTTATCAACTACCCCTAAACAATTAAACTATGATCAATATCATCGCATTTTCTTGCCGCTTCCATAAATATACCTCTGCAAGCATTCTTTATTACACTTCAGACTTTCCTCCAGTTTCAAACTGATTTTTGCTGTTTTGGAGCCCAAGTACAGCATCAAAAAACACTTCAATATATAAGCAACAAATCTTCTACCATCAACAATAAGAATTGAGAAAGGTAACTCTTTTTTTCTAATTTATGAGAATGGGGCAATGATTTAAGACATTACGCATTTCTAAACGCCTTTGCCACTTCATTTTCCAGTTTGTGTTTGACCAAGACTGAAAAGCCTTCCAAATCAGGCCTTCATCTACTGGTGGAATGCTACCAAAATTGAGGCAGGTCATATGATCTAGCTCAACCCCCCCAACCCCACTTACCTAACAAAAAAAGGGAAAACATTAGGAAGGGCACGACCTATGCAGTGACATCAGGTGAACAAAATCTCATAGAAAAGAAGGAAAACACTGCTGATACCCAGAAATAAATACCAATAGTTTTCTTTTAGTAAGGTATAAGGAACAAAGAAGTACAACTTTTTCCTTATTACATGCTTAGCTTTTATCAAACACGTATAGACTTGCACTCTACCAAACCAAAGTTACCACAAAATTATCCTTCCGAGGGTAACACAAGGCTATCTAAAACACAGTTAATGCAAGCTTGGAATCAATCTCCATGAACTAGTGGTCGCCATTGAGCAATACTAGGTGTACTCTTTACATCTAATGTTATTAATTCCTTGAAACAAGGATTATGGATATTCTCAATCTACCCCAGATCCAATAATTACACTCCCTTCCAAAGTAATCTGCATGATCATCTGGAAATATCATTTCAAAACCACGAAACCAAGTAAAGATACTACAATCATAAAACAACTTAAAACATTTTACAAAATAATACAATCAGCATGGTAAAGAAAACCTTTTTGGCGACATAAAAGATGGAAGCGGTCATTCGGGTTGTCTAACACATACTTGATCAATGACTTATATACTAGCCCTGCTGGGGCTACCTGTCATTGGTGCACTAGCCAGCATGGTCCTCCAAAATCCTAGTCAATTGAAAACTGGGTATAACATGGGATTTACCAGGCCCAAGTCCCAGAGGACCACACCTCAGGTTTTTATCCAGTACCCGGTTTCTGATTGGCAAGAACTCCAGTGGATCATGCCACCAGTTTTCAACTGGGACAGACTCAGTGGACCCTAATACATTAACACAGGTCCAGTGGACCACCAATTTGGGATGAAAAGGGGGAAGCATAAAAATTTAACAAATTTTGAACACTTTTGTCCTTAATCTAACTATAACTCTTTTTACTCTTACCCCTTTACGCAATTGCCAAACAATTAACCGATTCAATCCTCTTACTCTTACCCCTCCTTATACTCAAACAAGGGTAGGACAATCCCTTACCTTCTCCCACTTTATCCTCCCCCTCTTTACCCTCTTTAACCCCTCTACCCAATTGCCAACTGAAGCATCGACCACTAGTTCATGGAGATAACTCTGTCCTTACAGGCATTGTGTTTTAGATAAAGCCTTGTGTTTTTACCCCTTTTGACTTAAACAAGCCCCAAAGGATAATTTTATGGTAATCATATGAATCCTGCCCTTTTAGTGTTCTAAGCAAAAGACACAGCCCAATTGGAAAAATTAATATGAAGAATATATAGCATGCCAATTTATATGAAACTGAAGTTCAAAGAAATTCACCAAGATCCCCCTTTTTACCTTTGTAGTCAAAAAAAAAAAAATCATTTCTGACTTGCTTTTTCCCTTGAGTAAGCCAACATGCTCATTCAAAACTAAGAAAACAATACCTCGTTCAATACAGCTTGCACTTTTAATAAATTTAATTTGTTGCAAACAAGCTTTATAGAGAACCATACGAAATACTTAAGCTTGGAAATTTTGGAGCTACCTGAACAAGAGTTACATTAAGTGATTGAGAAATCAAAACCGACTGATGAACTATTTTCGATCAACTTTTGGGTATTGGTTAACTCATGCTTTCAAAAGGTTGGGGATATGTTATAAAAGCTATAGAAGCTCAACCACTACTCATTGGTCAAGTTGGGGTCTAAAATGGCTGTAGTATCTAGAGACCATAACTCAAATATCATTGCACTATGTCTGCTATTTCAGCTCTAGAACACTCCATTAAAGGAAGATCGATCCAAGAAGCTTGGAAGAGGGGATCAGAAGACGCAAGCAATTCAAGCAAGAACATCTATTTGGAGGTATAAATGCAAAGTACACCCAGCCAATACCAAACAAAGCAGCACACCAAGGATTAACTTCCAAGTGAAACAGCCATAGAAGTCAAGGCTAGTAGTTAACATTCCCAAGAGTTTTGACAGCTCTTCATTGCGTAAGTGATTGTTCCTAGTCAAAATGTACTTTAATTTTCACTATATAAGCAAGCTTGAGAACAAAAGTGTAATCCAACTTCTTTCTTCTTTTTTTTTGGTAAGTAAAGTGAGGTTAAGGGAGAAGACATTTAAACCTAGGAATAGGATCACAAGGCCTCAAATTTGTCAGTGTTTTCACCACTAGAGCAAAAGCCTTATTAGCTGGGTAAGTCAATTTCTCAAACACCTAGAAGGCAAACCCAAGCAACCATAAAGACATCACAACATAATATCACAAAGTACTGCTCAAGGGTAATGTTATTGTAGAGCCAAAATGTTAATATCATAACAACTTGACAAAACATTGTGGCTATTATTAACTAAATGCCATATCATTGCTTTAAAAATAACATTTTTTTGCCTGACAATAACAACATCCAGCGCAATAATAGGAATCCTAAACGCAATAACGGAAAATAAAAATATTATTGTTAGGGCAAAAAGGTTGCCGTCAAAGTAATTATGAAAATTTATAGCTATTATGAACTACAATTCCCACCACCGGTCTAACAATAACATCTTTCGCCCTGGTAAGAACACCCCAACAGGAACCCTAAATGCGATAACTAAAACCAAAAAGGAAACAAAAGAATCAAAATCAACAGTAAATACAGAGCAAAATTCAGCATCAAACAAACCCTAATTCTAAACAATGACAACAAAAGCTCAAAACTTTCCATCAAATTCAAACAGCGTGAGAAAGAGAGAGAGAGAGGTTACGCCGTGTTGGCGGGAGCCGGCGTTGATGCGCTCAATCCAAAGGGAGCGCATGTCTCGCTTCTTGGTACGGCGATCGCGGTAAGAGTACTGAAGGGCCTTCTCGACTCTCTCTCTTGCTATTCTTATGCAGTTCTTTGCCCTTCCTCTGAACCCCTTTGCTAGTTTGAATATCTTCTTCTTGTTCATCTCTCTCTCTCTCTCTTTCTCTCTCTAAGCTCGAAGCAGAAGATTAATGGCGATTGAGAGGAAGAAGCAAGAATGGCAGCTTTGTGAAGGAGGAAGAAAGTTAATGTTGTTGGGCCTTTGGGCCCTCTTGTTCCCGGCCCATTTAATGGACTAAGAGTACAATCTTTGGTATATTAGGTGTATACTTGACCTATTAGATATGTATTTAAACTTTTTCATTCAAAAATGGCGTTTATGTATAATTATTATTCATTTACCAAACACTAAGACACCGGATCCTAATAGAATTACAAAGTTAAGCGTGCTTGGGCGAGAGTTGTTGCTAACCCTATAAGGTTGATGGTCCTTGGAAACAGCCTCTCAGTAAGGTTACACCATAAAGGGGTAATGCTGTGTACATACACCCCTCCCAGACCCTGCTTATATGGGAGCCCTTGAAGCACTAGGTCTATTGTTGTATTAATGAAATCTGTGTAATACACGTTTTATGACATATGTCAGTATTTTTTTCAAATAAAAAATAAATGATTAGTTGAAAATAATTGTACTTGGGCATCAACTTAGTACTCATATTTATAATTTACTAGATTTATGAATTATACCTTATTTTTAACTACTTGTGACACTTCTTACTATCAGTATTATGGATAACACCATCAAACAAAAATTAAATTGACATATTTATATTTTATTTCCATTATTTCAGTATTGTAGTATTAGCCATATGAACATGAACTTAACGAATTTTTGACCAAAAATTTTATACATAGAGTCGAATAATATACAAACGTATAATTAAACGGACAGTACAATATTTTACTATGGTCCTAAGTAGTGTTGCTAACGTAAGAGATGGAGAAAGGTAAGGTCAAACCGAAGACTTCAGGTCTAAACTACAACACCAATTAATTGATACAGGAATTGCAGGTTGTTGGTGCTAAGGAGCTGAAAAATCGAGCTAAAAGTGATGAAGAAAGAGTTGGAGGCAAAACTCTGTTTTTGGGGGGAAAAGCTGGTGATTTTCATAAGTTAGTTGGGCCGGTGGCATGTGCTGGCACGTGTGCTGATGAGCTGGCGAAGAGAATCAAATTCAGTTTTAATTAGTTTTGTTTTGCATTTATATTTAATTGAGTAATTTCTACTTATTAATAGAAAATGATGTAATAGAATTAGGGTTATGTGTGAATGAAAAACCCTAATCTCCCTTAATATATCTTTCTCTCCCTTCAAACTCTAACTCCCTTCTTTTCTCCCTTAAAACTCTGGTTTGTGATTGAAATTGATAAATTTCGTGATTAATTTTACTTAATTTGATCCGCAGTATCACTGGTATCAAAGCATCGATCCTCCTGACTGTGGATTGAGCTCATTATGGCCGATAACACGAGATCAACAGCTAAAATGAGAAGGATTGAGGAAGCCTTGGCAACCCATTTCAGGGCTAATACTGCACAAATGGAGGGTACAATTAAATCGGGTAATGAGAGGCTAGAGGAATCCATCAAGAGGGGCAATGAATCGAAGCAGAGAATGGAAACCTTGCTGACAGACATTAAGGGATTAATATCTGGAATGCTGATGCGAATGGACAGAACTGAGGGCAGAGGAGGTGGAACCGAAGGTGAATCTAGCACTACCGCTGTACCAGCACCTGGAGGAGGTCCAAACCCAGCCTTATTGGGGAATCCGGCACCAGCAGCACATGGTAATACCCCTTACTATGCTCAGTTAAGTAAAGTTGAGTTCCCCATATTTGAAGGGGAAGATGTCAATAGTTGGATATTTATTTGTGATCAATTCTTTCTTGTTGATCAAACACTTGAGGCTGATCGAGTTAGACTAGCATCTGTGCATATGAGGGGACTTGCTCTTCAATGGCAAAGACAATGGGTGAGATCGAGGGGAAACTTGCCTATGCCTAGCTGGATAGATTATTGTCATGCCCTTAAGATGAGATTTGGCAATGCCTATGAAGACCCTGTTTCAGAGTTAGTTAATCTGAAGCAACAAGGGTTAGTCCGGGATTATGTGGCTAAGTTTAATGCTGCAGCAGTGGGAACTGATCTCTCTGAGGCACAACTACTTAGCTGCTTCCTTGCTGGGCTCAGGGAGGATATTTCCTTAGAGGTGCGAACAACTCAGCTTGAAAATCTTCACCAAGCAGTATGTTTAGCGAAGCTAGCTGAGGCTAAGTTTGAGGCCTTAGCTAAGCAACTAAAATATTCAAGAATTCCCTTGCTTCCCACCCCAAACACACAAAAATCCACTGTAAACCCTTACCGAAATCTCTCTGCTAAACCCAACTATCAACCACCTATGTCACAACCCAATAGACCTCAGAGGACATTAACCCGAGCAGAATTGCAGGAAAAACGAGCTAAAGGGCTGTGCTATTTTTGTGATGAGAAGTTTGAGTTGGGCCATAAGTGCAAAAATAAAAGTCCTCAACTCTTTGTTATAGAATTGGATGAAGAGGATGGTGTTGAGGAAGCACAGGAAGTGGAAAGGTTGATCAGCGAAGAGGAGGTAGCTGAACCTTCAGCTCAAGTCTCTTTACATGCTTTAACCGGAGCCCCCACATTTCAAACTCTGAGAGTGACAGGGTCCATCCGAAACAAGCCTATACATATCCTGATCGACTCTGGGTCCATGCACAATTTTATTGATTTGTCCTTAGCCCAAAGATTGCAATGTCAGCTAGCATCAGTGCCAGCTTTTGCTGTGGTTGTAGCAGACGGTAGCAGTCTCAGTTGCTCCTCTCAACCCAAAGGTCTCACTTGGAAGATGCAAGGGACTTCCTATTGCTCCAATTTCCTCCTTATTCCTCTAGGAGGGTGTGACATGGTTCTTGGAATCGAATGGCTCTCTACATTGGGAGACATAAAGTGAAATTTTAAGAACCTCACTATGGCTTATTCATACGAAGGAGTAATCAGAGAATTGAAGGGGTCTGATACAGCTTTATGCAAGACAGTGGGAGCAAGAGCTCTCTACAAGGCCCTGCCTGAAGCTCTAATCATTGCTCTGCTGCAAGTTCTGGCAGAAGATTCTCTAGATATGGTGGTTAATCTCAAGTCGATGCAAGCTTCATCAGACTACTTTCAGGAACCACCCATACCTGTAAGTGTTGCAGATTTGTTGAAGCAATATGAAGGTTTGTTTGTTGAGCCAATGCACTTGCCTCCTTCAAGGGGTACATTTGATCACAGAATCCATTTACAGGAGGGAACAAACCCCATTAATAAAAGGCCTTACCGTTATCCAGCTCTTCAAAAGGATGTCATGGAAAGTATGATTCAAGAGTTGCAGCAGAAAGGGTACATACAACATAGTTACAGCCCGTTTGCCTCAGCTGTAGTCATGGTGCGAAAAAAAGATGGGGGCTGGAGAATGTGCATAGACTATAGAGAGCTGAATAATGCAACGGTTAAAGACAAGTTTCCTATACCTCTTGTAGAAGAGCTCTTTGATGAGTTGGGGTCAGCTCAGCTCTTCACTAAGCTGAATTTAAGATCTGGTTATTACCAGATTAAGATGAATCAAGAAGATATGCAAAAAATAGCCTTTCGTACTCATTTTGGCCATTTTGAGTTTTTAGTTATGCCCTTTGGGTTAACTAATGCTCCCTCTACATTCCAAGCCTTAATGAACTCTATCTTTGGTCCCTTTCTAAGGAAATTTGTTCTAGTTTTCTTCAATGATATTCTTGTGTACAGTTCAGGCTTGGAGGAACACCTGCAGCACCTGGAAGCAGTATTCAAATTGCTCTTACAACACCAGCTGTACATTAAAAGGAGCAAGTGCTCCTTCACAGCTACACAGATTGAATACTTGGGTCACATTATTGCTAAGGGGCAAGTAGCTACTAATCCCCAAAAGATTTCTGCAGTGCAGCAGTGACCTACCCCTACTAATCTGAAACAGCTCAGGGGATTCTTGGGCCTTACCGGTTATTACAGAAGGTCCATACAACATTATGGGTTAATTGCCAAACCTCTTACGACACTTATAGGAAGGGATAAGTTGGAATGGAACGAGGATGCTCAACAAGCTTTCATTGCTCTTAAGAAGGCTCTCACTACAGCCCCTGTATTGGCACTCCCAAACTTTTCCATTCCCTTTGAAGTTGAATCAGATGCAAGCAGTAAAGGCATAGGAGCTGTTTTGACTCAAGCTGGTCACCCCTTAGCCTTTTTTAGCAAGGCTTTGAGCCCTCGACAACAGATTCTGTCAGCCTATGAACGTGAGCTCTTAGCCATTGTATCAGCTATGCAAAAATGGCAACAATACTTGATAAATAACACTTTCATCATTAGAACTGACCAGCGCAGCTTAAAGTACCTCTTGGATCAAAAGGTTCAAACGCACTTCCAGCAACTATGGTTAAACTACTTGGCTTTACCTATATCATAGAGTATAAGAAAGTCAGAGATAATGTTGCTGCGGATGCTCTTTCCAGGGTCACAAGTCACCAAGTTATTTGCATGATCTTGACTTCTGTGGACAGTAACTTATATGATATGATCCAATTGAGCTGGCAAACAGATTCCACGCTGAAACAGATCATTCAAGACCTTATATCTGGTACTCAGCAGCATAATCACTTCAGTTGGCACTCCGATCAATTGAGGAGGAAAGGCAAATTGGTTATTGGTAATGGCCCATTGTTGCGCGACAAGATTCTCCATTGGTTGCATTCTTCACCAAATGGGGACATTTTGGGAGGGATGCCACTCTTAATCGTATTAAGGCCTTGTTTTATTGGAAAGGTATGACAAGGGATGTGGCTCACTTTGTGAAACACTGTCATGTATGCCAGACTTGCAAGTATGAGGCTGTTGCATCTCCGGGATTACTTCAACCACTTCCAGTACCTCAACTACTTTGGTCTGATATTTCAATGGACTTCATTGAGGGCCTCCCACGCTCGTTTGGGAAAGATGTTATATTTGTAGTTGTTGATCGGTTGAGCAAGGCTGCACATTTCTTGGCCCTTACACACCCTTACTCAGCTTCAAGTGTGGCTCAACTATACATAGACAACATCTATAAGCTCCATGGGTTACCTTATTCGATTGTCAGTGATAGAGATGCTGTCTTCCGGAGTGAATTCTGGCAGTCTCTCTTTTCAATCCAAGGCTTTGATCTACATATGTCTACAGCCTATCACCCACAATCTGATGGCCAAACCGAGGTTGTCAATAGAGGACTTGAAACATACCTCCGCTGTATGTGTAGTACTCATCCTTCCCAATGGTCTAAGTGGCTGCCATTGGCTGAATAGTGGTACAATACATCTTGGCACTCTTCCACACACAAAACCCCATACGAAATTGTATATGGTAGGGATGGCAATGGGGCGGAGCGGGTACGGGGGGTGTCTCCTTCATACCCGTACCCTGCCACCCAAATCCTATACCCGTACCCGCCCCATTACCCGCCACTGGTATAAACTGGATACCCGTACCAGCCCCGACGGGTACAAACTCATAGCCGTACCTGCCCCATTACCCGCGGGTATCTAAACGGGTATGCATTACCCGCCCCGTACCCTCTCGAATGTGCGTAGAAAACGATTATCTATATCGGGTCATATTAGTTATTTAATACTACTTTTAAAAATCAATTATATTTTTTAATAACATTGATAAACAATTTTGGTTATTGAATTTAAACACATATTATTTAAATTTGAAGGTTAATTATGTACAAAATAAAGCGGGTATGGCGGGTATGAAGTGGAGTGCGGCGGGTATGGAGCGGGGCGGGGCGGGTACAAAGCTATTCCTGTACCCACCCCATACTCGTGACGGGCACGGGGCGGGTACACCGAACCCGTACCCACTACCCGCCCCACTTATACCCGTACCCGCCCCATTGCCATCCCTAGTATATGGGCAACCCCCTTCTATACACATTCCCTATTTACCAGCTGAAACCCAAGTTACAGCAGTTGATAGCTATCTGCAACAGCGAGAAGAGCTTATCAAGAGTATCAAGTATCATTTAGCTCGAGCTCAGAACAGGATGAAGCAAATTGCTGATAAGAGGAGGACTGACAGATCTTTTCAAGCTGGGGATTGGGTTTATTTAAAGCTCATTCCTTATCGCCAAATTTCAGTGGCACATAGAAGTTCTCAGAAACTCTCCTCGAGGTACTATGGGCCCTTCATGGTCTTATCTGTTGTAGGTAAGGTCGCATACCAGCTTGAGCTCCCTGCTTCTGCTAAAATTCACAATGTATTCCACATTTCTCAGCTCAAGGCTCATTATGGTCCACCACCGTTTCATATAACCCCCATTCCATCTGACATTGAGACCATTCCTGCAAAAGAACCTGAACTTATTTTGGATCGCAAAATGGTAAATAGAAACAACCGAGCTGCAACAAAAGTGTTGATCAAGTGGAAGAACAAACCAAAGGAGGAGGCCACTTGGGAATTTTTGTACGATTTGCGCCTTAAGTATCCAAATTTTCACCCTTGAGGACAAGGGTGATTTGGGGAAGGGAGTACTGATACAGGAATTGCAGGTTGTTGGTGCTAAGAAGCTGAAAAATCGAGCTAAAAGTGATGAAGGAAGAGTTGTAGGCAAAACTCCGTTTTTGGCGGGAAAAGCTGGTGATTTTCATAGGTTAGTTGGGCCGGTGGCATGTGCTGGGCACGTGTGTTGATGAGCTGGCGAAGAGAATCAAATTCAGTTTTAATTAGTTTTGTTTTGCATTTTTATTTAATTGAGTAATTTCTACTTATAAATAAAAAATGATGTAATAGAATTAGGGTTATTTCTTTCTCTCCCTTCAAACTCTAACTCCCTTCTTTTCTCCCTTAAAACTCTGGTTTGTGATTGAAATTGATAAATTTCGTGATTAATTTTACTTAATTCGATCCGCGGTATCACTAATCTCGAACAACTAACCTTAGGGTTAAGACTAGCGTAGTAGTTATCATCATTTATGATAAATCTAGATGTAAAATATCAATTTTAAATTAATATTGAATTGAATGTTGCTAAATGCGTCCTAGATCGAGTTAAATTTAAATGACATCAAACTCTATCCTAATTAGACCATACAGTCCATTTAATGGAGGATAAATTACTAAATTTTACGTCTTTAACATGCAAAACCAAATTACAATAATTATTTATTGTGTCAGATACTTTAGAGCTAGTTCTGACATTATAATATTCTTTAGGGTCATTTACGCCAAAGGTCCATGTACTCTGCCCATTGTGTCAATTTGATCTTTGTATTATTTATGTCAATTTAGTCCCTGAACAATTCAAAATGTGTCAATTTAGTTCTTTGGTCTAGGGGTGTAATCGAATCAAGTCAAGTCGAGTCGACCCGAGTATCTCAGTACTCAACTCGAACTCGATTAACTACTCGAGTACTCGAACTCGAACTTGATTAACTATTTGAGTACTCGACTCAACTCAAATACTTGTTTATTGTGCATATGAAAGTTCAACAAATTAGCTCCATTATAATATTACTCTATACACTCAAACATTAGTTATACTTAATTTGGATTCTGAATTATTGTCCACTCTATATTTTAACATATATAACCATAAATTACTAATATATTAATAGCAACTATGTATCAAAACTTAAGTTTTAGAAAATACCAGCAAACCAAATACAAGTTCTTTCACTTCACCACAAATATAACATGTCATCTTTTACAAAGAATTTAATCTTCCTTCTTTCATTCTACTATTAATGTCACAAGCCATTCATTTCAAAAGAAAATAATATACAATAACTACTTCATATTACTCGAGTATCGAGTCGAGTACCAATTCGAGTATCAAGTCGAATATTTAATCGAATATCTATTCGAGTATTTAATCGAGTATCGAGTCGAGTATCGAGTCGAGTATTTAATCGAGTATCGAGTCGAGTATTTAATCGAGTATCGAGCCGAGTAATTCACTACTCGACTCGAACTCATTTATTAATAGAGTATCTTTTGATACTCGAACTCGAACTCGGTTAATTCGAGTTCGAGTCGAGCTTTATTCGAGCTACTCACGAGCTACTCGCGAGCGGCTCGGATCATTTACACCCCTACTTTGGTCAAATTTAAGTTAAGTTAATGCCGTAATTTTGAATGGCAAAATTATGTTAAATGCAAGCAACTTATTATAAATTTATCCGCTTACTCAGTTTAACCCAATTCGACCAAACCATTAAAAATTTTATTAAAAACTTAACATAAAAATTTCACTAAGAACCAAATTGATACATTTTAAATTATACAAAGATTAAATAAACAAAATTAAAAATACAAGGACAAAATACAGGGACATTTAGTATAAATAACCCTATTGTTTATAAAATTTGTATTGTAACAAATTTGTGAATAAGGATTACTAGTTAATAATTTAAGTAAGCCTTGATAGGGCAAGTTTAGTACAAAGTTTGTCGAGTTGAACTCAAGCTCAACCGAGCTCAGTCAAGTCCAATCCTAAGACAAGTTCGAGGTCAAAATTTCAAAGCTGAACAATCCTTCAGTCAAGGTTGATCCACGCTAAAACGTAAATAAGCTGAGCCTTGACCCTGACGAGCTCTTGCCCGACTTCGCTAATGTACACCCCTCGTTATGATCAAAATAGGGGCTAAGAGCACCCCAACACATTTGGGGGTGGGTTGCAATTAACTCGAGGCGTCAGAATAATTTAAATGCGATAAAATTGTACAGAACTATATTGGGTTAAAGAGTAGGTCTGATTTGTTTGTTTTCAAATTATCTATTTTAATAAGATCTGTATAATTTAAAGATTACTGTCAATTTGTAGTGTAGTATTTGGCCATTTTTTAAAACAAAAATAGTATTTGGATACATTCTTTAAAACGAACTTAACTATTACAGTGACAAAAAGACTCAATAATATAAATCAACCGATAGTGGTCGGTTAATGGTGTGGTGGATCATGGTGGTACCAAGCAACAATGATGCATAATAGATAATCTTAGTAGTCTATGATACTTGTAGCTTCGGCATGGTCGCAACAAGGAGATAGGTAATAGAGGTGGAAAATGATGGTGGATGGTAATAGATACATTGGTTGCCATGGTGAGATAGTGGCAGAGAGTAGGTGTGTAAAGGAGCCTCGCAAGCCGGCTCATTTAGCATACTGAGCCAAGCTCTAGCCGAATAAAGCTCGTGTTTGTAAGCTCAAAAGCCTATACGAGCCTAACCGAGTCTATCCTAATGTAACTTACTAGCTTGAATATATCTAACCAAGCCAAGTTTGAGCTAATTGAGCTGAGCCTGAGCCTAAATAAGTCGAGCCCATCCTAAACGAGTCCAAATTGAGCGTACAAATTAAAAGCTTAGTTTGGAGCTCATCGGGCCGGGTTCGAGTTGAGCTCAAGCTCAGAGTTGTTGAGCTCGGCGAGCCTCGAGCCATGCCTGAGTAGTGCTAAATGTAAATGAGCCAAGCCTCGAGCCTAAAGAGCTCGGACTCGACTCCGCTCAAATACATTCTTAGTGCCGAGTCATGATGTTTAAGAGCGAATCGTGACATAGTAGCAGAGGGCAAGAAGTATAGCAAGGAATGGTGATGGACGAGGGATGATGGTGGAAATGAAAGTGGAGGTAGTGATGATTTAAAATTAACATAGTTTTTTAAAACATCTTTCTACATAAACTGTGAAGAAGATCTAGTTTTGCAACCCATTTTGCAGAGTTATAAAACAAATGTTTTTTGGAACTTTTTTTGGAACCGAACAAAGCCGTTAATAGAACAATTTATTACATTTTCCTATTTAAGTTGTGATAAAAAGATCTAACCAAATAGATTTTTCATAGCTTTAAACTGTTCCAATGCTAAAACCAAATGCAAGCAATAGGGAATTGGAGACGTCAAATTGCCTCCAAAAGGTGATGCTCCAACGGATACCTCCCATGAAGATTCATTTGCAAACAACAAGAAGAATTCAAAGTTCCCAGAAAACAATGTTTGATAATGTACATGTCCAATGCCGTCCCAGTCTCTCAAGAGGCCTACATCAGCATATAGGGGCACAAATGAGTCATGTTCACTCATGATTTATCACCATCACGAACTCTCGTAAGTCAACTCATTATCGCGCTTGGATGATTTGACTTGTCATATGATCAAATTGAACCAATAGGCTTTTAGTCTGAGATGACTTACAGTTAGCAGTTTACAAGCCATTATAATCTTGACCTTGCACCTAGATAACCTATGATGATCTTGCCAACATTCATCACATATAATCATCATGAACATCAATCAGTACATCAGAATGTCAGTGTAATTATCTATTCTATCCAAGTCTGTTACCCAAACTCTCTTCTTTTCTTAGATTACTTATCTGAACGTAGGCATGACAATAACAACAACAACAGATCCAGTGCCTCAAAGGCTCCCGCATAAGAGGGGTCTGCGAGGGGTGGACGTACGCAGCCTTACCCTTTCAGGGTGTAACTCTGCCGAGAGGCTGTTTCTGAGGACCCCCAACCTTATAGAATTGACAACACGAGGACTTCCCAGGAGGTCACCCATCTTGGTACTATTCTCGCCCAAGCACACTTAACTTCGGAGTTCTAATGAGATCCGGTGCCTTAGTGCCTGGTAAATGAACCCTAAGCATGACACTAGAACAAATTATACCAAAAATAAGAACAGCTAAATTTGACCTCTGGACATGTAAACATGCTTGACTCTTGCACCCGAATTCAGGCAACAAACATTTGATACACCTAACATACATTTTACATAATATAGAATATTGCTCTTTAAATGTGACAAATAGGTTCCAGAGCTATCTCAGCTAAATTATACAAAGCATCCCTCAAAAATTCTCATGTGTAGAGCCACAAATCACCAATTCCTTTTATCATGAATCACATGCAAATGCACATATCATAAAGTTTTGGAGACTGACCTTCAGGAGGTAGTTCTATGAGCACCCGTTGCTAAGGGAAGCGTTGTCTCTTCTCACTCTTCGGTAAAAGAGCACATACGCGGCTGATGACTTCACATCCTCTTCATTCATGGGCGATATATGCGTATCATCAAAGTTATACCATCTGTTCTCCTCTAAAATCTGCAAAGAAGTGACTCCCAAGATCAGGCGGAAACATTCCAAAGTTGCTATCGAGCTGTCAAGAGTATATAAAACGCTTAGTTTAACTTTCTTTTACTTCAAGGGAAAAAAGTAAGTTTGTTTGCAGTATATGCACGAACTTTTTACCTAACTTTTTACTTGGAGTAGTTGGTAGGATCAGGAGAATCAAATAATCGTGTAAAGATCACCACCGTTAGTTTCATTTAACATCCATGAGTCGTAAGATTCAAAATTAAAATTCTACTTAGAATAGGGATCAATCCACAACGGTGGAGTTGTGAAACTATAAGATTCTAAGATTCGGATAGGTAGTTTAATAACCATGCTTTCAACGCATGCATTACGCCCTGCATAGCTCTCTGCTACCCCCAAAATGCTATTCAAGAGCTGGCTGCTGCCTCCCCACCTGGAAGGTTGCTGATGACCTTCGTGTCATTAACGGACGGAATCAAGAACCTCCCACCTAGGTGTATAAAAGAGTAGAGCTGCTCACAAGCCCTCGTGATCTAACTCATCATAAAGCTCGAAAAGCACATATTGTTTTGAGCTCAAGCCAAGTTGAGCCAACCTGAGTTAAGGTTTAGGATTTAGGGCTCACAAATTAGGGTTTAAGCATGACCAAAAGGGATACTCTGCCTTAGTTGAAGCAATTAGCAAAGAATTAGATATTGATGACGGTTAATAGCAGCTAGGTTTTAATTGCTTGATCATGAGCAGTTATATCAATTATAGATATTTCCATGGCTATTTTAATGGCAGAGCAGAAGGATGATAGTTGCCTGTTTGCCCGTATATTGAAGGGAAATGATGGAACCAGGAGATTTGATCACCACAAAAATGAAAGCACTGCGTGATCAAAATCAAACTACTTTTGCTCAAAATCAACAAATCAAATCGTAATTTGCAGTAGCAACATAGTGTGTCAAGGAAGCGGAGCACAGCAGGCATTAAGTAACAGACATTCCAATGGGGAATACAAGTTGATCTTTAAGTCTTATGTTTTGAAAAATTTGAATAAACAATTCTCAACATGTAAACATGTTCACAAATATGTTAAGATAACAAATAAATTATATGTGTACTGTGAAGGTCATGGCAAAAGTACCGTTTTAAATACCAATCGCATAATAATGGTCTTTATTTTAATAATTATATGTGTACTGTGAAGGTCATGGCAAAAGTACCGTTTTAAATACCAATCGCATAATAATGGTCTTTATTTTAATCCATGCTCAAGATATATGCAGAAAAGCAATGCACAAAACCACACCTACAATGAATATTACAGCCACATAAAGGAATTGTAGGCTCACCTTGATATTTGCAGTGTAATGGCCACTTCCCATACCTCCATAGTGGTTAATCAAGGCATACAGTTCGTAAAGTTGATGCTCGGAGTTGTTCTTGTTAGCTATATAATTTGTCAAGTCGAGGTCATGAACAGGAAAATTCACAAAAGTTTCAAGCTTGTGCTTCATTGACCTGCTATAGGAGAACCGCTTTAGATGGATGGCCAGAACCTTTGGAAGCCTCCACAAATCAAGCTTCTTGCTAGCTTGCCGCTGCTGTTTACATTGCGGACAGTTCCTGCCCATGTTTCGATCAAATACAACAATTATGATCGAACAATACCTTGAGATTGAAACTTAGCAGCTAATATTACTGGAGTATTTCATCTGGTTCACTTTTTAGGACTCAAGTAAAGAGAAAAGAATGAATGATTCATGTCCTAGTGTTCAGTTGCAGTCTTTCTCATTCTTTGCCTTTTTCGTATCCTTTGCTTCCTCCTCTCCATACTTTGACTGTCTATCTATAAACCCCAACCATGCCCCCCCTCCCACAGGGCCTCCAAAAAAAAAAAAAAAAAAAAAAAAAAAAACCAAAAGAAAAGGGAAGAGAATGACTGATTCACCTACCAATCCTTTTCTCTCGTTCTTTTTCCCTATTTCTCGTTCATTGGTTCCTCTATCTGATTTTGATTCTTCTCCCCTGCCCCCCCCCCCCCCCCCCCCCCCCCCCCAACAAAAAAAAGGCACAACCACCCACAAAGGAAAAGAACAACAGGCAATGGGAATGTGAAAAAACCTTTAGGCCTTGCTTGGTATCATATTTTGTTTGTAGTTTTCGATTTTTAAAAATCTAAAAACCAGTTTTTGAAATCAATTTTTGTTTCATGTTTCCTAGTTTTAATTTTAACTCGAACTAAGAAAAAACTAAAAACAAGAAAAAAAATATTATCAAAATACAAACTTTAGTTCTTAAAAATTCAAAAATTGCAAATAAAAACGATATTAAACAGGCCCTTAGTAAAGAAAATGAGCAAGCACACTGCATGTCATTGCCCAGCCCACAACCAAATGCAAAATGATTTCCATCACAACGACACAGACCTGGCAATGTCATCAATTTCTCCGGAAGTAGCCTATCTCGGCAATTATTCAAATTCATCAAAGCCCTACCCACAATTACCGCTTAATTGCCCCATGAAATCACAAATCTCCACCTGCTTCCTTTCAGAACTCTATATCTGGATAAAACCGTTGACTAGTTGCACTTAATAATCTACCCTCAATTCACATCTACCGGGGTAGAGAAACCTTGGCAAGCCAAAATCCACCTCAGCTGCTGCCGACTGTGGGAGAGGATTCCAAAACCCTCCAAGTTAGCCAACCAGCCTCTTTAGCGCGCGCCACCCCCCCCCCCCCCCCCCCCAAGGGGCGAGTGTCATCAGCAGCCACTGCTTTCCTTGCTATTTCAACATGCACTTCCCAAGAGGGCATTCAGGAGAATAAGAGAGATGGCGAGATTGACAAAGGACAAAGAGATGCAGATAGCAGAAAAATCAATTTGAAGATCAAGGTCATGTTGTGGGGTTGCGGATGTCACATAATGAGTCAATAATCAAGTAGGATGACGTATGGGACAAAAAATGCTTTTAATCCATATGCATGCGAATATATTCATAAATAGTTATAAAATTATTAATTCTAATACCTCTTTAATAGATGCAAACATATTTCTTAGTAGGTTTAAAAAAAAAAAAAATACATAATACATACCAATTTAAAGCCACTAAAAAGGTACCTTCGCATAATGAAAAATCCGTAACAAGTCCAAAACTCGTAAAGTAACTGTAGATGTAATTATTCCCCGTCACAAATCGGAAGGAGGGGTACAAATACTGTCCAATGGACTACCCCAGAATCCCCATCACACCACACCGCACACGCCTCACCAACACCACCAGCCCCCCCTTCACTACCATCACCCCCGCCAACACTCCAAAGCCAGCAGCCCGTAGCCGACAATCAAGAGTGGGCCCAGGTATTTGGCTCATTGCTGCGGACCAGCTTTTCAGGCTAGGGGTCCTCGAAAACAGCCTTCCTTCAGGGTAGCCCCCTGGAGGGGGAAGGCTGCGTACATCTACCCCCCCAGACCCTGCTTATGCGGGAGCCCTTGGAGGCACTGGGGTTGTTGTTGTTGAAGGAAAATATTTTCCTTTTAGAAAAATTGTCTTTTATAATTAATTTCATTGGATATATTCTTTTGTTAAAATTTTAGATAAGGAAAATAATTTTATTATCTATATCCGCATGTTGTATCGTGCTTCACGGTGCCTTATGCTTTGCTGCTTGTCGCTTTATTGCTTTAGTGTTGCTTTATGCTTTCTCTGTCCCATTCGTTTTTATGCCTTTTAGGTTGGGAGTCCTCGGACGCAACCTCCTTTAGGGTTAGCATCCTAAAGGGGGCAAGGCTACGTACATCTCACCCCCCTAGACCCCGCATTGGTGGGAGTCCCTGTGGCACTGGGTTTCTTGTTGTTGTTGTATCCACGCTTGATCAAGTTAAGGTTGAAGTAACATACAACAAGTGAGATTTTGATGGAAAATATTTTCCATCCTACGGGAGAAAAATATTTTTTTCCCTTGGCAAGAATTGCTACTCATTTCAACAACCAAATTGGGAGGGATTGTGACGGAAGGCTTTTCTGTTAAAACAAACAGAGTCCTAAGATCGCTGTTGATTATTCCGTTGCCTTGGCCTTCATATCAAGAGATCAAGAAGACTAGGTAACCTTCGAACCAACTACTTGCGTAACTGGCAAAGAACTATCCAACCTCTGTTTCACGTCCATCGGTCACAACCCCCCCAACCATAATGGCTTTTATTTGATTTCATATAGTAAGGAAGAAGGGAATGCTGGGATTTGATCCCCGTCCAAACGAATGTTACTGAAAAATAGATGGACACAGTGATCCATTTCGCTTTCAATTTTAAAGCCTTACACAAATTAAAATTCATAAGTTCTTTCCATTCTCCAATTTTCTCTTGATCTTTCATATTTTCGTGAGTTTTGCAAACCAAACGCAACCTTATAACATAGGTATGACAAAGAAAGAAACACTAACCACATATCTTCAGGTACTAGAGGCTCTTCACGCAGAAAAGCTTCCAGGCAGCTGTACAAGGAGAGTGGTTCAGAGCGAGATTTCTTAGCTGGAGGTCCATTCTTGCACACTTCTGGCAAATTCTCAAGGTAATGTGTGTCGTAATTATCCAGTAGTTTCTTTGACCAGTTCATGAATACCAGAAGAGACGATGATGTCGAGGATATTTTGATGGCTTTCTCCTCTCCCACAGTAAGATCAATACATGCATTATTTTCGTCCACCAGCTGAAGAGGCAACTTGGGCAACACATCTCCTCTACTGTAGTTTCTGTCCTTGGACATCAATGAAATATGTGAATCTTGGCATGCTTCACTAGCATCAAGAGAAGGCTCCTCTGGAACTGCAATGCCATCTTCTAAGGCATCTCTCTGTCTTTTGGTCCCCATCTTCAGCAAGGGCGAGAGCATGGTCCTCACTATTGACTGTGCATCACCTCTTCTCATTGTAAAATCACATGGAATTGGAGACACCAGTGGTGTTCCATAGGGTTTCCAGCCCTTTGTCCTCTGAGTACCACTAGATTCCCTAAAAGTTTCAAACAGATGAAGACAATTATTTATTTGACATAAAAGTGCGGTTGACAAAAGAAAATTTTGAAAACATACGGAAAATAGAATGTTAAACATGAGATGAAGAGACCAGAATGCGACACAACAATTGATTGAATTAAGATATGGAATGCCAATAATTTATTAGTTGTGCTACAAGAATGTTTTTCTCTAGTGTTAGGAAAGAAACAATTATACCATCGGTTGAAGCATTTGGCATTCATGATCAGCAAGAGATCAAGATAGGGAGAAAGAATTCTTAGGATGCGTTTACTAACAGAGAACTGTTTCCCATTCTCCATTTCCAACTTTTCTGCCTTAAGAAAAACTTTGAGATTACTTTTATTTGCATGTACTGGAAAACAAACAAAAATAGGAAGGACACCCCCAAGTTCAAAAAAGAAATATATTAAAATTTCCCACTCCTAACTATAGACTGAAAGATAAGAAAACTCTTTTTGTTTCTGTTTTCTTGGAGAACAAGTTTTAAGAAAAAGGCCCACTGGTATATAAGTAATCACACAGTAAGCCTCTTGATCCCTAACATGATCTTCATGCTGATACCACCTACCAAGGACAGAAGGCAGGATTCTGCCAGCTGCTTGGTGGAAGACATATTCACAATTATTTCATTTTTTCTTTCTTAATGATATTTCTTTTTTCAACGAAAAAAAAAAAAAGAATCTAATTGATTTACTGCTGATATGTGCCAAATTGAAAGTCTACTCTTTGAAGGCAATTCAGTTGCTCCGATAATGCACTTCTCATTGGCAATGGAACACGGACAAAGGAAATCAGACACCCATGACTAAAGATATAACATCAGAAACAGACCAAGTACTACATACTTTTCTTCACGACGGTGTATCAACTGAAGAAATATTGTTCCCTTCTCAGGCTTGGGAATCTTATAAGCAGCCAGGCGGTCATCATCCTTTATGCTGGACAACAACGTAAAAGGATCTTCAAAGAAGCGGTGAATCAAATGGTTTTGTATCTGCAAACAATCACTTTTAAGAGTTTGGTAAACAAAGAGTATGCTGAAGATATAAGCAGTACAAATAGACGCCATAGATCAGACCTCTGCAAGTAAAAGCTTCTCGCCAGGCTTCAAGGAACAGGCTGCGCTAAGCGCTTGGATTAAGTCCCTGCATCTTCCCTGCTTTGGAACAGTCACAGTGCAAATATTTGGCAGTCCATTTCCATCACTACTGAAAATTGTGACAGTCATTGCGCGAGTCACAGTAGACTGGAGGGGCAGGGAAAGATACATGAAGGGATCAAATGTGACCGAAACTTTACCACACACAGGGCAGACAAGAGTTGATTTGTATTGACCCTGTTAACAGATGCAAATGTGTATTAGACCTAGCATATAACAAAGGGAAAGGAAAAAGCGTAAAACTGCACCATGAACCCTATAAAGCCATTCACCTGCATTGATATTGTCAACACAATTTCAATCCTCAAAGACCATAGACTGTCTAACAGGTAATGTTAATGTAAAGTCTATCAGGACTAAGAGAAAAACATAAACTTCGCAATTATCGAGATTTTCACTTTCCTACTCATATTTTCTTTACCTCTTCTTTTCAAGGCCTTTACACAAGAATTAACGAAGTATATAATATTTTTCTGATAACGCAGGGAAAGCAAGCTCAGCCCTGTGGCTGGTATTTCAACGTTGAAACTTAGATCATGATCTAGGATTCTGAATAAGCAAGTTCATATGGCAGGTCAAGCCAGAGTCCTGATTTTGCTTGAAGTTGGTGCATCCAGATCAGTGGTGCTAGGATCTTCTAAAGCAAGTTCTACCATCCAGCCTGCTCTGGAATTATCCTGACCTCTTTAGCTTTGCCATGCATCAATATTCCAATGTTCGCATGGTTTTCCTCACTGCCATCCAGCAGAATTAGAGACTTTTCAAAATATTCAACATCATTTCCAACTAGCCTTATTAGACCCCATTCAAGGACATCTCTCTATCACAAATCACATTGACCAGTGGATGCAAGAGTCAATCTTGACTCCCATAGTTCTTAGTCATTCTAAATCATTTTAAGGGATTGACCATGTCAATTTCATCCACAGGACTGTCACTATAATGCGGCAAGTCTGCACATCACATGCTGGATTCTAACCCACCTTAGCTTAGAGGATTTGCCTCAAAGTTTGATAGAAATCCACAAGTTCTGAAACCACCTATAGTGCACCTCCATGTCAAAGAGAAAGCATGAGGACAGACGGAAAGTGGCTAAGAACAAAGCAAAGGACTCGCCAATGGGACTCAACACCTGGAGCTTGGAGGATGCCCCATTTTGGGTATCAGCTCCAAATGCTTAAACTCACTCAACTGCAGGTCATATTCCAAGATGAACATCATTTAGGAAAAGAACTTCACCATCATGTTAGAAACCAGTTATCAAATGTGGTTATCATGTCCACGAAAAGTTATGCCCAATAGATGACCTTAGCACCAAACATGTACTCTACCAGATGACAATTAGAAGTCATAGTATTATGTTCCCTCATTAGGTATTCAGAAGTCATAGTGTTAAGTAAGAAAAGATGTTCCCTCCTTATTTATCATGACCAACAACTTCAATATATTTATTATGAACAACAATCATCAAAATAATGTGGTGCTATATTTTTCTTTTAGTGATAAATAAAAACAAGCACATCTCTCTTATTTTCAAACCTAATATTTAATTGTTGGCCAACATAGGGTCAATGGTAATAGCATTGAACTTACTTGGCAAACATCAACAATGATAGAATCATTACGTGCAACATGGTTTGCCCAATACTCATCGGCAACTTCTTCTTCAGGCCGACCATCTGCATCTCCGGGATTTACATAAGGCTTATGTTTGACACGATTCAAGTCCTCATGCAATCCATCCAAAAGAAATGCCAAGAGTTCCTGGGAGCACCACGTATATCAGTGAATTTCCCAGGACATTGCTTGCAAGAGCAACAAATAAGCAAACTATCAAACCTGAGAATCATGCTGGTTGTATCCAGAGAATTGTGGAGCAAAGCGAGAAAGCTTTGCTTTGAATGGTCGAGGAGCAACTGGAGTTCGTCCAGGAGCCCACAGTTTCCTAAGTAAGTCGCCAAATGCAAGAGCCAGCTCCCCCTGGAATAGAAACACGGATAAATTAGTATAAAAGAGTATCATACAGCTCAGTGGTTATGGTACACTACATTACATTAAGGTCACTCCTTAAGGCTCTCACAGATGCAACAGAGGCACCTAAGTTTTTCTGATCAACAAGGAAAAGTTGAAGCAGTAGAAAAAAAAGAAGATAACTAATTGCACGCAACTGTTCTGATGGTGCACGTTCATGACAAAATAAGGCAGAGTAAGTTGCAAGCATAGGCTCCATAGCCACTACTTTGCCTCAAAAAATGGAAGTGCTGCAAGAATCTCCAAAACAAAATGAAGAAAAGGAAAAAAAAAATTGAACATTCGGGTGAAAGTACAGGAGTCTGAATCAAATATGTTACAAATGCTGAAGATCTTATCTACAAATAATAGCAACACCGTAAGCCAAATTTTTTTCAGTCAGCCGCAAACACCACATCCTTCATCTCCTTTTGTCAAAAGCACCATCTTTGTGATGTTGAAGGGCGACTTCCTTGCTAACTGCAGATAACCAGGGAAAATAATACAACATGGGAAATACTTGCTTGAATTTCCAGCTCCACTCTTCATCACACCTACTTTCTCTATCTCTTTTCCATCAGTCATCCAAAATTTCTTCCAGTATGCTGCTGCCTTCCTAGTATCCAGTCAACTGTGACACATTGTTTGTTGTAAGTGGCTCATCTCAAACCTCTTTGCTGGTCTTATCCTCCATAAACTTATAAATAACAAGTAATATTCAAGTTACATCAGTAACACTTCTCAATTTTCACCAAAGCTACATTTGCTATTTGTGCAGACCCAAGAAATGACGATTGAGTGAGGGATTAAACGATCACCAAAGAGCAGGAGTGCATTTTGTCCTTTGAACAATGCTCTTCCCCATGCATGACATCTTGTAGCAGTTCTTAGTCAGCTCCAATAGAGTGGAGAAAATGAAGCACTGGCACCCCCCCAACCCCCGTGGCAGAAGAAAAGGAAAAAGTCGCGGCTACTTAGATGCGGGATACCAACAAAACCAGCATGCTGGCATCATATAACATCTCTTACAAGAAATAAGCACATCTTTATCAAGCCTTCTTTGCAACAATCAAATGATGAAGGTGCCGTGCATTGCTCTACTAGAAGTCCCTACAGATTTCATATAGTATATTGTATTATGATGACTATTCCGATCGATTTATCACGTCGTACCCCTCTTTCCTTAAATCGGCGCCTACAGTTAAATATTTGTCATACAACGATTGATTTGGAGAAGGCATATGATAGGGTGCCAAGAGAGGTCCTATGGAAGGTTTTGGAGAGGAAAGGCATCCGTATGCCCTATATCCGAGCCATTAGAGACATGTATAAGGACGTACAAACTAATGTGCGTACAGTGGAAGGGGGAGCCAGACATTTTTCCCATTACAGTTGGGGTTCACCAAGGATCTGGAGTCCCTTTCTGTTCATTTTGGTTACAGATGAGCTCACCAGGCATATCTAAAGGGGTGTGCCTTGATGTATGCTTTTTGCAGATGACATAGTTCTGGTGGAGGAGTCACGAGAAGAGGTAAATGAGAAGCTGGAACTTTGGAGAAGGGCCTTGGAATCAAAAGGCTTACGACTCAGTAGATCCAAGACCGAGTATATGAAACTTAAGTTCGGCACCTCCACCAAGACCTACCATAGAAGACGTCAAGATTAGATCAGAGTCCATACGGAAAAAGGAGTGTTTTAGATCTTTGGGTTCCATGGTACAACAGGACGGCGAAGTTGACGAGGATGTCAACAACCATATTAAAGTAGGCTGGCATAAATGGAGGTTGGCCTCTTTGGTATTCTGCGATAGAAAGTTCCCATTAAAGTTAAAGGGAAAATACTATAAGACGGTAGTGAGACCGGCTATGCTATATGATGCAGAGTGTTGGCCAATGAAACGCCTTCCTATACAGAAGCTGAACGCGGCGGAGATGAAGATTTTGCGATGGATGTGTGGACACACAAGGAAGGATAGGATCAAGAATGACATCATAACAGGAAAATTGGGCGTGGCCTCGATCTAAAATAAATTGAGGGAGCAATGTTTGCGGTGGTTTGGGCATATTAGGAGGAGACCAACCACTACCCCTATCAGGAGATGCGAATAACTCCATGCGACACTCGGGAGGAGAGGGAGAGGCAAGCCAAAGAAGTGATGGATGGAGTCCCTCTAACACGACCTCACCCATCTAAACTTACAGGAGGAGATGACATTAGATAAAGCTCAGTACAGGGCTAGTATAGGTGCAGTCGATGCAGTGGTGTAGAATAGAGGAGCATATTTTGGCTAGCAATAGTGCCCTTAGGCTTATATGTCTTCTTGTTTGGCTTACTTGGTATGTCTAGGAGCTGTTGTATCGCCTATTGCTGCTTCATGCTTTCTTTATGTTGTTTGCTTGCTCTGTGCCATTGTTTTTCTCCTATGCTTGTATGCTTTTATACTTTTATCCTTTTATGCTTTTAACCTTCTCAGGTTGGGGGTCCTCAGAAACAGCCTTCCTTTAAGGTAACACCTACAAGGGGTAAGGCTGCGCATATCCCTCCCCCCTAGAACCTTCATATGCGAGAGCCCTTGAGGCATTGGGTCGGTTGTTGTTGTTTATACAAAGATAAAATAGAAACAGGAAGGACAGAACACAGGTTATCATAAGAAACTATTTCCAATTACGGGTTCATATGAGTCATAAAGGAGCTATTTGCCTGCTCCCACGTACCAGCCTCAGGAACCTCATTCGAGGTAAAACACACCTCCTTAATCAGAACTAAAAGGATAAATGAAAAAAGGTTGAGGGGAGGGAAGAAAGTGCACCATCAATTGCTAAGGTTGGGCCCAAGGGAGAAGCAGGGGCAAAATCAGAGATAAAACAAAACCAGGAAATTTTTGGAAGTACAACATGCTCAATTTCTAAGAGTGAGTTGAACCTAAACGATGCAAAGAAAAGAGCCACCCTATGCATGAGCACCCACTAAAGCAGAGTTTGGAAGGAATGTGTGTGGCTTTACCTCCACTTTCATGTAGAGGCTATTTCCAAGACTTGAAATCAGGACATATGTCTTACCATCAGGCTAATATATTCGTCTTGGCAACGGACTCAAATTTCTAACCGCTGATAAAGTTTATGTTAAAACTCTGATTTGGCCCTGTTTTTTACATTTATTTCACCCATAAACTTAGAAAATAGTACTCAAAAACATAGAGGACTTATCATTGATTGAATGATACTTACAACCATGCCCAATGGGTTCTGCCAGTTTATCTCGCCATGATAATCTTCCCGGAAGTATCTAGCAAATTCCGGTGTATGAACAAGGCACTGTATAGCACTATTCATATAGCAAGTGTTTCCAAGATTCTGTAGTCCCGTCAAGCCTCCAGTAGCCCCCCTTGTAGTTATGCCAGTAGTCCCATGTACATTATCAGCTTCCCTAACAGGGGATGTCAGATTCTGACTCTGTAAAATCTCTGAAGTGCAACTTCTAGATACACCCTTTGTAGCAGACAAACCCCCAGCAATTGATAAGCCAGAGTTTGAAGGCTCTAAAATAAAAGAGCTTGACTCTTTCTCCGTAGGTGCATTGTCATGCTCAGAACTCGCGACATTACTAACAACTTCTACTAGAATCTGCAAAATGGAAGAAAAAGGCATTAATTATATTCTAAAAAGAGGTAAAAGCTGAAACATGTACAATGAGAATCAATTGCTCAAACTTTGGCTCCAACTACCATGAATTCACAACAAACAGAACCAAAGAGACATATATAAAATTGCAGTTCAGTACAGATATCACACATACAGGAAGACGACAGAGTGTGCAATGCGTAAACCCATCACCACAAAACGCGTCAAACTTTTTCTGGAAAAAAGTTAACCTTTCCCTTCTAAAACAAAAGGAAGGAGAGGATTGACCCGTTCCGAATATTTCCGAAGAAAGACTAACGGCTTATTCAGTTACTAACAAGTATATCAAGAATATTTCACGCATCAGCAATAACATGGAAACAAGATCATACAACTATCCAGTGCCACATAGGAGGCATACTAGCATGAAGTGCAACAATGGATTTTACTCTTAAAAGAGCTTATCACACATCTCCGTCAGCCGCATAAGAAAGAGAAACTATTTGCCAACAGCTAGATGATTAGGTCTATGAAGGCAACAAAGGGAAACACAATTATGTTTTGGAATAGTAGCAATGAAGACAAAGAGGGCCCAGGACTAAGAAAATTGAGGTTTTGCTGTTAAAGAACACAATTAAAGATTAAAGAACACAGCTAAAGTATTTTCCATCATGCCTACCCAGGATGTATTCACCACTGACTCTTGATTCTCAATCAAGAGATGACTGCAAAGGATTTTCCATCATGCCTATTGTCACAGCTATTTTAAGGACTAGATGTGAGGGCGGTGAGGTTTACTCACCCAGCCAAAACTCAAGTAAAAAGTAACGAACACAAGAGAACTCAATAGGAAATAAAAGGGACAATTTTTCACACGAAACAAAGGGCCATTTTCATTAATAATTTTCTGAGATTACAAGATACAAAAATGAGTACAAATTACACATAATTATAGACCTTGACAACCCCAAGGTCATGGGTTAACCATTCCCGCCTTTTTCCCTTCTTTCTTCAACCCGTGTCCCACGTCCTTCTTGCATGCCTTGGGCGGTTATGGTCAAGCTTGGTCAATGCACATGTTCTATTAATTTAGGTGCCATATTTAAACCGGCAGTTATCTCCACCTTCAGCCCACTCTTCCTTTTTTCCCGCTCTTTTCCTTGTTTGAACTAGTCAAAGGTCATTCCCACTTCTTTTCCTTTGGTAACCGTCTTCCACCTGTGTCACGTGCTCTTTTTTATCATCTTTCAAGGTAGGACTTAGTTGGGCCTACGTGTTCCCGGGCCGGGCCAGCGCCCTGCACTGGGCCCGTGCCTATCGCTACCCATTCGTGCCCTTGGGCCGGTCCAGTGCCGTGCCCTGAGCCTTGTCGTGACACTGCCTGGGCCGAGCCAGGCCCCTGTCGTGACACTGTCCTAGGCCGCGCCAGGCCCCTGTCGTGACACTGTCTTGGGTCCGCGTCCGTCTCGGTTCTCACTTTGTCCATCACTTAGGCCTAGGTCCGTGAAGGCCTAATGCACCCTTAACTGAGTGCGCACCTTGTCCAGATGATGCCAATCTTTGGCAGCGCATTTGACACGGCACAGGCGCAAGGCGCACACCTGTGCCCCAGTCCGGAGTGTCACGGGTCTTACAAACCTCCCCCACCCGAAAGACCTGACGTCCTCGGAAGGGAATTAAGGTACTCCGCAACTTTGTCCTCAAATTGCCACAAAGTCACGTCTCGTTCCCACGTAGCCTCCGTCAAAGGAGTGCCTTTCCAAAGAACCAGGAAGCCTTGTCTCCTGTTCTTTTTTACTTTGACAAAACACCCGATGGTCAAGGATCTTTTCCACTTCCTTGGAAAATTGCTTTCGAATGGTGGCGGCGCCCTTCTTTGCTTCAAGTGTGCACCCGCTTGGTCCTCAATATGAGGTTTAAGAAAACTTACATGAAAAGTTGGGTGCACGCACCTTTAGCCTCTGTGGTAAATCCAAACGGTAAGCAACGGGTCCCACCTTTTTGATAATTTCAAAGGGTCTATCATATTTAGGCATTAAGCTACGATGTACTATTTTGCTATTTATCTTTTTCCATATTTGGGGCGTTAGTTTAAGCATTACTTTATCCCCTACTTTAAGTTCTAAGGGTCTCCTCTTTTTATCCGCATACTTTTTCATTCGTCTAGCTGCCTTATCAAGGCTGTCCTTCGCCATATCAAGGAGCTCTTGTTTGTCCAATGCAAAACGTTGTGCGGCTGGGCACTTTCCCCCACTTTGTTTCACAATTTCGTGTGGGGTGAGAGGCTGCCAGGCCATGGCTAACTCAAATGGACTGAAGCCCATGGCACTACCCTTGTGCAAGTTATAACAAAATTGAGCAGTGTCCATGAGCTCCACCCAATTTCTTTGGGATGCGGTCACATAATGCCTTAGTTATTCCTCCAACAAGGCATTTACCTTTCCGTTTGCCCATCCGTTTGAAGAGGGTTAGCCGTAGAAAATTTTAATTGAGACCCCATCAAGTTAAACAACGCTATCCAAAACCGAGCCGTGAATCTAGAATCTCGATCACTTACAATGTCCTCAGGTAGACCGAAATACTTGACCACGTTTTTGTAAAAAAGTTGGGCAGCTTGGTCTGCCGGACAAGCATTTGGGGCTGCCATGAAAATAGCATACTTAGAAAACCTATCTACTACAACCATTACAGATTTTTGTCCTTCAACACAAGGAAAACCAAAAATAAAATCCATTGACAAAGACTTCCATGGCTTGTCCGGTACCGGTAGTGGTTGTAGGAGTCCGGCTTCCTTCCTCTGCTCAAGCTTGTCTTGTTGGCAAACAAGGCATGACTTGACATAGGCTTCAATCTCTTGCCCCATCTTTGGCCAATAATAGTTGCGTTCTAGCAAGGCTTGGGTCCTTTCACGTCCCGGGTGTCCAGCCCACTTTGCATCATGACATTCCCTTAGTAGCTCCACCCGGATTTTACCTGCAGGAACATACAAACGAGCTCCCTGCACAAAGATTAAGTCATCATCAATCCAGTACCTGTGCACTTCACCACTTAATACCTGCTGTTTTAATCGTTGGTACATAGGGTCGGATCGGGCTGCCCCCTTGACACGTCCAGTGAAATTCGTCTCAACTCGTGACAAGGTTGCGACAAGCTCTAGGGTCTTGCGACTTAGGGCATCCGGAACTACATTGTGCCTTCCCTGTTTATGTTCCCATACAAAATCATATTCCTCTACAAACTATTGCCAACGGGCTTGTTTTAAAGACAACTTCTTTTGTGACTTGAAATAAGTGTTCGCAATATTATCGGTGCAAACTACAAATTTCACTCCCAAAAGATAGTGCCTCCATACGCGTAAACAATGTATTACAGCAAGCATTTCTTTTTCATGTGTGGAATATCGTTCCTCATGTTCTTTTAGTTTCCTACTCTCAAAGGCAACCGGATGCCCATCTTGGACAAGCACTCCACCAATGGCACGATCCGACGCGTCCGTGTGAAGCTCAAAGGGCCTGTCAAAGCACGGCAACTTCAAGACCAGTTCCGTTGACATTGCGCTCTTAAGGGCTCTAAAGGCTTCTTGGCAAGGTTCGGACCACGACCACACGTTATCCTTCTTCAACAAATCCGTTAATGGCGAGACCTTTTTAGAATAGCCAAGGATAAATTTTCTATAATAATTGGCTAATCCTAAAAATGATCTCAACTCCGATACATTTTTGGGTGCGGGCCAATCCAAGATTGCCTTGACCTTGGCCTCATCCATCTTTACATGCTCTTGGCTGATTTTGTGCCCAAGGAACATGATCTCGGTTTGGGCAAACTCACATTTTTCCTTTTTCACATAGAGTTCATGTTCCTTAAGCTTTTCTAACACTTTTCTCAAGTGATTTACATGTTCTTCTAACGTTTCCAAATACACGACAATATCATCCGAATAAACAACAACAAAGCGATCAAGATAATCATAAAGGACATCATTCATTAAATTACAAAAGGTAGCCGGGGCATTAGTAAGCCCAAACGGCATTACACGAAACTCAAAGGATCCATAACGAGTTACACAAGTGGTCTTGGGCTCGTCCCCTTCCGCGATCCGAACCTGCCAATAGCCCGAGCGCAGGTCCAGCTTTGTAAAGTACTTGGCCTTGGACAGCCTGTCAAATAAATCGTCAACACGAGGAATCGGGTAGTTGTTTCTCACGGTCACTTTGTTCAGGGCCCGGTAGTCCACGCACATACGTAGGGATCTATCCTGTTTCTTTTGGAACAACACTGGTGCCCCGTATGGTGCCTTCGAAGGCTGAACAAAACCTGCATCAAGTAACTCCCCAAGCTGTCTACGAAGCTCAGCAAGCTCCGCAGGGCCCATCCGATACAGGGCGCGCTCTGGGGGACGCGCACCCGGCAGCAACTCAATCTTATGGTCAATGGCCCTCCTAGGAGGTAAACACTTAGGCAACTCAGGGGGCATCACGCCCTTAAATTCATCTAACACATCCGCAATCACGTCCGGCACTTCTACCTCCTTCCCGGGTTTGATCTCAACTAAGGTTGCCACAAAGGTGGGGAGTCCTTTCTTAAATCCTTTCTTAAGTTGCATTGCGGACAGGGTTTGGAACGGCCCTGGTGGTTTCATGGTAGTGGACCATGCCTTAACAAAGCAAGGTTTGGTTGGGTCACTTATCATCATTCCTCCTAGGTGTGGGGTAACCGAGGCCTTAGCTGCCCGGAAAATACATCAACCCCTCCAATGAAGGTGTGTCATTCACACATACACGAAAATACATCAACTCCTCCAATGAAGGTGTGTCATGACCAATGGCATTGAGCAACCTCAAGGAAGTTGCCCTAAATTCATCATTTGGCGTTTGTTGGTCTTCTTCATGCACTTCCTCACTTAAAGCATTTACTTGAGTTTTGGCTGGGTGAGTAAACCTCACCGCCCTCACATCTAGTCCATAAAATAGCTGTGACAATTGTGGTATCAGAGCTTTGGTTACGTGAACGATGGCTGGAGAACAGAACGAACCTTTGAAGAAACTCATAGCCAGTGAACGTATTGCTAGACTTAAGGAAATTGTGGGAACCGAAGTGGAAGATGGTGGTGATCCTCCTCTAGGAACTATTTCCAGTGACATTCAAACCCTAAAAAAAATAATGAGCAATTTACTTGAGGCCCATAAGACCCCGTCCCCAACACCTCCTGCCCCACCTAATGTATACCGTAGGGCAAATTCTACTACGGGTGGGAACTCAAATATAAGAACTTCAAACGAGACCCTTAACCCTACAATAGAGTACCTTCAAAACGAAATTTCCGTGTTAAGGAGAGCCATTGATACCGGTTCTCAAAGCCTAGAGAAAAGAGGAATTAAAGTCCCCACACCGAGATCCTATGAAGGAGAACGTAGTGCCCGGACCCTTGAGAATTTTCTGTGGGACATGGAGCAATACTTTAATGCCACCCGAGTAAGAGAGGAAGACAAGGTCGTGATCGCCTCTACGCACCTTAGTGGTGACGCTAAATTATGATGGAGAGCCCGAGTGTCCGATGATCGTGTTGCTGGCCGTCCCGTGATCAACATGTGGGAAGTACTAAAGAAAGAGTTGCGGAGTCAATTTGTGCCTTTGAACACCTCCTGGATGGCACGAGAAGCGTTGAAGAACCTGAGGCAAACTGGTTCTGTCCGTGAGTATGTTAAGTCATTTTCATCTTTGTTACTAGACATAAATGACATGACCGAAGAAGATAAATTGTTTAACTTTGTAACAGGCCTCAAACCATGGGCCCAAATTGAGATGCGGAGGCAACGAGTCCCTGACCTTGCCACCGCTATCGTTGTGGCTGACGGTTTGGTGGACCTAAAACCGAATGGGAATGGGGACAAGGGAAAACAGCCCGTTTCATTTAAAAAGAGAAAGAGGGAGTATAAGCCTAATTGGAACAAGAACAACAAAACTAAGCCTCCTCAAGCGGGGCCTTCCAAGGCCACGTTTAAGAAAAATGCACTGGTCCCTAAAAAGACAAAAACAGGGGTGACTTGCTTTATATGTGATGGACCTCATTATGCAAGAGAATGCCCAAAGAAACAACATTTAAATGCTTTAAGTGAGGAAGTGCAAGAAGAGGACCAACAAACGCCAAGTGATGAATTTAGGGCAACTTCCTTGAGGTTGCTCAATGCCATTAGTCATGACACACCTTCATTGGAGGGGTTGATGTATTTTCGTGTATGTGTGAATGGGATACCTATAGTTGCTATGGCTGATACTGGGGCTTCCCATAATTTTCTGAACTCGAAATCTGCCCAAAAATTAAAATTGAACCTAGTCCCTTCCGATACTGGATTGAAAGCTGTAAATTCTAGCGCAATAGAACTAAAGGTAGGGCCCCTAATGTAATGCTAAAAGTGGGAGATTGTGTGGGAAAGACGGACTTTACTGTAGTGGACATAGATGATTTCGAATTGATCCTAGGTAATGAATTTTTCCGGGCAGCCAAGGCCTCGGTTACCCCACACCTAGGAGGAATGATGATAAGTGACCCAACCAAACCTTGCTTTGTCAAGGCATGGTCCACTACCATGAAACCACCAGGACCCTTTCAGACCTTGTCCGCAATGCAACTTAAGAAAGGATTTAAGAAAGGACTCCCCACCTTTATGGCAACCTTAGTTGAGATCAAACCCGGGAAGGAGGTAGAAGTGCCTGACGTGATTGCGCATGTGCTAGACGAATTTAAGGGCGTGATGGCCCCTGAGTTGCCTAAGTGCTTACCTCCTAGGAGGGCCATTGACCATAAGATTGAGTTGATGCCGGGTAAGCGTCCCCCAGCGCGCGCCCCGTATCGGCTGGGCCCTGCGGAGCTTGCTAAGCTTCGTAGACAGCTTGGGGAGTTACTTGATGCAGGTTTTGTTCAGCCTTCGAAGGCACCATACGGCGCACCAGTGTTGTTCCAAAAGAAACAGGATAGATCCCTACGTATGTGCGTGGACTACCAAGCCCTGAACAAAGTGACCGTGAGAAACAACTGCCCGATTCCTCGTGTTGACGATTTATTTGACAGGCTATCCAAGGCCAAGTACTTTACAAAGCTCGACCTGCGCTCGGGCTATTGGCAGGTTCGAATCGCGGAAGGGGACGAGCCCAAGACCACTTGTGTAACTCGTTATGGTTCCTTTGAGTTTCGTGTAATGCCATTTGGGCTTACTAATGCCCCGGCTACCTTTTGTAATTTAATGAATGATGTCCTTTATGATTATCTTGATCGCTTTGTTGTTGTTTATTTGGATGATATTGTCGTGTATTCGAAAACGTTAGAAGAACATGTAAATCACTTAAGAAAAGTGTTAGAAAAGCTTAAGGAACATGAACTCTATGTGAAAAAGGAAAAATGTGAGTTTGCCCAAACCGAGATCATGTTCCTTGGGCACAAAATCAGCCAAGGGCATGTAAAGATGGATGAGGCCAAGGTTAAGGCAATCTTGGATTGGCCCGCACCCAAAAATGTATCAGAGTTGAGATCATTTTTAGGATTAGCCAATTATTATAGAAAATTTATCCTTGGCTATTCTAAAAAGGTCTCGCCATTAACGGATTTGTTGAAGAAGGATAACGTGTGGTCGTGGTCCGAACCTTGCCAAGAAGCCTTTAGAGCCCTTAAGAGCGCAATGTCAACGGAACCGGTCTTGAAGTTGCCGTGCTTTAACAGGCGCTTTGAGCTTCACACGGATGCGTCGGGTCGCGCCATTGGTGGAGTGCTTGTCCAAGATGGGCATCCGGTTGCCTTTGAGAGTAGGAAGCTAAAAGAACATGAGGAACGATATTCCACACATGAAAAAGAAATGCTTGATGTAATACATTGTTTACGTGTATGGAGACACTACCTTTTGGGAGTGAAATTTGTAGTTCGCACCGATAATATTGCGAACACCTGTTTCAAGTCACAAAAGAAGTTGTCTTCTAAACAAGCCCGTTGGCAAGAGTTTGTAGAGGAATATGATTTTGTATGGGAACATAAGCAGGGAAGGCACACTGTAGTTCCGGATGCCCTAAGTCACAAGACCCTAGAGCTTGTCGCAGCCTTGTCATGAGTTTGGACGGACTTCACTGGACGTGTCAAGGGGGCAGCCCGATCCGACCCTATGTACGAAAGATTAAAACAGCAGATATTAAGTGGTGAATTGCGCAGGTACTGGATTGATGATGTCTTGATCTTTGCGCAGGGAGCCCGTTTATATGTTCCTGCAGGTAAAATTCGGGGGGAGCTACTAAGGGAATGTCATGATGCAAAGTGGGCCGGACACCCGGGACGTGAAAGGACCCAACCTTGCCAGAACACAGCTATTATTGGCCCAAGATGGGGTAAGAGATTGAAGCCTAAGTCATGTCTTGTTTGCCAACAAGACAAGCTTGAGCGGAGGAAGGAAGCGGACTCCTACAACCACTACCGGTACCGGACAAGCCATGGAAGTCTTTGTCAATGGATTTTATTTCTGGTTTTCCTTGTGTTGAAGGACAAAAATCTGTAATGGTTGTAGTAGATAGGTTTTCTAAGTATGCTATTTTTATGGCAGCCCCTAACGCTTGTCCGGCGGACCAAGCTGCCCAACTTTTTTTGAAAAACGTGGTCAAAAATTTCGGTCTACCTGAGGACATTGTAAGCGACCGAGATTCTAGATTCACAGGTCGGTTTTGGACAGCGTTGTTTAACTTGATGGGGTCTCAATTAAAATTTTCTACGGCTAACCCTCCTCAAACGGATGGGCAAACGGAAAGGGTAAATGCCTTGTTGGAGGAATACCTAAGGCATTATGTGACCGCATCCCAAAGAAATTGGGTGGAGCTCATGGACACTGCTCAATTTTGTTATAACTTGCATAAGAGTAGTGCCACGGGCTTCAGTCCATTTGAGTTAGCCATGGGATGGCAGCCTCTCACCCCACACGAAATTGTGAAACAAAGTGGGGGAAAGTGCCCAGCCGCACAACGTTTTGCATTGGACAAACAAGAGCTCCTTGACATGGCAAAGGACAGCCTTGACAAGGCAGCTAGACGTATGAAAAAGTATGCGGACAAAAACAGGAGACCCTTAGAATTTAATGTAGGGGATAAAGTAATGCTTAAATTAACGCCCCAAATATGGAAAAAGATAAATAGCAAAACAGTACATCGTAGCTTAGTGCCTAAATATGATGGACCCTTTGAAGTTATCAAAAAGGTTGGACCCGTTGCTTACCGTTTGGATTTACCACAGAGGCTAAAGGTTCACCCAACTTTTCATGCAAGTTTTCTTAAACCTCATATTGAGGACCAAGCGGGTGCACACTTGAAGCAAAGAAGGGCGCCGCCCACCATTCGAAAGCAATTTTCCAAGGAAGTGGAAAAGGTCCTTGACCATCGGGTGTTTGGTCAAAGTAAAAAGAACAGGAGACGAGACTTCCTAGTTCTTTGGAAAGGCACTCCTTTGACGGAGGCTACGTGGGAGCGAGACGTGACTTTGTGGCAATTTGAGGACAAAGTTGCGGAGTACCTTAATTCCCTTCCAAGGACGTCAAGTCTTTCGGGTGGGGGAGGTTTGTAAGACCCGTGACACTCCGGACCGTTGGCATCATGTGAACAAGGTGCGCACTCAGTTAAGGGTGCATTAGGCCTCCACGGACCTAGGCCTAAGTGATGGACAAAGTGGGAACCGAGACAGACGCGGACCCAAGATAGTGTCATGACAAGGGCCTGACACGGCCCAGGACAGTGTCATGACAAGGGTCAGGCACGGCCCAGGACAGTGTCAGGACAAGGGCCAGGCACGGCCCAGGACAGTGTCAGGACAAGGGCCTGGCACGGGCCAGGACAGTGTCAGGACAAGGGCCTGGCACGGCCCAGGACAGTGTCACGACAAGGGCCTTGCTCGGCCCCAGGCAGTGTCATGACATGGGCCTGGCACGGCCCAGATTGTGTCACGACAAGGCCCAGGGCACGGCACTGGGCCGGCCCAAGGGCACGAATGGGTAGCGATAGGCACGGGCCCAGTGCAGGGCACTGGCCCAGCCCGGGAACGCGTAGGCCCAATAAGGCCCAACTAAGCCCGACCTTGAAAGATGGAAAAAGGAGCACGTGATACATGTGGGAGACGGTTACCAAAGGAAAAGAAGTGGGAATGACCTTTGACCAGTTCAAACAAGGAAAAGAGCGGGAAAAAGAAAGAGTGGGCTTGAAGATGGGAGTAACCGCCGGTTTAAAAGTGGCGTCCAAATTAAAGAGCATGTGCATTGACCAAGCTTGACCCTTAACCGCCAGCCATCCATGGAGGACGTGGGACACGGCTTGAAGAAAAGAGGGAAAAAAGGCGGGAACGGTTAACCCATGACCTTGGAGTTGTCAAGGTCTATAAATATGTGTGAATTGTATTCATTTGTGTATCTTGTAATCTCATAAATTAATTAATGAAAATAGCCTTTAATTCGTGTGAAAAATTGTCCCTTATATTTCCTTTTTGAGTTCTCTTGTGTTCATTTCATTTTACTTGAATTTTGGCTGGGTGAGTCAACCTCACCGCCCTCACGTCTAGTCCATAAAAAAGCTGTGACAATTGTGGTCTCAGAGCTTTGGTTACAATAACGATGGCTGGAGAGCAGAACAAACCTTTAAAGAAACTCAAGGCTAGTGAACGTATTGCTAGACTTGAGGAAATTGTGGGAACCGAAGTGGAAGATGGTGGTGATCCTCCTCCAGGAACTATTTTCGGTAATATCAAAATGCTTTCCAATGACATTCAAACCCTAAAAGAAATAATGAGCAATTTACTTGAAGCCCATAGGACCCCGTCCCCAACACCTCCTACCCCACCTAATGTATGCCGCAAGGCAAATTCTACTACGGGTGGGAACCCAAATATAAGAACTTCAAACGAGACCCTTAATCCTACCATAGAGTCCCTTCAAAACGAAATTTCCGTGTTAAGGAAAGCCATTGATACCGGTTCTCAAAGCCTAGAGAAAAGAAGAATTAAAGTCCCCACACCGAGATCCTATGAAGGAGAACGTAGTGCCCGGACTTGAGAATTTTTCTGTGGGACATGGAGCAGTACTTTAATGCTACCCGAGTAAGAGAGGAAGACAAGGTCGTGATTGCCTCTATGCACCTTAGTGGTGACGCTAAATTATGGTGGAGAGCCCGAGTGTCCGATGATCGTGCTCCTGGCCGTCCCGTGATCAACATGTGGGAGGTACTAAAGAAAGAGTTACGGAGTCAATTTGTACCTTTGAACACCTCCTGGATGGCACGAGAGGCGTTGAAGAACCTGAGGCAAACCGGTTCTGTCCATGAGTATGTGTGGTATCAGAGCCAGGTTTCCTGTGATTAATTTAGGAAATTAAGGTCCGAAGTGTCATGGGTCTTACACCTATCCACGTCACAGTCAAAGAACACAAAGAACAAAACACAAACAACATGAACACTTACAACTCCCAGGATGTATTCAGTTTGCAAGGATTCTACATTCCAAGTTTTATATATGGAAAGTAGAAAACTGGACAAAACTTGAAAATTTTAGAAAGCATAGGAAAACAGCCCTTTAATTACAAATGAACTCCTGGAAAACAAGGGAAAGGTGTTTTACAATTTTTAATACATAGGGGTGAAAACTAGAAGCCCGATTTTTCTTGGAAAATTCGGAGAACCTGGCCCCCCCGAACACCCTTTCTCGAAAATAAAGCTTGCCAGAAAGTACATGCATTCATTCTCAGAAGTATTCTACTAAGGACTTTAGACAGAGTAACATAATAGTACCCACATCTTGATCCATTTGTATGTTAGCATCATCCAATGTTTTATCCATGTCGTTCACCAGTGCATGCTTCTTACGCCCATAATAGTCCCAAATGCGTACCTGTAACAAGATGGAGGGTAAAGGTTAAAGTAACCAAGGTGAATGCTATAATTCATTGCACAGCCCGTGCTATCAATTTTCATATATGTGCGAAAGTGTCCTGAAAGTAAAGCTCTTAACTATTCACAGGACAAACAACTAATAGTATTACTTGTGATGAATCAAGATTAAAAATCTCACAAGCTCTTTTGTGTAGCTCCCTGATGGTTTCCTGTGCAATTTTATGAAAAAAATAAGCATTAACTGTAGGCCTCAATTAGATGAAACCAGAACGAACAAACATTCAATCTAAGGTGTACCTTTTTGCTTATTCTTATGGTAGAGTGGTCACCCTTGGGCATCAGAAGTAGCTGAAGGCGCAGTGGATAAACCTCTACTGCCAGTTCCATTTGACTTAGACCAGAATTTATTACTTTGCGAGGTAATGTTGGCCCCCCTCCATACCTATAACCAACAGAAAATTGAATTCTCAGAGCTACCTGACAACATGATCATCATAATCCAGTGCCTCTCCAATAAGAAAACTTTTCAGTGACAACCACTAGCCAAGTGTCAGTAAAATGGCTCAAGAATCTGAGCATCAAACACCGAGTGATCTTGCATCGTAGCCACGTTTTTTTCCTTTTTTATTAAAGAGTTAGTATAAGAAAAGATTGTGTCAATACATTTTGCTGAATCATATAGCTCATTTGGACTGTATAAAAAAATACAATCACATAATATAAGAAAGCACCAACTTTAAGCGTTTTAGGCTTCCAACAATAGGGGAAGCACTGTTCAGGAGCATAAGGTCAAAGGAAATACAGAAATAGTAGGTTCTTGTGGTCCAAAATTGAGTTGCATGTCTGCCACCAACTGCTCCAGCCAAAATCAATGTTTGTTCTGTGTTTAGACGAGTCCCAACTTGTTAAGGCTCCATTTGTTCTAACGAAAGTGTTTTGCAACTAAATCTTTTCCATGTAGAATATTTCTTGAGGGGATTTTAGGTATTATTAGCCATCTTCCAATTATTCAATATCTAACCATAAGATAAAGAAATATCTAATTTTCCAACTAGAAAGATATCTGATGGAGATGTAAATTCAGTGAAGAAAGGTATGGAAACACAGAAGAAGAAAGTGATGAGAGTTCTATCAATGAAGAAGGAATAGAAACCTAATTCAACATCCTGAAGCTATTCTATTCTGAATAAACTATCACGTTCATTACTTCACATATCTCAACAACATTTCATTGTTTTTAAAGATACATTCTTAAAGATCTCAAGAACAAATTATTCTCGCCAATAGGGCACTGACAAAGAGGCTGAACATGAAGCATGTTTCTGAGAAAATAAATGATGTCAGCTTATTGCAAGAACCCCCATCACAATCACTAACAACTATCTTTCCCACAAAAGAAAGATGGTCTTGTCAAGGTTAGTTCACTAGGATTACAGCAAACTTACCAGGAGTACAGCTGATCCCAAACTTGGTGCGGAAGTAATATGTAGTCACGTCCTTCTACCAGAGTATCATGAAGCTCAGCTGTATTAGGGTCTTCAAACTCAGTGTCATCTATCAGATCCCTATTATCAATACCTGAAGGCCTCTTCAAGGCATTAAAACCAGTAGAGTCTGCATCATACAAGGAGGACCCATCATTGGCAATATTTGCTTGGTCATGGTTGACATAATCAAGCCAATCTTGCCACCACCTGTTACCAGAAAAAGCACAAGAAATTTATTAATATTTGATTAAAATAAAATCGATGAGGACTGAGAAACACAAAATATCCAGTTAATATCTCACTGAAACACAAATATCTTTTAGAATTTTGTTCTGCAGATATGGTAAATGGTGATGGCTCTTAAGCCTAACTCTTATTTCTAAAGAAATAACTGGGGCAGAGAGGGATCCTATAAAGTCCAAGCTTTTACCTCCACTTTCACATGTGGTGCTCCAGAAATAAAGGTTTTCAGTTTATATTAGGACAGAGGGTTCCCCTTCTTAAACATTTACAAACTTTGACGAGAGATGATGAGAGGGATATGAAGAATCCTCCTCAATATTAATATTCCTATTATAGTACTGTTCCCATGCTGTGAGTATAGATTGAATGCTGCATGGGCTTATACTCGTAATCCTTCCTGGCTGTTACGATCAGTCAGCCTCATCGGATACAGCAATCCATACTGGAAGGCCCAAGCTTCCCCGCCACTAAAGTTCAGGCTTTTATTTGATCAGAAACTCTTAACAGCACTCAGAATTGTCATAAGTGCGGAGGCGATACAAAGCATAAAATCCACACTGAGAGGTCCAAGCTTCCCCACTTCTAAAGTTTAGGCTTTTCTTTGATTAGCAACTCTTAACAGCACCCAGAATTTGTCAAAAGTGTGGAGGCAATACAAAGTATAGCATTCTAATGCCTTTGTCATGTGCTTGAGTGCTGAGACAAATGACCACCAAAAATCATCATCGCCTCATTTTCTGACATGAGACAAATTCAATTAAATTTCAAGGAGATAAGAGACTGCCCACAATGTGCATGAGAACAGAAAATCCATCTATATGAATCATCCCATTGTTGTTTTCAACATTACAAACAACTTGGTAACTTAAGTTGGCGCATTACCAGAAGGGAGCAGACATGTCCAAGGATTTCTTCTGTCATTTATTGAGCTACTAAAAGGCATCCAATAGCTAAGGTAATTGTACCATGGACGATCATTGCTCGTAGTAAACGGGTTATACTGCATAGGTGTAAGAAAAATTAAAAAATGCAAACAAAAAGGATGCTAAAACTCAAGGAGTATTAAGAAACGACACCAAAAGACAATTTCCTGGACACGCAAAAATGAAGGTAGAAAAGATTCCAAATATATGGAGGTTGAGGAAGACAAATAGTGAAAGAAATTGACAATGGAAAAGCTAGGGGCAAGGATATATGAGACAATAAAGTTTTTAAATGCCCTCTGAAACATACAAAACCTTTTTTTCCATAAAGGCAAGCAAACTACCCATTTTATTTCTAGAATGACTAACCAATGACATGCTTGGTTAGAGAACATTTTGCTAGCTGGTCAACCTATAACATGTATTGTCACTCCGTGGAATGTATTTTTCCTTAGCCATATCAGTGGGCTTTGGCTGGTTCCTTCTAGGGGTTACAGTAACATACACTTCTATTATTGCTTCTGCGTTTCTCTAATATCTGTTTACCAGAGTTCACATAATTTCTTCCTTTGTCAATTTCTCCATCCGAACTCAGAGAAAGCAAAGGAAAATTGCACACTCTCCAGCTCAACAACCAGAAAAGCTGGTGCTAATGAGATTAACAATAGCATTAACAGGTAATGCCTTCACCATGAAATCTTAGCCACCCAGCAATGAAAGTGAATAAAAGGTGGGTCCATGATGATATCAAGAATGATGTACTGTCTAATCTCAGTTAAGACCTTGCCAATATGAGTGCTGCATGTTAGCAATGAATAGGACTTGACAACTTGAGCTAATCTACCATGTAGATTATGAGAGCTATGAGAAAAGTATTTCAAGAGGCTTGTAACTGTAAAGTCACGAGAAATATCAGTAAGCATGTCAGCTTCATGACAAGGTGACTCAAAGCATATGCTTCATTTACTTGTGCTCCAAGATTGCCTCACCAAACTTGGATATGAGTTTGTATCAGACCAACCTTAGATACATGAGTAGGTGCTTGTTCAAGCAAAGCCCACAACTTTTAGCTAGCTAATCAGGACAGGAGTTACATGCTTATGCAGCACTTAGAAGCAGTTACATGTTCCAAGAGATTCACTGCAAACAATAGCCTTGCATTGAGCAACTGCAACTCACTTACCAATCATGACCAGTCGCCAGATTTTCAATTTAAACATCAGCTCATAAGTACATGTTTGGAGCAAAAAGCAAGAATTGGATCATCAATGTGCTAGCTGCGAAATGAACAACCAGCACATTTGATATTTCACGTCATCACTTGAACTGGGTTTCTGTAACTTTTAGGCAATTGGCCAGGCAATTAACCTGCCACAGCAAGTTGCATTGACAATCAAGCAAAGTATAACTGTGGCCTAACAGCATTCAGTTCTGACTTTCACTGATATGTATCACTTCTTTCTTTACAAGTTACGTAACTCATAAATCAAGCAAAATTACAGCCACATTAAAGGTTAACTCAGTTGACCAAAAGGTTAAGCCAATTCTAAATGAAGATGCATTAGACCAACTAGGAAGGAGTTGGACTACAGCTCCTCAAACTAGATAATGGGAGCAGCTACCTATATTTCCTTCCAGACAAGACCATGATAAGATTTCTAGCTCAAACTTGCACTTGTGTCACTTCTTTGGTCTCAGAGGCTATCATGATTGACGCGACTCTCGGAATCACTAGTACAGCATGCTAGAACCTATATTTCAGTGGAAAGCCATATCCTGTAGAGTTTTGGTGCTTTCTCCTCATTCGGAGTGTCTTGGTGGAGTGAAAGAGCAGAATTTGTAATGGAGGCTGGTGTTGAACCGATATGGCCTCACTGCTTCTCTGTGAGTTAGTGCTAATAAATCTTTGATGCTTATGCTACAAGGGAAGCCTATGCTCCGTAAGTCAATTCAATCCTCTTCTTAAGAAAATCTCTCTCTAAAATACAGAAGGCTATAGTCAGTTCTACCACTGGAAGTCATCCTCATGCCATGGAATTCAGAGTATAAACAAACAGAAATACCCTCCAAGCTCACTGTCATCAGAAGATCATGAATCACCCAATCCGTTTCGGCAGTGAGACTACTCTACCTTTCATGTATGAGATCATAATTGTTCCCAAAATTAACTTAAGAAACAAATTGAAAGCCACATCTTCATGATGAATCTTTAGACTGCCACCAACAGAGAAAAACAGCATCTCACCTCAATTTTATTGATTCATTAAAATTTTCAAAGCACAATGACATGTACACTAATGAAATCCTTAGCTATGCACACTAACTTATGTGGCACCAAATGCAACCATTAAATTATTACTACCTCACATATTCTCCCTGATCAATAAATGACACTTAAGCTAGCGTCATACTAAAGGGTTGTTTGTTCACCAAGAAGTAACCCACGAGTTTGGAATTCATGGGAAGTTGGAATTTTTCCTCTTGTTTGGTTACTAGGAAATTGGTAGAACATTTTGTTACACAAGAATTAACTTACCTAGAAGGAGTTAGGTAAGTTCTTATTCATGAGATGTTCTATTTCCCATCCTGACAACCAAACACAAATACCTACTTCCTGTGAAGTTGAAACATGAATAGAATTCTTGGGAAATATAACTTCTCATAGGAATTTAATTCATGTGTTAACCAAACAAGGCCTAAGAATGTTCCTTAGGATATCAATCATTTTCCATTTTACAAAATGCTAATCACCACAGACAATGAAAATACAGCTAGTTTACAAAAATTATTAGTTACAATTTCCAGACAGCAATGTCAAAATTTCAATAGTAGAAAAGCTTACTCCTCTCCTTTATTCTTCTAAATTTGGTTAGCATTATGTAGCAGCGACCAAATGTATCCATCAAACCACCAATTCTTACAGTTTAGGGTTAATTGACAGCATTATAAGTGCGAAGCTAGCGCAGCTAACAACGTGAACTCAAAGTTGAATTCATATTTCAATCTCTCTCAATCCTTTGGGGAAAGGTTCTATTGGCACTCCTACCCAACAACTAACAAGCGCACGTTAGCAAACGGATAGCATAAATCCTGGAGTACAGCCGCCGGTAATACTATTGCACCTAAGCAGCAGTGAAATCGTCTCACAATGGTATTTCTCCACGCCGTGGTACCAAAGTTTTGTAAGACCCTTCCAATTGCTCTTTTAGTTGCTGTGTTTGAATATTAGCCGTTCTTATTAGACATTTTTCTAACAACACCGACCAGAGAAATCCATGAAAGTACATTGTAATTTGATCCATACAAACGACTATTTCGTACAATTTAGGGTTAATTAACAGGCACAACAAATGCGAAGTTACCCCAGCTAAAGTTGAATACATTTTCCTCAACAACAACAACCCCCCATTGCCTCAAACACGCTCCCACCACCAAGGCATGGTCTAAAGAGGGTAAGATGTACACAATCTTATGCTTATAAGGAACGATGTTTATGAAATCCAAAGGAAAAAAAATCAAAAATAGCAGTGATACAAACTAAAATATAGTGGTTCAATGAGTGATAGTATAGGTATTAATAAATAGATTAAGTCCTTTATTACCAACTATACCCCTCTCGTAACTGTATAAATAAAACCTTCAATGTAGAGGAGGAATATAGATGAAATCGTTTGAGTCTCTCTCCCTCCTCAATCTCTCTCTAGTCTCTCTCCCCCTACCTTCCCTTATATAGCTTATACTTGTAAAGCTTTCTATACTCTACAAATTATACGGATTATATACGAAAATACTACTTCCGTTGAGATTGTTGATTTATCGATTCGCTGATTTCTGTGTGGATCAATATGGTTCATATCAAGCAGGAATGCAACAAGAAAGCAGCTGAATACATAATCCTCATTGTAACAAAAATATGGTAACCCTAACAATAAAACAAAGGGAATCAGACAGAAAGGAGAAACCTTTGGGTGATGAGATAGAAAGTATCGCCTTCTTTGCTCTGAGATTCAGCGGCGAGCGAGATATCGCGTATCATCAGCCTCTCTTCTTCACGCGTTAGCGTTGGGCAACTTCGGATCAGAGTCTCCGCCATCTCTCTCTCTCTCTCTCTACTCTGTTGTTGTTCACGCCGGAGGTTGAGGGAGAGGAACTGGGAATGGTCTTGAAATAGTCGGTCACCGGAGCCTGCTCGGTGCTCAGCAACGACGCATTTGAATACCATCAGAGTATAATTGGTTAGTGTAACTTGGACTTTGTTCAGTTTTTTAACAATTTAAAGTTACACAAAGATTATATTTGATCATGGAGTTTGTGTTTGATTAATAGAAAAGACTTTTTTATATTTTTTATAGTTTAAATAGAAAGATAAAAAGGTATTTTATAACTAAAAGAGTAGGGATGTCACTGGAGCGGGTAAAACTTGTTATCCGCCGATACCCGCCTTATTCGGGATGAATATATGTATAAGTGAGACAGGTAGCAGGTACGAGTTGGGTGTACCCGCCACGGGTATGGGGCGGGTACAAGTATAGTGTTGTACCTGCCCCGCCCCACTCCATGCCTACCTTGTCTTGCGTTGCTGGCCTTATGCCCACCAATACCCACTCCATTTTATATCTAATTAACTTTTAAATTAATATGCTTCAATTTAATTACCTAAATTATTATTTATGCTATAAAAATATAATTGAATTTTTAAACATGATGTTAAATAATTAATATGGGTGGGTATAGGGCGGGTAATGGATATTTGTTAGATACGCGCGGGTATGGTTTGTATCCACCAGCGCGGATATGATATGAATATCCACTTCCTAACTAGACTTGGCAATCGGATCAGGTTGGGTTCAGGTCACGTCAGTTCTATCTCGGGTCGGGTCAAAATCGGGTTGCGCCAAGCACGGTCTAGGTTATCCTAGGGTTCGGGTCAGTCTTAGGTTTGGTCAACATCAGGTCGGCTCAACCTCGGGTCGGATCATCCTTGGGTCGGGTCAAATTCAAGTTGATCTATTAGATTATTTTGATAATATGTTTATTTGACCTTAAAAATTATAACTAAAACTACAAAATAAATTACTATAATTAGCCTAATATTTAAATTGTATGACAAGTTGGATTTCTAATTGGGGGCATTTTGAGTTATAGGATAGGTTTGGCTTGGGTCTCAAGTCATTATGTTAGGGTCAAACTTGGGCCGCGTCTAATTTGGGTCAGATCATTTCTGGTTACGAGTCAACTTGGTCGAGTCAAGTTTAGGTTGGGTCAAATTTGGGTCGGTTAATTTTTGGGTTCGTGTCCTAGTAAATTTAAAATTTTCGGGTTAGGGTTGGATCGGGTAGTGGTCAAATGGGTCGAGTCATCAGGTTGGGTCACATTTTGCCAGCTCTATTCATATCCATAGTGGGTAATGGGATGGGTATGGGTACGGAGGAGGCACCCCTTTACTCGCACCACCCCATTGTCATCTCTACTAAGTAGAAAATGATGCAAAATTGTATGTTTTTCACATCTTACTTCTAAAAGATGTTTTAAATTTGTGTTTGATTGACATGAAAGATCTTTTTACATCTTTTTTACAGCTTAAATGGAAAGATAAAAAATTTATTTTATAACTAAGCAAAAAAAGATGCAAAATTGAATTTTTTTCACAGCTTATTTCAGAAAAATGCTTCAAAAAGACTATACAACGACAACAACAGTCCTAGTGCCATGAAGGCTCCCGCAAAAGCAGGGTCAGGGGGGTGGATGTACGCAGCCTTCCCCCTTTAGGGTGCTACCTTGCAGAGAGGCTGTTTGCGAGGACCCCCAACCTGAAGAGCATGTCGTCCTAGAAGCATATGGCCTCAAAAGATTTCTTGTTCACATTAAATTTTCACTGCTATAACCTACTTTTACTTGTTATTACACCCCCCCCCCCCCCCCCCCCAAATTACCACCACCCATTTGACACTCATGCATCGCTACACTTCCCACTCTCCACTATCATGACCAACTATTATAATGATCTATCATACCTACTATTATTAATTATTTATATTATTAAGCTAGTTTTTTATTATAATAGTTAAATTCCTTTTTTTAAACCGGAACACTATATTTTATAAAAACTATCTTTCAGCACTGCACAGCCAAATATTTTACTGTAAAAAGATACAGAACTTAAATGAACATATCTTATTGAAACAAATAAGTTAAAAAAAGATAAACTAAAATAAGTTGAACCAAACGCACCATAAGAAGACTATATTAGTATTAAATATTCACTACCATGACCTGTTTTTACTTTTATCACCACCCGCACCTATTGTCGTCCCTTTCTCATGTGTCAGTACACTTACTACCCTCTCCACTACTATACCAACCATCATCATAATTCTTTCCTACATGCTATAATTAGTTAATTTTTATTATTAAGTTATTTTTTTGTGATTGTATAATAGATAAGTTCCTTCTTAAACTTGTGCCAAAGTACTTTATAATATAAAAAAATCTTTATGTACTGCATAACTAAACAATTCATTATAACAAGATGCATATTTTATTGAAACATATAAATTCAAATAAGTTGAACTAAACACATAGGTAGTAGGTAAAACATTTTATGTATGTATAAGGTTTTGGGTTTGAGCTCATCTTATGTGTTGATGGCCCGTACTAAGAGCAAAAACTATACTCACGGCCACTATAAAATTTTATTGAATATTAGCATTTACGTATATTGCGGAAAATTCGTAATTTCTTTTATAAAATAAAGAAAATACTAGGTGGAGTATCTGTAGATGGCTTTATCTAGTAGGTTGCATACAATACTACAAAGGGACCTTAGGGGTTTTTTTTTTTTTTTTTTCCTGATTGAAAAGGAGATAATATCAAACGAGAAAAAATGTACAAAAGGTTAATGACTAGATATTCTTAAAATTACATAATGCAACGATGAAAATCATAAACTAACAACATAAAGCCCTCAAATTCTTTTGCAAGTCAACTAAGGCTATGTTCGCAAAGCCTTCAAAGCTTTTTGTCCAAATAGTTGCTAAAAATGCCACATTCTCTCCTAAGAAATTAGCTGGTATATGCGGATCTTTAAAGATCTTGGCATTCCTTTCAAGCCAATTACACAAGAGAATCGCAATCTTAGCTGTGGAGAATAACATTAACACGTCTTTCTTCTTTCCTATGCCATGAAACTTCATTAGTAGGACATCCTCAACCGACCTTGGGCTAACCCACATCCGGTCAAAAGTACACAAAAGTTTGCACCATAAATCCCATGTCATAACGAAATGCAAAATTAAATGGCCAGGAGACTCCCCACTTTGGAAGCACATAACACATATTTCTGGAAACAACGCCTTAAAAGATCTCCGTTTCTGCAGGCAATCTTGAACACTAAACTTGTTAAGAAGTAAAGTCCCCATCCACATTTATCCTCCCTTGCCGACAATGACCAACTAAAATATGTCATTTGATACCTTCTCTATATGTATGGGAAATTTGGAAATCCTCAAAAGTATCAAACGTTTCTCAGATATCTGTTATGACCATATAAACATGTCACGAACATTCATACTCCTTTAATAATAATCAAGTTATTACCTTTAATATGAGTACACTTTAACCCCAAAGTGATACAATGTTGAATATCATTCCTAACTGTCGTGGCTTCTTCCACCAAAACTAAAGCATTTCTCAACCCTTAACAAACTAGGTTATTCAAGTTATATAACCCTTATCACTGAGCTTTGCTGAGAAACGCTAGTTAACAACTTTTATTTTTTTGAAGCTCAAGACAACCCATTTTTTTGATTTTGCAAGTTTTGTCCTATGCAATTTGATGCAGCTCGAGTTTTAGACTTATTAAATACCTTGCCAATTGACTTGACAAGAAAGGTGATTGGCGATCACGAGGAGTTGATAAACTGTTGTGATTAATCAACATTACTACATAGCATGAGACAAAATAGATTTGATCAAAACAACATGACCAGCCTTAGAAACTAAGCTAGCTTATAATAAACTTTATATCAAATGGCAAGGAACTCATTTATATCTAGATGTCCACTTGCCGTTGGGCAACTCAGGTATTTACCAAAGCATAAAGCATTATTAACTCCAAATAAGCGACTAATTCACATTCTCATACGAAATTGTAAACAGTAATGGTCCAACAAAGCTTTCAGTTCTTCACATGCCTCTATGGAAAACAAAAGGTCGGTATGATCAGCAACAATCTTTTCTTGAATTCACTTTGCAAGGAAGTCAATACAAAGAATAAATAAGTACAGAAAAAGAGGATTGCCTTGTCTTAGCCCTGTTGAGGGTTTGAAGAGGCTTGTTGGGAGCTCATTAATTAGCAGAGTAAGAGATAGTAGTAACACATTGCATAATTCGATCATTCCGTTTGGGACACGTTGGCCTCTTTGAACTTCCTGAGAGAAGTCTCATTCCATTTGATTATATGCTTTTCCCATATCCAACTTAAGTGCTACTTAACTTTTTTTGCCTTTAATTTGTCTAACGAAGGAGATCATAATCTCATAAAAAATTAAGTATATCATCACGAATATGTTTCCCTGGGGCAAATGCACCTCAAAAATGGTGAACTAATGAGCTTACTATGGGACATAATCCATTAGCTAATACTTTAGTGATAATTTCATATATCGTGTTACATACTTATATACCTAAGAGAGTACCAATACGCAAGCACCAGATCCCATTAGAACTTCGAAGTTAAGTGTGTTTGGGCGAGAGTAGTACCAAGATGGGTGACCTCCTGGGAAGTCCTCATTTTGCACTCTTCAGGTTGGAGATTCTCGAAAACAGCCTCTCTTCACATCCACACCCCCCGACCCTGCTTAGACGGGAGGCCTTGGGGCACTGAGAATGTTGCTTTTTTATGTTACATACTTATAATTCAAAAATGATTTGGATGGTGTTGGAAAAATTAGATATTTTGTTGATTTAAAAATTAGTCATATTATTTTTTTAAGTGAAAATAATTTTTCAGAAAAAAAGGATTTACAAAAATATTTTTTAACACTCAATACAGTCAAAAGCATTCAAGTGTTGATGTTAGCCTCCTGCGTTTCAAGCCGTTGCATGTATGGGTTTTCAATTCTCTATATCAACTGAACGTTTGGAGATCTTTTATTACTGCACTAATAGAGGTCCGACAAATTGTTTTTACTAATTTTATACTATATTTCTTGTTGTTATTATCATGTATACTATGTTGTTCATTTTTAATTGATAAAATGGTATTAATTTTATGATGTATTTTTCATGTTATTAATATCTTATTTTATAATTATTACAAATATTTTTAACATATGGTTCATATTCAACAAGCTTAAAAAAAAGAGTTATGAAAGTACGATTTAAGATTCCCTGATATTGCTATTCAAATAATTCAAAAGCTTAATTGTATCCCAAGGATATGTTTGCCTTAACCCGTAAGCAAACTTAGTGTGGGGCCGAATAATACCTTTGAGAAAGTATTTATTCATGCCATAAAGTCTTGGGAAATTTACTAACGAGGAACCCAGTTTGATCTCTTCATTCTCACGACTTGTATGTGGGATTCTAATTACTAGGATCACATGTGGAGTCTCAACACTCCCTCTCACATGTGAGTTTATGACAAATGCAACACTCGCCTTCTCCGATCCAATTGGATACAACATTCACTGGAGAGGCATTCGACGTAAGAAATTCAAATACACCCTTTTTTCGAGGACATAATGCCAACAAACAAAAGCTCGGGATCATCCACCTGCTCTGATGCCATGTTAAATTTCACCAGGCTTTTTTAGGTCCGACCCACAACGTTGGAACATATGAGGTCCAATATTTAATATTTGGATGGTTTTTGGTTACAAACAAGTACACCAACTTGTTCGACAATAGTCATAAATATATAATATGTTTATAGTTACACAAAAACAATTCTCAATTAACATGACTGGATACAAATCAAATTATCTCATTCCAACATAGGCTACAACAACATATATGTAGTAGCAGCTGTATACAACTAGAATAACCTATATAACTCGAGATAAGTATACAACCATGTTAAGCATGATGGAAAGGGGTTGATTAACTCAAATCCAAATTTAACTCAATTACTCAAACATGTTATGCGTGTCACCCAACTTGAAAATCCCAACTCAAACCTGCTTTCTTCATTTTATGCATGTCAAATCCTTGTGTCGTGCGAAATTTTATCAGCTCTACCCTAACTCACTATAAAAAAAACCCACTATACACATTAAGAAAAGGAAATTTATCACATATGTCAGACATTTCAAGATTTGAGCATTTATTATCTAAAGAAGCTATTTTGAGTTCATGTAGTGGATAAGATCCCAACCCCCTGATCTAGAAGTCTTAAGTTCAAAACTCGTCCATTATTTTGGTGCCCCTATTTAGAAAAAAAGTGCCCCTACCAATGGGGGAAAAAAAATTACTATCTAAGTATCTAACATTTTAATATATATAATGACAACACCTTTAAGTTCAAATTTTCATCCGTTCGGTAAAATATAGTGAATTCATATTTGCATCCAAAATATATTTCATGAAAAGGCTGATATGACATAATTTTAGCTATCTACATGTGTCATGTCAACTTTTTGGACAAAATTTACCAAATTACAACGAAGAATATATTGAATTAGGGTGAAAAATACTAAAAGATTACTTCCCGTCTCCTTATAATTCAAGGATACACAGGTATGAATGTATAAAATAGATCTTGTTTGAGGGCGTATGGCTCTTATGGGATTCAACGCAATGTGAGGTCGATATTTTGTATTGTGATCATCGTATAGCTCACACCACTATGCTTGACAAAACTAGTTCAAAACGAGGAGTAATTTCCTTTGTCTATGCACCCGCTAAAGAAAATGAAAAAGAATCTTTCTGGAACATGCTTTCAAGCCTAGACCACTTGAATAAGTATCCATGGTGTTTGATTGGTGATTTTAATGAGCTTAAAGCGCCAGCTGATAAACAAGGAGGCCTTCCGGCTAGTGCCAAAAGATTTGTACATTTAAATAACCTTTGTTCATACTTTGCCCTTAATGACATCCCGTGGACAAGACAAAAGTTCACCTAGGCAAGGACAATAAATGGGATGTTCATCTAGGAGAAACTGGACCGGGCTTTGGGCAACCAAGCCTGGAACCAGATCTTCCATGATTCTTTTGTATAAAATGGATTTGGCCCTGTTTCAGACCACTCCCCATTGCTACTATGTACTGAGGAGAAGGGACTAACCAAAGCCACCTTGTTTCGTTTCCAGGCGGGATGGGCAAAATTCAAATCAACTGAAAATATTATTAGAAAAGCTTGGGCAAAGACGGTGAGAGGGTTGAGGATGTTTGAAGTTTCTCAGAAGCTTAAATTCATTAAAAAGGGTACTAAAGATAACAAAGATATAATGACAGGACGATTAAAAGACAACATAGAGAAAAATGAAAGAAAGATTCGTGAGATGCAGGATAGACTGGAGGCTAACCCTAGTAACCAACAGCTAAACCACAAGCTCAAATAGCTTATAATGCAATGAGAAAAACAACTCTTCTTCAACCATAAGTACCGGGCAAAGTATTGGCACAAAGAATGGCTCATCAAAGGTGACAGGAATTCTAAATTTTTCCATGCGACGGTACAGGCAAGGAGAAGAAGAAGGTGTATTATGGAAATTAAAAATGAAATTGGATTAACTCTCGCGGATAAAGTGGCGATAGGGGACACCTTTATCCAGGAGTTCAAATCCAGGTTTAGATCCAGTGGCTCAAGGACCGCTTTTCCGTCCCTTGCTACTATAAGTAGAAGGGTCACGGAAGCGGACAATGATGCCCTCATCACGGAGGTATCTGACGATGAAATTAGGGATGCGGTTTTCGACATGAAGCCCCATAAAACCCCTGGGCCGGATGGGTTTTCGGCATTCTTTTCCCAGAACTATTGGAGTATGGTAGGAAGGGACATTTGCAAAGCCATTAGAGCCACCCTTAGGGGTGGCTCTCTCTTGCGTGAGGTTAACCACACGTTTATCACTCTCATTCCAAAGGTGGATTGTCCCAGGACTGTCAATAATTTCTGTCCTATTAGCTTATGTAACGTCTTGTACAAGATTTTAGCGAAGGTTCTTCTCAATAGATTGAAACCACTCATGAATAGAATTATGGCTCAGTGGCAGGCTGCTTTTGTTCCAGGGAGAAACATCCAGGGCAATATTCTGATTGCACATGAAATCCTGGCATCTTTCAAGAAAAAACAGGGAAAGTCAGGTGGTCTGCCGCAAAATTGGATATGGAAAAAGCATATGACAGAGTGGAGTGACCGTTTTTGAAGCAGACCCTTCAATAACTTGGATTCCATGACAAGTGGGTTGGCTGGACAATGGACTGTGTCTCGTGGACCTCCTTTTTGGTTCTAACCGATGACCTACCCATGGGGTGGTTTACCCCAACTAGAGGACTGCGCCAAGGTGACCCCCTGTCTCCCTTTCTGATCATTCTTTGTCTGGAAGTGCTCGCTTCTAACCTGCAGGTGGTGACCAAGGAGAAAAAATCGGGAATTGGTATCAAAATTGCAAGAGGGGCAACTCCAATCCCATGTCTCTTCTTTACAGACAACTGCCTTTTTTTTTGTGATGCCAAAGTAGAAGCTGCCCAGAGACTTCAGAGGACGATAAATCAGTTCTGTGTGGATTCGGGCCTTCAGGTCAACAGGGCGAAATCGGCTATCTTCTCGGCCAATTTAGTCCGCCTTCATAGACAATGAATTTCGGATATTTGGGGGATTCCTGGCAGCGCCACCCTAGGCAAGTATCTGGGTTACAACTTTGGAATGGGAAGATTTCTATTCCAGGTTGCAGGTGACTTGATCTCGAGAATGGAAAACAAAGTAACTAAATGGAGTGGTGGGAACCTGTCGAAGGCAGGCAGAGCTATCCTGATCCAGTCATCGATCGAGTCTATGCCGAGCCATGTCATGCAGTGTTTTAGACTTCCTTAGACAGTCTGTAAGCAAGGAGACATAATCAGTAGGCAATTCTTCTGGAACAAGAAGGGAAGAAATGGTATAACTTTAGCGGCATGGAATAAGATTTGTAGACCCAAGGGAGCCGGAGGTTTGGGACTGAGGAAGATGAAGGCTGTAAATAAGGCTTTCTTATGCAAACTTGGCTGGCGTATCTTGATGAACGAAGACAACCTGTGGGTCAAGGTCATCAAGGAGAGGTATCTAAAATCAGACAATTTGTTTGAGTACAAAGGGAAGGGGACTGACTCCCCGACTTGGAAAGGCATATTGGCAATCAGACCACTACTTCAGAAAGGGCTGAAGTGGAGGGTTGGCAATGGCACTAGATTTCTTTCCTGGAAGGATTGTGGGCCACTAAGGGGCCCCTTCTTGGAAAACAGAGGGAAGATCTGGCTGAGGTGGATTTGTCCCTCAAAGTGGAGGATTTTATATCCGAAAGGGAATGGAATCGGGAGAAACTTGAAACGGACTGTTTAAATAACATCCTGAGTGTCCCCATCCCTAGAACTTAAATAGAGGATCAACTGTGCTGGGGCTATACCAGCACGGGAGAATTTAGTGTAAAGTCTGCTACCTGAATGGCGCACAACCTGAATTGGAATGAAAGGAACGGGTGGGAATTCAGATGGATCTGGAAATTGAATGTCTAGCCCAAGATCAAAGTGTTCTTGTGGCAAGCGTTAAACGGATTCTTGGCAACAGGGGAGCAAATGAAAAAGCACATTCCTGAATGGAACGATCAATGCATCTAGTGTAAAGAAAACATGGAGAACGTATCGCATCTACTGCTCAAATGCCTGCGCACGAAGGATATCTAGGAGATTGCAGTATCAATGAAGGAGATTAAGTCCGCACCAGCTCGTTCAAGTATCGAAGATGAAATGCGGGCGAAGAAAGGAAAAGGTGGTATGGAAATGTTTGCGTTTCTCTGCTGGCATATCTAGAAGGACAGAAACTCTGCAATTTTTCGAGGTGAAAGGCCACTCTAGTTCAGACAGTGAGCCAAGCCAAGATGATGGCCATGGAATGGAACTGCAGAACTGCCTTGGATGATGAGGATCAGGCGGTTGGCATCAGGTCAAGACAGTCCAAGTCTCATAACAGATGGGTGACCTGGTCCCCCTGGAGTCAGGATGGGTGAAAGTGAACTTCGATGGGTTCAGACGCGCCTCTCAAGTGGCGTCGGGATTTATTATTAGGAATTCAGGTGGAGAAATTATCAGTAGCGGTACCAGACGTCTTGGTAATGCTCCAATCATTATTGCTGAAGCACTGGCAGCTCGTGACGGGGTATCTCAGGTGATTTCTAAAGGAGCGAATCAGGTTATCCTGGAAGGGGACAATGAAGTTGTAATCAGAACCCTTCAGGGGAAGTATAAGTGCCCAAACGACATCAGAATTATAGTGGAAGAAATTAAGGCCCTCGGCAAATTGATTAGTAATATCAAATTCTCTCATGTATATCGCGAAGCAAACAAGTCAGCAAATTTCATGGCCGGAGAAGGTTTCAGGAGGTCTGGGTTTCATATCAATGTCATGGAGCCCTTCAAATCCCCCCCTTTTATTTCTAGAGTTGAGGCTTCAGGATGCCCCTCGATTAGGAGGGGTCGCTGAAGTCGGTCCCTTTGTCTTTACCATTTAATATATATATATATATATATATATATATATATACACACACTTAAAAACTATGTCGTGTTAATATTTTCTTGCAAAAATACTAAATTCCAATATAGGACATCAATATATTACCGAAAAAGTGTTCTACTCAGCATTCTTCAACAAAAATTCATTCGACTTCAACTAATGGTACTTAAGGTTAAAATTTTTAAATTGCAAGTAAATTACTCAGATAAAAGAATGGCAAACTCGAAGTACCCATAAATGTTGGAACTAGTGGTGTAAATGAACCGACTCGCGAGCCAGCTCGTCATAAAGCTCGAAAGGCTCGGCTCGCTTCGAGCTCGAGCTAAGCCGAGCAAGCTCGTTTAGCTTATTGAGCCAAGCCCGAGGCTAATGAAGCTCGAGCTTGTAAGCTCACGAGCTTAAACAAGCCCAAATGAACTTTTCTTAATATAATATTTTTGATTAAATATGACCAATGAAGCCAAATTTGAGCCTAAATGAGCCGAGTCTGAGTTTAAATGAGCCCAAACGAGCCTAGATTGAGCTTAAATAAGCCAAAATATTGCAAGCTTAATTCAAGCTCGCCGAGCTTAGATCGAGCCGAGCCGAGTCCGAACTTTTGATGAGCCGAGCTCGGCAAGCTTTGAGCTGAGCCCGAACCAAGTTTAGTGAAAATGAGCCAAGCCTCGAGCCTGACAGGCTTGGGCTCGGCTCAAATACACCCCTAGTCGGAACAAAAAAGGAGCTACCCACCTTGGGATAGGTATTGTAGTTCCTTTTATCATTTGGGAACATGGAACTTTACCAAAAAAAAAAAAAAAAAAATTGGAAAAATAATCTCCAGAGAAGTTTGACTTTTATTATCAGTCATCTACTTCGTATCCCTTTTTATTTTATTTTTATTTTTATCGAAACTGTTAAATTATGCCCGAACTTTAGCCCGCACCCATGAAGTTTACATATGAGATTTATATATGAGCGCAAGTGAAGTTTTGTCCTAAAATCAATTGACATTAAATAAAGTAATCTATTAGATTTATATATTAATCACTTTCCTCTCACAACCAAGGGTAGGATTCCACTATACTTACATTTAAAGTCATTAACAAAAACAAAGGCCCAAAGCCGCTAGATAGGCAATAACGGATCCTACTCAAGGCATGCAAGTATATCAAGGGGTGGAGCGTTCCACCATTGTGATCATTTGAACCTAAACTATGGTTACCTGCCAACCGATGAGCCACCGAGTTACAACATCTTAGAGCCCATCGAAAAACATTAAAAACAAAAGTGACAGCGACTGATCTAATGTCCCTAACTATAGCTTGGATATCCACATTACAATCATCCATACATCCGAAAATCGAGGTCATCTACTTCCTATCAACCAAATATGAATTAAAAATGTCGATAAAAAGAAGTAAAAACTAATAATAACCTAACAGTAAGAACTTCCAAAATTGAAGTCCTAAATTCATCTTTTCCGATCCTACTGATCCCAAAAGAAAGAAGAAAAAAGAAATAGAAATCCACTTCCCATGAAATTTTGCTTTCAACTCTCTCACTGCCTGCTAGCTGGACAATGCCTAAAACTTACATCGATAATAACAATAATAATCTAAACTTCATCATTACTTGAAAATAAAAATCAACGGATATAACAGTTCTAAACTTTAGTGTTACTAGAAAATAAAAATCAACAGAAATTAAACATTACATGTATTTGTTGGAGTGCTAATAACCTAGTATTACATCCATTCTTGATCTTAGTAGCATAAACACATCATTATCTAACTTACATAACATACAACAATATGGAGAGTATCTTTTTCCCAGCCATTGGGAAAATGAAAAACATGAGACGCACCCGTGTCCAACCATAGGACACAAGGATACGATATGGCATTTTGAACAGACTAAAAACAACAATATAAACATACAAGAAATAGCCAAAGATAGTCGGGTCTCACTCTCGGGATATGAGAAATGAGAGTTACATGTAACCTAACTCCTAACCATGGTTTCTAAGTTGGAGAAAACCCAAGGGATTCCAAATATCTCCCTAGGTTTTCTTTTTTATAAAGAAAATATGCATTTTGAGCTCTATAGCCACTAAAAAGCTCAAAGAAGAATAGGGGGAAGAAGTTTTCTCCACCTTTATATACATATGAATGTAGGCAAAACCTTCCGAAAGTTCGGCCCACCACAAAATTTACATACTACAAATTTGCAAATGTTCTTTATACGATTAGCAAGATTAGACGTTTATCTGTCTTGCCATGCTTTCCTACTCTTGTAAAGTCCCTCGCCATAGGGAAAGTTCAAGAAAAACATGAAAAAGGCTGGGCATTCCTTGCCCGTTATAATTGCCATAGTTATTTAAGTTCATGTTTCCTTTTTTTTGTTCAGAACGCTGTAAAACACCGTCCAGGTTGAGGTCCTAGGGTCAAATCCCCTGCCCCTGAACCTCCCTTACTTGCAAAAGAGAAAGTCCTATGTTAATAACGAAGGACATTGAATATGACCAACTTTGGCTCACCGAATAGCCAGAGTTGGTGACATTGTTGGGTCTGAACCGAGGGTTGACAAGGGTTCAGATAACTCGATGATCGAGTATGTGTGTTCGAGTCCCGGTAGGGGACCGAAATGAATTTGCAAGGCCAAACTGCTAATGAGAATGGCGATGAAGATAGAATGCTCATAGAGTGATGGGAGGAGAAACCATGATCAGATGGGCTTAGGAACAACTGACTGACCGAAATAAGACTGAGGTGAAGTTTCTTCTAGCGCAGAGGCGTACATAGGAGCATGAAGAGACATGGTCATGCCTGTGGCACAGCAAAACACACTGTCAAGTATGTCAGCATCCGTTGTTGCAAGTAATATACCAAGATAAGCAACATGTACAACTAAGACTTTTCCCGCCCCACGGCGTTTAAGGCTGGCAAACTTATCTTGTTTTGTTCATGTTCCTATTATGAGGGGTCTTAGAAAAGGTGTTTGACTCGTTTATTAAATGGGTTCGGAACTGCCAACACTTAGACAACCCAATTAATAAACGGGTAAGCTGCAGGTTACCCATTTTGTTATATGGTTGAAACCAGTTGACATCAAGTAAACCATTAATCTTACACATTGACTTCTTCTTTGACGCATGCAATTATCATACTCACATGAAAAGTCCTCAACGGGATATCAAAGTAACAAGTGAAATGAAAGACGAGAACAAGGGAAAAGAAGGACAAACCTGAAGGAGGGGGAGCAGAGAGGGAAAGAGAAACAGGAGAAGCATAGTGAGGAGAAGGGTAAGTAGAGGAAGAATAATGGAAGAGAGGGTGAGCTTGGTACTGGTAGCTCTGCCCAGTTGCTGTTGGATATGTTGTTCCTCCACTTGCTTCCCCGTACTGAGAGTATGGGTAGAAGGCTGCCCCCCCTGTTCTTCCTCCTCCGCCCGCTCCGTACATTGGATATTGTACTGCTCCTCCCCCTCCATACATGCCATAATAGCCCTGCATCCAACCACAACAACCTCAACGTTACTCTTCTTATTGGAAACTTTAAAAGTTGGTTGTTAATAGATTTTGAGTTAGATGTTATTCTATTGGTTTTGAACGGTGTTTTTCTTATGCTCACCGGGATGTTTATGTAATGTATTGGATCTTGTTTGCTTAAACATGTTTATAAACGTGTTTACATATTTAAAATAACTAAAGTTGGTATTTACAATCGATGGTTTTATGATTTTCGTACAAATCTTTGCAATTATGAAAATAAAAGCAACTTTTGTTTGCTAAAAACTTAACGTGATTGTTGTAACTTGTTACATAAAGTTCGTGATACTCTACAATCACAACTGTGACATGATTTCTGAATGATGACGGCCCCTTGATGTAGAGTCTCTTACAGGACGTACTGTTATAAGGGATTGTATAATAAGCTCAACTTGTATGAAAAAGCAATAGCTCTGCTCCGCCACATAATTCTCTACAACGCATTCTCATACTGGAATTTTATGGCGAGGCATCATCCTCAGTATAATATGATGACAACCATTACCTCCTTCAAATAATACTATGTCTTCATAGGGCCGGATATAACCCTAAATAACCCCAGCAACCGCTTATGGTCCTTGAATTTCAGGAGCCCTCAAATTTTGGAGTTTGTGGTTTTTGAAGTAAAAATTGTTAGTATTAATAGGTTTTAAGAGAAACGTTATTATATAAGAAGGGCACGTCTGAAAATTTTGCTTGGAGCCCTGAAAATGACGGGGACCAACCCTGCTAAGAAAAATGAACTTTTGCTCCATGGTGATTAGCAAACACAAGTGGTTAGGTTTTTTTTTTGACGTTCTATTCAGTCTTTAAGTTTTAATCAACTACAGACTAACTGTTATATGAAACCTAAAAGACTTAATAAATAAAAGGCTGAAAAATATAAGCTAACAAGCATATCAAATTCCCGTTTGCATAATTACTTCCTAAACTATAATAGGATTTAGTCCATTTAATCTAAAATTAAAAATTTTTTTTTTTTCTCACTAAGGTATTCCTGAGTCATAATAAACTGTTAATTTAAAAAATGCATACCATAACGCTCACCTCATACCAAATTATGTAGTAAATACAACTGACAAAATAGACTTTGTTCTTAGAAGACATTTATTAAAAGTTACTCCTTTTCAGTACTAGGGCTAACAATTGTATTAGGAAAGGTTCATGCTTGTGTCATATTATGAAATACTAGTAAAACAATAGACCTGATCAAGACCTATTTATTGAACAAGTTAGAAACCCTCAACTTAATTGGACCAAATTAATATATAAATAACCTGTAGATTAACTGTTTAATTATAAAGCAAGTTAAATCATACCAATCAATGGGTAAAAGTTCCAAAAGAGCAGAAGGAAGGAATGTGACAAACCGTAGGATAACCATAATCCGGCGAATATACAGAGTACCTGAAATTGTGTATAAAGAACAAAAAATATCAGTACATGCAAGAACTTATCTAAAGTTGACTAAATCACAGACTGGTATTGAACAACAGTTACTGATTCTAACCGGAGGGGGATGAAGAGGAATAAGATTCTACTTATGATTTAGATCGGTTGGCAATTGTGGAATCGTAAGATTCTAAGATTGAAATCGGGATTTTAATAACCATGGTATCAATGCTTAATTAGCAATATTCTTCACTCTAATAATTGATCCGTTCTTAGTGAGTTGAATAAATAAGTCGGGGTTGAAATCAACGAAAACAAGTCGGGGTTGAAATCAACGAAAGCTTGTATCTTTGAATTGGCAGCTCAATACGCTTAATAATGTGCGTTTCATCAAGGGTTTGTTCGGCTCATAGAAGTTATGTCATGTACTTAGGTTTTATATAGATTAATTCTCTAAATTCTTAGTTCTAATGTTGAATTGAGCTAGAATTATTAGAATTAACATCTTAATCTCTCCAATTTGCCAAAAAAATAGATTTGGTAGTTAAATACTTAACTAATTTTTAAATGGCATTTTGGTGGGAAAAGAGGTTAGTAGTTGTTGGCGTTATTTTTGGTGCGTTTGTGGTTATTTCAGTTTTTACCAGATTTTTTAGTATTTCTTAGCACTTTAGTTGCAATATCTCTTTTTGCCTCATCCCTTAGTCTATATATAGGGATGTATAGTCATGTAAAATGGAACTTTGATGAATAATAATGAAATACAACTTCAAATTCTCTCTCTCCCTCTCAATCTCTCTCTTTCTCCCTTACTTTCTTCTTCAATTTCTAATTCTCCCTTAATTCTCTCTCTTCTTCTCCCTCTTTCTCTAAATTCAATTCAAAAAATATTAGTTTATGACCTAGAACTACTTTGGGTCATAACAAGTTACTGAGCAATTTGTTAGTGCTCATTAAGACTTCAATAAGTGTTCGTTAATGACTAATTAAGAACTTGTTACCAGTACTTATTGCTGGATATGAGCTTGATAATAGTGTTTATCTCGGGGAAAGTTAAGACTAAAAACTTCAATTGTTGACCACTCAAAAGTGGTAAAAGGCTTTTAGACTAATTCAGGGCATCTCTACTACCCTTTTCTTTTGCCGTTTTAAATTTTAAGTAATTAAAAACTAGGTTACGGGATCAATTTCTTCTGTTATTTTTTGTTTTATTGTATTTTTTTTTTCTAATTTAAATGAAAAATTAAAATAGAAAACCAAAAGCAAGGAAAATTATTCCAAAACAGAATTTTTAGTTTCTTAAAAAGAAAAACCTTCAAAAAACAAAATGATATTGAACATATACTAAAGCAAGTAAGCTTATGAGGACTTACCTGCACATTAAAGTGCAGAGTTTTACAGTATATGAATAAATGGCACCTTTTGACATCAAATTTAGCTTTGTCATTTGTAATATGATGGTGACTTTGTATTTTGAAGTTATATCAAAGCTGTAGGTTTTTTTTATTATGCTATTTTTCCTTATATAGTCTTTTTAAAGTAGTATACTTTGTTCATTTTGAAGATAGCTTTCTTTAAAAAAAAATACTTATTTGTAAAGTTTCCTAAGGGTATTTTTTATTCTAAAAAAAATTATATGTAAATAATGAGAAGAAAAAAAGTTCTTATATTTGAAGAGTACGAAAAAGTTATTAAAAAGTGGTACAAACTAAATAAAATCTAGCTCAAATCGATAATATTCACAAGCAAATATGGGCTACGGGGCAATAAAGGCTGCCCCGTTGTAAGTATTTGTATATATATGGATAGTGTAAGCTCCAAAAATGGAGGATTCTACATGTAAGAAAGGAGGGAAGACATAAATTAGAGTTTTGGGGGAGAAGAAGAAGAGAGGCACACATTCATCAACATAACCCTAGTTCTAACTAACTCCCTATTATATATAGAGAAAATATCTGAAACTATCTAGCAAAAATATCTACGAGTGATGTGGCAGTAGAGAGCCGTTGCTGCTATTGTTGTTGCTAGGTGCTGAGAGCAGGGATGCGGTTGGTCTTGGCAGGAAGCTTGGCGGGTGATCTTTTGGCGGTAACAAAGGAGGCGCCAAGGTAGTATGCGTTAGGTTCGTATCAATGCCGCCCCCTTGAGAGGATTCTCGTCCTCGAGGATCAAAATTAGGAAAGCGTAGTTGGAAGTCATGTAAGTATTCCCAAGTATCATCATCAGCATTCTGGCCGACCCACTGAACTAGAACTTGGGTGGCGGCATTTCGACGACGTTTGACCATACAGTGGTCGAGAATGGCAGCGGGCTGAGGAGGGGGCGCAGCTGGGGGCTATGTGTTTGGTAGAGGAGGACTTGTAGGTGGGAACTGAGTAACACCTTTTTAATAGAGAGACGTGAACGGTATGATGTATGACGGAGTGGGCTGGAAGATCAAGCTTGTAAGAAACTACGCCTGTGCGATCCAGAATGCGGTAAGGGACGTAGTAGCTAGGCGCCGGTTTGTGAAAGCGTCTGGTTTCCACACTTTACTGGCGATAGGGCTGATGCTTAAGCCACACATAGTCGCCTATCTAGAACTCCCTGTTAGTGAGTTGTCGATCCGCTATTTGCTTCATTCGGTTTTGGGTGCGAAATAGATGATGATGTAGGCTGTTGATGATCTCTTCCGAGCTCTCAAACTGCTGTTAACAGCCTCAACTGAAGATTTGCCCTGTAAATAAGGAAGATGAATTGGGAAACGCTGACCATAGAGCAGCTCAAATGGCAAGGCTTGGGCAGAAGATTGGTAAGTGGTGTGATACCACCATTCCGCCAAGGGAATCCAACGGGTCCACAGGCGAGGTTGTTCGCTGACCATACATCGTAAGTAGGTCTCTAAACACCGATTGAGAACTTCCGTCTGGCCATCACACCACGGATGATAGGATGATGATAGGTTGAGGGAGGCGCCTAGTCGGGAAAAAAGGTCACACCAAAAGATGCTGGTGAACACCGAATCCCTATCATCGATGATCGTTTCTGGCAGATCGTGAAGGCGGTATATCTAATCCAAGAAAAGATGAGCAACAGTGACAGCTGTGTATGGATGGGCGAGAGGCATGAAATGGGCATACTTGGTGAGGCAGTCAACCACAACCAAAATAATTGAGTGACCTTCGGATGGTGGCAACCCTTTAATGATATCGAGAGAAATGTTGTTCCAAACCGATGAGGGGATTGGAAGGGGTTGGAGGAGGCCAGCTGGCACCACCGTTTTGTATTTGTTTTTCTGACAAACTGTGCACTGGCAGATATAGTTGGTGATGTCCTAGCGAAGACCCTTCCAGTAAAATAAAGGCCTAATACGGCGGCAAGTGGCATCAATTCCGGAATGTCCTCCTCGAGCGGAATCACGAAGCCATAGAAGAATATCTTGGCACAAGTTGGCATCACTGCCAACAACAAGTTGGCCAAAGTATCGTAAATGTACTTGGCGCCAGGAGCATCTAGGATGAGAGAGAGGTTTCACTTCCTTGTCCGCAACGATGCGTGTAAGAATTGGATCGTTGGGCCAAGAATCAATTAACCTTTTCATGAAGTTGGAAGATATAGAAGATAACTCCATGCATAGAACCTCTGTTCCTGAAAGGCAAGAGAGAGCGTCGGTGGCTCTGTTCTCAGAGCCCTTCTTATAGATTATGTCATAATCGAGACCTATCAAGCGAGAAAGCCACAAGTGTTGGAGAGAGGATGTCAACCGCTGCTCAAGGAGAAATTTCAGACTTTGTTGACTAGTGCGTATGATGAAATGGCGGCCCTCGACATACTGTTCCCATTTCTCCACTACAAAGACCACTGCTAGCAGTTCCCGTTCATAAACAGACATACCCTGATGGCGCGGAGCTAAAGTGCGGCTGATATAGGACAAGGGGCAACCCTCCTACATCAAGATGGCGCCAATGCCAGTGCTAGAAGCATCAGTTTCTATAATAAAGGTCTTGGTAAAGTCGGGAAGGGCAAGTACGGGAGCTAAAGTTAAGGCGTTCTTCGAGCAAGTGAAAGCGACTTCTGCATTTGGATTCCAGATGAAATTATCCTTACGAAGGAGATCAATCAGGGGACGGGCTATGGCGCCATAGTGGGCAATGAACCGATGGTAATAACTGGATAGCCCTAAGAATCCGCGAAGTTGCTTCAAGGTTTGAGGGCATGGCTAGTTGGCAACAACCTCAAGCTTTCTTGGATCGGCGGAAACTCCTTTGCCAGAGACGAAATGGCCTAGATATTCAATGCGGCGAGTACCGAAAGTGCACTTGGTGCAATTGGTGGTTAAGTGATTGGTGCGGACAGAACTGTTCTGAGATGGGAAAGGTGATCAGACCATGCTTTGCTATAGAGGAGAATGTCGTCAAAAAACAAGGACAAATTGTCGGAGATACGGCTGAAAGATATAATTGATTAAGCTATAGAAAGTCAATGGAGCATTTGACAAACTGAAAGGCATCACGGTAAATTTATAGTGACCGAAATGTGTTCGGAAAGCCGTCTTAGGGATATCATCGTGGGCCATCCGGATTTGCCAATAACCGGATTTGAGGTCTATTTTAGAGAAGAGTAAGGCACCTTCCAGTTCATCTAATAATTCTTTGACTATCAGAATAGGGAATTTATCCTTAATGGTCATCTTGTTAAGGGACTTATAGTCAACACAGAGACGCCAAGTCCCGTCCTTCTTCTTGATGAGTACTTCTGGTGAGGCAAATGGCGAGGTGTTTTTCTGTATAACGCCAGCTTGCAGCATTTCCTTGATCAGAGAATCACTAATGTCTTTCTGAAAAAGAGGATAGCGGTAAGGCCGGAGGTTTACCGGATTACTGCCATCTTTCAAGGGAATCCTGTGATCGAAGAATAGACGAGATGGCGGAAGCTTGGTCTTAGCGGCAAAAACATCATCGTAGTCGCCAAGAAGGTTTTGTAATGCGGCAGGTACAGATTCATCAGGTGGATCCATTTTTATGGAGAATAGAGAAGGCGAGTCGATGGCAGTAGTGACTGATACAGCAAAGAAAGAAGCTGGCATCGATAAAAGAGAAGATAACTTGCTGTCGGTAACGACCTTCAAGGGTGAGGAATGAACTTTGTGTAACGTTTAACGGCGTCCATGGAGCGTAAACTCTGTCAATAATTCAGAGAAATCCCAAGTAACCTTGCCAAGAGTGCGCAATCACTATATCCCCAAAACTATGTCACAGCCGGATAAGGGAATAAGTAGCATATCAGAAGTGAATGGCGCATCAAATAGGAGCCAAGAGACGTTGCAACATACACCGGCACAGAACACTTGCTGTCGGCTACAAAGGGGAATCAATCGAATAAACCAGCAATGGTGCAAGGTTGGTGTCCAGAAAATTGTGGGTGCTGCTGCTAATCGATAAGGATACTGAGCGAGCACTTACTGCATTGTCCCATGACCCGCATTGTCTGGCATTGGGTGAGTCCTTCTAATGCATGTATAGAGATGTGAGGGTTTGAGACCGAATCTGGGTCAGGATTGATATCTGACGCCATCGAATCCGCCAAGGGTTCTTCCTCATCTGCCTCTAACCAGAATACCCTGGTGTGATTGCACATGGGGCATTGATGTCCTGGCGTGAAGTGTCATGGCAGTAAAAACATAAATTCCGTGTACGAAGGTCATCGAGTTCGGCTGGCATCATACTTAATGAGGCCCAAGGTGGAGGTCTGGGTGTGCTGCTTGTTGGCGGTAAAAGCCGTTGGGGAGGGCGAGGTGGGGGGTTGGCGGGATGCATTCTCAGAGGGCTTGGCGAGGGCAATATCGGTGCTGATCACATAGAGCTCTTGCCGTTTATTTTTCTCGAGGTAAGAGCAATTGCGCTCCTGTTGCTTAGCCAACACTACGGCATCGTGCATCTTTGGGGCTTAAACATCAAAACACCGCTAGATATGTCTTCACGTAATTTTCCTAACATTACACTAACCTCCTGTTCCTCTGTTAGCCCACACTTATTCACTAGTGACTCAAACCAGCTCAGATACTCGCTAACACTTCCCGTCTAGCAGAGCTTCATGAGCCCCGTGAGGGAGTTATCAGATGATACCGCAAAGCTTGCTTGGATTTGTGGGGCATACACCTCCTAAGGTATTACCTCATCCGCAGACCATGATTCCTCAATGCCATTCTTGGGTGTTACCCTCTAACGCCACACTAGCATACGTGGCTTTCATGTCATCAGGGGGTCCTATCGATAACAAAGTACCTCTCACAACGATGAATCCATCCATCAACACCATTTCCACTAAATCTAGGGAAATCAATCTTAGTGAGTCGAGTAGGGGGTTGATAATTACCTCTTGCATTGGCAGGAGGCATGGTTCCGGCTTCGCTTGCTCGAGGAGACGGTGGAGCAGTGATAGAAATCGGGGCAGGTGGCCAGAGTCTATCATTCACCAGATGAGCAATTGCGGCGACTTGCATAGAGAGCCCATTGACAATCTCACGCATCTCTTGCCGGAGGTCATTAAACGACCTCTCCATTGTAGTATGGCTCCGATCATTGGATTCTTCCATCTCTCTCAGGGTCACCTGAGCTCTCGTCCCCTCTGCCGTTGCCGACTACCGAGCAAAGTTCAAACCAGTGCCCAGGACCGACTTGCTCTGAGACCAAATGATACAAACTAAATGAAATCTAGCTCAAATTAATGATATTCACAAGCAAATATGGGCTATGGGGCAATAAAGGCTGCCCTGTTGTAGTATTTGTACATATATGGATAGTTTAAGCTCCAAAAATGGAGGTTTCTACATGTAAGAAAGGGGAGAAGACATAGATTAGGGTTTTGGGGGAGAAGAAGAAGAGAGGCACACATTCATCAACATAACCCTAATTCTAACTACATAACCCTAATTCTAACTAACTCCCTACTATATATAGAGAAAATATTTGAAAATATCTAGCAAAAATATCTACAAGTGACGTGGCAGTAGAGAGCCATTGCTGCTGTTGTTGTCGCCAAGTGCTAAGAGCAGGGATGCGGTTGGTTTTGGCGGGAAGCTTGGCGAGTGATCTTCTGGCAGTAACAAAGGAGGCACCAAGGCAGTATGCGTTAGGTTCGTATCAAAAAAATACTAAGAAAACTTTAATTTTAAGAATCCTCTTTTCTTCTTAAAAATAAAAAAAAACAAGCTTGAGAAAAATGGGAGGAGATCCATTTAGTGGTTGATCCCTTGAAAACTTTGCCCTTTTTCCCTTGTTTAATATGTAAAGTAAAAAAGAAATAAATGCTATCATTGAAAAAAAACAAAATCAAAATTGAATACTTAGTTCTTCATAGAGAACTCCAAAACAGTATACTGTTAAGGGTTTTTTTTTTTTTTTTAAACAAAAAGTGTGCAAGCAAAACTAATCATTAAAATCGAAAAGATAAGCATCTCATGGAGCAAAGGGTGGAGAAGGAACCCAGAAGTAACCCAATCATAAATACAAGAACCAAATCTATTAAATCGAAAAATCATTGTATATGCTACTGGTACACTTGGTGACATTGGATGCGTTTCCGCGCCATAACTAAGCAATTGATATCACGCTATGTTTCACAATAGTTCTCTTTTTGTTAGTTTCTCCATCTTTTACTTATTTGACCTATCACAAACAACTAAATACTGTGGTGTCGTTTAATATACAGAAAGTAAATATGAAAAGTAAAAATTCATAAAAATATAGATTTTGGCTCTTTTTTAGTTAGCTAAAAGCAGACTGAATGCGAAAAGTAAAAATTGCAAAGCAATTTTTAATTCTTTTAAAATGCAGGAAGTAACTTACCTAACTTCTTGGGTAATATCTAATTCTTTCGTTTTTAACTAGACTCCCGAAAGAAGTTCCATTTCACATCCTGTCAATCCAAATATGTTTTACCTACTTCATGTAAAGTTCACTTTAAATTCCCAAAAAGTATAACTTCCCGCAGAAATTCAATTCATGTGGCAAGTAAATAAGGCCTATGTTTGCTGAAAATTTTTTTGTTAGTATTTTGTATAACCTTTAACGTTTAAAAAGGGTTTTTCAAAAGCTACAATAAATAGCTTTTAACGTTTTAAACTTCATACATAATCGAACATAATTAATAACTACCATCTTTTTCATCCTAATTACATATTTGTCATCAATTATAACCCCTTTCTTCTTAAAATCATTTATTCTTAGAGTTTAATATTAAAGTTTTTTAATTTGTTATAGATTTATTTTTTAATGCAATTTCTTTTTTCTTTATTCCATATTTTTAATGCTTATTACATGATTCAATTGTTTGTTCAATCATGTTCAATTCCTAACCCTTTTTTGGCTGCAACAACAACAATCCCCGTACCTCACGGGCTCCCGCAATAAGTAGGGTCTGGGGGAGTAAATGTACACAGCCTTCCCCCTTTCGAGTGAAAAAGAGGCTTTTTCCCGCTGACCCCTAGCCTTCCCCTTTTTTGGCTATAGTATCAATATTTTATTACTATGGATATTGATAAATTTTTGGTGTTCATTAATAGAATGCCAATTATTTGATTTTTATTATAGTAGATAGAAATTCTAGTTATGTACTATTTAGGCAATTTTGGATTTGCCACAAACTTTTATTGATGTTATAAATACAAAAGAGAATAGTCTGTTGATGGGTAATACTTGTAAACCTATTGCAATAGATTTACAAAATGTTTGATGACTTTGAAAATAAAGTTACTCAATTATTTTATTAACTTTCTATTGTATTTGCTTATGTCTGTTTATGTCATATTTTAATAATTAGCTAACTTGAACATCTAGTTTACCGAACACTTACATAAAATCATGTACTCGTGAGCAAACAACTAATAGCTAATAAATCAGGTAACAACTAACACTTTGAGACAAACATCGCCCTGGTATTTTAGAAAAACATTGAAAATCCTTTTAGAAAATAAATAATCTCAATATTTTATGAGAATCGTTATTTTTAAGGTAAAAATTATTATTTTTGAAATAATGATGTGATTTATAAATAGTGAGAGCTATAAAACTACCATAAGAACTATGATATTACTTCGTTAATAATAATTTTATCTTGATAATAATATTATTCTATCTTCTATATATTATTGCAAAGTACCGCCGCCCCAAAAGCCTCTAAAACCCAATCCAAGCAATCCTAAAGAGGTGTCACCAAAAAAACTCCAATATAAACAATTTTAAGACGGGATCATTTAATATTCGAGGTCATAGGAGAGAGAAAAAAATCAATATTTTTACTCTGTAATTTTACAAATTATATAATATTATATCATTTATAAAATTAAATTAAATTCTAATATGATTATAAAATTAAATATTCTCTGTGTATTATATGAGATAACACTAGTTTTATATTAAAGAAGAGATCAAATTAGGTCTACTTTCAAATTAGATTGTCGGTGGGTATGTCTGAATGTGAGAGGAGGAATATGCGAATGAGTACCGGCACGCGAGTAAAGCCCAATTGAGCTGTCAGCCACGTGCAGTACCCAGTCCTCGGACATGGCACATGATGAGAGAGAAAAAGGGAATGTGCATGCAGTACCCAAAAAGGAACAATAACAGCGAAGCAAAGAAGGAAAATGAAGGAAAATATAATATTATTATTGGAGTAAAATTATTATTTTTAGAATAATATTATTATTTTTAAAATAATTTTAGAATAGTAATATTATCAGAGAATTTTTGTTAATTTTAGAGTAATTTTAATACCACAAAACTATAAAAGCAGTGGCGAATTTAGGATTTTTGTTGATGGTAGGCTTATTTATAAGAAACATTCACTCTAATACAAATAAGAAGATATATATAAATTAAATGTATTTTATTTTTATCCAGATTCATGGAAACTTAATTGAATGAAATTGACTGAAAAAACTTACATGGCAAATGATTGCGAGAATATATAGGTACTTTCTTCCAAATTATAGTTTTTTTTTTCCAAAAAACATTGGTACGACATAATTTTTTGCAATATTTAAGTACCTGACGTGAAATTTGGTGAATTTTAAGCAAATTAAATGACCATATTTGTCAAAAAAAAGTGGATGTGAAGCACATAAATTGTCAGAATCATACATTATGACAAAATTTTAATACAAAAGTTTCACATAATTACCGTATTCTAATAGAGGATACCAAGATGATATAATTTAAACCTTAGGCTCTACTTGGCATTTGTATTTGAAGTCATCTTTGGATCTCTTTAGATGTTGAGCTTAAATCTTGTTAGGTTTAAGTTGGATTGTGTCAACCCATTTAGGATTGAGTTATTTGAGTTGAGTCATTTTGAATTTCCAACTAGCTTTATATAAGGTTGAGTCTAGGTCTCAAGTCATCTTAGATTTCAAGTTAATCCAGTTGAATTAAGGGTTTTTGGTCGGTGCAATTGGAAAATATATTAATTTTAACTGAAACTCAATAGAATTGGGTAGTGTAATTATAATTCCAATCCATACAGGTGAACTAAACAACAAATTGAAATTGCACATCTTAATTCATTTTGAGCATCAATTGGAAACTCAAATTTCATGCACCAAACAAGACCTTAGGGTACATATTGTATATATATTAAAATATTATCATACCTAAATAATAAATATTTAAATTTAAAGTACCTAAAAAATAAACTTTTAAATTACAACTAATACACAATAATTTTAAGGGTGGGCTTTAAACCCACTTTGTGAATAATATAAATTCTTCTATATGTCTAAAGTAATAAATTTTCACAATTTAAGGGTGGGCTTGGTGCTTAAATCCGCCACTGTATAAAAGTCTTTACTATTATCCGGATATAACAAAAAATATTCTAACAACATCACTAATCTACATTTATAACTGTTATTTTTTATAACTTATATTATTACTCTAATAATAATAACTTTTATCTTTTTTTTGGTCAGAATAATAATTTTTATTTAAACCATTAGAATAAAAAGAAAGGGATAAAAATTAGGAAAATTACCCATAGAGACTAGAAAAGGGAATGCCTTGCTGGACGGCATAATGAGGGAAGGCTGCTGTTGCTGTGGGAAAAGCTGCTCCCCTTCCTCCGCCATATCCCGCGGTGCTCATCACCCTCCAGTTCCTCCCCACTCCTACGCATCATAATTGTATTTTAATATTTAGAATAAATTATATTATTTATAGTACTTAATATTTAGTATATTAATTTTTTAATATACAAATTTAACGAGTTTATTCTTTTGATCAAAAAAAAATATATATATTTAATGAAATAAAATAATTTAAATAAAAGTGTGTAAACATAGGCCTTATTTGAACACTTCTTTATTAGAAAGAAATGTCACAAAATGAAGGTTCATGGGTAGGACTAGGAGAATAGCAAGGGGCTTGCGGAGTTATTAACAAATAACAGCAATTCATACGTACTTTTATAGAGTTATTTAGATTATTTTATTAAATATATATAACTTTTAGAGTAAAAAATTATTTAATAAAGTTAGATGACTAAAAAACTAATATACTAACCTTATGATAATAATATGTATTTTATCCTTTTATTTATAGTAATTAATATTAAATTAAATTAAAAGGATAAATCATACTTTAATTGTTAACAGAGGACTTAAACAATATCCAATCAAAAAGAATAACTTGGCATGAAAACAATTTATAATTTATAGTAGTTACACTTACACAACAAACTCAGATATTGTAGCACCCCACATATAAAATTAAACAAAATCCGTACATTTATTTTAATATTCAACATATAATTCTATGTGTACCCACACATTAAGTTATGTCGTCCTTTTCTCCAGGTATTCCGCATTATAATGTGGTTAAAGGCTTATTAGGTTTTAGTGATGTGATGTTTAAAAGAAAAATAAAATACTTTTAAAAGTTGATAAACCTACAATGCCTTTGACATCCCCCAACCTTGCGTTGACCACCCCCAGGTCCAGCCACCCCTATCCCTAGGCAAAGACTCAGGACTCATGGAGTCTTAGTAGTCATGCAATTTTGGGACAAAGTCCTAGCAGTCATGTTCTAAAATTAAAATTAAGTTAATAATATAATTTTTAATTATTTAAATAATATAAAATGCCAGTGAAACAATACATATTCACTAATGATCAACCATTAAAATTCCACCATCAAACTTAAAGTCAATTCTACTTTCGAAATAAATTGATATGATAATAAAACTAAAAAGTATAATATCTAAATTGATATAGCAACAATATAAATAATAGAGTGAATTACATATTAGTACCATGAAATTTGCTGTAATAATTTTTTAATCCAGAAACTTTATGAAATAATTTATTAAGTCCACAAGTTTTAGTGTACTTGTTTTTAGTACAATTTTAGGCGTATGATATCAGTATTTTGACCAAAAATTAACATGTAAAGTTAAAGAAATTCAAGAAAAGTACTAAATCTAAAAATAAATGACGACGTTTTGAATAAGAATATAGATGTCTTTTTGTCTTCTGACACTTTGTTTTACCTAAGTTGGACTAAAAAATAATTACACTAAAAACTGTGGACTAATAATTATTTTACAAAATTTTTGGACTAAAAAACTATTACACCAAATCTTATGATACTAATGTGTAATTTATCCTAAATAATACTATAATCAAATTGCATATAAAATAAACATCTATATAAATTTCTCTAAAAAAAGAAAATACTTCTTTGAGGTAAGTCGTGTCTAACACGAAGTAGAATCTCTAGACAGCTTAGGCCTTCTTAGGGCAAAAAAAATGCTGTTTAATAGAAAAGGCATTATATTAAATTTCTACGGGTGTCTTACCATAGATAAACAGGGTTTTAGATAATTGAAATTTTTATTTTTCTTTGTGTATTAAGCAAGTTTTTTTCCTTAAAAACAAATTAGAATTGAAAATTTTGAATTAAAAATTTTAAATTAGAAGAACTTAAAAGTTTTTAAAAGATATAGAAAACAACACTTCAATTACAAAATAAAATTTAAAAATGAAAATGTTGTATTTGTTTTTTTTAACTTTTAGCTCAAAAATGAAAAAATTGACAGTGACATACAAACATACAAAAACAAAAAAAAATTACATATATATAGGCACAATTTTTATCAGAAGGTGGGAGGGTAAAAGAGATAGATCTTGACGGTCCATTATAATAAATAGTCAAAATTAACCTTTTTTTATGAGATTAAAAAAAAAATGTCATCTCAGCCGCCAGCCAGCCTTCACCTCCTGTCGCCGCAGCTCCTTCTTTTCCTCTCTCTTCCAATATCCCTCTTTCCCTCCATACCCCTACACACCCAACACCCATTGCCGCTGCTTGTCCGCTGCCCCTTCTTTTGTCTCTCTTTCAATACCCTTTTCTCTCTCCCCATATCCCTTCACCCCTACCATCCGCTGCAGATGGACGGGCGGTGGCAGCAGGTGTCAGGGGTGAAGGGTTTTGGGGAGGGGTAGAGGGGTATTGGAAGAGAGAGAAAAAGGAGAGGCGTCGGTGGTGGCCAACAGAGGCTGTGGGTGGTTGGGTGAGAGAGAGAGAGAGAGAGAGAGAGATGAAGAGTTGGGGTGGAAGGGAAGGAGAGGCGGAGTGAGAATTTTTTTTTTTGGTATCTAATAAAAAAAGGATTAGTCTTAGCCATTCATTGCAAATGACGGTTAAGATTCCTCCCCTCACACTCTCACCCTCTAGTATGAATTGTGCTCATATATATATTTGAATATAGGGTATTAACAATTAATAAATACTAATTGATTTCAAATCCTTACTTACATACATATATACATGCATACATACTTATTGATTATGTGTTTATATGTCTTCTTGCTATCTGTTGTTCTTCCCTTCTCTTCTCTCATGCTTTTTCCCATTAGGGATGAGTGATTGTACACCTGTAGGTATACTACGCACTCACCCAAATTGGGTCTGATCTTCAAGTTGGGGGTCCTTGGAAACAGTCTCCCGTCAGGATCTCACCCTGATGGGGTAAGACTGCATACATCTTACCCCTCCCAGACCCTGCATGAGCGGGAGCCCTTGGGACACTGGGTATATTGTTGTTGTTGTTGTATCACAGGAACTCCTCATTCATGCTACTAAGTACCTGATTAAACTTGCACTATAACCTCGGAAGTTGATAAACATATATCAAACTAGTAGAGCAATCAACAACTAGAAGTAAAAAAAAAAAAACTAGAAGTAAGACAGACAGGAAACAAATGTACATTTTTTTGAATTTCTAGATCTTAAGAAAGCAAAACAGAAAAGTTAGAGCAATGAAACTAGAGACAAGAAACATCTGTAATATGTCTTTATATAGTGTTACTGATTTCTACCGATAATTCCAATAAACTTTTTATATATAAATATATATATATATATATATGTATGTATGCATGTATGTATGGGGATGACTCTTACGAAAGGATAAAATATGAGTTTTGGACTATATATTTGGTTAAAATGGGGAACGAGAGTGATGCCAAGTGAGTGGAAGATGATGTCAGTAGTACTAGCTACTAGTATACTACTAGGGTATTGTGCTGGATGATGTATACATACAACTTCCTATTAAAGAAGATCACAAAGAAAATGTAAATGCAAAAAAAGAAAAAAGCATCCCATGAATACACCTACTTTATTATATCAATTCATAATACCCAATTTGCATATGATAAAATCAAATATTTTTATTAATGAATACTGAATGTGAACCATTTTGCATGAGAATGGGACAGTAAGGAAAGAATGGAATACCCTGCTTAGGTGTAGAAGGTTTAGATCTTTGAAGGCCCAGATAAGCAAGGTTGCAGTTTGCCCTTCTGCCATCTATAACTGGGGTTGGATCAATACATGCTCTCATTGCTCCTTCTGGCTCCCTAAATGTCACCTATCATTTCAGATAATCACCAAAAATCCTTCATTACAATTTCTCATGACTAAATTTGAAAAATAAATTTAAAAAATTTCAGTGACAACAATTAGATTAAAGGCATATTTGATATCACCTTTTACTTGCAATTTTTGTTTTAAAAAACTAAAAGTTAAGTTTTCCAAACATATTTTTCTGATATTTTGTTTTCTGTTTTTAGTTTTTTCTCAAACTAAACTGAAACCAGAAAAGATCATTTTTAAAATATAGTTTTTATATTATTTTCTAAAAAACAAAAATTACATACAAAAACTAATATCAAATATGCCAAATAAATAAGTGGGCACTACCTATTTCACATAAAATTGCAGTTAATGGAGCTTGTTATATCACTTGAAAGACGATATGCAAGTTGTAATAAACTCTAGTGAGATCATAGAGTTTATAAAAATTGCAAAAACTATTGCATGAATTTTTTAACATATATATACCTGTAAATTCTGAGAAATATTGGAAGTATTCTCATGAGATGATCACTTATAGCAAATTACTTCCATTTTAGGAATTAATAGTCACTATGTACTTATTTGGATTAACTAATAAGATATTTTTTTTTTGGGGAAAATAAGTATGTTTAACATTCTAAATATCAAAAAGTAACAATTACGTCTAAATTTGAATTATATTCATAAAAAGCTACATCAATCAAATTAGAAAAGGCAAAATTCATTCAAAGACGACCTAAAATAAAAAGTAATAACATCTACTTTAGAACAAAGTATAGAATCCTATGTATAAGTTCATAGTATTCACCAAAAAACCACAATCATCTCAATATTTCTCAGATATTCTATCACAATGCAGCTAACAATTAATAAAAAGTAAGGTAAAAATATGAGGTATTTGAATTTACGTATTAAATTTACTATCACATTGCTTCATATTATAAATGAGTAATATTATTACTAGAATAAGATCGTAGTTTTTAAGGGAATATTGTGACTTTCATTATTTGTAAATTACATTATTATTCTAACCCATAAAAATTTTTGCCCTAATAATAATAACTATCTTACAAATTTAAAAAGATTCTTGAAGTATGGATCAAATGATTAGATGCACGATTCCTAAATAACAACTAGTTACTTATCTCATTAGTTCCTAATATTTTAAATTTATTTAAATTGATCTGCACTCTTTTTTTTTCAAAATAATCTTATAATTTTGTTCAAATTAGTTTTTTTTATCCTTTTTTTATTTAAAATTGTTCATGATGTTTTATTTTATGATAGAATAATCTCCCATCTTGTAATCAAAATTTGGTAAAATAATTAAAAAGGCGAATGACTAATTTTGTTATAAAAAAACATAAGAGATCAAGAGATCATTTTGAATGTTTTTTGCTGCTCATTTATTGTGAGCTTTGAGGGCTCAGTTTCTACGGGTAGACCGATTTTATACTAAGTATTACCTTTCTACTCATCTAAAAAAATGAGAGATCATTTTGACCAGAAAAAAACAAGAGAGACTAATTTAAACAAACTTGAAAGCATTATGGACAAACGCTCTAAATAACTCCTCAATATTGAAGGAAGATGAATTATGCGTCGGATCAAGAAAAAATAACAGTAATTGGAGGCAATAAGATCAGAGAGTAAGATAATTACAAATCCATAGCCCTTGGACCTTCCAGTAGCCTTATCAGTAATAACAACCGCCTCCAAAATCTCCCCAAACTGTTCAAAATACTTTTTCATCGTATCCTTCTGAGTCTCCCATGCCAATCCTCCTACAAACACCTTCGTGTACGTCGTGTCTCCGTACTGACCTACCGCCGAATTCATGATCGATCGATCTCTCCAAATGAAACTCGAACTTGCGGCTAATTAACAATCTAGACCTTTCGATTAATCGGAGGCACTGCGTAAGAAGATCGGTCCAGATGATACTCGAACTGAGGCAAACAATCTAGATCTTTCGATTCTCTGTCAGATCAATCTCTCTACTGATAGGCACTGCGTAAGAAGATCAATCAAGATGAAATGAAACTCAAACCGCGGTTAACAATCTAGATCTTTTGATTCGCCGTCAGATCGATCTCTCCACTGATAGGCACTGCATAAGAAGATCAATCAAGATGAAATGAAACTCAAACTGCGGCTAGTTAACAATCTGGATCTTTCGAGTAACCGTCGGATCGATCGGAAAGAGAGGATGAGGAATTGATTTAGCGCGAGATTTATGGTGAGAGAGGGGAGTTAGGGTTCTGAGATCGAAGGGGGGAAGATGAGGAGGGAAAGACGAAAGAAGAGAGAGAGAGAGGAGAGAGAGAAATGGGAGGGAAGAGAAAAGAAAGAAAAGGAGAAAAGAGGGAGAATGGGGGACCCCAAATATACGGACATCATACCGGTCGCCCTTTATTTGTCCCCTCTCCCTCACGCGCCTTCCTGGCAGGTGACAATTGAGTCATATAAATCAAGTTTGGGTAAACTTATTTGGATTTATAATAAGGATAAATTATAGAAAATTTTTTTATTTTTTATTTAAAAATAAAAAATCTTTCTTCAAAATAAAAATACTCACAAAATTTGTTCACTTTTAAAAATTTATCACTTAACCTCCATGTAACTTATTTTTGACAATTTTGCCCCTAATGTTTAATTTTATTTTTAGAAAAGGTTTTTAATTATTAGACAAAAATTAAATATTTTATGTTGTTAGCAAAAAAAAAATTATGAAAATTTTCTATATTTATAAACATATAATTATTTTAATCAATTATAGTAATATTATATAAGTTCAAAAAATAAAAAAGTATTTTTAAAATTTTCATAAAAAATATTATAAGATAAAATATAAATTTTTTTTGTTGAGGGGCAAAATGGTCAAAAAAAGTTGTTTGAGGGCAAATTCAAAAATTTTCAAAAATTAGGGGGTTTAGTGAGTGGTTTTATTTGTGATGGGGTTTTTTTGTTATTGAAGCAAAAGTTATGAGTATTTTCTGTAATTTATCCTTATAATAATTTCAAGTTGGGTTTGGATTGATTCATTCAAGTTCAGGTTCAATTTTTACCTGTACATAAGTCGTGTTGGGTATGAGTCAAATTATTTTGGGTTCTAGTCATTTTTATTTTCCGTCGTCTTAGGTTTGGGTCAATCCTGGATTAGGTTGCATAGGTTTCAAGCCATCATTTTTTTTTTGAACACTGGTTTCAAGTCATCATAATTCTACCAGTTAGTGTCTCTATGGCATTAACTATTTGCAAGTGTTCATATTATATTTCAAATAATTAGCTGATTGAAAGCAGAAAACAATTTTTCTTTTCATCTTCAGATTTCTTTTTCTTTTCTATTTTTGCAATATACAAAACTGGAAATTGCGTTCAAATGATCCTTGTTTTCTCAATTTTTGGAAAATTAAGAATAATACATAAATAATATGCATAAATCCGAAAATCGAATAATATGACTCGAACCCAATCCAAAAAATGTTACTGATTTGAAAGTTGAAAATGATATGCCTAAGTAACACCTGTAAATTATTCAAACACTAAGAAAAAAGAATAATTCATTGTCGAAATAAATTACAAATATAGTTTAAACTTATAATATTATAACTTTCACTCTACTGATTAGTATTTTCGTTCCACAATTGCTCAGTAATTGCTTGCCGGACCACGTTTATTCGCATTTGTTGGGATATAACCACCTCTATGCCTTCTTATACAATGGGAATATCGTTCTCATTAGGGACCACCTCTACTTTGCCATATGAAGCAAATAGTGTCTCTGTTCTATCTTTTATTCGAATAAAATTATATAATGTACAACCCGATAAATGAATCAACTTTTGTCACTTTAGTGGATAGTTCAGTATGGCTTTTAAAATTGGGAACCTAGCCTTAAGTACCCCAAAAACACGCTCTATCATATTCCACAAAGATGAGTGTATATAATTAAACAACTTGCATGATCCTCTTATGCATCCTCTACCTCTTTTTTGATAATTAGCGACCAGGTAGCGATACAATTCAGGCGCTCGATCTAGTGAGCCCTTATAAAACCCGTTAAATAACTGGGTACAGAAAAAACAAGAACAGGATGAAACAGGAAAACAAACAACAACCGGCAAGATAGGACGAACCTAACTAACCATTATGACTGATTCAGATCTCAGAGCAATTGAAATAGGATAAAAGGCAGTCAGATCGCCCTTTCATCAAGTATGGCTGCCGCCGTTGATGGGTCAAAGTCATCAAAGCTCAAACCTAGCCTCTTTCCCATCTCAATTACTCGATTAGCCTCAAGGATCTTCTCGACCTCATGCATGCTACCACCCTGCTTCGTCCTATTCCTCACCCTCTGCTTGCCTGAGGTCTTGCTCGATTTTTATGTGCTATTTATGGGCGACATATCCTTCAAGAACTCTTGAAACTCCCATTTCTCTTGCTCTTTCTTCTTGCGCTTCAAAGCTCTCCTTTCCCTTTTTGTCATCAAACCTTTTTCTTTACTCTTCCTAACAAAGGTAGGTCCCTCCATGAGTGGCTTCGCCCTATTTAGGGCATGGGGCTCGAAACCTAGTGGAAATTTAGGCCTAGAGGACCCTAAATCATAATCACTGGCGATGTCTCGAGCTTCGTTCTCATGATGCAAGGTCTGAGCATGAGGCTGTATTGATTGGGCTTCATCATTTTCAGTCCATGGGAGATAAGGAAGAGCATCGGGATTTCTCGAAATTCCTAAATTGGTCTTAGAACAACAGGCTGGGGAAGTGTAGGAAGAAGAGATGCACATGGCCAACAGCACTCTAGATGCCACCTCCTGACATAATGACTGTGAATACAAATAGTAATCTGGCCCAGCGACAGATCTATGATACTCACTCCTTCATTCATTGACCTTGTAAGGTGTCTTCAGACTCCATACAAACATCACTGGCAGCCGTCATCTGTACGAGAGAGGGTTGAATCAATGTGTTATGACGCACCAAGGTGGTGCGCTGATTGTCACGGTCATGGTGTGGATGCGTAGTGCAAGTGGGCTGCTCCCCTTCTAATTTGGCCCGCAAGAGCAAAAACTCTATGCGAATAATCAGGGATGAATTCCGAGTTACCCTCCTTGACAAGGACCAATCGAGAACCCCCATTAAACTGGACTTGAACCATCTGGTGAATAAATGTAGAGGAGCATGTGTCGATGAGGATCCTGGCGGCATCAATACATCTCATAGCAGACGTCCTTGGGTCCATCCTGACGAACTCTCCCCATATTTTAGCGAGATCCATAAAGCAGTCCTTGGTCTAGCGTTGGACAGGCAATCCAAATACCTCGATCCATACTCTTCTATTTAGAGAACCAAGACTCTCTCTGGAGTATTTATATACCTCTCTGAATTTCCAAATTAAAATCTCTTTATGCAGGCAGAGGTAAAATTCCAGAGTCTCAGCCGATTCACAAACCAGGATAAAGGTATTTGTATTTGACCCTCTAGGGGTTAAACCGTAAAGGTCATTTTCGGTTATAAAAGTGAGGATGTCATCCAGATTGACTACATCAGACGAATGTGCAATTATAGATCGGTTGAGCCAAGCCTCCACAATCTTATTAGCATTAGAAACCACAATATTCAGTATGTTAGAAGCCATAGATCCCTCGATCTGAAATGAAGTGTCAACACTTTGATCCTTGTTACCTGTAGTAGCTCTACATTGCTGGGGCTCCCTCAATCTAGGTTTATCCCGAACGAATGATTCTGTTGATCTTTTATCAGGGTTAGTCCATTCAACCCTGAGCTTAACACCCACCATCCATCGCTTATTTATGGATGAAACTTCCCTTTTGGCTTCACGCGGATCATGAAACCGAACAAAGCCATAAGAACATCTAGACCTCACCCTCTTCTTTGCAGGGACAAAAACATTGTAGATTGACTTGAATCTTAGAAAGATGACTCTGAGCCACGAGTTAGGCGTCCTTTCAGGCAACCCATCAACGAAGATGGACACGGCCTCAACGGCAACATACATTTGTCCTCCTGTCAAATGTCGGTAGGTGGCGATGTGGTGGTGCACCGGTCCCCGATTCGCGATTTTGACGGTAGGAGATGGTGGAGGGGATCTATTGGGTGATGTTGGGGATCTGGTGGAGGATATGGAGGAGACGAAGGGTCTAGTGGTGGAGATCTGGGAAATGGTGAGAACAGAGGGAGGAGATGAGGCCGGAGGGTGGTGGTGGATGGTGGTGGAGATCTGGTGGAGGAGATGGTGATGGAGACGAAGAGAGCGGGTGGAGATGGGGGATGGTGGTGGAGATCTGGTGGAGGAGATGGTGATGGAAACGAAGAGAGGGGGTGGAGATGGGGGATGGCGGTGGATGGTTATGGCGATGTGGTGGAGTAGATGGAGGAGACAAAGGAACCACCGGCACCGAGGTGGCGATGTGGTGGTGCACCGGCACCCAGATTTTAGATCTGAAAATGGCCATTAATTTGCTCAAGGACGACGATTAAGTTGGTATGACATGGACAGGGGCAAGGAGGCGACTCTGCCACTACAACGCCGGCGCTGGGCAATGGGTCACGCCCCTACACGTGCCAGAGATGGGAGCGCGTGGGTAATCGGGGGAATTTGAATCGTTGGAGATGGGGGCGCGTGTGTTGCTTCTTTTCTATACCTGTATCAGATTGTATATGGCATGATTCCACACCTATATCAGATTGATTTAGGCAAACCAGTCCCTATTGCATCCTATGCCTTGAAAATCATTTATTGCTTTTAAAATTGGAAATTCAGCCTTAAGTACCCTAAGATCATTTACATAATAAGAGGAGGAGGAAACAAGGGTATATAGAAAAATATTATAAAATGGGTGAGTAAAAAAATAAATCTATATTATTGAGGCAAAATGGGCAACCCATGGGTTAATCCATAATTACGTGAGATCTATATAACTCGACCCAAAATTGGCCGGTACCCAAGATGACCTGAAACCCAAACCCAACCTGATCTAAGTTCATTGCAAACTCGAGATGACAAAACCCTTACGGGTACCCCCGAATCGGACCCATTTGCTCCAATTGCCACCTCTAGCTAAAAATATATGGGAAGTGGCCAAGTCTCTGCGTTGGCTGGACACACCTCCTTACTATACCACTATCGCTGATTAGTTAAGGTCCAGTAGAAGGCAAAGAGATATCAAGGGTCGTAAGGACCTACTTAAATTTGATTTCCTTTGCTAGCACATTTGGAAAGACATGAATAATGCCTTATTTTGGAATCAGAAGTCATGTCCAGTCAAGCCTGTTGTCTTGGCTAGGAACATGTGTCAAGAGTGGATCCTTCGTGGCAAAATGGACAAAGAGAACATTAGTAGTATTAATGGTATAAGATTGTAGAGTACTGATGCGGCTAGGTGGATCTCGTAGTCTCCTCTTCCTTCTTCTCCAAGTTTAAGCATGAAAGTTCAGCTGCGGTTGGGTTTATTATTCGTGATCATGTTGGAAAAATCATTCTAGCAGGTTTTAGAAAGCTTGGTTAAGCCCTATTATTGTGACTGAAGCTATTGCTGATAGGGACACGTTGTTCTATGCAACGAGGATTGGGGCTACCAAGAGTATTTTTCGAAGGTGATAAGGGATTCCTCAGAGCTCTTAGGGGTACCTATTCAACTCTAGCGGATATTATTACTCTTGTAGAAGATATTCGTGCCGTTAGTACCACAGTGGAGGACATCTCCTTCAATTATTGTTTCAAAGAAGTGAATCGTTTAGCAAATTGGTTAGTTAAATACCGGCCATGAGGGCTCTGGTGTCTCGACTTGGGATCATGCTCCCTCTCAAGCCTTACCCATTGTTTCTCGAGCTGATGCCTTAGGGTTCCCTGTTAAGAGAGGGCAATCCTAAGGGCCTAATCTTTACCTCTTTTGTTAAAAAAAAAAAAAAAAAGGACCAGTCCTTATATTTTTTATGCTTCAAACGAAAATTTGAAAAGAGGCCACTTTCATGTAATAACATTTCTTAACAACATAATACTAATATAACAAATAATAAAAATTTTAATCATAAAATTTATTGAGATTAACATTTGATACTTAAAAACTACAACTCCTAAAATTGAAAAAGTCCATACCCATATTTCGAGATTTCTAAACTTTCGACAAAAATTTCTTTTATTCTTTATCTAATAGATGAGTATATATCGCACCAAATCTCCTCCCCTTATGGTCACATTGAAAAAATTGAAGTTATTTCATCGTTAATCCTTGAGATTAAAGCATATGTAGCATTTTCTACAAGACAAATGGCCACTTCAGCATTTGCTAAACTACATGGCAGGAATGTGTAGAAAATTGTTGTGTGTTAGACATCAATTTTTTCAATCCTTATAAGGAAGTCGAGGAACCAACGAAAAATTGATATCCAACTTAGTTACCAAAGTTTGGTGTTGTGTCAGCTGGGACTTCTGGAGCACTGAACATTCATGAAGCAAAAGCTAGAAGTGCTCTATTGCCTGCTATAACTTCCGCATCTTAACCAACACAACCTAAAGCTTTTTCATTGGTTGTTACATCTAACTTTTGGTGGAGGTCTGGAGATGTTTGAAGGTAGTAGACGACATTTTTGGGATGAGATTTCTTTACAAAACTTGAGGACGAAGGAGTTGTTTAAGGAAAAGGCTAACTCTTCACACGCATATCCTAAAGCTGTCAACGTGGTATCATGGATGCATCATGTCACAATCTATGCCAAACAAAGTCCAGTGCTCAGTTTTGATTTTGTTGCAATCATCTTTATTTTTGATCATTGGGGAATAAAGTCATTACAGGATCATATAACCTCCTTGTTTCATTTAAAATGTCATCCTTAGAGACAGTTAGAAAATTTTGTCTAATTGCAGTGAAAATTACATCTAAATTATAGTAGAACACTTCTATGAAATGCAGTAAAATATTATTATAAATTACAGTATAATTGTATTATAAATTTTAGTAAAATATTGTAGTAAAATAAGCAAAAATTTCAGTAAAAGTTTTCGTTGAAAATTGGAAGCAAAAACACAGTAAAAATGCTTAAAATTATATAAAAATAACAATCAAATAATTGTTAGAAAATTGATAAATATTCAATCATAGCAACGAAAAGAGAGAGTGATTAGAAAGATCTTACAAAAAGATGATATCATGCCATGGTAAATGCCACTGCCCTTAAAGATGATTTCGCTGCTGCTTCGGTGCACACAGTATAATCAGCAGCCGTCCTCCAGGATTAACACAATCCGACTCTTAACGTGTACTCGTTAATTGCCGGGTAGGAGTACCTTGAACTTTACCCAAATTTGAGGGGAGAGAGACTGAGTACAATGATAGAGCAAGAGATGAGTATATGATCAAGAAGAAGCAAGATGAATGAAGAGCTGTTGGTTTTCTGTCTATTGTTTTTGTACTAAGCCTAACTTTATATATATATACACTAATGATCACCCACACAAGGCTAGAGCAATGAATTACATCCCAATAGTAATAAATGGCTGGAGCAATGAATTACATCCCAAATAGTAATAAACGGCTATAATAAATTCTAACGGGTATAAACGATAAAATAACGGACATAATAAATTATAACGGCTATATTGTTAATTACTTCCCAACGGTCACAATTTTAATGACCCTAAATGGCTAATAACAGTAAACAGTCAGTAAATACGCATGGTTAAAATATTTTTCTATAACACTTAAGTTTAGCCTGTATTATTTTTCCAATGATTCCCCACAAAGGATACAAGCGAAAGAGAACAAAGAAGAATAGATTGAGCAAAGGAAGTTCAGTTTTTCAGTGCCGATGTCTTGCAATTTGAATCATCATCTAGTGTAACCCAAGTTTAGGACCAATATCTTGCAAGGTGACTTTCGTCTTGAACCGCACAAAGGGTTGTATAGTTTGCCACTCGGACACATACTAAACTCCAAATCTCGGCGACTTCTACAGTTTGGCGTTTTTTATCGGCCATGCACTTGTCCTGGATATTCATAGGCGCTCTAGAAGGCAAGTCTTAAACCTTTATAGGGAGCAGCCACACTTCCACACCTATATACGTGAATCCCATCAATTGTGTGTTACCGCACACGACCAAACATATGGATATGGGTACATTAAGAGCTAAAGCTCAACCTTACCCCTTAGTAATATACATACAGTGTCCATCAAGTGCAAGCCTTACTTATACCACCAAACATATGGCTATGTACCTATCTCCGCGCTGTTACACCACAGGGAGGAACAACAACAACAGCAACAACAACAGCCAGTGCCTCAAAGGGCTTTCGTATCAGCAGGGTCTGGGGGGGTAGACATACGCAGCCTTCCCCTTTCCGGGGTTGTCCTGAAGGGAGGCTGTTTTCGAGGACCCCCCATCTAATAAGCTTGTCAGCAGCAATGATGCCTTGCAGCCTGGCACTATTATACCATAGGGAGGGATAGCATAAAATACAGTGCATTCCTTGAATGAAACTATGACTTTTCACATTGAACCTGTTAAGACCTGGTTGGATACATCACAGTTTATTCACGTACAGACTTTAGTCCGGTCCCCCTCGATGTTTCCATAATCAATGGATCCATAAGATTCTTTTCAGACCTTACACAATTTAGTGATATCACTTTCTTTCGAGTAGATCGTTTACGATCTTAGGCCTAAGATGAATAGATCTCCTTTTTCTAAACCCATCAAGTGTGCAGTGTCCAAACCACCCGTTACGGACTATGGGTTAGGTTAAAGCATCAAGCTCAACCATCATAAACAGTGTTTCAACATTGTATTGCAACAAAGCGGTACTTGAGAGTTAACCACTGCCAACATCAATCACGAGTTGCTCTCACCCCCACATTGAGGTATCTACAATGAGCTATTAAACAACTAGCTCCATCGCCTGCCAACTTAAACAAAAGTCAGTATAACACAATAGTGGAGCAAATATCATATTAATAAAATCATATCTCCACTCCAAGTACTCAAATTGTACACATCGTATGTATATCGTACATACAGTTGGCACGAAATCCATATAACGCAAATTTGTCAATTTCACATATCATCACAATTGTGAAACATTATCATCTCAAATCAATTGGATCACCACCAATTTAGGTCACAAAAGACCACATGCCGATTCTTATCGTAGTTAGAGTACATGCATTATTATCATTAAAGGTATTACATATTACCAATGTTGTATCAAATTTTGGTGATATCAACAAAAAGAGGTACAGAAAATCATAATTCACAAGATTCCTTTTACAATTCAACTTAAGGCAGCCCAAACCTTTGCAAGGCTCCTGAGCCCAAGTGCTAGCATCATCAAGCTATTCACACTGACATTGGACAATCACCAAAATAATATTTCTATTATAATCAATTTCCATACGCTAGATATAACTAGCAAACATTGGCAAAAATACAATGATAGAAAAGATTATGATCAAACAACATATCTCATAGGCTCTCAAGTGCTCTTACAACCCCCACTATGGAATGTCTCACACTACATTCGTAAGCCATTCAATTTTTCTATATGCCAACTCAGTGTTTAAGGACAACTAAAATATACAGGTTTCAGAGAGGTGTCACAAAACATAGCTTTCTAATGAGCCTAAATATATTGTAATTAGTAGAATATCTCTCACTCATATCAGACACCCAACACAACAAGGAGTCTATTACAACGTAAACCCCATTCATGGTACTTAACTAGTACCTCAACAATTTAATTAGAGCACTTCAATATTCATCATTAGATCAATGTATGTAGATTAGATCTACCACTGATATATGATATTATAGGACGAGTATTGTGGTATTCATCAAAAAGTAATGCTATCAATCACCTTACCGTATTTAGCTTGTGACGTGATGCCACGTTTATCTCCTCAAGTGAACACTATGGTCATATAGTATGTCATCCAAATGACCAACATGAGCATACAACGTATGACAGTAACCCAAAAAAGGTATCTAGACACAAGCTAAATACCAAGCCCATGATCAATCAAGGTTATCATATGACCTGCACCTTACCCTTTTCCTAAAAAACTAGAAAAGAAGGCATAAAACAATAATTCTAAGTGCAAAATAGTCTCCAAAGACAACACCAAGCTCACATACGACTCAAACATATCATGTTTTTCCTAACTCTGGGCTAAATTTTAGCAAACCAACTTAAGATCATACCAAAATTCCACAAAATCTGCAGCTAATAGTCCCAAAAAACTGCAATTAGCCAAAAAAAAACAAACACAAGATAACTTTCCCTTAACAAGCAATTCCCCACTGAAAATAAGTTACATTTAAACTCACATTAGCGTACTCAAACCCTTCAACTTCAACCCAAATCACTAAACCCACTAAAACCCACACATACATCACATAGCAGGAGACTTCCACAGAGAACACTCAAAACTTTACCAGTAGACACCAGTTAAAAGTGACAATTTTAGTAAGTCTCGATCTCATCTATTAGTAGGAACCTATAGATATGGAATTCATCAATCATCGCACAAACAATGTGATTGTTAATCAGTGAAAAGCGTAATATTAATTGTTTGCTGAAGACTCATTCCCTATAGTTCTCATGCTAATCAATTTCTTTTACTCATCATCTAAATCCTTCCCCTTGCATCCCTAATACTTGCACCAAAACCAAGTTCACCCTATTTTCTCCAAACATTCATCCAATAATAAAAAATGTAATAGAGCCCAAAACTAACTCAAGTTAATCATTATTGAACTATGCCCTTGAGGAAAGAGAAATTCTCATTAGTAAGTATCAGAAACCAAGGACAGGTAACCCCGGTCTCCGCCAAACTTTACAACTATTTACTCAACTTGGCACCCTGGCACCCAAAAGTAATTAATAATCACATTTACCATATCTCATTGCTAAGAAATGATGATCTCTTCATTGGACAATAGTAACAAACCCAAGTCCTTTCTGTTCTTTGAGAAATCTTAGGAATCAGGGGTATAATGAGAATAGTTACAATAGAGAGAATCAGAAGGAAAATCACAAGCTTGTTTGACTCTAAGTCAGTCAAATTGATTTTGAAAAGGAATCTACACATAGTCACAGGGCAGGCCAGGCATAACTCTGGCTTGTACTAACATTTTTTTGTTATTTTAATAATATCTTTTAAAGCAAATGACAGAAGAGCTCCATACACAGTCTCCAAATAAAAGATATAAATACTTGAATGTCTTTTCCAAATTTATTGAAAATTATTTCTTAATCTATATCTCATGTAAAGAAGAGAAATCCTTGTTTCCATGGTTGATTACCGAAATCGTCTTTTAGATTGTTAAAAAAATTTCTCTAATTGCAGTGAAAACTACATCTAAATTACAGTAGAACACTTCTGTAAAATATAGTAAAATACTGTTATAAATTACAGTACAATTGTATTATAAATTTTAGTAAAATACTGTAGTGAAATAAGCAAAATTTTCAGTGAAAATTCAGTGAAAGTTTTTGCTGAAAATTGACAATGAAAACACTTTAAAATTACTTAAAATTGCAGAAAAATATTCAATCATAGCAACGAAAAGAGAGAGTAATTGGAAAGATCTCACAAAAAGATGATATCATGCCGTGGTAAATGCCACCGTCCTAAAAGACGATTTCGCCGTTGCTTCGGTGCACATAGTATAACCAGCGGCCGTCCTTCGGGATTAACGCGATCCGACTTTTAACGTGCACTCGTTAATTGCCGGGTAGGAGTACCTTAAACTTTGCCCAAATTTAAGGGGAGAGAGAGACCGAGTATAAGGATAGAGCAAGAGTGGAGTATATGATCAAGAAGAAGCAAGATGAATGAAGAGCTGTTGGTTTTCTATCTATTGTTTATGTACTAAGCCTAACTTTATATATATATACTAATGATCACCCACACAAGGCTAGATCAATGAATTACATCCCAAACAGTAATAAATAGCTATAATAAATTCCAACTGTCATAAATGGTAAAATAAATGACATAATAAATTACAACGGCTATATTGTTAATTACTTCCCAACGGTCACAATTTTAATGACCCCAAGTAGCCAATATGTAATTCAGGATGAATCCTGAATTACAACTAAGAATTTGAGATGAGAAAAGAAAGGAAATGAGATGAGAAGTAGAAGGTGGTTTAGATAGGAAAGAAAAGTATGTAATTCATTGTATGTCCAGCTTATACAATCAAGTGTCTATTTATACTAAGTAGTGGTTAAGTACAACCGTAGCTTAGCTCACAAGTACTAACAAGTATAACATCACCAACACAACTTATTACATTTAATCAACTATATCCTTGCAATAAGAGCTGCTCCGGCCATGACAATTCCACCCCCTCAAGATCATTCTTGCCCCAAGAATGTTGCTGCAAGGAATTGGCTGCGAATGAAGCTCAGGTCTCCCCAACTGGCTTGTGTAGGAGCGAGATTAATCCACTGAATCAACACCTCCTGACGAGGCTTGTCCTTAGTCTGCACAACTCGACTGTCCAGAACAGCAGCAGGTCCTTGGACTACAGAACCGTCAGGATGAACTGCAGGTGGTCATTAGAGCAACCTTTGCATTCCCCATTTTGCTTCTTAAGGAGGGAAACGTGAAAGACAGGGTGAATGGAAGAAGCAACAGGTAAATCCAATTTGTATGCAACTTGGCCTACTCGTATCAGAATTCTGTAAGGGCCAAAGTAACGAGCTCCCAATTTGACATTCTTCCTTAGAGCCAATGAAGATTGTCTATATGGTTGAAGCTTGAGATAGACCATATCCCCAACCATAAAAGATCTCTCAGTCCGCTTCCTGTCAGCATAAAATTTCATACGGGATTGAGCTATCTGCAAATTATCTTTCAATTGCAACATGAGCTGCTCCCTCTGAAGGAGAAGATCGTTAACCTCTGAAACATGAGAAGTACTGTCGTGCAATACCATGGGAGCAGGTGGATCATAGCCATACAAAACCTTGAAGGGACTAGTGCCAAGGGAAGAATGGAAATGGGTGTTGTATCAGTATTCAGCCAGAGATAGCCATCTCACCCAATGCTTGGGATGAGTATAAGTCATGCTACGCAAATAATTTTCTAAGCATTGATTCACCCGCTCAGTCTGTCCATCCGACTGAGGATGATATGCAGAACTAAGAGCTAAAGTGGAACCCATCACCAAGAAGAGCTCCCTCCAAAACTGACTTGTGAATATTCGATCACGATCAGAAGTAATGGATTGACGCAAGACAAGAAGCTTGTATATGTTGTCCAAGAACACCTTAGCCAATTTCTCAGCAGATATTGGATGAGCAAGAGCAACAAAGTGACTGAACTTGGTGAATCGATCCACAACCACCCAAATGATCTCCTTGCCATCGGCCTTAGGGAGTCCTTCCACAAAATCCATGCTGATGTGTTTCCAAGCCCCATCAGGAATTGGAAGGGGTTGTAACAATCCAGGGTAATGCACATGCTCTGTCTTAGTCCTTTGGCATACGTCACAACTTTGAACTAAGGCTTCCACATCCTTCTTGGCCCCGACCCAGCTGAAATATTGTTTGAGTCTCCTATAGGTGCCATCTACACCGGAGTGGCCACCCCAAGCTGAAGAATGAAAGGCCAAAATGACCTGTTTTCTAAGTTTTGTTGCTGAGCCAACATAAATCTTCGCTTTAATCCTCACAATGCCTTGCTGTACTGAAGCATCACCAACTGATGTGGAGAGGGGGTTAACAGCAGCAACGGTAATGCAGTCAGAAGCAAATTTATCCCCTGCATAAGTCTTATGAATCTCCTCCATCCATGCTGGAAGAGCACATGAAATGGCTGCACATGAACCATCCAGCTCAGCTCCTGATCTGCAAGAGAGAGAACCAGCTGCCATGTTTTCCTTTCCCTTGCGATATTCAATAGAATAGCTGAGGCCTAACATCCTTAAGAGTCCCTTTCTCTGTATCCTGGTAGTGATCTTCTGTTCTAGAAGATGTTTTAAGCTTTGATGATCTGTTTTTATGATGAAATGATTCCCTTCTAAATAATGTCTCCATTTCTTAACTACAAGCAGAATGACGAGGTATTCTTTCTCATATATAGAGAGTTGTTGATGTTGTGGGCTCAAGCCTTGACTGATGAAAGCAATGGGTTTGTTTTGTTGGGACAGGACTGCACCAATGCCAACGCTGCAAGCATCAGTTTCCAAGGTGAAAGAATGTTGGAAGTCAGGCATGGCCAGCACGGGAGAAGAACTCATGGCCAACTTAAGCCTGTCAAAAGCCTCTTGGGCTATTTCTGACCATCCAAATGCATCTTTTTCAACAAATTAGTGAGAGGTTTAGCCATAATTCCATAGTTGCAATGAATTTTCTGTAATAACCTGTGAGGCCTAAGAATCCTCTCAATTGTTTGATGTTTTGTGGAGTGGGCCAATCTCTCATAGCTTGCACCTTGGTAGGACCTGTCGTTACTCCTTCTTTTGACACAATGTGCCCCAAGTATTCGACTTGGGTTTGAGCAAAGGAGCATTTCTCAAGCTTAGCAAAGAGCCTGTTCTGGAGCAGAATCAAGTTTTCGGAGTTCTCTTAGAAACAGTAAAAGATGAAGAAAAGAAGGTTTTAAAATAGATCGGCATTAGAATAATTTGGACACAAGGTTTTAAGTTTCATAATATCGATCCCATGTAAAATACAAATGACTTACTTCTTGGTTTAAGTTTTAATATTTATATCCGCGTGTAATGTTTTCATAGTAGGCATATTACAATAATGTTGTCTAATCTCAATTTTACATTTTGATATGAATTTTCATCCCCGCAAATATAGCACAAAAATGTTGTATTTGATTAGATTTTAAGATCTTGTGTGATGCACATATTAAGCTGCATATGTCGTTTAGATGAACTCACATTCATATGCCTTACGCCTCAAGCTAGCGAAATGTGGGGGAGTATAGCCTAGCAAAATAATAATGATTATTTTGCAAGAACTTGTGTAGATTGCATTATCTTGGATTTTTAAAAGGACAATGTAAGTTACACTGGTTTTTATCAAGTTAGGATAAAGTAATGATACCTCACCCTGATAGAATATATATAAAAGACAATAATCTCATGTGTTTGTGGTTAAACATGATTATCAATATTTTGGATCATGAAATATGTTGATTCTAGTCTTAAAGAGAAATTACTAGTTACTCATGGAAACCGACAGACATTCTTAAAGGGTGTAAACCAATTGGCGGTAGAGTGGGTATTTAAAAATAAAATTGAAGGTTAACGGCTAAATAAAGTCAAAACTAGTTGTTAAAGGATAGACCCAAAACATGAAATTGTTTTTTGACGCCTTCTTGCCCATGTCTATGATAGAATCACTAGAGTTGTGACAAATTCTTACTCTTAGCTGTGATCTTGTGGTGTATATATATCCAATGGACATCTAATTATGTTTCTAAATAATAACATTTGTTTGGAACAACAAGAAGGATCTATGGCCTTTAGTATGGAAGATCAAATTTGTAAACTTATGCATCCTAATATGGGCTTAAATAAGCACCCAAAGAGTGACATCAAAATTTGTTATAACCTTGTTCATATGATGCTGGTGCTACTGTTGTGTGGTTGACCATGTTGTACGAAAATTGAATTATGTGTTTTTTCAATTTTCTGTGTGATTGTTGTGGTTAATACGTGGTCAATGCCTGAGGTTGATTGTGAACTTTAGCCTTAAACCTAGGATTGGCCAACTCTTAGGTTAGGCATGTCTAGTTGGACAATCTTGAATGAACATTGAATGTTTTGAGTTTAACCATAGATTAGATCTTATATATGAGAATTAGATTTTCTTGCATGTTTTGAGTGACCTATTGAAATAGTTGATTCTTGTAAAGGGCTTATAGGACTTGTGAGTTCTTGGGGATCTATGTGTGATTGTGTGCATTAGTCTCCATGTTAATGCGTCTTATGTATTTCCCATGGCTATGTTTGAAGGAAGATGAATATGTTGTTGCTTGAAGTAATGATAAACATGTTTATGGATTGTTTTTCAAGATGAATATGCTGCTACATGTTTAGTTTGGGCTGTATGTTGTTGTTACATGTTGGTTTGCTGCTAAATATTGATGCTCAATACTGAATGTGGTGCTGTCTATGTTGGCTTTGGGCTGTATATTATGTATATACTGCTAATTATGACTAGTAGCTCCTACAAGTTGCTGTCAATATTGTTAATAAACACATTACAGGCTGTTTGTTGCTGTTTTATGCTGTTTTTTGGACTGTACATGTTGAACTTGCTATGGATTTGCTGAATTTCAGCTTCTAATTGGGAAAAACATGATATATTTGAGTTATGTGTGGACTTGTGTTGTCTTTGGAGACTATTGTGCACTTAGAATCATTGTTTCATGCCTTCTTTTCTAGTTTTGGGAAAAGGATAAGGTGTAGGTCATATGAGAACCTTGATTGATCATAGGCTTGGTATTTAGTTTGTGTCTATATACCTATTTGTGTTACTGTCATATGTTGTATGCTCATGTTGGTTATTTAGATGACTTATTATATGACCCTTGTGTTCACTTGATGAGGGGAAAAACTTGGCATCGCGTCACAAGCTAAATATGTTAAGGTGATTGATAGTGTTATGGCTTGATGAAAAACATAACATTCGTCCTATTATTTAGTATTTCTGTGGTAAACCTAGTTTACATACATTGATCCAAATGATGAATATTGAAGTGCTCCAATTAAATTGTTGAGGTACTAGTGAAGTACTATGAATGGGGTTTACATTGTAATAGACTCTTTGTTATGGTGGATGTCTGCTATCAATGAGAGATATTCCACTAATGACAATGTATTTGAGCTCGTTAGTGAGCTATATTTTAGGACACTCCTCTGAAACCTGCATTATTTAGTTGTCCCTAAAGATTGAGTTGGCAGGTAGAAAAATTGAATGGCTTAAGAATGTAGTGTGAGACATTCCATTGTAGGGGTTGTGAGACCACTCGAGAGTCTATGAGATATATTGTCTGATTATAATCTTTTCTGATTATTGTATTTGTGCCGATGTTTGCTAGTTATAGCTAGCCTATGAAAATTAATTATGGTGAAAATATTATTTTGGTGACTGTCCAAAATTAGTATGAATAGCTTGATGATGCTAGCATTTGGGCTCGAGAACCTTGCAGAGGCTTTGGTTGCCTTAAGTTGAATTGTAAAAAGCACCTTGTGAAATATGGTCTCCTGTACATCTTTTTTTTTTATGTCACCAAAATATGATATAACATTGATAATACGTGGACTACCCTTAATAGTGATAATACATGTACTCTAAGTACGATGAGAATGGGTATATGGTCTTTTGTGACCTAAACTAGTGGTGATCCAATTGATTTGAGATGATAATGTTTCACAATTGTAATAATATGTGAAATTGCAAATTTGCGGTATATGTTCTCGTGCGAATTGTATATACGATATGCGTACGATATACGTACTATTTGAGTACTTGGGGCGGAGATATGATTTTATTGATATGATATTTGCTCCGCTATTGTGTTATACTAACTTTTGTTGAAGTTGGTAGGCGATGGAGCTAGTTGTTTAACAACTCGTTGCAGATACCTCAATGTGGGGGTAAGAGCAACTCGTGATAAATGTTGACGATGGTCAACTCTCAAGTACCGCTTTGTTCCAATATAGTGTTGAAATGCCATTTGTGATGGTTGAGCTTGATGCTTTAACCTAACCCATAGTCCATAACAGATGGTGTGGATACTCCACGCTTGGTGGGTTTGGCAAGAGGAGGCCTATTTGTCTCAGGATTAAGATCATAAATGATCTATTCCAAAGAAAGTGATATCACTAAATTGTGTAAGGTCTGAAAAGAACCTTGTGGATCCTCCATGGATAAAGATGTTATGTCGTAAAACGGTTGTGAAAACATAGAGGGGGATGGGCCTAAAGTCTATACGTGAACAAACTGTGATGTATCCATCCTAGTCTTAACAGGTTCAATGTGAAAAGTCATAGTTTCATTCAAGGAATACACTGTATTTTATGTTGTCCCTCCCTACGGTGTGACAGTGCGAAGACGGGTTTATAGCCATATATTTGGTGGTGTAAACAAGACTTGCACTTGATGAACATTATCTATATGTTACCAAGGGGTGAGGTTGAGCTTTAGCTCTTAATAGACCCATATCCATATATTTGGTGGTGTGCGATAACACACACTTGATGGGATCCACCTATGTAAGTGTGGGAGTGTGGCCGCTCCCTGTGAAGGTTTAAGACTTGCTTTCGAGAGCGTCTATGAATATCCAAGACTAGCGCATAATGGCCGATAAAATGCGCCAAACCGCTAGAGTTGCTGAGATTTGGAGTTTAATATGTGTCTAGGTGAAAGACTATACAACTTTTTTTGAGGTTCAAGACAAAAGTCACCTCTCAAGATGTTGGTCCTAAACTTGGGTTACACTAGGTGAAAATTTAAGTCGCATGACATCGGCACTGAAAAACTGAACTCCCTTTTCCCAATCTATTCTTCTTTGTACTCTCTCCGCTTGTATCTTTTATGGGGGATTGTTGGAAAAATGATACAAGCTAATCTTTGATTTTTTGGGGAGTTGTATCCCACTTTGAAAAAATAGTGTGAATGATTCTTTCTTAACAGGTACTTTTATTTTCCGGAGAATATTTTTCAAGACCTGTTACCCATAACAGTTTAATTTCATTAAAATTGTGACCGTTGGAGCCGATTAATAATATGGCTATTGGAATTTATTCCTGTAGTCGTTTATAGCCGTTGGAATTTATTACACCCGATTTTAATGCTTAATTACCGTTTTCTATAAAATTTATATGTATACCCACAAAATGCGCCACTTCAATATATATACTTTCTATCACTATCTTTGCACATGATCTTCTCTGTAAACCAAACTTTGAGCCAGAGCAACAATGGCGGTTACCTGCTCTCCATTTTTCAAATCAAATCTATGAATTTGGGTCGAATTCATTGAATTGCGTCCTTTCCGCTTCACTCTCTCTCTCTCTCTCTTGCGTTACCTCTCACTAATTTTGGGCAAAGTTTTTAGGCGCTCGTATCCGGCAATTAACGAGTGCACGTTAAGAGTCGAATCGCGTTAATCCTGGAGGTCGGCCGCCAGTTATATTGTGTGCACCGGAGCAGCGACGAAATCGTCTTTTAGGACAGTGGGCTTTACCACAGCCCGATATCATTATTTTTTGTATGATCTTTCTAATTGCTCTCTCCTAGTTGCAATGTTCATTGCTATGCTTTAAAATTGGTCAATTTTCTAACAATTATTTTATTGCTATGTTTAGATAATTATTTCTGAATTTTCTACAATTTTCCTAGTATGTTTTGCTATAGTATTTCTGTATTTCTCACTACAGTATTTCAATATTCTTACAGTAATTTTTACTGTATTTCACTGTTATTAGTCAATTTTTCTAACATCCATTACTCTCTTTCTATGTCTTCCTCTCCTTGTATTCTTCCTCTAAATAGTTCAAATAAATACAATCTAAATATGATTCTATTAGTTGGTATTAGAGCTATTGTTCCTCGGCACCCAAAAGTAAAAAATAATATATTGTAAAGTGTCGCAACTAAAGCCTTCAGCAGTTGATCCACAATTTGAGCAAAGAAGAGTCTATTACCGAGATTTCAAGAATTCTACACTTTTGGTAAAGATTTCTTTTGTTTTTTATTCAATATATGAGGATGTATTGCACCAAATCTTTCCTCCATTTGGTTCTCTTGAGGAAATCAAAATAACACAATCATCAATTTTAGAGGTTAAAGCGCAAGTCTGTTTTTCATCAAGAGCTAATGCAATTTCTGCATTTTCCTTACATGAAAGAGCTACATATGATCGTTGTTGTTATTTGAATATTTGATTTCTCAATCTTGAGCTTAAAATATATAAGACGCAACAACCTATTGAAGGTGCTTAAAATATATAAGACGCAACAACCTATTGAAGGTGCATATGCTGCCTCATCAAATTACTATACGCAAAATATAGTTGATGAAGTGAAAGCAATTTATGTCAAGAGTGATTTTTGTACTAAAAGTGATAGTAAAATTTTGACAATATAAGATGAAAATAAAGTTCCACCCTCTTATGTTGAAGTTGTCAAGCCTAAACATTAAGAGGAAACCTAAGGAGTTTGATGGTTTGGAAATAAATGGATTCATTGAAGTTTCTAGTAAAGATGAGATGGTAGAAGAGTTTAATTTGAGAAAAATTGAAGCTACTCCTCACCTAGAGGCATATTGTTATTTGCGACTTGTTGATAGATAAGAGAGTTAAGTTCTTTATGCTGGATCTAGCATTTGAATTTGAATGTGAGGATTACTTTCCTATAATCACCTATGCTATGACAGAAAAATAGGGTTAAAGGAGCTACTTTTTGTCATCCATTTTGTGCTCAAGGATGATCCTTTGTTAAAGGCTAAAATGGAATTCCGTGGAGAGATGTCTCAACTTCAAAACATTACCAACCAAATATTCGTCTTTGATCCTAGTGGTGGAGAAGTTGTTTTAAGCGGTTGATGCTGCAAATGGAAAATGGGGGTTGCAAATCGGTGTTGTGCTAGGGTGACCTGTCGAATATTACTATAGAAAGCATTATAACAGTAGGAAAATTGTGAAATTCTGTATGATTTTTTTCTTTTCTTTTTACCCAAGAGGACAAGGGTGTTTCGATGGAAAAGATAATGATACACGTAAAAGATATATGTAGTTGCTATTAGTATGGTTGTTAGGATTAATAAAGTTGTTAGAACTAATTAGTAGCCCACCATGACGGTGTCTCAGTTGGTGACTTCTCCTATCCGTACGATCATCGCCCAGGGGTTAGGAATTTGATTCTCGCTGAGGATATACTCATGACTTACCTATTCATGAGGGCTTGTGGGCTGTTCTCATGGACTAAGGTTAGTTGGAGCAACCAAATCTCTCGTTACCAAAAAACAAAAAAAACTAATTAGTAATTAATAGTAAAGTTGTTAGATTTAGTTAGTTACTATTAATAGGTATAACTATAAATAATAGTGTAATGATAATATCAGTGATAACATGAATCATTAACAATTTCTCAATCATCGTCTCTCCTACTCCCTAAATCTTCAACTCTTCTCATATCTCTGTCTAATCTTCTTCTCTTAGTATAGTCTTTTCTCTAAATCTATATGCAATCCAAATTGATTGTATTAAATATTAAAATCTCAAGGTACTTAGATAATAAATGGACAAATTCGGATATATACATGATAATTTCACTAATTTTTTTTTTTTGACAATCTTGATATTAACATTTGCCCTTAATAATAATATGTAAAAACCCATAAGTGGAGAAAATTCTAGATGCATTACTTTATTAATTAATAATCTTCCTATTATGGGTAAAAGTATAAAAAACTTCCATATTTTTACTTCAATAATACGAAGCGCCCCTCACAAATAAAACCATTCACTTAATTTTTGCTTTAAAAAAATCCACCATTTTGCCCTCGATCACCTTTTTATGACAATTTTATCACTAAAATTGATTGTGGTTTTAGAAAGATGTTTTATGTTTTTAGGCAAAAAGTATGAGTTTTTATATTTTTAGCAAAAAATAAGGGAGTTTTCTATATTTATAAAAATAATTATTTTTATTAATTATATTAATAACATTGTAAGTTTAGAAGATGAAAATTATTTTAAAATTTTTATTAAAAAATTTATAAGATAAAATATAATATCTTTTTATTTAAAATAATTTAAAATTTGAATAATAAACTTGAAATTAGAAAAATATATGAAATTAGAAAATTTTGCAAAATAAATTTTGGAAAAATAAATTTTTGAAGAAATTTTAAAAATATAATAATATTGATAAAAATTATATTAATAAATTTAAAATAAAAAATATAAGAAATTAAAAATTGGAGATTTTCTACTTTAGTCAAAAGATAGAGACTTTATATAGGTTTATGCGAAAAATGGAAGTTTTTATATTACTAGAAAAAAAGGTAAGAAAGTTTTCTAATATTTACACAAAATAATTTTTTTAATTAATTATAGTAATTATATTATAAATTTAGAAGATAATAAATTAATTTTAAAATTTTCATAAAATTATTGTAAAATTTTCGTAAACAATATAATAAGAATTTTCTCGATAGACAAAGAACCGAAGCTCACAATACAAAAGAGAGCACACTTACCAAACAATAGGGCTCAAGGGAAAGGAAAAAAGTACATAATCAGACAACGACTAAAAAGGAAAGCAAAAGAGACCTAACAACCAGTACAAGTAGCATAGCATTACAAAGATTCTAAACCCAAGCCTAGTTTTACCAACAAAAACCAAACACTAATAGCACAAAACCAATAATAGAAGCACAGTTAAAGCAGCAGCACAAAAAACCAGAATGGGAGGAAAACACCAACATAGAATGCCTGATCAAGTAACAACTGGAGCTCTCCCGGTCCTAATACAATCGATGTTTCTTGCGATCTTATCCAACGAATATGAGAATTCCTCACACCAGCCCTTAATTCTAAAACCCAATCTCATTCTAATGCTGTAGAAAATATCCTTATGATCCCAGCTCCCATCATTAAAATCTCCCAGATGATCATAAAGAACATGGTAAGCCAAGCCTTTTCTTTGAAATTTGTTTCCCACCCAAATAAAAACTGTAATACCCAGTCTAATTATATTGGATTATGTATTATAATATATAAAATTCGGTTAATTAGATTGAGCTAGGCATTATAATATGTGAAACCTAGTCTACTTAAATTGGACAAGATATTATAATATGTGAAACTTGGGTAATTACATTGAACTAAGCATTATAATATATGAAACCTGGTCTAATTAAATTAGATAGTTTTATAATACAATTAGAACTGATGAATATTAGGTTGGGGCTAGAAATAAAATAAGGGCCCACTAGTATACTAGAGTTATATAAGTATACATATAGAGAGAGAGAGGATAAGAGTTTTAAACTCTAGTTTCTCCTCCCCCTCTTCCAATCTCTCTCCCTCTCTCTCTCTCTCTCAATAAACCTCACGACGCCCCACTAACCCTCACGCCTCTCGTTTCTCTCTCTTTTCGTCTTTGCCCTAAATTCCGACTCCGTGCTTGATAGGATCTGACGCTAATTCACAATAGGAGTTAGACTTTTGGACTAGAAGCTAGTAAAAGTAAGTGTACCACTTCCCTACTTATTTGTAAACTACGAAAAATTGCTTTACATGACTTGATTTGTGAGACTTATATTTTGAATGGTTTATTAGTTTGTTAAAGTAGGTTTGGGCATATATGTTTGATTGATTGTATGATTTCTACTCTTATGATTTGAATTATATTGGTTTATAAGTTGATTTGATGTGGAAATATGTGAATTTTCGAAGGAATTTGTACTTGTGAATATGAGAAAGAAATTATTATGAACTTGTGACTTGAATTAAAACGTTTTATGGGAAGAGCTTACAAATAACTACATGACCCTTAGGTGTCTACCGACGAAAGAGTGTGAAAAAAAAAAAAGTGAAAGTCGATCTGTGACCCTTTCATGGGAATAATACCGGCACATAGTCTACGTTGATCCTAGCGGATCTATCGACTTAGAACCGGAAGTCGATCATTGACTCTGTCGCGGGAACAATACCGGCACGTAGTTTGCGTTGATCCTAGTAGATCTATCGACTTAACCGGTTCAAAATGTGAAATGCGAATGTCGATCATTGACCCTATCCCAGGAATAATACCGGCTGTAGTCTCCGATTCATCTGTGAGTTTTACCAAGAGCTCTTGTGAAATAAATTAAAGTATAAAGCAGTGATTTGCGATTCTTTAACATTATTATTAAAGATAAATTGATTTTACTTGTTTTTGTTGGACATTTATCCATTTTTAATAATATGCCTGATTCAGGTAGGATGTGTAGTGTACTTGCTGAGCGTATTGTTTGCTCACCCAATTCCTTTACTTTCTAGATTAGTAGCTCATGGCAAGTCCCTGAAAGATAAGGAAGATGGAGCAGCTTTCTATTTTGAGAATTAGTTTAGTTTTCGTAATTTAAGTATTAAACAAGTTTGTAGCAGGATATAGTAGACTATTTGAGATATGTAATTTCGAGCTTCCGTATTACTAGTTTTTAATTGTTAGTATTGATGTATCTAGGATTATATATTATATATTATGGGAACTTTTATGAAAATTTTGAGGAATTATGGATTGAAATTTTCGGGCTTTGTACTATGATGAGGAAATTCATTATAGTACAGCCGTCTAGCACCCTTTTAACTTAAGCCTATTCGATACAATGTTTGGGGGCATTACATAAAGTGGTATCAGAGCACTAGGTTATGAATTTTGGAGAAATTTAAGTGTTAAGATGAGAGCCCTAGGTAATGAAACTTGGAGAAATTTAAGTGTTGAGATGAGAGCCTATGTTATTAATTATTGAAAAATTTGGGTATTAAGATGCGGGACATGTTGCTAATTATTAAGAAATTTGGGTGCTATGATGAGCCTATGTTATTAACTATTGGTAGCAAAAATAAGTGATAGGTTATTAATTATTGAAATAAAAAATTTGGGTGATAAAATGATTGACAAGCTACTAATCACTGAGAGATTTGGGTGTTATGATGAGCGTAGGTTATTAGTCATTCAGAATTTCGGAAGTTAAGATGAGAGTCTAGATTATCAATTAATAAGAAATTTAGATGTTAAGATTAGAGCCCAGGTTATTGATTATAGTGAAATTTTTGTCGAAGAATTCAGTTGACTTGCTCTAGTTTCTACAACATCAACTACGGATTTTTGAGTGTGCCCTTTTTGATGGATCTCAAAAGCTGTGAAATCCAGTGTTTAGTGGGATTTAATTTGCAATCAAAGAAATTGATAAGAAGAATTTGAATGAAAATTTGTTGAAGCAGATTTCTATATTGAGGAACACTACTCATCCTAATATAATTCGGCTATTTGAAGCAATTGGGGTTGTACTACCTTTCTTTTTTGGGTTTTGTATTGAAATATTTGTTGTGGGCGTTTGTTTTATGAAGTGAATAAATTATATTGAGGACTTGTTTGGTTAACACCAGAATTGCGTATAAAGCGTTTTGATTATAAAGAAGATAGAACTTTTGAAAGGTTGGGTAAAGACAAAGGATTTAGTTTTACCTAGATGGGTTAAGATTAAATTTCTTTTTGGAGTATATGATGTGATTGTTGATCTTATATGTAAGGATTGTGGGAGGAAAATAAGTGACAGGGAGGTAGTAGCAGACTTAGTGCCCCTAAACATGAAGGATTTTGATGTGATTTTAGAGATTAATTGATTGTCTTTTTTATCTTGCACATTTGGATTATTTTGGGAAAAGGGTAGTGTTTCAGATTCCTAACCACCCATAGTTTGTTTATCTTGGAAACAATTTAGATTTTCTACAGAGAACAAAGACTTTAAGACTCTTCTTAGGATTACTTCAGCCTTGAATGTTCGAAGATACTTGAGGAAAAAAAATATCGAGAATACTTTTGTCATGTGTATGATAATAGGAGGGATGATGTGAACTTAGATGATATTCCCATTGTAATGAAATTCCTTAATGTCTTTCTAAAGGATTTGTTTGGTTTGCCTCTAAATAGGGAGATAAGTTTAAAATTGATGTGGTAACCGATAGTGGACCTATATCCAAAGCTCCTTATAAAATAGCTCCCTCTAAGCTAATATTCAATGATAGGTGTTGTGATAGCAGATTTAATTTCTCTATTTGATTCCTTTGAGTTTGTATGATCTTTTGACCCTATTATGGTTGAGGAGTGTATGGAGAAAATAGAAAAGATGCACTGGATTGCAAATGTTTTAGAAAATATGAATGTGAAGCTTGCTTCCTAAATGTCTATTGGGAAAATCGAGTATTATTGGAAGGCTATTAGGCGCTAGAAAGAGGAACAATATATTTGGGAGGATTTTATAAGGACATAGTGAAAGAGTAGTTTTATTCATGGTGCACAAAGAGTTGAATGTGATATAATATAGCTGGCTAGAGTTGCTTGTGGATTATGATTCCCATATAAATTATCATTTGGGTAAAGCAAACATAGTGGTTAATGTTTTAAGTAGGGAAGCAGCAAGAAATTTACCTTTTATGGTCACTGCTCAACCCCATTTATTAGTGACTTAAGAAAGGCTAGAATTAAGGTAAAATGAAAGTAAGATGGAACTTTCTTGCACGCTATCACCATATGCCCTATATTGAAAAATATTAAACAAGCAAGTTATATTTATTCCCATCCAAATACTTTGGTAATTAGAATCCCAAGCTAAGTAGTTGTGATTGGTATTAGAATTGCGCAATGGAAGCGTGGTGAATGGAAGAGCGTAGGAATTGGCATTGTTGATCTTAAGTTCAAGGCCTCCTTACTGTTGGGTCAAAGAGAGTTCTCATACCATGAAGAGATTTGGTTAAGATATTGCTAAGATACAATTTCGTCAATCATGAGCAAAAAGGATACTAGTGCATATTGCATACTATTGGTTGTTATAGGATATAGGAAACAGCCTCTCTGCAGGGTAGCCCCCTGAAGGGGGAAGGCTGCGTACATCTACCCTCCCCAGACCCTGCTTTTGGCGGGAGCCCTTGGTGGCACTGAGTTTGTTGTTGTTGTTGTTGTTGGTGCTTGTTATAGGATATCATGTCCTCTTTAATTCAGAAGTTGTAAGATGAATCTAATATGAAGCAAATACCCAAATTTATTTGAAAATGAAGGTAAATTTTGAGGATGAAATTTTTATTTAAGGAGGTGAGGATGTGATACCCTATCCAATTAAATTGAGGATGTAAGTTTCGAGGACGAAACTTTTATTTAAGGGGTTGAGAATGTAATACCCTATCTAATTAAATTAAGAATGTAAGTTTTGAGGACGAAACTTTTATTTAAGGGGGTAAGGATGTAATACCCGGTCTAATTAAATTGAACTATGTATTTTAATATATAAAATTCGGTTAATTAAATTGGGCTAGACATTATAATATGTAAAACCTAGTCTGCTTAAATTGGACTAGATATTATAATATGTGAAACTTGGGTAATCAAATTGAACTAAGTATTATAATATGTGAAGCCTAGTCTAATTAAATTGGGTAGTTTTATAATACAATTAGAACTAGCTAATATTTCGACTGGGCTAGAAATAAAATAATGGGCTAATTTAAAATAAGGGCCCACTAGTATACAAGGGTTATATAAACGTATATATATAAAGAGGATGAGAGTTATAAACTCTAGTTTCTCCTACCCTCTTCCAATCTCTCTCTCTCTCTCTCTCTGTCAGTAAGCCTCATGATGCCCCACTAACCCTCACGTCTCTTGTTTCTCTCTCTTTTCTCTTAGCCCTAAATTCCGACTCCGCGCTTGATAGGATCCGACGCTAATTCACAATAGGAGTTGGACTTTTGGACAAGAAGCTAGTAAAAGTAAGTATACCACTTCCCCTACTTGTTTGTAAACTATGAAAAATTACTTTACATGACTTGATTTGTGAGACTTATAATTCGAATGGTTTATTAGTTTGTTAAAGTAGGTTTGGGCATATATGTTTGATTCATTGTGTGATTTCTACTCTTATGATTTGAATTATATTGATTTATACGTTGATTTGATCTTAATTATGTGAATTTTCAAAGGAATTTGTACTTGTGAATATGAGAAAGAAATTATTGTGAATTTATGACTTGAATTAAAACGTTTTATGGGAAGGGCTCATAAATAACTACGTGATCCTTAGGAGTCTGTTGACGAAAGAATGTGAAAAAAAATGTGAAAGTCGATCTGTGACGGGAATAATACCGGCACGTAGTCCACGTTGATCCTAGCGGATATGTCGACTTAGAACCGAAAGTCAATCATTGACCCTGTCGAGGGAATAATACCGGCACGTAGTCTGCGTTGATCCTAGCGGATCTATCGACTTAAAATCGGTTCAAAATGTGATATATGAATGTCAATCATTGACCCTGTTGCGGAAATAATACTGGCCGTAGTCTCCGATTCATCTGTGAGTTTTACCAAGAGCTCTTGCAAAATAAATTAAAGCATAAAGCAGTGATTTGCTCTTCTTTAACATGATTATTAAAGATAAACTGATTTTACTTGTTTTCGTTGGACATTTATCCGTTTTTAATAATATGCCTGAGCCGAGTAGGGTGTGTGGTGTACTTGCTGAGTGTGTTGTATGCTCACCCAATTCTTTTACTTTCTACACTAGTAGCTCATGGCAAATCCTGAAGGACAAGAAAGATAGAGCAGCTTTCTTTTTGAGAATTAGTTTAGTTTTCATAGTTTAAGTATTAAACAAATTTGTAGTAGGATATAACAGACTATTTGAGATATGTAATTTCGAGCTTCAGCATTACTAGTTTTTAATCGTTAGTATTGGTATATCTGGGATTATCTATTATATATTATGGGAACTTTTATGGAAATTTGAGGAATCATGGATTGAAATTTTCGAGCTTCGTACTATGATGAGGGAATTCATTATAGTACTGCCGTGCAGTGCCCTTTTAACTTAAGCCTATTCGGTATAATGTTTGGGGGTGTTACAGAAACCCACTCTTCGATTAGGTCTTTGATTGAACAAGGAATGCAAAGCGAGAAACCCCAGCACTCGAAGCATTCACACCAAAATTTCTAAACATTCTCACAACCAAGGAAAATATGTTTTACATTCTTTATTATAGACCTATAAAGTGGGTGTTGGAAAAATGATACGAGTTAAACATAAGTATTATAGGAAAATTACAATCATACTGAAATATGCTATCCCACATAGGAAAAAGATGAGAGTTTCAAAGGGTTTAAATAGGTATATGTAAACCCTCACATCTAAGTTAAGCCATGGATGAGAGAATGGACACAACATGCGCGCGCCGCCCGCCCACTGTGTCGTGCTCGGGCGAGTGTGTGTGTCATCTTTTTTTGTAAACGGGTGCTTTTATTTTATGAAAAAAATAATAATAACAGAATAGATATTACGAGATTTTTGGCCATTAAGAGCTGTTTCCAATGCTTAAACTTCAGCCATTATGAGCCATTGCAGGTATGTGTGTAAAGCACCATTATACCAGGCATTATTTTTTGACGTAGTTGCTGCTCAATATAATTATAAATAGGGCCTTTACATACTGGTTTTATCATCCAGAAAAAAGCAACAACAGTTCTTTAGTCTTCTTCCTCCATTCGTCCTCTCTCTCTTATAAATATATTCAGGCATTGTTCCTAGGCTCTCCTACCCAGCTATTAACGAGTACACATTAATAGTCGAATCTCATTAATCCTGGAGGACGGCCGCCGGTAATACTATTTTCACCCGAGCAGCGACGAAATCGTCTTTTAGGACAGTGGTCTTGCCCACGATGCGGTACCTTCGTTATTGTATTCAATTGCTCAACCTTTTGGTATTATTTGGTTGTCGTATTTAAGTATTTTAAGCAAATATTTCGTTGCAATTTTTGCTGAAAATTTCGCTGTAGCTTTTTTGTTAATTTTTGTTGCTATGTTAGCTTATTTCTCGGCGTATTTTACTGCCGAATTTTCTATGTATTTCACTGTAGTATTTTATGCGTTTTTCACTGCAGTATTTCCTGTGCATTTCACTGCAGTGTTTCCTGCATATTTCACTGCAGTATATTACAATTCTTTTTTTTTTACCGATATTTTACTGCAGAATAATAACTGTGTTATTGCAATTAATTGATCGTTTTCGCTGCGGGTACTGTTTAATTTTACAACAATCTAAAAGACAATTTAGTTTACATAATCTATATTTAAACATAGCAACCACATTACCTCTTCCCGACATGTCTAAGGTTGAACCTCTTGGCGAGAAAAATTTTAAAAGTGGTCTCAGAAAATCTTATTTTTTCTACAACAAGTTTGTATCGATTATGTACTCTATGAAAAAAGGTACCTGATGGTGAAAATAAGAAAAAAGCCTATCAAGAAAAATTTATCGCAGACGACCGAACTTGCAGGGGAAATTTGTTACATTACATAAGTGATGGTCTTTTCGTTATTTATGTAAAATTAGACCCATTAAAAGAAATATGGGATTCCCTACAAAAAAAATATGGGAGTGACGATGCAGGAACTAGAAAATATGCGGTTAGTAAGTGGCTAGATTTCAAGTTCGTGGACAATAAATCAATAATTGATCAAGTCCATAAATATGAAAACATAGTAACTGCTCTTTTGTCAGAATGCCTTAAAATTTACAAAATAACTCAAGCCTGTGTTTTAATTGAAAAACTTCCACCTTCTTGGAAGGATTACAGAAATTTGCTTATACATAAAAAGAAGGACTTGACATTAGAAAAGTTAGTCAACCACTTGAAAATCGAAGAAGAAAATAGGCTTAAGGACAGGGGGTGTTCTTACTCAGATCTTTCTAAGGCTAACATTGTAGAGGCTAGGACCAGTGCATCTGACAGGTTTAAGAATAAAAGAAAAAAGTATTATTCAAATTTCAAACCTGGTGGAAAGATTTAAAAGCCAAACAGCAAATTCCTCGGAGATTGCTATCACTGTGGAAAATGTTGACATATGCCCAAGGATTGCAGAATTAAAAAGAACCAGTCTAAGAATCCAAAGCACAAAGCTCACCTTGTAGAAATAGAGAACATTATAGCTGTTGTTTCAGAGGTGAATTTGGTGAACAATATGATTGAATGGATCGTGTACATGGGAGCTACTAGGCATATCTGCACAAACCGAAGCATGTTCCAAGACTACCAGAAAATGTCCGATGGGGAGGTAATCTTTATGAGCAATCCTGCAGTGGCACCTATCCTCGGAAAGGGAAGATTTCTTTAAAACTCGCTTCTAAAAAATTTTTTTACTTTAACAAATGTGCTGCATGTGTCTGAAATACGTAGGAATCTGATTTCAGGTAGTCTCTTGATTAAAGCTGGTTTAAAATTGTTATTTGATTCAGATAAACTAGTCCTAACTAGGAATGGAGAATTCGTGGGCAGGGGATTTTGTAGCAGTGGTCTTTTTGTCCTTGATGCTGATTGCATGAATAATAATGGTGGTACCTTTTCTGCTTATCTTGTTGAATCTCTTGAATTGTGGTATGTTCGCTTAGGACATATAAATGTTGAGTCAATTAAACGACTTAAGAAAATGGACATAATTCCTAACTTTAGTAATACCAGCTTTAGTAAATGTGAAGTATGTGTAGAAGCTAAACATGCTAAAAAACGTTTTAAGTTCATAGAGAGACAATCTGAACTTCTTGAACTAATTCACACTGATTTAGGAGACTTTAAAAGCCAAATGAGTGGAAGAGAAAAAAGATACTATATGACCTTTGGAGATGATTACTCTAGATACTTAATGGTGTACCTCCTAAGTACTAAAGAGGAAGCAGAAGAGATGTTTTTAAAATACAAAGCTGAAGTAGAAAATCCACTAGGAAGGAAAATAAAAAGAGTTACATCCGAAAGAGGAGGAGAATATGATCCAACCCCTCTAGAAAATTTTGTAAAGAAAATAGGATAATACATGAACGAAGCCTTCTATACTATCCACAATCTAACGGCGTCGCTGAAAGGAAAAATAGAATTTTAAAGAACATGATGAATGCAATGCTAAGTAGCTCTGGACTACCTAATAACATATGGGGGGAGGTGATCTTATCTGCTTGTCATGTGCTAAATAAAGTTCCTCATAAAAAGCTAGATAAAACCGCATATGAAATGTGGAAAGGTCATGCACCTAATCTAAAATACTTGAAGGTATGTGGGTGCCTAGCCAAGGTTGGCTTACCTGACTTTAAAAGAAGTAAAATTGGACCTCAGACTGTTGATTCTATTTTTATTGGGTATGCTTATCATAGTTCTACTTATCATTTTTTGATCAAGGGATTTAACAATTCATATGCATGTGGTAGTATCAGTGAATCTAGAGATGCTGAATTCTTTGAACATATATTCCCCTTGAAATCCAATGATGCACAACCATCTAGTTTTCCTTCTCATAATATGACTAGTAACCATGATCATACGAACGATATAGACACTCCTGAAATTAGAATGAGTAAAAGAGCTAGGAAAAAAAATTAACTTTGGCCCCGATTATGTTACTACTTTCCTAACAGAAAATAACTTCATAAATGAAGAAATAATAAGCGTCTATATGTTAGAAAAAGACCCTAAAACCTACGATGAGGGTATAAGATCGGTTGACTCTATCTTTTGGAAAGAGGCTATTAATAGCGAACTAGAATCAATTTTAAGCAATCACACATTGGAATTGATAGACCTTCCTAGAGGTTGTAAACCTATAGGTTGTAAGTGGGTCTTTAGAAAGAAAATGAAGACTGATGGGATAATAGATAAGTTTAAAGCAAGATTAGTGACTTAGGGTTACACTCAGAAAAAAGGGACTAGATTATTTCGATACTTATTCACCCGTCGCTAAAGTAGCCACAATTAGAACCTTGATTGCCCTTGCGTCTGTTCATGATTTGGTAATACATCAAATGGATGTTAAAACCGCTTTTCTTAATGGTGACCTAGACGAAGAGATTTATATGGAACAACCTGAGGGTTTTGTTGTCCCTGGTAATGAAAAGAAAGTTTGAAAACTTATTAAATCTCTATACGGCCTTAAACAGGCACCTAAACGGCGGAATGAGAAATTTAATGGCACACTAATTGCTAACAGTTTTCGTGTGAATAATGGAGACTCTTGTGTGTATCTTAAGACTGATTCAAATGGATGCGTAGTAGTTTGTCTATATGTTGATGATATGCTAATATTTGGCACAAACTTGAACGTTGTCAATGAAACAAAAAACTTTTTGTGCTCCAAATTTGATGTGAAAGATTTGGGTGGGACAAACATAATTTTAAGAGTTAAAATTGTGAGAACTTCCAAAGGTATAAGCCTAAACCAATCTCACTATGTTAAGAAGATACTTAGAAAGTTTGATATGTTGAATGCTGATCCTGTAAGAATACCTCATGATCCAAGTGTACACTTAACTAAAAATAAAGGTGTTGCTATATGCCAATCCGAGTATGCCAAAATAATTGGTAGTGTTATGTTTCTAATGAGCTACACTAGACCTGACATTGCATATGTTATAAGTAGACTCAGTAGATACACACATAATCCTAATCAAGAGTATTAGAACGCTTTAAAAAGATTACTTAAATATCTGAAAGAAACTATGGATTAGGGACTTCACTATGAGATGTTTCTCGTTATTTTAGAAGGATATTGTGACCCCAATTGGGTGTTTGATAATAAAAAAATTAACTCCACCAGTGGGTATGTATTCACCTTAGCTGGAGGTGCTATATCCTGAAAATCTTCTAAGCAATCTTGTACTGCTACTTCTACTATGGAATATGAGTTCATTGCTCTTGAATTGGCCGGTCATGAGGCCAAATGGCTAAGAAGTTTATTGGGAGACGTGCTATTGTGGGGGCTTCCAGCTCCATCGGTGTCACTTCACTGTGATAGTCAAGCTACAATTGTTGTAGCTAAGAACGAGTTTTATAATGGCAAGAGGGGACACATTTGTCTTAGGTATAAGATCGTGAAGGAATTTCTAGAAAGTGGAGTGATATCACTGGACTATGTAAAGTCTGAAAAGAATCTTGGAGATCCGTTGACAAAAGGCCTTTGTCATAAAATGATTATAGAAACATCGAGAGGGATGGGATTAAAGTCTTCATACGAATAAATTATGATGTATCCAACCTGGTTTAATAGGTTAAATATAAAAAGTCATAGTTTCATTCTAAGAAATGCACTGTGATAGTGCGGAGACGGGTCAATAGCCATATGTTTGGTGGTGTAAGCAAGACTTGCACTTGATGGACACTGTCTATATGTTACCGAGGGGTAAGGTTGAGGTTTAGCTCTTTATGTACCCATATGTTTAGTGCTGTGCGGTAACACACACTTGATGGGATCCACCTATATATGTGTGGGAGTGTGGCCGCTCCCTATGAAGGTTTAATACTTGCCTTCTAAAGCGCCTATGAATATCCAGGACGAGCGTATGGCCGATAAAACGTGCCAATCGTAGGAGTTGCCTAGATCTGGAGTTTGGTATGTGTCAAAATGGAAGACTATACAACCCCTTGTGAGGTTCAAGACGAAAGTCACCTTGCAAGATATTAGGTCCTAAACTTGGGTTACCCTAGGTAACGATTCAAGTCGCAAGATATCGGCACTGAAAAACTTAACTCCCTTTGTACAATCTATTCCTATCTTTCTCTTCCGCTTGTACCCATTGTGGGGGATTGTTGGAAAAATGATACAAGCTAAACATAAGTATTATATGAAATTACAATCATATTGAAATATGTTAGAGTGCTATCCCACATAGGAAAAAGAGGAGAGTTTCAAAGGGTTTAAATTGGTATATGTAAACCCTCACATCTAAGTTAAGAAATGGGTGAGAGAATTGACACCACACGCGCGTGCCACCCGCCTGTCATGCCGTGCTCAGAGGAGGGTGTGGGTCATCTTTTTTTTGTAAACGGGTGCTTTTATTTTACAAAAAAAATAATAACAGAATAGATATTACGAGATTTCTGGCCACTAAGAGCCATTTCCAATGCGTAAACTTCGGCCATTATGAGCCATTGTAGATATTGGTGTAAAGCACCATTATATCAGACATTATTTTTGGACTTAGTTGCTGCTCTATATAATTATAAATAGGGCCTTTGCATACTTGTTTTATAATCCAAAAAAAAGCACCAACAGATCATTAGCCTTCTTCCTCCATTCGTCCTCTCTCTCTTATAAATATATTTCGGCATTGTTGTTGGGCTCTCGTACTTAGCTATTAACGAGTGCACCTTAATAGTCGAATCGCGCTAATCTTGGAGGACGGCCGTCGGTAACACTGTTTGCACCCAAGCAACGACAAAATCATCTTTTAGAACAGTGGCTTTACCCACGACACAGTATCTTCGGTATTGTATTCAATCGCTCAACCTTTTGGTATTATTTGGTTGTCGTGTTTACTTATTTTACGCAAATTTTTTGTTGGAAATTTCGCTACAATTTTTTCGTTAATTTTCGTTGCTATGTTTTATTTCTCTGCGTATTTTACTGCCGAATTTTCTGTTCATTTCACTGCAATATTTCATGCGTATTTCACTGCAGTATTTCATGCGTATTTCACTGCAGTATTTCCTGTGTATTTCACTACAGCATTTTACTACAGTATTTCCTGCATATTTCACTGCAGTATTTTACATTTTACAGTTTTTTTACCGATATTTTACTGCAGAATAATAACTGTGTAACTGCAATTAATTGATCGTTTTTGCTGCGAGTACTGTTTAATTTTACAACAGCGGGCACCACTTCTTATTATCCCCAATAATGCCAAGAATCCAGAGGCAATCCTTAGTGTTTGTCTTCTTTAACAGTATTATCCAAGTAAGAATCTCCACTTTTGGAGGAGCTAAACCCTTCCAAACACCACATATCAAATGATCAATAGAGTGTACAAAACGTGAATCACCCACAGTCTTACCTACAAATGATCGAACCAAGAACCTACCTGATGGTTCATGATTCCATATCACAGCATCAAGAATATTTCTAACAGGAACTAATAAATGAATTATGCTCTAAAATTCCACTAAATTCCCCTCCTCTCTAGCGAAGAATTGGCGATGCTAATTAAAGATCTATTTCCACTCCTCACCATCCCCCAATCCAAGCATCCTTCTAGACCTTCAATTTCGAGCCATCCCCGAGTCTAAACCTCAATTCTTCCCATGTCGCAGCCACTTCATCCGAAGCTTTATCAATGTCCGCAATGGCAACCCACACCCCACTCCCCCCCCCCGGTGGACTGGGATCACCTCGGGAGTATGTCAGATGGGCTTCCCACATGAATAGAACAAATCACACACTTCCATAATGTCGACCCTTCCTTAGAAAACCGCTGCCACCACTTAAATAACAAAGCTGCATTCTTGATCAAAAGATCACTGACACCAAGACCACCCAAATGTTTCGGTGTTTGGATAAGCTCCCAGCTCAAAGGAGGGAGGCCATGCTAACCTTCATCAAAACCCCAAAAAAAGCGTCGCTTAAGCTTGATGATTTTAGCAGACACTATCTTCAACATCCGAAAAGTGGATAAATAATAGGTGGGAAAGTTATTTAGAATGGAATTGATTAAGGTAAGATGGCCAGCTCTCGAATTGGACTTAGCCTTTCAACCTACAAGCTTCAGTTCTACACGGTCAAGGATAGGCTTCCATGTAGACTCCAATCTCGGATTAGCACCCAAGGGGATTCCAAGGTACTTAGTAGGAAAGGAAGCAACCCAGCACTCCATAGCATGAGCCATGTCCCTCGCCCAGTCCTTAAAAGCACCTAACTATTACAGATTTTGAAAAATTAATTTGCAATCCATAGATCACCTCAAAGCACTTCAAAATAGTCTTTATACGAAGGACCATATCACGATCAAGATGACAAAAAAACCAGCATATCATCCTCAAATTGAAGATGAGTGAGTAGCACCCCATCCCAAGCCTTTTATGCCCCCCAAATTAATTGCCTTAACAAGGAGTTGGTTAAGCACTTCCGCAACAAAGATGAACAAAAGGCGGGATAAAGGATCTCCTTGATGACAAAGCCCATGCTCCATCTTAAAAGGAGGGGTAGGACACCCATTCATGGGGATCGACATAGACAAGGTAGAAATACAATGTGAAATCCAGGCTCTCTAGGTATGTCCGAACCCCATCCTGTCCAAAACAATATCCATGAAATTTCAATTCACCGAATCATAAGCCTTATGAAAATCTTACTTCAAGAGCACCCCTTTTTTCTTCTTCTTCTTCTTCTTCTTCAGCCAATGCACTACCTCATTTGCTATTAATGCACCATCATGGATTTGCCTTCCTGCTATGAAAGATCTATGACATTCACCCACCAAATCTAGAATTACCACGGCTAGCCTTTTGCTGAGGATTTTGGAGATAACCTTGTACACCCACCCAACCATACTGATAGGTCTAGAGTCCTTAATATTCGTTGCATCATCAATTTTCGGAATAAAAGAAACCCGTGTAGTATTAATGCAGGCCTGGAAGGAGCCCGATTCGAAGAACTGCCGCTCTTGATTTGTGAAATCAAGCCCAGTCTTCGCCCACCTGCTCTTAATAAATTTTAATTTGAAACCATCGTAACTTGGTGCTTTACTAGTGTCACAATCCCACGTTGCTGCTCTGATTACATCTACTGTCGGCATGTACTCCAGACTAGTAGCATGCAAAAGAAAAATATAAAATTAAAAATTTACGAAATTGAAAAATAAATTTTAATGAGGTAAAGTATACTAATTTTTGTTTAAAAATAAAATTTAAAATTAGATTAATAATATAAAATTAAAATTTTGAAAATAAATTATAGAAAAATAATTATTTTTAGAAAAAATTTGAAATCCAGAGTTAAAAACTATTGCTATATTTTTTTTAAATGTTCTTCAAGAAGTTATTTTTTTCATAATTTATTTTTAAATTTTTAAATTTTAATTTTGTACATATTTTTAATTTTAAATTTATTAATCTAATTCTAAAATTATTTTAAATAAAAAATATTATATTTAATGTTATAATATTTTTATAAAAATCTTGAAAATATCTTTTAATTTTCTATTTATTATTTCATTACTATAATTAATTAAAATCTTTATTTTTTATAACTATAGAAAACATCCTTATATTTTACTAAAAACAAAAAAAATTAATTTTTATCTCAAAATATAAAATTTATTTTTAAAAATAAAATCAAACAGGCAAGGATCCCAAGCAGTGGGGTTTTTCTACTACTTGGGATTATTTTTTTAATTAATATTTTGCATTTTAATTATAATACAGGTGAAAAACAATACATATAAAACTAATTAAAATTAGGTAATTAGTTATTACAAATTAATTTTATTTTATATATATGATATTATTTTTTTTCCTTTCACATAACTTAAACCTTCAATTTAGAAATAACAAATTATGTTCGATTTAAAAAAAAAGGACCTGAAAAATGCGTAAACCAACCAAACTTGAACCAAAAATTTGTCTTAAATAATTAAACTTGAAGTTATGATGACCCAATTTAAAGCTAACCCAACTCTTTGTCTTAAAAAGCTTTCCTAGCCTGCCTATACCACTTAAACTCATCTTTCCTGAGACAATCATTGATAGGAGCGAGAAGTGTTGACTTAGTGTTCAGAGAGGACTAGAGCATTTGGGAGAACCTCCCATCACTCTTTGTGTTGAGATGAAACACAAGCTCAAGGAAAAATTCCTCCCACCTTTCTATAGGAAACAATTGTTAGACAAATGGTTGAATCTAGAACAATTATTTTCCGGTGTGGATGACTACTTCACTAGGTATGAGGAGCTAAAACCTCGGCGTGATATTAGTGAAGAGCCAGGGGTAACTGTCACCAAGTTCATCAATGGTCTTAGACCTAGGTTGAAACAAAAGGTCAACATCCAATCCCCTGAGACTTTGATGGATGCTTATCAAGCGGCTTTGATTTTTAAGACCAACCAAAAGGGGTCTTCTTTAAGCAAGGAGGCTTCTTATCGCCAAGAGTCCTACTCTCGTAGGTAAACTTCCCAAGTTGGTGAGTTTAAAAGTTCCAAGAGCATTCCTTTTCAACAACCCAACCATTCCTCCTAGCCTTATTATAAGGAAAACAATCAGGCTAGTCAAGCAGCCAACTCTAGTAAGGGGAACTCTTCTCAGGGTCAAGCCTTTTACTCTTAGTGCTTTAACTCCTCCATTAAATGTCATGGTCGTGGAAATTATGATAATCCAATAGCCCGTTGTCCTCTATGTAACCTTGCAGTGACACGTGAGGAGCTTGTAGAGAATGTTGATGAGGATGATCACGCCGAGGAGGTAGTTGAACCTTTAGTGGATGCACCGAGCAAGATAGTGAATGAAAGGGAGTCGAATGTGGTGAGAGTTATCTAAATGTCATGAGATGTATCCTTTCTTCCTTTGTTAGTAATGATGCTTGGAAGCATACTAGCATTTTTGAGACAAAAGTCAAATGTGGCGATAAGATCCGTAAGCTAGTCATAGATGGGGGTAGTTCCATGGATGTTATTTCTAAATATGCTTTGCAAAAGTTTAAACTTAAGGCTGAGCCTCATCCCTTACCTTATAGTGTTGCTTGGTTAATGAAACTTCTTTACCTGTGATTGAGAGGTGTCTCGTGTCTATTTCTATGAGTCAATATTCTAATAAAATTTGGTATCATGTCTTGCCCATGAATGTGGCCCATGTTTTGTTAGATGGTCCTTGGATATATGACGTGGATGATAAGAACTTTGGGAGAGAGAATACCTTTGTGTTCATGCACAATGGAAAGAGGATTAGGTTGACACCTGCTAGGCCTCGACCTTTTAGTGAGAAAAGTTTGAGTGGTTCCAAACCTAAGTCTTCTTCCCAACCTCTTTCTAGGTCTTCTCCTCAATCTCATCTTAAGACTCCTAATAAAAGTTTGAATTTCCTCACTAGGAGAGAATGTGAGAAAGAAGGAGAATCCTTAGGTTTATTGCTAGCTATTGTAGCTAAACTTGAGCCAGAATTTCCTTTCAGTGCCTCTTCTAAGATCTCCCTTGAGCTTAGAGACCTTTTAGGAGATTTTACGGACATTGCCCCAGAGGACTTACCTAATGAGCTACCTCCCATGAGAGACATCCAGCATGCTATAGACTTGGTCCTAGAATCTCAATTTCCTAACTTGCCCTACTATAGGATTAATCCTAAGGATCGTACTAAATTGAAAAGGCAAGTAAAAGGGTTATCTAGACAAGGGTTCCATTCACCATAGTCTCAGTCCTTGTGCTATTCCTGCTCTTTTGACTCCTAAAAAGGATGGTTCCATGAGGATGTGTGTTGATAGCTGTGCGATTAACAAAATCACAGTTAAATATAGGTTTCTCATACCTATACTTGATGACATGTTAGATCAAATGGCTGGTTCTCAGTGGTTTTCCAAGATTGACTTGCATAGTGATACCATCAAATTCGGATTAGACCTAGAGATGAGTGGAATCAAATTCGTATTAGACCTACAGATGAGTGAAAAACCGCCTTTAAGACTCAGGATGGATAGTTTAAGTGGCTAGTCAAGCCTTTTGGGTTAACCAATACTCCTAGTACCTTTATGAGGTTTATGACTCATATCCTTCGTCCCTTCCTTGGTAAGTTCTTAGTGGTTTATTTTGATGACATCCTAATCTTTAACAAGTCTCAGAAAGAACATCTAGAGCACCTTAGGAAAGTTTTTATGGTTCTCAAAGACCAAAGGCTTTACGTCAATTTAAAGAAGTGTTCTTTTGTGTAACCCCGGGTGTCTTTCCTGGGCTTTAAAATCTCTGCTTCTAGTATTTCTACTGATTCTGAGAAGGTTAGGGCCATAGTTGATTGGCCTAAGCCTAAAACCATCTCTGAGGTTTGGAGTTTTCATGGACTTGTTTCCTTTTATAGGCACTTTATCAAGAACTTTAGCTCTATTCTCGCTCCTATCACTGATTGTCTCAAGAAAGGTGAGTTTAAGTGGTCTAGGTAGGCTAGGAAAGCTTTTACACTGATTAAGGAGAAAATGACTCAAGCAACTATTTTTCACATCATCTTGATTTTAGTAAGGTCTTTAAAGTTGCTTGTGATGCTTATGGTTAGGCATTGGGGGTGTCTTGAGTCAAGAAAGACATCCAGTCTTTTTCTTTAGTGAGAAACTCTCTGACAAAAAATGTGCTTACAATACCTATGAGAAGGAGTTCTGTGCCATAGCCTAGTCTCTGAAACATTGGAGATGCTATCTTTTACCCTGGAAATTTTTCCTTTGGACTGACCATGATGCACTTAAATGGATAAACCAATGAAGGAACGTCAAGGAAAAACATACTAAGTGGGTAGAATTGTTGCAAGACTTCACTTTTGTCCTTAAGCATCATTCTGGGGTTGAGAATAAGGTTTCTAACGCTTTGAGTCGAGTTGCTAGTCTCATTTGTCCTAGGACTTCTTCTGTAGTAGGCTTTGAGAGAATGAAAGAGTCTTACTTGTCTTGCCCTGACTTTGGTGTTAGTTATAAGGAATTTCTTAATTGTGACCGTAGAGAGTTTGGTGAATACATGATCATTGATGGTTACCTATTCCGAGGTTCTAAGCTTTGTGTTCCCTAAGCTTCCCTTGGAGATTTCTTTATTTGGGAACGACATAGAGGGGGTCTTAATGGTCATCAGGGTCATGATACTACAATTATTTTGGTCATGAACCGTTTCTATTGGCCATCTTTGAGACTAGATGTTGTCTGTGTTATGTCTCAGTGTCGTATTTTCCAGCTTGGAAAGACTAGGAAGCAGAGCACAGGGCTCTATACTCCTCTTCCGGTTCCCACATACTCCTTGGAGAGACCTTAGCATGGACTTTGTCTTAGGCCTACCCAAAACTGCTAGAGGTCATGATTTTATTCTTATTGTGGTAGATAGGTTCTCTAAGATGGTCCATTTCATTCCTAGTAAGAAGATTGAAGATGCTTCACATGTGGTTAGGATCTTCTTTAAGGAGATTGTGAGACTTCATGGGTTGCCTTCTTCTATTGTGTCTGATAGGAATGTCAAGTTTATGAGTCACTTTTGGAGGATACTTTAGAAACTCTTTGGCATTCACTTGAAGTTCTCATCTGCTTTCCATCCTCAGATAGATGGCCAGACTGAGGTGGTTAATAGGGGGTTAGGTAACCTTCTTAGGTGCCTTGTTGAGGATAAGCCTGGTACTTGGGACTTAATCCTATCGACTGCTGAGTTTGCTTACAATAATTCTATTAATCGGTCGATTGGTAAGTGTCCTTTTGAAATTGTTCATGGTGTGGTTCTCCGTCTCCCCATTGATCTTGGTCCACTTCCTCTTAATTTTCTCCCATCTAAATTTGCTGAAAGTTTTGCCAAACATGTTTGTGATGTACATACGAGTGTTAGGCAAAAAATTGCACAAAGTAATGAAAAATATAAGCTTGATGGGAATGTGCATCGTAGGAAATTGGAATTTAACAAGGGTGATTATGTCATGGTCCGCATAAAACCTAAACATTACCCTAAACATTCATGCAAGAAATTGTTTGCCCAATCTGATGGGCCTTATCGAATTATTCGTAGACTCAGGTCTAATGCTTACTTGCTTGAATTACCTTCTCACATGCCTATCAGTCCTATTTTCGATGTGGAGGATCTAACACCATATCGAGCTACCTTTGAGTCTCCTACTTTTCTGCTAGCGTTTCAGGTGGTTTTGCAACTTCTTCGATTTCAGTGCCAAAGCTTCCATCTACACCGCAACGTGTCGTGGATGAGATTGATGCTGTTCTTGATGATGAGATTGTTAGTACTACCAATGGAGGATATCAACGCTACTTAGTCCAATGGAGAGGACGCCTCGCTTCTGATAATTCATGGCTTGTTGAGGATGATGTGCGCCGATTCGCTCCAGAGTTACTTGATGCTTACCAATCCAACTCTCCAATGGAAAGTTGTTCCAAGCTGAGGAGAATTGATGCAGATGGACAAGGAATAAAGACTTATTTTAGGAAAAGATTTAAAAAAAATTGGAAACTTTATTGCATTTTTGTTTTTACTTTATGCTTAGAGCCCAAGTCCTAGTTATTTTTTTAAATGTTCTTCAAACTATTGCTATATATTTTTAAATGTTCTTTAAAAAGTTAGTTTTTCATAATTTATTTTCAAATTTTTAATTTCTTATATATTTTAAAATTTAAAATTTTAATTTTGTACATATTTTAAATTTTAAATTTATTAATCCATTTCTAAAATTATTTAAAAATATATATATCATATTTGATGTTATAATATTTTATGAAAATTTTGAAAATATCTTTTAATTTTCTACTTCTAATTTTATTATTATGATTAATTAAACTCTTTATTTTTTATAAGTATAGAAAACATCCTTATATTTTACTAAAACCATAAAATTTTTTTAATGTTTACCTAAAAATATAAAATTTATTTTTAAAAATGAAGTCAAACGCGCTAGGATCCCAAGCAGTGGAGTTTTTCTACTGCTTGGGAATGTTGTGTTTTTAATTAATATTTTATATTTTAATTAAACTATAAGTGAAAAACAATACATATAAAAATAATTAAAATATAAATTAAAATTAGTTAATTAATTGTTACAAATTAATTTTATTTTATATATTATTTTTCCTTTCATATAACTTAAACCTTTAATTTAGAAATCATAAATTCTATTCGACTTGAAATATGGACCTAAAAAATACGTAAACCAACCAAACTCGAACCGAAAATTTGTCTTAAATAATTAAATTCGAAGTTAAGATGACCCGATTTAAAACTAACCTAACTCGTTCTTTGCTTGATCTAAAAATGGCGCGGTATTCAATTTGACCCAACCCAACCCACAATGATTTGAACCAACCCGACCCAAAATAACATGAAACCGAACCGAACCCGACCTAAACCCGAATCGACTCAAGGTCTTTAAATACAATAATATTTATTACTTGCCAAGAATATAACATAATTTCATAAAAGATTATTAAATACCTGTATTGATAATACAATAAACATATAGATAAAAATATAATTTGGACTTTTATAAATAATTCGTGTCGCCATGGTACCAAAGAGTAGCAATATGACTTGAATCTTGAAAAATCTTACTTGGGATTGATTCAAACCCATGGTAACCCAAAAAGTACAGACATGAACCCGACCCAAGTACAAGAATAACAACAACAACCGATCCAGTGTCCCAAGAGCTCCCGCATATGCAGGGTTTCTTTTTTGTTGCCGCAGGAGGGGGTGGGGGGGGGGGGGGGGTGTACGCAACCTTATCCCTTCAGGGTGTTACCCTAGAGGAATGCTGTTTCTAAGTACCCCTAACCTGAGAAGTATAAAAGTATAAAATTATAATAGCATAAGGGCATATAAGTATAGGAGTAAAACAACTGCACAGAGTGAGCAAACAAAATAAAGAAACATGAAGCACGAACCCGACCCAAGTATAGGTCAATATCAAAAGTGACCCGAGCTGACTTTATTGTAAACCGAAAATGACCCATAGATGACTCAATGGCGGGACGGGTCATATCAAATTGAATATCAGTCCATTTCCAAATCAAGCAAAGAAAGAGTTAGGTTAGTTTAAGTCTAGTCATTTTAACTTCTAAGTTTAATTATTGAAGACAAAATTTGGTTCAAATTGGGTTAGTTTAAAACTTTTAAGGTCCATTTTTCAAATCGAAAGGAATTTATCATCTCCAAATCAACTGTTTAGGTTGTGCGAAGGAAAAAAAAAACAATGACATACATATGAAATAAAATTAACTGGTGATAAAATCCCGACGGTCCCAACCAGTGATCCTAGCCCAAAATCAAACACAGTATGAATATGATTGAGCAGGACAAGATCAATCATTGTCGTATACTAGTAAAACTGCTTAGCAGCGACCAGAGAGAGAGAGAGAGGGGAGAGAGAGAGAGAGAGATGATGGCGATTTGCAAGTTAAAATCATTAATTTCCCTCACTAAACACAAATTCATACCTGTTCATTCTATAGTTGAATCGTCGCGGTCCCGCAATTTCACTTCCTCCAATTTGGAGTCTCTCTTGCAGGTGAAGATCCTCCTATCTGATCAGTTATATCTGAATCCTATCTGATTGCTTGGTGTTCTTCCATTTTATTTCAATTGGGTTTCGACATTTAGGGCTTCATTTGTGTTGTTGCGTGGTGATGTAGCTTCTTAATTGTGCCGTGTTGTAGTTGTGTTATAGCTCGGCCGTGGAAGAAACGTAGTTGATATGTTTGAGAATTCTTCAAAAATTTGTTACTGAAGTCATGTGAGATAAGAAAAAGACTATTTTTGGTCATTCATTAATAGTGAATTATTGTATTAAATATATATTACAATGTTTTAACTTATGCTAATTATCAATCATATTTTGTGACTAATAAAAATTATCTTAAGGAGTTGCATTATGAATTAGAATAACTTTTTCAAAAACATTTGGTAAATAATATTACGTAGGATATTGGTTTGAGAAAAACTTATCGGAGGGATTCAGAGAGGAAGGTGCTAGCTTCAAGTCTGATGGTATAACATGTAAATGAACAAACAATTGGAGAGGCCCACGAGTTTATCCGCGGGGGATCCCTCTGATGCTTAAGTCAGGAAGGGTCTCACTTATAAATAGTTAAAATAAGCAATAACTAAGTAAATATGTTATGACCCACCACTTAAACTTGGATCACAACTTGTAAACCCTAGTGAATTGTAGAGAAAGAGGGAGGAGAAGAAGAGAATTAAGGGAGAAATTTAGAATTGAAGAAGAAAGTAAGGGAGAAGAGAGAGTTTGAGAGAGAGAGAGCAAGAGAGAACTGTAATTGGAATTTTATAAATCATCAAAAGTTAATCCAATACATGACATAACATCCCTTTATATAGGCTTGAGGACTGAGGGAAGAGGGATACAATAATTAAAATGCTAAAAAATCTGTTAAAATCAATAAAAAACAATAATACTGCTCTTTGGCGCCAAAAATAGAATTTAAAAGTTAGTTAGGTATTTGACTTCTAAATCTATTTTTGTGGGAAATTAGGCAATTTAAGATATTAATTCCCATAATTTTAGCTCAATTTAGTATTCTAGAACTAAGAATTAAAGGAATTAATCAATACAAACCCTAATACATAACATTACCTCCCCCCCCCCCCCCAAAAAAAAAAAAAAAGCTAATCCTTGTCTCAAGGATTAAAGGTAGGAAATTGGCTTTGTAGGACTGAGAAATCCTCCCAAGTAGACTCTTCTTGCCTGAGGTTCATCCACTTGACCAAAGCTTGAGGAACGGCTTTGTTATCTCGCTTGATTAGTCTTCGGTCGAGAATTGCTTCCGGTTCAATCAATATTTCACCATCTTTGTTGGTAAGTGGAGGCTCACTTGAGACTAGAATCGCAGCCCCAATTCGTGGCTTGAGTTGTGAAACATGGAAAACCGGGTGTATGAGACAACCTCTCGGTAACTTGAGCTTGTAAGCGACTTGCCCAATCCTAGCTAGGACTTCATAAGGGCCAAAAAATCTCGCAGCCAACTTCACATTACTTCGAATTGCTGCAGTGGACTGCCAAGAGGGCTGGAGTTTGAGGTAAACTTGATCTCCAACCTTGAAATCTCGCTCAATACGCTTCTTATCTTCATTTTACTTCATTTGAGATTGTGCAAGCTCCAAGTATCTCTTGAGTTTAGCTGAAATTAATGACCTTTCCCCTAAAAAAATAAGAAACCGCTGCATTAGAGGTCTCCATGGAGTCAATTTAGCCTAAAGTTTTCGCATCATAACCATACAACGCAAAGAATGGAGTATACTTAAGTGATGTATGGTATGATGTGTTGTACCAAAATTCAGCCAAATGTAACCAATTAAACCATTTATGTGGTGTAGAAGATGTCATACAACGGATTGCTCTAGACATTGGTTCAACCTTTTAGATTGACCATCGGTTTGGGGGTGATAGCATGAACTCATATCCAAGCTTGTACCAGACGAACGGAATAATTCTTTCAAAAAATTACTTGTAAATAGCTTATCCCCGATCTGATACAATACTTTTAGGTATCCGATGAAGTTTGAAGACATGCTCCATGTAAATTTTCGTTATACTAGATGCAGTGAATGGATGCGTTAATGCAATGAAATGGACATATTTAGAGAACCTATCAATGATTACCCAAATAACATCCCTTCCACTAGACTTAGGGAGCCCCTCAATGAAGTCCATACAAATATGGGATGGCTTAGATGGTGTAGGAAGGGGCTACAGCAACACGGGCATCCTAACATGCTCATTCTTATTACGTTGACAAACATCACACTCAAGGACAAAATTACACACAAATTGCTTCATTCTCTTACAATAGAATGATTTTTTGGCTCGTTTATAAGTAGCAGCAGTACCAAAATGTCCACCCGAGGCACGAGTATGCACATTTTCAAGAAGCTTCAAACGCAAATTACTATAAGTTCCTATTACTAACTTGTCTTTATAACGCAAAATGCCACCCTCAACTGTATACTTTGGACATGAAGCTTTATCTGTGTTCAATTTCCTTATTATTTCTTGAATTTCTACATCTTTTTTGTAACTTTTTTCAACTTCTTGCACCCAAAGTGGGACAACAGCTGTCACTGCACTCAGTTCTGCTGCAACTGCACTAGTTTCTGCAGAAACCGAATTACTTGCTGCAGTACCAAGCCTCGACAGTGCATCAGCCGCTCTATTCTTGATTCCCAGTACCAAGCCTCGACAGTGCATCAGCCGCTCTATTCTTGATTCCCTTCCTATATATTATACCGTAGTGCAATCCCATTAGTTTACTGAGGCCTTTCTTTTATAGAGGGGTGGAAATCCTTTGTTCTAAAAGGTGTTTAAGGGCCTCGTGATCAGATTTAACATGGAAGTAATGACCCTCTAGGTAGTGTCTCCACTTAGAAATAGCCATTAGTATTGCAAGGTATTCCTTCTCATAGATAGAAAATCCTTGTTGCCTAGGCTTAAAGGGTTTGCTAAGATAAGCAATGGGTTGTCCTTCTTCCATAAGGACAGCCCCTATTCCCTCTTGGCTGGCATCTGTCTCTAAAACAAATGGCTTGCTAAAGTCAGATAATCTAAGAACAGGTGCATTACACATTGCAATCTTAAGGGTGTTAAATGTTTCAGTGGCTGAGTCGTCCCATATAAATGAGTTCTTTTTTAATAGGTCAGTTAAGGCTTTAGCAATTAACCCATTACCCGGAATGAACTTGCGGTAGTACCCAGTTAACCCAAGGAAACCCCTTAAGGACTTAAGGTTCTTGGGTATTGGCCAATTCTTCATTGCCTCAGTCTTAGATGGATCAGTAGAGACACCATCCTTAGAGATCAAGGGGCTTAGGTGCTCAATGGTTTTTGTCCCAAATGAACATTTTGGTAACTTCGCATAAAAGCTTGTTAGTCCTAAGCACTCCTAAAACCGTATGCAAGTGTTCCAAATGCAAAGACCAAGAAGAATTATATATGAGCACATCATCAAAAAACACCAACACAAACTTCCTAAGATAGGGTTTAAACACATCATTCATTAGGGATTGAAATGTGGCAGGTGCATTAGTAAGGCCAAAGGCATTACTTTAAATTCATAGTGCCCATTGTGAGTCCTAAAAGCGGTTTTATGAACATCCTTATCATTCATTCTTACTTGGTGATAGCCATGTCTAAGGTCAATTTTTGAGAAAAATTCGCAATTCATCCAACAAGTCACCAATTAAAGGAATAGGAAACTTGTTTTTAATAGTTAAATCATTGAGCTTCCTATAATCTATGTGCATCTTAGTAGTGCCATCTTTTTTCATTACAAGAAGCACTGGTGAAGCATAAGGACTTTGGCTAGGTTGTATAAAAGAGTTCTTAAGCAAATCATCAACATGTCTCTCAATTTCAGATTTGTGCAAGTAAGGATGTTGGTAGGGCCCTAGGTTTACTGGTGCAGAACCAGGAACAAGTGGAATAGCATGGTCTTGGGTGTGTTTAGGAGGTAACTTAGTTGGTTCTTCAAAAACATCAACAAACTCAACTAAAATTCTTTGCAATTCTATAGGATATGCATCAAGAGAGTTAAAGGAATGCAAATCAAGGTGCCTTTAAAGCCTCATCTGCATATATCACTGTGCAACCACAGTTTTTTGCTTGTCTTTGCAAAAATACCTTTCTTCCTTCTTTTTGGATAGTTGAGTTAAGTTTAACAAAGTCAAAAAGAATGGGACTATGCATTGTTAACCAATCCACACCAAGTAAGAGATCACAACCACCTAATCTAAGGTTCTAAGGTCATAGCTAAAGGTGTGGTCATGCATCTTCCAAGTAAAGTTGGAATGAGAGGAGGTCTTTTCACCATTAGCTGCTGTAAATGTTAAGGTAGGACCTGTTTTTAACTTGAAACCACCCGCCTTAACCACCCTAGGAACAATAAAACTATGGGTTGATCCACTATCAATTAATACTAAAACCGTATGTTTCTTGACGCAACCTTGGATCTTTATGGTCCTATGGTTAGAGTTTCCTTCCCCTTCATGCTTCCAATGGCCATAACTAATGGTTCTTCTTCCAAAGAGTCCTTACTAGTGTTTTCTTGGCCTATATCATCAGGTTCAGCACACCAGAAGCAGGTTTCTGGTTTTACTGACCTCTACCAACATATACATTAGATCTACTTGCTTGAGTGTTAGTTGGGGCATTGTATTGTGTTCTTTTATAGCTTGAGGCATAGCTAGTATTGTTCCTGGATGAGTTAAGGTGGGCTAACTCATAGTGCCCAGCCAACTCAAATGCTTGAACCAAAGTTGTGGGCTTAAACATAGATATAGTGTGGAGGTTTAAGTCCACTAAGATAGCTAGAAACAAAGTACTTCTCACGCAAGTGGGGATCATCCCTCTTCATATAAGTCTCAAGCTCTTCAAACTTAGTTTGGTACTCAAGAATTGATCCAGTTTGTTGTAGTTTATTGAATTCTTGAGCTACATTCCCATACTTCTTATCCTCAAAACGTGCACATAAGTCCTCCACAAATTGTTCCCAAGTTAGGTCTTCATTCCCTAGCAAATGGTTATCAAACCAAATGGCAACATCACCATCTAAGTTGATGCCCAAAGTTTCCCATCTTTCTTGGATGCGCATGTCGTAGAACCTAAAGTACCTATCACATCTAAGGGCCCATCCTTGAGGGTTAGTAGAATCAAAAATGGGAAAGTCGATCTTGGGGTTGTTCTTTTTAGGCCTCCTATGCTCTTGTTACTCAATTTCATGTTCCTATGGCCAAATGTTTGAGCCCTTCTTGGGTATTGGGGTGTTTCTTGATCTATGGGACCAAGATTACCCTCCCTAATTGGGCCTAAACTACTAGAAGCAAGAATAGGATCTAATGGGGCTTTCCCATTGGTAGAAACATAAATAGTTGGAGCATGGAGGACAGGGGGTTGTTTTGGAGCAAGATTAAGCCACAATACCTCAGTTTTTTCTTGATTAGAGAGGATCTTTTACATGGGGGTTGTTTGTATTTCATCGTTTGTTTGTATTTCATCGTTCTTGGCCAATCTTTCTTGAAAGGACATCAACCTCTCTTCTTGTCATCTAGATGCCTCCTGAAGCTCTTGAATACCATCATTTAATTGTGCCGACTGATCTTGCAGCAGCAACAGTGCCTTATCATGCCTCAAGCTGGATACTTGAACCCGATCATCCCAGGATAAGATCCTACGGAACAAAAACTCAACTTGTTCTTCAATTTTTTCTGAAGAGTCTCGGTTAGAGCATTAGGAGAAGTTGCAGCAGCAACAGGTGGCTTTCGAGGGGCCATCACTTGCCTTCGTGAACCAATAACTATGCTCTGATACCAATTTGTTATGGCCCAACACTTAAACTTGGATCACAACTTGTAAATCCTAGTGAATTGTAGAGAAAGAGGGAGGAGAAGAAGAGAATTAAGCAAGAAATTCAGAATTGAAGAAGAAAGTAAGAGAGAAGAGAGTTTGAGAGAGAGAGAGAGAATTGTAAATGGAATTTTATTAATCATCAAAAGTTAATCTAATACATGACATAACATCCCTTTATATAGGCTTGAGGGATGAGGGAAGAGGGAAACAAGAATTAAAATGCTAAAAGATCTGTTAAAATCAGTAAAAAAACAATAATACTGCTTTTTGACGCCAAAACCCAACTAACGGCTAGTACCTGCCTTTCCCGCCAAAAAAATGGAATTTAAAAGTTAGTTAGGTATTTGACTTCTAAATCCATTTTTGTGGGAAATTAGGCAATTTAAGATATTAATTCCCATAATTTTAACTCAATTTAGTATCTAGAATAAGAATTAAAGGAATTGATCAATACAAATCCTAATACATAACAAAATATAGTAAAATATTTAGCTTAGGGATCCATGAAGAAGACATGGTGAGAGTAAGCCTTCAAGAGTGGGCTAATAAACTCGTTATTGGTTCGTAGGTCGTGGTGTTGTGGCTTAAGCTTGGGAAAAAGCATTGGAAGACTTAGACTTGGGGAGAGTAAGCCTTGGAATGGAGGGCTTGAGGAGAATCAGCTTGTGGTTGGCTTTATTCTTTGATTGACAGGTGGCTTGAGCTTTATGCATTAGCTGACAAGTGTCCATGTTGTCACGGGATGACTAAATTCCTAAGTCCAAGTCCAGTGAGGCTACTCAATGTCACCCTAAAAAGTCCCTAATTGAGTCAAGCGTCCAAATCTCCTTGCAACGGTAAGGAATTCACACAAAGTCCCCAAGTCTCGTTTGTTTAGTATTTTAATTGGAAAGTAAACAATGAAGGAAAGATGATTAAGTAAACACTTACACACACACACGCCTTTAATGGAAAATCAAAGCCACAAAGAACACAAAAGATGCGAACATAAAGATGAACATGTTTGTTTGTGGGTAAAGGGAAAATTACCCATTTTGATGGTGCTTGGCACCTATTTATATTGCACAAACTAACTGGTACAATTACATGAAAAGGTATGAAAATAAACCAACACATCCCTTCCTAAATCTATGCCTAATTACATGCCTAAAAATCAGGAAATACACAACAACCTCCATAACCGCCTCTACCTAACTTAACTGTCTACTCCTAACTTCCCTAAAGTGCCACGTCACTTATCCTAGTCATTTACACACGTGGATTTGCTATTTTACACATAGGAAAATACATAATTACAAGTAAATTAAATACAAGTATTAAACATACAAAATACATCGTATAAAAAGTACTAAAAATCCTATGAACTAAGGCGGTGGGTGACAATGTGCTCACTCCAAGGTGACACATTATGCTTGGTACTAGCAACTAGCTACTAGGTATTCGGAATTCGGGGTTCAATACTTGGTAATCCGAGCTCGGTACTTGCCTGGGTTGGGTGAGTACCTTACTCACCAAGTCTCGGTTATGGAACCATGAGCATGGCGTCTACTTTGGTGTCTGGTGGTGGAGACAGATTTTGGTGGCTAACTGGCACCTAGTGGTGGTGGCTTCTCCATGGTGGGATGGCCTCTTGGTGGCAGTTAGGCGCTAAGTGAAGCTGATGGACATGGGTTCTCGGTTAGGTCAGTGCCCACCTCGTGGTGGTGGACATGGTGCCTATGGTTCTCACTTCGGTTGTTGGCGCCATGGTTATGGTGTTTGGTGGTGGTAGCAGCCATGGAAGCTGAAGGATAAGGTGGTTGTTTTCCCACAGAAGGTGGTTCTCGCTGGTGCCCACCCCTGGGGCACATACCAGTGGCGGTTTGGTTTCTTGCCCACCTTATGTGGCGGGCTTCAGGGGTGGTTATTGGCTAGATTTTTGGTGGCACCCACCTTGACGATTTCGCCCAAGGGAAGGTGCTGGTGCCCACTTGGAGCTCTCACCAAAGGCTGGTGGTGCCATGAATGGTGCCTTTGTGCTTACCGCAAATGATATCGGAGGTAACCCACACAAGGTCGGCGGACTTTCTGACTTAAGCTTAGTTCATTATTACCTAGTTTTGGATTGAGTGCTAATTTTGAATGAACTTTGTGAAATATTTGATTCGAAATAGTTTAATAGTAACATTAGGTAAGACTTATTTGTAATAGCCTCTATGGTGAAATATTAAGTTTCATAGGAGTCGTCGCGATGGAATGCAAAGACTGTTGTGCTTTTATGTGAATGATATTTTGTAATTTGTTAAAATTACGAAGGATAAATTCATCTTTTTTACACAAAAAAAACTAAGCACCCTTCCTGAACTTTCTGAAAAACCTGGTCTTGAGAAGGTGTTTTCTTTCAACCATAATTCTGAAGAATTCATTCAGAAATAGTCTCTGTACAGGGTAGCATTTTGTAGGGGTAAAATTACGTACATCTTAACCTCTCTGGACTCTATCTTGGCGGGAGCCTCTTTGAGGCACTGGGTTGTTGTAGTTGTAATTTAGAAGAATTCGTGACGCACCTATTTGTTCTAAAAGCTGTTATATCTTTCTCAAAAGCACTCCAACCACAAGTCCAAATAGAACCTGAGTATTCTACTTTTGTTTCCCTCTTCTCTTCTATTTGAAGCTGTTCAGCAAGTGTATTGGAGAAATTTAAGCTTTCAATACTGAAACCATGGTTTATCTGGGTTTATTGGAAGTTTTATATTGCCAATTAAGTGTGGAATTTTGAATATATGACTGCAAGTTTATTTTTGTTCTGCAGAATGTTGGTTTCATTGGATTGGGAAATATGGGGTCACGGATGGCAATGAACCTAATTAAGTCTGGATACACAGTTTCTGTCCATGACAAGTACTTTCTGCAATTCCCATATGTTGAAGATACTAAATTTTAAGCATTTTTTGTTATTTGAGTTACATATTTTGATGGATGTAACAGCTTATATGTTCTGCATTTTGTATTTTGTTGTTGACCAAGTTGGAACTCTTGGGCTTGTGTTTAGGAACCCCGAAGTGGTGAAACCGTTCTTGGATAAAGGAGTTCTTGTGATGGAAACACCTTTCGCAATAGCAGAAGCAAGCGATGTTGTACTCACAATGTTGCCTTCGTCTTCACATGTGAGTTCACTTTCATTTCCTTGCTTGTGTCTTGAAGTACTTTCTATCTTCTTTGCCAGTTGACAAGCACATTGTATTTAATGTCACTTCCCTCCTGACAAATTTTGACATGCAATGTTGCCTTCACACTAACATATTGCACTCGATGTGTTTCCTTTCAGTTATTCAATTCTGCTGTTTTTTGTTTATGGAAAGTCTCATGCTCTTTATAGATTATGCCCTCACCTAAAACCATCCGGGAAATGTGGAATATCTTTTGATTGGTAAATTATCGCATGTTAAAGATTTATCAGGTAGGTACAATTATTAGATCGTATGGCTATTCATTCAAGCTTCAATAATATAGGATTTAAAAGCAATTTATGTCACTTAAAAACTCAATTTGGTTACTGCAACCCGTTAGGTAACATCTGCCATGCCGCTGCTTTTGTGACATTGCTGCTACAATTGTGATTACAGTGCATGTGTGTTATCTAATTAAGTCTCACATGAAGTTGAACTCCCAATCTTCAAAACCCTTATTGCCTGTTTCCAAAATTTGAAATGGACAAGGGAGATTTTGCCTTTGGAGAAATTTTAAGTGAACTTGGACTGTTCAATTTTCTTTCCTCACATTGTAAATTCTAGGGTCCTTGGAAACAACCTCCCTTTAGGGTACCCTAAAGGGGTAAGGCTGCGTACATCCCTCCCCCCCACACCCTACTTATATGGGAGCCCTCGAGGCACTGAGTCGATTGTTGTTGTACGCTGTAAATTCTGGGTGAAACTCCCGTTTGGCAACTTCTAAATTTCTCTCAATAATTCCCTAATAACTCTTGGCCTTTAGAGCTCGGTCATTGTCAGGAGAGTGGAAAGAGCATGTATACTATAATAATATATTAAGTATATATGTAGAAATTGTTGAGATTTCATTAAATAAACTATCAAAGCAATTAAAACAAAGTTAATATTAAACATAAACTAAGAAAATTGAGTTCCTACTCTCTAAAGCACAAAAAGCTGTTGTTATTTTTTAAAAATTATGTATAGCAATAGATGCAAAAGCATAATTTTATTATTTTCCTTCAGTTGCAATCTGGCGGCCTAGCAAGTACCAAACTTTTAACCTAGTGCCAAAAACAACTCATCTGTTCTTAACATCAAAGTAAGGCCAATTTAGGGTTTTTAGCATGGTTCTTAATTGCCGTGCAGTCAAGATTGCATATTTGCCAAAAAAAATGTACTGGTGTATTGGTTATTTGATGGAGAATAACGACTAGGCTACTTTACATCCTTCACATTACATGACGGTCACTATTTGTTGGAGAATACAATATTTGCAATCGAAAGTATTAAAGCTGAAGTTGAAGCTATGCTGAGAACTACAAAGCTTCTAGTGAGATAGTATGCAGCAATTCTGAAACAACCCCTATCTGTATAGCAGTGATTATGATGACAGTTCATATTAAGAGAAAGACATAGTGGATTTTTATTTTAGGTTTGTGATGATAAGAACTCTGTTAAAAATAATTTTAGCGGCTTTGTCCTTTTTGTCAGTTTAACCTTACACCAAGCTTGAGATGGATTGCATGAAGCTTATCTTATGAGGGGAGAAGGAAAAGAAGAAATTGTAAGAGAGAACAAGAAGTAGGGCACTAGTGTTAATAAGTTGTCGTCTATATGTTCTGTTGGTAACGCTTAGAATTTCTGTTGTGACTGAAGAAAATTTCAGGTCTATTGAAAAGCAAGGTACGTATAAAGGGTCTCCTACTTCAGTGCATGTCGCTCATGTTTTAGCTAATCTTTGAAGATTGTCTGGGCTTGTATTCTCTATATTTTGGGAATATGTTATTTAAAATTTGGTGATCTCTACACAGATTGGGGCACTTACATACCGATTGATATTCTCATCCAGGTTATGGACGTATATACGGGGCCAAATGGTTTAATCCAAAGTTCAAGTTTTGTGAGACCATGGTTATTCATAGATTCTTCCACAATTGATCCCCAGACATCAAGAACGTTATCTGTGACTGTATCTAGTTGCACTTTAAAAGAAACGCTAGGTATGCTTCTGGTTCTGATAGAAACTTTTGCTGTCTTTTGTATTTATTTGAACCAAAACATGCAAGTAGGGAAGAGCATTAACTGTTAGTCAGGGACTAAAAAAAGCCATTATATAGGGTAGTGGCTGTTGCATTATGGATTCTGAGCCATGCATTACGTGAATGGCTATTTCATGATTCATGTTGTATTTATTGCCCTCCAAAATGCATGTGTGTCTATATACATATCTATGGCACATGACTTTTATGAGAGGATAAGAAATGAAAGGAGTAAATTATAATCATTAGATCTAAATCAAGGGCTTAAATTTCAAAATTATTATTACACCTCTCATTAAAGTCAATGGCCTAGATTCCCTTGATTTAGATCTAATGGTCATAATTTACTCCTCTCATCTCTCACCCTTTCATAAGAGTCATATGCCATATATATATAAAATTTTTATAACATACTTATAAAAATGTTTACATATTATAAACTATCAATTCCATTTTCTTCGAACTTTTACAAATATGGAGTATCTTATTCTTTCTTATAACTGATTTCACACCTGGTTATGGACCATCCACAGCGCCGAAAGTGTGACGAGAATCTGTGATATAATTATGGAATCAAAGTGTGTCGCTGCAAACATTATGTTATGGTTCATGGTCGCATTGGGTTTTTGAAGGAAATATAATTTGTTTTTGAACCTTATGCTTGCAAAAATTTGAACAGTCATACATTCATTAGTTTTTCTATCCCTTAGATAGTTTTTAACATATAAATAGATTTTCAGCACATTTGTTAATCTTCAAGACATACTTTTAGGCATAGCAAGGTATAATTCTCAAACTAGTTGGTTGTCCTTTCCTGTATAGCAGTTCTTCTTGGAAGCAGTTCTGTTTAGTAAGTCTTTGCTATATCATTGATCACTGCTTTGGAGCTAACAAGTGCCGAAATTGGACCACTAACAACAGATAGGGTTAACTTGCGAGGGAGAGCGTGGTGGCTTGACATAAATAGTGAAGTATTGTGTTATAGAAAGGACGGAAATAGTTTGTAGTAGTGGATGAATGTGAGATAGGGGGAAGAAGGGGCTTATTGGACCATTGCAATTAGTACTCTCGGAAAATCCAAATACTTCTATAGGGAATACTGAGTTATATATTCTGTTATAGCTTTTTGATTCTGTGGATTGCATCCTCATGTTTTAGTTTGCTGAGAAAGTTGGAAATTTTTTGCTACGGAAAGAGAAAAGTCCCTTAGTTCAGGAGTCTATGTGAATGTCAGTGATGCGTTCTGTCACGGGATGAGCGCAGATCACCCGTGCGGCGCCCGGACCCTGAGGCTAGGGCCGGGCCAGCCTACCCCCTATGGTCAACAAGCAGCAATATGCACCTTCAAGAGACGAAATACACGGCATACCACGAACATACCTGAACACAATCAATGCGCATTAGTATCGGACAGGCTTAGGAGACCCCATATGGCATATGTCTGCTTGTTGAGCACCGGGGACAGTGTCAGCCAAAGGCGGCCCGTGACATTCTCCCCCACCTAATTCCGCAAACGTCCTCGTTGCGGGTGCCTGCCCATCATCGCATCCCTGCATCTCTAGCAGCCTTGAGTGGTCACGGGACGACCACATCATCATCCCCTCCAACGTGACACCCCTGACATGCTATTGACACTCACCTGATGATAAGCAGCGTGCCCAAAAAGCAGCATGCCAGCTCCATGCACCATAGTGCACCACGTACACATCTCGCTCCACGATGCTTGTTGACTCTTCACCTTGTGAACTTCGCACTGCACCCCAAGGATCGGCCCAATCTCCACGCAGTAAGCCAGCCATACGGTCAGCACGCCTGACCAGCGCCCAACACGGTGCGCCTTCCGCCACATCCGGAACCGCGAGCCACTCAACTTCACTCCGAAAGTTCCTCGTTAGAGTGCCCCTCTCACACAAGGAGTGTCCATACACGGACAAACCCGCTCAACGCACCAAGGACACGAGCAACTCCCATTCCCTAGGAGCGTCCACCACCACGGACAAAGCTCGGTCCCACTACAGCTGCTTACTCGCATATCCTGAGCCTCGCTCTGATACCACTTGTCACGGGATGAGCGCAGATCACCCGTGCGGCGCCCGGACCCTGAGGCTAGGGCCGGGCCAGCCTACCCCCTATGGTCAACAAGCAGCAATATGCACCTTCAAGAGACGAAATATACGGCATACCACGAACATACCTGAACACAATCAATGCGCATTAGTATCGGACAGGCTTAGGAGACCCCATATGGCATATGTCTGCTTGTTGAGCACCGGGGACAGTGTCAGCCAAAGGCGGCCCGTGACAGTTCGCTCTAGTTTGAATGTAACAAATATTATTATGCATAATTCTGACATTTCATTACGCTGGCATTCTTAGAGCATTAATGTTGCACGTCATTGTAGATCACCGAAGGAGCCCTGTAATGCTGGATGCACCTGTATCTGGTGGTGTTCTTGCCGCAGAAGCTGGTACACTTACTTTTATGGTAAACCTATTAAATTAACCTTTTAAGGTGCTCAGAAGTTTATATTGTTGTCAATATCCTAGTCTATGAGTGTTACACGCCAAGAAGGAAGTGAGACAACAAGGAAAGAAATAAAACTAGGAAAGGAGAATGAAGTACACTGATTAGATGGTACAGATTCATTAAAAGAGCCCCTGGCTTGGGCATAACAGTGAGCCGTGTTAGTTCAAAAATCTAGGAATTTGTTGAACTACAGCCTCGCAGTTGTTCTGGCCTTACGTGTCTTATATTTTTGTGCTCTTGAGACTAATTTCTCCTCGTTGACATCTTTCATGATGAATTATTTTTGGCTTTCATTGAAACCTGTTGAATAGTATCATGTGCTCTTCTTGAACTTTATCCTTTGCACAGTGTAAACATGTTACTCAACCTAGACCGATCCTGTTTTAAAATATATATATATATATAGCCTTCTTCTGCGAGCAGAAGTTATGAAATCATAATCCAACAACTAGAAGGACTTGAATGCGTGAAGATCATGATTTCTAAATGGCATGTATCCTTACAGCATTCCCTAGAACAAAGCTTGGGGTTTTGACTTTTCATACTGTGTATTGGCTTCTTCTATGTTGCATGCAAAACTGAGAATATGTATTGTTTTTTTTGGGGGGAAGAAGATAAATTATTATCAAATTCATTACTATGCTCTATGTGCTTAAGTGAACTGCTGCAAGTAAAATGTAAACAAGTTATCAAACGCACCTGTTCATGTGTTTAAGATCCTGTACGACCAGATGGACGTCCTTATTTGTAGCATATGTGTCTGAGTTCCTCTGCTGAACATAAGTGGAACCCTTGTCATTCGCCTGCATTCATTTCCATGGGAAGACCATAAGACCATTTTTAGCCTCCTTTATGAAAGGCATTGCATAAGTATTATTTTATAGTGTGAGTAAATTCTATCGATTGTAACTCTGGAGGGCAATTCACATGTGAGATATCTCTATTGAGTTTCATTAACCATATAATAATAGATGGTTAAAGAGCTTTAGGCTTTGTTGACATAGCCTTAGTTGACTTGCAAAGGGATTGGAGGGCTTTATGCTATTAATTTATGGTTTTCCTTGTTGCATTATGCAATTTTGAAGACATCTTGTCCTCAATCTTTTGTATATTCTTTTTCTCTTAATATTATCTCTTTTTTTTTAATAAAAAGAATAAAAAATAAAAGATGGTCAATAGGAAGTCTCCTATGCTTGCATACCAGCTTCTGGTTAAGTGTTGCCAAGCTTTCGTGGCTGTCTTTGGCATGAGTGTAACCTATTTCATCCTCAATATGTCGTATGTCATTGCCAGAAATATCTCGACAACTGACAATACAAAGACATTCATAGTCTTGGCTTTTCCTTGCTGTAGAAAAGTAGTGTTCTGTAGTATGTCCCCTCTGCAAGTTTACAATAGCTGAGAGTTAAGATGCCAGGAAGGCTACAGAGCAGAGAAATATGTTCTTAGTCTCAACTAAGATTGTTTTTCCAAATGTCTTTGGAAGGACAAGAACTCATTACTTGCACATGACAATGAAAAGAGCAGCATGGAAAGATTTACAGAGAAATATACTCTCTTTGACAAACTCCATCAAGTGTAATCCTCTTTAATGGCCTTCCTGATCAATTTATAAGATTCAGCGTTTTATTTTCTTTTCTATTATTTTTTTTGGAGCTGTGACATTTCTGTCAGGACATTTATGAACAGTACGTTTCTCCAGGTTGGTGGTGAAAAGGAAGCTTATCTGGAAGCAGAACCTTTGTTTCTCTCTATGGGTAAAGCCTCAGTTTATTGTGGTGGAACTGGAAATGGGGCGGTGAGTACCTATGCACAGTTGTCTATTAAAAAGCGCTAGTGTCATCTGTGTAATGTGGTTAACGTTTAAATGTGAAACACATTTCCCTTCAAAAATACTTAGTTCAAAAAATTTATGGTTATTTACATTTTAGTACCCCGAAGTTTTTGGAAATAATAAAAAGGACCCTGACCTTTTTGAATTATTAAAAAGGTCCCTAAGTTTTTACCTTATTGATAAAAAGGCCCCTAAGTTTTTGTCACATTAATAAAATGGCCAATCTCCAACGTGATAATGTTATTTTTAGTCAATAGAGCTATCGTGATAGCTGCGTTTTTAACTATGATGCAGTAAAATGACAAAGATACTCTTTAATAACCATATTTTGAAACAAATTAAGCGAAAATAGATAGCTTCTACATTACACAACATCTCGAATTTCGTGCTTATAAAGTAAAAACAAGGATGTTGAAGGATATTTTAGGTCATTATAGCGTCATCACGCTAGAGAGGGGCTTTTTTTATTAATAGGACAAAAACTTGGGGGCTTTTTTAATAATTCTAAAATGTCATGGTCCTTTTTATTATTTCCAAAAAGTCAGGGTACTAAAATATTAGTAACCCAAAAATTTTTGTGTATTAAACATGTTCTACTCTACTTTGCGCCTGATATGCAAAATGCACATGTTAAAGTACTGCTGAAAGAAGTAAATAATGCTGCATTCAGGGCCTCAGTTGAGACAAGAAACATTTGTCTATTAAAAGAAAGACTGCCTTCCCCCGTTGTTGTTGTCTATTTTCAGGATTAGTAAAGCCTAACTAGCAGTAGCTGGAACCAAAATGCATAAAATTTCTAACTTGCTTGGATGAAAAAGCAATAGATCTGATTAAGAAATTATATGAAAAGAAAATTAAATCATAATTGTTCTCTTCAACCGTATAAAATGTAACAAAAAGGGTAATAATTAAAGAAGACAAATTAATGAAACAAAGTTCTTCTATAGAATTCCAGAAAGGATAAAAGACTTTATCCAGTCAATGAATTTTGTTAGATTCCTCTGTACTATTTGCACTTCAATACGGTGATAGATTTTCCTAACCTCTCTATATTTGTAATATCCATGGGTATATGGCCTTAAGTGGCTGTGCATGAAGAATTGCGGTGTCAACTTCCTTTATGGAACTGATAGATACTGTGTTCAACTATTAGATCTTAATGTTAGAAACCCATTAGTGCACCCTTTTAACTGCCGTCACTTCATTAAAGTGAGATATATTTTTGGAAAGGAGGACTTCTTTTTACTTGTAGCAAGAGAACTAGTACCGGATCTGGCATTACTTTCGAACTTCATCTCCCTGTTGTCTTCTTCATGTTTGTAAAAATGTGATACATGTAGACCTCTATGTCCCATCTTCTCAAAGCAATTTGAGGAAATCATTTTGATTCTTCCAAAAGCATTTCAAAGTACAAACATTCTTTCTGTTTCTGAATGTTAAATGAAAGCTGCTTCTGTACAAATCTATCCTCTTTAGCTTTCTTCATGGGATGATGCCTTGCTGGTATTGTCTCAGGACCAAAAGCAGTGGAGAAAGTAGAAAATGATATTGGCCCTTACCAGCATATCTCTTGCACTTTATCAGCTCTTGATCGAATTCCTTCGAAAATTTGCGGCTGGGATGTACCGATTTATTTGTCAATCTTGCACAGTGCTAATATTCTAGAGGTGTGCAAGTTGTCACGGGATGAGCGCAGATCACACGTGCGGCGCCCAGGCCCCCTGAGGCTAGGGCAGGGCTAGCCTACCCCCTATGGTCAACAAGCAGCAATATACTTCCGAAGAGACAAAATACACGGCATACTAAGGAACGTACCTGCATACGACACATGCGCATTAGTACTGGACAAGCTAAGGAGACCCCATATGGCATATGTTTGCTTATTGAGCACCTGGGACAATGTCAGCCAAAGGCGGCCCGTTACATTCTCCCCTACCCAATTCCGCAAACGTCTTGTGTGAAGGTACTGCCCATTGTCGCTTCCCTGCATCGCCAGCAGCCTTGATTGGTCACGGGACGACCACATCGTCATCCCCTCCAGCATGACACCTCTAACATGCCATTGACACTCGTCCAGCGATAAGCAGCATGCTTAAAGCACCACCTGCCAACTCTACGCACCATACTGCGCCATATACACGTCTCGCGCGAACAACACTTGTTGACACTTCTCATAAGCTTCACACTGCACCTCAAAGGATCGGCTCAATATCCACACAGCAAGCTCGCCACGCTGCGCCTGCCGCCACACTCGGAAGGCGAGCCATTCCACCCATACAAAGCGCTCCCCACAAGGAGTGTCCTTCCCCAAGGACAAACCCACTTGACGCACCTGGGATGTAGGCAACTCTCTCCCAAGGAGTGTCCACGGACAAACCCGCTTCCAACATGGCCGCTTACTCACGTATCATGAGCCCCACTCTGATACCACTTGTCACGGGATGAGCGCGGATCACCCGTGCGGTGCCCAGGCCCCCTGAGGCTAGGGCCGGGCCAGGCTAGCCCCTATAGTCAACAAGCAGCAATATACCTCTGAAGAGACGAAATACATGGCATATTAGGGAATGTACTTGCATACAACACATGCGCATTAGTACCGGATAGGCTAAGGAGACCCCATATAGCATATGTCTGCTTATTGAGCACAGGGGACAATGTCAGCCAAAGGCGGCAAAATGCTATGTTTTCTGTTATTCTTAAACCGCGTATTTCATATCTGTTACATGTTCCATTGAGTCGGTCACCTGACTGATATCTGATGGAAGGACCAAAAACACAAGTATTAGAGGTGACTACAAGATCTCACAAATGATTTGCTGGCACATCTTGCTACTCAAACAATGAGTTAAGAATTGTTTCTCCCAAGAGAAATTCACGTGTTAAAACTTGCTGCTGCTCTCTGTTTTAAAGAGGTCAAGAAAATGACTAACCTTAAAAAAGGCTCAAGGGTTTCTTTATTTCTTAGCCAATAACCTCCTGCATCTATCGTTAGGGATTCTTTGTCTGCTAAAACCTATATAAGTTCTGATTGATCCATGTACTGGAAACTCCCATGTTTGAGAAATGTGGATCTGGTACCTCTTCTTTGATTGTATCATGAATGCCTTGGTCAGCGAGCTAGAGTAAAAATTGAATGGACACACCGACTTTGATATTTTGTCAGAGCAGCTTTTCCTCCTGAGTGATGACAGTTGTTATTCCATATCTGTTTCTCTGCCCTTCCCCATTTCGTCCCTTGTGTTTTTTGGGTGATGGGAGGTGCTGGACATTGCGTTTGTTGTGGTTCAGTTTATTTTTTTGCTCAGAGCCCATCGATGTGAGCTTCTACAAGTAGTTTCATCTTCTCTGAGGACCTTTTACCTCTAATTGGCACATATCTATGCTTCATTTGCTATTTGCTTCTTTTACACAGTGTTGTCTGAAGCCCATGTTTGAAAGGTTAAAAAATATGAGTGTTCACGATATCGTTTTGGATTTATTTAATAATAAATGGAGTTACATGCACTGAGAAAGAGAGTTTTTCTTCTTTTCTTTTTCCTTCCTTTTGTTAGTGGAGCTTTTTTTTTTTTTTTTTTTGGGGGGGGGGGGGGGCGCGGGGGCGGGGGCGGGGGGCGCGGCATGGGTTTGGAATATTGCCATATGTCTGCATCGAGCCAGATAATGATGAAAATGAGTTACTTTCTTTTTAGACTAGTGCTAGAATGGTGCTAAAAAGGAATTTTATTTGAACAACATAACAAATAAAAGGATGCCTTTAGCTTTGCAGTAGAGAGTTCTATCTTGTCAGTCTTGCCTGAAAACCTACCCAGATAGAATGACAAACATATGATCTTCTTATCTATTGAAAGAAAGTCCAAGATTTTTTCTATGGATGCTGAAATTAGTATGTGGACATGCTAGTTCATTGAAGGACACATTTTCCCTTTCCTTTGTGTTTGGTGAAATACCCAAGAGCTAGGTTCGATTTAGATACCAAAGCGAATCTAAAAAGCAAATAAGAGAGAGGAGGGGGGGGGGGGGGGGGGGCCAGTGCCTCAAGGGCTCCCGCATAAGTGGGGTCTGGGAGGGGTGGATTTACGCAGCCGTACCCCTTCAGGGTGTAGCCCTGCAGAGAGACTATTTCCGAGAACCCCCGACCTTATGAGGTTGGCAACACGGGAACGTCCCAGAAGATCACCCATCCTGGTATTACTCTCGCCCAAGCATGCTTAACTTCAGAGTTCTAATTGAATCCGATGCCTTAGTGCCTGGTAAATGAACCCTAAAAGCAAATAAGAAGATAAGGGAAAAAGAGAAACGAAGACACTAGTATTTATTTGGAAAATTTTGAGAGGGAAAAACCACATGCGGAGGTAGATAACTTTTGTAGATCAAAATTGGACTATTAGAAGAATTCCTTCACTCCCTCTCTCTTTCTCCGTGTGTTTTTCTCTAACTGAAGTGGGTGGAAACCCTAGACACTAACATGTTTAGCACCACAAGAAACAAAAGGAAATCCTAGAAACTAGATGAGTATAACAACCCGACGAAATAGAAGGTTCCAGTCCCTTCGCTCCACCACAGACTTCTGCTTGGAATCTGGAGAAAAATTTTGAGACACAACACTTTGAATATTCTATTCACAAATTAAATTATATTGTCTGTTGGCTTCATCGGCACAAGTTTATATGTTCTCTGTACAATCTACATGGTCTTATAATTAATATTTGTTTGATTTCCATTATCAAAAATATTTGTTTGATTTGGAGGTTTTATATGTGTGTAAAAACAAAAAGTGTGACATGTCATGGGTTGCATAATTGCTCATAAATAGCGGTATTGTAATTTTTGGAACGCAGCCAGTAATATGGCCGTCATGCTGTGCTAGTTCAGACTGTTAAAGTGTACATGAGACCCTTTTTTTGTTGTAATATAGGCTGCAAAGATATGTAATAATCTAGCAATGGCCATTAGCATGATTGGAGTTTCGGAAGCTTTTGCTCTTGGTCAATCCCTTGGAATTGCCTCTACTACTCTCACCAAGATATTCAACTCTTCCAGTGCTCGCAGCTGGAGTAGGTACCTAGTTCTTCTCTTACATTGCACCTGATTATAAGTTGTTCTTCTTGAACTATTTAGAAAAGATACGGTAGCTCTTATTGTGTTTGAGTCTTCTGCTTAAGTTCTGAATATCGACTTCTTCACTACTCACATTTTTGTGTTTGATATCCGAAAAGAGCTTTTTGGTACATATCATTTGATCTATCTCAACCGACTAGAAATACTGAACGTGGAATTTAATAAGGCTGTTACATAGCGTAACCCCTGTAATGGATTTTGTGCTAGCTATTAGGCAATGACATTTTGTAACAATACTTTTGCAACGTCCTCTATATTGCAAACTTATCTACTAAAATGCATTTATAATATAAAATAATATATATTTATTTAGTGTTTGCGAAACTTATGTTCCCTTTGAAAAGCCCGACGCAATGTCTGCATCCCATCTTGAATGCTAGTAACATTGCGACCAATTTTCCTAGCGTAACAATGGAGCCATTTCCCGAAATAATGTAAAAAGACAAAAACATACTGCCTGACAAAAAATATTTACTTTCATAGTGTCCACGTATGCATTGGGGTTGATGTGGAGGATGGCGTGGCGTGGGTAAGGCCACGATGTAAACCGTGTCCTCGCCACACGATTATTCTCTATTTAAAACGCATCACGGGAGCATGCATACCTCTAAGGTAAACCGTGTCACAAGAATGTAGTTTACTGCCTAAACCAAGTCGTGGGAATGCGGTTTTATTGAAGGTGACGCGGTTTTAATGAAATATAAAAGCCCCTTTTCTCCCTACCCACTACCACTTCTCACGCAACACCCATTCAACTCGCATGCACGCCGTCGTTGCCGCTGTTGCCGCCGCCACCCTGCCTCTTCGCAGGCCGGTGATCGTGTCAGGTCGCCATTACTGGAGTTATTCGACCACCACTGTGTTTCTTCACTGGAGTTCATGATTACGATAATTTTAAGGTTTTTTTTTTTTTTTTTTTTGAAATATTGTTCTCTCTAGTTCTAAAAATACTTATGGTTATATTGTAGTTGATATTCATTTAGTTTTTTAGGTTAATTTTACTTTTTTTAGTTAGTGTTTATTTTGAATATGTTTTACTTAGTTGAATGTCATTTAAATGTTATTTGTTCTACCTACATTAAACTTTGTTTAATCGTTATTTTCGTCAGAATATGGCTTCTTTGACACATCCAATAGTATGTCATTGGGGTGGAATCGCTGAGAAAAATGGAGGGCATATCAATTATATTGAGGGTTATAGCAGTATGATGTTTGTTAGAGAACATGTCAATTTTAGTGGATTGATGAATTTGTTATGAGAGCATTGTAATACTGACCGAAATAATGTTAATTCGAAAGTGAAATGGGGTATTCATTCTGCATACGAGTATCAAATGGTTGATCTTTTGAATGACGATTCATTGGAAGCTATGTGATCATACATAGAGCTATAAAAGGAGCCTACAATGGATTTTTATATAGAAGTTGAGCTGGAAAATCTGAATATTTATATGGGAAATCATCTACCCGTATATCACTCAACTTATATGTATCCATTACCTTATTCAAATTTGTTGTTGTTTGTTGAATCTCAATCTTACTGGCAGAATATGATGCATTATCCTATGTCTTACATAGTTTACCGCGTCAATCAATGGCATGTAAATCAGCAAAGGGACTGCTATTCATCTGGATACCCTGTTGCATTCCAAACTGGCGCATCACACGTTCCGGCAAATGCCACTCAATATGTGAAAACATACGAGTGGCAGTACACTGTGCCAAATATGTTGACTATGGCGGCATATGTCTGGAAGCAATGCAATTATCTCATCTGTATATGGAGTCCATACTATCTAAAATCAAATATGAAAGATTTGTATAAATAATGAATAAAAATGCAAATACAAACATTAAAAAAAAAAAAAAGTTTTTTACCCGATCATTGTTGTGTAAATCAAGGGCACTCCTACAGCACATAAGGTTTCTCGGTGCATCCATACGAAAAACATCATGTATCCATCTACCAAACAAAAAGTTGATTTGATGAGTACATAAACTCAAATATATTCATTTATAAAAATACCTGCATCCATTCTCAGATGGTGAGGCATGTTAGGGGATAGAATTTGCTCCTGGCCTCAAGGCCAAGAGTTCAATTCCCCGCATGAACCTCACTGTGAGAATGTGTGCCTTGACTTAACTGGGATATGTGGCTGGTGGATAGCTGTATGGACCCGCGGTTTACCGGGTAACCAGGTTCCGTGTTGACAAAAAAAAAAAAAAAAAAACCTGCATCCAAGTGGATTAGCATCATCTGTAAGGAAATGGGGAGCTTGGTCTGGACGACCTATAGGAATCCGCTCCCATGTCCATGACTATATTTATATGAAAAAATAATACAAATCACACATATGGTCATATAAAAAATAAAATTTTTCAGAAAATATATGACAAAACTGTACAAGAGTAAGAGGGCCGGCAATCTCTTGTACTCCTTGCCTTGATGCCCGACATAGTTGTCGGTACATGAAAATTAACGCTGCACTTCCCAACTATATTGTGCCGCTGTATCCCAATCACAGAGCAACTGTAGATATATGAGTTGTATCTCGTTGTCCGTCTTGTCTCCAAACAACATGCTAATGTGAAAATATATGCCTTGGCAGCATGTTCGATCTAAATATCTGTGGCATCAGCAGGCAAGTGGGAGAAGTGTTGATGAAGTCAGGTAGATCTGATAGAGAAGCCACGTAACACATCAAGGGTAGGTCGAATCCCAAGTAGCTCCTCTGCCAATGCGGCCCAATCTACGTCACTACTACCAGTGACTGGATTTCCATCTATCCTTAACCCCATCAAGATAGCAAAATCTTGCAGGGTGAAAGGTGTGGGTCTCCTATCGCCACCTTTCAACCAATATAGTGATGAGAGGATAATCTAGAGACATACTAATTAGTCTGTGAACTACAAAAAGTCCAACAAGCCTAAAATAGTATAGTATCTGATCATCTACCTCCCAACCACCTAATAATCTGGTGATATGGTGCCGATAGTCGGGGGTCCTCGGAAACAGCCTCCTTTCCACCCGGAAGGGGTAAGGCTGCGTACATCACCCCTCCCAGACCCTGCTTTCTGCGGGAGCCGCGAGGCACTGGGACTGTTGTTGTTGTATGGTGCCGATAGGTGAAAATGCCCCCATCCTTTAACAAAAATTAGTATATTTATAAAGAAGAGTAAGCTCAAAAATGTGACCGATGGAACATCAAACTCACCTCCCCGTCCCTTATGGCAACACTTCTATGCTGAGGCTATAGCTGTAGGATGCTGGGGTCAACTGGACTCGGCTCCATCGTTGCTGTCACACAATAAAATTTATCAAAATTAATATATATATAATGAATTACTAGATGAAAAATAATTATAAGAAAAACATAAATAAATATTAACGTCCTATGTTTCACCATTACTAGTTGCTAACTGAGTCTCATGCTCCTTTTTCTTCTTGCATGTCAGTATATTATGGCCTTTTGCCTTATAAAACTCACATGTGACCCTTCGTGTATCGTTATTCTCATCCATCTCATTTTGTATTCGTTTCGAGGTAGGGTGGCTTTGGCTTCGCTTTATTCTAGGATTCAGGATTATTTTAGGTCCATCATATGGCTCCCAATATCCCTTGTCTGGAATTGGATTGAATTTCGGTCTATATGAATCCCGATACATAGGAAGGGAAATAATATGAGTTCATGAATGATAAAAGGTCATAATTTCTACTGCGGCATACGGGAAGAACATGGGAACACGGAATACCATACAACTGAAGTTTTTGACAGGAGTAGGTCTTTTCTTCGAGGTTAATCATCTGTTTATATCCTTCTTTTCCGCCTGTCCTATCACCTTGTGCTGTGATGATCTCATATATGCCCCTTTGGTAATCAAATACTTCAACGCAATGATATTGCGCCTTGGCCTTGTTGTACTCGAATATTTTATTGATTTTTGGGCAATAAGTTTTCTCTTCGGCACGAAGTTGAACCACAATTCCTCGCTTCGAACAAACCACTTATTTGACCGATAGAAGGTCAACTCTACAAGTGCAGTGTTAGGCAGGCTACGAACTCCCTTTAACACAGCATTCATGACTTCAGCCATATTAGTAGTCATGAGGCCATATCATTTCCCTTGGTCATGGCAAAGAGTCCACTTGTTCAAGCCAATTTCACCAAGATATCTGTGGACATCGATATTCAACTCGTCGATTCTATCGAATGCGGAGTTGAATTTCCTGTGAGCCTGCTTTGCTGCATATTTTGTCAAATTTCTCAAAGTTGTGTTTTGAAACCTTACATTCACATTAGAAGCAAGCTGTCTTGAATAAAACCTATCATGGGCATTTGGTTCACCCTAATCTCTTCCACTCATTACATTCATTATTCCTGCGTGATGATATGAAATCACACAGATTTCTTGATCTCTTATTACATACCTTTTCAAGTACTTCATGAACCATGACCAGCTAGCATTACTCTCTCCTTCTACGGGGGCAAATGCTAAGGGAAACACCTGATTATTGGCATCAGAAGCAACAAGTGGCAATGCTCCCTTATACCTGCCATAAAGATGGGTACCATCGATTGATATGACAGACCGACAGTACTGAAACCTTTGTATAGCTGCTCCAAACTACCAAAAATCTTTGTCAAATAATTGGACAGAAGGGTTTGAAGTTCTAATACTTCTAAATACAATTTTTGTACCAGGATTTTATCTTTTGAATATGAGTCCTCAAAGGTGCCAAATATATCGTCAATTGCTCTTTATTTCGCCAACCAAGCTATTTTGTATGTGATCTTTAATTGAAAACGATCAGAGATAACTTGAGCAATAGAACTGGCAAATATTGATACTTGTGTTCTAACAAGCTCCATCACATGTTGGGCAATGAAGGAGGAGCTTACGAAGCGATAATTCTGGTTAAACGCATCACTGACACGTGTGAGGATCTTTATAATCGTGAAGTGAGGGATTTGTAAATCTACGACTCGTGCCCTTAACCACCATGGACAAGAATTCCTCTTCGAACATTTCAACACCACCTAACCTGGATTTGATTCAACTTTCTTATAAAATTGATTTCTTCTTACGGAATACTCTTTCACAGCGTCTAACATATCTTTTTTAGTATGAAAAAGTTGACCCATTGCAAACTCGCTCGCAGGATACAACAACAACAGAAGATCCAATGCCTCAAGGGCTTCCGCTTAAGCGGGATCTTTTTTTTTGGGGGGGGGGGGGGGGGGGGGGGGGGGGGGGGGGGGGTACGCAGCCTCTACCCTTCAGGTGTAACCCTGCTGAGAGGCTGTTTCTGAGGATCCCCAACCTTATAGGGTTGGCAACACAAAGACTTCCCAGGAGGTCATCCATGCTGGTACTACTCTCGCCTAAGCATGCTTAACTTTGGAGTTCTAATGGGATCTAGTGCATTAGTGCCTGGTAAACCGCGGGATCAAAGTGAGAATTAAATTCATGAGGCTTGACATTGGGATTTTCATCGATACAAGCAAATTCAGAGACAGAAGCACAAGCAGTAACGAGATCTTCATCCCTGTCATCACGTTCAAACTCCCTTACAATTCATCAATTTGCTCATCAACGGGATCGTCATCCCCATCGTCATGTTCAAGCTCCCTTTCGATTTCATCATTTCGCTCGTTGTCTTCATATTCGGTCCTATATCCCTGATCACTATCATCATCAGTAGTATTAACAAATATTCTATCACCATCATCACCTTGTTTTACATATTGCATCACGTGCAGATCGTGACATTGAGCATTCTTCACTAGGTATATTCACAGCTTGCCCAGTATGGGTCCTTGATGCACCAGCTCGACCCATTCTAGAATTACATGGAACTAAGTTATTGGCAGGACATTCCAATAATGGAGTTGGACCAACCGGAATACGATCTTGCCCACTATGGCTACTTGATGCACCAACTCAACCCATTTTGGAATTACATGGAACTAAGTTACTGGCAGGACATTCCAATAATGGATTTGGATGAACCGGAATATGAGTATTAGTCACGTGATATTGGGGGATACTTGGACCAACCCCATACCGTATGTAAGACATAGGATAATGCATCATGTTCTACCAGTAAGATTGAGATTCAACAGACGACAACAAATTTGAATAAGGTGATGGATACATATAAGTTTGAGTGATATATGGGTAGGCGATTTCCCATGCAAACATTTAGATTTTCCGGCTCAACTTCTATATAAAAATTCGTTGTAGGCTCCTTTTGTAGCTCTATGTATGACCACATAGCTTCCAATGAATTGTCATTGAGAAGATCAACCATTTGATGCCCGTATGCAAAACGAATACCTCATTTCACTTTCGAATTAACATTATTTCAATCAGTATTACAATGCTCACGCAACAAATTCATCAATTCACTAAAGTTGACATCTTTCTAACAAACATCATACCACTATAACCCCTAATATAATTGATATGCCCTCCTGCAATTCCACCTATAGGATGTATCAAAGAAGCCATATTCTAACAAATATAACGATTGAGCAAAGTTTAATGTACGTAGAAACAAATAACATTTAAACGACATTCAATTAAGTAAAACATATTCAACATAAACACTAAATAAAAAAAGTAAAATAAACCTAAAAAACTAAATGAATATCAAGCACAATATAACCATAAATATTTTTAAAACTAGAGAAAACAATTGAAAAAAAACCCTTAAAATTACCGTAGTGATGAAACTCCAGTGAAGAAATGTAGTGGTAGTCGAATAACTCCAGCAATGGCGACCTGACAGGATCACCGGTGTGCGAAGAGGTAGGCTGGCAGCGGCAACGTGCGTGCGAGTTGAATGGGTGTTGCGTGAGAAGTGGTGGTGGCTGGGGAGTAAAGGGGCTTTTATATTTCATTAAAACCGCGTCTCCTTCAATAAGACCACGTTATTGTAACTCGGTTTAGGCAGTAAACCGCCTTCCCATGACGCGGTTTACCTCAGAGGTATGCGTGTTCCCGTTATACATTTTAAATAGAGAACAACAGTGTGGCAAAGACACGGTTTACATCGTGGCCTTACCCGCGCCACGTCAACCCCAGTGTATATGTGGACACTATGAAAGTAAATATTTTTTTGGGGCATTATTTTTTTACATTATTTCGAGAATCGGCACATTCTTCACCCGTTATTACTAAGTACATTTTTTAAAACTAGAGAAAACAATATTTCACAGAAAAAAAAAAACCTTAAAATTACCGTAGCGATGAAACTCCAGTGAAGAAACGCAGTGATAGTTGAATAACTCCAGCAATGGCGACCTGGCACGATCACTGGCATGCGAAGAGGCAGGCTGGCGGCAGCAACGTGCGTGCGAGTTGAATGGGTGTTGCGTGAGAAGTGGCGGTGGATGGGGAGAAAAGGGGCTTTTATATTTCATTAAAACCGCGTCTCCTTCAATAAAACGGCGTTCCCGTGACTCGGTTTAGGCAGTTAATCACATTCCCGTGGTGCGGTTTACCTCAGAGGTATGCGTGTTCCTGAAGTACATTCTAAATGGAGGATAACCCTGTGGCGTAGACGCAGTTTACATCGTGGCCTTACCCACGCCACGTCAACCCCAGTGTATATGTGGACACTATGAAAGTAAATACTTTTTTCGGGCATTAATTTTTACATTATTTCGAGAACCAGCACATTCTTCACCCGTTATTACTGAGTATATTTTTAAAAACTAGAGAAAACAATATCGCCCCCCCCCCCCCCCCCCCCCCCCCCCCCAAAAAAAAAAAAACCTTAAAATTACCGTAGTGATGAAACTCCAGTGAAGAAACACAGTGGTAGTAGAATAACTCCGGCAATGGGCAACCTGACAGGATCGCCGGCGTGCGAAGAGGCAGGCTGGCGGTGGAAACGTGCTTGCAAGTTGAATGGGTGTTGCGTGAGAAGTGGCGGTGGATGGGGAGAAAAGGGGCTTTTATATTTCATTAAAACCGCGTCTCCTTCAATAAAACCGCGTTCTCGTGACTCGGTTTAGGCAGTAAACCGCATTCCTGTGACGTGGTTTACCTTAGAGGTATGCGTGTTCCCATAATACATTCTAAATGGAGAATAAGCATGTGGCGTAGACGCGGTTTACATCGTGGCCTTACCCGCGCAACGTCAACCCTAGTGTATATGTGGACACTATGAAAGTAAATACTTTTTTTGGGCATTATTTTTTTACATTATTTTGAGAACCGGCACATTCTTCTCCCGTTATTACTAAGTATATTTTTAAAAACTAGAGAAAACAATATTTCAAAAAAAAAAAAAAAAAAAAAACCTTAAAATTATCGTAGTGATGAAACTCTAGTGAAGAAACGCAGTGGTAGTCGAATAACTCTGGCAATGGCGACTTGACAAGATCACCCGCGTGCGAAGAGGCAGGCTGGCGGTGGAAACGTGCATGCGAGTTGAATGGGTGTTGCATGAGAAGTGGCGGTGGATGGGGAGAAAAGGGCCTTTTATATTTCATTAAAACCATGGTGACTCGGTTTAGGCAGTAAACCGCATTCTCGTGACGTGGTTTACCTCAGAGGTATGTGTGTTCCCGTAATACATTTTAAATAGAGAATAACCGTGTGGCGAAGACGCGGTTTACATCGTGGCTTTACCCACGCCACGTCAGTCCTAGTGTATATGTGGACACTATGAAATAAATATTTTTTTCGGGCATTATTTTTTTACATTATTTCGAGAACCGGCACATTCTTCACCCATTATTACTAAGTACATTGTGAATTTACTTTTATGATGAGAGAAGGGGGTTTGTTCATTTAACAAGCACTAATGCGCCGGATCCCATTAGAACTCTGGAGTTAAGCATGCTTGGACGAGAGTAGTACCAGGATGGGTCACCTCCTGGGAAGTCCTCGTGTTGCCAACCCTATAAGGCTGGGGATCCTCGGAAACAGCCTTACAGCAGGGTTATACCCTGAAGGGGTACGACTGCGTACATACACCCCCTCGGACCCCACTTAGGCGGGAGCCCTTGAGGCACTGGGTCTGTCGTCGTCGTCGTCGTCGTTGTTGTTGTTAGAGAAGGGGTTTTTGAGTCCAATGTCATACCTTGTAATTTTGTCAACGATAAGTGTGAAATCCCACATCAGGAACCGAGAACCCCAAAATATGTACGATAAGTAGTAGAGAGGAAGACAATAAGTAGGCACTTCAATAGGAGGGGCTGCTGTGTATAATATGGTAGAGGATCATAAGAGGTGTTTTGGAAGAAAAAAAAAGCATATTTTTTGACTTGCAATATTAGAAGTACGATCTCCTTCGGCATAATATAGATGCCATGTGTGTAGAGATGCGTGTAGAGAAAAATATGTACGATAATTTGCTTGACCCATTGTTGAATAAGGAAAGGAAGACAAGGGATGATGAAAAGGGAAGAAGGGCCCTTGAAGAAAAGAAAAGAAAATAAAGCCACACCTTGGCTAGAACCTCGTCCTAATAGAGGCCCATACATGCCTCCATCTGCTCATTATATGTCTTCAGATGATAAAGAACGAGTTCTGATAGTTCCCTAAGAACTTAGGGTTCCAGAACAACATGATCTAACATTTCTAGATGTGTGAATTTGGAACAGAAACTCCAAAACCTCAAGATTTATGATAGCCATGTTCTTATACTTGACTAGTGCCACAAGTCGTTGAGTTGATTTCGGAGGTATCATCCTTTTTAAATTACTTGTTGCCCACAACCCTTGATCTAAGTAAACTCGATCTTCAGCAATTGAATTTATTATTGAACTTTGTGAAATGAAGATGAATTTTTTTCCTATAATTTTCACAATTATGGTTCATCTTACTAATTCACATAGTGGAGGAGGCTAAGCACAGTGGGCCTGTTCATTATAGATGTATGTACCTCATTGAAAGTTAGCTACTAATGTTTCATTCTTTTTTGTCTCTCATATTTGGTATCCAATCGTTAATCCCCATATATTATTAATTTGTTTAACAGAGGTATTTGTCATTTGAAAGCATATTTAAGTAATCAAGCTCGACCGGAGAGTCTATTGCTAAATGCTACATATTGAAAGAGACTGTTACATTTTGTTCGAGATATTGAGCAGGCACTGAGACTATTTTTAGTAGACCCAAAAGAAATGATGATAATATTACAGGTATAATTAAATACTTGTTAAACTCTAGTGGTTGGGCAATTGGAAAAAAAGAAAATTATTTGCTTAAACACAAGAAGTTTGGAACAAGCACATCAATATGTGCTACTTCAGGTGGATGAAATTGAGAAGCGTCATGAGTTAGTGCTAATAAAAGCTAGCTTGTCATCCCTTTATTATTGTTTGATATATCTCCTTCACTACTAACAATTTCCTTATGTATAGTGAAGTTTTAAATCAAAAGCGATGAGCAAATCATCATAGAGGTAGCTTTAATGTAGATAAATTTATAAATGAGGAGTTCTCTCAGTGGTCTTAAAACCAGGTTACTGATATAGAAGTTAATATGATATCTTCACCGTTATTTTTAGTACCAACTTTTATAGTTTATGTCATTCTTGGCTATGTTAAAATATCTTGGCCCTTGGGTTGTCCAAGTCTTTGTTCGTGCGATATGAAGGTAACCCAGTTCTTTTGGGGTGAACAAAAATCTGGTTGATGTGTTCATATTCTTTTTCATCCATTGGATGCTGAGAATATTCACTATATTTATCCAAGAGATAAATCCTTGTTTTTCCATACTTATGAGAACAACCACCACCGATCTAGTGCCTCACGGGCTCCCGCATATACAGGGTCTGGTTTATCCATTGTACTAATGACTTTCTGATAATTGCCAGTGATACTTATAATCCAGTTCCAGGAGTGATGGAAGGGGTTCCCTCATCAAGAAACTATCAAGGAGGCTTTTCATCTAAGCTTATGGTATACGGTCCTATACAGTCTAGTTCGCTGTAACATTATTTCTCAAGCAATAAATATTTTCATGTTTCCGTCCATGTATGGGCTGCACATTCACATGATTACATCTAAATCATCGGCAGACTTCTCCTTTAGAATTTATTGCTGGATAAACTTCAGTACTTCATGATGCTATTATTGTAGAACAAGTTGTAGCATCTGCCAAGAACCTATAATTTTCGTTATATGTTAAAGCTTGTCTTCCTTGTGCTTCAGCTTCGTGATATTGTGGCCTGTTGTGCAGTAGGATATTCTACAGTTATGATTATAGAATCAACTCCTGGTTCATGACTGCTCATAACGGTACATTCGGTTGTATAGGGAACATGAGTTGCTTTTAAGGCAAAATGTTCTTGCAGTACAAATAGAGTGAAACCATCCAATCATTTATTTTAAATGGTAGGGAAATATTAAAACAAGTATCAAAATCAGTCACCAGTTTCAAGGCATGTAGTGAATCATTTTTCCTAAGACTTATTTCATGGATACCGAAATAGTCTAAGGGATACAATGAAACCCAAAAACAAAGTGAGTGTAAGAGCGTAGAGAGGATCGATAACCAAACTTAAAGAATCAGAGAATGATATATATTTTTTTAAAGTATGTTATGATCTATCCTAATCATGAGAATGGAGGGAGTATTTATAGTTATTCAAGTGTCTTTTCATGAGAGGCACGTCCCTTTACGAAAAGACATGTCCTTCACGAAGAGACATACCTCTACACCTAAAAGACACTAAATCATCTTTTATTTATTTTGTGGGAAGTAAGTCTTATGTGTGGAGACATGTGTGGTTAGTCAAATGGACTTGTATGATTCAAAGGTTAGTCTATCATTATGCTCCGACTAATTGTGATGTGTCTTCACTAAGTGAGGGTTCAATTGGAAGACACTCTCATTTATGCATAAAGACTTCCTTTATTCCTAGATGATACAATTTGTATGAGAACGTATGTATTTTGTATTTTGAAAATGGTGGGGGGTTGTTGGTGTATTTTCAAAATAAGTAAAAGATGGTTTGGTGTTTTTTAGGTGAAGAGGCGTGTCTCTTCATGAAGGGATGTATCCCTTCATGAAGACAATTGAAAAGCTATAAATACCCCCTCCATTCTTAAGATTGAGATGAAAACATGACTTGAAAAATATCATTCTCTTATTCATTTAAGTCTCGGTTATCAATCCTCTCTACGCCCTTACTGTCACTTTGTTTTGGGTTTCATTGTATTTCTTAGACTATTTTGGTATCCATGAAATAAGTCTTAAGAAAAATGGTTAGCTACATGCCTTGAAGCTAGTGACTGATTCCGATACCTGTTTTACATATTTCCCTTACATTAACATTGTTTTATAGTTTTTATCATGTAAACACACTTGTATTTCAGTTAGTGTATACAATATATATGCACAATGGAGGACATTATAGAAGTGCGAATTGCATAAGGTTCAATTGAGTGACAACTAACCCAAAATCAGTTTTGTATCTGTCATTATGTTACTAGCAACCTTTATTTGAATCCAATCAAATATGTGATTGTTGATTCATTGCATTCTCAGTTTAACTCATAGAAAGGTTTGGTTGAGAATTGAATGCCTTATCTAGCACAAATGTGAAACCAAAGGAGATAAAATGTAGGACATAATATTTACAAGTCATTCGTCATAAAGGATCTGGATCTCATCAAATCCTCTGGTTTTGTAATTTGTTATACTCCCTAACTTTTTCTTATATGCCTGAATTTGGTGATTGATGGACAAAGTCGTAAGGTGAAAAAACAGTTTGTGTTGGATAGAGATGCAAATGAAGCTGCTAGCCTGATATGGGTCTTACTTCCTTATTATTTGAGTAAAATTAACTGATTCATACTAGATGTTAATTCGCCGAATTTGCACTTTACTCATTTTAGTCATCAACTTGCAGCTGGAGTTTCATTTTCCTTGGTAGTGTGCTTGATGCATGAACATGAATGATCAGATATTTTGTACATGATGTAGGCTAAGGACTTGAGTCTTGCTGCTGCATCTGCAAAAGAGACTGGCGCCAATGTGCCTCTGACATCCCATGCACTTGACATGTAAGATCTTTGCCTTCACATCTGAAAGTTTGTTGCTTTATGGCCCCGTTTGGTTCTAGGCATTTGGTTTGTTGTCACAGTCATAGTGTCGTGAAAGAAGGGTGTGATAGGTTTTACATAACAAGCCATGGCTATCACTTTGGTTTTTTGAAAGAATGTAAGTTGTTTTTGGGTCTTATGTTTGCAAAACTATGAAGGAATAGCCATACAATCATTAATGTTATATAATTTTGATAGTTTTAACACAAACACATTTATAAAATGTTCTAGTAAATAACATGCACTTTAAATGCATTGTGGAGGCCATTAGAAAGGTTATATGTATTGTCCGATTGCATGAGGGTAGTTCAAATTCTATTATGTAACAACCTTTATTTGATTCCGTGATTCAAGTTATGACATTGTCCTTGTGGAAAACATATCTTCTTACTACTTTCTTTAACTAAAAGTTTCTCTTTTCAAGGTTTTCTTTTGTCTAGTTTCAAAAATTAATTGTATGGCATAACTTTATACAAGATTGGAATTTAGCACATTTGAGGTTGGACTGTAATAAGAAGAGTATAAGGCTTGGGGTGGGTTGGGAGGAGCTGTGCCAACTTCTCCATGCGGTTGGGGGGACATCCTCGACGAATTACCACTACTCATTCATGTAAACGAACAATAACAATGAAGTGGATTGGAGGATGACTTCTTCCAAACGGCATAGAGCTTAAACTTCCGGTTTCACCTATTTGGAAAAGACAAATATCTACGTGGCGGTTTAGCTGCGATTGATTTATTAAATTAGAGATAAATACCGGACATTTTTTAATCAACTTAGTAGGAGTGGAACGGGGAACACCCACTGCATTACGTTTATGACACCCCATCTTTGCAATCCCCTAGAGGGCCAAAAGAATTTGCAAACCTGCGCATACGTACACTTGTTGGAGGGAGCTCAAGGGGGAGAAGTATGAGGTATACAAGGAAAGAGTGGAGGCCAAACTCAGGGAGGACTTCGAGGGTGATACAAACCAGATGTGGAGCCACCTGGCCCAAAAGATGAGAGGACTGGCACGGGAAGTTCTCGGCACGTCAAAGGGAAGGGTACCAAGCAACAGAGAATCCTGGTGGTGGGGTGACGAGGTCCAAGAGAAGATTAAGGCGAAATGAGTTTGTTTCAGAGAGTGGGACCATAGCAGGGATGAGGATAAGCGACAGCGGTATATTCAAGCCAGGAGAGAAGCAAAGCGAGCAGTCAGAGAAGCACAATCAAGAGCTTATGAGGACTTCTACAAAAAGATGGAGACCAAGGAGGGTGCGAGGGACTTATATAGAATCGCCAAAGCTAGAGAAAGGAAGACCAGAGACTTGGACAGAGTTCAATGCATAAGAGGGGAGGATGGACAGGTACTCGTGGACAGGCATCTAATCAAGGCTAGGTGGAAAATGTACTGCCAAGAGTTGTTCAACGAACAAGGAGGGACAGAGATATCCTTAGGTGATCTTCAAACATCTGAGGTGCATCAAAACCACTGCAACTATAGGCAAATTAGCCTCGATGAAGTCAAGGAAGCCCTGAGATCCATGAGAAGGGGTCAAGCAGTTGGCCCAGATGGCATACCCATAGAAGTATGGAATGTCTTGGACAAAAGGGCGTCAGTTGGCTGACTAAACTATTTAACCAAATCCTCCAGGGAGACAAGATGCCTGAGGAATGGAGGAAGAGCATATTGATTCCGGTATATAAGAACAAAGGCGACATTCAGAGTTGTGCCAACTATCGGGGTATCAAACTAATGTGCCACACTCTGAAGCTCTGGGAACGGGTCATAGAGAGGAGGTTAAGGCAACTGACTGAGGTGTCCGAGAACCAGTTCGGATTTATGCTCGGGAGATCAACAATAGAAGCCATCCACATCCTAAGGCGAACGATAGAGCAATGTAGGGAGAGACAAAAGGACCTTCATATGGTTTTCATTGATTTAGAGAAGGCATATGATAGAGTGCCAAGGGAGGTCCTTTGGAGAGTTTTGGACAGGAAAGGCATCCCTGTACTATACATCCGAGCTATTAAAGACATGTATGAAGAGGCACAGACTATGGTGCGTACAGTGGATGGGGAGACAGACGCCTTCCCGATAACAGTAGGGGTTCACTAAGGGTCTGCTTTGAGCCCCTATCTGTTCATTCTGGTTATGGACGAGCTCACTAGGCACATCCAGGGATGTGTACCTTGGTGCATGCTTTTTGCAGATGACATAGTACTGGTGGGGGAGTCGCGGGATGAGATAAATGAGAAACTGGAACTGTGGAGAGGAGTTCTAGAGTCGAAGGGTTTACGACTAAGCAGAGCCAAGACCGAGCACATGGAACTAAAGTTCGATCCCTCTACCATGCCTAACCGGGAAGAAGTCAAGATTGGACATGAGGCCATATCGAAGAAGGAGAGATTCGGGTACTTGGGGTCCACGATACAACACAACGGCGAAGTGGACGAGGATGTCAGCTACAGGATCAAAGCGGGATGGCATAAGTGGAGGATGGCCTCCGCGGTACTTTGTGATAGGAAATTCCCTTTGAAGCTAAAGGGAAGATACTATAAGACGGTTGTGAGGCCAGCTATGGCGTATGGGGTGGAGTGCAGTGTGATGAAACAACAGCGCACACAGAAGATGAAGGTGGTGAAGATGCGAATGCTGAGGTGGATATGCGGACACACAAGGAAGGATAGGATCAGAAATGACATCATAAGAGGCAAATTGGGCGTAGCCCCAATTGAAGATAAATTAAGGGAGCAACGTCTGAGGTGGTTCGGACATGTCAGAAGGAGACCCGACAACGCTCCAGTCAGGAGATGCGAACAGCCCCTTACTACATTAGGCAGAAGAGGCAGAGGCAGACCAAAGAAGAGATGGCTTGAGACGATCCGATAAGACCTTACCCACCTAAACCTTCGGGGAGGAGATGGCCTTAGATAGGGTCCAATGAAGGGCTAGCATAGTGGTATTAGATGATCCAGTTGGAGTAGGGTAGTCTTTGTGTCTACCTTATCTTAGTCTATACCTTATCTATCCCTATCTCATTCTCATTCTCTTTCTTTATCTCTTCTACCTCTATCTCTATCCTCTATCTTTATCCTTTTCTTTATCTCACCTTATCTGTTCGGTGCCTGTGCAGCATTTTTTTTTTTCTGGTGCCCATACTCATGCATTTTTTATGTTTCTCCTATGCCAGGTCTTTGGCTGATTAATGCAGACCAACTTTTTAGGCTGGGGGTCTTCGGAAACAGCCTCCCTTCAGGGTAGCCCCCTGAAGGGGGAAGGCTGCGTACATCTACCCTCCCCAGACCCTGCTTTTGGCGGGAGCTCTTAGGGGCACTGGGTTTTTTTTTTTGTTGTTGTTGTTGTTGTTGTATTATCTTTGCAATCCCCTGCTACCCTGTTTTAAAACAATGGTCTCATATACCTTTGTTGTGGTTGCCAGTTATGTACTTTTAGACGTGGAAAATGTTTGCTTTTTGTTATGGGTTAATTTCATCAGTGGAATCAAATTATGGTTTGCAATTAGGTTGCAGCTGTGATTGTGTTGTCGTGGAAATGGTGTTTCTTGATGTTGTATAACGGGTCACTATAATGGTGCTGGATATGTTTATGGTAGTATAAGTTGCTTTTCTGTTGTGTGTTTGCTAAAATTTGAATGAATAGTCATACAATTATTAATATCAGAGGTCGAGATATAAAGTCAGCTCAAGCATGCCTCCAGTACCACCAAGTCCTGTAGGAATCATTTTCATTCATTCATCTATTTATAGTAAAAGACATATATGTTTATCATGGTTACCCTATGTTACCTAGATTTGAATATGACATTCCAATATATGTATGTCTCCAGAGGTCAAACTTTGTTATTTTCTAAAATTTCTTACTTTTTGTCTACTTTGTAGTGTCTAAATGTCATATACCAACTTTTGACCACTAGTGCGTAAATCGTAATGGAGAGTTAAAAGTACCATGTTTTACTGACTTGATTGTCGACTCTTTGCAGTTGTTTATTGACAAAGAACCAATTATCCCAAAAATTTAAGCCGATTGGTAAAATCTCGTGAATGGTTTTATACTGTAACATTGATAATGTTGTCAATAAAACATTAATTTGTTTGTGCAGATACAATAAACTGTGCGAGGAGGGCCACCAAGCAGAGGATTTTTCCTGTGTGTTCCGCTATTATTTTGGTGGCAAGGATGAATGATGTCCCAAATACTCACGGTTGTATTAAATCCAAGGCAATATTCATTATTATCAAAGTACCTGTACTCTTTTAACTTTTCTAAGATACTCTAGCGATGACAAAAATTGCTTTGGATTTAACATCACACGATATTTATATGTATAATATTAAAAGAGCATGGTTTCTATCCCGTCATCTTGACTAAGCAAGGTCCAGCCCGAAGTTACTCGTAAACTTATGACACTTTCTTCTGTAAAAGTACTATCAAGGTTGAGTATTTGAGATATCACATCATTGTTCATATGTCATTTGAAGAACACAGACACCATTAGATTCTGAGTTGCTTTGTGGATTAAAGCCACTGTTAGGATATTATTGTCTCAAAATTGGATATTGATAAGATTTGGGTTATATTTGGCCAGGATAGGATCTGTTAATATTTGAGTGAGATTTAGTTACCTAATCAGATTGGGATGTGATTTGGAGTTTGAATGAGATTAGGGTATTTCATTTATAAAGTGGGCTTTTAGTGATGCTTAAAAAGATAAACCACAAGAGAAAGGAAAGACCTGTGGGTTTGTGGGATTTGTAAAGGGTTTCCAGGAGGGGGCACTCGCGTAGAGGAGAGAGTGAGATTTGTTTGTAAGTACTTTGATTGAGGGTTTAGTGAGATTTGTTTGTAAGTACTTTGATTGAGGGTTTGTGACTTTAGCTCTCAAAGAGTTGCATTGTGAGAAAGTTTGTAGTTTCCTCTGTCCAAAGCTACGTTAAGGGGGTTGTTGGCTTACTGTGCAAGAGCCACATTCGGGTCGAGAGATGTGAGATACCGTTTGGGGTTATAGTTACATATTGTAATTCCAAATTATAGTGGATGAGGCTTTGTGTCTCGTGGTTTTTCCTTTAGTTGAGAGACTTCAACGTAAATCTATGTTGATTATTTTGATTTTTTTACTTTCGTTGTGCTTGATTTGTGTTTTTTTTTCCCAACAGCCATCAATCCGAATCTAAATCTGTATCAATGACCGAGATTATTCAAGACCCATCTAGGCTTTGCTTCATGGCTAATTCAGCTCCAAGAAGATGGCCAGTGTGTTAGTATTGTTGAATACGGTGAAAGCATCCGCATGGTGATTTGGGTCTTGCCTTCGTTATTCAAGGTTCACTCGTCAATTATGGCTTCTAAAAACCGAAAGGGTTTGTTTGTTATAGTTTTCTATTTATAGTTTTTGGGTTTGTGTTTTAAAAATAATTTTTTTCTTATTTTTAATTTTTTGTTTCCAATTGTCTGAAAATTAGGAAAAGAATACAATAATAATAAAAACAAATTCAATGCATGAAGGGCTCCTACCAAGCAAGGTTTCGGGGGTGAAACGTACGCAGTTTTACCCATACAGGATCCTACTATAAAGGGAGGCTATTTCTAAGGTCCCTCAACTTTAAAAGCAAAAATGAAACTTTCATTAAATTAAGTCAAACTCAAGTCAAATCAAATAAAGCGGTTCTAAAAATGCAAGCAACAGTAAAACATCAATAATAACAAACATTGGAGCCTAAAGGCATTGCAAACTAGCATAAACTTGGAAAAAGAATGCGAACAGAAAATCAAATACTAGAAAAACGAATCATTTTCGGAAGCTTTTTGGTTTATGCAAGAACAAAAAAACAAGTAGAAAATTACGTCAAATAGGTTGCATCAGTGTATGCAGTGGTCAAACTTCAGCAACGAGTTTACCTCGGGCTTTGGTTTTGTTTTTGGAACATGTTTTTCGTTTTAATTGCATAATTGTTTCTTTACATGATTGCATAGCAATAATTTAACATGTGCAATATTTAAATCAAGATGATGTTGCTGTTAAGGGTAAAAACTCCACATGTAAGAAAAAATATCAATCCCACGCAGGAGTTGTAGGAAAGAAAATATCAATTTATAAGTTTGGTGAGTTATCCACCTAATGTCAATTAGTTTTAGAATGGAACTCTACTTAGGCTTATATGTGGATCTCATGTGTGCCAATTCCGTGGGTCGAGCGTTAACAGGTGCTAGCATAATATTTATTAAGACTGCTATTCTAATACTAAGCAAGTAGGTGATAAACAAATTGATTACATTGAGAGGGTGATTGAACGGGAAGAGGAGGATGAAGATCATGGTATTCTTTATGCTCTCGTCCACGGATTTGCATACATTGATGCAACTTCAATCATGGAGTACGATGAATTTGATTTTCATTTTGATTCATAGGCGAAGTTACTGTTAGACAACATTATAATACGAAGAAAGAGTTTCATATTGACAAAAATGCACGATTGCCTCATGAACAATGCTACCACCAGTGTGACAAAACTTTCAAGGGTGGTAACATATGATCTTCCTATCCGATTGATCCGTATCTGATCAATTGGATACAGACCTAAACTCTTGCATTAAATAACCTGATTGATTGGATATACACTTGACCGATCGGATATTAACAGGATTGTGACAATTAACCACCTTTTCATAACAATTGTTTGATATAAACTTGTCCACTTACTAAAAGTTGGAAGCCGGAGGATGTAAAAAGGGGAAAGAGGGAACATGGGCTCATGGGCACGACTAGGGGTGTAATTGAGTCGAGTTGAGCTGAACCGAGTATCTCAGCACTTGAATCGAACTCGATTAACTACTCGGATGCTTGAACTTGCACTGGAACTCGATAAGAGTGATTAATTTTGCTCGAACTCGATAAGAGTAATTAATTTTGCTCGAACTTGAACTTGATTAACTATTTGAGTACTCGACTCAACTCGAGTACTCATTTATTGTGTATATGAACGTTCAACAAATTAACTCCATTATACTCAAACATTAGCTATACTCAATTTGGATACTCAGTTATTGCTGACACTGTATTTTAACATTAACAACCATAAATCACTGATATATTAATACCAAATATGCTTCAAAACTTAAGTTTTAAAAAATACAAGCAAACTAAATACAACCAGTTCTAAGAAACTCAAGGTTCTTTCACTCAACTATAAATGTAACATGCAATCTTTTACAAGAAATTCAAACTTCTTTCTTTCATTTTACTATTAATGTCACAAGCTATCCATTTTAAAAGAAAATAATACACAAAATCTACTTCATACAAGTTGAGTACTAATTCGAGTATCGAGTAGAATATTTAATCGAGTATGGAGCCGAGTAATTTACTACTCGACTTGTATTGATTTATTAATTAAGTAGCTTTTGATACTCGAACTCGATTAGTTCGAGCTCGAATTAAGTTTTATGCGAGCTACTCACTAGCGGTTCGAATCGTTTACACCCCTACGCACAACAAAGAAGGTAACTTGAAGGAAAAGACAGGAAAAAAAGAAAGAAGGAAGAAAAAGGAAACAAGGAAGAAGAAAACAACTAATAAAAAGGACAAAAGGCTAAAAAGGACGACCAAAAAAATAAGCCTAGACTTCAAGTCATGATATCATGATGTGCATGTCGCACTTGTTTTAACATGAAGGCAGGACAATTTATAGGCATAAAAATATTATCCTTTTTATGAATTTATTTTAGATCTAAAAAGTAGGTGTTTGAAATAAAAAATTAAATTTGAGAACATCGAGCTGATAAAAGTCAATAGTTGGCTGAGTATGAGTTAAACATAAATAACTAAAAGCTCAAATCAAGGATTACCAAGTCAAGCTTAAGATCTAAAAGGATTATCAAGCTGTAATGGCCCATATGACTATTAAGTCTATGTTCATATGACTCTAAAGTCCAACCTAATCGATGTGAGCTCATTATCGAGCTGAGTTGAGCTTGTTAAAGTCGAGCTCCTATTTAAGCGAAGTTTACTATGGAGTCAAGCTCGCTATAAAGTGGAGCTATTCGAGTTGCTATCTATTTATTATCAAACCATCGAGCTAATGTCAAGCTGTTAACGAGCACTATCAAAATTTAATTTATGAATGTTAACGAGTCGAGCACTCTCTTGTACGAGCTCGGCTCATTAGGTTTATCGAGCATGCATTGACTCTAAGTGATAAGCTATTGGGGCCCAAAAACGAATGTGAACAAGATGTAAGTCATTTATAAAAGTTAAATTGGCTTCCTCTTGATGGCTGTCCACGCTCTCTTCCTTATTTTGTTGCAATCATTGTTTTTCTTCCTGTTCTTGATTGTCTTTGCTGATGATGTAGTCTTTTAGTAATAGTTAATATTGAAATAATTTCATTTTTTTCCTTTTTTGAGGCTGTAATATTGTCTAGTTCTATCTTTTTGCTGCTGCACACTTTTATGCAGATTGGTTCAAACCTCACTTTTACGTGTTTGAATGTACTATATAGTCATTATGGAAAAAAGTGAAATTGGAAACCTTAGGCTCCGTTTGTTTTGAGAGAAGTACTCTTTGTTGAAAAAATGATATAAGCTAAACATAAGTGTTATGGAAAAATAGTTTAACCGTGCCTGTTTACTGACTGTTTACCGCTACTAGCCATTTAAGGTCATTAAAATTATGACCGTTGGAAATTAAATGACAATATAGCCGTTGAAATTTATTACGTCCATTTATAGCCGTTGGAATTCATTACAGTCGATGACTTAATGCTTGTTACCGTTTATAGCCGTTGGAATTCATTGCACCCAATTTTTTTAATGCTTGTTATTATTTTCTACGCTATATAAATGCCATTAGCTATAACAACCAAATATATACACTATCAGCCTCCCAGTCTCTCTCTCTCTCGGTTTTTTCTCTCTCCTAAAATTTGGGCAAAGTTCAAGACGCTCCTACCCTGTAATTAACGAGTGCACGTTAAGAGTCGGATCGCATTAATCTTGGAGGATGGCCGCCGGTTATACTGTGTGCACGGGAATGGCGGCGAAATCGTCTTTTAGGATAGTGGCCTTTACCACGGCGCGATATCATCGGTTTTGTAAGATCTTTCTAATTGCTCTCTCCTAGTTGCAATGTTCGTTGCTATGCTTGAAAATTGGTCAATTTCCTAACAATTATTTGATTTTTATGTTTTGATAATTATTTCTGAATTTTTTGGAATTTTCTCAGTATTTTTCACTACAGCATTTCAGTATTCTCGCAATAATTTGTCTAGTATTTCACCGTTATTAGTCAATTTTTCTAACACTCTTCTCCCATAATATATTTTCTTTTGAAAAAGGTTTTCCATGGAAATGCAATTCTCATTGAGCTTTTCCGTTGTTTGTTTCACCGGAACTACATGTTCTCACATTACAATGTTCCTTATTTATTCTAGAGGAATTATCTTCTATGAATCATCTTATACCTAATCATATAACAATATAAGTAGCAATATAATACATTTAAAATTATCTAGATTTTGTGTGGTTGTGAAACTATTACTAAAGTACCATGAGGTTTAATTATTTATCACTTATCCTAACATTTTAATATATACAATAAGGTACTTGAAGTTGAATATTTTATCACTTAGGTACCATATATCAAAAAAATTTGATAATTTTTTATAAGAATCTAACCAAATATAAAAGTGTTAATATAATGCATAATTATCCAAAAAAAATAATAATAAAATGCATAATTATAATAATATTTACGAAATATGTCAATATTTTTAGTAAATTATGATAAAAAGTTCATCGCATGCTGATGTAAACTACCTAAATATGGCCAAAATTATTTTAGTGTGATCCATATTCGGATTGATGTATATGTTCTAAATTCTTTAGATCACTTACAACGATGACTTTTTTTCTTTTAAAAGGAAAGTTATTTTCTCACATTTGAAGGAAAATATTTTTCAACTGAAAATCCTTTTCGTTAAAAAAGACATGTCAAATAACAAAAAAAAAAAAAAAAAACAAATAATTCCTACAATTTAATTTTTGTCAAACAAACGGAGACTTAATTATTAAGAAAAGAACCACACAGAACAAAATTGTAGCGTGGAAATATGAGGAGGTGTGGAAAAAGACGTTCCATATTCAAGGACACTCCCTTTTCCCTCCTCCTCTCTCTCTCTCTCTCTCTCCCTCCCCCAAAACCCCTAAATAAAGCCCAGATTACCCCCCCCACACTGCCATGCGATTTCTCATTTCTCTCTCTCTCTACTCCAAGCCTTCTTCTTCTTCTTCATAAAGGTATGATTAGCCTGACGATTTCTTTTAATTCTTTGTTCTTTCATTATTTCTCTCGAATTTAGCATGTATGATTATGATATTGGTTACTTTTTGATTCATTTCGAGGCGAATTGGAAATTCTCACTTATGTACTCTGAGTTTTGAGTATTTATCGCTTAGGTAATATGATATTTCAAAATATATATACAATGAGGTACCTTGAAGTTTGAATTTTTATCACTCAAGTATTTTATGTCAGAATTTTATGAATTTTTATAAGAATCTGGCCAACTTATACAAGAAATGCTGGTATAATATATGATGATGATGATAATGTACATGAGTCATACCAATGTTTTCGTCAAAGATTCAGTGAATTATTGTAGAATATTCGTCGAAAACTACCTAAATATTACCGCAATCATGTTTCATTTTGCATTTTTCAGCGGAAAAATTATCAAATTCTAGTGAATATACTAATATATTTTTGATTTCATGTTCAATTTTAGTATTTTCCAACGAAAATCTATAGAGTTTCGACGGAAAGGGTATATAATAAAATTTTGAAACTTCAAGGTACCTAAGTTATAAAATGTTTAAAACTCAAGGTACCCCATTATATATATTGAAATGTTAAACTACCTAGATGATAAATGTTCAATAGGTAATTTCCCCTTTTTAGATTGTAATGGGGGTAGTATTGCTTGTCTGAGGAGTCTTCTCTGGTAGTTCATGTGAGGGGACTAAATGAAAGAATTGAATGCTTATTTTCCATAATGATTAAAATTTGAAATTAAGAGTCATTGCTGATAAAATCATGAAGGGTATGCATTGGTAGTGGTAAATCTAGGATTTTAGTCGAAGGTGGGCTTGGATTACAAGCTATATTCGCTTTTGACTTTGCTTATTACATTGGTTGCTTATGTGTCCTAGCTTTTCATCTTAAGTAAAAATCTAGCTCTTTGGTTACATAATCTGTACGAGCTTTTTCATTAAAAATCAAATTTTGTATACTCTTTTTAATCCCTCATAAGTACATGTAATCTTTTGAGATGATTTTATTTAGGATGGCCAGCCATTCAGAAGCAAATATCTTTCAAAAAGTAGAAATTTCGCAAATTCGATTCACATTAAAGTTTGGGTTCTCGAAATTGTGAATTTAGTTCAGGATTGGGACATGAGGAAGAAAGAAAAATGATGGGGGAGAATTCTAAAAAATAAGTTGCTGGAAGCTGAAATGTGATCCATGTTTCTCATATAATGCAGATGATGCGTGCCAAATTTAATTCACATTAAATTGAGGTTCTTGCAATTGTGAATTTAGTTTAGGATTGGGGCATGAGGAAGAAACAGAAATGAGAGAATTCTAAAACAGAAGTTGCTGGCAGCTGAAATGTGATCCATATTTCTCATATATTGCAGACAATGCTTGCCTAATGTTTGACATAGCCAGACAAAAGTGAAAACCATCAATTTTTTTTGGAGAACTGTAAAACAAACTTATTAAAGTTAGTTGACTTTAATGGGTTATGGAGTTAGAAAAGGATAGGCAAGAACATTATAAATGTAATTTACGTAAAGAATAATGATATCTAGATAAAAAAAGTTTTGACTGCATGTGGCTACATGATGTGTACTTGAATAAAAAGTGATGAGACCCTTGTATTGTATCAATATCGTTTATTTCAATTTTTTTATCATAATATCTATACTACTTAATGTTGTACACTAAGAAAACCCCTGATAAAATATCATTACTCTTTTATGCATACATGTAACCCTTAAAACTTTCAAAATACAGGGTGGGTTTGGGCTCAATTTATATCTGCGGGTGCTCATTGGTCGAAGCTTATTATCAATATTAGGTATGATTTTTCGGGAATCTTCCGGTGTCCTTTGAGATATACAAGTGGGAAGGAGATTGACTAGAATTGAAAATTGATGAGCTTGGCATTCTTAAAATTGAAATATTGGGTTTCTAACACTTGATCTATGTGCTCTTTTATTATGACTGAAACTATATCCATTGCATAATGTGAGAATTTCTGTATTCCGCATTTGTAGTGATAGCATGCATTATCTTGACGATTCACTTTCGCTGGATGTTTTCTGAACCAGGAGGTAATCAAGTTAATGAATCCAGCATTTGGATAGAGAATAATGGGAACAGAAAAAACTTCAGTAGTTGAAGTCAAGAAGCCAACACTTACGCCAAAAGCAATAATATACAACAAATTTGGGAGCAAAGCCTGCTACACAATAGAGGAAGTACAAGAGTCCTCACCAAAGGGATGTCCAGGGTTGGCATTGCCTCAGAAGGGTCCCTGCCTTTACCGCTGCTGCTTGCAGCTTCCAGAATTCTCTGTTATATCACAGCCTTGTAAAAGAAAAAAGGAAGCAGAGCAATCAGCTGCAGAAATGGCTTTGGAAAAGGTTTTCTTGTTGCTTTCTTCTGCAAATCACGTTAATGGCACAATGCCCTACTCTTGGTTTTGTCTCAGTATTTACTTGTTTTTATTTGAGTGGCATTTTTGTGGAACAGTCAATTCTTATGTAGCTGGTGATATTATATACCAGAAGCAATGAGATCATTTGGATGCATGGAATAGAAAAAGGTGGCTACATAATGTAATGGCCATTGTATTATGGAAGATCTAGCCCTTTGGATGCTAAATCACCTAATGTGTTGTAACATGCTTAACACCTGGCTTCTATGTGATGTGATGCTGGCGCGAACCTGAAATTGATTTCATGTTTTTATTTATTATGTGCCCCTTTTAGTTTGGATTATGTTCTAAAAGTCAACGTTATAGATTATCTATTCTTATTCTTATAATCTTTTGTGCCTTAGGCTTTCAATCTTAACTGATATAGGATGGTGGTTTTGATCTCTGGCCCTTAATCATGGCATACATCTTTAGAAGCCTCTGCTAACTGCAGGGTGGTCAGGAATGTACAAAATGAGTAATGCTACACGACACGAGAAGGAGGTGCACGAAAATGCCATGACTAGGGCATAGTGTGTTGTTAACAACAATCTAGTTCCTAAGAACCTGTTTCTCGTGACATTTTTGTGGCTTTTTTTCTCGCGATATACAACATTTTTGGTACAGAATGGGTAAAACTGCAGAATTTTAGGCTTTCCTGTCGAAAATCAAAGACATTTCATTAGATGAAGAGAATAATTATACGAGTTACAGTAAGATGTCCTCTTTAGTCTACAACAATAAAAGCTAAGAAAAAGACCGTAAATACTAGTGTGCAACAAAATGGTAACTGCTGAGAATGTATGATAACCTAACTTCAAACCCCCTGGCAGCAAGCAAGCCTGATATGAGAAACTTTAGTTTATTGTAAGAGAAAATTCTGTTCAAGTACTGGAAGTTTGGCGTAATATTTTACATATACCACGACGTTTGGAAATGTGTTATAGGTAGCCTGAATTTTTGGATTTCTTTTGGTGCTCTCCATAGGACAGCTTCCTTTAACTTTTGCTGAAGTTGCACCCAAATGAAAAAGAAAATACATAAAAATAATTTAATTAGGAGTAAACATGTCAATTTATTTACCTGTAACTTAAAAAATAAGAATTTCATCTCCGCCCTGCCAGTACCAACCAGCCCACCCTACCCTGCTGGCGATGCCACCACATGTTACCCTCCCCCTCTCCCTCTCCAGTCGCCATGGACACTCTCCTACCCATCATGACATGTCATGTTGACACCCTCCACAACCCCACAAACTGGCGCTTCTGCAGCCCCAACAATAGTACTCTCTTCCACCTGGCATGAAGACAAAAACCCAGCCCTGACGCACTGAAACCCCCTGGCTAGCCCTGTTGCGTCAAAACCTTAGCCCTCTGCCCTAATGCTTATCTGGATTTGAAGGAAAGGATGCAAGGGCTTGCAGGCTGGGTGGAGGCTTGGGATGTTGCCTACTGGTTGGGGTGGTGGTGGGGGTGGGAGTGTCAGCATGAGTTAGGTGTGGGGATTAGGGGTGTTGCTAGTGGGTGGGGTGGTTGTGGGATTATTGGCGTGGGCTGAGTTGCGGGTGTGGGATTTGTCAGTAGGTGGGGGTGGGTTGTTGCCGCGGGCTGGGCTTACAGCGAGGGAGTTGCCTGCAGGGAGGGATGTGGCCAGCTTGGCCTGGGGGTGGGCATGTTCTGCGCTTGTGGGTGTGAGGGTGTCGTGAGCGGGTGGGTGTGGGGCGGAAGTGTAACCAGATAGTGGGTTGTTGCTGCCAGTAAGGGTAAGTGGGCTGTTGGAGGGTGGGGGAGTAGGATGTTGCATTTTTGTAATTTAGTTAAAGAATGATGATATTTTTGTCTTTTGGTTGTACGATTTGCTTTAAAATATTCTATTTTTTATTGTTTGGTGTCACTTTAGCAACAGTTAAAGGGGATTGACAGTGTTATGTGAAGGGCACTTGAAAAACACCCCAAAACTTCAAGGTACCTGTAAAATATTTTCAAATGTCATGTACCTGCAGAGTATTATGCTAAACCTCAGGAGACTTGTGTGGATTTTATCTTAGTTTAATTTATTCGTAATGGTGATCTCATTTGATAGCCTAAATATGACAACCCTTAAAAAACATGGCAAAGAAGCAATGTTTTCTTATGAAGTTCTTTCCTCTTGTAATCTTTGAGAAGTGACATTATTCATCATCATAGCATTTTATAGTGTTCTGTTTAGACAATGGATGCAGCTTGGACATGATTTGCAAATCAGTGTTAATTAATGAACTTGCTATTTTCATGCATGGACTGAGGGCCACAAGGAAAACAAGCCCACTTTTTAAGTGCTCATGCTGTGATGCATGCATTTCTTTCAAATACAATTATGAAAATCTTTTGGTGTATGATAATTTTTTGATATCAAGAATCACTGTGTACTCATACAGGATCTGATTGGTTGTCTCTATTTTGAGGTATAATGTGGAAAATTGTTTTATTAGTCAGCATAATCATAGTGGCCATGCAATTAGAGTGGGCTTTCAACATTGTCCTAATCACAATACTGTATACATTATCTTCTATAAGTAGTGCATCACTTGAGAGGGTTGTCAGGATTCTGTGTTTTCTGTGTGTGATCTATCACTCATCTGTATCCATTCCTTTATCACCTCTTGCAGTTGGGCATTCATCCTGCGACACAAAATCATTCTATGATACATGCAGCAGATGAGTTGGTTGCTCGTCTTTCATATTTATTTTCGAACGAGGTTTGTCCCTGTTCCAACCAGCGTTTTTTTATTTTTTGGGTCATTACGAGATCAATTTTGTCCTTAGCATTCTGCTCTCTTTAACAAATACCATGGAACCAAATTGTTGTTCGTGGTTGCAGTGAGGTGTCACGTAAGCGGGTGCCACATGTGTAGCATGACGGGCCATGGTGATCTCTTTGGCCTTTTTAAGGGAACATTAATTGTCGTTGGGGCTTTTGTTTCCAACAATTTGAATGAATAGCAATATGCTCCTTACTTTTTCTACATTTTTAATAACTTTTAGCATGTAAATACACTTATATATATGTGTTTTTAAATAAAATATAATTTAACCACATTACAGAGGCAGTTATGAAAGGAGCATCATGTTAAGGCAAATCACGTAATAGCTAGTTTAAAATCCACCGGATATCACCTGCTATGTTACATGAAATGACAATGATAATTGCAGAGGGGAATATTAAAAGAAAAAAAAGGAAATACGTCAGAAACAGACATTCTCTGCTTTTGTCACGAAACCTTAGTATATTATTTTTTCTCCCTGTGCGTTGTTTGATGGTCTTTTAGGTTTACTTTATTTTTTTTTATTTTTTATTTTTTTGGCTATATGCATATTGTAAGAAGTCAGCTGAATTTATTTGCATGAACGTGTGAATAGATACTCCTGCGCAAAGACACTATTAACTTTTTTTTTTTTTTTTTTGCTTGTTTGTATAAATACATCCTTATGATGTTGCTATCCCAATTCTTGATGCTTGTGCCTCTTGACTTGAAAATTTCTTCTTTTTAAAAGGTGAAGGTGGCATTTGCTTAGACTGAAAAGAGACGTTAAATAATTAATTGACATTGGAAGATGGTATGCTAGATTGGTGCATTTCATTAGTTTGGTTTTCTTTAGAAGATACCAACTAATAGGACATTTTGGAGTTTCTGAATACCTCCATTATTTACTGTATAACTTTCTTGTTTCTAGTTATCTGCTTTGTAATCGTCTATAATTCTGCTTTGGTTTCTTGCACTTTGTTGTTCTCATAATGCATTGAACACAAGGTCCTCTTGATGGATGCTTCTTTCTCTATTTTCTGTAGTGCAGTTGGAGTAGTATAGAGTCATCCTGATGCTATCAACGTTTTTCTTTATTCTGTTTGGTGTATTGACTGGTTATTACTTTTCAACTTTCATAAAGTTCCTGTCATCCCTTCAACCACTAAGTGGTCACCTAAAAGCAGTTTTTCGTAGAGATGGTGAACTTGCTGGTTCAGTTCCTGTATCTGCCATGGTTTCTTGTGATGCAAAGCTTGGTAATTTGTGCAAATCCATTAATCCTAAGGTGGAGTCTAATCTTTTCTTGGCCATACCTTTGGTCATGAGTGCTGCTGCCAAACTACCTGAACTGGTTACCGTTTCAGAAGAACAACTTTGGATCCGGAGGCAAAATCCTTACCCTGCCGAGGTTATACAATCAATATCCGCTCAACTGCCAAATAGTCTTGATAGGACAGAGGTTGAGGCTGTATATATTCCCTTTTCCCTTGATAAGGCCATACAGCCGATAAAGCTAAATACTTGTCAAAAAGGTTATTACCTTGATGTTATTGCACAAGAGCTTGGCGTTGCGGATGCTTCAGAGGTCCTGGTCTCCAGGTGATTATATATTTTTGCTTGATCTGCAACTTATTGCTCTTCTACTTTTCTGAACTAACTTGCCGCAAAGAGAACCCACCCTTAAGTATCTTCATGCATATTACTCCGTATTGCACGCCCTCACCCTTCACTATTCTAATCTCTTTGTCATTGGAAGCTGCTTGTGGAACAGTATTTTTACATTTAGTCTCCTGTTCATCAGTCTTTCAATATTTTTGCTTTTTAAACCATGAATGCATCCTTCTGCAGGACGATTGGTAAAGCATCTTCAGAGATGAGAATGTATGTTTCTGCTCTGGAGAGATGTAACTTGCATTCAGCATCAGAATTTGAAAATTGGAAAGGAACTGTTCCTTTTGATGGTTCTTTCAATGTACGAGCTAGTTACTTGCTTAGTCAAGAAATATATGGTAATGCAATTATGGCATCTGCTGGTTATACATGGAAGTCTGCGGACTTATTCCTTGAGGACGTATCATTGAATGCTTATTTCAGGTATATCTTTTCCATAATCTGAATACTGTTTGGTTATTTTCTACATTTATGTTCTCATTGGTTTTTCCCTCTTACTCATTCTGCAACATCTTTAATTAATCGGTGAATGCTGTTGTAGTTGCTGCACTTGCATTATGTTGCAGTCTCGTGATTGGTCCTTCATAAGTTCATCTAAACTTATCTAGTGCTTTCATGTTAGTGATTGTTCACATTGAATATAGAGAAACCCGTGTAGTTGTTACATGGAATCAAATAAATGTTATGTAATGGGAATCACTCCAGCCGTTATGGTACAAACGCCCTATGAAAATTGTGGTTAATTACATTGTAACAGCCTGCATTTACTGCATTCTTTCAATTTCAAACCATGTATTGTTGAATTTGTTGCTGTAGCAATAAGAATTGTAGACTTCTATGCTTGTTTTGGTACCTATAGCTAGAGTTGTGATGGACTATGTTGTCTATTACTGTAGATTTCTAGACATATTCTGAATCTTAGTACGTGGGGGGCATCGTTTGTCTTGGCTACATAATGTTTTGGACTTGGAGGATGTGAGAGTGGGTCACCTAGATCAGTTATAAGTTATGGATAAAACGCTTTTAAGATTCTTGTTCCTTTCATGAGCTGGAGGTTATTTGGGATTGCGAATGACATGTTTGAAATGAAGCGTAGTGGTTTCATATGGCCAGGAATGCTGAACTACTCAAGTAGTGCATAATGTGGAGTGGTTTCCTCTACAATCTATTGGTAGCATGCTGTCTCCAATTCATTCCGTCTTCTTTGATGCTTGATGGTTAAGGTGCTCTGCGTTGAGAGCCTGCATTCTGCTTTTCCTATCTTGTCTAACGGCTGTCAATGTGGTGTTAAGTTCAGAATCTGTAGTATGGAGTAGGGACTTCTGCTACAATTTCTTTATTGGTATCCTTTGACAAAAATGCTTCATGAATGGAAGTGTTGTAGAGAGAGTTAGAAGTTGGATTGACTGGGAACTATTGCTTAGAACTAACTTATATTGAAGGTGGCATAATACTTGTTCCTAGAAGTGTTGAATGGTCGAAAGCCAGTTGGAAAGAACTTTTTCAGCTAAATACAATTTCATCGAATTTCATCATTAGAAACACATAAATACGGGGAAGTTTGCTGGATATGTTGTTGGGTTTGTTGCTTCTTGGTTGTCTTCATGTTTACAGAAATGTTATATGTACTCATTCTTTCTGTATAACCTAGAAGAACGGGCTTTAAAATGATGTTTGAATGCTTATGTGTCAAGGGTAGGAAAATCAATATGCTCTTGAAGCTAAGTACATTATTATGATTTTCGGCTACTGTACCATGTTTAAGTGGAAATTTGTTTATCTTTTCGCATGACTGGGCTCGTGGAAAGCTAGGAAGCACGAATAGGGATACGGATACGAGATACGATACGATATCGATACGCCAACACGTAATTTTTCTAAAAACTAGGATACAACACCTTGCCTGCCACAGAAGAAGTTAAGATTGGATCGGAGCCCATACCGAAAAAGGAGAGTTTTGGATATTTGGGTTCCATGGTACAGCGGGACGGCGAATTTGACGAGGAATGCAACAATCGTATTAAAGTAGGCTGGCATAAATGGAGGTTGGCCTCTGCGGTACTTTGTGAAAGAAAAGTCCCGCTAAAGTTTGAATGGAAAATGCTATAAGACGGTAGTGAGACCGACTATGTCATATGGTGCGGAGTGTTAGCCAATGAAACGCTATCATACACAGAAGCTGCAGGTGGCGGAGATGAAGATGTTGTGGTGAATGTGTGGACACTCAAGAAAGGATAGGATTAGGAATGACGTCATAAGAGGCAAATTGGGCCTGACTCCAATTGAAGATAAATTGAAGGAGCAACATTTGTGGTGGTTTGGGCATGTTAGGAGGAGACCGACCACTGCCCTTGTTAGGAGATGTGAACAACTCCATGCTATGCTTGGGAGCAGAGGGAGAGGTAGACCGAAGAAGAGATGGATGGAGACGATTCGATACGACCTCACCCACCTAAAACTATAAGAGGAGATGACCTTAGATAGAGCTCAGTGGAGGGCTAGCATAGGGGTAGCAGATGTAGTGGTGTAGAATAGAGGAGCATATTTTGTCTAGTACTAGTGCCCTTAGGCTCATATGTCTGCCTGTGTGATTTACTTGATATGTCTGGGAGTTGTTTTATTGCCTATTGCTGCTTCATGCTTTCTTTATGCTTGTTTTGGGCTGTTGTTTTTATGCTATTATGCTTTATGCGTTTTGCTTTATGCTTGTGTGCTTCTCAGGTTAGGGGAAAATAGCCTCCCTTTAGGGAGCACCTTGAACGGGTAAGGCTGCGTACATCCCTCCCTCCCAGAACCTGCATATACGAGAGCCCTTGAGGCATTGGGTCGGTTGTTGTTGTTGTAGGATATGACACCTTAGGACACTTTACTTAAAATTATGTATTTTCTTAGATATATATCCATGCAATTGATGAAAAAACATGAGTTATGAACTTAAAAAATAGAAAAAAATTATAATAGCTTAAGAAAAAAGTAAAGCTTAACTAGAATAGGACAAATTTTACGCATATACAATTAACCAAAAAAATTATAGAGGTTCAAGCCACACCGTTGCCACTGCTCTCTCTCTCTCTCTCTCTCTGTCTCTCTCTCTCATTAACTTAACAGAGGCTTCTTTCTCCTTTTTTCATCACACTCCCTCTCTTTCAAATTTGTACAAAAATATAAAATTTTTTTTATCAAAACAAGTATAAAATATTTGAAAATATTAGTTTATTTTTAAAATTTTAAATATAATCATATTAAAATGTGTATAATATAATTTAACTATTTAGTATGCATACTATTATATTATATAATAATATATTATATTTTTAAACTCAAAACCATAAAAAAACGTGATGGAACATATTGAAAGCACGCCGGAAACGTTTTGGAAATTCAAACTTTAAAAAAACAAATCGGATACTTTTTTCACGTATCAGAAGCATGTCGGAAACGTATCGGAACGTGTCGGAAATTCAAAATTTAAAAAAATAAGTATGGGATACTTTTTTCATGTATCGGAACGTGTCGGAAGCATGTCAGTGTCAGATATGTGTTGGACCCCGATCCTCTGGCCAAAAAAGAGTATCGGTGCTTCCTAGTGTGGAAGTACTAAACTGGAATCTTTGAATTGTAGACAATAATTTTACTACCGCTGAGATTTTCATGGTCTTAAATTGAGGGCAGAGCATCTAGTGGTTGGTGTGCTCTGAGAAATTTCTCTGCTGCTATTTCTCTTGTTGCTGTATTTTTTGTGAATGACTATCAAAGAACAGATTTGTTAAAAGTAACTGATTCAAGACTAGTGATGATTAGTCAAATTTATAATAACCATGATGAAGTTTGATAAGAAAACAACCACAATGAAGTGCTGTAATTGTGAAACATGGAGACTTGGTGAAGCTGATTTAGCCACGCTGCAGACCTGTGCTCTTTGTGATGGATGACTGGAGTGCTTAGTTGTGGAGGGAAATCTTCCATTCTATTTGGCCAAGAAATTCTTTTGGGCTCTTATTGGCGAAGAATTTTGAGTTAGTAACATTCTTAGTGCTTTTAAGAAATGCAGGGAGAAGAGAAACATTAAATTTATACTAGGCATTTCTTTGATCTTTCTGGTAGCTGACATCCTCCAGATTATATGCTCTTGGCCCCTTCTCCTTCTTTGCACCGTGTCTTGTGTTAGGTATTGATCTTTTGCTTCAAGGCAACATACTGTTGCATGATGCAACAACAACAATAACAAGTGAGTGCCTTAAAGAGGCTCCCGTCAAGGTAGGCTCTGGGGAGGGTAAAGATGTATGCAGCCTTACCTGTACAAGATGCTACCCTGCAAATAGGCTTTTTTTGAAGGAGCCTCAACCCAAAAAAGAACATTATTTATGAAATTCAATGCAAATAAAGCAATAACAGACATGCAAAAAAAAAAAAAAAAAAAAAAAAAAAAGGCAACACTAACAGACATGCAAACCTAGGGGCACTGTGAACTAGCATCGTTATACTCTTCTCTCTTAACAGCTGTGTTGACCACATCTATTTTCAACGGCTATTCAGCTCTATAGAAGGCCATCTCTTCAGTGTGGTTTAGGTGGGTAAAGTCATGTTTAATCGTTTCCATTTAACTTTTCTTCGGCTTGCCTCTAGTTTCTTTCGATGTGTATTATGTAGTTGTTCACATTTGCTAATAGGGCAGTAGTCGGTCTCCTCTTAACATGCCCAAACTATTGCAGACATTGCGCTCTCAACTTATCTTCCACACACTGTCGTGTGATGGCTTCTGAAAACATTTCTTTTTACGTGACGTACTTTTGGGATTCTCCAACATCAATTGGGAGAAAATGTACGAGGAACTGTGAAATAGATTGATGAATGAGGAAATATATATGTGTTTCCAGTCCTGATTAGCTGCTATGATGACAGGATACTGCTTGACTGTCACAATAAGTGGAAGGTCTTTATTTTGTCAAATTGAGGCCAGAAATATGCGCATTCGAAAGAACAATCACTTGTCTTATCCCTATCAGTTTAGCGGGTTTTTTTTTTTTTTTTGGTGGTACCTTCTAGAATGAAGCCTTTTCCTCCTTTCTACATACTGCCTTAGTGAGTACAAATCTTTCTCAGGCTTGAAAAGGCGGCCGCCCTCCCCCCCCTGGGGGGGGGGGGGAGGGCATGGGGGCGGTGGTTGTTGTAGATAGATATTGAATTCTATTATCTCAGTTTCACTCAGTTGCTCAGCTAGCATGTTGTGGCTTGTATATTAGTAAATAGGTACCTGGATCATAGGATTTGAGAGATTTAAAACAGACCTAAAACTATTGTTTGCGACCACTTATGGATGTGTTGTTCTATGCAGAGTAGTTGACAAACACTATATATAGGATTGGTGCTAATTAGAAAATTTTTTTCTGTATTAGTTCTCTTGGTAAAATGAACTAACAAAGAATGGACTCCTAGAATGGGCTCATATCAGTTGTCAGGTCAAATTTTCATGGCATTTGTTAAGCCTGTCAGTCACTTCCTCAGACCTGAAAAGTTAGTTTGTTTTGGTAGCCATCACTGTCTTGTGGAAGGTCAATTTTTTCGTGGATTGGTTGAGGCTGCCTTTTAATTAAGAACATTGATGAGTAGGGGAAGGTTAACAATCTGCATCTTTAAGTTCAACTTATAAGTCATTTCCTGTACTATAGTCGTGGAGTGTCTCACTTCTCTTCTCAACTTTCAATGTTTGGGTGCTTTGATTGGTGAGCATCCCTTTCATTTTTTTGCATTCAATCATACTCCAAATGGGCACTACTGTAGCTCTTGCAGCTTTTCTGTTCATAATCAGTCTGCAGAATTGTGATTTTATTGAGAACAGTGTGGTTATGCGTCCTTTTACTTTCAAACTGACTCTAGTTTACAGGATGCTTGTTAGCAAGACACCTGATGGGCTGTACAAGTTGTCCAGAGAAGCTATACTTGCAGCTGGGCTACCCGTGGCATTTACTACCAAAAGAAACTGGAGAGGCTCTTTGCCAAGGGATCTCCTATGTACATTCTGCCGTCAACACAGGCTGGCTGAGCCTCTCTTCAATGTCATCTCTAATTCTGTGGAATCAGTAAATGATTCATCTCGATCAAGCAAGGTGTTGAAAGCTGAAGAAAGTGTAAAAGTGGGAACTAAAAATGGAGATTCCGTTACCAACAGTGAGGAAGAGCTTATTGCATTAGAGACGTTTAAATGTGAAGTTCGAGTCTTTTCCAAGAGTCAGGATTTGATTCTGGAATGTAGACCGAAAGTGTTTTTCAAGAAGCAGGATGATGCCATTCAGAATGCTACTTTGAGAGTTCTCTTATGGTTGAACAATTTCTTCAATAAACAAGATAAGGGTTTAGAAGAGCTATGTTCGTCTGCTGCTACCTTTGATATTCAATGCCATCTGTCTCACTTGCTGAAGAAGCTTTGTCTCTTCAAATTAATTCACAACGTGGAGAAGCGAAGTGATTCACAATCAGGCCTTATGAATCAGGAAAATTATATGAGTGGGGACCAAAACAACTGCTTGAGCATTGAAGGACCTGAATCTGGGTCAGCCCCATCTAATGGATCTTTTGTATGTATAAGTTATCAAGTATTCTTCATAGTTGAAGGTGGAGAAGTGAGACATGTTTTAGAGTCCAATCATGAATTTGAATTTGAGATAAGCAGTGGAGCAGTGATTTCTTGTATCGAAACAGCTGCAATGCAAATGACAGCGGGACAAACTGTTCGCTTTTGCACAGAGTTACCTTCTGTGGAGTTGGTATTAGCTGCAGCTGTTGACTCTTCAAAAATTCTTTCATTCTCGAACTCAAGTGAGTCAATCTCTTCTGCTTCCTGTTGAGCTTCTTATAATGCTTTTTGTGGATTGGTGGATGGGGAATGACACTGCTTCTGTGTCCGAACAATCATGTCAAATAAAGGACATTACATAGTTTAATGGCTGTTACATAATGAATATTCAGCTAGACATAATGGCTTGATTCGTACGGATGGTTTTTAGAGATTCATAGTTACAAAATGCATGTTTGTTATGAGTTGTGTAGTATCAAACTTTCTGTGTTTTGTGTTCTACCACACTCGATAATGTTTGTTTATGTCGGAAAATACCAATAGATTATTACATTTATGATGTTTAAGCAACTACCAAATACTGTGTTACTTTTTTCTGACAAATAATGTCTTTTAAGTCTTTTTGCAAATACAAAGCTTACAAACCATTCCAACAAAGACCCCTAGTGATGGCCAAGATAATTTCAATAATATACATGACATCCCACTTACGCTATGATGTAACTGTGACAGCTCAGATAAGCACGAGTGAAATTCTTAAGAAAATATCTCGGAAAATCTATGAAGATAGAATTATTTCTTAACAAAAGAATCGATACTTTACTATCAATCACAAGTTTCGCGTTCGATTCTTGTTTGTAACATATAGTAAGTATTAAGTACATTTGGGTGTCATATATCTGGTGCTCAAGCCTCCAAACCTAAAACGTATTTTGACTGCACTGGTACTTCCCAAGCAAAGCAAGAATATCATATGTCCAGTTGAGCTTCTGTCGCACTAAGACTATGAAATCTCCAAGTTCCCCTCTAGAAAAGTGAAGTGCAAGGCAAAGATAAGGGTCTGAAAATGGAAATGAAAATGAGGAAAAAAGGCTCAGCCTTGTAACTTAGAACTCTTGCTTCTCTCTGCATTTCTTACTGTAGGAACGGCCTATTCCTGATCCATCTTGTGTTTGCACGTGTTTCATGAAGAGAAGATTGCTGCTTGGAGTATTCTGTGACATTGTTGCAGGTAACAGATCCTTTGGAGGACCGAATGGAGCAGGCTCTTTTTAGCCCTTCACTTTCAAAGCAGCGTGTGGAATTTGCGTTGCAACACATCAGGGATTCCTGTGCTTTGTCATTGGTACATGCTTTGCATTTTTTATCTTTTACTGTTGATCATCATGCAATAAAACTGAAGTGTTAAGTCTATAGACATCTGTCATCATGGCTGCAGATTGACTTTGGATGTGGGTCTGGAAGTCTATTGGATTCTTTAATAGATTACCCGAGCTCTTTGGAAAGAATTATTGGCGTGGATATCTCACAGAAAGGTCTCATCCGTGCTGCAAAGGTTCGTTCTTTGTAATTTTAAAACTGTCTTAAGCACCTGAAAGAAGGAAAAAAATGGGATAAACTCTTAGCAGATCTCAACATCAATTGGTAGATTTGTCATATGAATCACTTACCATATTACCCTAGTATGGGGAGAATCCCTTGTTTTTCCAATGGGGATCTTACATTCAATTGGCTAGATTCTCTGGAAGTTAGTTGCAACAGGTGACAAAGTGCTTTTTGTTTGAATGTAAGATACTCGCATGAGGATGGCAGTGCTCTCATTCAAGTGGCTTAGTTTTGAGCCTAGTGCTAAAGAATGCAAATAAGCTTTAAGCCTTCTGTTTTGGGTTGATTAATTTGCATTATAATTAATTTGTTCCTTGAGTTGGTTGATCTACCTCATAGTTGCCCAGAGTGGGAGCAGAAACAGAAGTGGAAATGGGGGAGCGGGCACTCAGAGAAGTTTTTGAGGTTGGGAGTGTGGATGGAGCACTTATATTGCTATATATTAGACATAGAAGAAAAAGTAATGAAATGTTATCAATTAAGCTGTTAAATATAAATATAAAAAAAAAAGTCAATATTAAGTAATGAACCAAGAAAACTAAGTACTTTAGTGAATAAGATATAGAAAATTGACTCTAATATGTCCACACAATTTAATTATTCTTTGAAATAGAGTGATATTATTTGCCAACAAATAATCTAATAAGTATCTTCTTATCAAACTGATTCCATGATTGTTTGAATCGTGTTTCCATCGAACGTGAATCTGACTTCGAAATGCCGAATCGTGTTTAAGAAGCATGAAACGTTAGTATTTTAAAAGTTTCCTGCAACTATAGTCATGCATGATTGACTTTGGTTATCTTATTTTGATATGATGGAAGTGGTAGAGAGTAATTTTAATTATGTATTTTTTGTGGATTTTATGGTATTTTGCTATTTTTATTAAAAAGCTTAAGGTGATGATATATAATGTAGTGCATTTTGATGAATGTCAATAATTTTTAGATGGTTTTTCTCAAGTACTATTATATTATTAAATTAGCGCTTCCATATTACATAATCCATCGGTTTCATAGCTTATTCCCATAATATATATTATAAATATAGAATATGAATGCAAATTACAAAAATATGCGTCTCAGTCTAAAGCCGGCCTTGCGCCTTGTGCCTAAGCACCACGACTCCTTGTCGCCTCAGTGTGCCTTGCTCCTTTCTATACACGATGGGGAGTGAGTTTTTTTTTTTTAACTTAATTTTTGTTCTGTTGCCCCTTTCTGAATGTATCTCATTAAAATGAGATCATTTAATAACTCAATGTTGCTACATCAGCATTGTGGAATCATGCGTGGTAGGGGTTGGCCTGAATTAGAGGGATAATGCTAGGTCCCATAGAACTCTATTTATGGGCGTTAAACAAGTATATGCATTTTTCTAATTTTTTTCATGGGATAATTCTCAATGATGCAGGTCCTTCATTCAAAACTGGACAAGTTGGAGGCAATTGTGCCAACATCAGGCCTTAAATCAGCAACCCTTTATGAGGGTAGCATCACTGTATTTGATTCTCGGTTGTACGGATTTGACATCGGGACATGCTTAGAGGTTTGCTCATTTTCATTGCTCGACTTTCTCTAGAGCTGTTTCTTGTCCAACGATTTTTGTCTGTTGTCTTTGGCCTTCTATAGTAGCAGCTCCCATGCATGCCATTGGAGGGATATGCGAGTACTGTTTAAGGTTCTTAAGTTTCTAAGTTGAGATTGTCCATGTTTATTGTGGTTTCTGCTTCTTAATCCTGGTTGGCAGTGTCCAATTTGCACCTTGTCCCTGTATGCATTGATTGGATTATATTATGTTATTCATTGCCGCAGTTGAAAATTCTTCGTTATATATTTGAGGGTTTATTGAGCTATTTCATTATTACATTGCTGCAATCTTTGTCGAAACAGAAATCAATATGAAGCCTTATTACGACTTACTGTTCAAATGTGGACATTATGATAATCTGTGACTTGTCGAAAATGACCTCAAAACTTGTTTGATGAATTACTAAACCCGGAAATATCACCCATTCATCTTCAGATAACTACAGTAGACAAATACAAGTTGAGGAGCAATCCGAATACTAACTCAGGAGGGTGACAAATGCAAGTACAGTTTGCATTTGCTATGTGGTTTCCAGATCTCTCTCCTGTATCGTAGAAAAAGGTCCTGGCATTATGTTCTGTACCTTATAACCCAAAGTTGGACTTCTGCTTAAAAGTTTGACACAATTCTAGTAAGTTTCAAATGTTAGTTGGTGTGCCTGATCAACACAAAGTGTTGATAGAAGAAATGACCAAAGGAACAATTGTCTTTGCAACGCCCCAATCTCATATTGGTTAAATATGTGGAGTTCTACTAATTAGTAAGTGACTTAACCCTTGCATTAAGCAACAACGGCCTTCTAGTTTTGAGCTTAAGTGGTTATGGCCCCAGGAGAAACTTCCTACTTTAGTGGGTTGTGTTGTCATAGTGTTAGGTTAAGTCGACATCTGTGATGCAGCCCCTATCTTTACTATTGGCGGATGGCGTTGGCGGAAGGGACTAGGCGGATCGGCTACTTGGCGAGATCTAAGATGCGCAGCTAGAATGATTGAGTTTGAGGAGTTTAACATCTAATAGGAAATTTAGTATTATATTAGTAGATAATTATTAGTTATTATTATATTTATCCTTTTATAGAGTAGGATGGCATAAATGGAGGATGGCTTCCGCGGTACTTTGCGATAGAAAGTTTCCTTTACAGCTAAAGGTAAGATACTATAAGACGGTAGTGAGGCCGGCCATGTCTTATGGAGCGGAGTGTAGGGCGATGAAACAACATCATACACAAAAGATGAAGGTGGCGGAGATGCGAATGCTGCAGTGGATGTGCAGACACACAAGGAAGGATAGGATCATGAACGATGTCATAAGAGGCCAATTGGGCATGACCTCCATTGAGGATAAATTGAGGGAGCAATGTTTGAGGTGATTCAGACATGTTAGGAGGAGACCGAACACTGCTCCAGTCAGGATATGTGAACAACCCCATACTACGCTAGGCAGGAGAGAGAGAGGCAGGCCAAAAAAGAGATGGCTGGAGATGATCAGACAAGGCCTCACCCACCTAAACGTTCGGGAGGAGATGGCCTTAAATAGAGCCCAATGGAGGGCTAGCATAGAGGTAGCATATGTAGCGGTTTAGGATAGGGTAGCCCAGCTTAATAATGTTAGGCCTATGACTTCCTCTTTGGCGCACTTATGTGCGTATTTGCTTTCTTGATTTGTTACTTGCCTACTTGCTATTTGCTATTTGCTATTTGCTTATCTGCTTATCTGCAATTGGTATTTTATCTGCCTCTATTTGCCTAGAGTTTGGCTTGCTTTGAGTTTGCTCATATTTGCTTGCCTTGTGTTTTGCCTTGCTCATTTGCTGTGTTGCTCTCTTGCTGACAAGCCACCATGTTGCTTGCTGCTGACAAGCTTTTCAGGTTGGGGGTCCTCGGAAATAGCCTCCCTTCAGGGTAGCTCCCAGAAGGGGAAAGGCTGCGTACATCTACCCCTCCCAGACCCTGCTTATGCGGGAGTCCTTTGAGGCACTGGGACTGTTGTATTTATCCTTTTATTTTTAAGTATTTTATTCTAGGTAAATTAGCTCCTCTATTTAAAGAAGAGGAGACCTAGGGTTTGATTCATTTAATTTCTTAGACTTTTAATTTCTTTTAGGGTTATTTACGCTAAAGGTTCCTGTACTTTGTGCATTGTGTCAATTTAGTACTCGTACTTTTAATTATGTTAATTTAGTCCCTGTATTATTTAAAATGTGTCAATTTGGTCCTTAGAGAAACTTTGTGTTAAGTTTTTAATGAAATTTTTAATGGTTCAGTCATGAATTATGTTAGATTGAGTAAATGGATAAATTTATAATAAGTTGTTTGCGCATCTAACATATTCCATTAAAAATTACGAGATTAACTTAACTTGAATTAGACCAAAGGATTAAATTGACGCATTTTGAGTTATTTAGGGACTAAATTAAGTACAAGGACCTTTAGTGTAAATAACCCTTTCATTTATGTGTTTTCCTCTATTTTCGGGGTGTGAGAGTTAGGTTAAATAATTTTCCCTTTATTTTCTTAATTGTTTTAACAGTAAGAATCTAAAGGAAGGGTGTGAATTTTCCATTTCCCTAAGTTCCCGTATTCGCACTGCATCAATATGTTCTCTCAACGATATTGCTGAGGGAAATCTGGTTATTTTGTGATATCTTACAGTTTGTCCTTGGGTGGAATGACAGGAACGAATGTGAAAGCAAACTGTATGGACAATAGGAACAAAAATTCCTTTGTATTTAGTTTAATGTGTTAATCCGTGATTGAAAAGTGTTCATACTCATTTACTGTCAGTTTGATCAGAATTCTTTAATATAAAGTGCAGGTAATTGAGCATATGGAGGAAGACCAGGCTTGCTTATTTGGTGATATCGCGCTAGGATTATTTCGTCCCAGGATTCTCGTCGTTTCGACTCCAAACTACGAGTACAATGTCATACTACAGAGATCTAATCTACTGAGGCAGGAGGAAGATCCCGAGGAGAAATCAAAGTCACAACCTTGTAAGTTCCGGAACCATGACCACAAGTTCGAGTGGACAAGGGAACAATTCAACCGATGGGCCGCTGACCTGGCCTTGAGACACAGTTACACTGTTGAATTTGGCGGTGTTGGTGGCTCTCCAGGTGTGGAGCCTGGGTTTGCCTCTCAGATTGCAGTTTTCCGGAGGCTCCCTCAGCAGCAGCAGCATTCGGAAGATTGTAGACGTATCGAGATGGAGCGTCGTTACGAAGTTATATGGGAATGGAATGCTGCTAAAGTATCAGAGTCAGCTCACTGAGCTTTTCCATACAAACCTCAGGAATTTTGTTGACATGAATATCATTTTATTAGAAAATATTTTGTAGCTTGAAATAGAGGAGCTGTTTGTATGCAGTTAACGACGATAGTTGCTAAGGAGGCCCTGGTCTAATATTTAGAGATTTAGTCGTAAAAACACCTAAAAATGCTGACGTATCATGGTCAAAATTACAATTTGGATTTGTGTTTTGAAATATGCGATTCAAACTCATTTGGGCGAGATAGAATATCTTTTGTAGGATGATGCATTATTATGCCTTTATCAAATGATCTGTTGGCTAATGTATTAATTCCGGAATAGGAGAATTTTGTATATTGTATCCGATTTTTTTGGTCTTATTCGCTCACTCTTTAGAGAGTGAAACCATAAAACGCCAATTTCTTTGTCAGTGCTTATCTGTGCTCCTAACCTTAGAACATCCATTATTGTCCGCTTCCTCATGTAAAAGAGTCAAGCCGAGCACTCTCTTGTTTGAACTCGAGCTTGATAAGTCTTATCGAGCTCGAGTTTGAGTTGAGTTCTTACCAAGCTTTTGTACCCCTCGTTCGAGCTCAGTTCGTTAAGATTTTACTGTGTGTGAAGCTTGGCTCTGCTTGGCTTGTTAAGTTAATCGAGCCCATTTAAGCTCCTTATCAAGTTGAGCCGAGCTTTTTATCTAGTAAAATTGAGCTCCTAATCAACCCAAGCTTTTTATTGAGTTGAGCTCTCTATCGAGCCGAGCGTTACTATTGGGCCATTTTAAAATTATTTTGGAGTTGATATCAACTGATAATTAGCTCTTAACTAGCATATAACGAATTTTTAACGAGCCCTTAACGAACTGTTTGCGAACATTAACGAGTCAAGCACCCCTTTGTACGAACTTGTCGAGCCTCAATAACGAACACAAATGAGGCATAATCGATTTCAAACACGGGTAGTTTATCGAACGTTTGGTTCGTTTATACCCCTACTCATTTCTTTTGGTTCCAGCGACTATAGTCACAAATCTTGTCTTCTTAATCACTTATGGAGTTTTGAAGAATTTTGATTTCAGTATGCCGAGCTTGAATAGCTCTAGAGTTAAGTCTTGGGATTTGTTTGGTTTAGCTTACTTCAGAAAAAAAAAGTACTTTTTTTTTTAGAAAAGCACTTTTTTAAAATTTGGAGAGTGTTTAGCAATCATAAAAAAATCTCTTTTTATTAAAAGCAAAAGCTGAAATTTGGAGCTTTTTCTTTTAAGTAGAAGTAGAAATAGAAATTAAATAATTGAGAAAATTTGATTCAGGTATCTTTAAGTTTGTTAATATTTTTAAAAATCTATTTGTATATTTGAAAAACAATTTATATATTTAAAAAATAAATTAAATATGAAAAAAAATATTTTAATAATGAATAATATATTTATGATATTTAGAAAATATTTTAATTTTTTTTAAAAATTAAATATTTTAAAAATATTGAAAAATATTTTAAAGACATTAAAAATTAGTTTAAGCCTTTAAAAGATATTTTATAAATTTAGAAAATATCTTAAATAATACAAAAAATATATTTTAATTATTTAAAAAATATATTAAATATTTGAAATAGTTTTTGGATGATTGTTTTCAACTATAAAAGGCTTATGGTAATGTCCTTTCTATTAATTTTATAAAAAAAACACTTTACAATATTACAATAAACACTTATTTAATGGTTGGGCTAAATACAAACTACTTATTTGAAACAATACTTTTTACAAAAATATTTTTACAAAAAAGTGCTTCTGAAAAAAATAAATTTTCATAGCAATGCCAAACAGGCCCTTGGCTGGTCTTCAAAACTGTAAGCATTAGTATGTGAATAAGCAAAAATAATCAGCAAATTATCATTTAAATATCATAATATTTTAATATATCATTGTATATTTATAGGAATTTGATAAATTTTTGGAAAAATCTCACTAATTTTTTTATGAAAAATTTTGATGTAGCATGTTACTAAGATATGAAAGCCTCGGCAAAAGTTTAACGAATTACAATACAAAATGTACTGAATTTTTATAAAACAACCTACGTAACATCGAAGTTAATTATGTGTAATACCAATATTTTTGGGTAAAAACTCGTCAAATATTAAAAAGTATACTCATATATTCTTAGAATCATATTTTTATTTGGGTAAGTAACCCGAGGTTTTGTGTATTAGTTTTTTAGTTCACAAACTTTGTGAAATAATGTTTTAGTCATAAAAGTTATATGCATTTAATAAAGTAATCCAAATAGCAATGCGTAAGGGTGCAAAATAGGCCTCATTTTTATTCTTTCATATAATTATTTGGACTATTTAATTATATCCCTAATAGGCGAATCGTGTTTTTTCATCCCTACTGGATGAATTGTGTTGATTTTTCTCCTACTGGGTGAATTGTGTTGTTTTTTATCTTTAACGGGCGAATTATGTTATTTTTTTATCTCTCTACTGGGCAAATTGTGTTGATTTTTCTCTTAGTGGGCCAATTGTGTTTTTTTTAATCTTTATTGGGCGAATTGTATTATTTTTTCTCCTACTGGGTTATTTGTGTTATTTTTTACCTCTACTGGGTGAATTACATTGGTTTTTCTCCTACTGGGAGAATTTTATTAATTTTTCTCCTGCTGGGTGAATCACTTTTTTTATTAGAAAAATATTTTACAAAGTTTGTAGACTAAAGAATCAATACGCTAAACCTTAGGTACTAGTTTATATTTACCCTTTTCATTTTAATATTTTCTAATGAAAAATATTTCGGGAGAATAAAAATTTTAAATATTTGAAATCTCCAAAGGAGTTTGACTTCCAAAACAAATGTATTTATGTGATTTTTTCGTTGTCTTCAACATATTCTGGTTACTTGTTATATTGGTGGTTGGATTAGTACATTAAATAGCATTGAGTTTTGAACTAATGAATTCATTTTGGATTAAAAAATAATGTTTACCATAATAATTTAATGTGCTAAATTATAAATTCCCTAAACTAAATAATTTTAAAAGAGAATTTAAGTTTAATTTAAGTGTGAGCACGTACAACACGGTGGAAAAATCTAATGGATAAAGAAACATTTAAAATATAATTATCTTGACATTGTTATGATATTAATAAAAATATTTATATATACTTGTAGAATATATTTAATTATATATTCAATATATATGTTAAAAATAATTAATTTATTAGAAATTAATTATTAATCTTGTTATTACTTTTTATAATCAATAATTTTCTATCACATTCCCGAATACATAAATTGAAACCATGTCACGAGCCCAACATCCGAAGAGTTATTTTTCGGTTTTGGTTTTTTGTAACTGTTATGTAATGTAAAATTGTAAAATTACAACAACAACAACAACAGTCCTAGTGCCTTGCGGCTCCTGCAGAATGCACGGTCTTGGCGGGGGGGGGGGGGGGGGGGGGGTGATGTTGGCAGCCTTACCCCTTCCGGCAGGAAAGAAGACTGTTTCCGGGGACCCCCAACCTGAAGTAGCTGAGTGCCTGCAGATAAACCACCGATCAATAACATGTATATAGAGGCAAAGTAGAAGAAGGAGAGAAAAGGAGAAGGAGAGGAAGAAGAAGAAGAAGAAGAAGGAGAAGGAGAATGGGCATGAATAGGGACTAAGCTAGCCTAAAAGTGCTACACTAGAGATTATGCTTGCCTAAGAATCTTAGACAACCAGCTACTCCCCGCACTACTCTACTATTGCCATCTCCGTTACCCTAATGCTAGCCCTCCAACGTGTCCTATCTGAGGCCATCTCCTCTCTTAGGTTTAGGTGGGTTAGGTCTTGACGAATCGTCTCCAGCCAACTCTTCTTTGGTCTGCCCCTCCCTCTTCTGCTTATCGCTGTGTTGAGCTGGTCACACCTCCTGACTGGGGCTGAGGCCGGTCTTCTGCAGACATGTCCAAACCATCTTAGGCGGTGCTCCCTCAATTTATCCTCGATCGAGGCTACACCCAGTTTACCTCGTATCACATCATTCTTAATGCTATCCTTTCTTGTGTGGCCACACATCCATCGTAGCATCCTCATCTCTGCCATCTTCATCCTCTGTGTTTGATTTTGTTTCATTGGTCGATACCCTGCCCCATATAACATAGCCGGTCTTACTACCGTCTTATAGTAAAATTATAAAATTAGTTAAGTATAAATTAGTTTAAATTTTGAATTGGGTTAGGAGGGAGCCGGTTGGAGGGAAGAATTAGGAGGCAAAGGGTTTGTTTAAATTGTAATGATGTAATTATATTAATTAAAATGGGCTAAGTAATAGGGTCTAGGGTCATAGGGGAGCCGGTTACCCCTTCCCTCCAAAATATCTATTTAAGCACTTTTGATCTTGTAATTTTGGTCATCAAGAAATCAAACTACAACTCAACTTTCCGTCTCTCTCTCTCATCCTAACCGGGTTGTGATCTTGTAGTTAAGTATAAATTAGTTTAAATTTTGAATTGGGTTAGGAGGGAGCCGGTTGGAGGGAAGAATTAGGAGGCAAAGGGTTTGTTTAAATTGTAATGATGTAATTGTATTAATTAAAATGGGCTAAGTAATAGGGTCTAGGGTCATAGGGGAGCCGGTTACCCCTTCCCTCCAAAATGTCTATTTAAGCACTTGTGATCTTGTAATTTTGGTCATCAAGAAATCAAACTACAACTCAACTTTCCCTCTCTCTTTCTCTCGTCCTAACCGTCCCTCTCCCTTTCTCTCTAACTTCTAACTTCCCCTCTTCTTCTTCTAACTTTCTTCTAAAATTCTCTACTTCTACTCTCTTTCCCTCATTCTCTTCTTTCTCAAAAATCTATTCAAGTCACGGGCTTAGGTTCGTGACAAAGTGGTTTCAGAGCTCGTCACCAACCTTTGGGTTTGTGACAAAGTGGTATCAGAGCCATCTTCCGATTGAAGAGGGCATATCTCATCCTTACTTTTCCCATTCGGTTAAAAACCCAATCAAAAAAAAAATGGCTATTTCAAGAAGCATGTCATCAACCGGTGACACCGAGTCCAACGAGTGGGTCGACGCCATAGACGGACAGTTGGTCCGCGTGGAGGAAAGAATGGACCGATTGGAGGAACAACAAAGCCGAACCAACACCGAAATGAAGGCCACCATAACAAACATGGGGGCGGAGATGGCCAACATGGGGGCGGACATGACAAACATGAGGGCGGACATTAGGGCCCTAACCGATGCCGTTGGACGGTTAGTAAAGGCCCAAGAGAAGAGGCCCGAAGCGAAGACCGTGGCACCACCCGTAGGAAAGCTGCGCCTGGAGGGTCCGGCACTTACCCAAGAACCGGAGATGGGATCCTTCCGCCACCAACACATTCCTCGGAGCTTAGAAATAACCGTGTTCCTCCTCGGGTCACGGATGAAGGAGAATTTAGCTGGAGTCATGGGAGCAACCGTGCCTTGTCCACCCACGCGCCAAAGCTTGAGATTCCGAAATTCGAAGGTACAAACCCGAGAGCTTGGATCCTTAAGTGCCTTAAATATTTTCGTTGGTATCAAGTGCCCGAACATGAATGGGTGGAATATGCCTCGAGCCATCTTCATGAACATGGGAACATTTGGTTCCATGGGCTTGAGCTTAGACACCCCCACATGACGTGGCCCTTTTTTATGGACGAGTTATGTAAACGTTTTGGGGACCGATCGCTCCAAGACATAGTGAAAGAATTTAGTAAGATGTCTCAAAATGGGCTAGTTGAAGATTATATCTTGAAGTTTGAAGAGTTGAAGAGTTGGATGCTAATCCACTATCCGACATTGAGCGAGGCATACTTTGTCTCGAGTTTTATTAGTGGACTTAAGCCCGCCATCCGAGCATCCGTCAAAGCAAGCCGCCCAACCGACCTTAGCATGGCCTTTGAATAGGCCAAACTCCAAGAAGTTGCTGTAACCGAGATCAAAAATGCTGCCAAACCTGTTGCCCGACCCAATTTTAGCACAAGGCCGGTCCCAAGCAGTCGGCCAGCACCCTCGGAAGCGCCCCAGGGCTTGGCTCAGTCCCAGGGGTCCGTGTTGAAGCCCGGCAGCGCCTGGTCCAGCAGCGCCTGGTCCAGCAGCAGCAGCCACGCAGGGTCCAGCGCACCTAGACGAGAGCCCGGCCAATGTTATAAGTGCCATGAAAACTACTTTTCGGGGCACGTTTGCAAGAAGGCCTTGCAAAGCATGGAAGGTGAAGAGGTTAAAGATGAAGCACAAGAAGAGGAAGTTGCGGTTGAAGAACAAATCGAAGGAGAAGATAACGGGGCTATGGAGATTTCTCTAAATGCACTTTCAGGCCAAGTCACGCACAATACCTTGAGATTGAAGGGCCAGATTTAGAAACGGGAGGTAAATATCTTGATCAACAGCGGGTCTACTAATAGTTTCCTTGATGCTAGTGTGGTTCGGGAGCTTCAGCTCGAAACCGTGCCAACCGTCGTCATGACCGTGACGGTGGCAAACGGGGAGAGCCTCGTTAGTTATCAGAAGTGCCCGAGCATGAGGTGGAAAGTCCAAGGCACAACGTTCGTTGATGACTTGAGGGTGTTGGAACTCTGGGGCAATGACATGGTCCTTGGGGTTGATTGGCTCCATCGATATAGGCCCGTAACAATTGACTTCACCAACCTCAAATTCTCTTGCTTCAAGGAGGGTAAAACAGTCTAGTTACAAGGCACATCCGAGAAAGCCGCCTTACAATCAATTTCGGGTAAAGGCCTCACCAAGCTCCTTAAGAAGGCCGGACATGTGATGGGTCACCTCTTTATGGCTACCGCCGTGGAGGTTCCCAATTCCCTTATCCATCCGGAGATAGAACGCATCCTCGACCGATACCAAGACGTTTTTGAGGAACCGAAGACCCTTCCTCCTTCTCACTCACATGATCACCGCATTCCCACCTTGCCCGAAACCAAACCCGTGAACATAGGCCCTACCGTTATCCGCATGGGCAAAAGAACAAAATTGGGAAACAAGTCAAGGAGATGTTAGAGGCCTCCATTATTCAACCGAGTCGAAGCCCGTTTGCTTCTCCGGTACTCTTTGTTCGAAAGAAGGATGGGTCATACCGTTTTTGTGTTGACTACCGGCAATTAAACAATATAACCGTCAAGGATAAATTTTCGATACCGGTCATCGATGTTTTACTCGATGAGCTTAAGGGCTCCTCCATCTACTCCAAGATTGATCTCCGCGCCGGTTATCATCAGATTCGGGTATGTAAAGAAGATCAACATAAGACAGCCTTTTGGACTCACCAAGGGCATTATGAGTTCCGTGTCATGCCTTTTGGACTCACTAACGCAAACCACCCCCCCCCCCCCCTCTCTTCTTTCCAAGCTTTGATGAATGAAGTCTTTGAGCCATATCTACGCAAATTTTTGCTCGTGTTCTTCGACGACATCTTGGTCTATAGCCCGAATCTCTCCACACATCTTAGACACTTGACCGAAGTGCTTGAGACCCTACGTAGGCACCGCCTCTATGCCAAATGGAGCAAGTGTACTTTCGGCCAAGATTGAGTCGAGTACTTGGGTCACGTAATCTCAAGGGAAGGGGTCGCAACTGACGAGGGCAAGATCGAGGCCATGAAGAAGTGGCCAAGACCGAAGAACGTCAAGAGCCTCCGTGGGTTCTTGGGGCTCACCGGGTACTATCGGAAATTCATTCGTGGGTATGGAACTTTGAGCAAGCCGTTAACCAACCTCCTCAAGGAGGGGGAATTTCATTGGAATGAAGAAGCCAAACGAGCATTCAAGGCCTTAAAGGAGGCCATGACAACTACCCCGGTCCTTGCACTTCCCGACTTCTCCAAGCCTTTTGTCCTTGAAACCAATGCTTGCGGGATTGGGATAGGTGCGGTCCTATCACAAGAAGGCCGACCCCTTGCCTACCTCAGTAAGGCCCTTAGCCCATGCCATTTGGGGCTTTCGGTCTATGAGAAGGAGCTCCTTGCAGTACTTATGGTAGTTGAAAAATGGAGACATTATTTGATGGATCATCACTTCATCATCAAGACTGACCATCCAAGCCTCCGCCACCTACTTGAGCAAAGGATCACCACGCAATTACAGCTCAAGGGGATGTCAAAAATGATGGGCCTACACTATAGCATCCTTTACAGCAAGGGAGCCAAAAACCGAGCTGCCGATGCACTCTCAAGACGGGATGAAGACGAAACTACCGCCACCTATGCCCTCATGACCACTTCGGTCCCCCTTTGGATGCAAGAGCTCTCCCAAAGCTATGAGAACGAGGCTCCTACCATCGAGCTAATAGAGCAACTTGTCCTTGACCCGACAAGCAACAAGCCTTATTCTTTTGAAGGGGGTCTCCTTCGATACAAGGGGAGACTTGATATGGGAAAGTATGGAGGAATGAGAGAAGAGGCCCTACAAGCGCTTCATGACTCTCCAACGGGGGGTCACTCCGGATCCTTTGGCACCTTAATGAGGATCAAACGCATGTTCTATTGGCCCAACCTCAAGAAGAGTGTCCGAGAATGGGTATTGAAGTGTGATACTTGCCAACGCACAAAGCACGAGAATGTGGCCTACCCGGGACTCCTACAACCCCTACCCGTGCCCAACCAGGCATGGGAAAGCATCAGTATGGACTTCATCGAGGGGTTGCCCAAGTCCGGGGGCAAAGATGTCATTATGGTGATTGTGGACAGATTTACCAAGTATGCTCACTTCATTGCCTTGACTCGCCCGTACACCGCAAGCAAGGTAGCCCAACTGTTCTTGGACCAGGTCTACCAACTTCATGGGTTGCCCAAGGATATTATTTCGGATCGAGATGCATCCTTCCAAAGCCTCTTTTGGAAGGAACTCATGCACCTAGCCGGGGTTGAGCTGAAAATGAGTAGTGCCTACCACCCACAATCTGACGGGCAAACCAAACGAGTCAATCAGTGCCTTGAGAGTTATCTTCAAGCCATGGCTCTCCACAAGCCGAAACAATGGTCTCAATGGCTTCCTTTGGCGGAATTCTGGTACAACACTCACTATCACTCATCATTGAAGGGGACACCGTTCCATGCTCTCTATGGTTATGAACCAAGGTTCCTCGCCCTTGACATTCCTTGCGTCTCTACATTCGGGGATGTGGAGGACTTTGTCAACAAAAGGCAGAACTTAATTGGCAGCTCAGCACCGCTATAAACAGCAAGCCGACCATTGAAGGACCGAGAGAGTATTCGAAGTGGGTGATTGGGTGTATCTAAAGCTACAACCATATCGGCAAACCTCCGTCGCCTTACAAAGAAACTTAAAGCTGGCCGCCTGTTACTATGGGCCATACCGAATTGAAGTCCGAATCGGAGAAGTGGCTTACAAGCTCGAACTTCCCGAAGGCTCTAAAATCCATCCAGTATTCCATGTTTCCAGGTTGAAGAAAAAGGTAGGAGAGAACGTGCACACCACTTCGAATCTTCCTCAAATAGATGAGAACGACGAAACTGAAGTCACTCCTCAAGCCATCCTCAACCAGCGGACCATAACCCGCAACAAGCAAAGAATCAAGCAAGTACAAGTCCGATGGAAAAACATGGGAGAAGATGCCATCATTTGGGAAGATTGGAGCTTCATTCGCAAACAATTTCTGAGCTTCAATCCTTGAGGACAAGGATTATTTGATGGGAAGGGGATTGTCATGAGCCCAACATCCGAAGAGTTATTTTTCGGTTTTGTTTTTTGTAACGGTTATGTAATGTGAAATTGTAAAATTAGTTAGTATAAATTAGTTTAAATTTTGAATTGGGTTAGGAGGGAGCCGGTTGGAGGGAAGAATTAGGAGGCAAAGGGTTTGTTTAAATTGTAATGATGTAATTGTATTAATTAAAATGGGCTAAGTAATAGCGTCTAGGGTCATAGGGGAGCCGGTTACCCCTTCCCTCCAAAATGTCTATTTAAGCACTTGTGATCTTGTAATTTTGGTCATCAAGAAATCAAACTACAACTCAACTTTCCCTCTCTCTTTCTCTCATCCTAACCGTCCCTCTCCCTTTCTCTCTAACTTCTAACTTCCCCTCTTCTTCTTCTAACTTTCTTCTAAAATTCTCTACTTCTACTCTCTTTCCCTCATTCTCTTCTTTCTCCAAAATCTATTCAAGTCACGGGCTTAGGTTCGTGACAAAGTGGTATCAAAGCTCATCATCAACCTTTGGATTTGTGACATAAATTTAGCATTTTTCCTTTTATTATTGGTTTTCTCATAAATGACATGGGATCCAACAATCTGATCTAGATCCACACACATAAAAAAAAAAAAAAAAAAAAAAAAAAAAAAAAACATAACTAAGGGTCTAGGAAACATGACGAGGAATGATTTTTAAGTCAGGTGAATATCCAAGCAGCCAGAGTTTGAAATTTGAAAAAACCTATATTGAATCAACTACTACTCCATTTTGCAACCCCCGTTTTGTGGCATATACTCTTTTACCCAAAACCCCATAGACGATACACCACACCCTAAAGAGACGTGCAAAATAATGACATGGAGTTGAATGTGATAGGTCTGTCCTAACTCGTGACTACTACCCCTTTTTTTGGGGTGTTGGAAGTCGGAATGCGAGCATGACCATTGTCGTATATTGGCTGCTTATCTTGTCTAATGGTGTCTATTTTTGATGGGGGTGTTTCTTGTATTTTGGGACACTTTTATTTTACTTTACTTAGTTTTTCTTTTGCACTAAATGTTTTGCATGTTAATTTGGACCTCGCCTTCGCGTATGTGCTTAGTTTATATTGTTATTTCTCTTACTAATTATCAAAAAAACCCTTAAAAATCTGAGCATAATAAAATATATCAACTGAGATTTTCTTACTTCTCACAAGAAATCAACAAACTCTTGACATTCAAGGTGCAACAACTCTCACCCCGAATAGACGAACAAGAACAAAATGAAGAAGGGAATGTGATGCACTTGATTTTTACATATTTTATTTCCCATTTCTGCTATATATTCGGTCTCTACATGTGTGTTTTTGTTGTAATCTAGGTACATTTTGGCTTAGAGTGCAACGGAGCAAACAAAGGTTAAAAAGTGGAAGATTCAAGCGTAATCGAGGCATAATTGAGGACTACTCTGAGAAACCCAACCACGTGTGCAAAATAAGGACCCATTGGGTCAAGATTCGGTCAAAAAGAGTCTTTCCTTGGGCGCATGGATCGATTGACCATGCATTTTGGCAATCGGTCAAGCTTAAAACGAGTAAAAGGCTAAAAGAAGGGTATTTATGACCCAATATTTTGCTAATATACTTATGTAAAAACTTGGGTCACGTAGATCTCTTCGAGAGCTTTGATTTGGTGTATACTTTTGCCCATAACTCATTACGGATCAAAAGTTACGCTCATTTTAAGTTAACTGTACAAGCTTCTAAAGGGGCGCCTATCGATCGGGAATGGCACGAGACCAACCCTAAAGCACGCCCCATGTATAAATATGGGGGGGGGGGGGGGGGGGGGGGGGGAAGACCTAATTTCACATCTTTTGCCACGCCTCCTCTTGCCCTTTCTTTCCTGAAGCCGCTACGAGATCCAAAGGGTTCTCAAATACCGAAGCCCAGGTAGTCGGAGTACTAGGGGAATCAAAGCAAGGATCAAAGTCAACATCAATTGGGAGAGTTTTCAAATCTTCAGTTCTATCATTATTGTTTTCTTTCTTAGATTTTATGATATTTCAAACTCCTATGGAGGAGTAGACTTATAGTTTAGAGATGAAGGGCGGGTAGCCGCCAGTATTCCAGACTTATATTATACTTTTGACGACTGGTTTAGTTATGTTATATTCGCACCCCTGTAGGGAGTTCTTCAATATTTTTGTATGTGTGCTTGTAGCCATGACTAGGTCTTCGACTTTGCAGCGATTAGTCTTGTGCTTGTAGCCTAGACCATAACATAGCAGGAATTCTCGCGTGGTCAGAGTTGAGGTTGTACCCAACCCTAAACCCAATCTTTTATATAAGTTAATACTGAATTAGGAGTAACAAAGGAATTAAGTAGTGCTAATGCGATAACCTATGCTACATCTAGGGTGCTAAGATAGGTTATGCCTTTAGACTAGTTCATTACCCTAAGCCCTAATTTAAATACTAACTCAGGCTTAGTGCTTGTAGCCTAAGCCTCCTAAACCATTGCCATAGTAGAATATAATGACGGGATACGTGTTAAATTACCCTAAATTCACTTCCTAAACGAACCTCAATTGAATTGACCGTTTTAGTTTATCGTTAGTTTTGCTCTTTTAGTTAACAAATCATTTAAACTAACTCAAAACTCAATTTCAACCACTCGTTAATAACAAAATCCAACTTACCTCCGATTCCTTGCGGATACGATTTTTATTTCCCCGGCAACGGCCCCAAAAAACCTGATGTGATTTTTTGGCACCGTTGCCGGGGAAATAAAAATCGTATCCGCAAGGAATAGGAGTTAAGTTGGATTTTGTTATTAACAAGTGGTTGAAATTGAGTTTTGAGTTAGTTTAAATGATTTGTTAACTAAATTAGCAAAACTAACGATAAACTAAAACTGTCAATTCAATTGAGGTTAGTTTAGGGAGTGAATTTAGGGTAGTTTAACACGTATCCCGTCATTATATTCTACTATGGCAATGGTTTAGGTGGCTTAGGCTACAAGTACTAAGCTTGGGTTAGTATTTAAATTAGGGCTTAGGGTAATAAACTAGTCTAAAGGCATAACCTATCTTAGCACCCTAGATGTAGCTTAGGTTATCTCATTAGCACTATTTAATTCCTTTGTTACTCCTAATTCAATATTAACTTATATAAAAGATTGGGTTCAGGGTTGGGTACAACCTCAACTCTGACCACGCGTGAATTTCTGTTATGTTATAGTCTAGGCTACAGGCACAAGACTAATCGCTGCAAAGTTGGAGATCTAGTCATGGCTACAAGTACACAAACAAAAATATCCAACAATCATGAAAAACTCCCTACAGGTGTGCGAATATAACATAACTAAACCAATCATCTAAAGTATAATATAAATCTAGGATACAAGCGGCTACCAGCCCTTCATCCCTAAACTAAAAGTCTACTCCTCCATAGGAGTTTGAAACATCATGAAATCTAAGAAAGAAAACAATAATAATAGAACTGAAGATTTGAAAACTCCCCAAATTGATGTTGACTTTGATCCTTGCTTTGATTCCCCTAGTACTTCGACCACCTGCGCTTCGGCGATTGAGAACCCTTTGGATCTCGTAGCGGCTTTGGGAAGGAGAGGATGAGAGGAGGCGTGGAAAAAGATGTGAAATTAGGTCTCCCCCTCCATATTTATACATGGGGCATGCTTCAGGGTTGGTCCCGTGCCACGGATCGATCGACGCCTCCCTTAGCAGCTTGCGCAGTTAACTTAAAACGGGCGTAACTTTTGATCCGTAATGAGTTATGGGCCAAATTATATACCAAATCAAAGCTCTCAAAGAGATATACGTGACCCAAGTGGTTACATAATTATATTAGCAAAATATTGGGTCATAAATATCCTTCTTTTAGTCTTTTACTTTTTTTAAGCTTGACCGATTGCCAAAATGCATGATCAATTGATTCACGCGCCCAAGGAAAGACTTTTTTTGACTGAATCTTGACCCTATGGGTACTTATTTTGCACACGTGGTCGGGTTTCTCGGAGTAGGCTTCAATTATGCCTCGATTACGCTTGAATCTTCCACTTTTCAGCCTTTATTTGCTCCATTGCACTCTAAGCCAAAATGTACCTGGATTACAACAAAAACACACATGCAGAGACTGATTATATGGCAGGAATGGAAAATAAAATATGTAAAAATCAAGTGCATCAACATTCCCAAGCCCACACCTTGCTTGTCCTCAAGCAAGATTCGATTTAAGCTACCCATCAACGTGCGAGAGAGTTGATACTCAACTCACCACCTTGGCTGTTCCACAATTAGGTGAAGAAGACTAGGAGGGTCGAAACCTTAATCCTCAGCTCATATGAGACAAAATTAATTCTACCAAGCCTTTTTTTCGAGATAACTAGAGTATAAGTCCAAGAAAACAAAATAGTGCAGGGTAGGGCTAGAAAGGTAAACAACTAGAAAACCAAGACACCCAAGGCAATAGACTACCTGCAAGCACTATACTCCAACGTACAAAACACCAAACCGTCTAAAATGAAACACTAGAGCTTTAAATAAATTTAGGCCATAAGAATGATACACAAATTGTCATTCCTTGGATTATTTACAAGTGGTATTCAAGCTCTTATTATTAGCGAACACGAGAAATGAAACACCAATTAAAGATCACCATTGTTATTGTTATTATTTTTAATATGTATATTTTATTTATTTATTTATTTTTTTAACAACAGTAAGGAGAAAAAGAGATTAGACCCTCTTTTAGAGAGAAGAGAAGCCTAACCCAACTGCCTTTAAAAGAGTAAGAGGAGAATGATCAGGCGGGTACTCTTAAGTTACAGGAGCAGGAAGATTATGACCTTGGTTAGCATACCAATTTGATGCCCTGTTAGCTTTTCTAAAACAATGGTGGACAACTGATAAAATTAGAACAATACAAAGAAGATTAGCATGGCCTTGTAGAAGAATGGCACACATAAATTGAGAAATCTACAAAATTTTAGTATTTATATTTATGGGCCAATAGGGCTTTTTGTGGACCAATAAGGGAGCACATGGGTAAGAGGGGATTCTTCTACAATAAACATAGAGAGAAAAGAGAGGCTACATCTACATATGGTCCCTAGAGAAAGCCAACATTGGCAGCCTTTTCTTAGGCTTGTCCCACCAAATGCCTAGATGCTAAGTTGATTGGAAATTAAAGCACTTGTTAAAGCACAAATAAGAAGTGCCAACAAATAGAAAATTTATTCGTATAATTGGTCAAATCTGACACGATACATACTTAACAGATTTGGATTACAGTTTTCAAAATGGTGCTAAATTTAGTCTGACATGCTTAAGTAATTGAGTTAAATTTGGTTTTAGGTCAGGTCAACCTGCTTTCAACGGGTCTAATATGAGTCATGTCAAATTAATTATATTTTTTGGTGTCAACTTGACGTAAATTAATGATACGTTATTGGAATTATGGTGAGGATAGTTTTGGAAAATTATCAATTTTTAGGTTAATTTAAAAGCATTTGAAAATCTAAAAGAATACCAAATCTTAGTACCTCAATCGAATTTTTCATAAAAATTATAAAAAAATAATGGCCACAATGAATTTATGTACAAAAATGATTACAAGTAAAAAATACAAATCAATTATTTGAATGTCCTCAGTGGTTATTCTTGAGAGAGGAAGCCAAAGTGAGGATAGAATGAGCAAGATTGTTGATGGCGTGATCCAAGGCGTTGATGCCTTGGCGATGAATATCAGTCGTTGATTGGTCCGTGAGGAGCCTCCTCTCATGGAGGGTGAGGATCTCCCGGTGCCTCCTCTCTTGGGCCTCTTGTGTTGCATTGATGGCCTCGACTATTACTGAAGCACTCTTTGTAATTGCTCTACTTATTTCTTCTGATGATGTTGCCGTTGCCGCTGCTGTTGTCGTTGTTGCTGCTCCTTGATCGATTATCCTTCTCCTCTTTGCTGACGAGTTTGAATTATGCTCACTTGTATCAGAATCTAAAGTTCAAAAAATTGAGGGGATCAATGTAAATTGCTTTGTACATTGACTAGAGGTGCATATGAGCTGAGACAAGCTCAAATTTGTCAGGTTCAAAGTTCATTGAACTTGGCTTTGGTTTTGGTTAGGCTTGCTTGAGCACAAATCCATTCTGTAAGCTTTGAGTCACCCAATTTATTCTCATTTACGCTCGATCTACACTTGGTTGAGCTCTTACGGTTGTGCCCTTTTTGTATAACAAGTTTCCTCGCTAATTATCGAAAAAGTGGTAATTTTGGACATGGAAAATGGCAAAATTACCTCAAAAAGGTATTATATTTGACAAAACAAAACAAAAAGGGCATAATATAAATGACATACCTTAAAAGAATACTATATTTTAAGAAAGCAATATACTTTAAAAAAAGAGTAAGGACAACATCGATTGCATTATAAACGATAAAAATGCTAATATAACAACAAAAAAATGACGTAGCAATTGAAAAGATGACACATAAGATCACATGAAACCAAAACATAAAAATGATGAAGGGTATAGAACTTTGCATATAATTGTATTGTATAAAATAGATAAATATATGATTGATTTGGAAAGAAATTAAAGTGATCCATTTCTTGTCTAGAAGAAATAAATGATGGGTACACCCTTTTTATGGTCAAATTTGACCAATAAATGATTTCTGATATTGATAGATTTTTTTTTTTTTTTTTAATTTCTATTATACTTTGTCTGTATCCATTATAAATTAGATCAGTATCTAATTCTAAATTAATTTCTGATGAAAATTATAATATTAATTAGCACTTTTTTTAAAGGTTAGAAGTCTTTTAAAAATAACGTTTCTATAGGGTAGAACCCTATATGAGTGAGGCTACGTACATCTCAAGCTCTCTAGACCTTGTCTTAGCGGGAGCATTTTTAAGACACTAGGCTGTTGGTTTCAAAACGATTTTCTTAAATATATTTTTTTAAACTTCGTTTTATTATTTTAAATTGTTTAGTTGGAGAGCAAACTGAGGGAAAAAAAATTCTCTCTTTAAAAAAAAACTTGTTTTCAAGGATTGATTGTTAATTTTACACCAACAACCACAGTGTCAAAAGGGCTCCCGCTAATTTAGGGTGATTGCTAATTTTTAAAAAGTAAAAAATTATAAACAAAAAATTATGAGTCAAATTACAATTAGTACTATCAGGTTTAGTCTATTAATATTTTAATCCACAAATTTATGAAATAATATTTTAATCCAAAAGTATGTATTTAATAAAAAATGCCAAATAACCGTGTAAAAGGGTGTAAAACTTATCTTTATTTATTGATACACTCACCATTCCCTTGGTATTACTCAATTCCCTCACATGAACAATAATATTGCGATATTGCTAATGAAAAAACTTAGATAAAAGACGTATTTTACATCCTTACTCTTTTTTATTTGACTATTTTATTAAAGACACATCACTTTTAAACTAAAATATTATTTTATTAAGTTGATGGACCAAAAAAATTAATACACCTCTGGAAAAAAAACTACTATGTAATCTACCTAAAAATATATGAGGTCCTTGTCAAATGAAATAAATTACCAATTAATTTTAAAAATTTTATAAAGAAAGTATATTTAATCAAAGAAAAAAATGCATGAGTAGGACAAAAGATATATTCCTTGGATAGGATCTGAAAACATAACATCAAGAATAATATTAAATCATCTTAATTGCAACAGCAAGCAATATTCTCAGTGCCTCAAGGGCTCCCGCCTAAGTAGGGTTGGAAGGAGGGGAATGTACGTAGCTTTCACCCTTTAGGGTGCTATTTTGAAGAAAGGCTATTTTCGAGAACCCCCAACCTAAGGGGTGCAACATGAGGACTTCCCAAGAGGTCACCCATCTTGGTACTACTCTCACCCAAGTACGCTTAACTTCGGAGTTCTAATGGGATCCAGTACTTGCGTGTTGGTACTTTCTTAGGTTTCAATTAAATCATCTTAATTGCTAGCCTAGATTTCACTACCGCCTGTTCCAGTATAAACCAATCTCGGGCCTTTGCCCATCAGTTTAAACTTTTGGAAAAGTTAGCTTCTTAACACGATATTAGAGCCTTCTTGACCAAGAGATCACGAGTTCTAACCTTAACAGCCCCCACTTTCATAATTGATGCACAAGGTGCGAGGTGGGCCTATACAATGTTCATGCTTCATGCCCAATGGCATCTATTAGCTTAAGTTTTTGGGAAAGTTGGTTCCTTAACACCGCCGTAGGATACAAGTCAAAAAGAATAGTAGAAAAATGCCATCCCACATTGGTGGGTTAGAAGAGAAAGTACAACTTTATATATTTAAAGAGCTACTCTACCTATTGCCAATTTGTTTTGGAATGGAACCCCCTTTGGTAAGTAACAATGGTATCAGAGCCATCGATCCTCAGATCAATTCTAAGGAGCTCGGTTTGGTATGAGACAGATCTCGCTCTGGAGTTGTGCTCGGTTTGGCATGGGATGAGCAATGGTTGATGGTCGTGCTTGACATGCCACACGAAACGGGCCCAAGTTTCAAAAAGGGCTACCTACGAGAGGGCTACCTAGAGTAAAGTGAAGCCATCCATGAAAGAAAACGGCTACATACTCAGAGTGAAGCTACCTAGAGTGAAGCCGTCCATGAGAAAATGGGCTATCTAAGAGAGGGCTACTTAGAGTAGAGTGAAGCAATCCACGAGAGAAAAGGGCTACCTACTTAGAGTGAAGCTACCTAGAGTGAAGCCATCGAGGACGACAGTTGCAGAGCGTGGTGTAGGAATGGCAATGGGGCGGGTAAGACCCGCTACCCAGGGGTACCCGCTCCGTTTGGGGCCGGTACGGGTATAAGTGGGGTGGGTAGTAGGTATAGGTTAGGTATTCCCGCTCCGGACCCGTCATGGGTATGGGCCGGGAACGGGTATAATTTTGTACCCACCCCATGCCGCTCCATACCCGCCCGGCCCCACCTCATACCCATCATACCCATTTCATTTTGCACATAGTTAATCTTCATATTAAAAAAATACATGTTTAAATTTAATTACCCAAATTGTTTATCACTGTTATAGAAAAAATATAATTTGTTTTTACAAATAGTATTAAATAACTAATGTAAGCGGGTATAGATAATCATTTTCTATGCACATTAGGGAGGGTACGAGGCCGGTAATGGATACTCTTTAGATACCGGCGGGTAATAGGACGGGCATGGGTATGGGTTTGTACCTGCCCCACTTCATACCCGTGGCGGGTAATGGGGCAAGTACTGGTATAGGAATTGGGCGGCAGGTACGGCTATGGAGGTGGTACCCCCTGCACCCGTCCCACCCCATTGCCATCCCTAACGTGGTGGTTTGATAAAAGCCGAAAAGAATATAGTAGAAAAATACAATCCCAAATTGGTAGGTTAGAAAAGAAAGTACCATTTTATATACCTAAGGAGCTACTCCACCTATTACCAATTGGTTTTAGGATATAACCTTCTTGGGTAAGTAATACTGTATGTGAGAACTGTTTTTTTATAGTGTTTTAACTAGTTTTTAACTGTTAAGATATTTTTAAATTAGCATTTTTTTACAGTTTTAACCTTTAGAAAATAACTTTAAAAAAGCCATTCAAGGCAGCTCTTGAAACTTAGCCTAAATATTATATCCACTAACAACTATTTGTTAATAACCAACAGCTATCTGTGCACGCCAAATATAGCCCAAATATTATGCAAAAACTTTGTTTAATTATTTTACAAAAATTTGGAGGGTTGTATATGTATATATATATATATATATTTTTTTTTTTTCCCCTCTTTTCCCACATTTATTATCTCTCGGGAAAACAGACAACTCTGGTTGGAAAAAAGGAAAACATTTATAAATGAAAATAAAAGTTAGAAGGCAGAGGTTCGCTTAGGGTTGGTTAGTATATTTTTCATTTGTAATTTTTGACTTCCAAAAATTTTAAATTTATATTTTGGATCTTATTTTCAATTTATTATTTACAAATTTTTCCTTAATTCAAACAAAAATTAAAAAAGAAAATAAAAAAGCCAAATATTCATTTCTAGAACCTGAAATTTAGTTTCTTAAAAGACTAAAAAACTACAAATATGAAACGATAATAAATATGGTCATTAACTTAATTCTTGAAGATCATTCACCTTAAATTACCCTTGGTAATATTCAAGATGCGTATAACTTGTCCAAAGTACGAGGTTTTACAAATTTATGCAGTAGTAATCACCTTATCTTAACTCGAAAGGGACCTAGCTAGGTTCAATCCCTATCACCTTTCCCTAACATAATACCTTCATAGGTTGTTGTTGTTGTTGTTGTTGTTGTTTTTTTTTTTTTTTTTTTTTTTTTTTAAAGTATGTCCTCCACAAAAATATTATGTATTGGTTTAATAATTTGTCTTTCAACTCTAAACTAAAGTTCTTGGATTTAAAAGTCATCACCCCTTCTCCAAATGTTGACTTCTATTAGACTATACATATAAACTTTTTTTTATATCACAATACAAAACCTGCCATTCCGTAAAAGCGAAATCTGAACCACTGAAGTAGTGGACAAACAAAAAGACAACATACTCTATATATAGATAATCATGATAATATGTATATATATAGGCCTATTGGACTTGATCTTGTATTTATGCAAGCATGTATTCATCTATTATAAATATACAAGTGGACATCCTCAATTCTTGGGTCGCTCATTATTTTACACGGTATCAAACCCTTGTCAACTAAGAGCTCATGAGTTTGAATCTCAATAGTTCTAATTTCAATATGAATGTAATTTAAGCACAAGGTATAAGGCGAGTCTGTGCAATATCTATGATTCAACTTTGCCCGACTTTGCCCATGATCCACTCCTACTTTAGTTAGTTTAGAGGTTTTGATCTTGTCATTTTACTTCTTTCTTTTGATGTGATTTTAGCTCTTATTTCTATTAGAAACCATCTCCAATGTATTCTTGAGGATCTTATCCTCTTAATTATTAAAAATAAAAAAGTCCATGCTTCAAGCCTATAATAACTACTTCACAAGAGGACATCTTAGACTACAAAGTCATTCTTAAGCATTTATTCGGCTTAAACTCTTTTGACAATAATAAGAAAAGAAAAGAAAAGGAACTCAATTTAAAAAGAAAAGAAACACGTTAAGAGTATATAACCTTAGTGTACTCTAATACGTATCATACTCCTTACTAATATAAAAGGAAAATAGAAAACAATAATAACAACCAATTAAGTGCGTAAAAAGCTCCCACCAAGAGGAATAGGATGAGGGTGAAATATAAGCAACCCTTACCCTTATCGGATGCAAGAAAAAAAAAGAAAGGGAACTCAATTTACCTGCTCTAGTCGAAGTACAACCCTGATGACCACCACCACCACCACCACCAACTCCGACCCCAACCACCTCAGGTGGTGGCAATGGCGGCAGTGTAACCACCTGATGCATCAATACCGGCACCGACCCACCGCCGCCGCCGCCTCCTCCACCACCGCCTCTCTCCACAACCTCAACCAACGCCTGGTATATCTGAAACACCATATTAGTAGGCAAACTCCTCTCTTTCCTCTCCCCCTTCTCCATATCCCAATAATACTTCATCCTACTCTCACTCTCATTCTCTACATTCTTGTTAAATTCTCTCACTTTCTTGAAGTCACGCATGAGATTATCCCACTTATCATTACACTGATTCTGACTACGGAAACACCCTCTGTTCCAGCAGTAGTCTTCGACCCACTTCCATCTGAGCTCTGTGGTGGGTTTTGGTGAAGTGTGGGGATCCACAGGGGTGTTACTGTGGAGCCGCATGCGCATTGATCTGCGTCTTTCGTCGTCCATTTTCTTGGCTTCGATGAGAATTAGGGTTTCTTGGAGGGTCCAGTTGCCCTTTCTGTAGTCTCGTAGGAGTGCAGTGGTTATGGGTCTAGGGTTGTGGTGGGGGTCTGCCATTGGTGGTTTGCATGTGGAAGGGAGAGAGAGAGAGAGAGAGAGTTGGGGTTGGGAGAGTTTGCTATGGAGAGTGGAGGGGAAGATGTTATGGGTCCCCTTTTGTTTCTTTTTCTAAATTTAATCCGGGGAAATTGTTTTTAATCGTAAATGATGCAGCGTATAAGCGGAAATTTTATGAAGCGCGAAGTATTTAATAATCTTCCTTTTAATTTTATTAAGAACTAATAAAAAAATTAGCCCAATTTCTCACAAATTAAGAAAAGAGAAACTAACTCTAAATCTTTAAAATAAAATTTGAATTGAATGCCTTAAAACCCTATACTCCTGTTGACCGAACTATTGTAGGGAAACTCAGCCTAATAAAGCTTTTGTTCCCAACCCCTGACGTTGTCAGCAACCAAACAACGAATTAAGTTCTCCAACGAATAGTTTGTCACCTCGATTTGGTCATCAGTCTGGGAGTGGTAAACTGTGCTGAAGGCAAGAGAGGTGTACGCCATCTTCCACAACGCCTTTCAGAATAAGTTCACGAACCGGACATCCCTATCGGAAACAATGCTTCCCGGCAAACCGTGGAGCTTGTAGACTTCTTGGAAATACAATTCCGCCATGTGAACAATGTCAGCAGCTTTCTTACAACAGATGAAGTGAGCCATCTTGGAGAACCAATCCATAAGAACGAAAATTGAGTCAATGCCGCCTATAGTTCTCGGTAATCCCAGCACAAAATCCATACTCACATTTGTTCATGGCTAACTAGGAGTCGGTAGCTGTAAGTAGAGGCATGCATTGGCCACTCTGCCTTTCGATACTTGACACACACAGCAACGCTTGGCAAACCTCTCTACCTTCTTGCTCACAGTTGGCCAGAAATAGCTGGCGGTAATGAGTTGCAGTGTCTTGGCTCGTCCCACATGCCCCGCATTGTGCTTCTCCTAATGATCTTAGGCTGCAAACTCGAATCTCGAACACAAAGCTGATTCCCCTTGAAAAAGAACCCGGCATGGATGGAGTAACCGTTCCCGCCATATCTTGCCAAAAGTGGGATCGTCCTGATACTGATCCAACAACTGATCAAACCCGGTTACCGTGACCCTGCTTTGCGACAAGATAAAGATCCGCCTACTCAGTGTATCTGCCACTTTGTTCAAGACGCCGGATTTATGCTTAATCACGAAGTCTAACTTTGTGAATACCGTCAAGTTTGGCAATTGATCAAGCAAATCATCCAATCACGAAATGGCAAATCGATAGCATACCATGATCTTGTTGATACCTTGACTGTCAACACACATCCACCAACTTTCATTCTTCTTTGGCGTCAACAGTGCCGGTACTGCGCAAGGACTTAAGCTCTCCCTAATAAACCCCTTGGTGAGAAAATCCTCTACCTAATGTCTCAGCTTCGCATGCTCTGATGGACTCATATGGTAGTGAGGCCTATTCGGCAAGGTAACACCCGACATCAGATTAATGCAATGCTGTATGTCTCGTAATGGCAGCAGTGTATTCAGTAACTCCTCCGGAAAGACATCAGCGTACTCCCTCAACAAGGCGGTAATCTCACTAGGTATCTCCCTTGGACTCACCTTGCTCTCCTTCCTAGTTAACACAAAAACGATCTTGGTGTCGCCAACCTCCTTAGCGAGCATGGCTCATCCTTGTATGTTCGGGTGATGAGCTGCTAAAGCTTGAGGCCCCTCATCCTTCTTGAGCAACAAGATAATCTTTGTTCCCTCGAAGATCAAGCTATAAGTGTTCTTCCTCCTGTCATGTATGGCGCTTCTATCATATTGCCATGACCTCTCCAACAGCAAATGGCAAGCATCCATGGTCACCATCTCACACCACATGTCATCCTTATACTTCAACCCAATTGAAAATTTAACCAAGCAACCGGTTACCTGATTTCCCTTCTTCAGCCATGATAACTTGTAGGAATTTGGATGAGCCTCCGTCTTTAACCCCAGCTTGGCTACTGCCTCTTCGGATATGACATTCTCACAACTTCTCGAGTCTATCACCATGCGACATACTCTACCGCCAGTGGTGTAGGTGGTTTGGAAGATGATATTCTTCAACCATTCGTCTCCCTGTTCTTCTCTTGGCGCAAAGCAAGCGTGACTAACCATGTGTTGGCGTCCTTCATCACACACCACGGCGTCTTCTTCCAGTGGCGCCAACTCAGCTTGGGCTTCCTCCTCAATAACCTTGCCATCTTCTTCGTGGAACCCCTCGATGAAAAGGCCCTTGCCGGGTCTGTCACACTTATGGCGCTCAACAGCACAGTGCCCCACTTCTCCACATTAGAAGCAACGGGTTCTTGAAATACCCGCCAAGTCTTGAGTAACTAGCTTACCGGTATTAGCGATTACTAACCTATTATGTGTACCATGAGTTGGCAGAGCTCTCACTTGGTCTCTTCTGCGAATCTGTGCTCCTCAGACTCTGCCAACTTGGTGATTCCTTTGCTGCCGCTCAACATTCATGGCTCTCCGGCTTGCCTCCGAGATGGAAAAGATGTCGAACATGTTCAACACCTCCTGTATGGACTCCCTCAACCCGCCAATGTAACGATCCGCCAATTGCTCTCTAGTCTTCGCCAAGTCATTCTTGGCAACTAATGAGTGGAACTCTGTCATGTAGTCCTCCACAGATCTAGATCCCTAACGCAACCCTTACAGACGTTGGTACATCATCATGGCGTGATTGTGAGGCAGGAAGGCGCCTCGCATATGATTCTTTATCTTCTCCCATGATTCTATATTCGCCTTTCCCTGACAAAGCTGCATATGTTTTAGCTATTGCCACCAGGCAGTGACCTTACCCTGTAATCAGGTAGCAAACAAAGGCTCCTGCTTTCTCTCCGGTGCCTCCTTAAATTCGAGAACCTCTTCTACTGTGACAAGCCAATCCTGGACATCCTTCGAGCTTCCTCCTTCGTTAAACTCCGGGATTTCAATCCGGAGTCCGAATTCTCACCTCCAATCTTCAAAGTCGGCTGTCTTGCCGGTATTGGGCCGATGCCTCCTCAATCTTGGATCTGGTAAATCAGCATCCGGAAATGGATTCTGGAAACTCTTATCCGCCTCCTCCTCATCACCGGATGTCAGTGAGTGTTGGGGCTAGGTTCCCGGTGCCTGCTCGGAATTTCTCCTCAATCTATCCAACCTCCTCTTGTTCCGCCGTTGAAAGTCTCGCTCATACATGTCTCCGACGGCAACGTATCTCTGTCACCCACGGGCTATCTCAGAAATCGTTCTGAGCTCTGATACCAATTGAAGAGCACATAAGTGGAGATTTTAGGGAACGGAAAGGATTCAACAGCCTTTCCCTTTAAAATTATTAAGAACTAATAAAACATGAAAAAAATTAGCTCAATTTCTCACAACCCGAAAAAAGAGAAACTAACTCTAAATCTTTAAAATAAAATATGAATTGAATGACACAAAATCCTAGATTCCTCTTGTTTAAATAGAGGTGCTAATTGACTCAAAATAAAACACTAAGAGATATATATAAACACTAAAAGATAAATATAAAATCTAAAAATTTGAACTATTCCTAATAGATTTAAAACTCTATCTCTTGCTACGGCTGCCGCGTCCAAGTCATGCCGCCTATATCATGCCGCCAACTTATACATGCCAAGATGTTGCCTACTGCATGAGTAAATCTCGGGTTTGTTTGGTTACCAGAAAATAAACGTTTGAAAACATTAGTTATTCGCTTTTCAAAAAGATTTAGCGAGTGTTTTATGTTTTCTTTTCTATATTATGTATGTGTTTGTTGGGTCTTGTTTTGTGAGATGTCAGTTTTTATATTGTGAGTTCTCTCGCATCTTATAGAAAAAAATTGAAATTGGGCCTTTACTCTTTTGTTTGATTATGTTAGAATATAAAATCAATGTTGGGTTTTGACTCATTAGTTTAGACTTTTGAGAGTTAGTTTCTTGACATGGTATCAAAGCATATGTCTCTTGACATGGTATCAAAGCATATGTCCACTAAAAATTTACAAGTTCAAAGCATATGTCTATTAACACAATCTAAGCACGATGTATGAGGTGGATCTATACAATATCAATGCTTCAAGCCCTTCTATGAGGGCATGTTGGAGTATAAAGTCAATCATGAGCTCTTACCCATTAGCTTAAGCTTTGGGATAGATGTTTCTTTACAAATTACTAGAAAAATAACAAAACATAGGAAGTGCAAATTCCTTAACAATTCTCAATTCTATTAAAAAGCAGCAATGAATAACTTACCTAGCTTGCTAGGTAAGTTCAAATTTCTTTATTTTTACTTGACCCACTTTTTTTTTAATAGATACGGAGCAGAAATGCTAACAATGCAAAAGTAGGGTGCACCTACAATAAGTAGGGCCCTGGAATATTTAAAAAAAACAGAAACCGGAAAGAAAATACAAAGAAATAGGAGTAGTCCATCAAACACCCAAAAATAACCTTATGACTTAACCCATCCTAAGCAGCCATGAATAAGGGATCCAAAAGAGACCTTCATAGACATGCCTTTGACATCACCATATTAGCACCCTGAACCGTGCTATGGAACAGTCAAAGGTCTGTAAGTTTTGATACAATCCATATTCCTTGTTACCTCATTGGGTGAATAGGGGAAATTGGCAAGCGATGCCTTAATCAAAAATCCTAGCATCATTCTCACACTCATCCTAACAACTAAACATTTGATGTATTTCCTAAGAAATTGACACAGCAACTGAATTCTCAATAAATTCAACTTCTTATAGGAATTGAATTCCTATGTTAACCAGACAAGATGTTTGTGTTTGGAATTTTTAATTCAGTGGTTATACTGAAATAATTTTTAGTTCATTTATTGGTGAATCTTTGACCATAATTTATAAAAATGTAACGTCATTTAATAAGAAAGGATAATGTCACATGTCACAAAGATGATGTCATGCTCCAGATTTTAAAATTACAAATTTTTTCACCCTAACTAGTGTGTCAAAAAATTTAAAAATAAAATTTAAGGACTAATAAATTGATTCACCAAATATTAAGATACTAAAGTGTAATTAATTTGCTGAATTTTTTAGTACATTCCTATAGATATTAGATACCAAGATAATGTACCTAATTTGTGACTTATATATGGTGAAAACTAGTTGATTATCTAATATCGTTTTTTATAGTTTACTCATTGGGCTTAAGTTAATTGTGGTCATGACTGTGACATGCATCATCTTTTTTACTTTCTTCCAGGCGATATCTCTATTTTTTTTTGATAATTCAGAACATAGAGAGAATCTCTACAATAAAGACAAAGCAAAAGAAAGAGATGCAATGATATCTCGAGAAGAAAAAAACCAAAAGCTGGAAACGCAACATGGGCAAAGCAAAGCATTGCGCTCTCGACTTTGCCCATGGTCCACAACTAAGATCCCTACTAAGAAAGAAATTTAAGAAGCGTAGGGAAAGGCGATCTGGAACAGGGACCAATCTGTGAAGATGGTAGTCTAAGTTGCCTTTGGAGTGGCCAATCTTTATCTTGGTATGCGCCTGGAAGGCAGGTTATTTGTATGAAAAAGAAACATCGCATGAAGAAGTTTTCCGATACTCCATCTCCTGTCTGATCCTTATAGGAGACGCAATTTAGATTGATGTGGTTTGCTTTGAGGTGTCCCAAGAGCTGGAAAGGTAAGATCTATTTGACTTTTCGTGTTTTAGGAGTTGGTGCGGGTGTAGGTGTCTAGGTTTTTTGGAGTATGTTGTTGTACATCAAGAGTTGGTGTGGTGATAGGCATCTAAATATTTTTGGGGTTCGTTATTATGTTTTTTCCTGCTCTTGTGGGCTTTGTAGGGCTCTGCTTCAGTGAATGCTCCGATTTTGTACTGAGACTTATCTCTGTAATTTTGGAAAAAAAAAGAATTTTTTTTGAATAATGAAAAAAAAAAATTTGGCACATGATTAAATACTTAAATTTAATATCAACAATAGGGTTCCGTTTGTTTCAAGGGAAATACTCTTCCCAGGAAAACGTTTTCCTTTGGAAAGTATTTTACGTGGAAAATGCAATTCCCATTAAGGTTTTCTATTATTTGTTTTGACAGAAAATGTGTTTTCAGAAATTGATACTCTTTGTTTGTTATAAAGGAATAATCTTCTACCCAGAGGTTGTGAAATTATTATTAAGATACCTTGAGGTTTGAGCATTTGTTACCTATCTTGAAATTTGAATATATACAATGACGTACCTTGAAGTTGAATATTTTATTACTCAGATACCATATATCAAAATTTTATGAATTTTTATGAGAATCTGACCAAATATAAAGGTACTAATTTAACATATAATTACGATTATATTTACAAGCTATGTCAATATTTTTAGCAAATTATGATGAAAAGTTCATTGTATATTGATGTAAACTATTTAAATATGACCGAAATCATATGCCGTGTTGGCATTTTGTAGCAAAAAATCATTAAATTCTAATGAGAATAATTATATATTATCGGGATCATACTCTATTTTAGCTTTTTCTATTGAAAATGTTTCGAATTTTAACAAAGACACATGATTGATAAAATTTTAAACCTCCTGGGTACCTAAGTGATAAAATGTTTAAATTTTAAGGTACCTCATTGTATGCAATGAAATGTTATGGTACTTAGATGATAAATAGTCAAATCTTAAGGTACTTAAGTGATGGTTTTTCTGAAAACCATATATCAAAAAAAAATATTTTCTAAAAAAATATAATCCATAAATAGTTTTTTGGTGCTTATTTTGATGTAAGTATTATTTTCTAATTATAATATTCACCACAGTATGAATTAGTAAATATGTTTCAAATATAAAATATTATTCAAGAACAAAAATCAAATGGAACCATAAAATTTACTATGATACTGACTAATCTTTATTCGTCTAGTTCTTATCCCACATTATTACATCTAATGATTTAGGATCCTGCCAAATTCATTTTTGTCGGATCCATATTTGGACCGATATATAGCTTCAAAATTTTTTGGATCATTCGAAATATTGACTTCCCCTCTTTTATAAGGGAAATCATTTTTCCCTATTTGAAGGAAATAGTTTTCCTTTGGAAAAACCTTTTCTGTCATAAAACATGTGCCAAACAACAAAAAAATAGGAAAAATCACTTTCTAGAATGTGATTTTCAGCCTAAACAAATGGAGCCTAGGTTTTTAGCATTTTCCTTTTAAAGAGAATGTTACATGTAATAAATGTTAGTTACCTATTTTCATAAGTCTATTGACATTATTTTCGTATTTTTGGTTAGCATGTTTTCTATCTTTTCGTTGACCAAAAAAAAGTTCTGTGATCTTTTGATAAAATTAGTCCCTCATTTTTGAGTTGTTACATAGTTTTTGTTATTGGATGATGATCAATTTTGATCAAAAATAAAACGTAAATGACTATTTAAAAAAAATGAGAATCTATTTGAATAAACTTATAAACTCATACACAACTAGACTTTCTCTCTCTAAAATTCAAACATCTCTCTAGAATCCCAACTGGTTTTGTGCACGTTCCTTTCTTCTCTTGTGCTTTGCTAGTGACGGACTGACGGCCGCCATTCGAGGATGGTGTCAACAAGATTAACATGGACGATGGAATCGAAGCCCTACCTGCGGTGGCGAGGAGTGTCGATGGTAATCAACATGGATTTGGTGTTGGCCGGACTAAAAGGAGAAAGGAGAATGGAAAGTCTTTTCTTTGTGGAAGTCATCGTTGTCCACGTCTGGTCTCCATCGCAGGTTGTTTCTAAAGTGAGTCGAAGTGGGCCTTTGAAAGGTTCCTCCGTGAGGCCTCTTCTCTCTCTATCACCTCCTCTTCCAAATCTAATGTCGTTTTCGTGTTTAGTCACAAAGATGAACTGCAAACAAAGTCATCTTTAGGATCGAGATTCTGGTGGATTCAAAGGTGTATCGGGTCTTTGATGTGTCTCGTATTTTATATGTTGTATAGCACATTCCTACAATAATTTTGGCTATTACATGTGTGGTATGGCGTAATTTACGTGTATTTGGGCTTTGAACGTGTTGGAGTGAGTACAACTTGGAAAGCAGTAAAAGCGAGCAACAATGGACAAATTTGAAGACCACGTTGAGAAACTCGACCATGCGTGAGAAAAAAGACCAACTGGGTCAAAATTCGGCCAAGAAAAGTCTCCTCTTATGTGCATAGATCGATTGACCACGTATTTTGGCAATCGGTCAAGCTTAAAACGAGCAAAATGTTAAAAGAAGAGTATTTACGACCCAAAATTCCACTGACAATACCACTGGTATCATTTAGATTTCTTTGAGAGCTTCGATTTGATATATAATTGACCCGTAACTCCTTATGGATCAAAAGTTTTGCACGTTTTAAATAAATTGTGTGTGTAACCGAAGTAGCGGCCCGATCGATTGGCAAGAGGGGCCAATCAACCAACCCTCAACATAACCTACATGATCCGTGCTACATGTGGCCGATCGATCGGCGACTCTTGCCAATCAATTGGCTTCGGGCCATGGCGTGTCCTAGGGTGATCTAATTTTTTGTACTTTTGGCCTATTTTCTCTTCTCCTCCTTCCCGGAGCTGCCAAGAGAGATCGAGATTTTCTTGAAAATCGAAGCGCAAGTGGTTGGAGTACTGTAGATTAAAGCAAAGAGTCACTCAACATCAATTAGAGAGTCTTCAATCTATAAGTTTTTCATCACTTTTATCTTTTGATTTTTTGACGTATAAAACTCCAATGGAGGAATAGATTCATAGTTTAGGGGTGAAGGATGGATAGCCGTCTAGATCTTCGCTATGGTATTTCCCGCACCCCTATGGGGAATTCTATATTTTAGATTGGTTTTCCTTTTATGTGCTTGTAGCCATGACAAATGTACCAATTTATTAGCGGTTCGTCTTGTGCTTGTAGCCTGGATCATAGTATAACAGGTTTTTACTACTGGTCAGGGTTGAGGTTGATCCAATCCTAAGGACAATTTCTTATATAAGTTAACATTAAGTAGTGCTATTTAGATAATCCATGTTACATATAAGATGAGTTATGCTCTTCGACTAGTTCATTACCCTAAGCATTTATTTAAGTGCTAATGCAAGCTTACAGCTTGTAGCCTCAGCCCTTAAAGTCATTATCACAGTAAAGTATAATGATGTGATTCGAGTTAAGCTATTCTGAATTCATTCCTGAAACTGCTCTTGATTGATTCAAAACATTAATTTACTGTTTCACTCTTTAATTACATTAATTGCTCAACTATCCAACAAAAACCTAAAATTAACCCACTCATAATAACTGAATCCAACTTGACATCGATTCCCTAAAGATACAACACTTGTATACTCGCCACAGCTACGACTTGCTCATGCACTTGCGATTAAATGATTTTAAACATTCTTTAAAATTACATCAAGTTTTTGATGCCTTTGCCAAGGGAATCGGTGGCCAAAGTCAAATTCAGTGATTAACGAGTCTTTGTTTTCTTTTTCCTTTTGTTTACATTTTTTTTTTTTTTTTTTTATTTTTCTTCATGGCTAAACAAGTTAACCCACAGTTGGTGCTTGTTGCACCGCGTACGATTGGTGATCACTTTGTCCCTAAATATACAATGCACGAGCCAGAGTTGCATTATCCACAGTGGTTAATGCAAACTTCGAAATTAAGCCTGAGATCATCAACATGCTTCGCACAATTTATGAGAAGCTGATTGTGAGTCTATATGAGCACCTTGATGCCTGTCCCAAAATTTGCAAAGCATGTTATTAATGGAGTGTTTTGCATGAGGGGTGAAATCACATATTTGGGAGGACCTCCAACAAAGATTCTGGGTCAAATTATATCCTAAGGTCAGAACTATGATTGTTAGACGTGTTGTATCAATAGCTTTGAGCAAAAACAGCAAGGGCAATTTCATGCGAGTTGGGATAGGTTCAAGAAGCTTCTTAGGAGTTGTCCCCACCAAGGGTCTCCCAAGTGGGCTCTAATGCAAAATTTTTATGATGGTTTCACTGCATCCAACAAGCAAATAGTGAATACTTCATGCGAGAAGCATTCAACCAACAAGATGAGAATGAAGCTTGGACTATTTTCGAGCGTCTTAGTGAAAACTCTCTTGACCAAGCTGCCTTTGCTAGGCTAGTTAGGGGAGGTACTCGTGGTGTCTATGAAGTAGCACCCAACAATGACATGGCACTTGGGCTAGAAGTGCTTAATAGGAAAATTGATCAGATCATTGCATCTTCGGCCAATCTTACTAACGTGCACGCAATCAACGCCGCTAAGTCATCGAATAGTGCTAATGGCCTCTGTTCTAGCTCTGACCATTCTGTATTCGACTGTCTTTATGCCTCACAATTTCTTGAATTTGTACAGGAAGACATTTGTGCTGTGCAGGGCTTGTTAAAGAACAGTTACCCTTATTCGAACACCTACAATCCAGGATGGCGCAAGCACCTGAACTTCTCATGGAAATAGAATGTACATTAGAACCCACACACAAGACAACGGAATCCTAGCTTCGTAGGTACCGCACACCCTCTCATCTTTCCAGGAGGGCAAAGGTATAATTCTCAATTAAACCCCCTTGTTTACACGCTAACCCCCTCCCCCACCTCTTTGATATTCTTCACAGTTCAAGGAATGTATGCTCTGATTTATGGAGGACAGTACACAATTCGTTCAGTTTCATTCTCAATTTGTTGCTAAATTAGAGAACCAAATGGGATAGTTGGCTCAAGCACTGAATAGGAGAGAGAAAAGGAGGTTACCCTCCGAATAACTCAGAAACCCAACAGGGTCGACTAGTTCTACCCTAACTTGCTCACTCACGAGCAAGTCAAGATTGTGTCAGTGTTAAGGGAGGGAAAAGTTAGGGATGTGAAGATCAAGGTTCAGAAAGAGAGCATGGATCCCTCTCCCAACTTACCAAAAAAAAAAAAAAAGAGAGAGAAATCCAAAATCCCTCCCCCATCATTGATGGAGAGGGATCACGAGAAAGGTCATACAAACCTGTCGTACCTCTCTCTTCGGCTTTAGCTAAACCAAAGGATGTGACCTAAAGAGGGTAGAGCACATAGACTTGTTTAAGGACATGAAAATCAACTTGTGGTTAATTGATGCCATTAAACACATTCCTATGTATAACAAGTTCCTTAAGGACTTCTAGTGAGAAAGAAGCACGCACAAGCATACATTTCGAAGAAGGACCGATTCACTAAAAAAGTGAGTAGTATTTTGGTGACGAGCATCCCACCCAAGTTTAGAAATCCCGGTGTTACGACCCCATGTGTTATTGGGGAGAGTTATACCAGTCGAGCCCTTTTAGATCTAGGGGCGAGTGTAAACCTAATCATGTACTCAGTTTTTCAAGAATTGGTTAGTGTTACACTTTAGTTGACTGATAGGTCAAAGCACATACCTCACGGGGTGTTGGAAGATGTACTTGTCAAAGTTGAAAAGTTTGTCTTCCTAGTTGATTTCATTGTTTTAGATATGGACCCCTCCCCTAGGCGAAAGAACAATACTCCTATCATTCTTGGTCGACCATTCCTAGCAACATCTGACGCCGTAATTCATTGTAGAACGGGAGTGTTAGAGGTTTTTTTTGGAAACCTCAAAGGAAAATTGAATGTCTTCAATATTGCTCGACATCCTGAGACTGAAGATGAGTTAGAGTGTTACAGGGTTGATGATATTGAGCCTTTGGTAAAGTTGGGTGCACCCGATTCTATCAAAGTGTTGTAGTAATGTCCCAATCTGTGTTGATAACTGTACATTAATTGATAAGTAATCACGTAAGCATAATAGGATAGAGGTTCGAGACTCCAGTGCTAGCCATGTTTTTCTCCTTAATAGCCACATGTATAGAAATGCTGTTGGGTTTGGGCATCATCCTTATATGCTCACCTGATTCATTTCAAGGATGTTGTCTCAGATTTTGGTCGACTTTGAGTTCTATATCGCATCGGGTTGGAGACATTAAACTTAGCGCTCCTGAGAGGCAACCCAGCCTACTTTCGTTTTGTGATTTAACTTAATTTTCTGATTGATCTCTCTTTCTTTTTCAGGACTCTTTGTTACTCCTATCGTTGATTACTTTGTTTCTCAGATGTAGTAAGTGCTTGTGTTCTTAAATTTTTCCTAACGCTTTTAATAAATTGACTTGGTCAATTTGTCTTGATTTGTCTTATTGTATAGCTCTGTCTCTTCGCATGCCAGTTTAGAATGTCCTTCGCCACGCCAAGCTTAGTCGATTGTATTGAATCAGTGTACCCGACTATTCAAGTTGTCTTTTTTCCTTCCCTTGCCTTCATTAATTTCTATATTTGTTGCATTAATGACAATGCAAGGTTTAGGTTTGGGAATGGCATGAGTAGTTTGAACTTTTGCTTGTCATTTTGGCATTATTTAATTAAATTAGTTGAACTTTTGCATGATTAGCAGTGAACTAATGTGAATTAAATTGAGTTCAAATTTGAAAAGTTTCAAGAAATTTTAAACTTTATGCCATATGGTTATTTCCAAAATCTACTATTGTATTCACTATTTTTCCTTAAAACTGGTTTGAGTGTTTATATCGTTCGCTCTCTATTTTGTACAAACCCCACATATTAAGCTGTATTATTATGAATAATTTTAGGATTTGGAACCTGAGCACCTTACTCTTAAAAGTGAGAAATCACCAATCTATTTCTTTCTATTGGATTCATTCTTAAAACCCAAAAAAAAAAAAAAAAAAAGAAGAAGAAGAAAAGGAAAAAAAATAAAGAGGTGGTACCAATGCCTGTTGTAACCCGGTAAGCACCCATGACTTGTTGGTTCTTGTAGCCCTTGTGTCTCAAGAAAATAAACCCGTAGGAATGTTTTAACACCTGGTACCCTGAGCCAATTGGATTGGGAGCTGCTGGTCAAAAGCTCACTACACGGACCACAAGGAAAGTTTAAGAAGAATCAACTTCTCTAAGTCATCTTAATAAGCACTACTGTCGAATTTGAGTAAGATATTCTTCTAACGTATGTGCTAGTTACAGCTTATGTTGTTAATTCCTTTGACTCAAGCCATTAGGTCCGAGGAGTGCTCTTTACTTGGTGCCTTGAGCTAACTGGATCAGGAGTCATAAACTAAAAACTCGCTACATGGGTATTAGGGAGACACGCCTAACTACAAGTTACTTCAAAAGAAAAAAAAGGGAGAAAGAGAAGACAAGACTTGAGATTCTTTTTTTTTTTGTTTAGGAGTAATTTATTAGAAGACTCGCTACATGGGTTGTGTTCAGTCGTAAAGATGAACCGCAAACAAAGTCGACTTTGGATCTGCCAGTATTTTGGTGGATTCAATGGTGTACCGGGTCTTTCTTAAGAGTCGGATGAATTTGGCTTCATGTTTTTCTCCAATTGGTGTTGCGCCGCTATAAATTTGAGTTTTTAAGGTTCATTTCACTTTTGTACATATGGTTGTCTTATTTTTTGTGAGTTATTGGGTTTCGGGGTTGGGGGATGCCTTCCTTGTTGGTTGAGTGCTTGAGGTTCTTATGTGCTTCGAGGAAGGTGGGAGGTTGATGATTCGGGAACATGGGTGGTTTGTTTCTTCTAGGTTTCTGTGGTTATGAAATGGTGGTGGTCTTAAGTGTTGGTTGAGGGGTATGGATGGTTGATGTCGTTTGGTGGTCCATGGAGGCGCGGAAGTGGTATTCTCTCTTGGCATGAATAATACACGTGTCGGCGTCTTATGATGGCCTAGAACAGTGCAAGGGTTGTGGTCTTTTGGTGGAGATAAAGAGTAGTACCCTTGTTTGTTTATGGTACTCAAGGGTGGTGTTGTGCTTGTGTTTCAAGTGTAGCGGGCATTGGAGAGGCATTGCCATGGGTTGTTCTTTCGTTCGATTATTAGGTGTCGCTATGAAATAGGAGTCGATCTGGCCTGGTGCAATAACAATCTGGTGTGGTGGACTGCGTTGTTATCAATAAGGTGTTATTCGCTTATGATGTTGTTCGGTGATGAGCTTGTGGTCATGAATATTAAGAGTACATAAAAAGTATCATTTTGGAGTTCGTTGTTATCTGGTCTAGTAACATGGTGATGTAGTGGAGGTATTCGGTTAGCTGTTTTATGCATGTCCATGGTTTCTAACAGGTTCCAAGGGTGTGCTACGATGGAAGTGAGCGTGCCTTGGCCCAGTGGAAAATCGAAAAGATGATAGACAACATCAGGATCACATTAGGAGACTTATCAGGGGTGCTTTGCTTTGGTTCGGAATCCATTTTATGGGGATATTCTTTTTTATCTTGTATTTTTCTTATTTCTATGTTGCTTGCGCTTCACGCATGCGTTTTAGCCTAGGCCCGCTCATGCTGTTGTGCCTATTTTGTATTGTGCTTTTTCTCGCTAATTATCAAAAGAATAAGAGACTAGCAAAGTAAATAACCTTCACTAAATTGTGTTTCTAATTATATATTGTACAAATTTATTAACTTACAAATAGATATTCTTTATATTGATAAAGTGATTATAAATTTCCTTAGTGTGGCAACTACTGGGAAGAAAAATATGGGTCCTCCGTTGATTTTTTTTTTTTTTTTTTTGGAAAAAAGAATAAGACTACAGGTAAGGGTGTAAACGAATCGAACGTTCGATGAACTACTCATATTCGAAATCGATTAGGGCTCATTCGTGTTCATTATGAGGGCTCGATAGCTTATCGAGCCGAGTTTGAGCAGGCTTGATAAGCTTAACGAGCCGTGTTCGAACAGTATTGCTCACGAACAGTTTGATAAGGGCTCGATAAGAGCTCGTTAAGGGGCTCGATATCAGTTCGTTAAAGGCTCGATATCAGCCGGATAATAGTTGGTATTGGTTCAAAAATGGTTCGATAATGGCTCGATAATAACTTAAAAAGCTCGGCTTGTTAATGAGCTCGACTTGATTGCGAGCTTGGCTCTGTTTTAAACTCGATTGGGCTCGATAATGAGCTCGACTCGGCTCGATAAGCCTAACGAGCCGAGCGTCGAGCACACTACATTCTTATCGAACCGAGTTCGAACAAGGGTTAGAAATGCTTGATAAGAGCTCTGCTCGAACTCGAGCTCGATAAGCCTTATCGAACTCGAGTTCGAATAAGGGGATGCTCGGCTCGGCTCGGCTCGGCTCGTTTACACCCCAGTATTGAATGATGAAAATATTTAAATACTATCTTTTATGGTTTAATTATTTTTTTAATAATGAATGTTCAAATTATATACATATATACTATATTTTATTTTTTTCTAAATATCATGTGTGTATTTAGTTCATACATCGGATATATGTAAACGTACTTAAATTGCTAAAATTAAGGAAAAGAGCACCCATTTATGCATATATAATAAAATATTATTAGATTATAAAAATATAATCAATTTAATATTAATTTTTTATAACATATTGATTATGTAACACACCAATGCTACATAAATTAGGTCTATTATATGATTATGTTTTTAACAAAGAAATAATTTTACTTACTTTATTTGTAGTGAATATACAAATCGAGTGGAGATTAAAAGGGTTTAAAATTACCCTTTTAACCAACCATTAATGGCCATAATTTATTGAAAAAAATACCCTCAAAATTTATGTAATTAACACAAAATGTTTTATATATAATTTTTGGTAAATTATACTTTAGTATTATAAAGTCTGGTGAAATTATTTTAGGTAATACTGTCATACATTAGAATGATTTTCTTTTCGATAATTAGCTGTTAAGAAATGCAACAACTAAACACGATAAAAGATTTAATGAGAAAACAAAATAAAACACACAGATTTACGTGGTTTAGTCAAAATGCCTACATCCATGGAGTTGCAGGAAGATTTTATTACTTTGAAATTGTTACATAGAGTTTTCTTCCAATTCTCTCAAACTTTGGAACCCGATTTATATAGGTGTACGTAAGAAACCCTAATCTGTGCAACGGAGATCACAAAAAAAAAAGCCCCGGGCCTCGACCTAGGCCCAAATCAAGCCTAAAATTTTTTTTTCGAGTGCCCCACCCCCAGACCCCTATAGAGTCAATGAGCATTGGCCAGTCCTTGGAGTGGAAGATCGGGCCAAGCTCCACACAAGAAGCCCAACATTATCGAGTGCACTTACAATACAAAAGGATCGCACACGAGAAAGCAAGGCCCACAAGAAACACAAAACACCAGAAAAGGTAATGACATGCATCGGATTTTAGACTGAAAAATTATTTTAATCATAACCGATAGACCAAAAAAACCGACAAATTGTGGACTAAAAAACTAAGTCACCGAATATCGAGGTACAAATTAGATTTATGTGGGATCTGGCTTCTATGGTTTAAGTTGGGAGGGGAAGATGATTATGTTGCTGTAGGTACGTATGAGTTTTGGGAACTTTTTTGAAGATTTTGAGGTAATTTAGATTAAATCCCCTAATAATATATTGTCCTTAAAATTATCAAAAATCCAAAAAGGTGATGTCTCAAATCTAAATCTACTGATTTGTGCCACTAAAGTTACCAAAGCGATTTGCTCTGTGTTTATGGGGATAGGAGAGCACTAATCAGGTCACACACACATGTATTACTATGAGTACACTCTTTTCCCATAATTAGCGAAAAGTCTTGAAATACAAAAGCCGACATCTCAAAAAAGTGGGATCCGAAAATCACAACAAAGTGCAACTGCAATAGAAAAAGGCAAAGCAAAAAACAAGAACAAAATAGCAAAAACAACCGGCAAAAACTAAAACCTAAGGTAACAAGAATCATGCTGGAAGTTCTCAGGCTGCCGTGTACTGACCCCTGTTCGGTCCACCTTTTGATGCAATCGGTATTAAGCAATTTCATCAGGAGAGTAAGGAAATACATCATACCAAGCCTTAATCCAGTAATACTATTTTGAATCTGATATTCCATAATTTTTCCTTCTTACATCAATTGTCATTCGTAAATGGGTTAGAATTTAAAAAGGTATTGAACTATACCTCAAATAATTTTTTTGACATTTAACTCTTCAATAATAAAAGAAAAATATTGAACACTCATATAGGAATTAATTTGGAGTTGAATATAGGAATTAATTTAGAATTGTATAATTAAAGGGAATAAATTTAGCATTATAGATATATATTTAATATATATAATCCATTTTTTAATAATTTAATATATTTTATGATATACATTAGGATTAAATTAGAGTTCTTTATATAAAATATTCTCGTATTTCGTGTAATGGGTCAATTTAGCCCTTTTGCTTTTAAATGTATGAGCTTAGTCCTCCTACAAGTTAATAACATATTTTTTAATCATTTGATCACATTAGACGCAAAATCAAATGCGAACACACTTTTTATCGATTCACTTGTGACCCAACCGTTAAACAATTTTTCACCACATTGGCAATAATTTTTCTATAGTACTAAAATCAAAATTAGGCAAATTAAAAATTAATTTAGCCTAATTAAACTCACTTGCGACCCAGCCAGTAAAAAACTACATCAATTTTTTTTTAAATGGTAAAAACAGGAAACATCATCCTTAAGCCTTCCACCTAAGCGAGGGATGACCCAAGGCCTCGGCTGTAGAAATAAGGAGAGTAATGGACAGCACTATCTCCTCCACCTGAAACCCCATTCTTCTGTAGCTCTCACTGGCCAAAAATTTGTTGATCTGTTTGCTTCTCTGAAAATGTGGGAGTACTTGATATGATCTAAATTATTACTGACGTTTCTGATCTCGTTCACAATGGTTTTAATGTCACTTGGCTCCAGAAAGTCGCTCTGCAGGGCGTTAATAACCACTTTGCTATCACCTTCAAGAACTACCTTCGTCGCACCCTTATTTAATGCTTTATAGAGCCCATCCCTCGCTCCAACAGCTTCGGCAACAATAATCGACGCATTTCCAAGTTTCCTAGATACTGCAGCAATGATATTTCCTTTTGAATCCCAAATAATAAATCTCGACGCTGCTTTGTTAGAACGTTTGGAGCCATCGAAATTGACCTTCGACCAACCTTGTTCAGGAGGGGTCCAAGCCACCCACTTGTCAAAACACTTTCTCGTCTTGGCCTTCTGACCTCCTGAATCCTTCTCCTCCTCAAGCGTATTGCGGAAATCCCATTCGAGGACCGAAATCTTAGCGCGGTTGATCGGTAAGGCAGGACTCAGCTTTTCCCCTTTAAACAAAGTGGCATTCCTACCTGTCTAAATATGCCAACAGAGCAAGATAAACTTATCGGTGTTATTTTTTCCTTTCCTTTGTCTCATCTCTTCAACCAAACTTGGGTTTATCTTGCAGCAATGGCATCCACTTAGAGACTACTGCTAGATTCCAAATGTCTATTGCCCATGGACAATTTAGAAGGATATGCGACACATCTTCATTCCTACTCCCACATCAGACGCAACAACACTCCCTTTCCGGAAGGCGCTTTCTCATCTGATTCCCCATTGCTAAATAACCATTTAAAGCTTGCCACATGAAAACTTTAATCTTGGGTGGTACATCCAAATTCCAAATCCAACGAAACTCCCAACCATTTCTGTCCTTCCAGTTAAGATTATGTGCTAGCCACATAGCTGACATAACACTAAACTCCCATGAGCTTGTGAAACCCCAGCACAGCTGGTCCTCCACTAGCGTCCTAGGAATTGGAATTCCTAAAATATTATTCAAACAGTTGGGATCCACTGTCCTTTCCAACTTTTCTCCATTCCATTCTCCTTCAGAGATAAAGTCCGCCACCTTAAGCGATACATCCACTGCACCCTCATCACCACTCCTTGTAGCCAAAAGAGGACCATCATTGACCCACCAGTCAAGCTAGAAGTTCACATTAGTCCCATTTCCGATTTTCCATTTTAGGCCTTTCTTTAGAAGCGGTCTAACAACCAGAATTTCCTTCTAGGCCGGAGAGTCCGTGCTCTTCCCTCTGTACTCAAACAACCCCCCTTTCTTTAAATATCTCCCTTTAACTACATTAACCCACAGATTATCTTTTTCTTTAATAATCTTCCAGCCTAGCTTGCACAGGAAAGCAAGATTAACCTCTTCCAGTCTGCGGAGTCCTAATCCTCCTGCTCCTATGGGCCAACATGTCTTTCCCCAAGCCGCAAGATTTAGCCCCTTTCTGTCAATGGTATTCCAAAAGAACTGTCTACACAAGCTATCCCCCTTCTTACAGACCTTCTTAGGCAGCCTGAAATACTGCATGATGTGACTGGGCATTGTCTCTAAGGAGGCCTGGATGAGCTTAGCTCTCCCCGCCTTAGACAGCTTCCCAGCCTTCCAAGTGGAAATCCTAGCATCCATCTTGCCTACTAAGTCACTAGCAACCTGTGAGAGAAATCTATTTGGTCCAAACATACAGCCTAGATATCTCCCCAACGCGCTACCCCCCGGGATTCCTAGAATATCACAGATGTGTTTTCTTTGGTGTCTATTCAAATTTGAAGAGAAAAGAGCTGAGGATTTCGTCCTATTAGCCACCAGGCCTGAGTCCTCGTAAAATTGACTAACTGTCCTATAGAGCCCTGCGCGGCCTTCACACTCGTGTCACAGAAAAGAAGGCAGTCATTTGTAAAGAACAGACAAGGGATTGCCCTTGTTCTTCTGGCAATCTAGACCCCAATCCCTGATTCTTTTCTCCAAACTCAGAGTCTGCAGGTTAGACGCTAAAACTTCAAGACAAAGGATGAAGAGGTACGACGATAAGGGGTCACCTTGTCGCAACCCTCTAGATGGGGCATACCATACATGATGATGTACCTTATATTTACATATTTTATTTCTCATTCTCACAACAAATTTGGCTTTTACATGTGTGTTTTATTGTAATCTAGGTACATTTAGGCTTGGACTGCAACAGAACAAACAAAGGTTGAAAAATGGCATGATCAAGTGTAATTGAGACATATTTGAAGACTATTATAAGAAACCCGACCTTATGTGTGAACAAAGTACTCATTGGGTCAAGATTCAGTCGAAAAGAGTCTTTTCTTGGGTGTGTGGATTGATTGACCATGCATTTGGCAATCATTCAAGCTCAAAACGTGCAAAAGGTTAAAGAATAGTATTTATGACCCAACAATTTGCCAATCCACTAAAGAAACCATTAGGGTCATGTAGCTCTCTTTGAGAGCTTCGATTTGGCATATAATTTGGCATGTAACTCCTTACGGATCAAAAGTTACGCTCCTAAGTTAACTACGCAATCTGTCAACGGGTGGCCGATCGATCGGCTGATTCGGCCGATCGATCAGGGGGGCATCTGGACGTACCCTAAACTGGGATATGGACGGCTACCCATTCTTCATCCCTAAACAAAAGAGTCTACTCCTCCATAGGAGTTTTACAAATTATTAAAATCAATAAAGAAAGAAACAATGGAAAAAACTAGGAAACTGAGACTTCCCCAATTTGCATTGATGTTGATCCAAGCTTTGATCCTTCCAGCACTTCGACAACCTGCACTTCGGCATTTAAGAACCTCTTAGATCTCGTAGCGGCTTCGAGAAGGAGAGGAGGAGAGGAGATGCAGCTAAAAGATGGGAAAATAGGTCTCCCCCTCTCTATTTGTGTGTGGATGTGGCCATGATAAGATCTCTAGATTATTAGCATTCGTGTACGAGCTTGTAGCCTAGACCATAACATAACTAGTTTTTCACATGTGGTCAATGTTGAGGTTGTACCCAACTCTGAATACAATCTTTTGTACAAATTAATACTTAATTAGGAGTGATAAAGGAATTTGTTAGTGCTATTGAAATAATCTATGCAACTCCTACGGTGGTAAGATGGGTTATGCCTTTAGACTAGTTTATTACTTTAAGCTCTAACTTAAGTATTAATTCGGGTTTAATATTGAATTGAGCAAGAAAGGAATTAAGTAGTGCTAATGAGATAACCTATGCTACACGTAGGATGATATGATAGGTTATTCTTTCATACTAATTCATTACCCTAAGCCATAATTTAAATATTAACCCACACTTAGTGCTTGTAGATTCAACCATCTAAATCATTGTTATAGTATAATATAATGATGGGATACGTGTAAAGTTATTATGAATTCATTCCCTAAACTAACCTCAATTGAATTGATACTTTACTATAAATTTATTGCTTTGTTTAGTTAACTGTCTAAATAATCAACAAAACCCAAAAATTCAATCGCTCATTAATAGCTAAATCCGACTTAACTGCCATTCCCTATGGATACGCCCTGTATACCTGATTTAGCTATGGCGATCTCGTATACTTGCAAGTATACGGTTTTAAAACACCTTCTAAAGTCACATCAATTTTTGGCACCATTTTCGGGGAATCAGTAAGCTAAGTTGATTTCGGAATTAACGATTTTTTTTTTTGTTTAAGAAAAAACTCTAAATGAATAAAAAAAAAACTTTATTTATTTTTACTTTATTTTTCTCTTTTTTTCTTCTCATTTATTTTATTTATTTATTTGTTTTTAAATATTATTATTTTTCCCCCCATTATGGCCAACTTTGTGCCTTGTTCGATTGGAGACCACTTTGACCCCCCCAAACGTACATCGCTCCCACCGGAGTTGCGTTACCCGCAATGGGTAAAGCAAACTTCGAAATTAAGCTGGGGATTCTATGGGAAGCCGATTTAGAGCTCATACGAGCACATTGATGCATTCATTGAAATATGCGAAACTTGCCACTATCAAGGTGTCTCGACTGATGTTGTTAAACTACGTCTTTTTCCATTTTCGTTAAAAGACGTAGCTAAAAGGTGGTTTCAGTCCCTTCCGAGGGGTGAAATCATCACTTGGGATGACTTCCAACAAAAGTTCATGATCAAGTTTTGTCGTAGGGCCAAAACTATGGTTGTTAGGCATATGATCAGCAGTTTGGAACAAAAAGATCAGAAACAATTTCATGAAAGTTGGGACAGATTTAAGGAGCTTATTAGAAGCTGTCCCCACCATGGGTCACCCAAGTGGGCTCTTGTGTATCATTTTGATGATGGTCTTACAGCTTCTAACGAGCAGATGGTTATTGCGTCTTGCGAGGGAGCATTTAACCAACAAGATGAGAACGAGGCATGGACTCCATTTGATCATCTTAGTGAACACTCTCTCGACCAAGCCTCTTCTATGAGGGTGGTTAGAGGGGGCACACATGGCATCTATGAAGTAGCACCCAGCAACGACGTCCACCTTAGACTCGATGCCCTTAGTAGGAAGATAGATCAGATTATGAACTTACATGCAGATTCTACTAATGTGCACCTGGTCAATGCAATGGAGTCATCATGTTGTACTACTCTATGTGGCATTTGTTCAGATAAGGGCCATTCTATGCTAAATTGTTTATATGCATCACAATTTCCTGAATACGTGCAACAGGTTCATGAAGGTCAAGGATATTTGAGAAATAATGACCTGTTCTCCAACACCTACAATCCCGGGTGGCACAATCATCCGCACCTTTTGTGGAACCAAAATGCTGATTAGAATCAATCCACTAGACAACAAAATCCCGGCTTTGTATGTAACGCACACTCTTCCACCTTTTTAGGAGGATAGAAGTATATTTCTCGACTTGCCTGCCCGTGTTGCATGCTGACCCCCATCCCCCACCTCAGGGATATTCTTCTCAATTCGAGGAGCGTATGCTCCGATTCATGGAGGACACCATACAATTGGTCCGATCACATTCTCAATTTATTGCTGAAAAAGAGGACCAAATAGGACAATTGACCAAAGCACTTCATAGGCGACAGGAAGGGAAGTTACCCTCCCAACCTCTCACAATTCCAGTAGGGTCAACTAATTCTAACCCTAACTTGCTTACTCACGAGCAAGTTAAGATTGTGTCAGTGTCGGGAGAGGGGAAACTTAGAGATGTGGAGGTCGAGGTTGAGAAGGAGAGCATGAATCCCAGTTTTGGTAGAGCTAAACCTTTCATAACCCAAGATGGTCGATAGGAAGGGTTCCTAGCGAGTTATCCCCGGTAGCGTCAATAAAATATTTAACAGCAAACATGCCTCTTGGATTATAAGTCCAGCATGGCACATTAACACTGTCTTTAATTGGATTCATAGAGTGGAGGATATTCTAGAATTTAACCATAGAGGACTCCTCTCGAATAAAGAATCAACGTCTGCAGTTAATCAACCATCTCCAATCTATTCCATCCCAAAAGCCCATTTGACTAATATAGCGGTGTTGTTGTAGAAAAACTCTATAAAAATCTGGGAATTTTTTTTTCAAGGCTTTCATCCCCTAATCATTTAACTATCCGAAATTTAATGTTAGAACCATCCCCTAGCTTAAGTCTTAGACCCTTTCAAACTGTTCGACCTAGTTGCTCGCCTTGTTATTTACGATAATGGCAGCCTAAGTGCTTTGCATCAGTGAGGCCTGAGCAACATGTAGCAAATTGTGGCATGAACCCCAATGAATTGAACAAATGATCCTCTTCCACAGTGACGAACCTGGGTTAGGTAAGGGTTGACAGTTTCCAACTCACATGTCATATAAGATAATTTGAACTACATTGATAATGTTCTATAGTTTAGTTTAACAATCATAAGCATGTCAAGTATTTATTGCTGGTATTAGAAGCTTATGTGATTAATAAAGGCCAGTTTTTTTATGAATAATTAGGAGGAAAAATCATTCATTGAAGAGTCAAAGTCATTTCCAAAGACAAATGCTTGTGTTAATGTCTAGCTATTTTTTGTTAATGCGAAGACAATAACAAAGGCTTTTGGAATCTTCATTGTATTAAAATTGCCTTGAGATTAATAAAAAATATCCTGATAATAACACTAATAAATGCTAACGCAATAGAGAGTTGTCATTGCCCATAAAAAAATTATTATTTTCAAAATAATAATATAATTTACAAAATATGAGAACCACAAAATTACTTCGAAAATAATAATTTTACATTGACAAGAACAGCTTTACATAATAGAATTAAGGCTCTATTTGGTACATGGAATTAGATTGGACTGTAATTCCATTGTTTGGCTAATAAAAGAAATTGGAGGTCGGAATTATGACTACATAATTATTCGAATCATCAAGGATTTCGGTCAATTGAGTTGGAGTATTTCAAGTTTTAAATTAACTACAGTTAGATTTTGGTCGAAGCAGTTCACATTATGTTCAAGTTATTATGGTTGGAGCAATTCAATTTGAGTCCAAGGTATTTTATATTTGGGTCAAATCGGGTCGAGTACCACATCGGATCATGTGGTGTTCAAGTTATCTCAGAATTTTGGTTAATCGAGTTAGGTGTTTTTAGAATTCAGGCTAGTTAGGATAGGGTTTGAGTTCATTTAGGTCACTTCAAGCTCGAGTCATCTTAGTTTTGGGACAAATGAGTTGTATCATTTCAAATTTCAAGTCATTTTAGGCTGAGTTTCAGATGGGTCGGGTTATTTTTGGTATGGGTTGTATTAAATTTCGGTTCAATTTGGTCTGGTCATTTCCACTTTGGCCCAGCTTGTTTACATCACATTTAAGTCACGTAGTTTCATTTTCTGGATTTAGTCATCTTGAGATTCGAGTTAATCGGGCTGGGTCACTTTGGACTTTGAGCTAGGGTGATTTGGGTCATTTCATATTCAAGTCATTCGAGTTGGGGTGATTTCGAGGTTCGATTCAAATATTAGGTTGTGTTTAAGTCTTTGAATTTTGAGTCATCTTGAATTTGGGTTAATCAAGGTGGGTCATTTTGGGGTTGAGATCAATGCAATTAATATAGAATGGCAATTCCTTACCCCTCGCCCAAGGAATTGGAAAGTATGATGTTCAATTAAAATCCAATTCCATAGAATTGGGCAGTGAAATTGTAATTCCAATTTTAGTAGGTGATCCAAACAAAAGAATTTGAAATTGGTTTCCAATTCCAGCCTCAACCTCAATTCCAGCCTTCAATTCCATGCTCCAAACACCGGCTAAGGGTAAATTATATATTAGTACCCCAAGGTTTGCATATTAATTTTTTTATTCCATAAACGTTATGAATTATTTTTTTAGTCCAAAAGTTACATGCACTTAATAAATTAATCCAAATAGTGATGTGTAAAGGTGCAAAACATGCCCTGCTTTAATTCTTTTATATCGTTGATTGGACTATTTTATTAAATATACATAACTTTTTAGATCCTAGGTTTGTCAAGCGGTGGGGCACCAGATCATGGAGAGTCTTGGTAGTGGTGGAGGTCCAAGAGAAGATTAAGGGCAAGCGAGACTATTTCAAGGAGTGGTATCGAAGTGGAGATGAGGACATGAAACAATAGTACATAAAGGCTAAAAGAAGCAAAGATAGCAATCAGAGAAGCACAATCCAAAGCATACAAGGATTTTTAAAAAAGGCTTGACATGGAGAAGGGAGCTAGGGACCTATACAAAATCGTAAATGCGAGAGAGAGGAGGACTAGGGACCTGGATTAAGTAAAGTGCATAAAGGGGGATGATGGACAGGTGCTTGTGAACGAGCAACAAATTAAAGCTAGGAGGAAAGCCTACTTCCATGATTTGTTCAAAAATAAGGGGATAAAGATATATCCCTAGGAGAGTTACAAACATCTGAGGAGCATCAGAACCATTGCTACTATAGGCGAATTAGTCCTAAGGAAGTCAAGGAAGCCTTGAAAAGATGGGCAAGGGTAAACCAATTGGTCCACATGGAATACCAATTGAGGCTTGGAAACGCTTCGGAGCGAAGGGCAACAGATGTTGACCAAGCTATTCGATCAAATTCTTCAAGATATGAAGATACTTGATGAGTGGAGGAAGAACACGTTAATTTCGATCTACAAGAATAAAGGTGATATTCAGAGTTGTGCCAACTTTTGGGGATTCAAACTAATGAACCACACTCTGAAGCTATGGAAGCGAGTCATAGAACGAAGGCTACGACAACAAACAAGGGTGTCAGTGAACCAATTCAGATTTATGCTTGGTAGATTGACGATAGAAGCCATCCATCTCTTAAAGCGAACGATAGAGTATTACATAGATAGACAAAAGGATCTGCATATGGTCTTTATTGATTTGGAGAAAGCATATGATAAAGTGATAAGAGAGGTCATATGGAGGGTTTTGGAGAAGAAAGGCATTTCCTAGTACTATATCTGAACCATTAAATATATGTATGAGGACACACTAACCAATGTGCATACAACGGAAGTGGAGACGGATACTTTCCCCATTGCAGTTGGGGTATACCAAGGATCGGCCTTGAGCCCCTTTTTTTCCATTGTAGTCATGGACGAGCTCACTAGGCACATCCAAGGGGTGTGCCTTAGTGCATGCTTTTTGCGGATGATATAGTTCTAGTAGGAAAGTCTAGAGGAGAGGTGAATAAGAAACTGGAACTTTGGAGAACAGCCTTGGAATCGAAAGGCTTATGACTCAGTAGATCCAAGACCGAGTATATGGAAATCAAGTTCTGCTCCTCAACAAGGTCAAGCGTAGAAGACGTCAAGATTGGATAGGAGTGTATACTGAAAAAAGATTAGTTTAAATATCTAGGTTTCATGGTGCAGCAGAGGGTGAAATTGATGAGGATATCAACAACTGGATTAAAGTAGGTTGGTATAAATGGAGGTTGGCCTCTGCAGCACTATGCGATAGAAAGTTGCCGCTAAAGTTCAAGGGAAAATATATAAGACGGTTGTGAGACCAGCTATGTCATATTGAGTGGAGTACTGGCCAGTCAAACGGCATTATACACAGAAGTTGAAGGCGCTGGAGATAAGAATGTTGTGGTGGATGTGTGGTCACACAAGGAAGGATAAGATCAAAAATGACGTTACAAGAAGAAAATTGGGAGTGGCCCTAATCGAGGATAAGTTGAGGGAGAACCATTTGCCTTGGTTCAAGCATGTTAGGAGGAGACCAACCACTTCTATCGTCAAAAGATGTAAGCAACTCCATACTACATACGGGAGGAGAGGGAGAGACAAACCAAAGAAAAGTTAGATGAAGACAATTTGACATGACCTCGTCCACCTTAACCTAAATAAGAACATGGCTAGAGCGGGGAGGAGAGCTAGTATAAGTGGAGCCGATATAGCGGTTTAGGAGAGAAGAGCGCAACTATGATAGTACAAGTGCCCATAGGCTTATATGTATGCCTATTTAATTATATTTGTTATTGTTGTGTGTTGGTTGCTTATTGTTATATCGCTATGTTGCTTTATTGTTGTCACTGCCTTGTGCTTTCTATGGGCTTTTGGTTTTATGCTTCCTAGGTCGGGGGTCCTTGGACACAACCTTCTTTTAGATTAACACCCTAAAGGGGTAAGGTTGCATACGCGCCCCCCCCCCCCCCCCCCCCCCCCCCTCCTCCGGATCCTGCATATATTGGAGTACTTGAGGAACTGGGTTTGCTGTTGGTGTTGTTGTACACATAATTTTTTAGACTGAAAAATTATTTCACAAAATTTATGGACTAAAAAAATTAATATACTAAATCTCAAGCCTGGCCCAGCCCTAGTCTGTGTCGGGCCAGGCCCACTTCCATCCGAGCACGGGCTGAGCTTGGCCTCTTTTGTGTGTGTGTGTGTGTGTATATATAACATACAATATAATTATAATAGTGCCTTATAAAATTATGAAAATATATAATTATTTTGACCAAAAAATAATTATAATTTATTAATAAATTATATAACATACAAATTATTTGTGACAAATACAATACAATATAATCATAATTACAAATATATTTTGTAAAATAAAATTTATTAGAACTATTTAGAAAATACAACTATAACAATATAATAGTGCCCTATAAAATTTCAAACATATTTTATAAAAGAAAATATATTATAAAAAATAGAATTATAATAATATAAATAAATTAATCTAAACTTGCTGCAATTGATGCGGTACTTGCACTGGTGCTACCGCCATCTTCTTCATTGCTTGATGAACCCAAGTTTAGTCTGTCTTGGTCTCTATCCACTTGAGCCATTCAGTTTTTCAAGAGCACCGATATTTCTAAGGTAGACGGTGCTAGCTTCGCTCACTTTGATCCAAGCAATCTACCACCTACACTAAAAGCAGACTCCCGAACTGCTTTAAATACCGGACATGTTAGTATATTGCATGCCATGGTAGAAGGCACGAGATATTGGATTTTCTTTGAATACTACCATTGCAAAATATCAAAATGCGGATTAGCCTCTGTCAGGTAGAAGTTGAGCACAGGCAAACGCATGCACAAATTTAGCTCATTGTATGACGTGAGACTTTGTTTGGGCTTTAATCAGTTCAACATCTCCCACGCATATAATTTTCTTTGAGAAGAGGGCAAAAAAGATGATGTAGAGGAAACATTTGTATCAGATGATATTCTTTGAGCATACACGAAAAATAAATTACATAAATTTTCATCAACTTTAGCAACAAAAGATGCTACATCAAAAGTTGGTTTCATTTTTTAGTAAAATATTTGGACAAATAATTGAAAACCCGTAAGTTTACAAAGTGGATTAAAAACGGTGGCAATATAATATGCCATTGGTAATTCAGAATAATATTTTAAAAAAATTTCTATCATGGCAAAAATAGAGCCTTACAACACGGGGTTGGAGGAGTTATCTATCATCCAAACAAAAATATCTACCAGTCCAGATATTGCCTGTGTACAAGTACAACAACAACAGTCCTAGTGCTACAAGGGCTCCCGCATACGCAGGGTTTGGAGGGGTGCATGTACGCAGCCTTACCCCTTTAGGGTGCTACTCCGAAGCGAGGCTGTTTTCGAAAACCCCCAACCTTAGAAGCATGCATCAGGATGCATAGGAGCCTGAAAACATGAGAGCAACATAGAATTAGAACAGTATAAGGCAATATATAACACAAGCCAAACACTTTGAGCAAACTCACTGATAGGTAACTACAAGCAAGTAGTCCACACAGACGCAAGTGCACAAGTGCTCAAGTACAAAGATAAGCAAATAAGTGAACCAAAATGTGCGCCAAAGAGGACTTTAAGACACATAGAGACACTAATGCAGGCATTAATAAGATGTGCTATTCTAAGCCGCTACCTCGGCTGCCCCTATGCTCATTCTCCAACTAGTTCTATCTAAGGCCCTCTCCTCCCGTAGATTTAAGTGGGTGAGGTCCTGTCGGATTGTCTCAACCCATCTCTTCTTTGGCCTGTCTCTCTCTCTCCTTCCTAGCATAGTAAGGGATTGTTCTCTTCTTCTGACAGGAGCAGTGGCCTGTCTCCTCCTAACATGACCGTACCACCTCAAACACTGCTCCCTTAATTTATTCTCAATCGAAGCCATGACCAATTTGTCTTTTATGACGTCATTCCTAATCCTATCGTTCCTCGTGTGTCCGCACATCCACCATAGTATCCTCATCTCCGCCACCTTTATCTTCTGTGTATGATGTTTTTTTCATTAGCCAACACTCCGCCCCATAGGACATGGTTGGTCTCACTACCATCTGTTAGGAACAGTGTCCTAAAGTCTAGATTTATTCTGGATATATCATTTTAATTAATAAATAAAATTGAAGTTCCAGTCGTTTCCTATTCAAATTTGTGTATCTGAGCATTTATACTGCATGTGATTTTCTTTTGGGAGACATCCATGAGATGGGTGTAGTCCTCATACTACAATTTACATGTTTTTTCTAAGTGGTTTATGAGACTAAGCCACAGATAGACTTGGAACAAAGAGTATGGATTGTTGTTTGAAAGACTCGTAGTCGAAGACAAGTTTGGACCACTTGTATGTTAAGACTATAACGTGACACTTTAGATAACTTGTCATGGTCATGTGGATGGGGATCCAAAAGTGTTAGGTTAGTGTGTTCAATAAGATTGACATACTAAGTTGGACCATGTGGGTTACTTATTTCTAGACTACTATCGGAGATGAGTGATTCACGTTGCACTATTTGAACGACGACTCTAAATCCTGAGGGTATTTTGGACTTATGCATGGAGTGCTAGTTACTTTGGTGTACTATAAATAAGGTTTAAATGAATGACTGAAATCCCACGTACACTGGGTAGCGGCGTGAAGTGTGACAAGGATCAGGTATTCAATAGGGAATCTACAGTCTTTTATGAGATACATGTGTCCCTTTAGTTGATTCGCTAATATTTGAATAGTTCGGAAACTTTGGCTAAAGTATTCCAAGTGTTTGACATTTGAAATTTATACTGTAAATATGTTCAAGTATAAATGAATTATTCAGTGAAGGGCAATTGGGTAACTAATGGAGAAGCTGTGAGGAGGATAATGGTAGTGGTTACATTTATCCTTTGTCATGGACATCTAGTGGAGGGGTTGTTGTCATCAATACAGTCTATTAAGGAGATATCGAATAAATAATTTAAGTCTGGAGTGAAATGAGATTTATTTAGTAGAATTAAGTCTCATTAAATGGTAATTAAATTATTTTATGAGATGATTAATTTGACCCATTTGGAGCTAGATTTAAATTGTCCCTGAGGTCCCTACGCAAGCCTCTGTATTTATTGCCATCGAAAAAATATTAAAAAATTCATGAGATGAATTATTTATCCATAGGATGGGTAAATTTAATTTTGCCAAACATTATTCATGAGATAATATAAAAAATTATAAAATAAAATAATTTCGAAAGTAAAAGTTCATAAGATGAATTTTTACATGTGGAAAACAAAGCAAAAACAAACAAAAAAAGGACAAAAATCCCACAGGGCTGGCTATCCGTGCGCTATGGATCCGATGAACCCACGCGCGACTGGGTTGAGCCCTGGCTATCCGTGTGCACGGGCACGAACCAATGGGAGCCTGCCACGTGTGACGCGGTATATATTAAAAGGGACGCTTTTTTTTTTTTTGACGAAACGGCGCGTTTTGATTTTGTTTGTAATTAAACGTTGCGTTTTAATATAAATTGGGAGGTTCTCACATCAAAAAATTAGATTTTTTTTGCTCCAGTATATTCCTATAAATAGAGGGGCTTATTCCAAGGTTTGGCATTCAAGTTGAAATATTTTTTGAGGGTTTCTGGAATTGAGTCAGAGACCCAATTGGAGAGAAAAATTTCCGTTAAAATTTTTCTTTCATCAATTTAATTTTTTTAGGAGCCCATCCTCCGGGCAGTTCGAGATCATTGCGTAAAAGTTCTCGGGGTCTCGATTTTGAAGAATATTATTGTCTTTCTATTTTTCTTTTATTGGAGCAATTTTAGGTATGTCTTTTCTTTCCTTCTTCTTTTAGTTTCCGATTTTCTATTTATTTACAGTATCTGTTATTATACCTGTTTAGGTTTATGTATTGTTAAGAATGTATTAGAGTTAAATTATGAATTTAAGTCAGTCGATTTAAAATTAAGAATTTCAAATCGACCCTAGGTTTAGAGTTATGAATTCTAAACCCATTCCGCTGCGTAAATTTTAGGGAGAATATTTGAAATTCATCCCAACAACCGGTATTAGGGCAAAGAGCTTATAGAGATAAACCTATTCCTGGGAACTCTCGCACGTGAGGCGTCACGAAGCGTGACTCTCCGACCGGGGGCTTAGGCAGAGAGAAGAGTCTCCTACTCTAAGTGCTCTAATAGGTGCCTATTGTTATAGCCATAGTTGAGAACTGTAAACCCAATAGTCGGCATCAGAGCTTATTTTTAAACAAAATTCATATGTTTTCCCGACACCGTCGTATAGTATTTTCCCTTTAGTTTTAGTGGGAACTTTCTATCATAGAGTAAGGCGAAGGCCATCCTCCATTTATGCCATCTTAATTTAATCCGGTTGTTGACATCCTCGTCAACTTCGCCGTTCTGCTGCACCATGGAACCTAAGTATCTAAGACTCTCTCTTTTCTGTATGGTCTCAGATCCTATCTTGACATCTTCAATGCTAGGCACGCTAGATGGATTGAACTTGAGTTCTATGTACTCGGTCTTGGATCTACTTATACATAAGCCCTTTGATTCGAGTGCCATTCTCCACAATTCCAGCTTCTCGTTTGCTTCTTCTCGAGACTCCCCAACCAAAACTATGTAATCTACGAAAAGCATGCACCAAGGCACATCTCCCTAGATGGGCCTGGTGAGCTCATCCATTAGCAGAATAAACAGAAAGGAGCTCAAGGCGGACCTTTGGTGTACCCCTATTGTTACTGGAAAGGCTTCAGTCTCTCCTTCCACTATATGCACGTTAGTTTGTGCATCATCATACATGTCTCTAATGGCCCTGATATATGGCACTGGAATGCCTATCCTATCCGGCACCCTCGACAAGACCCTTCTTGGCACTCTGTCATGTGTCTTCTCTAAATCAATAAAAACCATGTAAAGGTCCTTTGGTCTCTCGCTATATCACTCCATCGTCCGCCTTAGGAGGTGAATGGCTTCTATTGTTGATCTCCGGGGCCTAAATCCAAATTGGTTCTTGAACACCTCTATCTGTTGCTGTAACCTCCTTTCTATGATCCACTCCCACAGTTTTAGAGTGCGGCACATTAGTTTAATACCCCAATAATTGGAGCAACTCTGTATGACACTTTTGTTCTTATAGATCGGGACCAATGTGCTCTTCCTCCATTCGCAGGGCATCTTTTTCTCTCGCAAGATTTGGTTAAATAATTTAGTCAGCCCAACTAATGCCCTTCTATCCAAGGCATTTCCATGTCTCTATGGGTATTCCGTCTAGGCCAACTACTTTACTCCTTCCAATAGGCTTGAGAGCTTCCTTGACTTCGTCGGGACTAATTCGGCCACAGTAGCAGTAGTTCTGGTGTCCAACAGATGTTTGGAGGTCCCCTGGGTGTATCACGATGTCCCCCTAGTCGTTAAGCAGATCGTGGAAGTAGGATTTCCACCTAACTTTAATTTATTTCCCGTCTGCAAGCATCTGACCGTCTTCCCCTATTATGCACTTTACTTAGTCCAAACCCCTCGTCTTCCTTTCTCTTACTTTGGCGATTTTATATATATCTCTGGCTCCCTCTTCGGTATCCAGCCTTTTGAAGAAATCATCACATGCTCTTGACTGTGCTTCTCTTACAGCTCTCTTTGCTTCTTTCTTGTTGATACCAATGTCTCTTGTCCTCTTCTCCACTCCTTTCCCACTCCTTAAAACCATGCCATTTAGCCTTAATCTTCTCTTGGCCCTCCTTGCACCACCACCAAGACTATGTTTTTTGGTGCCCCGGCCTTTGACACTCCCAGAGCCTCCCATGTCAGTCCTCTAATCTTCTGAGCCAATTGGTTCCACATTTGGTTTATGTCTCCCTCTAGACCCCACTTGAGCTCAGCCTCCACTCTTTCCTTATAGACCATGTACCTCTCCCCCTTCAAATCCCTCCAGCGAGTATGTGTTTGCACAGGTTTCCTTGTGCCTCTGGCCCTCTTCTTGGCCTTTACATCAGCACACAACACCCTATGTTGTGTATAAATGTCTTCCCCTGGGATAACTCTACAATCCCTGCAGCCCCTTTATACCCTTCTCCGTAATAGTATGTAATCAATCTGTGTCCTTGTTCCACCACTTTGAAATGTGGTGATATGCTCACCCGCTTTCTAAAGAAGGTGTCTGCAATTGCTAGCTCGTAAGTGACTGCAAAGTCCTAGAGCGCCTTGCCCTCTGCATTCCTACTTCCAAAACCCAATCCTCCATGGTGGTATAGGGCATAACCATCGTCAATCGTGCCAACATGCCCATTGAAATCCCCGCCAATCACCAAATGTTCGCTTTGGAGTATGCCTTGCATCGTTGTGTCTAAGTCCACCCAGAATGTTGTCTTCTCATGCTCCATTAATCCAGTGTGAGGTGCGTAGGCATTGATGACGTTCCATATCTCCCCATCTAAGACAATCTTGGGGGCTATGATCCTATCACCAATCTTGGACATTCCGACTACTTTTATCTCTGGGACTGCTATCCACAATGATGCCCACTCTATTCCTGCCTCTGACCTTTCCCACATACCACAGCTTATACCCAATATGTCTCTGGCCTTCATGCCAGCCCATTTAGTCTCTTGCAGACAAAGGTTGTTGAACCTTCTTTTCATCATCATTTAGGCTACTTCGAAGCATTTCTTTGTTAATGTTCCGACATTTAATGTCTTTAGTCGCAAGTTTCCCACCCCCTTTGAAGATGGCCTCAAGTTTTGAGTTCCATAACTAGCAGCACTCATCCACTAATTGTCACTATCACATATAATATAGTATAGAAACATGAAGCATATCAATAACAATCCAAATCCACGTAGTATAGATTAGTAGGGAGGATAAGTGCACAAATCAAGATAATAACACCCAATAGCGGTTATTAAATACTTCAATACTATCCTACATTAAGAAGGGCGGATTGAACCTGGTGCCGCTGCCTAGTCGTGGCTCTGACCTGTGTAATACTTACCCGGGTTCGCTTGTGGCTACGGTCTGCAGGCTGTTGGCTGCAGAGGTGGGTTAAGATTTTGGGTTTGAATCATCCGGATTTTGGTTAGCCTAGGTTGGGTGGGGTTAGGGTTCAGTTCTAGGTTATGTGGGTATGGTTTAGGTTTAGGCTTAGGTTCAGATTCAGGTCTAAGCTGGGGAAAAGAAGGGGGAGGTGGGTAGGGGTTCGAGAGGGCGAGAGGGCGGGTGATGGTGGTGCCGGTGGTGCTAGGGAGGGGGGGGGTGGTGGGCGGTGGGCGGTTCGGGGGATGTGGTGGTTGGGGGGAGTGAGGGCGGGGTTTCGAACCGATGGTTTTGGGGGGGTGAGGGGAAGATGGTTTGTAGGTTGGTGTTGGTGGGGGGAGGGGTGTCCTACAGGCGGGTAGTGATGGTGGTGGGAGTGGTGGAGCGCCGTGGAGGGGTGGTGCTGGGGGTGTTTCACAAGGAGGTGTGGTGGCTGGGGATGGGAGAAGGAGGAGGAGGGGGTGTGTAGGATTGGGGAGAGGCATCGCTGTAGCCGGCAGTGGGTGGTCACCTTCAAGGGCACGTTGCCGGCAATACAGTGGTGGTCGGGGAGGGTACCGATGCGACAGGTGGTGGTGGCAAGTGAACATTGGTTTGTCAGAGAGGGGAGAGAGAGAGAGAGAGAGAAGAAAGAGGGAATAACGTCTTGATATTGCTTGTATAATGGTTGGGTAATAACATCTCGAAATAAATATGGTAGCCTCTTTAAAAATAATAAAAAATTTACAAATTTTATTAATTACATCCCAATCTATGTGTTCTAAATTAAAAGAACTTAGATATGAATGATTTTGCGGTACAAATTCAATTAAAGCATCTTTGTATGGTATGATTCTTTCTAACATATCAATCGTGGATGACCACCTATTATGTGTATCTAATTTAAATTTTTTATAAGGAATGTTGTCACAAAGATTTTTAAATTTCTTTGCCTAATTCCAGATGTCTTAATTGCTTTAGCTGCGTCTCTTAAAACCACAAGAGAGAAATCTATAAGTTACATACCATCCATTACTATTAAATGTACTACATGACAGCTGCAACGTAAATGAAAACATTTCCCATCTAACATGGGCTTCATATACCTAATTAATTGTTTAACATACGCATCGTTGTTAGTAGCATTATCGAAAGTAATGCTAAAAATTTTATGGTCTATCCTCCACTCACGACTAATGGCACCTAAGATTTAATGAGCACCGTGGAGATATTCAAATAGGCAAAAACGAATTATTCATTTTTGCATAACGTAGGAAGAATCAATCCAATGTGCAGCTATACACATGGAAGGTACGTCGGATTTCGACTTCCACATGTCAAACATCAATGAGAACATCCTCGTGTTCGCCTTTAAAATATCTTGAAGATCGTTTTTCATATTTATAAATTCTTTAAATGTGTCCAGCTTTAAAGTGTTCCGTGGAACCCTTAGTGCGGCAGGATTTATAGCGGCTTTATAGTACCGAACGAATATAGGGTCTTTGCCAATGGTAAACGGCTTTTCAACTGAAATGACGTATCTCATTAATTCACGTCTGTTAGTTTTATGTGTAAACTTAAAGTAAGCAGACACTCCAGTCACTTACTATACTAGAGTTTGTTGGGTTCTATCTGCATTTAATTCAGGGTGGCTTCTTTGTAGGTGCCTTTTTAAAGTCCCCCAGTCCTACTATTAAGTGGATGACTGAAAACTTTTGAAGGATCACATAGAGTACAATATGCTTTACCATGTTCACGATCTAGTGTAAAATGTTTCCATACATCGCTAGTATTACGTCTACTACTACCCGTAGAGGTGCGGCTTTGAGTTGTTAGGAACAGTGTCTTGAAAACCAGATTTATTCTGAATATATTATTTTAATTAATAAATAAAATTAAAGTTCTAGTCGTTTCCTAGTTAAATTTGTGTATGTGAGCATTTATACTGCGTGTGGTTTTCTTTTGGAAGATATCCATGAGATGGGTGTAGTCCTTAAACTACAATTTACATGTTTGTTCTGAGTAGTTTATGAGACTAAGCCACAGATAGACTTAGAACAAATGGTATGGATTGTTGTTTGAAAGACTCGTAGTCGAAGACAAGTTTGGACCACTTGTATGTTAAGACTATAATGTGATACTTTAGATGACTTGTCTTGGTCATGTGGATGGAGATCCAAAAGTGTTAGGTTAGTGTATTTAATAAGATTGACACATTGAGTTAGACCATATGGATTACTTATTTCTAGACTACTATCGGAGATGGGTGATTCATATTGTACTCTTTGAACGACGACTCTAAATTCTGAGAGTATTCTGAACTTGTGCATGGAGCATTAGTAACTTTGGTATACTATAAGTAAGGTCTAAACGAATGACTGATATCCCATGTACACTGGGTAGCGGCGTGAAGTGTGACAAGGATCAGGTATTCAATAGGGAATCTACAGTCTCTTATGAGATACAAGTGTCCCCTTAGTTAATTAGCAAATATTTGAATAGTTGGAAAACTTTGGTCAAAGTCTTCTAAGTGTTTGACATTTGGAACTTATAATATGAATATGTTCAAGTATAAATAAATTATTCAGTGAAGGGCGATTCGGTAACTTATGGAGAAGCCATGAGAAGGATAATGGTAGGAGTTATATTTATCCTTTGTCATGGACATCCAGTAGAAGGGTTGTTATCATCAATACAGTCTATTAAGGAGATATCGAATAAATAATTTAAGTCTGGAGTGCAGTGATATTTATTTAGTGGAATTAAGTCTCATTAAATGGTAATTAAATTATTTTATGAGATGATTAATTTAACTCATTTAGAGCTAGATTTAAATTGCCCATGAGGTCCCTATGCAAGCCTCTGTATTTATTGCCATCAGAAAAATATTAAAGAATTCATGAGATGAATTATTTATCCATAAGATGGGTAAATTAATTTTGCCAAGTATTATTCATGAGATGAATAAAATTAAAAATTATAAAATAAAATAAAATAAATTTATGAAATTAAAATTCATAAGATGAATTTATACATGTGGGAAACAAAGTAAAAAAAAAAAAAAAATCAAAATCACGTTTAAACAATGGCAATCCGTGTGCTTCGAATCTAACGAACCTGTGCGCTACGTCGTACACGGGGCAATCCGTGTGCACGGGTGCGAACCAACGGGACGCTGCCATGTGCCACGCGTTTTGAATTAAATAAACACGCGATTTTGAGCTGGGTGTGAAATGCGGCGTTTTGACCATTATTAACCCAAAACAACGCGTTTTGACCATTTTATAATTTTTCGCTCCGGTATACTTTTATAAATAGAGGTACATATTCCAAGGGTTTGACATTCAATAAAACAAATTATTTTGGGTTTCTGAAAATTATTTCAAAGACCTAATTGGAAAGAAAAATTTCAGTTAAAATTTTTCTTTCCTAATTTAATATTTTTTGGAGCCCACCCTCCGGGCAATTTGAGGTCATTGCGTAGAAGATCGTGGGGTCTCGATTTTCTTGGTATTATTTATAATAGGTGTAATTCTAGGTATGTTCTTCTTTCGTTCTTCTTTTAGTTTTTTGCTTTTCTATTTATTTATAGTGTTTGTTATTATACCTGTTTAAATTTATGTATTATTATGAATGTTTTAGAGTAAGTGGCCTATAGATCTAAATTATGAATTTAGAACTAATTGATTTAAATTATAAATTTAAGTCGGTAGATTTAAAATTAGGAATTTTAAATCAACCCTAGGTTTAGAGTTATGAATTCTAAACCTGTTCCGCTGCGTAAACTTTATGAAAGTGGGAAGAATTTTTGAAATTCATCCCGACAACGGTATTAGGGCAAATGGTTTATAGAGATAAACCTATTCCCGGGAACTCTAGCACGCGAGGTGTCACGAAGCGTGACTCTCCGACCGCGGGCTTAGGTAGAGAGAAGAGTCTCCTACTCTAAGTGCTCTAATAAGTGCCTATTGTTATGACCATAGTTGAGAACTGTGAACCTAATAGTCGGCATCATAGTTTATTTTTCCAACAAAATTTATATCTTTTTCCCAACATGAGTTTCATCATTGGTGGGTGTGGGTTTAAGTTCAGAACATCCTGCACCATCCAATTCAGGATAATTCTGCTCGTAGAGGTGTTATTGTTCCCAATCATAGGTGTCTATGTAGGGAGGTGACAGACCGGGTACGTTCCTGGGTATTAAGCTCAACTCCTCTACCCGTTCTAGCAACTTTAGGCAGTCAAGAAAAGCTAGAACTAGATTAACCAGCTGCAGATGAAGATGATGTGCCACTATATTGTTAATTTATAATTATAAAAAGCAAGTAAGGTAAATAAAAATAAAGAATAAATAAAATTTTTATACTAATTTTACCGAAGCAAAAACTGAAATTTAAACTTCTATAAGCTTCTACCAGCAGAATACAGTTGAAACTTCGAACTTAAGAGATTGAGAGCAAAGAACTGATGATTGTTCTGTGGTGAAATTAAAAAAAAAAATTATGTTAGTATTTATTTAAGAAAAAGTTTTTTTTAATATACTATCCCCCAACGGCATTTGGGGACCCCATCTGGCCTGGCCTCCTCAATTTGGAGGAGGCCCGAGGCCTGACCCGGTCAGGCCAATCTGACCTGTTGGCCACCTCTTTTTAGTGCAAACCTTTAAGAACTTGCAAAATCCTTGCAAGGTAACCAGATGATCTCAGGTGTTAAGGCCGTGTAATCACTTTTCTTAATATTTATTTCAGACTACGAAATATCCTCAGGGATACAATAACAACCAATATGAAGTGAAAGTGTGTAAGAGGAGAGATTGAGTGAGATGTAAAGAGAATGATGTTGTTTAAACTTTTACAAAAACTCAAGAACCCATAAACACATGAGCACACACTTTCAAAGTTCTTTGCAGTCTCTTTTCTCTCAAACCTTTTGATTCAAATCAAGTAAGCAAAACCAAGGGGAAATATATGTGTATATATAGAGAAAAGACATCCCAAAATAATGCCAATCAAACCGCCAAAGACCGGAAAAACCCGCGCACCATAACTGTCAAAATCGCTCTATGTCTCGAATGTGTGTCGACACACACATCAACACTCAACTTTCTGTAAGTCTGTGTGTCGAAGTGAGTGTCGAAACTTATATCAACACAAAGCTTACTATAAGCCTGTGTGTCAACACACAGCTTCCTTCAGTGCGCTTCTGTAAAGCATGTGTGTCGACACACAGCTGCATTTTCATGGTTCTTTAGGATTCTGTGTCGACACATTGGGCCTGTGTGTCGACACACACCCCCACCATGCCTTAAACACTTAAACATGTATCGGGACAATCTTAAACACATCTTAAACAAATATTCAACACTTTATTCATTACGTATTTTGAAAATACGTCAACAAACCCCCACCATTTTCAAAATACAATCAATCTCAAATAATAACAACTCAATTATAGGAGGCCTTATTGTGCATCAGTGAGGGTGTCTCACGATTGAATCCCCAGTTAGTGAAAAGACCACACAGTTAATCAGATCGAAAATAGTAAACTAAGCTTTGAACCATACAACCCATTTGACTAACCGACTATCTACTCACGAACAAGGCGTACTCCCCGTGTACACCCTACAACTCCTAGATCAACAAATTTATAGCCATGTATCTTGTACCCTTCGTGAGTGTTTCAGGGCCAAACCTTTACTCAAAAATCACCCCTTTGAAGTGGCCAAAATTCAACAATCACTAAGGTGGACCTCATTGATCATGTTCCTACGGTGCAACATTCAATAAGAGTGTAAAATCAGGTCCATTAAGAGCTTAGCTCATCCTCTTAGTATCTCTGACGCAGGTACCAAGTACTTCACACTTGGTATTGAAAATTTTCATAGTGCTTGCAGTCACACAGATGACCATTGAACCCGAGATCTAGAGTCATACTAGGTGTCGAGTTGAAGGACTGTCATGGGTAACCCCATCCCTTCATTTATTCTCAAAACCAAGTCTCTAGCCAAGTCTTTCGTAAACGAATTCGCTAGATTCTAACTTGTTCTCACCAAGTCCACAATGATAACACCTTCTCGAATAAGATGTCTCACTATACTATGCCTTACACCAATGTGTCTGGACTTCCCGTTATACACGTCACTGTACACTCTAGAAAGTGTAGCCTGACTATCACAATGGATAGACATCGGTGAGATTGGTTTAGGCCATAAAGGTATCTCATACAAGAGATCCTTTAACCACTCGGCCTCCTTTGCCATAGACGCAAGAGCTATAAACTCTGCCACCATAGTGGAATCAGATATGCAAGTCTGTTTCTTGGAGCCCCAAGAAACCACACCCCTACCAAGCAAGAATACCTATCTGCTTGTAGATGTCCACATCGGTGATCCAACTCGCATCAGAGTACCCCTCCAAAATTGGAGGATACCCAATGTAAGCAAGACCATAGTTCATGGTCATCTTAAGGTACTTCTGTACACGATGTACTGCATGCATGTGCATCTTACTTGGATTGCTAGTATACCTACTTAGCTTTCCAACAACAAAGGCTATGTCAAGCCTTGTGCTCGTCATGGTGTACATGAGACAACCAATAGCTCGGGCATACTCCAATTGTGATACTGGAGCTCCTCATTCGATACTAACTTCATAGTAGAATCCATTAGAATGGACATTGGTGCACAATCACTAAAGTTGAACTTTTTCAACACACTTTCAACATAGTGAGACTGTGTCAAGGAAATCGTATCAGCATTCCTTACTATTCTTATGCCGAGGATTACCTCCGCCTCACCCATGTCCTTTCATGGCAAAGTTATTTGAGAGAAACTATTTTGTTTTATCTACTTGCTTCATATCGGTACCGAATATCAGCATATGATCGACATACAAGCATATAATGACCCCTATGCCATTATCAAAGTTGCTATAGACACATTTATCTAATTCGTTTATAACAAATCCATTGCTTAGAACAACTTGATCAAATTTCTCGTGCCATAGCTTAGGGGCTTGCTTGAGCCCATGCAGAAAGCGTATGAGTTTACATACTTTTCTCTCTTAACCTGGAACAACAAAACCTTCCGGTTGTTCCATGTACACCTCCTCTTCTAGCTCACCGTTCAGGAATATTGTTTTGACATCCATTTGGTGAATAACTAGTTTGTAAACTGAGGCAAGAGATACTAAAACTCTGTAGTCGATATTCTGAACACCGGTGCATACGTGTCAAAGTAGTCCAACTCATGCTTTTGGGTGAACCCTTTAGCCACCAATCGGGCCTTGAACTCGTCAATTGTCCCATTGACTTTTGTCATCTTTTTGAAGTTCCATTTGCACCCCATGGGCTTACTATCTCGTGGAAGATCCACTAGGATCCAGATATTATTACCCATGATGGAATCCATTTCGTCATTCACTGCCTCTCGCCAAAAGAAGGCATCATGAGACCTCAATGCCTCATCAAACGGCACGGGATCAGCTTCCATGACACAACAATATGGAACTACTTGGTCCATATTGTTCCTTGAACCTTCTATCACATACGTGTAGAAGTCCGAACCGAAAGATTTTTCATTCCTTGCTCTCTTACTCCTTTGGAGTTCTAGAGCACTTTCAAAGACTTCTTCCCTCTCATGCTGATCCTCATCATTTGACACTGGAATGTCATTCTCAACCGGTACATAATCTCTCGGTCTAGGGATAGAGGTAAACCGATTCTCATCAAAGATGGCACCTCTTGATTCTATTAATGTATTTATACTGATATAATCATTAAATTCAATTAAATAAAACTGATACGACTTACTATGAGGCACATATCCAACAAAAACACAAGTAATGGCTCTTTCACCTAACATCTTACGTTTAGATTCAGGAACTTTAATAACTGCCCTACATTCCCATACTTTTAGATAGTTTAAATTAGGGGCCCGTTTGTTCCATAATTCATAAGGGGATGTTTTACTTTTCTTGTTTGAAACTCGATTTAATTTATGACAGGTCGTTAATATTGCCTCACCCAAAAATCCATCGCTGAGATCGGAATAAGTTAATATTAAATTAACCATTCCAGTTAGAATCCGGTTTTTCCTCTTGGCCACGCCACTCTGTTGTGGGGTATAAGGTGCTATGACCTCATGTACAATACCGGTGGTTTTGAAAAACTTGGGATTATAGTATTCCCCACCATGGTCCAATCTAAGGCGTTTGAGAAAGGTTTCACAGTATAGTTTGGTTTCCGCTTTATATGCTTTAAATCTATCTAGTGAGTCATCCTTGTGATTTATGAGATACAAATAAAAAAATCTTGAACAATCCTCTATGACCGTTATAAAGTATCTCTTTCCACCTAGACTCGGCATGTTCTTGAAATCACATAAGTCACTATGTACTAGGTTAAGTAGATTAGTCTCTCTTTGCACCGAAGGAAATGGCAATCTCGTTATTTTTGCTAATATGCATGTTTAACATTTATCATCGATCTTATCTATGTGAGGTACCAACAAAGAATTAACCATTCATACAATCTATGAAAATTCACATGACCTAACCTCTGATGCCACAAAAACGGAGAGTCAAGCATATAAACAGAACTTTCAACTTTATTATCAATGTTCAATTTAAAAATTCCATTACAGAGATATCCCTTTCCAACAAAGACCCCCCCTTGACAGTACAACTTATCGGCCTCGAAGAACAATTTGAACCCAAACCGATTTAGCAGGCCACCGGACACGAGATTCTTCTTCACATCTGGAGCATAACATACATCGGTTAAAGTAAGAGTTTTTTCAGAGGTGAAAAGCAAATCAACTTTTCCCTTCCCTTTAACCCGTATAGTTGCCCCATTGCCCGTTAACAACATAGTTCCATTGTCCATGGGTTCAAATGTCGTGAAGAGCCCCTTGTCCTTACACATATGCTTAGTGGCCCCCAAGTCAACCCACCAGGAGTTATTACTCTCAACTAGGTTGACTTCTAATATCATCGCCACGAACCTATCATTCGACTTTTCGGTACGATGATCAAGCCTCTTGCCTTTCTTATTCTTAAGGCGATAACAGTCCCTATGTAGGTCACCGGGCTTTTGAAACTCCCAACAGACCAGTTTTGACCTCTTGTCATCTTTCTTCCTATCCGGTTCTCATGGGTCCCTTACTTGACTGACCTTCTTATGTGATATTGATTTATCCACCATCACCGGGGCGGTCTTTGTTGTTGTCTTGTACCCTGTAGCCTTCCTCAATACACAAATGGTTAGCCAATTCCTCAATTGGCGTATCTTCCTTCTTATGTTTGAGACCTTTCTTAACATCTCTCCATGAAGGTAGAAGTTTGTCAATTAAGGATGAAACAACTATCGTATGTCCATAGTCATATTATGTTGTTTAAAATTATTTGATATTCATTCAATTTCATGGCATTACTCCATGACAGGATGATTGTCTACCATCTTATAATTATTAAATTGACTAACCAGGAACCTTTTGCTCCTTGCGTCTTTAGCCATGTAGCGTGCCTCAAGTGCATCCCATAGTTCCTTCGCAGTCGGCACGTTTGAGTAGATATCAAACTGGGCGTCATCCATGCCATTCAAGATGTGCCCTCTACCTATGTAGTCATCATTTTCCCACTTCAATCTGGCCCTTCATTGGGCCAAAGTCTCCTCCTCCTCCGAAGCGGGCTCAGGAATCTATGTCTTCAAAATGTACACCATGTTTAAAGTTGTTATGAGGAAGTGCATCTTCCTCTGCCATCGGCGAAAGTTACCGCCATCGAATCTGTCCAACTTCACGAAATTGGTTATCATTTCTCAAAGTGATGAAGCCATATCTCAAAACCAAAAGATAAAAAACCTTAAGATTGTTAGTGCAAACCTTCAAGAACTTGCAAAATCCTTGCAACCGGGTAACCAAATGATCTCAGGTGTTGAGGCCGTGTAATCACTTTTCTTAAAGTTTATTTCATAGTACGAAATATCCATGGGGATACAACAATAACCAATATGAAGTGAGAGTGTGTAAGAGGAGAGAGTGAGATGTAGAGAGGATGATGTTGTTCAAACTTTTACAAGAACTCAAGAACACATGAACACACACTTTCAAAGTTCTTTGCAATCTCTTTTCTCGCAAACCTTTTGATTCAAATCAAGTAAGTAAAACCAGGGGGAATATCTGTATATATATAGAGAAACGACATCCCAAAATAATGCCAAACAAAGTGCCAAAGACCGGAAAAACCCAAGCACCATAACTGTCAAAACCGCCCTGTGTGTCGAAGCTGTGTGTCGACACGCACATCAACACTCAACTTTCTGTAAGTCTGTGTGTCGAAGTGAGTGTCAACACTCACTTCAACACACAGCTTACTGTAAACCGGTGTGTCGACACACACAGTCGGTGTGTTGACACACAGCATCCTTTAGCGCACTTATGTAAAGCCTGTGTGTTGACACACGGGCCGTGTGTATCGTCGCACAGCTGCATTTCCTTGGTTCTGTGGGATTCTGTGTCGACACACTAGCTTTGTGTGTCGACACACACTACCACCATTCCTTAAACACTTAAACATGTATCAGGACAATGTTAAACACATCTTAAATAAATATTCAACACTTTATTGATTATATATTTTGAAAATTCATCAACACCTCTAAACATATGTAATGAATTAATTTATATTTATAGAAGAAAAAAAGGCAAAACTTATGTTGCACATTGAGTGACAGCACCCCCTCTTTCTTTCACTGTCTCTCTCAGTTTTGTTGGGACCCACCCCCTCCACTCCATTATGAGGTACACCGTCCCTTTGCAGAAAAAGCCCCCAAATATATTAATTACGAAATTAGTTATTTTTCAGTAAAAGTAATTAGTAAAACATAAGCGTTATAAAATTATTTTAAAAATAATAATTTTGCTATAATATTAATAATTTTATCTAGATAATAATATTATTACCCGTTAACTATTTTAATTTTTTCTATAATTAGAAAGGTTAAAGACTCGTAATACGAAACTCGTTATATCACAAACAGACCCCAAAAACATACGCGAACTGTGAAATAAGGAAAATGACATAAAAGAATACGCCCCACAAGCATTAACTATTTCAAATAATTTCTAAATATATATGTAATTTGTAGTTTAATATATAATAAAAATTATTTGACTAAAAAATAATATGATACTAATTACGACTTAATAATTTTATATAATGTTATATATATACATATATATATATAGGATAAATTACATATTAATATCATAAGATTCTTTATATTTATTCATTATTTTTATAAAATAATATTTTAATCCAAAATTTGCACATATTTAATAAATATTTCGAACAACAATATGTAAGACTAATAGAGCCCTCATTCAACTCTTCTTCGTCAGCTCGAAACATTGTTATTCGTGTGTGTATGTAGGGAATATAAAAGGACGTGAGTTACCAATAAATAATGACATGTTCAACATTGATGCAGCACGTGAGGGGGAATCTTGGAATTAAGGAGCCTCTAATCCCGTTGATCGTACCAAACGTGCCGAATTAAGAGGGATCGGCTAAAACTCATTGTTTCTGTAAATACCCGATTAATAACCTAAAAGAGAGCTATATAATTTTTATTGAACTATTTCAAAATAAAAACTACAAAGATCAACTCAAACAAAACAACTCATAAAATTATTCAATTTATCAAAAAACTTCCAAAAATTATAAACTAATGACCTATTTATACATATACAAAACCATACTCATATATAATAATAATTTAATTCTAAGAATTAATCCTACTTTAAATTAAACTCTACTACTTCTAATAATAATGTAACTCCAAAACTCTAAATCTAATTACATAATTCAATAAAACTAAATACTAATAAATAAAATCCTAATTATATCATAATTAAAACTCCTTTTGTCATCTCGATTATATTATTTCGATCTCTATCTGCATCATTGTTACCGACTTGGATAGAATTCGTCCTCGAATTCGTCTTGTTAGTCTTATTGATGGGTGAAGATGACCTCGTGGAACATTAAAGGCTTCCAATGTCGGTTGTGGTAAAGGGCTCCTATGTGGGGTCGTACCTTTCGGTGCTCATGATGAGAGTGATCAGGTGGGTAATATTTTTTGTGAAGACAATCGTGGTTGTGTTGGTATTGGTGGAACTTGTAGTATTGATGGTAGAGAAAGAAGGTCTAGGGTGTTAATGTTCATAATTTTTTTCTCATTATTAATGTGCTCATCATTGGTGGGCTCGTCAAAAATTGGTGGAGAAGAAAACTCAAAAACGCATTCTTCATCCGGTTTTGTGGCAGGATAAAAGGATTTGATGGATTAGGACCGGCTGGTGGTGGTGGAGGTTGGTGATTGGGGGCTGATTTTTGTGGCTGTGAAGGCAATTGGGTTGACTTAAAGGTATAGCAACGGCTCACCGAATTTGATGTTGAAGGTGGCATATCTTGAAGAGGGGCTCTGTGGTGGAGGAGATGACCGAACCTTTCCTCTATCAAAACCTCTATCCTTCAGAGCCTCTCTTCACTCCTCGTCAACTTTTCATCCCATATGAGAATTTGCGCCATCTTCTGCCTTCTCGGTGGCATAGCTTGGGAGTGTGCCTTCGCTCTGATACCAACTGATGCAGCGCGTGAGGGGGAATCTTTAGGATTAAGAAGCCTCTAACTCGTTTGATCATACCAAATGATGCCGGATTAAGAAAAATAAGTTAAAATCTTTGATTCTGCGAATACCCAAGCAACTAAAGAGGAGTTATGTAATTTTTATTAAGCTATTTCAAAATAAAAACTAAAAAGATCAACTCAGACAAAATAATTTATAAAATTATCCAATTCATCAAACTACTTTCAAAAACTATAAACTAATGACCTATTTATAGATATACAAAACCCTACTCATAATAATAATCTAATTTGAAGAACTAATTATACTTTAAATCAAACTCTACTACTCTTAATAATAATATAACTTCAAAACTCTATATCTAATTACACAATTTAATAAAATTAAATACTAATAAATAAAATCCTAATTATACTATAATTAAAACTCCTTTTGTCATCTCAATTAAGTTATTTTCGATTCCTATCTGCATTAAACATCTTTTTAGTAAATGTGATATAAAAAAAATCCTTTCAGATTATCGTTTGGATCATTTTATTATATATATGTAACTTTTAAGCTAAAAAATTATTTTATAAAGTTCATAGATTAAAAAATTAATCCACTAAATCAAAAGTTACTAATATATAATTTACACTAAAAATAAGAACTTAAGATTGAATATATTTAAGGTAATGTTAGTTGTTATTGTAAAATTTTTGTAATTCTTATTATTTATAAATAATATAATTATTATAATAATAACAATTATATAATTAAATAAAATAAAGAGTCAACATAATCAGGCATGGAAAGACTACATAATCGCATGATTACGCAGCCATGCATGCAAATCTCTCCCCCATCATTCCACTCTAACGTATCATTTCCATGCAACATTAATACATGCCATCCCACGTGTATGCCACAACATCATACAAAAATTATCTCCATATCTCATTAAAATATTTAGTTTTATCAAAATAATCAACACAGGAAACCAAAAATATTTCCCATTTTTCGTTTAAATATTTAAAATTATTAAAATATCACTAAATAAAATTTTCAAAATAATTAAGCATATTACGTGTTTTTATTTTTGAAGTTTCCACTATAATAAATTTACAAGAATATTGCACAGTTGTGCAGTTGGTAAGTAATGCAGTTGGGTACCAAAAGGATCTTTTTCTTTATAATTTTACGAGGTACAACTTTTAAATATACTAGAATATCGGGGATAAAGAAAATGTAACAAATGTACCACAAAATTACATGATATTACACTCTATTTGTACATGAAACAAATTTTCCAACTCATCTTTGCCTCAAGACTAGTTCATCTAATACCCCATTCGTGTTCGCTTGCGTAAAGTTAAGAGACGAGTATCAAGGGAAAAGTCTCTACATGACTAAAATTGACATATGATATCGACATAAGTTTATCCTTTATGTAATAAATATCAAGTCGCACTCGTAGTGCAAGGTAAAATGAAGAGTGAGAAGTCTTTAGACTCTCAAGCTCTTCGCATTCTTTTACTTTTCTAATTGTTTTCCTTCTAAAACTGTTATAAGTTAACATTTGAAGGTAATTCCCTTGTGGGCAAAATCCATTGACCCTTTAACATTTGCTCGTCTCACAGACTCTTGCAAGGCTCAACCCCGAATAACAAAGCTATTGGCTTCTCCTTTCAAACTCGGTTGAATGTTGCCAAAACACACTACCGATACTATGCTCATGTTGCCAAAGCTATCCAAATACACATTGCGCACCCACCCCATTTCCTTGAGTGGACGTCCTTGTGTAACTCACTTGACTTTTTTACTATGTATAAAAAACTACAGAATGGGAGACAAGGATTAAGATGGATTTTCGAGGACTGGTTTTTATTCAATAAAGGTTAAAAAAAAAAATTAGGAACTGAGAAATGGGTTTTTGGACAATTCTTCGCATTTGGTTATTTTGATGTCTCAATAAAAGAAGTCGTGCTTTAATAATTATATGAAGACATACACAAATGAAAGCAAAGCGGAGAAAGAGAACTACATAACTTGGCAATCAAAACAATGCCATCATTACAAAATGGGTAAAATCTAAATGACAAACACAGCACATAAGCCGCTTGCAGTAATCAAAAGAAAACACAAGCAAAGGAATTCTAACAGAAGAGGGAAGGGGATGAAAACTTTTATAATATTAATTAAGAGAGGGGAGGAACATTCAATAAATACAAAATGCATACAGAAAAGGGGATAAAGACTATCTAACCGAGAACTAGACAATAAATCCACATGAGTACCCAAGGTCGAAACTCGAACTACACACCACAACTCAGCTTCTAGATTGAACCTGCCACGATAATACCCCAAGAGTCGGACATAACCTCAAATAACTCAAGCAACCGTTTGAGACCCTCATACATTTCAGGTGCGATTTTTAAAGTACTAATTTTACTTTTAATAAATTTTATAATTTACTGTATATAAAAGATGCCAGTTTAAGATTTGGTTAACACAATAGGCAAAAGTAAGAGATTATGTTACACCCAGAAGCCGTGATGATACTGGTACACTCGTACATCCACTTTTATTCACTTAGCTTCTTACCTAAAACTAGATATGTTCAATTGGACCAAAAAAAAAAGATATGTTACTTCAAAACTTCTTTGATTTAAAAAAAAAAAAAAAGGGAAATTTCAAAAATTTATATGTTGAACAAATTAATACATTTCACCCAAAAAAAAATGTATACCTTATAAAAAAAAAATAATAATAATAAAATCTCATATTAGGTCATAACAACTAAAAGTTCTACAGATAAATGGATTATTTACATTTTAGTATCATAATATTTTTTTATAAATAATAAAATGGACTTTAATATTTTTAAATTAATAAAAAGATCACTAAGTTTTTGTCGTATTCATAAAAAGGTCCCTCTCTGAAGTTATGGTGTTATTTTTCATTCATAAAGCTGACGTGACAACTGGGTTTTTATTAAGGCTATAGTAAAATGAAAAAGTATCCTTAAATACTCTTATTCTTACTTTATAAGCACAAACGAGATTTTGTTATGTAAAAATTATCTATTTTCGCTTAATTTATTTAAAAATATGGTTATTAAAGGATATTTTTATTATTTTACTGTAGCATTAATAAAAAAGTATTTGCTGCTTCAACTTTATTGATAGAAAATGACATCATCAAGTTGGAGAGTGAACTTTTTATTAATACGATAAAAATTTAGGGGTCTTTTAATTTATTAATAAGAAAAAAACTTGATGACCTTTTTATTAATTCAAAAAAATTAGGGTCTTTTCTTATTATTTTAAGAAATATAGGATTAGTAAAATATAATAACCCTAGACAAATCTAACAATTTAGTTTACCTATAATTAATTCAAAAACATCATCAGATAAGTCTAACAAATTAATTTGATAAATTAATTTACGGGTTATGTGTACTAGATGTCTATATATTTTATTTATTGTATCAATTTAGTTATTTTATTGTCAATAGTATCAATTAGCCCCTAGACAAGCTAACTTGGGTCAATTTGGTTCTCACAACAAAATTTATGAATTAAGTTGAATTGAGTCAACATGTGAGTTTTTAGAGTGCTACTTATCTAATCAGGGTAATGTTATTGTTAAGGTAAAATTGTTATTGTCAGAGTAAGATTATACTCTTTAAGAAATTTTTGTGGCTCTCCTATTATAAAGCACATCATTACTCTGACAATAACAATTTTTGCTCTGACATTATTCCAGCATGGCCTCACCCACCTAAACCTTCGGGAGGAGATGGCCTTAGGTAGGGTCCAATGAAGGACTAGCGTAGGGGTATTAGATGCTCCGGTTGGAGTAGGGTAGTCCAGCTTACTAGTGCTAGGTCCTCTTGGCGTACGTAGGCTGTGTTCTGGCTCTCATGAGCTGATACTTGCTACTTGCCTACTCTTTTTCTCGATCTCTATCTCTATTTCTATCTCTATCTATATCTCTATCTCTATCCTCTATCTATATCCTTATCTTTATCCTATCTGTTGATTTGTGCCTGATGTGGCTTGCTTTGAGTCTGTTGTTTTGCTCGCCGTGTGTTTTGCCTACTCATGCTTTGATGCTCTCCTGTTGCCAGGTCTTTGCTCATTGCTGTGGACCAGCTTCTCAGATTGGGGGTCTTCGGAAACAGCCTCTCTTCAAGGTAGTTCCTGAAGGGGGAAGGCTGCGTACATCTACCCCCCAGACCTTGCTTATGCGGAAGCCCTTGGAGGCACTGGGTTTGTTGTTGTTGTTGCTGCTGCTGTTGCTGCTCTGACATTATTAATTCCTTTTAATCATAGAATTAAATAGCTACAATTAAAAGTAAAATATATAACAAAATTAATGAAATAAACAAAAGTACAAGGATTTTTATTTAAATAATAATTTTTAATTTACAAGTTCTATGTTTGAATTTTTTTTCAGTCCACCACTTAGGATAAAATAAGTTTTGTGGCTCTCATTATTATAAATTATTATTAAATTTGCTTTTAGTCAGAATCACCCACAATGGGATTAATGTTTATTTTACCATAACTGAGGTGTCAATCAGTTTTTTCAAAAGTTAAATCTGATGGATGAACGTCCAGCAGTAATTTTATAGAGTGTAGATATTCTCAAAAGCTTATCTCATACCTTGTACTTAAATTATATTAATATTAAAAGTAAGAACTGTTAGAATTTAAACTCATAATTTCTTAGTCAATAAGACTCTAATACCATATTATAGAATTATTATTTTTAAAAGTTTAAACTGATTGATTAAAATTTAATTTATACTATAACATTAGGAAATATAAAACTAGTACCTAAAATGAAAATTTATTGGGGGAGGGGTAAAATTGTAATTCCAGGGGAAGAAGCCAAAGGCATTGGAAAAAGCCTGAGCCAACCTGCTTCTTCTCTCTTTTTTTTTTTTTTTTTTTTTTTTTGGTTTTTTGTTTTTATTTCTGAAAAAATGGAGGACAGCTAAGAGGACACAGACAGCAGATTCAGAGCAGTCAGTTTGACTATGGCCTTTGACCATGACTAATGCTACACTTATTTTAACAAATAAATGTAATTTATATATTTTTTGTTTATAATAAAAACTTATTCAAATAATTAATTTATTATTAATTCTATTATATTGTTAATTAAATATAAAAATAAACATGTAAATAAATATATATGTTATTTTTTACGTTATTTAAATTTTAATACCTTGATATTTGTGAAAATAATAAAAAGAGTTATGACCTGTTTGATTTATTTTTTTAGTACTTTAATTTTTTTTTTTTGTATTAATAAACATGACACTCGGCATGATGACGTCAAATTATAAGGAGAAAGCTAACTCAGCACGTCATATGAATACCATATACAATATATTGATGAGAATATTACTCAAGATGTGACATGTTATTTTAAATATCTACTCAAGTGAAAGGGTATTAACAGTTAAAAATAAAATTTTTATTTTAAAAAAAAAAAAAGGTCAACCTCAATATACTGTAATGAGTATTTAAAGTAACTTATCATGTCAGCTTTCTCACAAAATATGATATCATCACGCTGAAGAGGGTTCTATTTATCAATACAAATAAAATTTAAGTACTAAAAAAAATCAAAAAAATTAGAAACATTTTTATTATTTTAACAGACATCAAAATACTGAAATATAAATAATCTTATTATTTTCTGAGATATTTGTTAGAGGAATTAAGGAAGAGCCACGGAGGGGGTGTGAGAGGTAGCTATCGTTGGGGCTGTGAAATTGGAGGGTAGCCTGCTTGCCTTCGCTGTCCCATTTTAGGGGGGTCTCACCTCTTCTATTTAATGATAAAAAATTTATAAAATTTATTGATATAGCATGAAGATTAACGGTGTAAACGAATCGAATGTTCGATAAACTACTCGTGTTTGAAATCGATTAGGGCTCGTTCTTGTTCATTATGAGGGCTCGATAGCTTATCGAGCTGAGTTCGAGCAAGCTCAATAAGCTTAATGAGCTGAGTTCGAACAGGGGGATGCTAGGCTCGCTAATGTTCACGAACAGCTTGATAAGAGCTCGATAAAAGCTTGTTAAGGGGCTTGATATGAGCTCGTTAAGGACTCGTTATGAGCTTGATAACAGTTGGTATTGGTTCAAAAATGGTTCGAGAATGACTCGATAATAACTTAAGAAGCTCAGCTCGTTAATGAGCTCGACTCAATTGCAAGCTTGGCTCATTTTTAAACTCAGTTGGGCTCGATAACGAGCTCAACTCGACTCGATAACAAGCTCGACTCGGCTCGATAAGCCTAACAAGCCGAGCCGAGCTGAGTGTTGAGCACAATATATTCTTATCGAACCGAGTTCGAACAAGGGTTAGAAATGCTCGATAAGAGCTCAGTCGACCTCGAGCTCGATAAACCTTATCGAACTCGAGTTCAAACAAGGGGGTGCTCGGCTCGGCTTGGCTCGTTTACACGTAGATGAAAATTAATGAAAAATCGGAAGGTTCGACAGCCATACTTTAATTCTTATTTCGAAAATAATAAAGAACAAAGAGTAAAATAAGTCTATTCTTGATTCCCACAACCCGAGAATAAGAAAGAGTTAAGAAGTCATGAAAAATAATTTAAATTGAATGCTTAAATCCTAGTTTTTAAATAGAGGAGAAAACTAACTTAGAATAAAAAAACTTAAGAAGATAAAACGATAAATAAAAGGCTGAAGGATAAATATAAAACCAATTTTTAATTATCTAAACAACTAATACTTATCTATGGTCTACTAAATAAATAATCTAATAGATGACAAACTCTTGAATTCATATCTTTAGCCGTATATCTAGCTCACCACGACCAGGATCTCGCCAAGTCTATCAATTCGCCAAGCTCCATTTGCCAACTATCGGGCTGCATCATTTATCATTTAGATATTTTTAAATTTGAGTATTTAATATTTAGATATTAATAAAAACATTATTAGATTGATATTTCTAAGTGTATTCCAGGTGTGTTAAACTACTTCGCATGTAAGTCTAGTAAAAATTTTATACTAAAGCTGTGAGAGAGAAGAGATCAATACATAAGTATAGAGGACTACTCCATCCAATGTTAATTGGGTTTAAGATGAAACTCCAATTGAATTTATAAATTGACCTCATATTTGTTGATTTCGTGGGTCGAGTCTAAGGCCCAATGAAACTTAACAGACTAAGGCTCCGTTTGTTTCGTAGGAAAAGTAGATTCTAGGAATATATTTTTCTTTGGAAAGGGTTTTCCAAGAAAATTGAAATCCGATTGAGGTTTTCCTTTGCTTGTTTCAAAGGAAAACTTGCTTCCATATTAATGTTTTCGTATATAGTTTAAAAGAAATATTTTTCATAAATCATCCTACATCTTATTATAGGACAATATAAGTAGTAATCCAAAATATATAAAAGGTAATAGAAAAATAAAATTAACTATCAAAGCTATATAAAATAGGAAAATTATCTATCAAATACCCTAAAATTTGAGCATTTATTACCTAAGTATCATATCATTTTAATATATGTAATAAGACAACTTGGGACACGAAATTTTATCACCTAAATATAACATGCGTTCGAATCTAGTGAATTTTCATTAATGTGTTATGCTAGCATTTTCTTACAAAAGAAATCACTGGTTTATGATAGAGATACATATATATATTATTGAAACTTGTATTCCACATCAACAATTTTGGCGAAAAATTACCTTATTTATAAAATTTTTAAACTTCAGAGCACTTGAGTGATAACAATTTTAAACTTTACGGTACATCGTTGTATATTAACAAAACATCAGAGTACCCATGTAATAAACGTTCAAATCCTCAGGTACCTAATTGATAACTTCCCTATATAATATCATATAGTAATTCAAAATGATGAAAATTGTTTCTTTTAAAACCATGATTGGATCTGAGCCAAGACCGAGCACGTGGAACTCAAGTTTGATCCCTTTACTACACGTAGTCGGGAAGATGTCAAGATTAGATCTGAGGCCATATCCAAGAAGGAGAGCTTCAGGTACTTGGGTCCATGTTACAGCACAACGGCGAAGTGAACGAGGATGTGAACAACCAGATTAAAGCGGGATGGCATAAGTGGAGGATGGCCTCCGCGATACTTTGTGATAGAGAGTTCCCCTTAAAGCTAAAGGGAAGATACTATAAGACGGTTGTGAGGCCAGCCATGACGTATGAGGCGGAGTGCAGGGCGATGAAACAAGAGCACACACAGAAGAAGAAAGTGGCGAAGATGCGAATGCTGAGGTGGATGTGCAGACACACAAGGAAGGATAGGATCAGAAACGACGTCATAAGAGGCAAATTTGGCGTAGCCTCCATTGAAGATAAATTGAGGGAACAACGTTTGAGGTGGTTCGGACATGTTCGAAAGAGACCGGACAACGCTCTAGTAAGGAGATGCAAACAGCCCCTTACTACACTAGGCAGAAGAGGAAGAGGCGGGCCAAAGAAGAGGTGGCTGGAGACAATCCGACAAGACCTCACCCATCTAAACCTTCAGGAGGAGATAGCCTTAGATAGGGCCCAATGGAGGGCTAGCATAGGGGTAATAGATGCTCCAGTTAGAGTAGGGTAGTCGAGCTTTCTAGTGCTAGGCCTTGGCATCCTCATGGTGCACGTAGGTTGTGTACTTGCTCTCATGAGCTGCTACTTGCCTACTGGTCTCTATCTCTATCCTTATCTCTATCCTTATCTTTATATTTATCTTATCTTTTTCTACTTGATGTGGCATGCTTCGAGTGTGTTGTTTTTGCTCGTCGTATGTTTTGCCCTACTCATACGTTGTTGCTCCTCTGCTGCCAGATCACATGCTCTATGCTGCGGACTAGCGTCTCAGGTTGGGGGTCCTTGGAAATAGCCTCTCTTCAGGGTAGCCCTCTGAAAGGGGAAGGCTGCGTACACCTACCCCCCTTAGACCCTGCTTATGCGGGAGCCCTTGGAGGCACTAGGTTTGTTGTTGTTGTTATTGTTGTATAAAGTAACATCTGGTTTTGTTTGATTATTTAGTCTAATTCCTATTCGGCATTATGACGTTAAAGTTTACGTTCCAATTCGGTTAATTTCGGTTCGATCCATATCCGCACGATAATTACCGCAAAGGCTCTTATTTTACAAGGGAAGTCATTTTCCCTCCATTGGGGGAAAACATTTTCCATCGGAAAAGCTTTTCCGTCAAAGAAAGCGCGCCAAACAAAGTAAACTATGAAAACCAATTCCTAGATTCACATTTTTCACTAATCCCGTCAGAAAAGCTTTTCCGTCAAAGAAAGCGCGCCAAACAAAGTAAACTATGAAAACCAATTCCTAGATTCACATTTTTCACTAAAACAAACAGAGCCTAAGTAAAGATAGGCGAGACGAGATGGGTAAATAGGACCCAACCATGTTGTTATCTCCACCCGAGTCACCTCTGACAAATTATTTGCTTACTTGCACCTTCAAGTGTTACTTGTGCTCTTGCTCCCTTATGGTCAATTCAACTGCCCAGATTTCATTTAACCCACATGGACTAAACAATGGCGCTCACCTAATACCATTCGCTCACCCTGAAGTCTTCAACCTTACTCATCCAGTTAGACATGGGTGTTACTCATTCATTTGGGTCCGAGTACCAAACCAGTCCACCAAGCCCCAGATACACAAACCTCCAAGGGGAACCTCAGTATTCCTCGCACTTTCCTCATATCAAGTACCCGTACACGTTTTAGATAAAGGGTGATGTAAGGTATCCCTGAATACAGGTCATCCTCCTTCCTTCTCTCTATAAATACTAAGCTAAAGCTCAAAATAAGGAGAAGAACTATCCCTAACACCCCCATCCACACCAAAAAGCATTACCCAAACCTTGGTCCGTACCCTCTCTCTAGAGTTTGAGTTTGGCTCTACTTATCAAAGAACAATTAATATTTTAATATTTTAATATATACAATAAGGTATCATGAGATTTAAAAGTTTTATAACCTAAGTACTTTTTGAACAAATATCACCTAAGTATTTTGAAGATTAAAAATTTTTGTTAATCACATATCTTTTTCCAAAATGTAATAGAGTTTTAATGGACATTATTGACATGGAACACAAATCTAATAGTATATTGGTTACTTTTATCATAATCTGATCATTTTTATGTTGGAAAAGGTTAGAATGACCCATATTTTTATGATGTGTACGTAACTTTTGTTAGAATTCAACTAATTTTTTTTCATAACCCCTCTTAAATTTTCACCTAAAACATCGAAGTAGTGCATATATATTGTCATATTCATATACCATATCAGCATTTTTAATAAAAATTGGACTAAAATTTTGATAAAAATTTAACAAATTCTAGCATAGAATACCTAATTAATAAAATATTTAACTTCTAATGATTTATCAGAGACATCCTTGAACTACTAACAAATATCACCAATAGTACATGAATAGTATTATATGCATAAGTCAACGTTAATATCAGCGAATTATGATGTAAAGTTTAATAAATTTTGATGTCAACTACTTATATATTGCCTAAATTATGTGTAATGTCAAGATTTTTTGGTAAAAATTCACTAAATTCTAATAAAAATATTTATATATTTTTAAAATTATGCTCCACTTCCGCATTTTCCCATGAAACTTCATCAAATTTTGGCAAAAATGATACCTAACTGATAAAATTAAAAACTTCAAAATACCTAAATAATAAAATTTTAAAACTAAAGCTACTCTATTATATATTTTAAAATGTCAAAATCACTGGATAATAAATAGACAAACAGCAAAACATTTAACTAATAATTTCTTTTATGTTAACTACCCCGTACCGACACTCCAAAAATAAAGCATTTAGTTCTGGGCTCATGTATTTCAAGAGTGCCTTTATTGTACACCAGTCTTTCCCCATGCAATGCACACAACATGTTTACAATATTAAGTAATTTTAATTAACATATTGTTATTATATAAAGATTTCATGTCTTTAGTGTATGTACTTCACCAACAACAACAACAACAAACCCAGTGCCTCCAAGGACTCCCACCTAAGCAGGGTCTGGGGGGTAGATGTACGCAACCTTCCCCCTTCAAAGGCTACCCTGAAGAGAGGCTGTTTTCGATGACCCCCAACATGAGAAGCACTGGGTTTTCATGCGGTAGAAACTTAAATAAATAAGAGGAAGCTCAATTAATTAATGGAGCTTGAGAGCATTTAGAAGACAACACAGCTTTACTCTAATATATAGAAAGAAAAGATATAAATACAAATTCGACTTATAGATGCTCTAAGTGCGAGAAGAAAGGAAGGAGCAGGGACACTAACAATATTTGACTTTAGTTTAATTCAAGAAATATAAATTTTTTTTTTTTGGGCCTCAATTTAGAGGACTTTCTTTTACTTTTATTATTGAGATATAAACTTTTGAGCTTTGGAACATAATTTTGCTATTTCTCATGGTTAATTTAGCACTGGAATGTAATATTTTCACTTGATAGTTTAACATTCCTATTGCCCTTTTCTTTACAATCTCGCTACGATGCTCGTGTGATTGTCACTACCAGAAGTACAGCGATCATCCCCATTGTTGTTTGCCACTTATCCCTCTGTTTGTTGATCACCCATAGCACCTCGTCCACCGCTGGCCAGCCCAACCCCACCGTCAGAGATGGGGAGGAAAGAATGAGATGGGGCATAGGTAGCAGTAGCGGACTTGTTGGGGCCAGTGTCGATGGTGGCTATTAAGATATGGCTGACATGTCAGCCGATTGGCTTGCTAATGTAAAAAGGGGGCAATGCTAAGATCTTCGAGGGAGCAAAGGTGGGAGACGAGAGCGTCTTTAAGGGGGGCGGATAAGGAAGTCAATATCGATGCTAAGACAAGGGGCCAATAGTGACACCGGTGGGGCGCAGTGAGGCCAACAAAGACAACACGACAATGGTTGAAGGAGCTAGTATTATTATAACGACCCAACACAATACCACTACAATACAACCCATAAGAGTGGAAAGTACCTTATATTCAATAGATCCCGCTTAAGTCTAAAAGGGGAAAATGCCTCGTTTAACCGAACTCCACACTTATTCAACATTGGATTAACGCGTTGTTCCCATCAAGTCATTTCCACTGGCCCTCACTACATCAACGGTGTCACTGAGTAGCCAGTCGCAACATATTTTGAGTTTGGTATGGTGATTATGCCACCTATGGGTCCCCGCTAAAAGAATAACAGCATGGCTCGCACACTGCGACTAGAGTAAGCTTACTAAATGTAACGACCAACACATAACACTACAGCCACCCATGAAAATGATAAAATCCCCTGTAGGATACATAATGGACTACTTAAGCCCAAATGGGAGATGTGATTTGTTTGGTTATGGTGAAATCACTTATAAATTGACCAAATTCCACGAAGTGGCAACAATTTCCAAGACACAAACTTTAACGCCTGCAAAATTTAGGTGCACCAAAGTTGCGTTTGAACACACAAATCATAGCATACAACAACTATATAATTAAGTTTAGAGAGAGAAGCAACACATACAAAGACACAATCAATACGTTCCGGTTGGAGAGGCCAAATCAATATACTTCTCTCTGCATCGCAACGCCGCTCTCTCATGGCAGACCCCGTGAAAAAAATAAAAGCTCTCACTTCTTTCCTCCCCCAGAGACATTGAACTTGAAGAAGATTACATCGCCGTCTTGGACCACATATGTCTTGCCCTCTTGCCGATACTTCCCAGCCGCCTGATCCACAAGAAAATGCCATTAAATTTACATCAAGAAAGATGTGTACATGGATGAGAGTTCAAAATTTGTCACATGCTTGTTTAGTATCATTTTTGTTTGCAATTTATGGCTTTTCAGGAACTAAAAGCCTATATGAAAATGATTTTTTTTAATTTTTGGATTCTTTTCAATTTTTTCGTAGTTCGAGTGAAAACTGAAAACATAAACCAAAAAACCATAAAAAGTCGCTTTGAAAACCTAATTTTTAGTTTCTCAAAACCCAAAAATTAGAAATAAAAAACAATACCAAATAAGGCCTTAGGGAATGTGATCATATGAGCGGCTGAAATATCTTAAGATGGTATTATGTTTGAGGAAAGAAACGAAAACTTTAAAGAGCGACATGCAGTTGTAACTCTGAATTAGATCGCCATGTTCGAATTTTTTAAATGTCACATCAATTTTCTGACATTTAGTCAGCATAGGAGCAAAAATTGCAGCACCTTTTTGTTCCTTTAAACAACAGAAGACTAATAAGCGTGGTTTGGGAGGGGTGGATGTACGTGGCCTTACCCCTGCAGGGTGTAACCCTGCTGAGAGGCTGTTTCCGAGGACCCCCAACCTTATAGGGTTGGCAACACGAGAATTTCCCAGGAGGTCACCCATCCTGGTACTACTCTTGCCCAAGCACGCTTAACTTCGGACTTCTAATAGGATCCGGTGCCTTAGAGCCTAGTAAATGAACTCTTTTTTGTTCCTTTAAGGTATCTCCAAAATATAATATTGTTGAAAGCCCTCTATCCAGGAAACCATATAAATCCACCAACGTTGGAATCAATTGGCATGAAATTTAGGACATCTTTGGCCAATCTTCTTTTCTTAAAAAAAGTTTTTTTCCGGGGGAAAAAAAACTTTTTTCAATGATTTGACGGTGTTTTTGAATAAAAGTAGAAGTTTTTCTTTCTACTTTTAAGTAGAAAAATAGTGTTTCTCCTTTAAAGTAGAAGCAAAAGCAAAACTAAAAATATTTCTGACAAAGATAACCGTATTGTCAAGAAACAGATGTTTCATAGTTTCGTCAAACAAGCCTTTAACTGGAAATTCATTGTGAACAACCTTCGTAAATTAAATAAGAATGTCTTTGACATCCATTTTAATAACACTACAACGAACACGAAGGTCTCCACTAGAAGAATATCGATTATGCAAATCAGGATTACTAAGCTCATTTTGTCATCTAGAATATTCAAGGCCCTCCATGGGAGCTCTCTGTAACACAAGATAATACCTACAGTTCCTAGAAATGGGATAATGTCAATATGGCCAATAAGGATGTTGGCAACGGGGCCGCTAGATCATGTAACAAATCGAATTTTAGTATGAATCCAATCTCAATCTGAGCTAAATAATTGAACATCAAAAGTGAAGTGATAATCCAATTATAAGTTCAAATCCGACAATACAATTATTCATATTTGAATATTGATTGTCCAACTTCCAATTAGTTATAAGTCTGATTTACAATATATAAATATGTTTCAGCTTACATATGTTCGTTGAACTTACGAGTATAAGAAACTAAAGAATGATAATTATGTAAAATTCCAAACAAACTTCTGATTTCCCTTCCAAATTACACTAAATTTAACTTTATCAGACTAGATGAACTGGTCTTACATCTTAAAATTTTCATGATCCATTGAATTATTGGACCGGATCAGATCGAGTAATTTTCAAAGAGACCTCATGACCTGATTCGCGCAGCATGTTATTTAGGCGTTTTCAACATTCATTCCTCATACTCTAGGCATCCAGCTTCAATGACTAAAAGGTGCAAAAATACTTCCCAGCACACACCTTCATGCGGCAGGTATCGTCTCTATCACAAGTATATAGAAAGAGCCCTTACAATGAACAGTTCTTTTTATTTAAAACTACGGAACCCACTTTCCGTCACCACACAGCAGATGCCATGTCGTGAACAATACAAAATGGGTAGCCGCAATCAGGCTGGACTCCCATAGGCCCCCCTTTGGTATTCTTTTCTATTTGTAAATTTTGGTCTTTTTAGAAACTAAACCAAATTTTGCAAACCATTTTTGTTCTTATTTCGTTCTTTTTGAGTTTTTCCCTATTTGTGAGAAAATTGAAAATAGAAAATTAAAAATACAAAAAAACTATTTTCAAAACCCAATATTTAGTTTCTCAAAAATCAAAAACTGCAAATAAAAAACGATACCAAATGGGTCCTTAGGGAATTTATGTTCAATAATCTTATGCTTGGCAAAATTCTTTTCAAAGGCTCCATAATTGGTAACTTTAGTACCCCTTTCGGTAGTCTTAAAATGCAAAACCATTATGGTTGTTTATTGGAGGAAAGAGAAAGTTAAGTCGTACCTTAACAGCTGACTCACTGCCAAGCTCCTTTAGGTCCTCAAATTTCATAACCTGAAACATCATCAATAAGCCTGTTTTTAATGAAAAGTACAGAAGCCTAACAAGAACAATTTTCAACAATTTTTTTTTTAATTTTGGTTGAATACACTTCTCAACATTTGATTACAATGTTTGGAGCATTGAAAAAGACAATTGTTCGAGCAATATTTTCTTTTACAAATGATAAGAAGTTCCAACGGGTTACAAAAGAGGGCAACACTATGCAAATCCGCAATAGATCCCCTCACCCCTGATGCAGGTGGGATTCGATCCAAGTCTCGGGTACATTCTCACAAAGACTTTCCTAGCCGAGCAATTTAGTGCCGCTGTGTAAACTGAAAAAAGCTTATTCTCAATGACTGATAAAAAAAATTAGCCGATTACATCCATAATCCACGGTGCGCAGCTAGCTGGCCCCAGGTAAGGAATGTCCAGGTCAGGTTTTCAACTAGGCACCACCCTCAGGTCAGATCTCCCCTATATTTTCTTGCTCTCTTAGGTTAGATCTCTCCTCCCTGTGACTCTATGCTAGGGTCCCGTCGTTGGGTATTATTTGATTTCTAATTCTCCTTTCTCCTTTTGAACTATGTTGATTTGATTGTTGTTGCTATCGCTATGCTAACTATGCCCCTATGTTCTATGTTCTATGTTTTGTGCTTGGGTGCTTGCCTACTTGTGATTGTTGACAATTTAGAGGATGAACTCTACTAGTTATGGATCTCAAAACTTGAGGCCATCTTCTAAGAGGTTGGGGAGAGGGAGGGCGAGTCAACAAATTGAGGGAAGCCAGCGATTTGGGACATTAAATGTCGGCACGTTAACAAAGAAGAGTTTTGAGGTGGCCCAAATGATGATGAAGAGAAAGATCAACATCTCATGCCTTCAAGAGACTAAATGAGTTGGTACGAAAGCTAGGAATGTGTTGGGATATAAGTTGTGGTATGCGGGCAAAATCAGACGTAGGAATGGAGTTGGTATTATTGCAGACAGCAACCTTAAAGACAAAATAGTGGGAGTGTCCAAGATTGGTGATAGGATAATCGGCATCAAGTTAGTCTTAGAGGGAGAGATATCGAACGTTATAAGTGCCTATGCACCACAGACTGGACAAACAGAGCGAAAGAAGGCTAAGTTTTGGAAAGACCTGCACTTACCGATGCAAGGCATATCCCAAAGCGAACAAGTAGTGATTGGGGGTGATTTCAATAGGCATGCGGACGGCTATGCATCCTACCATGGAGGCTTTGGTTTTGGTACCAAGAATGCTGAGGGTAAAGCTGTCCTAGACTTTGTGGTCACCTATGAGTTAACGGTTGCCAACACCTTCTTCAGAAAACTCGATGAGCACATCATCATGAATCAAAGTGATGGGGCAAGGACTCAAATTGACTACATACTACTAAGGAAGAGGGCACATAAAGACTGCAGGGACTGCAAAGTTATACCCGAGGAAGACCTATTTACACAGCACACGGTATTAGTGCCAATGTCAAGGCCAAGGAAGGGGTAAAAGAACTAGGAAACCAGCGCAGCCACACACTCGCTAGAAGGACTTGAAGGGGAACAAGTATGAAATCTATAAGGTGAGAGTGGAGTTGGAGCTCAGTTAGGATTTATAAGGGGACATAAACCACATTTGGAACCAATTGGCACAAAAGATCATCGATTTGGCATGCGAAGTTCGAGGTCTGTCAAAGAGTGGGGCACCAAACAACAGACAGTCCTAATGGTGATGCAGGGAGTTCCAAGAGAAGATTAAGGTCAAGCGATACTGTTTCAAAGAGTGGGATCGAAGTGGAGACGAGGACAAGAAACAATAATATAAGCAAGCCAAGAAAGAAGCAAAGATAGCAGTTAGAGAAGCACAATCCAAAGCCTACGAGGATTTAAGGCTGGATACTGAGGAGGGAGCTAGTGACCTATATAAAATCGCTACAGCGAGAGAAAGGAGGACTAGGGACCTGGATCGAGTAAAGTGCATAAAAGTGGAGGATCGACAGGTGCTCATGGATGAGCAACAAATTAAAACTAGGTGGAAAGCATACTTCCACGATCTGTTCAACGAACAGGGGGATACAGATATAGCCCTAGGAGAACTCCAAGCATCTGAGGAGCACTAGAACATTTGTTACTGTGGGTAGATAGGATCTTAGGAAGTCAGGGAGGCCTTGAAAAAGATGGGCAAAGGTAAAGCAATCAGCCCAGATGGAATCCCCATTGAGGCATGGAAATGCATAAGAGAGAAGGGCATCCATTGGCTGACTAAACTATTCAACCAAATTCTTCAAGGTAAGAAGACGTCTGACGAGTGGAAAAAGAGCACATTAATCCCATCATCTATAAAAACAAAGGCGACATTTAGAGTTGTGCCAACTATAGGGGTATCAAACTAATGAGTCACACCTCGAAGCTATGGGAGTGGGTCAAGAAAGAAGCTCATGACAACAATTAGGGGTGTCAGAGAACTAATTTGGATTTATGCTTGGTAGATCGACAATAGAAGCCAGAAAGCGTGAGGAACACATCATCATGTACCAAAGCGGTTACATACTATTAAGAAAAAGGGTACAAAGAAACTGCAGGGATTGCAAGGTTACCCCAGGAGAAGACCTTTCTACACAACATAGGGTGTTGTAGGCGGATATAAAGGCCAAGAAGGGGGCCAAAAGAAGCTACAAATCCGCGCAGACATATACCTCTTGGAGGGATTTGAAGAGGGAGAAGCATAAGGTATACAAGGAAAGAGCGGAGTCCGAGCTCGGGTGGGACTTCGAGGGAGACACAAACCAGATGAGGGACCATCTGGCCCAAAAGTTTAGAGGACTGGCACGAGAAGTTCTAGGCGTGTCGAAGGGAAGGGTACCAAGCAACAGAGAGTCCTGGTGGTGGTGCGAGGAGGTCAAAAAGACGATTAAAGCCAAACGAGTCTGTTTCAAAGAGTAGGATCATAGTAGAGATAAGGATAAGCGACATCTGTATCTGCAAGCTAGGAAAGAAGCAAAGACAACAATCAGAGAAGCACAATCAAGAGCTTATAAGGATTTCTACAAAAGGCTGGAGAACAAGGACGGAGCGAGGGATATATATAAAATCGCCAAAGCTAGAGAAAGGAAGACTAGGGACTTGGATCGAGTACAATGCATAAGAGGGGAAGATGGACAGGTGCTCGTGGATAGGCAACTAATTAAGGCTAGGTGGAAAGCCTACTTCCACGATCTATTCAACGAACAAGGAGGGACAGAAATATCCTTAGGTGATCTTCAAACATCTGAGGAGCACCACAACCACTGTTATTGTAGGCAAATTAGCCCCAAGGAAGTCAAGGAAGCCTTAAAACATATGGAAGGGGTAAAGCGGTTGGCCCATATGGTATACCCATAGAGGTATGGAAATGCTTTGAACAGAAGGGCATAAGTTGGCTAACTAAATTATTTAACCAAATCCTTCTGGAGGAGAAGATGCCTGACGAATGGAGGAAGAGCACATTGATCCCGATCTATAAGAACAAAAGCGACATCTAGAGTTGCGCCAACTACTGGGGTATCAAACTAATGTGCCACACTCTGAAGTTGTGGGAGTAGGTCATAAAGAGAAGGTTAAGGCAACAAACAGAGGTGTCCGAGAACCAATTCGGATTTATGCCCGGGAGATCAACAATAGAAGCCATCCACATCCTAAGACGGACAACAAAGCACTATAGGGAGAGACAAAAGGACCTTCACATGGTTTTCATTGATATGGAAAAGGCCTATGGTAGAGTACCAAGGGAGGTCCTTTGGAAAGTTTTGGATAGGAAAGGCATCCCCGTGCATATACATCCGGGCCATTAGAGACATGTATGAGGATGCACAAACGATGGTGCGTATAGCAGAAAGGGAGACAGACGCTTTCCCGATAACAATAGGGTTACACCAAGGGTCTGCCTTGAGCCCCTATCTTTTCATTCTAGTTATGGACGGGCTCACTAGGCACGTCTAAGGTAATGTACCTTGGTACATGCTTTTTGTAGATGGCATAGTGTTGATGGGGGAGTCGGGGAAAGAGGTAAATGACAAGCTGGAACTGTGGACAAGGGCACTATAGTCGAAGGGCTTACGACTAAGCAGAGCCAAGACCGAGTGCATGGAACTCAAGTTCGATCCCTCCACCACGCCTAGCCGAGAAGACGTCAAGATTGGATTTGAGGCCATATCGAAGAAGGACAGTTTCAAATACTTGGGGTCCATGATACAGCACAACGGCGAAGTTGACGAGGATGTCAACAACCGGATTAAAGTGGGATGGCATAAATGGAGGATGGCCTCCGCAGTACTTTGCGATAGAAAGTTTTCTTTAAAGCTAAAAGGAAGATACTATAAGACGGTAGTGAGACAGGTCATGTCGTATGGGGAGAGTGTAGGGTGATGAAACAACAGCATACACAGAAGATGAAGGTGGCGGAGATGCGAATGTTGTGGTGAATGTGCGGACACACAAGGACGGATAGGATCCGGAACGACATCATAAGAGGCAAATTGGGCGTAGCCTCCATTGAAGATAATTTGAGGGAGCAACATTTGAGGTGGTTCGGACATGTTAAAAGGAGACCGATCAACGCTCCAGTCAGGAGATGCGAACAGCCCCATACTACGCTAGGCAAGAGAGGGAGAGGCAGGCCAAAGAAGAGATGGCTGGAGACAATCCGACAAGACCTCACCCACCTAAACCTTCGGGAGGAGATGGCCTTATGTAGAGCCCAATGGAGGGCTAGCATAAGAGTAGATGTAGCAGTTTGGATTAGGGTAGTCTAGCTTATTAGTGCTAGGCCTTTGACTTTCCTCTTAGCGCAATTATGTAGCGTACTTGCTCTCATAATTCGCTACTTGCTTACTTGCCATTTGACTTCTGCTTAGCCACCTACCAACAATTGGTATTTTATCCGCCTATTAGTTGTCGAGTTGCCTAACGCTTGGCTTGCTTTGAGTTTGTTTGTTTTGCTCGCCTTGTGTTTTGCCATGCTCATGCTTTGTTGCTCTCTTACTGTCAGGCCACCATGCTTTATGCTGCGGACCAGCTTCTCAGGTTGAGGGTCCTCGGAAACAGCCTCCCTTCAGGGTAGCTCCCGGAAGGGGGAATGCTGTGTACATCCAACCCCCCCCCCCAAAAGACCCTGCTTTTGCGGGATCCCTTGGAGGCACTAGGTGGTTGTTGTTGTTGTTGTAGATCGACAATAGAAGCCATCCATCTATTAAGGGGGACGAGAGAACACTACAGAGATAGACATAAGGATCTTCACATGGTTTTCATCGACTTAGAGAAAGCATATGATAGAGTGCTAAGAGAGGTCTTATGAAGGGTGTTGGAGAAGAAAGGCATCCATGTGTCCTACATCCGAGCCGTTAAAGAATGTAAGAGGCCTCACTAACAAATGTGCGTACGGCAGAAAGGGAGACAGATGCTATCCCCATTACAATTGGGGTACACTAAGGTTCAGCCTTGAGTCCCTTCTTGTTCATTCTTGTTATGTATGAGCTCATTAGGCACATCCAGGGGGCATGCCTTGCCGCATGCATGCTTTTTGGGAATGATGTAGTTCTAATAAGGGAGTCTAGAGACGAGGTGAATGAAAAACTGGAACTTTGGAGAAAGGTCTTGGAATCGAAAGGCCTACGACTCAGTAGACCCAAGACTGAATATATGGAACTCAAGTTTTGTACCTTATCCAGGCCAAGCGTGGAAGATGTCAACATTGGATCAGAGTCCACACCGAAAAAAGATTGTTTGAAATAGTCGGGATCCATAGTGCAGTTGGACGGCGAAGTTGATAAGGATGTCAATACCCGGATTAAAGTAGGCTGGCATAAATGAAGGATGACCTCTGCGGTACTATGCGATAGAAAGTTCCTGTTAAAGCTAAAGGGAAAATACTATAAGATGGTAGTGAGACCAACCGTGTCATATGGTGCAGAGTGTTGGCCAGTTAAACAGCATCACATGCAGAAGTTGAAGGTGGCGGAGATGAGAATGTTGCTTTCGATGTGTGGACACAAAAGGAAGGACATGATCAGAAATGACGCTATAAGAAGCAAATTAGGTGTGGCCCCAATCGAGGATAAGTTGAAGAAGCAACGTTTGTGGTGGTTTGGGCATTGTTTGGAGGAGACCGACCACTGCCCCTGTTAGGAGATACGAGCAACTCCATACTACGGACGAGAGGAGAGGGAGAGGCAAGCCAAAGAAGAGCTGGTTAGAGATGCTTCAACACGACCTCAACCACCTAAACCTATATGAGAAGATGGCCTTAGATACGGTTGAGCGGAGACTAGCATAGGTGTAGCCGATATAGAGGTTTAGGGTAGAGGAGCATAAATAGGCTAGTCATACTGCCTCTACGCTTATTTGCGCCTTACTGCTTGCTGCTTGTTGCTGTGTGCTATGTTGCTTTTACTTGATGCTTTATTGCTTATTGCTGCTTTATGCCTTTTCCTTTATGCTCTCTTTGTGTTCTTGCTACTATACAGGTACGTTGCTTATGGTGTAAGCAATTATACAGGAAATGTAAGTTTTTACAAAGGCTAAGGATTACATTCTAGGGCGGGGGAAAATGACCTTGAAACTTTGACCACTGCCAAGGAGGGGTAGGTAGTTACCACTGCATAAAACCCCAGGAGCTCCTAAAAGGAAAAACAATTACCTCTGCACATATGAATCCTCTCTCAAAATCAGTATGGATGGTCCCAGCTGCTTGAGGAGCCTTTGTTTGTCGTCGAATTTGCCAACACTTCACCTGAAATTACGTCCATGTAAGTTTTGTCTCACAGGTATATCAAGATACTGTCATTCATGAGAAGAAACTAACATGTCTTAACGATTATAATGATCTAAATGTCAGACCGCAGATAATTTTACATTCAAAAAGGATTAAAGGCGAATTCCTATCACTACCTTTTGATCCAAAAAAAAAATATGTATTATTAAGAGAGAGAATTTCATAGTGTTAAGGGTTCTTTTTTATTAGCATAATGTTAAGGGCTTGTTTTTGCTTTTTAGGGTTGGGGGTCCTTTAAAACCACCTCTCTTTAGAGTTGCACCCTGTAGAGATAAGGCTGCATACATCTCACCATCCCCAACCCTGCTTTAGCGGAAGCCCTGAGACACTGGGGTTTCTTTTTTTTTTTTTTTTTTTTTTTTTTAGTTGTTGAGTGTTAAGGGTTCATTCAACCACTTTATCACAACTCTTCTCGCACTTGTACATGAGAATGGCACACAAGTAATGGCAGGCTACAAGAACACTAAGCAGAGCTCCTCAGGCAGTCCTCTACAATTCTTGAGATGCGAAGAAAGCAATTATATACAAATTAGAGAAATCGGAAAAACACCTAGCAGTCCAACTAAGCACTATTCACAATTCACCATTGATAAAATATAACTACGCCAAATAAGCCGGTCAACCCTCAAAAATACAAATCCCACTCCCTAGTGAAAAGGAAAAAGAGAATGGCAGCATTTAAGATTCAACCACCTCAATTTTTTTCTACTCTTCTGAACTTCCGCTAAAGCATGTCCACTCTCCAAAATGCAGCAGTATATGATTTCAAACCAGAACAAATGTTAACAAATGAGTAAAGCGGACAATACACGATAATATTTTCCAATTTCCAGCACCTATTGGCTGCAGAACGCTAGAAGAGCATAATCATCTATTTGAATCCTAATACAATATTCACCACCTTCCATGCACCATTCATACAACTTCATCACAGCTACCAGAGTCCATCACCCAAAGAAGCAAGAAGCTCAAATGACCAAGCAAGGCATATAAGCTAATGCTTCCAACTTTGCGGGCCGCCCCAGAACATGCAAAACAAGGAAAAAAAAAATGGGATCGTGGAGGTGTTAGGCACACCAATTTTTCCTTGCTATCATCCGTGCAATGTAAACTGACAATGACTTCTAGCGAAGTCCAGAGTATTCTGGTTCATGCCCTTGCCACTATGCCAAGAGAAATGTATCCAGGTAATAAAATACTCCCTCAAACAAAAAGCAGCATTTCAAAATCAATATTAGCAAGCTCAAGCACCAAAAGCTTCAAGAGACATGCAAAATTCAGCCACAATCTCAAATAATATCTAGTGAAAAATGTCCTTTTCTCATATGTTGGTTTATCCGTTACAATTATTATCTTATCCAAAAAGCACTTACGAATTCAATTGTGGCCCAAACATGGCAACAAATACACTTGTCCCATAAGCATGTTCATCTTAACAAGACTCTGGACAATAAGGATTTGATATGAAAAACAAATAGCTTATACGTAATGAAGGTTACCAACTGAACAGACTGAAAGGAATTTTCTCAACTAATCAAGCAAAAAGAGAAAGGGCCTATGTAAATGTGGTTTAACAATTAGGTACTTGTGTACCGTCCATGTTCCTTTCAGACAGAAACAATCAACTCCGTAATGAAGTAATGTCATTTTTCAAAAGATAAAAATGACAATCCTCCTACAACTTTTTGGGTTGGTATTATATTACTCTCACATTCAATATTGGGCTTACTTTGGGCCCACTTACATAAATCTACTCCAACTAAAATAAGCTAGTGGATAAAGAAGCCAAATTTCAAAAGCAATAATAAAATTATCTAAACTAGACAGTTTGGAGAATCGTTTAGGCATTTTCCCTTTAAAAACCTAATATCCTCATTACATAACAGTGGTTTTTCAGATAGAAAGCTCCGCAACAATCGCTACACTATACCTGCTCAAACAAATTAGTAAAATCACCAAGGCCAGACACAAAGAAAACACAAAATAGATAAATTTCTTACCTCGTCAGGCCCAGCTGTGAAGAAGTATATGAGATTAATTGCCGAAAATCCAGTCTTTATGATCTTAGGAATCGCACTTCATAGAAGAAAAAGATCAATTCAGTTGCACGCCACAAGGGACGTGTTTAACAGCAAGACTTCCACCGAAAATAGTTGATTACTAACAAACAAGTATCTACAACTTGGTTACATAGGCTCAGTAAGAGGTTTGAGCTCAATATGCTACAAGTAAATAAGAAAATCAGACAAATAATCCTGCAGTCTGATGAGTAAAGATAACGAATTCACCCGGCCAATCAAATCTTCAGAGCTCACACTGGCACATAACAAGCCTCAGACAAATAATCCAACATCAGGATAACTAGCTTGATAATTTGATAACCTAGAAAGCACACTTGTCTTCCATTGCTTAGAAGTATAGTGACATTTTGCATTACTCGGGAAGTCGTAATGATCACATGTAACATGGTCTGAACATTATCTATATTCAACTCCAGATATCTTCTAACTTCCACTTTTGCCGCTTCATAACACCAACCCAAAATCTCAACTACCAAATACCCTGAAACATCTAAGTGGCAGAGCTGCCAATGTAATTAGTACCCAATAAAGAATAATAAGCAGCTGAAAAGAGCAAAGTTGACTAGGTTATAGGCTTGCAAATGTTACATGGGGACCAACTATGATGTTTGGTTTAAAACAAATAACAGTGTTATGTTGATAAAAGGACACTCTTTAGCAATATAAATTAATGCAACTGGCTGAAACTCAATGGAGCTATAAGCTAGGACTAACAAAATTAAAAAGAATCTTCTGCCCTTTGGGAAGGGGGTAGCAATAGGAACCCAGATTGAGGCCTCCGTGTACATAAATAATATCATTGGCTACTGAATACTTTTCTAATATAATAATTGGTCATTGTGTCAGCCAAAAGCATGAATGTCAACTTTCAATTCCTTATGGAAATTGCATCTGTGGAGGGATACCATCTAAAACTTGCTAATAACAGTAAAATTTACATAATTGACTAAAAGATGTTAGATAAATTGTTATAAACAGCCTATCAATCGACATTATCAATTCAAGTCAAATTGTCATGCAATCTTCCGAACTCATCCTAGATATTAACTAAAGAATACTGCTTCGCTTGGGGGTGAGGGGGTATGCAATTGAGATAATTATGGGTTAGGCCTTGTGGATGACCCCAGGACAGCTGGTTACACGTTCTATCAAAAAAAAGTGTAACCTGCATCCTCAAAGAGTCTTTGCATAACTGCTCTTGGTCATGCCATCCCTAAAATGTCAAATTTGGGTGCACATATAAAAAGCATGACAGTTGACAAAAACAGCTCATACCACTGTAACAAAATCTCAGAAAAAGTGGGTTGGCAGTGCAGAATTAAGTCAAAGCAGCTTCGGGCAAACATTTTATATAGTGTACCTTATCCCCTGACCTACTCATGTTTGGCTAAAACACAGAACAGGGCTTTTTAATTTTTATCAATCCTCCATGAAAAATACACCGTTTCTGCAAATTTAAATGCATCTACTACATCACCACCATCGTCATTTTTAGCATTATAAGGTAGTGGGGGAGTGCTAGGATTGTACAACATGCATGGTATGGAATGGTGTGTCATTAACTAACCTCTGTACCTTGTTCGCCTCACAGTACTTTGCAGCTTCATCTTCAGGCATATCAATAAGGTTTCTCTCAAAAACACCACTAAACGGAATTATTGGCTCACCACCATGCTCCTGCACCCTGGGACATGACAAATCAAAAACTATCATAGAGTTGCTTCAACTAAGTCACCACACAGCAAACTCCAGAATGTCGGTGATAGAGATCATAGAATGATTTCAAAATATTATTCTCGTAGAAACAGAAATTTGTGGATGGATTTTGATTTTGTTTAGAATTTTAGCTTATCTAGAATCTTTATTTTATTAGGATAGTTATTGTCTTATTATTTATTAGGATATTTATTTTACTAGATTAGGAGTCCTTTTTCAAATAGGACTCTAGTTTCTATTTTCTATATAAACTCCTGTAGTTTATGCCAATGGCACTTAATATCAATAATAATATTCTCAGTTTCTATTTTCCATAAGCACAAGGCTGCTTAAACTAGCCACAGAGCTGCTTAGTAGGAGAACACAGGGCTGTTCTACCCGTTCTTTTCCCTTTTCCTTGGAACCTCCATCAAATTGGTATCAGAGCTCGTTCGATTCAGCGTTTCCGTAATTCATTGTCAAACTGTCATTTGCCGTCCAAAAATAAAATAAAAAAGCCCTAAAATCCCGGCCAACCAAATCTGCCGCCTTCCAAACCCTAAAATTTCGCTTCAATCCGGCGAAACCCACTCCGCCCTTGACATTGACTGCCAATCCGAGTGTGTCTGTCACCTTTGGTCACCGGCATCCACAGTTCGCTGCCGCTGATCTCTCTTTGTTGTCATCATTCACAAGCCGTGCCATTGTTCCCTGGATCTCTCCTGCTGTTTTAGGCCTTCGAGAGCCCAACATCTTGGAATCAGCGTTGTCTTAATTCACATAGGGGGCTTGAAGGTCAAATTGGCTACTGTCCGTGAAGCAAGTGGGAAAACTCCTCCTTCATTTGCAGAAAAAGTTGGTAACGATTCTTTATACCTCATAAAGTGTTTAAATTCCTTTCTTTGAATTTAGGACCTTCAATATATTTTAGCTGGCAAGTTAACTAAATTTAAAATAAAATAAAAAAAAAACACACACACACATATTTCTTCTGCTTGAAATCAATAATTCTCGAGCATTTATATATCCAGTTTATAATTTGATTTACTTGGTTGTTAATTCTAATATCGGCATAAAAAATAATAATAATAATATAAAAACAAAATTGATGCCCGTGACCAGTAGGAGGATAACAATGGATCAAAGGGTAGTGAGCCTTGAACAAACTGTGGAGTCCATGAGACAAACAATAGAGAAACTGCAGGCTGACCATAACGTGTTAGAAAAGGTGTCTAGAGATGCCTTAGCCTATGTTCAACAAAAGTCCCAACATTTGGAACAAACCATTCAAAACCTAGAAACCAATCATGCAAAATTACAAGGTGTGTTAGAATCACAAGTACCCCAGTACAATGGTAGCAACTTATGTGCTAGCATCCCTCATGTTCCTCCAGCTCCTAATGCTACCGCGTCTATCCAAAATCAACCTGACCCTCGTTTTGACCATAGGCCCCTAGTTCTTGAGAGAGCCCCTAAAGACCCTAATTTTTCACGAAACCAAAACTGTCAGATCCCTAGGCACTACCCTGAGAATGACCTAAATAACAATGAAGAAGGTGATGATTTTTATCCGGATAATGGCTATCAACCACGTGATAGAAATAGAGATAGACGCCCTAGGTACCCTCCCGCTAGGGCCTACCATGAAAACCACCGATATGATAACCCGTTTGACATAACTAGGAAAGTCAAGGTTGATGTTCCAGATTTTGACGGGACTCCTGATCCCGCTGCTTTTCTAGACTGGTCAGAACGCCTGGAGGATTACTTTGATTTCTATGGGATGACTGACATACATCGAGTTCGTTTCACTAAAATGAAACTCATAAGGTCTACAAAGAAGTATTGGTATAGCGTTCAGGATGACTTAGAATATCGAGGTGAACCGCCTATTACTCTATGGGCTGAAATGAAACAAAAGCTAAAAGAGAAATATCTTCCCACCATTCACAAGAAACAATTGTTCGACGACTGGTTAAATTTGAGACAAACAAATTTTGGTGTGACTGAATATTACAATCGATTTGAGGAGTTGAAACGTAGATGTGGGATACAAGAAAGCTCTTGGATGACAGCCACAAAATTCTTAAATGGTCTTAAACCCCACCTCTGGAATTAGGTAAGCTTACACTCACCTGAGACTCTTATTGATGCTTATCATAAGGCCTTAGAGGTTGAGAGATACTTAAAGATCACTATTTCTAATAGAGTTAATTCAACTCTTGGGGAGTATAGTCATGCTAGATTTGGTCCAAGCCAAAGGCCTGCCTTATCATCTCACAGTCAAGGTCATAACCAGAGTCAAGTTGTAAGCTCCAGTAGTGTAAAGTCAACTCCCTCACACTCCACCACTTCTGGCATTGTTTGTTTTAAGTGTCAGGAGAGAGGTCATACCGCTTCTCGTTGCCCCCATCGTGCCTTAGCAATAGGTTATGAGGATCCTATAGACCCTGAGCAATTAGATGAAATTGTTGAGCCAATAGACCCACCTTCAGATGAGGAGAATTTTCACGGTCAGCAGTAGACACTGGAGAATTCAAGAGGAGCACTAAATGTCACGAGATATGTATTTTCGTCTCCAATTGGCCTAGACACTTGGAAGAGGACTAGTATATTCAAGACCTTTGCGAAATGTGGGGATAAAACATGTCGACTTGTTATTGATAGGGGAGGTTCCATGAATGTTATTTCCGAGTCCGATGTTAAGAGGTTCAATCTGAGGACTGAACCACATCCTACTCCTTTTAGGGTATCTTGGGTTAATAAAACCTCTTTACCAATCTCCCATAGATGCCATGTTCCCCTCTCATTAGGCAAGTATTCTGACAAAATTTGGTGTGATGTTCTGCCGATCGATGTAGCTCGTGCTTCTAGGACGTCCTTGGCTTTATGATGTGGATGCTACCAACTTCGGGCGTGAGAACACTTATGTATTCAAGCATGATGGACATAGGATTATCTTAAAACCTGCTAGGAACACTAATCATGTGAAAGAAAAATCTGGCAAAGCCAACATTCCTTCTACATCAACCAACCCTTCAAGTTCTAGAATTCAAGTCTTAAACTTAAGGGATTGTGAGAAAGAAGGTAAGAAGTTAGGATCCTTGATTGCTTGGATGTCTAGAATTGAGCCTGAATTTCCATCCGTGTCTCCTTTGGCTTCCTCCCCTGCACTTGGCAACTTATTAGAAGAATTTAAGGACATTACTCCAGAGGATTTGCCTGCTGAACTACCCCCTCTTAGGGAAATCCAACATGCTATAGATTTCATTCCTGGGTCTCCGCTACCTAACTTGCCATATTATAGGATGAATCCTAAAGAGAGAGAGGAATTGAATAGGCAAGTCCAAGGACTTCTAGAAAAGGGTTTTGTTAGGCATAGTCTTAGCCCTTGTGCTGTTCCAACCCTTCTAACCCCAAAGAAAGACGGATCTTGGAGAATGTGTGTTGATAGTCGCTCCATTAACAAAATCACTGTAAAGTATCGGTTTCCCATACCTAGACTTGATGATATGTTGGACCAAATGTCTGGATCTATGTGGTTCTCCAAGATTGATTTACGTAGTGGATATCACCAAATTTGGGTTCGGGCAGGTGATGAGTGGAAAACGGCTTTTAAAACTTAGGATGGACTGTTTGAATGGCTAGTCATGCCCTTTGGGTTAACCAATGCCCCTAGCACCTTCATGAGAGCGATGACTCACATTTTTTGAGCTTTCATTGGAAAAATTTTGGTTGTCTACTTTGATGACATATTGATCTTTAGTCGCTCTTCAGATAAGCATTTAGAGCATTTAAGGTTAGTTTTTGAGACTCTTAGAACACACAAATTATTTGCTAACCTCAAAAAATATTCCTTCATGCAATCTCAAGTGATTTTTTAGGCTTCACTGTTTCTGCCAAGAGAATTTCTGTTGACCCCAATAAGATTCAAGCAATAGTAGAGTGGCCTAAGCCAACGACCCTTTCTGAGGCTCCGACCTTTCATGGGTTAGTGTCTTTTTATAGGCGATTCATTAAGGACTTTAGTTCCCTGATGGCTCCCATCACTGATTGTTTACGAAAGGGTGAGTTTAAATGGGCAAAAAGTGCTAGCAACGCCTTTGGAATCATTAAGGAGAAAATGACTCAAGCTTTAGTTTTAGGTCACCCTAATTTTAGTAAAGTATTTGAGGTAGCTTGTGACGCCTCGAAGGTCGGCATAGGAGGAGTGTTGAGTCAAGGACACCCCATTGCTTTTTTTAGTGAAAAGCTAAATGAATCAAGGAGAACGAAATATTCCACTTATGAGAAGGAATTTTATGCTATAGTACGTAGTCTCCAGCATTGGTGTTACTATTTGTTACCTAAGGAATTCATTCTTTGGACCGACCATGACGCTCTTAAGTTTATTAATCAACAAAAAGCATTGAGGGAAAAACATGCTTTATGGGTTGAACTCCTCCAAGACTTCACTTTTGTTCTCAAACATTGTTCTGGTACTGAGAACAAAGTTGCTAATGCCCTTAGTCGTGTCACATATCTTTTACGCCAGTAGTGAACTAGTGTCATAGGATTCGACCGGATCAAGGATGCTTATTCCTCTTGTCTAGATTTTGGTAACATTTATGATGAGGTTGTTAAGGATAATCGTAGAGACTATGATGAGTATCTCGTCATTGCGGGCTATTTATTTCGACGGTCAAGGTTGTGCATTCCACGTAATTCCCTTCGCGATTTCTTAATTTGGGAGTTACATGATGGGGAGCTTGCTGGACACCTAGGTCGTGACAAGAGTATTTTGTTAGTTTCCAACCAATTCTTTTGGCCATCTTTACGCAAAGACGTTACTCCCATCATTTCTCAATGTCGTACCTGCCAACTCAGCAAGACACAGAAACAACACACTGGATTATACACCGCTTTACCAGTTCCGCATGAGCATAGAAAGACCTTAGTATGGACTTTGTCTTAGGTTTGCCACGAACTGCTAGGGGTAATGACTCCGTTCTTGTAGTGGTGGATAGGTTTTCAAAGATGGCCCATTTTTTACCTTGCTCCAAAACTTTTGATGCCCCCCATGTGGCTAGGCTTTTTTTTAAGGAGATTGTTCGACTTCATGGATTACATTCATCTATTGTGTCTGATAGAGATGTTAAATTTGTAAGTCATTTTTGGCGAACTTTATGGAAGTTGTTTGGAACACACCTCAAATTTTCAGTAGCCTTTCATCCGCAAACTGATGGTCAAGCCGAAGTGGTTAATCAAACCTCAGGTAATTTGTTTCGATGTCTAGCTGGGGAAAAGCCATGCACTTGGGATTTAGTCTTACCCACCGCAGAATTTGCTAACAATAATTCGACCTTGAAGTCCACTAGAAAGAGTCCTTTTGAAATTGTCCATGGCACTCACCTACCCATTGACCTTGTGCCTCTTCCCTTGGACTCATGGCCATTTGAATTTGCTAAAACTTTTGCTAAACATATTCGCGATTTGCATGCCAATATATGGAAGAAACTTGAGCAAAGTAATGCAAATTATAAACTAGTTGTAGATGCGCATCAAAGGAATGTAACATTTCAAGAAGGGGATTACGGTGATGGTTCGTATTTGCCCTAAGCGGTATCCTAAGCACTCATTCAAGAAATTGTTTGCCTGTGCTATGGGACCTTATCGTATAATTCGTAAACTTGGTTCTAACGCTTATTTAATTGACTTGCCTTCTGAAATGTCTATTAGTCCTATCTTCAATGTGGAGGATTTAACACCTTATCGAGGCAATTCTGAGCCTCCCGCTTTTGCTGCAAGTGTTTCAAGTGGATCTGCTACTTCTCACGTGCCGGAGCCTAAGTTACCTTCGTTCGAGCAACCGATTGTGGATGAGATTGATGCAATCCTTGAGGACGAACTCGTTACTACAACTGATGGAGCATCCCACCGCTTCCTCGTACGTTGGAAGGGTTGTCCCATGTCTGATAATTCTTGGCTTCCAGAAGCAGATATTCGCCAATTCGCTCCTGAACTTCTTGACAAGTACACTTCCAGCCACTCACCAGGGGCGAGTGTTTTCCCGCCGGGGAGAGTTGATAGAGATCATAGAATGATTTCAAAATATTATTCTCGTAGAAACAGAAATTTGTGGATGGATTTTGATTTTATTTAGAATTTTAATTTATCTAGAATCTTTACTTTATTAGGATAGTTATTGTCTTATTATTTGTTAGGATATTTGTTTTTACAAGATTAGGAGTCCTTTTTCGAATAGGACTCTAGTTTCTATTTTCTGTATAAACTATTGTCGTTTATGCCAATGGCACTTAATATCAATAATAATATTCTCAGTTTCTATTTTCCATAAGCACAGGGCTGCTTAAACTAGGCACAGGGCTGCTTAGTGGGAGAACACAGGGCTGTTCTACCCGTTCTTTTCCGTTTTTCCTTGCAACCTCCATCAGTCGGAAAGGAAACTAATGAAGACTAAAGCTTCACATTTTGACAGAGACAAGAGGTGCTTCCATCCCTGTAGTGTACACATTGTGATACTTAGTTTTTCTAAAGTATGTATAATCTAACACTTTTCTACAGTATATATAATCTAACACCACTAAGCTAGCAGAGAAGAAGACATCTGCGCACTTGTTCACTCCATCAGTGCATTTAAAACATTTTATTTCATTTCAACAAAAATTGATAGAATGGTATAATAAAAACTTTACGGTCCTTACTCTAACCATCTCCGTAGAGGCATATCCATCAAGAGGATGGAACTAGTAAAGCAAGCTCTCACAGCCTCTTACTGAAAATAAATAACAGTGTAATCTAAGTAGAGCACCAAAGTACTGAACCGGTTTTGCTTCTGATTTCACTTACCGTCCTTGGGAATCGTCAACGAGCAGTATACTAGTATCATGCATAAAATGAAAAACTACACAAATAGATTTGCATTTAAAGGAGTACATTTTCCATTTCAAAATACATGACATCTCGCAGTGTATGAAGTTAAATGCATTTCATTAAACAGTCGAATAATTTTCCAATCCAAATCCCTCAAGGGACTTGAACACTTAAAAGACAGGTTAATTTCACTTCCAAAATACCTCGTGTCAAATGCTTACTAAATTATGGCATCCAAAGATTCTGTCAAATATTTTCCCAATCCATAATTCTGAGCTATGAAAAATGAGACTTGTGGCGCTGTCATCTGGATAGAAGGCTCTGAGTCAAATACTTCTACCAAAGCTAAAATAAACTTTCCACTCTAATTTTGAGAACGCGTAGTGAAGAAGAAAAGAAAGATGATAATTCTGTGAAATGGTTGATCTTAATGTAATGCAGAATAAAAAGGACATGGCACAAAGGAAAACAAACTGAACATACCAGGCATGAATCTTGGGTAGATACTTGTTCTTTTTTCTTTGGTAATCTTTCTCAGTCATGTTAACCTGTATGTAAGATAGCCACGGTGAGGGGGTGCAAAAGGCAAGTGATTCCAAAAAATATAACTAGAATTTCATATGCGAACACAATTATCCAAAAGAATAGGAGTTTGGAGAGGGAGAGTGAAGTTATGATATGAATGGATGAAAGTAAATGCCTGAGCTAGGGTAGAATGAAACCTCAACCCAGCTCCTGAAACAGGCACAATGCAGTGATTTCTGTTAAGAATCACATCAACAGAAAACAATCAACTAGCCAACAACAATTAAGAAGTTGAACTCTGCTGGTGAGCTTTCAAGGAGTAGAGAAATCACATAAAGGAACTGAATTTGGCAGGGGTAAAGAGAATATACCCAGGGAGATTGTCCGTCAAAAGGGTTTAGAACAAAATCATCCCAACCCCTTAAAATAACTGCCAAGACACTCACCGAGTTGGAACCAGTGTACTACTGTACCCAGGGGAAAAAGTACATGCAAAGAGTGGCAAAAATAAATTATCTGATTCCAATCAACAGAAACGAAAGTGTCACAATGGTGAAGAATTCCTTTATTCCACAAATTCCATGTATAACACCAATTGAAGCACCTTACCCTCCCATTTCCTGCCTAAATTCAACTATTGGATGTAGATGAGCACATACAGTGAAAGTCCATATTGATGAGTTGGCTTGGGCAAACCCAGAGCACCCACCCCAAGGAACACCTCAAGAGGTAACCGAATCCAATTACCATTGGAAGGCATGCCTATTGCAAGTTGTCAGTTTTTGATCTTCGACACACTGAAATTGGTCGCTAGATCAAATTCATTAAAACAGTTTTTCAATCACCGAGTCTTCTCCATACAAAATTATCCTTCCTTATCTCTTTTTTTGAATAAAACCTCTGTTCATAATTGTCTAAATAGACACAAAAATCAAATATCAAGATGCACTGCAGAGATGAAGCAGGGGATACAAAAAGTACAAGGAGAAATCCATCCTTAAAACCTAAGTTGAGTTAAACGCAAATGACCAAAATTCAACTCAAACCCAGTTGGATTAGACCCAATGACTCGGAATCTTAAATGTCCCAACCCACTTGGCCTAAAACAGGGATGACTTGAAACTAAAATGACTCGACCTAGGCTCACCATATCTCGAAATAACCCAATCCGACTACCTAAAAACCCAAGATGACCTGAATCAAACATTATCCGACCAGACTCAAACCAAACCCAAGCAAACACAAACCTGAAATGATCCAACTTGGTTGACCCGAAAACCCAAAATGATCCAACCTAGTTGACCTAAAACTTATGACTCAAATTCTTTTATTGGAATTATAGTTCCAACCTCTAATCCTTTAATTTTATAAACAATAAAATTTCAATTTCATCCTAATTCCAATTCCATCAGAATTGGAATTGAATTATAATTTCAGAACCCAAATCAAATTTTAGGTGTCAATCATAATCGACTTCGTAGCTTATGATGTATCGGTAGGGGGATTCCCATCTTTGGGGAGTTTACTTTTTTACTCTTGGATACTTCTTTCAGTGCATCTTTGAATCTATTTTCTGTTCCTTGTCAAAGAAGGAAAAATCAAAGGGAAATAGATTACAGAAAATGAATCAAAAGAGATTTGAGACAAGGATAAGGAAAACTCCCAATGAAACAGTTGCACAAATGAGCAATAATAAAGAGTCTGACAAGGGAACAAAAGCAGATTACTCCCAATCTCCTCAGCGATATAGCTCCAGCAGGAATCAGAGCTCCAAAAGATTGAATCCCCGTAGCTAAAGCATAATAGGAAAAGCAAGGAACAAGAAGAGAAAAGAGAATGTCCTATCTAGATGTCTTCACATAGGTGAACACGAGTTACATCCCTGAAAATAACCACAAACAAATCCCTCAGCCAAAGGCCTATGCACAAACTCCTCCAATTCTCAGCTTTGTGAGCAACACAGGCAAGGAACCCAAAAATATAGAATAGAGACAAAGTTCAAACAAAAAAGTGATCTTACAACAAACCCCACAAACCCCCCCCCCCAAAAAAAAAGAAAACACCCCCAGATAATCTCCCAAGTTATTCTCTCACCAACTAGATCCCATAATGTCATAACCTGAGATTGTTCCCCACCCAAGGGACCCTGAAATAGATAAATCCTAAATGGCAGCAAGCAGCAGAAGCAAAGACAACATTTCTGACAACACAGGTACTCCCCAAACCAGATTTTAACAAGTGAATAGAAAGAAAACAATGAGAAACGCCAGAAAAGAAAGGAGAATACCACCCACAAATGCATACAGAACAACATAATGAATCACCCTGCCTAGAAACTCGTGAAGCCACTTCTATTATCCTGGTTCTTTCACAGACAAATCACTGAGTGTCCAGAAGCTAAACTAACAAAAACATTGCTTCTGAAAGAACGTGAAATGCTCTATGTCGAAAAGGTTATATACATACTCACTAACACACATGCAACCGAACACCTACTTACTGCATGAGCACTTACAGGTCTGCAGGCATAATTTGATGTTCAGTTTTCATAGTGATGAAAGGTACTCACCAAGTAGACAACAGGTTTGGCCGTAAGCAATTGGAAAGTATTCAGGATTTCCACATCAGCAGCTTTCCACTCACCCAGACGAATATCTTTTCCCTCCTCAAGCCATGCTTTGACCTGAAAGAAAACAAATTCCATAATAAATCAAACAGCCATGATGATGTTGATGTCGCAAAAAGCTTGGGTTCAGAAGACTTTCCAGCTGCAACTTGCCTCACCTGAGGAGCTACACAAGGCCTCAGATCGCTTTGCAGAAGAGATTGTAATATCTTGTGAAGAATAACTTTTACCAGTGGCAAATTGCAAGAATTTTTTTTTTTTTTTTCCCAGTTACATAATATAAGAAACTCCAAGCCTTTACAGACATATTACTCCAAAATACTTCGGTGGAAATATGAACCAGCACCACAACAAGACAACTACTTTGTAACACACAAATCATACCTTCAGACAGCATTCGTGCTCCAACTTCAATTGTTTGTCATTGCTTCTCTTCATGCTTTTCTCAAGGTCTTCAATCCTCCTTTCAATGAATTCAATATCCTACATGCAATGGCAAGAAATCATGACAAAATATTTAGTTTCCATTACTGGTTTAAATCTAAGAACATGGATCAACGCTCTCTTCTTCTTTTATTATTGCTCCTGGGAAAAACATAACACAAATCAAAAATATGGGACCCGAGAAAAAGGGAAAAGAATCTGAAGCGAAAAAGGACACCAAAAACCCTTATGGCATGATAAAATTGTGAAAATCAGATTGATCAGGTAAAATGCTCAAATTGGATAAAGGGCATTGCGTAATGTAACAACCACTATGTAATGGATTTTGAGCTAACAGCTATGCTACGGAGTCGCCCTGACATATTGTGTATACCATGGCATCCTGCTTCTGTGATTCAACTACAATTTTGATTCTTTAGGTACAAGTAAAAAAGATAGCAAACCAGCCAACTCCACGCAAAATAGAAAATGATTAAGAAGAAAAAAAACACCCTCTCAAACCGAAAGAAAGGTTCCCTGTGAGTGAGGGAATAGGAATAACTGAGACGATATACCTTCAGCCTTAATTCTTCACCTATAGTCTCTAAATCCCTCACTGGATCAATAGAATCATCAACATGGATAATATCAGGATCATCAAATGCACCTGTGAGGAAAGGAAAAGTAAGCTCGGTTAGCATCAGAGATCATTATCTTCACAAATATGTGGAACAAATGAATTCGCCGATAAAGGAGTCAGACTAGAAGGAAAGATCTAGAACATGGCGAAAACGGGGCAGAGCGAACATTAATGCCATTTGACTTCCTTTGCACAAATAAGCAGCCACATTGGAGTCCATACACCTTGCTTGCTGGACAACTAAATGATGAACTTAAACAGTCCATGCAGTACAAGCTTTTAGGGTAGATCCTGGAGATTCAACCAAATCCAACCATTGAGTTATTGATGCTTGTTGATCAAAAGGCTTCAGCGCCTAGCCCTTTTTTGGGATCGAATAGCCAGATCCTAACCTTGAGGGAGGGCCAACGCATAAACCAACTTTCATCTGTTGGGAAGATGGTTTGGTAGCTTCTGTAAGCATGATCCTCACGAGTCTTTTGGACAATTGAATTCGTGTTATGAATGATGGTAAACTTCACATTCGTTGCTAAACTTGCCCGAAGGTTCTAGGCGTCATGACTTGGCTTTAAACATAATAAACAACAAGGCAGCATGTTGACGTATGACTATGCTGCTGACTGCTGAATAATTGGTGGGGGGAAAGAGTGCTCTCAATTCTCAACATAGAGCATTACGGCATATGACAATGCTAACTTTGTGACGAAGCACTTCAACCTTTACGAAAACTATGCTACTCTTTTTTTTTATTTTATTGAAAAAAAAGATAATTAAGAGAGAAAGAAAGCCCAAAGGGTTAAGTACAAGATATCCTCAAAATTACAAAATGTGATAATAAAAATCATAAACTAATAACATAAAGCCCTCCAATCCAAGTATGCAAATCTTTTGGCATATAAGTTGCTCCCCCTTCCCCAAGCTCTGAATTATCTGTGCTCATCCTATAAGACATGAATACATGCACCAGTAACTTTTGATAGATAAATAATTTCAATGGTGTACAAACAATTCTGCTTTTATGTAGGATGCAATTAATTCTTTTAGGAAATTTATTACTAAGTTATTTGAGGTTTTATCACCTAGGTATACTATATATATATATAAAAGGAACATACCCAGTGCCTCAAGGGCTCCCGCCTACATATATATATATATATATATATAATGAAGTGCTCAGAGGTTTAAAAACTTTATACCTAGACCCTAATATTCCTTGCCAAAATCCAGTGAATCTCTGCCACAATCCTGGAATTTCGGCAAAACAAAATCCAACGTGGCTCTTGATTTAATAGTCAAATTAAAAGATAATATCGGGTTAGTGTGCAAAATCATCATTCATATCCTTAAGATTTTTATTTTTATCACCTAAGTATCATAACATTTGTATTTTTATCACATGGATACCCCAAAGTTATATTTCATACAATAACTATTCTGAAGTTAAGACATTTAAACACCTAAATATCTTACGATTTGAGATTGTATTATGCACATATCATAATGTTTGGAATTTCATAACACTGGTAAAACAAGTTCTATCTCAATCCGTTTTAATGTTGGACCCCCCCCCCCCCCCCCCCAAAAAAAAAAAAAAGAAAAGGAAGTGGGTCTTCTTTTTCTTAATCAGTACAATTGGGTCTCTACAATGGGCATACATGACCCTCTCACGCTAGGAAGATTAAAACCCCAAACAACTATTAAAAGACAAATAAAAACACCAGAACCCAAAAGAATAATCAGAGAGCGTGCACAATAAGAATAGTTTGAAAAGAAAACCAGAACCTCATGTGATTGGATGTGGGTAGTAAAGGAAAGACCGCCGAGAGGATGGGGAAATTAAGAGAGTGTGCAGAATCATTGTTGTCTGAAAAAGAAACTTAAATTGAATTGTTTATGAATGTGAGAATTTCAAAATAATAACAGAAATTTATTGCTTAGGTGCCTCAAATTTTGGACTTTTATCATATAGGCCCCTTTGTTCTGTAAAAATAATAACAGAATTTTCTTTTAAAAAATTGACATCTCCAATCAACAAATTCTAGCAGAGGATACCTATACGATGTGAGCATCCAAATCTCATGATACCGAAGAGATAAATTCCCACTTTTTGAAGATAATAAACATATAAGCTCAATAGAGACAAACAAGCTAAGATCAATCAAAATGATGGTAGTCAACGGCTCAATCCTCTCACATGGCCCAGTGTTGAGCATTTCATATATAAGAATCAACTGAACCAAGTATATAGATGAAAACTATTCAGCTTCAAGCTTACTGTCCCCTTTCATTACACTAGCAAAGTTACGACCTTTAGGTTTCTATGTGTTATGAATCCAAGTTTACATAGATATCCCGACATTTAACTTCAGAAGAAATCTAGCATTGAAAGCTTCAAAATCAAGCGGAAGGCACAAACACGTTTCAAGCTACAATGACAAATGTAACATATAGGAATATCAATTCCTAGACCATATTAGCATCACCTGTAAAATAACATCAATAGAGAGCTTAGGCATCAAATGTCTTACGCAGCACATGAAAAATGCCGTCCACAGCTCGGATGTGAGATAAAAAGTTGTTTCCCAGCCCTTGTCCTTGATGGGCACCTCGAACTAGACCAGCAATGTCGTGGATTTCCAAGTATGCAGATACCTATTTGTCACCAACATAAGTACATTACAAACAAAAAGATTACTTAAGGGTGGGGATAAGAAATAATATAAGCTAAACCATAACGGTTTAAATTTTAAAGATATAAAAAGAAACTATACACAAGATGCAACTTAAAACACTGCAATATCCCATGCTCATTAATCAAAGAGCACAATCAGCAGAAACCGTACAGAGATGACCCACAACCACATAGATGTATCAGAGGAACCATCATCAAGTAGCGGGAAACAAATGCAGAAGCCAGGAACTAAACCTCTATCATCCTTCCTGCTTTTGGCCCTTTCAACTCATCATTAAAGATTACTCATCTATCAGCAAAATGTACATATTGTCTGTTAAAAGTTGATCTAGCAGAAATTTGGAGTCATCCTCAGTGGTACACTCCACACTTGAGCTAACAAAATCCATTTAACTTTACTCTAAGCAAGATCTATGGGTCATTTATATTCCATGATCTCCATCAACCATGCTGCTGCAGTGCATACAGTGTACACATCCTATAAGGAAGTCCAACTTGATATCACAAGTAACCAAGAAAGCAACAGTATCACTTTATCTGTGTTGAAGCCAGATAGAATAGCCAGCACTGTTCATGCACCATGTATATGTGATCTACGTATCTTAGACCCCTTGGAGATAGTCCACGAATCTAAACGTGCATACAGCAAATTGTACATATGAAAGAAGAAAAGGACTTGGTTATAGGCTTATAGCCCCATAAAATAAAAATCCCTTGATAAAGCTTTATATTCTCGCAAATCATGAAGAAGGTCTACTGATGTATGAGCAAAGTTTGTCCAGAAGGAAATGGGAAATAAAATCATGTGAAGTTGCACAAGATTAACAATTCCATTCACAAAGTCAGTGAGTTAGGGGACAGGGGCTTTACTTTAAACAGGAAAAAGGAGCATGTTCACATACCTCACTTTTAGGTTTGTATAGCTGACAAAGCCATTCAAAGCGCTCATCAGGAACATTAACCCGGGCTTCATTGGGCTCAATGGTACAAAATGGAAAATTTTCTGCTGGGATAGAAAGCTTCGTAAGTGTGTTAAAGAGAGTTGACTTGCCCACATTCGGCAGCCCAACCTGAAAACCAGCAACAGAGAGATCACTAAAATTCCCACTCACATACAGGCACCACAATATATTTCCCAAATTAGCTCATGCAATGCCCATATTCAGAAGGTGATGGTTTAATGAAATAAGTATGCCATTTGATACAAATGCAGATGATTTAGCATCTGACAATTAGCTTTATACAATCAATGCTCTCAAGGTGAAGATAAAATGAATAATTCATATGATCCACAAATGCATAACAAACAGCTCATCCAGCAAAGATGACTTCTTGTTGAAGCAGCAACTCGCTACACAACAAATAAATTATATGCCAAATAATTCGTTTCCAGATCCTTCTGAATCCTCTACAAAATCCCAACAAGATAAAGATGAGTTAATCACAAAGTTGGTCCCCTATCTTTTTAAATTTGTTCAAATTGGTCCTTCATCTTTTCTTTTTGTTCAAATTAGCCCCTTGCCTATTCCTTTGTTCAAAATGTTACCTAACATTTTATTTTATGAAAAAATTGGTCACCCATTTGGTGACCAAAATTAGGTTAAAAATTAAAAAGATAAGGCACCAATATTTTCGCAAAATAAAACAATAGGGACCTACAAAAGAAAATACAAGGAATTAATATGAATAAATTTACAAACGTTAGGGACCAATTTGAACCAACTTGAGAATAAATAACTCATATGATCCACAGACGCAAAAGAAACAACTCATCCAGTAAAGATGACTCCTTGTAGAAACAAGAATTGGGTACACAACAAAGATATGATATGTAGAATAATTCGTTTCCAGATCCTTATCTGAATCCTCCACATTATCCCAACAAGAGAAATATCTACAGAACTTCAAATGTCACTCTAGACAAACCAGAACCCAAAAGAAATTAATTCACTTGTGATATGAAACGACATTGCAATAAATAGAAAGGCAATATAACTGCAATGAGAAATACTGCAAAAGAGAATGAGTATAAGTACTGCATCAATGACGCTCATTAGAAGAATCCAATCATTCTAAAGTCATCATCTGCATTTCAATTAAGCTTGAACATACACAATATCAGAAGCTAGCGAGCAAGCACTGTAATTTACCGAGGAATTAACTAACACTAATGAAAAAGCAATTAAATTTGAGAAAATCAATCGATCAAAGAAGTATACAGAATGAATTCAGGTTAGTGAATCTAAGATCCACGTATTACATCTCAAATTATCATTCAATTAGGGTTTAGGGTAATAAATTAATCTAAGGACATACCCCATCTATGACTCGAGATGTTCATGGGTTATCTTAATAGCACTAATACAACAATAACAACAAACTCAGTGACTCAAGGCTCCCGCATATGCAGGGTGGGGGCTAGAAATGTACGCAGCCCTACCCCTTTAGGGTGCTACCCTCAAGGGCTCCCGCACTAATAAATTCGTTAATTTACTTTAAATTTGCGCTACGAATTGGGTACATCAACCATAAAATTCAAAGTTTATTGCATTAGAAAAATAAGGTGAAGATTTGATCTTACAATTCCAATCTTGAGATGAGATGAAAATCGCCCTAGGATGGATCGCTCGGCTGGCGCTTCCTTCGATTTTGCACTCTTCGGAGGCATTTTTCCACTTATACAACAACAACGGCCAGCAATCGAGCGAGAGAGAGAGAGAGAGAGAGAGAGAGGGAGGGAGGGAGTAAAGATGGAATCTTGGGGTTTGTACACTAGTAGGGTTTTGGTTGTGTTTAGGCTAATTGATTTTTCAAGTTTCTTGACTCAAGTAGAGGGCGCTAGCAGGCGAAATGGCAATAGTGGTGGCCAATGGCTTGGGTTAATCTGCAACGGATCCAATTTGATCTGATCTATTAACCTGATTGGTCGCCCCATCTACTATAAAAGGTTGAATTTATCTAAACTTGACCTAGCCCAACCCGCCCCCTGACTTGAGACCTGCAAACACAGGTCAAATATGGATCCAACCCATTGCAGATCTGTCACAAGTTTATAACGGATCTGCTTCTACCAATGTTTACTCTTTTTGTTTGCTTAGTGCGTGAATGTGGTCACCATAAATACAAATCAAACAAACATACAAAAAAGGGACTCGCAACGAGGTGGGAGTGAGCCTTAATAATGGACCGCACGTGTTTGACCTTCACCATTCGCATGTTCGAGCATAAGGGTTGCTTGTTTTGGTGAATCTAACTTCGGTTTACAATTAACTATGGGTTCTGTTCATGCTCCAATTAAGGAGACTTTTATATTTTTATGGATTTTTTATATAAGCATGACAGAAAATTAAAGGAATATAGACCTGACTCAAATGACAATTACAGTGACGGAGCAAAGCCCACAGACACCTTTCCTCGTATACTTAAAAGTTAGGAACTGAGGTGGAGACAAATTCAAAGGCTCAACATTCCACTTACAAGCTCGAATCAATTAGATTTTTAGGCTTGACACCTTGACTTGTAATAACTCAAATGAGTTAGAGTTTAACAAGATTTAGATGGAGCAAACCGTATCTAGATTAATGGATGAGGACCAACGCAATCAAGGTTAAGCCTTGGCCATCAAAGCCCTAAAACAGTAACGTGAACCTAAGTTCACCTAACTTATTAAGCAGTGACACCAGTGTTAAAGACAAACGCAATCAAGGTCAAACCTTGGCCGTTAAAGTCTTAAACCAACGCCTCAATTCTTAACTTGTCAATTGTAGGAACAGATTAAAACATAAAGTTCATTCCTGAAACCAGAAGAACTGTATTACTCTGAAGAAAGCAAGTACAGCAAAGATCTACATTAGGCTACACTAAGCTAAGTTACGCTATTCCTCAGTAAAAAGCACAAATGCGCTATAAAGAAACTTGAATAAGTTTGTATAGTAGCGCTAGTCACTTTACAGCTACAATAGTGTCTCTTATTTATAGAAAACAGAAATAACTGTTGCATCCTAATTCTTTGGCATTTCCTTCCCAAGTCTGCCCCAAAGCTTCTTTGGCATGCTAAATGGGCAATGAACATGCACTGAATTTGTGTGCTTAAGTGTCTTTCCGGAAGCCCCATGTTCAGTTGGATAGGCTTGAGGCTCACGTATCTAGAATTGCGCTCCAAGTAACTGTCTCGAGCTTCAAAATAACATATCTTGTAGTCTTCTGGGACGTTTCTAGAGCTCGAGCCTCCTTTATCCTGTCAACCACCTCGAGTGGTTGATACCCTTTAAGGGGTTTTAATTCCGCAGGCAACTGGGCTGGAGATGCCGTTGTCTTAACATCTAAAGGCCTACTATCCCTTGACACATAATAAGTCCATGATACTTTACCTTAAAACAATGTTGTTCCAACTTGCTGAAGTTTGGGGTGTAACAGCAGTGCATGATGCATGTCATGCACTTGTCATGTCTTTTAAGAGTATTGTGTATTTAATTTTAAAAAAGTTAAAATGTTTTTTTTTCCTTTCAAATACTCCTCCCTCCATTATCATTATTATTGTTATGATTACATGTCTATAAGATATGTAATTCCATTACATAGGTCTGTTATCGCTGTTATGTGTTAATAAATATATGGCACACGAGTAGTATTTGATTCTATTTAAAAGAGGGAAGAGATATAAAATATCGAATGAGGAAAATTGACATATGGACTCAGTTCTCTTTAAATCTATTACATAGGTCTTTGACTAAGCCAACGTTGTAACTAGTGTTTTTAAATCAGAGACACCAATAAAGAGAAGACTCATCATTGTCGTAAAAGATTGGTATTACTTCTATCACACTAGTTTGGAAGTGGTGGCTGGTGGTACCATTTCTTACGACGGTTGCCTATCATTCTCAAACAATGGTGGAGGTGGTGGTGGACAGAGTGGTGGACTAATAGTCTTAGTGAAGTTTTTTCCGATAATTATCGGCATAGCTGAAGAACATACAGGTAACTCGACTAAGTGAGCCCTAAGCCACACCGTAAACGGTAGTGGGTACAAAAAAGACCAGAACAAACAGGGAAAACAATAGGCACCCAAAAAACAACAACACCGAGAAAAGAAAACACAAACACAAGAGGAGACTAGAACAAGCAAGGCAGCGAATGGAGCCGAAGCAAATACACACCCAGAAACACCACACAGAAGATGAAATGACGACCTCGGAGAGGGTAGAGGATACGAGGGGAAAATCTCCCCCTCCCCCCCCCCCCCCCCCCCCCTCCCTCCCGCAGTGCAAGCAAGGTACCAGGTAGGAACAGACAGAATGGGTACCGAGCCCACAACACAGGAAAGAGGAAAGAGAATCCAGAAATGCGGATGAGAGACAATGGGTTGCATGGAGGCCACTTGACGAATTACATCGTCTGGGAGCGTCAACTGTTGGTGGGTCAGATGGTTCACATCAATGAAACAAAATCCGAACCCAGCTGGACCGCATCTGCAGGGAGAGCGGGCACTAGCATAGGAGTGGTGCTGTCACAGGAGGGTTTGTCGGGGGGAGAGGACCAGAATATCTCTCATATTCGACATCTGAAAGTGCATGATGAAATTAAGAAGGAAGAGAGAAGGGATATCTGTCATTATCACTAAAGCTGTGTTTGGAGCATGGAATTGGAGCTTGAAATTGGAAATGTGACTGGAATTAGGGCCCATAATTCCAATTCTATTGTTTGGTTCACCTGTTGAAATTGGAATTACAATTCCACTTTCCAATTCCATAGAATAGATTTTAACCGAAAATCATACTTTCCAATTCCTTGGGGTGGGGTAAGGAATTGCAATTCCATAGTAACTTCATTGACCTTAAACCTAAAATGACTCCACTTGATTAACCCAAACACAAGATGACTCAAAATATAAAGACTTAGACAAAACCTAAAATTTGACCCAGACTTCGAAATCACCCAATTCGAATGACTTGAACTTGAATTGACCGAAATCACCTTAGTTCAAAGTCTGAAGTGACCCAAAAATTGAGATGATTCAAATCCAAAAAAAGAAACTAGTCACTTGAATATGATGTAAACAAGATAAGCCGATGTGGAAAGTATCCCAACAAATTAATCCAAAACTTAATACGATCAAACTCAAAATAACCCGACCCATCTCAAGGTCAGCCTAAAATGACTCGAAATTTTAAATGATACAGCTAATTTGTTCTAAAATTAAGATGACTCGAGCTGCCCGATCAATTCTAGCTTGAATCTTGAAAAGCCCTAATGCAATTAATTGAAAATCGAAGATAACATGAACACTGAATGATCTGATGCTATATTTGACCCGATTTCACTCGAAACTCGACTAACTCAAACTCAAAGTGAATTGCTCCAACCATAATAACTCAAATGCAATGTGAACCGCTTCGATCAAAATTCGACCGTAGTTCATTTAAAACTCGAAATACTCCAACTCGATTGACTGATAACCCTTAATGATTCGAATCATTTTGTATAATTCCAACCTCAAATTCTTTTGATGAACTAAACAATGGAATTTCAATTCCATCAGAATTCTAATTCCACTAGAATTAAAATTGCAATTCAACTGTTCAATTCCAATTCCATATGCCAAACAAAGCCTAAGGTCATGTTTGGAGCTTGGAACTAGAGCCTGAAATTGGGGTTCAAAATTCCAATTCTTTTATTTGGTTCACCTGCTGAAATTTAAACTATAATTAACTGCGTAATTCATGTAATTGGATTTTAACTCAAAATCATACTTTCCAATTCCCTGGCTAGAAGTAAGAAATTGTAATTCTAGATTAAGTCCATTGATTTGAAATCCAAAATCGAAAAACTTAGACACGATCTAAAATTTGATCCAAACCCTAAAATCACCCACTGGAATGACTTGAACTTGAAATGACCAAAACAGCTTAACTCAAAGTCTGAAGTGACCCAACCCGACTGACTCGAAACTCAAGATAATTCAAATCAAAAAATGAAACCACCCGACTTGAATGTGATGTAAAACAAGTTGAGCCGAAGTGGAAATGACCCAACCTAATTGACTGAAAACTTAATATGACCTAATCCCAAGATGACCAACCCGTCTCAAACGCAGCCTAAGATGACTCAAAATTTGAAATGGTACAACCCGTTTGTCCAAAAACTCTGATAACTCAAGCTTGACATGACCTAAATTAACTCAAACCCGACCAATTCTAGCCTTAATCCCCAAAAAGACCTAACCTGATTAGCTGAAAATTCGAGATAACTTGAACACCAAATGATCTGACGTGATACTCAACCCGATTTGGCTCAAAACTCAAATAACTCAAAATCAAAGTGAATCGCTTCAACCATAATAACTCGAATGCAATGTGAATCGCTCTGACCAGAATCTAGTAGTAGCTGATTTAGAATTCAAAGTACTCCAACTTGATTGACCAAAAATCCGTGATAACTCGAATCATTATGTATTTATAATTCCTACCTCCAATTCTTTGATGAACCAAACAATGGAATTTTAATTCCGTCAGAATTGGAATTGGAGTTATAATTCCACAGTCCAATCCAACTCCATATGCCAAATAGGGCCTAGTAGTCGCGGTGAGTGTTTTCTTTCTTGTTTTTATGACATTGGATCTTTAGAGACAGCTTCATTGAGAAACTCTTTATTCAGAATCTTAAGATCAAAAGTTAATGAAGCGCTTCAACAATTTTTTTTCATTTGGAAATTATGAATTAGGAAATTTCAAGTGAAGTTGATTGTAAAAACTCTAATGTCGTCAAAGTTTAAAAGCAAAATATTCATCATTACTGGTGGAGTGAGTGATAATGTAAGGTAGGGAATGAACATATAGAGCCAGCTGGATTAGGACTTATTGGTTCAAAAGCTCGCTACATGGAAAACAGGAAAAGCTTAAGGGAAATTAGTTTCAAGTCACTTGTGCAGCACCGATACCTATAGCAGTACAACAACAACAACATCAACAACAACAACAGACCCAGTGCCTCAAGAGCTCCCGCAGAAGAGGGGTCTGGGGGGGTTGATGTACCCAACCTTCCTCCTTCAGGGTGTTAAACCTGAAGAGAGGCTGTTTCCAAGGACCCCCAACCACCGATACCTATAGCAGTCATTGTATATATTTAGGTATGTATAAGTGATGATTTAGGTTGTGAGCTTCTTTGACTTGGGTGATTAAGTTTGAGGGTTGCATAGGTGCTTTGAGCCAACTAGATTAAGAGCCACCAACTGAAAACCCACTACATGTGTTTTTAAGATTCTTGCCTACCCAAAAGTCATCAAAAGGGGGAAAAAAAAAGAAAGAAAGCAAACTATGTCACAAAATAAAGAAAGAAAGAACGGAAAAAAAAGAGAAACTTGAGTTTTTGACATCTTTAGAGGCGATTAGTTTCATGTTGATTATTTTTTCAAGAAATCCTATCTTATTCTCCAATGCGTTGCAAGCTCGAAAAATAAAGATAAGAGAAAGCTTGTAGTTCAAAATGCTAATTATACTAGAGGTAATACATTTGAAATGTTGCACCCTGTTCTCTATTTTTGGTTCTATAGATTCATGCCGCAATCCATGTCATAACTCGATGATTTGACAACATATGTGATAAATACTTTTGCTACTTTTAGTATGCTTAAAATATGTGTTGCTTGAGGACAAGCAATGAATGGATTATGGGGTGTTGAAGTGTCTAAAGTTTATATGCATTTTACCCTCATTCACAATGTTATTTTCGGTAATTACATGTATATCTTGATGAAAGTCAAGCAAATAGGTCTGGAACTTGTTGCGATGCAGCAGAGTGAAAAAGCTTGAAGAACTCATAGAAACGAAGCATTTTCAAAAAATATTGGCTAAGCAAAATGGAGCCCTAGGCCAAGAAAATCATGAGCTGATCGATTGGCGGTAAAAATTATGGAGGACCATTTGATCGACACTGTACATTGATCAATCAGCATTGAAGTGCCCAACCGCATTGTACTCTCTCGAATATTTCCGATCCATTTACAATGTTTTAACTAGACCTATATAAAACCTTGCTTGCCTAGTGTTTTGGTTGCTTTTCCTCTTCCCAAACTTTCGCCTCTCCTGAGTTGCCACAAGAGACCGAGCTTCTCGAGAAGGCCAAAGCACACGTGGAAGGGAAAACGGGGATTATGGAAAAGATCGCGGCAATAACAATCAAGGGAGTCAACATCTTCATGAGTTTTTCTTTTCCTTTTTTGTTATTTGTATTGCATTTGTAAGACTCTAGGAGTAAACTCGTTGTTAAGGGGTGATGGATGATTTGCCATCTAGATCCTAACTTTGATGTTCTTATTTGATAATGACTTTTGTTACACATTTTCCGCGCCCCTATGGGGCAATTTAATTATTCAGTTGGTTTTCTGTTATACGCTTGTTGCTATATTTGTTTTCCTAATTAATTTGTTGATGTCTTGTGCTTGTAACCCAGACCATCGTGTAATGGGTTTTCACGAGTGATGGTGGGTTGTAGTTGTACTCTACCCCTAGCACGTGTCTTAAAATTAAATTAACATTCAATTAAGAGCTATAAAATTTTTTGTTAGCGCTGTTATGATAAGACATGCAACATTTAAAGTCATTAGATGAGATATGCCCTTATACTTACCCTACACCCTAATTAAATATTAATTCAAGTTTAAAACTTGTAGCCTTTTTTTTCCCGATATTTAGCGATAGAGTCGCGATACAAAGCAGGCAACTCAAGCAAAACAACAGAAATAGTGCAAACAGGAGTACAAGCAAAAACAGGGAAACACTAAGAGCCTCAAACATCACTGGGGAGGATTCGGAAACAGGACAAACCAAAAAATAGGAATAGAGGACAGTCACACCCCTAATCTATCGAAGTAAAGTGTTCAATCATAAGCAGATCATAACCGTCAAAGCCCAGCCCTAGTCTTTTCCCCATCTTCCACGTGCGCTCCGTAGTAAGAAACTTATCAGACTATCGCCCAATTTTCTCAGATTCCTCTTTTTCTCTTTGCTAGAAGCCTTCTCTAATCTCTTTCATCTATTCCTGGTAGAAATATCCTTTAGGAAGTCTTGTAGCTCTCGCTTAGCTTGCTTTTTCATCTTGCACTCCAGCGCTTTTGTCACGCCTAACTTAGGGATCTAAAGACCGGCCATCGCTTTTTCTATGTTCTGTCCAACTATGCTGGACTCCTCCATAAACGGCACCAACATTGGGATATTTCTGGGCGAACTTTCATCTACACATGAGGGTCTTACAAAGTTGGGGGGCTCGAACCCGGCGAGAACTCGAGCCTGGAGGACCCTGAGTCATTATCACTTACGACGTCCCAGGCATCATTATCATGAGACGATGTTTGATCATGAGACTGAACTATTTCAGCTACATCTTTCTTGATATGGAAGGAGGAGAGGAGAGTGTTGATTTACTCGAACTTCCTGGATCGGTGGCTCGAGAAACAGGCTGGGGGAAGGGTGGAAGAAGAGATGAGCGTGGACAATGACAATCTCAAGCCCATCTCTCGATACACTGACCATCAACATGAATTGCAATCTGGCCCAAAACTTGCCCGACAAATCTCACGCCATCATTCACTAACCTTGGACGGGGTACTGCAAAGTACTCACAATCTCCCATAACACCTGTCGTCTGCTTAGGAAAAGTATAAACCCGTGAGGAATGTCGTACCAAAGGCGTGCAAGCTCTATCTTGTTGTGCCTACGAAGAATATGTGACCTGTTCCCTTGATAATCTGGCCGAGACAGCGAGAGAAATAACCTTGGGAGAGTAGTCTCGGATCAACTGTAAATTACCCTCTTTGACAAGTACCATGTGAGAACCCCCGTTAACCTGAACTTGGACCATCTGATGAATACAAGTTGGGAAGCAAGTATTGATAAGAACCCTGGTAACATCAACACATCTCGTAGCTGACGTCCTGGAATCCACTCTGATGAACTTCCACCAAATCTTGGTGAGATCAGTAAAACATTCCTTAGACTAGCAATGGACAGGCAATCCATGGATCTCAATCCACACTCTTCTGTTAAGAGACCCAAGGGTCTTGCTTGAGTATTTATACATCTTTTTGAATCTATGAAGTAAAATATATTTACACGGACCAAGATAGGATTCCAAGAAGTTAGTAGAATCGTAAACTAGGATAAAGGTGGTAGGGCTTAACTCTGTAGGGGCTAAACTGTGAAGATTATTCTCTATGAGAAATGTGAGGTCATTATCAAGAGTATCATCGCCAAACGAGTGAGGAATTATTAAATTGTTTAGCTCGGCCTCCACACGCTTGTTGATATTTGACACCACAATCATTAGGCAGTTTTAAGTCTCGGTAACCCTTACTCAAGGCCTAAGGGTTTCATCAACCCGATCATGATCAGCCTCTGGAACACTGGATCTTCGGAAACTCCCAAGTTGGCCTAGTCCCGATGAGCTGGAAAAGTAGGCCTTCTGTGTAGTTTGGCCCATTCAATTATGAGCTTGACACCCGACACCCATCTTCCATTCAAGGCTTCAATTTTTAAGTGATCCTCATAATGAGTTATATTATTTGGGTTTGAGATTGGCTAACCAGAAATCATTCTCTAAAGTCTAAACTATTTGATTGATTGATTGACATTTGATCAAATGCTTCCTAGTTAATTTTAGTTAATTATTCAAACTCCAAAACCAAACTCATATCAAAGTCGCTCGAAAATAAGTTGAATTTTGCTTAGTATCGATTCCCTGGGGATACGACACCCATCTACCCTCCGCTAGCTGCGAACGAACTCCTATGCTTGCTGAATGCAAGGTTTTTACACCCACTCTAAAACCACATCATTTGCTTTCGTGATCAAATAATTGTCCATTATAGAAATTTGTAGTTTTTCAAATATGAACACCATCCATGCGTCACACAGCCAAACACAAGTATGTTATAAATTACCCAATTTGTTTAAGGATAAATTACATACTAGTACCTTGAGGTTCCGTTGGTGTATTTTCGTAACATGTAATGACTAAAGTGTTTAATGTTTGTTTAAGATATATTTAAGATGTGTTTAAGATTGTCCTCATACTTATTTTAAGTGTTTAAGGCATGTTAGGGGTGTATGTTGACACACTGGGCTAGTGTGTTGACGCACAATTGTACAGAACTGCAAGAAGGCATCTGTGTATCGAGACACAAGGCCCGTGTGTCGAAACACAACCTTTATAGAAGCACAGTAAATGTAGCTGTGTGTCAACACACAGGCTTACAGTAAGTTGTGTGTTGAAGTGAGTGTCGACACTCACTTCGACACACAGAATTACAGAAACTTGTATGTCGATGTGTGTGTCGACACAAGGCCCTGTGTGTTGACACACAGCTTCGACACAAGGCATTTTTGACAGTTTTTGTGAACCGTTTTTTTTTCTAATTTTTTGGCATTTTACTTGGTTTATTTTGGGACATCTTAAGCCTTTAAATACACATGAGTCCCCCCTGGTTTGATACATGAATTGAATCAAAAGTTTCAGAGAAAAGATTGCAAAAGAACTTTGAAAGAAAGATCAAAGGTTCTTGTGTTCATGTGTTCTTCTGAAAGTTTGAGAAACATCATTCTCTCTATATCTCACTCAATCTCTCCCCTTACACACTCTCACTTCATTTTTGGTTGTCGTTGTATCCCCGAGATTATTTTGTACACCGAAATAAGTTTTAAGGAAAGTGATTACGCGGCCTCGACACCTTAGATCGTTTGGTTATCCGTTTGCAAAGATTTTGCAAGTGTTTGAAGAGTTTACACCAATAATCTTAAGGCTTAATTTCTGGTTTTGGGATATGGCTTCACCACTTCGAGAAATGACAGCCAATTTTGTGATATTGGACCGATTCGATGGCGGTAACTTCCGATTCGATGGCAGTAACTTCTACTGATGGCAGGGAAAGATGCACTTCCTCATAATGACCCTAAACACGGTGTACGTTTGGAATACACCAATTCTTGAGCCTGCTTCAGAGGAGGAGGAGACTTTGGCCGAGCAGAGGGCCAGATTAAAGTGGGAGAATGACGACTATATATGTAGAGGATAGATCCTGAACAGCATGACTGACGCCCTGTTTGATATCTACTCAAACATGCCTACCGCGAAGGAACTATGGGATGCACTTGAGGCACGCTACATGGCTGAAGACACAATGAGAAAAAAGTTTCTGGTTAGTCAATTTAACAATTATAAGATGTTAGATGATCATCCTGTCATGAAGCAATTCCATGAAATTGAAAGAATCTTAAATAACTTTAAGAAACATAATATGAATATGGACGATACAATAGTTGTTTCATCCTTGATTGACAAACTTCTGCCTTAGTGGAGAGACATTAAGAAAATCTCAATCATAAGAAGGAAGATATGTCATTTGAGGAATTGGCTAACCATTTGCGTGTTGAGGAAGGCTACAGGGTATAGGATGACAACAAAGACCGTCCCGTTGACGTTGAAAAATCAATGTCACAGAAGAAGGCCAATCAAGTAAGGGACCCAAGAGAACCAAACACCGCCAAAAGAAAAAGGATGACAAGAGGACGAAACCGGTCTATTAGGAGTGTCAAAAGCCCGGTCACCTATGTAGAGACTGCTACTACCATAAAAATAAGAAAGGCAAGGGGGCTTGATCATTGCGCCAAAAATTTGAATGATAGATTCGTGGCGATGATATCGGAGGTCAACCCAGTCAAGAGTGATAACTCTTGGTGGGTTGACTCGGGCGCCACAAAGTATGTGTGCAGGGATAAGGGGTTCTTCATGGTCTTTGAACCCATAAACAATGGAACTGTGTTGTTTATGGGCAATGGGGCGACTATACCTGTTAAAGGGAAGGGAAAGGTTGATTTACTTTTCACCTCTGGAAAAGCCCTTACTTTAACTGATCTATTTTATGCTCCGACGTGAAGAAGAATCTCGTGTCTGGTGGCCTACTTAATCGGTTTGGGTTCAAGTTGGTCTTTAAGGCCGACAAGTTTGTACTGTCAAGGGGGTCTTTGTGTGCAAGGGATATCTTTGTAATGGAATGTTTAAGTTTAACATTGATAATCAAATTGATTGTTCGGTTTATATGCTTGACTCTTCGTATTTGTGGCATCAGAGATTAGGTCATGTGAATTTTCATATGATGTATGAAATGGTTAACTTTTTGTTGATACCTCACATAGATAAGGTTGATGATAAATGTAAAATGTGTATGTTAACAAAAATAACGAAGTTACCTTTTGCTTCGGTACAAAGAGAAACAAATTTACTTGACCTTGTACATAGTGATTTATGCGATTCAAAAACTCACCGTCATTAGGTAGAAAAAAGATACTCCACAACCTTCATAGATGATTCTTCAAGATTTTGTTATGTGTATCTCATAAATTACAAAGATGACTCACTAGATAGATTTAAAGCATATAAAGCGGAAATCGAACTACACTGTGAGACTTTTCTTAAACGCCTAAGGTCGGACCGTGGTAGGGAATACTTTTTTTAAACCACCGGAATTGTACATGAGGTCACAGCACCTTATATGCCACAACAGAATGGCAGGCCGAGAGGAAAAACCGGACTCTAACTAAAATGGTTAATTCAATGTTATTCTACTCCGGTCTCGGCGATGGATTTTGAGGTGAGGCAATGTTAACGGCCTGTCATATATTGAATCGTGTTCCAAACAAGAAAAATAAAATAAGCTGATATGAATTATGGAACAAACGAGCCCCTAATTTGAACTATCTAAAAGTGTGTAGTGTAGGGCAGTCGTTAAAGTTCGTAAACCTAAACGTATGAAGTTAGGTGAGAGAGGCATTAACTGCGTTTTTGTTAGATATGCGCTTCATAGTAAGGCGTATCAGTTCTATATAATTGAATCTAATGATTATATTAGTGTAAATACAATAATAGAATTGAGAGATGTCATCTTTGATAAGAATCGGTTTATCTCTATCCCTAGACTGAGGGATTATGTACCCGATTGAGAATGACATTTCAATGTTGAAAGATGATGGTCATCATAAGAGGGAAGAAGTCCCCAAGAATGCTCTAGAACTCCGAAAGAGTAAGAGAGCGAGGAAAGAGAAATCTTTTGGTTCAGACTTCTACACGTCCTCGGTAGAAGGTTCGAGGAACGATATGGAACACGTTCCTCCATATTGTTGTGTCATGGAAGCGGATCCCATGACGTTTGATAAGGCGATGAAGTTGCATGATGCCTCCTTTTGGCTAGAGGCAATGAATGATGAGATGGATTCCATCATGGGTAATAATACCTGGATCCTGGTGGATCTTCCACAAGGTTGTAAGCCCATCAGATGTAAATAGATCTTCAAAAAGAAGAAGAAAGTTGATGAAATGGTTGACAAGTTCAAGGCTCGATTGGTGGCAAAACCCAAAAACATGGTATTTTGACATGTATGCCCTGGTCGCCAGAATATCGACCAGAAGAGTTTTAATAGCTCTTGCCTCAGTCTACAAGGTAGTGATTCACCAAATGGCTGTCAAAACGGCATTCATGAATGGTGAGCTAGAAGAGGAGGCGGACATGAAACAGCCATAAGGTTTTGTTGTTCCGGGCCAAGAGAGAAAAGTATGTAAATTTATACGTTCTCTGTATGCGCTAAAGTAAGCTCCGAAGCAATGGCACCAGAAATTTGATCAAGTTGTTCTAAACAATGGATTTGTTATTAACGAATCAGATAAATGTGTCTAAAGCAAGTTTGATAATGGCAAAGGGGTCATTATATATTTGTATATCGATGACATGCTGATATTCGGTACTGATATGGAACAAGTAGAGAAAACTAAACAATTTCTCTCAAAGAAATTTGCTATGAAGGACATGGGTGAGGTGGAGGTAATCCTCGGTATAAAAATAGTAAAGAGTGGTAATACCATTTCTTTAACACGGTTTCACTATGTTGAAAGTGTGTTGAAAAAAAGTTTTACTTTAGCAATTGTGCACCGATGTCCATTCCAATGGATCCTAGCGTGAAGCTTGTACCGAATGAGGGAGCTCCAGTGTCCCAATTGGAGTATGCCTGAGTCATTGGTTGTCTTATGTACGGCATGACTAGCACAAGGCCCGACATAGTCTTTGCTGTTGAAAAGCTAAGTAGGTATACTAGCAATCCAAGTAAAATACATTGGCATGCAGTACATCATGTACTGAAGTAACTTAAGAAGACTGAACGATGGTCTTTCTTACATTGGGTATCCTCATATTTTGAAGGGGTACTCTAATGCGAGTTGGATCTCCGATATGAAGGATCATGCATCCACAGGCGGATGGGTATTCTTACTTGGTAGGGGTGCAGTTTCTTGGGGTTCCAAGAAACAAACTTGCATATCTGATTCCACTATGGCGGCAGAGTGTATAGCTCTTGCACTTGCAGCAAAAGAAGGTGAGCGGTTAAAGGATCTCTTGTATGAGATACCTTTGTGGTCTAAGCCGATCTCACCGATATCTATCCACTGTGATAGTCAGGCTATGCTTTCTAGAGCGTACAGTGAGGTATATACCTGGAAGTTCAGACACATTGGTATAAGGCATAGCATAGTGAGACAACTTATTCGAGAAGGTATTACCACTGTGGACTTAGTGAGAACAAGTCAGAATCTAGCAGATCCACTTACGAAAGGCTCGATTAGAGACTTAGTTCTGAGAACGAATGAAGGAATGAGGTTGAAACCTATCAATTTTTGGTCACCCATGATAGGCCCTTAACTCGAAACCTAGTAAAACGATAGGTCTCGGGTTCAATAAGAGAGACTGATCATCCGTGTGACTGTAAGCACTAAGTGAGAATTTTTCCATCCTGAGAATGAAGTGCTTGGTACCTATGGTAGAGATACTAAGAGGATGAGTTGTGCTCTTAATGGACATGATCAATGAGGTCCAACTTAATGAGTGTGAAGTTTGGCCGCTTCAAGGGGTGATTTTTGACTAAGGGTTTGGCCCTGAAACACTCACGAAGGATACAGAACACAAGGCCATAAATGTGTCGATCTGGGAGTGGAAGGATGTGTACGGGGAGTACGTCTTGTGCGTGATTAGGTAGTCGATTAGTCAAATGGGTTGTATGGTTCAAAACTTGGTCTACCATTTTTTATTCGATTAACTGTATGGTCTCTTCACTAGTTGGGAGTTCAATCATGAGACACCCTCATTGATGCACAATAAGGCCTCCTTTAATTGAGATGATGTTATTTAATATTGATTGTATTTTGAAAATGGTGGGGGATTGTTGGTGTGTTTTCAAAATATGTAATGAATAAAGTGTTTCATGTTTGTTTAAGATGTATTTAAGATATATTTAAGATTGTCCCAATACATATTTTAAGTGTTTAAGGCATGTTAGGGGTGTGTGTCGACACACAGGGCTAGTGTGTCGACGCACAGTTCTACAGAACCGCAGGAAGGCAACTGTGTGTCGACACACATGGCCCGTGTGTCAATAGACAATCTTTATAGAAGCACAGTGAATGTAGTTGTATGTTGACACACAAGCTTATAGTAAGTTGTGTGTTAAAGGAGTGTCGACGCTCACTTCGATACACAGAATTACAAAAACTTGTATGTCGATGTGTGTGTCGACGCACAGCTTCGACATACAGGGCATTTTTGACAGTTTTTTTGCACGATTTTTTAGGTTTTTTAGCGGGTTACTTGGTTTATTTTGGGACTTCTTAAGCCTTTTAAATATACATGAATTCCCCCTAGTTTGATACATGAATTGAATCAAAAGTTTGAGAGAAAAGATTGCAAAAGAACTTTGAAAGAAAGATCAAAGGTTCTTATGTTCATGTGTTCTAGTGTTCTTGTGAAAGTTTGAGAAACATCATTCTCTCTACATCTCACTCAATCTCTCCCCTTACACACGCTCACTTCATTTTTGGTTGTTGTTGAATCCCCGAGAACATTTCATATGCCGAAATAAGTCTTAAGAAATGTTATTACACTGCCTCAACACCTGAAATCGTTTGGTTACCTTTTTGTAAGGATTTTGCAAGTGTTTAAAGAGTTTGCGCCAAGAGGTTCAGTGTATTAATTTTTTAGTTCACAAACTTTATAAAGTAATATTTTGCTCCAAAAGGTAAACATTGTTAATAAAATAATTGAAATGGCGATGTGAAAAAGGGTGTAAAATAAGCCTATCATCCAACTCTTCTTCATTAAAAGTGTCATAACATTCAGTGGTGGATCCATAAAAGTTTTCTGCGGGGGCACATTCTAATGCTAACTACAATAATACTTTCCAATACAAAATTCGAGTACGATAAGTACGATGTTAGTATGTGCTATTTATTATGCTATGTAATCACCGAATACATCTTTTGTAACAAGTGTGTATATATATATATGTCTTTTTCAAAATGCATTCAATGTTTGTGCAAGTAATAGGTTAACATATAATAATATCATTTTTTAATAAATAACATACAATAGCGTCGAATGTAACATACTAACCATTTAGATTTATCTAGAGTTTATAAATGTATAATAATTTTAAACTCGAATAAAACTATATGACTATGACCTAATGTAATTTTAAGTTGTTATAATGCATGATTTTGCACGATTTATGATGACATGAAAAAGCTTTTATTAATTTAGTAAATATAGAAATAGGACAAAGAGATTAACTAATTAAATACTGGCAAATAATTGGGGCAATTTCACTTTTTTTACACAACTAAGTGTATATTTGGTTCAGCTTGTTTCAACTTATCTTTTTTTACCTTATCTATTTAACTAAGATCTGTTCATTTAAGATCTACATCTTTCTACGGTGAAGTGTTTGGTTATGCAGTGAAGAAAGATTTTTTTTTTTTTTTATAGAATAAAGTGTTTGGATACAAGATTTAAAAAAAAAAAAATGTATCTATTATAATCACACAAATGACTTAACAATATATCAAATAATAGTAGTAGATAAGAGAGAATTATGACAATGGTTAGTCATGATAGTGGAGAATGATAAGTGTGCCGATGCATGCGGTAAAATGGATGGTGGTAAGTGGGGATTATGATAACAAGTAAAAGCAGGTAATGGTAGCGAAGATTTAATACTAATCTAGCCTTTTTAAAATATTTTTCTGAAATAAGTTGTAAAAAAGATTTAGTTTTGCATCTTTTTCTGCTTAGTTATAAAATTTTTTTTTTCATCTTCCTATTAAGCTGTGAAAGGGATGTAAAAAGATATTTTCTGTCAACCAAACGCAAGCCTTACAGCCAGAGCTTTTTCACAATTATAAGTTGTTAAAAAGTTGAACCAAAAGCAACCTAAATAGACTGTATATAAGATCTAATACACGTTTGGAAAGTTATTGGGGGCATTTCCCGCCGGCGCCATAAAGCTACATCTGCCACTAATAACATTATGGTTCATAAGTGGGATGAGGAGAACAGCAAAAGGATGATGGATTTACCAACAAATGTTTTTTTTTTTTATACTAAAAATCACCTAAACTTTGGTCTAGATTTTCTAATTTTTAATGTCACACCTAAAATTTTTAAAATTTTTTAATGCTACACCTCAATGTGACACTCTTAACATCCATTAGTTGTTGCTAATGTGGCATTTCAAAAAATATACTTTTAAAATTATATAAATTAATATTCTAAATATCTACAAAATTTTTAGATATTTAAAATATTTTAAATGTAAATTCCAATTTTAAAAAATTATTTTCTCTCTCTCTTTTTTTTTTTTTTCCTAGAATGCCATATTAACAAAAATTAACGGATGACAATGACATCGCATTAAGGCACGAAATTAAAAGAATTAAATATGACATTAAAAAAATTAAAAAATATAAATAATTTTTAAATCCACATCTAAAATTTAATAAATTTTTAATAAAAAACCTTTTATAAAATATAATAGCTTTTAAACTAAGAAATTACTTCACAATACAAATATCTAATTTATCCTTTTCTTTTAATAGTTTTTTAAAACACGAACACAGCACAAATGCAAATCGGCACACCGCATGAGGCTCTTCTGTTGCAGTCAGGCGAAAAGATTGCAAACACTCAAAGATCTTCGCAGAACCAAGGGATTCCACCATTCCATTAACTGATAACTGACATTTCAAGCATCTCATTGGTTATAATCCTAGTAGATTTTCAATTGTTTTGTCTTTGTTTCTTTAATTCGATTTAGAATTTGAATTCAATTGCAAAATTTGAGCACATGATGTGCAGATTCCGCCAAATTTTGATAAGTCATTGATGTCGTTCATTTCTTCCCAGCGATTTAGGGTTTGAACTGATTGGATTTGCGCATTTGCCTGAAATTTCTTGTTAAAAATTTAAGGTAATGTTATTGTCAGAGTAAAATTATTATTATCAGAGCAAGATTGTAGATTTCAAGGTAATTTATGGCTCTTATTGCTTGTAAGTCACATAATTGTTTTGACAACAATAATTTTTGCTCTGCTAATAACAATTCCCAAAATCAATTGTATCAAAAATTTAAGTTTATGGATAAAAGTCTATGATTGGTTTTATACGCCCTCTCACACAAATGTCTATTAGACATGGAGTGTGGATATTGCACTGACCTTTGTCATACTTTATACTTAAATTATATTAAATTGAAAATGGGGATGATACGACCCCGGGTTCCCAGCTGTCCCCAAGTCCTTACAACGCACGACGCCGAGGCCTCTGAATGCCGCGTGCTCTTGCTTCCCCACCTTTACCGCCTATTCATATCAAGGCCTCAACAAATCTAGGCCTCCCATCCATTGCCATGTCAGCTTTAGATATTTTACTAGATATTTTAGCATCTTCATCTGTAAATAGGAGGAGTTAGTTATTTTAGGGTTCAAGCTTATGTGATGTCCACTTTCCTTCTCTCCCTCAAATCTCTTCTATGTCTTCTCCCCTTTCTGTTATGTAAATCCTCCATTTTGGAGCTTATACTCATACTTATATATCAATATATACAAAGGGGCAGCCAATTATTGCCCCTTAGGCCCAATTTTGCATGTTGATTGAGTGTTTGATTGAGCATTGATTCCATTGATTGAGCTTGGTCGTTCGTATCAATTGGTATAAGAGCTTGTAATCCTCGGTGCGGCACTGTTCAGTCACGATTAGAGCTCCACCATGGCAAACGGAACTTGGTCCTAGATCTCACTGAGGGAACTTGACGAGTCCCATGATCGGAGGTTCACCACCCTAGAGTAATCGATGAACGAGATTTGGTAAGCCGTTAATGGCCTCTCGGTTCACATGGGAGGCTTGGCGCAGATGGTTCACAATCGTCCCATTCCCCCAGCAGCACCTAAGTCACCACGCACCAGTGAGCAAGGTGTTCCAGCTCTGTTTGCTCAACGAGGTATCTACTAAGATTGATTTTCCGAAGTTTAATGGGAGGGCGGTTGATGGATGGATTCACTGGTGTGAGAGATACTTCTCCATCAATCAAACTCCGGATGAGCTGAAAGTGATGTTGGCGAGTGTGGCTATGAAGGAAGACGCCCAAGAATGGCATGATTCATTAGAAGAATCATGGCCTCGAGAGGCTGTCATATCATCGGAAGTGTATGCCCCACAAATCCGAGCTCGATTTGCGGAATCATCCGACAAACCCTTAACCAAATTAATGAAGTTAAGACACACGGGTACTGTGGATGAATTTCTAATTAAATTCGAGTCGTTGGTAAACCGTTGTGGGCTGGATGAGGAACAAAAAATTAGTATGCTTATGGGTAGGTTACGTGATGATATATCCGGGGTGGATTTGTATGTTGCAACCCAATTTCGTACACGATGCCGTTGTTTTAGCTAAACAACAGGAATGAAACTGCAAGTTCATTAAATGGGTTACCAGGAAGAATCCCTAAAGAACAGCCTCGATTTTGCCGATACCGGGTCCTCCACCCGCAACTGCTAGGTCTTGGTTTTTACCCACCCATCTGGCCCCTCGACCTCTGCCTTGTCTTTTACTCTCACCAGCGGGTCCTCCACAATTCGCCCCGCTGGGCCAATTTAGTCTCGCTTTGATTGAGTTACATGATTTATGTGCCCGCAACCTCTTCTTTTATTGCCGAGAATGCTTCACACCGGGTCATCAGTGCACCATACGCAATCGCGCCCGGATGTTTTAGCTTGAGGCGGATGATGAAGATCCGGAATCCGCCAACACCATACCGCAAGATCCTATACCGGACCCGGTAACTGATCCCTACATAATCTATGCTTTGGAAGGTCTCCCGCATTGTCAGACAACGCATGGTCAGGGTCACCATCAGCGACGCTCCTTGAGTATCCTCATAGATAGCAATAGCACTCATAATTTTCTGAATGCAGACTTCGCCAGACTCATTGATTGCCCCATCGATATTGCCAATCGGCCTTCAGTCACTATCGTTGACGGAAAATCGATAATCTATATGGGCATTTGCTGCGACTTTTGTTGGCGCCTACAGGATGCCACTTTCCATTTCGATATGTTGCTCATTCTGTTATCTGGCTGTGACATGGTATTGGGCATTTAGTGGCTCCGTACTCTGGGGGATGTTCTTTGGAACTTTTTCGAGCTGCGTATGTCTTTCTGCCTTCAAGGTCGACGTTACACGCTAGAGGGGATCCACCCACCCCCTTTAAAGGCCATTACCGAGAACACACTTTCTTGGCTTTTGACAACTTCCGCTTCCTTCTTTGCCATCTCAGTTACACCAGCCTCCAGCTTGCCATTTTGTTTCTTGGTCACAACTACTCCGCCAACTGAGGACACCCGGCCTAATTTGCAGGTCTTACTTACGGAGTATAATGATGTCTTTACTGTCTCTCTTGGGCTACCTCCTTCTTGCCAATTCTTCTATCATCACACACTGTTCAAGGAGGCAGTAACCTCATCAACATTCGGCCTTACCGAAATCCCCTTTTCCAGAAATATCTCATCGATTCTTTGATACAGGAGATGTTACTTGCCGAGGTCATCCAAAATAACAATTCACCCTTCGCTTTGCCAGTGGTTCTCATCAAGAAAAAAGGATGGTTCTTGGTGCCTTTGTGTGGATTATTGGGCTCTCAACAAGATGACCCTTAAGGACAAATTCCCTATCCTCATTGTTGAGGAGCTCCTTGATGAGCTTGGCGGTGCCGCATTCTTTTCCAGGATAGATCTTAAGTCCGGTTATTGGCAAATCCAGATGTTCGCTGATGATATTCCAAAGACCGCTTTCCAAACCCACTCTGGTCATTATGAATTTACCATGATGCTGTTTGGGTTGTTGAATGCTCCGTCTACTTTTAAGAGTTTAATGAATGACTTGTTCCGACCTTTTCTTCGTCAGTTCATCCTCGTCTTCTTAGATGACATCCTTATCTACAATGCCACCTGGCTCACTCATTTGGATCGCATCCATATCATCTTAGGCGTTCTGTGCGCCAATCATCTTACCGCCAATTGCGCCAAGTGTACGTTTGGCACTCACCGTATTGAGTACTTAGGGCACTTCGTCTCTAAGGATGGCGTTGTCGCCGATCCAAAGAAACTTGAAGCTATCGCCAACTGGCCCCACCCACAGTCATTGAAACAACTCCATAGCTTCTTGGGGCTATCTGGCTACTATCGTCGCTTTATTGCACAATATGTCATCATTGCTAGACCATTGACTGACCTCCTCAAGAAGGACAATTTCTTCTAGACTCCGGAGGCTGAGCTTGCCTTCAATCGCCTGAAACACGCCTTGGCTTCCGTGCATGTGCTTGCTCTTCTTGACTTTAACCAGCCTTTTATCATAGAGACTAATGCTTCCGGCATTGGGATTGGCGTCGTACTCATGCAAGGTGGCAGACCCTTAGCTTATATCAATCATATTCTTGCACCTCACCATCAGGGTCTCTCGGTTTATGAGAGAGAACTGCTCGCCGTTGTTTTCACTGCAAAAAAATGGGAAAATATATTATCGGTAGTCATTTCATCATCCGGACTGATCAGCAGAGTCTCAAGTTTCTTCTTGAGCAATTGTTGTCCACTTCACTCCAACATTTGTGGCTCTCCCACCTAATTGTCCTCGATTATGATATCGTGTAAAAGAAGGGTTCCGAAAACCCGGTGACTGATGCCCTCTCCCTCTTTTTGGGAACCGAAGTTCTATGCATGGCATTATCATCCATCTCTTTCGACTTTTTCGTCCGCTTAAAGGCTTCTTGGTCTACTGACTCTACTTTGTCTCGCATTATAGCTGATAAGTTGGTGGAACCGCTTTCCCACCCTCGCTACTCTTGGCTTCAAGAATAATTGCGCTACAATAGCCGTCTTGTTGTTGGCAATGACACCAACCTTCGCCAAGCTATTTTATTATGGCTTCATGACTCCGTCTAAGGAGGCCATTCTGGTGTAGACTCCACTTATCTTTGCATACACCCGTTATTCTATTGGAAGGGCCTTCGGCATGATATCGAAGCTTACATCCGCCAATATTCTGTTTGCTAATGCCATAAATATAACACTTCGGCACCCACTGGTCTTCTCAATCCACTAGCAATTCCTTTTTCAGTATGGAACAGTATTTCTCTGGACTTCATTGAAGGTTTGCCTTTGTCAGGAGGACGCTCGCTTATTCTTGTTGTAGTGGATCATCTGACCAAGTACGCACGCTTTTTGTCACTTGCTCATCCGTATACCGCAGTCGAAGTCGCCACCCTCTTCTTGGACCAAATCTACCATCTTCACAGTCTCCTCTAGACTATAATCAGTGATCGTGGTACTATTTTTACAAGCCGTTTTTGGCGTAAACTTTTTTCTCGGTTGGGTACTCACCTCAATCTCTCGTCGTCTTACCACCCACAATCCGATGGCAAGACAGAGGTTCTCAACCACTGCTTAGAAGCATACTTACACTGCATGGTCAGTGAGCAACCCCGGTTATGGACTCGTTGGTTGCCCTTGGTGGAATGGTGGTGCAATAATACTTTCCAATCATCGACACAATCCACGCCTTATGAGCTGCTCTATGGCCAGGTCCCACCAATCCACCTTCCCTACTTGCCTGGCAAGTCCCCCATCTGCGTCGTTGATCGTACTCTCTCTTCTCAGGAGGAAACTATCGGTCTCCTACATCATCACTTGTTTTGTGCCCAAAACCGCATGAAACTACAGGCTGATCGCGATTGCGTTGAATGTGAATTTCAAATTGGCGACTATGTCTGGCTCAAACTTCAATCCTACCGGCAGCATAGTGTTGAAGCTCATCGTTTCCACAAACTTGCTCCTCGGTTTTACGAGCCTTTCTAAATTCTTGATCGCGTTGGGGCCGTTGCTTACCGTCTTGACTTACCCGCTCACGCTGCCATCCATCACACAGTGCATGTTTCACTCTTGAAGTGCCGCTTCTCTGTTCTGGCCTCTAGCACTCCTTTATTGGATGCTTGGCCTCCTGTAGCAACACCTGCCCAGCCACTTGCCTTCTTGGATTGCAGACTTATCAAACGCAGACGCATTGCCGCCACCCAGGTGTTGGTTCAGTAGGTCGGCCAAACCGCCGACGATGCCACTTGGGAGTTCCTTCATGACTTCCAACTTTGTTTTCCCTCTTTTGATCATCGAGGACAAGGATCTTTTCATGGGGGTGGCATTGATACAACCCCGGGTTCCCAGCTGCCGCCAAGTCCTTACAACGCATGACGCTGAGGCCTCTGAGTGCAGCCTGCTCTTGCTTCCCCGCTTGACCGCCTGTTCGTGTCAAGGCCTTAACGAATCTAGGCCTCTCGTCCATTGCCACGTCAGCTTTAGATATTTTACTAGATATTTTGGCATCTTCATTTATAATTAGGGGGAGTTAGTTATTTTAGGGTTCATGCTTATGTGATGTGAACTTTCTCTCTCTCCCTCAAATCTCTTCTATGTCTTCTTCCCTTTCTCCTATGTAAATCCTCCATTTTAGAGCTTATACTCATACTTATACATTAATATATACAAAGGGGCAGTCAATTACTACCTAGTAAGCCCAATTTTGTGTGTTGATTGAGTGTTTGATTGAGCATTAATTCCATTGATTGAGCTTGGTCGATCTAAGTTCGTATCGGGGAATGTTGATTAGGGATGGCAATTGGACCCGAATTCGTTGGATATCCATCTAAACCCATCCATTTATGATGGATTTGGATGTAAAAAATGAGTTTTAAATAGATTTGGATTTGGATGTTAATAAATGGGTTTTGGATCGGGTTGGATTTGGATGACATCAAATCCAACCCAAACCTAACCCAAATCTGACCGAATTTATGTTTGATGTAGAATAAAATTTTAAAATTACTAAATTTTGAGTATTTAACATGCCAAACTGTATTCGAACAATTTTTTATTGTGTCCATATTTTTGGAGCTTGTTCCAGCACTATAATATTCTTTGTAAAAATAATAAATATATGTATAAAGATTAGTGGTTAAAAGGTTTTTAAACGATTGTCTAATATGGCATTATTATTATTACACATGTTAAATGAAAAAGAGGTAAAAGGTGTATTGATTTGTCTAAATATTGGTTTTTAAAGAATTGTAATATATTTTTATTGCTATAATATTAGATTGTAATTTCATAACTAGTTCCAGGATTTAAATGGGTCATGGATTTGATCGGATATCCGTTCTACCCGATAGATTTAGATTTGGATTTGGATTGAGTTTTTATGGAATAAATGGGTTTTTTTTTCTAGATTTTGGTTGGGTCGGGGTTTTTTGGGTTGGATTTGGATGAAGGTAAACCCTATCCAAACCTGACCCATTGCCATCCTTGTTGAGATTCGAATATGTGACCTCTTAGTGAGGAATACTCTATTAGCATGTCAAAAAATCAACTGTCAAAGAATAAATTGTTTCAGAAGCTTAAGTTGATAGATAAAGGTTCATATGGTGTTATACACCTTCTCGCAAATGTCTACGGGACGTGAAGCGTATTGCATTGGCCCCCATTATACATTGTACTTGAATTACGTAAAATTGAAAGTGAGTTCGACTACTTGACCTCTTGGTGAGGAATATATTGATATCATATCAAAAAAAAAAAAAAAAAAAAAATCAACTGTTCTAAAAGCTTAATTAAATTGGTGATGGCCACAATTGGTTTTATAATGTCACTCCCAAATCTCCTTTAGTCACTGATTCAATCCTTTGCTACAAAATGCCTTCACTACAAAAAGATAAGCTGAACTAAATGCAAAGATCTGTTCATTTAAGACCCCTGTCTTTTTAGAGTAAGTGTTTGGTTGTGCAGTGAAGAATTTTTTTTTTTTTTTAATAGAATAAATTGCTTGGATACAAGATAAAAAAAGAAACTTATCTATTACAATCACAAAAATGACTTAACAATATATCAAATAATAGCAGTAGATAACAGAGAATCATGACAATGCTTAGTCATGATAGTGAAGAAAGGTGAGTGTGCCGACGCATGCCGGTAAAAGAGATGGTGGTAGGTGGGGATTATGATAACAAGTAAAAGAAGATTTAATACTAATCTAGCCTTTTTATAACATTTTTTTAAAATAAGCTGTGAAAAAGATCTAGTTTTGTATTATTTTTTGCTTAGTTATAAAATAATTTTTTTCATTTTTCTATTTAAGCTGTAAAAAATATGTAAAACGATATTTTTTTTTTAAGCTTAACACAAGCCTTATAGTCAATTAGAGCTTTTTCACAGTTATAAGTTGTTAAAAAGTTGAGCCAAACGCAACCTATAGAAGATCTAATACGCGTATGCAAAAGCTATTGAGGGCATTTTTGCCCCTGGCACGATAAAGCTACATTTGCCACTGATAACATTGCGGTTCATGAGTGGGATGAGGAGAACAGCAAAAGGATGATGATTTACCTACAAATAATAACAAGTTCTATACTTTTTCATACCATGTTTTATGAAAGTTTTTTTTTTTTTTTTTTAAACTAAAAACTACTTAAACTTTGGTCTAGATTTTCTAATTTTCAATGTCACACCTAAAATTTTAAAAAATTTTTAATGTCACACCTTAATGTGACATTGTTAATATCCAATAGTTATTGCTAATGCGACTTTTCAAAAAATATATTTTTAAAATTATATAAATTAATATTCTAAATATTTACAAAATTTTTAGATATTTTAAATATTTTAAATGTAAATTCCAATTTAAAAAAAAATTTCTCTCTCTTTTTTTTCAGAATGTTATATCAGCAAAAATTAACAAATGATAACGACATTAAAAAAATTAAAAATCTAAATAATTTTTAAATCCAAACCTAAAATTTAATAATTTTTTAATAAAGAACACTTTTATAAAATATAATAACTTTTAAATAAAAAAATTACTTCACAATACAAATATCTAATTTATTTTTTTATTTTAATAATATTGTATAAAACACGAACACAGCACAAATGCAAACGGGCACACAAGACGAGGCTCTTCTGTTGCAATCAGGCGATAAGATTCCAACACACTCGAAGATCCTCACAGAACCAAGGATTCCTTGTTCCACTAACCAAGGTTGTTAAAATCAGGACTCTGTTTAGAATCGATAGGAGCTTTTAGAATTAAATCGTAGAACCGAATCGAAAATCGTAAGATTCTGGTAAATACATATTATAATTGTTTTTTGTTTTAATATCAGTTATACAATTCAAAAAGTTATTAATAAATATGACGCATAATTAACTTTCTTTTACTTCAAACTAATAAAGTAAGTTCGTTTATGATATATGTTTTTTTTTTTATATTTTAACTTTTTCTTTGTATACACTGGTAGAATCGAGGTCAGATCAGTAGAATCGTAAAATCATATTACATTTCTATCCATTAATTTTATATAATATCAATGAATCGTAAGATTTTACTTAAGATTCAGATCAGTTGGAAATTGTGGAATTATAAAATCATAAGATTCTAAGATTCGAATCGGAATTTTAATAACCATGCCGCTAACAGTTAATTGACATTTCAAGCTTCTCATTGGTTATAATCCTTGTAGATTTCCCAATCTTTTGTCTTCATTTCTTTCATTCGATTTAGAATTTGGATTCAATTACAAAAAAATTGAGCATTTGATTTGCAAATTCTGATTCCAAACCGAATTGATACTTCACAAATTCAAACCAATATTGAAGATAATAGAGAAATTGATGGAGAAAGAGGAGAAGTTTTGAGGGAGAAAGACTTGTATTACTATAAATGATAGACCCTAATGGATACATCCTTAGCCTTATATACTCCATTGGAAATACATGATTAAATTGAAGGGAAAAAATAGGAAATTACTAAAAATAGAGCAAAATTAGGTAATTATCCAAAAATATCCAAACTACAGAAATGGCACGAGCCAATTAACTAAAGTAGCTCGTGCCAGGCACGAGCTTCCCCTGCAATTCCTGCCAAAAATAGAGCCCAGCCACTTTATGAATTTGGTTGACTTGTATCAATGCCCTCGTCTTGAAATTCACCCTTTTTCTCAAGGGTGAAAATCTGGGAATTTCAATTGGAGGTCATACAAGTACTCCCACGTTGCTTCTTCAGGAGGAAGTCCTCGCCGCTGAACTAGCACCTTTGTAGCAGCTCAATTGTTGCGATTAACCATCATTCTATCCAACATCAGCTTAGAGAATTTTCGTGGCACTGCTTCCAGGGTTTCTAGCAGAGGTAGAGGATCAGCTGGGAGAGGTCCATGGTGAAGCTTCAACTGAGAAACCTGGAATACGTTATGTATCTGAGCTGATGAAGGCAAGGCTAACTTATAAGCTACCTTGCCTACTGTCTTCAGCACCTGGAAGGGTCCAAAGAACTTAGGTGCTAGCTTGTGGTTGCTACAATGGGCAACTGTCACTTGCCTATATGGATGGAGCTTCAAATACACCCAATCTCCCACCTGAAAGCTCCTATCTGATCTTCGTCTGTTAGCCAATTGTTGCATCCTCATCTGTGCTCGCTTGAGGTGGAACTAAATCAGCTTGATCATGTCTGCTTCGCTTTGCAGACTTTTGTCCACAGCTTCAACTTGAGTTTCACCAGGCAAGTAAGGTATGTTCAGTGGTGGAGGTCGTCCATAAACAATCACATGTGGAGTTTTCTGGGTAGAAGTGTGCCAAGTGGTGTTGTACCACCATTCTGCTAGAGGTAACCACATGGACCACTGTGAAGGATTCGAGTTGCACATGCATCTAAGATATGTCTCCAACCCCCTATTTACAACCTTTGTTTGCCCATCAGTTTGAGGATGATAGGCTGTGGATAGATGCAAATCTACCCCTTGAATTGAGAATAATGATTGCCAGACCTCACTTTGGAAGATTGAGTCCTTGTCACTGACTATGGTGCTAGGCATACCATGGAGCTTATAGACATTGTCCATGAACACTTGAGCCACTGTCAGTGTTAAATAAGGGTGAGTAAGAGCCATAAAGTGAGTTGCCTCACTAAGTCTATCCACCACCACAAAGATGACATCCTTACCAAAGGATTTTGTAAGGCCCTCAATGAAATCCATTGAGATATCCGTCCAAATCAACTCTGGAATTTGTAGAGGTTGAAGCAAGCTAGGTGAAGCAATGTTTTCATTCTTGTAAGTCTGACAGGTGGGGCATTGTTGAATAAAAGTGCGGATGTATCCAGTCATTGCCCTTCCAATAAAATAAAGATTTGATCCTTTGGAGTGTGGCATCCATGCCTGAGTGTCCTCCCGTGGGGAAGGTGTGAAGCCATTGGAAAATTTTGTTCTAAAGATCTGCATCTTGGCCAACTACCAACTTCTCTTGCCTCTTCAGTTGTCCTTGCTGCCAACTATACTTGGTGTGGCTTGAAGGATCGTTATTAAGCTGCTTAATTACTTGTTGTAGGTGAGGATCAGACTGTTAAGAAAGTTGTATCATCGCATACAGGTTGCAGTCAACTGTGGATAGAAGCATACAAACTATCTGATGGCTTGAAATTCTTGATAAGGCATCTGTAATAACATTTGCCTTGCCCTTCTAGTAGTTAATTATGTAGCTAAAACCCATAAGCGTTGCTAGCCACAACTGCTGGAAGTATGCGTGGATTTTCTATTCTAGCAGATGCTTTAGACTCTTCTGATCAGTTTTAATCACAAAGGTATTGTTAAGTAGGTACTGCTGCCACTTATATACTGCTGTGACTAAGGCTAACAATTCTTTCTCATACATTGAGAGAAGTTGGTGTTTAGGACTGAGAGCTTTACTCAGGAAGGCCAAAGGGTGACCCTCTTGAATGAGGACTGCTCCTAACCCAGTATTAAAAGCGTCAGCCTCATTGATGAAGGGTTTAGTATAGTCAGGCAGGGCTAGAACAGGTGCTGTACTCATTGCATCCTTCAGTTCATCGAAGGTTAATTGGCCCTCCTCTGTCCAGTACCATCTATTCTTCTTCAAGAGCTGAGTTAGGGGCTTGGCTATCACTTCATACCCCTCGACGAATCTTCTGTAATACCTAGTCAACCCCAGAAATCCCCTTAGTTGCTTAATAGTAGTTGGAGCTGGCTAGTTCTTCACAGCCTCTACCTTCCTTAGGTCAGTTGAAACCCCTCCATTGGCTATAATATGTCCTAGGCATTCAATCTGGGCAGCAGCAAAGGAGCACTTACTCCCTTTAGCAAACAATTGATACCTCTGCAGCAGAGCAAAAACTAGCCTCAAGTGTACTAGATGTTCTTCTAAACTCACACTATAAACTAGTATATCATCAAAGAAAACTAGCACAAATTTGCACAGGTATGGAGCAAAAACAGAGTTCATTTAAGGCCTGGAATGTAGATGGAGCATTAGTAAGGCCAAAGGGAATTACTAAGTACTCATAGTGTCCAAAACAGGTCTTAAAAGCAGTCTTTTGGACATCTTCCTTGTGCATTCGAATCTAGTGATAACCATACCTTAAGTCCAGTTGGGGAAGTATTTAGCCTTTTCCAATTCATCAAAGAGCTCTTCCACCAAATGGATAGGGAATTTATCCTTGATGGTTGCTTGGTTCAGCTCACGGTAGTTTACACACATTCTCCACCTTCCATCCTTCTTTTAAACCAAAACTACAGCAGAAGCATAAGGGCTGGTGCTAGTCTGGATATGGACCTTACTCAACAACTCTTTTATCATGTCTTCAATCACATCCTTATGTTGGGAAGGATATCTATAAGGTCTTTTGCTAATTGGCTGAGTTCCCTCCTTCAGATGTATCCTGTGATCAAACTTTGGCCTGTAAGGTGGAAGCTGCTGAGGTTCTTCAAAGACATGTGCATGCTAGGACACTAGTTTTGCATCATCAAGGTCACATCACTACCCTGGTCAGGCTTAGGGGCTACCTGGAGCAAGGGCAATAAAAGGAGAAGTAGTCATAGCCTTAGTTAGAGCCTTAGCTCCCACTGTCTTGTAGAGATTGGTACCTTCACCCTTTAGCACTTACTGTCTTCCATCCACCGTGAATGCCATGGTGAGTTCTCTAAAGTTACACTGAATATCTCCTAAGGTTGAAAGCCACTCAATAACCGGGACCACGTCACATCCACCCAAGGGTATCTGCAAAAGTCAAAAGTGTAAGATGCTCCCTGCATCTTCCATAGTAGGTGCTTGCATTGCCTAACATAACTTAGATTGCTGCCATCAGCTACAGCCATAGCTATGGGACTCATTGAAGATGCACTACAATTTAGCTTGGAAGCTAGCTTGGAATATATGAATTTATGTGTGCATCCTGAATCAATGAGTGTGTGTATAGGTTTCCTCTTTAGATATCTAGTGACCCTCAATGTCTGGAAGTTGCTAGTACCAGACAGAGCATGTAAGGATATATACGCTATTGGCTCCACCTCTAATTCTTCTCCAATGTCAAAGGCTGTGTCTCCAGTATCCTCATCTTGATCATCATCATCCACTTCACTCACAAAAAGCTGAGGGCCCTTAGCTTTGCATCTATGACCTTACTCAAACTTCTCATCACAAAAGTAGCATAGGCCCTTAGCTCTCCTCTCCTGTAACTTTGCCATAGACAAGGTTCTGTGATTTCTATTGCCAAAGTTAGAGCCCTAAGCAATAGGAGTGTTCCTGAGGGCTGAATTTGTTCTTGTGAAGTTAGGGTTGAAGCTTGAGTTAATTTAGGGATGTTTGGAGTGGCTAGCAGTGGAACCTTTGAATACTTTAGTTGCTTAGCCAATGCCTCTATCTTAGCTTCAGCTAATTTGGCTAAGCAAGTAGCATGCTTTAGGGTTGCGGATTTCCTAGACCTCACCTCAAGCTCTAAGTCATCTCTAAGTCCAGATAAGAAACAATTGATTAATTGGCCTTCATTCAAATCAGCTTGCACTGCTATAGCATCAAATTTAGCAAGATAATCCTTCACTGAGCTCTCTTGCTTTAAGCTCATAAGGTCAGACACAAGACCCTTAAAGGCATCACCAAACTTCACCTTTATTGAATTCACATACTCCTCCTAAGAAACCAATGTCAGATCTCCCTTAGTTCTTACATACTGCAAGTGCCACTGTAAAACAAGCCCTCTTAGATGAATCGAAGCTAATCTGATCCTATCATATGCTCGTGTGTTGTCAATTGAGAAGAATTGTTCACATATGTACAACCACCCATTCACATCCTCTCCATGAAACAGTGGGAAATTAGCTTTGCTTAATCGAGCAGTGTAAGCATTAATACCTGTTTGTGGGATTGGATTGCGATCGAGACTGCTCAAATTAATAGCTGGGCAACTGTGTCCACCTTCGACCGTGCCTCCTCTTTCAACAGTTCGACCCTGCTATTAGGACAGAGCAATGATCATCTTCGAGAGCTCCTGAATAGATCATCGCACCTCACGCAATTCTCCAGCAGAATGTTCAACTACTTTATTGGTTGATCGGATTTGAGCTGACATCACCTCCTCCACCCTTCGGATCTCAGTAGCAGATCTTGTATTTTTAGCCATTGAAGTTCGTATTGAATTGAATTTCCACAGTCAAAGGAACCTGGCTTTGATGCCAATGATACCAAACTGAATTGATATTTCACAAATTCAAACCAATATTGAAGATAATAGAGAAATTGAGGGAGAAAGAGGAGAAGTTTTGAGGGAGAAAGACTTGTATTAGTATAATTGATAAACCCTAAAGGATACATCCTTAGCCTTATATACTTATATTGGAAATACATGATTAAATTGAAGGAAAAAAACAGGAAATTACTAAAAATAGAGCAAAATTAGATAATTATCCAAAAATATTCAAACTACCAAAAAGGCATGTGTGTAAAGTAGCTCGAGCCAGGCACGAGCTTCCCCTGCAATTTCTACCAAAAACAGAGCCCAACCACTTTATGAATTTGGTTGACTTGTATAAATTCTCACAAATTTTGATCAGTCACTGATATTGTTCATTTCTTCCATGCGATTTAGGGTTTGAATTGATTGGATTTGAGCATTTGTCTCAAATTTCTTGTTAAAAAATTAAGGTAATGTTATTCTCAGAGTAAAATAGTCAATATTGTAGATTTCAAGGTAATTTGTGGCTCGTATTGTTTGTAAGTCACAGAATTACTCTGACAATAACAATTTTTGCTCCATCAATAACAACTCCCAAAATCAATTGTCTCAAAAATTTAAGTTCATGGATAAAAGTCTACGATTGGTTTTACACATTCTCTCACACAAATGTCTATTAGACTTGAAATGTGGATATTGAACTGACCTTTATCATATCTTGTACTCAAATTATATTAAATTGAAAGTGTGGATGTTGAGATTCGAATATGTGACCTCTTGGTGAGGATTAATCTATTAGCATGTTAAAGAACCAATCGTTAAAAAATAAATGGATTATTTATGCTAAAGGTCCCTATACTTTTATTATTGTGTTAATTTAGTCCCTTTACAACTGACATTGTGTCAATTTAGCCATTTGATCAAATTTAAGACAAATTATTGGCGTAGTTTTTAACGGGACAATCATGTTAAATGTAAATAACCTACTATAAATCTACTTGTTGACTCAAGTTAACCCAATCCATCATCTATGGCCGAATAATTAAAATTTTCATTAAAAAGTTGACACAAATTTTGCTCTGGGGACCAAATTGACACAAGATGAATTGTATAGGGATTAAATTGACACAATTAAAAATACAATAACTAAATTGATAAAGTATAGGGACCTTTGATGTTAATAACCCAAAATAAATTGTCTGAGAAGTTTAAATTGATAGATAAAGGTACATACGGTATTATATGCCTTCTCACTAGCTCTCGTCATACATTGTACTTGAATTACGTTAAATTAAAAGTAAGGATGTTAGAATTTGAATACGTAACCTCTTGGTGAGAAATATACGGAATGATATCATATTAAAAAATTAACTGTCCCAAAAGCTTAATTACATAATGATGACCACGGTTGGTTTTATAATCTAACTTCCAAATTTCCTTCAGTCACAAATTCAATCCTTCGCTAAAAAATGCCTTCTTCTCGCATTTCATTTTCCCCGCTGTCAACCGACGAAATCTCCGACGGACCAACGGCGGAGCGGCGCCTCAGGGAGGCGGAGGAGCGGCTGAAGGAAGCCATAGAGGAGCTGCAGCTGCGGCAGAGGCGTGCGGTGCGCGGGGCGCTTCTACACCACCACACTCTGTGTGACCATCCTGATGAGTCCTGCGCGGCGCACGCCATTGGCAACCTGTGCCAGAGCTTTCTTCTCTCTTATGGCGTCCGTGTTGGTATTGGGATTCTTCTTCGCGCGTTCAAGCTTGCGCGCCGGCGATCTTACTCCTCGCTTCTTGATCTCAAGGTGAATTCTTGCCTATTGATGGCATCTATTTTGCAATGTGTAGGGTAGGTTACACGTGAGTGCTCTGGGTTTGGTGTGTTAATTTTTAGGTAAATTATACATTAGTGTCCCGGAGTTTGGTGTGTTGATGTTTGGATAAATTACACAGGTTGGCTCTGTTAATTTTTGGTAAATTAGAGTGTCCCGGTGTTCGGTGTGTCAATTTATGGGTAGATTGCACGTTAATACGGGTGGTTGGTGTGTTAAATTTTGGGAAAATTATGCATTAGTTTCTTGGGGTTTGTTGTGTTAATTTTTGGGTAAAATACACATTAGTACCCTAGAGTATGGTGTGTTAATTTTTGGGTTATACATTAGTACCGTGGTGTTTGGTATGTTAATTTTTGCATAAATTATATTAGTATCCTGAAGTTTGATGTGATAATTTTTGAGTAAATTTCACATTTGTACCTTGGAGTTTGGTGTGTTAATTTTTGGGTAAATTACACAATAGTACCCTGAAATTTGGTGCATAAATCTTTTAATTGATGATCTTTGTGAAATGACATTTTAGTTTAAAAGTTATATGAATTTAATAAAATAATCCAAATGACAATGTGAAATGGTATAAAAATTGGTAAACCCACCATCTCATCTCTATTCATCTCTATTAATCTCATCCCCCATGAACCACAATGTTGTGGCATTGCTAATGAAAAAGAGTAGGATAAGAGGCTGTAAACTCTGTTGTTTGGACTATTTTATTAAATATATATAATTTTTGGATTAAAATATTGTGTCATAAAGTTTGTAGACTAAAAATTAATACACCAAATTTTATGGTACTAATGTGTAATTTACCCTTAATTTTTTAGTTCATAGGCTTTGTGAAATAATATTTTAGTCTAAAAGTTACATGTAATTAATCAAATAGTCACAAACAATGGTGTTTAAGGGTGTAAAATGTGTCTTTCATCTAAATCTTCTTCATTAATAGTGCCACAGCATTGCGGTTCGTGTGTGGAATGAGAGAAATAGTTAGTGAATGGTGGGTTTACAAAAAAAATAAAGTCAAGTTTTACACTCTTTCACATTGTTATTTGGACCATTTTATTAAATACATGTAACTTTTGGACTAAAAATTTATTTCACAAAGTTTGTGAACTAAAAAGTATTACACCAACCTTGGGGTATTAGTATGTAACTTATCCCAATGTTTGTTCATATATGCATATGTTTTCCTTTTTTTTTTTTTTTTTGAGTGCTGATATGTCTAGAATCAGGGGAGGAAAGGTTGAGGGAGAGAGGAGAACGGTGAGTGAAACGGGGGGGAATCAGTAATGCTGAGAGAATTGGAGAGGTTGGGGGGAGGGAATAATATTATGTGCTTATGAATGATGATTCACAATGAATACAATGGAAGGTATATATAGACCCCAATTACAGTTCCAACTCATCAAACTCTACCCTATTTGCTTGTATTCTAGCCCACTGCATATAGACAGATCAGATGTATCAATATCTGCAGCCAACGGTCAAATTTGTGGGCTACTTCTAGCCAGATCAGGAAGTCCCATTCATGACCTTCTGAAGACACTCCAACCATGTATCAACTTGAGTTGTAGGTTCTTGAACTTGCATCCCCTTGCATATGTCCAGCTATGAAGGGTTCACTACAAAGAAAAGAAAACCCCTTTCTGTGTTTCTTCTTAATGTCAATGGCATTTAGGACTCATCCATCCTTCTTGGCCAAGAAGTGAGCTGTTGGTATATGGCTAGTAGTGCTTGCATTCCCAGGATGTCTGCTATGCTACAGTGAACACCCCCTCTAGAAAAGGTAGCTTATCAAGGCTTTGTTCGACGCCAGGAAGGAAGTGACCCAGGCTGGCGAAGGCTGGGGCCTCTTGGGGTAAGGTAGGCATAGGGAGTGTTGTAAGCTTTTTGGCTGGAGCACAAGCATGGGTAGTCTAGTATGATCTTTCAATTCTCTAGGAAACAACTGATGAGATAATCGGACAATTCTAGTTTGACTACTAATTGATCAATCTGGGACTGATGATCTTGCAGACTCCTAATTTGTCCTAGTTGCAGTAGCTCAGCCATCGGGTTTTCTTATAGATCACCGAATGGGTGTGAATGGCCAAAGAACGCTCCTCCGGAGAATGCTTACCAGGAGTTCCTCTAGTTGTAATGAAGGCGGTGCAATTCAAGGGCCTTCTGTTCATGATGGATGACAGCCACCTTGATTTTACTATTATGAGGAGTTTGATCGATGGAAAAGGACGGTGCTAAATTGTAAAGCAACCCTTAACATTCTTCAGAAGAATTTCGGAAAGTCAACTTTGGAGAGCTTTGTAGGGAAAAGATAATCCCCTTTTTTCAGTGGTTACTGTCTCTTCTTGGGATTAGGTGCTAACTTGATGAAGAAGCTGCTACAAAAGCTCTGATAGGTGGTTCCAAAAGTAGGAGCGCAGCTGTTCTATTGCTTTGGCTGATCACATCCCCTAGGTTTCTAAATCATTGGTTAAGGTAGCCATTAAAGTGTGCAAATTCATTTGGAGGGAAGATGCGACATTGTTCAACTATTTCTTGTGATCTTCTGTTTGGTTCTTGATATCCTCAACTCTTGTTGAAAGAGTTGCTCTTTGCTCATTCTTGCTTCTAGCCGTTTGATTTCTGATTGACTTTGCGTGCCTTCAGCCATGGTGATGGTCTAAGGAAAGATGATTTTGATACCACAATGATATGTCTAGAATTGGGAGAGAAGAAGGTTGAGAGAGAATTGACAGATTGAGAGAGGAGAGAACAGTGAGGGAGAGAGGAAATCAGTAAAGATAGAGGGAAAATTGAAGAGGGAGAAGGAATTATATTATAAGCTTACTGCTTATTGATGTTCTCCAAAAAAATGTTTCCGGGGGTATTTATAGAGTTCAATCATAGCCCCATCCGACCAACTAACTCTCTGCCTTTTGCTTATATTCTTACCCTATCCATGTACACTGCTACTAGATGTACTTGGTGCGTTGTTTGGTTCTCATAATTCTTGGTTTGCTGTAATGTTTATCCTTCTAAAACAAACTTGTGTTTTTGCTCGGAGCAAGTGATGTTGCACCACATAGTTATTATTTGGTTACATAAATAGTTATCATTTGGTTACATAAATAATCTGAATAAAAGCTTCTTCCCTCATGTGGGAGAAATTGACTTCCTCTCAAGGAGGCAGAAAGAAAGTAATTTTCCTTTGTACTACTCAAGGCACTGCCTAGCCCTCAAATTCTGAAATGAGAAGAACTCCATGCAAAGTTATGCAGCGGAGTTTGTTTATGAAACTAGACAAAAGAAAATTTTAAATAAAAAAATTAGTTTAAAGTGTTTTTCAAGAAATATTTTTTGGAAGGAAAATGTCTTCGCACCAACCAATAGGAGGCAAAAAAGACAAATTTTGAACAGGAAGTGAAGATTTGATGACAAACTTAGATTTACAGAATGAAATCTCTTTCATATTCTTATTCAAGGAACTCTTCGACTCCCATTTTCCTCAAAAAGGCAACTAAGGATGTTAACTTGCTGGTTTTTCAGTAGTCCTGCGTGAATGAAGAATACAATTGCCCGGTGGGATTAGGAAACATAACAAGCAGTCATAAGTGATTCTGAATATACACCACAAAAGACATTTTCTTCCAATTAGTTATCGATAACCAATTGGCAATCTTGGTTTTGATAGGCGTAGATGAAAACTATTTCACAAATATCCGCTATATTTTCCACTGTTGGTCTAGAGGTTAGGGTATCCAAATTTTATTGTAGTTCATTGCTTATGTAAATTCAATAAAATGGGAATAAAGAAAAGATCAGCATGAAGCACAAATATCCAAGGGACTGACCAGTGTGAGTATAAAATTGAGTGTTTGTTGGGGCTGGTGTGAATTTTGATTATGTTTCTTGATTGCTGGGGTTCATATTTATACTTAAGGTCTCTTTTTCTTTTGCTATGTTATAACGCAGAAACAACCCCTATCATGCAGTGTTTTTCAGTTGATCACATCTAGCAATTTTATTTATATAGTAATCTTAGGATTTGTTTTCACAGTTAGACTTTCTTCAACTTTAGGGTTGTAGTTAAGGCTTGCAAGTGTTAAGGGTAATGTTTAGCTCTCCTTCTATGTTCCAAGGCCTAATGCATTGTAATGTTCACAATTTACAATTTTAAAATCTTGTTCCTTCTAAAATGATGATGGTAGTATAAAACAAGATTTGAAAAAAAGTGGTGATTAGATGAAAGTGCTCGGAAATAACTTGTAGAGACACCTAAATCTCATAACTCGGTCTATGCCTAACCTACTGGAGCATAGAAAAGAACCGAAAGTGACCTAATCCTAAATAGGTCAACCTGCGCCTGACTCACCCTAGTTTTCACAAACCTGAGATGACTGAACCCTAATGGGTGTACATAGACTTCACCTAGTTGATCTGATGTCTACCTCTAACCTGAAGTTCCTTACAGACTTGACTTAGAGTATTGTTTCGATTCGATGAAATCACTTTCTTTTTCACTTAGCTTCTTCATCATTATTTTCTCCAGAGAGAGAGGGAGGGAGGGAGGGAGGGGTACCTTTATGCTTCATTTTTCTGATGAAAAATTTGACATATGTGAATTATGGCCGCTTTGTTCTCTGTACAGCAACTTGTGTCGGAAAAAGATTTGATAGTTAGAGAGGAAGCATGTCGTATTGGCTTGCTTTTTGGTGGCTTCACTGGATCCTATCATGCCCTGAGATGCTTACTAAGGAAGTTAAGAAAGAAAGAGTCTCCTTTCAATGTGTAAGTCTGCTGCACGAAATAAACTTCTTATGGTATTTTTGAGTGCATTTCCCCCCTCTAGGCTGTGCATTGTTTAATACATGTTTCATATTGATAACTTTGTCAAAGGTGATGGTGGAGCAGAATCTTTGCAGGCTCTGTTGCAGGCATGTCAATTTTAGCATTAGATGATGGCAATCAGAGGCGTACACTTGCTCTATATCTTTTGGCTAGGCTTGCCCAGGTACCAGAAGCAATTAAATAAAAATCATAATGCTTATAGATGGTTTATATGCACACTAGCATTTACTACAAAAGGCGTTTGGTATAGGGATCCCAATTTTAAGATTAAATTATTTCTTACAAACAACATCATGTTTTCTTATCTTTCAAGATTGATATGACTAATTTACTAATTTACTAATTTACTATCTGCTGTGTTATATTTCATCAGTGCGCATACAATTCTGCAAAATCCAAAAACAAATTTCATCTTTGGGGAAGTCATTGGAGCCATGGTGATTCCTTACTTTTTGCATTGGCGTCTGCACAGGTTCACTGCTTTACAAAATTCAAGTATTCTGGATTCCAATATAATGAGATGCTGGGTAGAAATGCTTATTTGTTTTCTGTTTGTAGAATGTTCTCTTTCCTTTTTGTTTGATGTATTTCTGTCTTTCTTTGGTGTCTTGTCCGGTTGTCCCCAACTCCTGTGAGATATGTCCCATATGTTCTGCTGTGGGTCTTTTGTTTGTTATCCACTTGTTGATGCATCTAAGCTCATTTTTGTTGCTCTCATCTCATCTTGGATGTAATCCATGTTTGGCATCTAGTATATAGCTGCTGGCCAGATGCCCTGGACATTATGTTCATGCAAGGCTAGTAACGGTACACTATGTTACCTAGACTCGGGTATGATAATTGGACAAGGATATGTGTCTAGAGCTAAAACTTGACTATTTTGTAAGAAATTTTTTATATTTTTAGTCTAATCTGAAGTGTTCTAGTGTCAAACTACTCGTATCCAACACAAGTACTTTGGGGCAGAATGGAGAGATGGGGTAGCTATGATGGTCCATAGTACAAATCTTTGTTGTAATTTTAGGGAATGAGTCTTTGAATAACTTTTTGCTGCTTCTCAAGATTGTCTCCATTGACTCACTCATGTTGCTAATCTGTTGGCTATGACTAGCAGAGCTGGATTTTGTGCCTGTGAGTTTCAAATTTATTTCACTTGAGAGTGCTTTCCTCAGGTAATGTATGCATTCGTAATGCGTCCAGAGAGCTTACCAAAATCATACCAAGATTTCATTCAGAAGACGGGGCCAGTTGCAGAGCCTGTGTATAAGGCTGTTAGAGATTGCTGTAGGGGTAGCGCAGTAGATGTTGTTTCACTGTCTGCTTACTTATCCGGTAAAGGAGTCCCTAAACCTATACAGTTGGAAGAGTTCCCCTCCATTATTCCATGCTCTATTATACATCCAAGCACTCCCTCGTGTCTATCTCACAATGCCCGTGCTGCATCAGCGACATTTAGAAAAATGTTTCCGCTGTACTTCTCTTTGACGTTTGTACCCTTTGTTGTTCTGCATTTACAAAAGGTATAGCAATCTCTTGTTAATAGTCTCCTTCCTTGCTGTGATATATGTGTATATAACTGATGGCAGAGTCATGTGAAGATCGGTTATTCTATCTTACTAGGGTTTTGCCTCTGAATATGGAGGGTTCAATATTATGATTGAGTCCTATTGTGTGTAGGCGAGTCTATCTTGTTGGTTCTATAGTTCCAAGGTTATAGAGGTTCATCTCCTCTTGTATCATTTCACATCCATGAAATGTACGTTGATTTAGCGTCTGGATGAAAAGATGGTAGAAATACTTGCGCCAGTATTGTAATTCTCATAACCATTTAGTGTCCAATTTTGAATGTATCTTTTTACCATTCTACCTTTTTCTATAAGTGTGAAAAAGTAACACGCTCAAATATCTATATTCAGAACTAGGCATTAAAGCAGTAGTTACATAGGTGTCTATGGCCCCAAGCCATGAAATCAAATGCCATTTAGAGCTTCAGTTTGGTCGCGGTAAGCGGGATGTCAGGAACGTTACTTAATGTGTCACCGATTTCATAATTTTCGGGAACATAAGTTGCTTTAAAGCCTTAGGTTTGCTAAAAGTTTTATAGGGAAGTTGTATAATCATTAATTTTAACAACCTTTTGATTGTTTCTTTTAATAAATAAAATACAAATACTCTTGGCGTCCATTACAAAATACAATCTCGTAGCAGCCTTTGGAATGGCTAGCTCAAAATTCATTGTGATCACCTGTTACATGACATAGCGATTTTTAGTTGCTTCTAGGCTCATGGTTTCTGCAAACGATATCCTTGTGTAACAGTAAACAAGTTTTTGCTCTGGGCATTATTATATATATGCTATAGGCTTTTGTACTGTGTTTGATTTTAGCATCCTAATCGAATTAGATACAACTTAGGCTCCACTTGGTTCAATTGAAAACATTTCCTTACGGAAAATTTATCTTCACAAAATAATTCAATTAAAACATTTTTTTCATAGAAATTTTTGTCTTTGTAGTTAAAGAAAATGGTTTCATTCTATAAATGTGTATGGGATTCACACTTGGCCAAGTTGAGGCTTAAGTGAGGTATATGACGAAAGATTATCGTGGAAAATGTTTTTTTGCTTCATAAAGGAAATTGTTTTCCCTTTTGGATGAGGGGAAGTCAATTTTCCCTCAATGGTGAAAAGAACATTTTTCATATTCACGGTTATTGCTATTAAGTTTTGCAAAGAAATAACGAAATTGAGATAGAAAAGGTTTTTCCTCAAAACAAATAGACCTTTAATATGTCGTATGTACCTGACATGAATCTCTATATTGTTGTAGTTTATGGACTCACCGGCTCGAACTTGTTGGCATGCTTTAAAAGCAGCTGTACGCTCAACGTCTTTCTTATCTGCATTTGTGGGCATATTTCAGGTAATTGTTTGCTCAGTGTTTCAGATGTTTGCTCCGATTTTCCCTTCCATGCTTTTATTAATTTACTTTGCTCTGATGATGCAAGGGGGTCATCTGTCTGCACAGAAAGGTGGCGTCGAAAGACCACAAACTCGTATATTGGTTTTCGGGTGCCATTGCTGCGTTCTCGGTGCTGTTAGAGAAGAAAAGTAGGCGCAGTGAACTTGCTTTGTATGTTCTTCCACGAGCTGGAGAGTCCTTGTGGTACATACTAGTCAACCGCCATTTGCTTCCTGACATCAAGAATGCTGAGGTAACTCTTCTATTCTGATTCCAATCTATTAAGTGCTCATTAACAGTCCGTGTTAACTTTAAAATGGTTTAATAATGACTTGATCGTAATTTAAATGCTTAGACCGTTATTGAGCGCGATTCAGTAGCAAGTTTGGGCTTGGTTATGAGTTTGATTTGGCTCGATATCGAGCTTAACATAACTCAATAACAAGCTTGGCTTTGCTCGATTTGGTTAGCGAGCCAAGCCAAGTATCGAGCATACTTATCTTATCGAACTGAGCTTAAACAAAGATTCTGAAGCTCGATAAGAGCGTGACTTGAATTCAAGCTTCTATGACTGATCAAGCTCGTGCTCAAACAGAGAGTGTTAAGTTTGACTCAACTCATTTACTCTCCTAAGTGCACCCCTAACTGGAACCACGCCCGCGAGCTGTGATCTGGTTCTATGATTGACCTAAATGTCGATCCTATTCTCATAAGTTTGATTTCTACAGGTGGCTTTATTTTGTACATGTATGGGCGGAATCATGTACTACTTCGAGCACGAGCCAGACACAATGGCCCCTTTTCTAAGGGGCATAATCCGCCGTTTCCTTATGAGCAGAATCAGCAGTCCAAGCTCATCATCAAACCGATCTATTTCCTACTCGTATCTACAGAATCTGGATGGGGTCGAAAAACCGAGCTCACGAGAGAATGCAGAAGCTACAACTCTCCCTTCTGAGAAGTACAATCTTGAGTCCTTAGCTGGCTTGTAGGATCCTTGTTTTCGGCTATTATAAAATCAAATAAGGGCGTAATTACTCGTTACGTAACAAGTCTTGAGCTAACCCTTGGCGATACGCCATTTTTTATGAGGCGTTCATGCGATTGTGAACTACGATTTGATTGATAAGCTATGATAGTGTCCATTTTACTTTTCTCTTGCATTTTAACGAGTTTGTTTTATTACTTGGGTATGAAGGTATGCATTGCTCTTATGTTTGGATGATTTATGAATTAAGTGTGATTTCTTTTATTGAGCAATTTTTTCCTTTTTAAAAAATTGAATCACGTGGAGAATTGTCAGTAATGCTTCAATTTTTTTGGGTTTATTTTGCGGGGAGCATGGCTTATATGATGAGTGGAGTGGGAAGCAAGGATTTGCTGCTACTACTAAAAGTTTGATGGTTCTTCATTTGAGCGATACATAGAAAATTGTAGTTGTTCTTGGATAATGTTTTCAAGTCACATTATTACTCTAGCAAGAACAATTTTTGTTATGGCAATAACAACTGCCTAGTTCTTTCACCACACTCTTCTCACTATTGAAGCTTTTTTGTTCAATTTGTTTGTTGAGCAAATTGGGGCTTATTTTAGCCCATCTATTTAGAGTACATTACAAAGTTGAACATTTTGACATTGAGAGTTAGGGTGGCGGTTGGTCCCATCGCAATAATGTGGAGGTATAAACTATTTAGGATAGTGGTGAACTTCACGACACAGTAGCAATACTCGATTTTTAGATTAGTTTTAGCAACATTGACCTATTCTAGGCGTGGCCAACGGGCCGGGCCGGCCCGAAAACCTGCCCGAGCCTGGTATACCTCGGGCCGGGCCACGGGCCAAAAATAACTGGCCGATGGGCCCGGCCAGACTAGCCGTTGCCCAACGGCTCTTTTGAATGAGCCGTTTGCAATGGCTCTAAATAATTAAAAATATATATATATTTTTTTTTCTATAAATACTTAATCTTCCCCAACTCATTTCCTCACCAAATCTTCAATCCTCTCTTCTCTCTCTATACATTCATCATCTTCCATCTTTTTCAACTTTGCTAATTGCAAAATTGTGCTCTAAAGTTCGAAGTTCGTAAAGTGTTTGGCTGAAGTTCGAATTTTATTGTTCTCTCGTTTCAGTAATTTTAGTATCGCAATTTTATTTGGTTCCCATTTTTAGTTATTTAATTTGCATTACTACTTGCATTTTATAAATACTAATCACTTATACTAATATGGCACACAACTCTTCATCATTCTCTGGAGTAGGTCGTGCTACTTCTAGCTCTTCTCGGCCGCCCAGAATCCCTAAAAGGAGTAGAATTGTCATACTTAATACGGAAGAACGAGATTTTATACAACCAGACCCATCACCCCCATACACTGATGATAGCATAGATTATGACTTTTCACAACAACAAGATTATCATGAGTCGGGTGGTGGTGGGGTTGGAGACTCACAAACTGATGAGGAACCCACCCCCACCACCGAAGTCCAACCTAAAAGTAGTACTTCTACTAGTAGGCGTACAACTAGTGGGGTATGGAATCACTTTACCCTTAATAGGACAACTAATAAAGCAACTTGTAAATTATGTGACCCACCTAGGACTTTTAGCCATCAATCTGGCAGTGGGACAGGCACATTAAACAGACATATACTTAGGTGCCACCCCGAGCAATACCCAGTTAAGAGCCAATAACGTATAGTACAGCAAGTGACCGGTGCACTTGCTAATTTTAGGTTCTCTCAAGAGGGCAACCGAAAGGGGCTAGCTAAATATATAATTTGGGTGAAAGGCTTTTCAATGCCGGCGAAAACTCATATTTCGTCGACTACCTCCAACAATGGGTAAACTCCGCCATTGTGAGGATTCCTCGTAACACCATAAAGCGGGACGCTTTTACATTGTACCACAATATGAAAGCAGGGGTTTTAACACTTTTTGCGACGAACATGAGCATGTTCTCGTTGACGTTGGACATATGGAAGTCGAAACCCGGCCAACCTTATATTTGCATAACGGCACACTGGATCGATGACTCCTACATCCTCCAAAAGAGGATAATTCATTTTGGTATTTTAGATTGCCCCACACTGCCGAGATAATTATGGGTGCGATTATGTCAGCAGTCCCCGACTGGGGCATAGAGCGACGTATCTTCAGTATTACGTTCGACAATGCTACCAATAACACTGCATCCGTTACACATTTAATTAGGCAAATGAAACCCATGTTAGGTGGGCAGCGTTTCCATATTCGTTGCATTTGTCACATTTTGCATTTAATAGTAATGGATGGTTTAAATCTTATAAATGTATCCCTTACTACCTTAAGATCCGTAATAATATCTATTAAATCATCTGGCACTAGAAAAAAAAGATTTAGAAATTTATGTAGGTTGCATAACATAGAATATAAACAATTCAAATAAGACTCCCAAACTAGGTGATCGTCTACGGTAGAAATGTTAGAGCGCATTCTACCATATAAAGACGTTCTGATGGAATTCGCACGGGAAAATCGTTCATAATGGAGCGATTACAACCTGGGCGGTATACATTGGGAGACAATAAATCAAATTTGTAACTTTTTTAGCATGTTTAAAGAGGCCACGACATTTTTTTCGGGTTGCTACTATCCGACCATGCCTCAAGCAATATCAAGATTGCTTGATATTGTAAGTTGCATGGCGGGTAATGAATCCAATCCCATTTTGTTTGAATCGATTAAGGCAATGAAAGAAAAGTTTGCTAAATATTATTCTGAACTACCTCTTACATACTGCTTAGCAACTATTTTAGATCCTCGTTGTAAACACGGGGGTTTAAACTTGTTTTGCCAACATTTTTTCAAATATTTGTATCCTAGTCGCAATATCGACTTTTTCATTGCCGAAGTCGATAACGACTTGCATAGTTTATTTTCCCAATATTCCCAGAAATTAGCGTCTAATAATCCTTATCCTAGTACTGCTGCAGTAGGATCTTCCACATCTAGTGGAAGTAGTTCACACACGTCATATTCGTGAAAGCTGTTGGAGCAATTTACGCCCACAGTAGCCCCCACGTCATGTGACGAGCTAAATTATTATTTGCGGACACCGTTGGTCCATATTTTCGGGCTACCGGCCAACCCGCATTTTGACCTTTTACAATGGTGGAACACAAACCAAGCCCAATACCCCGTGCTTTCCACCATGGCACGTGATATACTAAGTTGTCCGGTGTCTTTAGTAGCATCGGAGTGTGCTTTCAGTCTTGGTGTCAGGTTGCTTGGAACAAAGAGGGCAAAGCTATCGCCGTCAAGCTTGGAGATGTCCGTGTGCTTGAAGGATTGGTTGCTAGCTGAGGCAAGAGATCAAGAGAGAATGAAGCTGGATTCATCGAACGATGAGAAGATGACCGCACCACTGATACGTCAAACGATGGCATAGAAACCCCCCAATACAACTGATATCAACACTTTTGCATATCAATTATTTACTTTTAAATATTTATGTCAAAAGATGACCGCACCCCCCATACGTCAAACTTTGTATTTTTTGATAAACAAATTTGTACTTTTAAATATTAGGCTCCAACTGCGTTGTATTTGTACTTGTTACGTTATTTATTTACCATTATTTTTTTTGATAAGTTATTTACCATTATTCACTATTACTTATTGTATATTTCATTTTATTACATGTATTTAGCATTATTTTTTTTTGAACATGTATATTTAGAATTATTAGTTCTTAAAAAAAATGTATTTGTATCTCATATTATTTATCAATGAATTATAATAATTTTAGTACAAAACGACTTTATATTATTTAAATTTTGCTCTTTTTTTTTTAAGCCGACAGAAGCGGGCCAGGCCCGGCCCGCTACAGTGCCAGGCCGGCCGGGCCCCGGCCCGTGGCCATGCCTACCTCCAGCCATATCTCCAACCTCATATCTCTAGCCGCATTTATCCGTAGCTCGCCTCGCCCAGGATCATGTCAAGCTTTCAAGCCGCCAAGCTCCATCCGCCAATTATCGGGTTGCATCATTGTCCCTGGGTTGGAGAGAATTCGTCATAGATTTCGGCCTCTTAGTCTTGAAAGTGGTTGGCGATGGCAACGGATAAAATCCAGGAGATCTATTTTGGCTCGTGGTAGAGCACTTCAATGTGGGCTTGTATTAGTTGGTGCTCATGATGGGGGTTGAGTGGATAATTTTTTTTGTGAAGCTAACAGTTGTGGTTGAGGTTGTACTGACAGTAAAGTTAGTGTTGATGGGGGCGGTGGAAGTGCGGTCATTGATGGCAGAGTTAGGTCTTAGATCTCGATATTTTTTATTTTCTCCTCATCATAGATGGGGTCATTGTAGGTGGGCTCATCAAAGATAGGTGGAGAAGATAAATCAAGATTGGACTCCTCATATGTGCTAAATATAGGCTCTGCTATTGTTAAGGGTTGGAGCGAATTTTGTGGTATTGGTTTGGTTAGTGATGGTGGTGGTCGTGTGGCCAAGGAGGATGATCGACAGTGGTGGTTGTCGAAGCTTTCCTGTGTTTTGTCCTCGTCACCCGGCGTCAGCGGGTGTTGGGGTTGGGTTCCTGGCTCCTGCTCGGGATTTGCCCCCAATTGAATCTAGCAACACTCAATTTGCCGGAATTTCTCTTCCAAGTTCTCTAATCTCCTCTTGGTTTTTCGTTGAACCCACGGGCCATCTCAGAAGTCATTTTGAGATGGCCCCAGTTGAATCTAGCAACGCTTGATTCGCCGGAATTTCTCTTCCAAATCCTCTAATCTTCTCTCGGTCTGTAGTTGAACCCACAGGCCATCTCAGAAGTCGTTCCGAGCTCTGATACCAGCTGATGTAGCGCGTAAAGGTGGGATTTGGGAACGGGAAGGTTCAACGGTCTTCCCTTTAATTTTATATTATGAAAATAATAAAAAAAGGGGAAAATCGTTTGACCTGATTCTCACACCCCCAGAATAGAGGAAAAACACATAAAAGGATAAATATCTCTAAAAAAATTGAACTAAATAAAATCCAAAGTCTTCCTTTATTTTGTCCTCATCACCTCGTGTCGGCGGGTGTTGGGGCTGGGTTCCCGGCTCCTGCTAGGGATTGCTCCCAATTGAATCAAGCAACGCTCGATTTGCTGGAATTTCTCCTCCAAGTTCTCTAATCTCCTCTTGGTTTGACGTTGAAAGTCACGCTCGTAAACGTCTTTGACGGCGGTGTACCTCTGTCGCCTACGGGCTATCTTAGAAGTCCTTCTTAGCTCTGATATCAACTGATGTAGTGCGTAAAGTGGGAATTTAGGGAAAGGGCAGGTTCAACGGCCTCCCCTTTAACTTTTAAAATAACCTACACCGCCATAAAAACTTAGTGCCTCAAAGAGCCTCCCGCCACGACAGAGTCTTGGAGGGTAGCTTTATTCCTACAGAGTGTTACCTTATAGAGAGGCTTTTTCTGAGGAGCCTCCAACCCTAAAAAGAATTATATTTTGTCATATTATTCCGTCAAATAACTTTTATCAATAATAACCTATTTTTCTAATACTCAAGAATACACAAGTTTAGTTTAAATCGGACACCGCATCTCTTTCCTTGTAATCAATCACCTTAGAGCTTGTTTGATAACGCTTTTTATTTGTATCTTTTAGTTTTTTAAAAACAAAAACCGTGTTTTGGAGTTGATTTCAAAACTGTGACCATTGAAAATAGAAAATAAAAAATAAAAAAAATAAAAAAATATCGTTTTTAAATTTAGTTTTTAGTTTCTATATAGTTTAAAAGTTGTCAACAAAATGGGCCCTCAATATTTTATGTTATGTAAATTTTCCAAAAATTTTAGTTCTACAAGGTCTGTATATTTAAAGAAACGTTTCACGAGCTCAGTGCTATACGATCAGGATGATTTCTTTACTTGAGACATTGGAAATTTAGGCCCCGTTTGGTTATCAGGAAGTCAACATAGGAAATCGGAATCCATAGGAAGCGGTCATTTGCCATCTTGTTTGGTTACCGGGAAATAGGTAGAATATGGGAAGTGAAATCCCTAGGCTCTGTTTGGAATATTGAATTGGAATTGGATTGCGGAATTGTAATGCCAATTCCAATTCTAGAGGAATTGGAATTCTGATGGTATTGAAATTCCATTGTTTGGTTCGTTAAAAGAATCTGAGGTTGGAATTATAATTCAATAATAATTCGAGTCATCGCAGGTTTTCGGTAAATTGAGTTAGAGTATTCCAAGTTTTAAATCAACCATGGCCAGATTTTGGTTAGAGCGGTTGACCATGCGTTTGAGTTATTATAGTTGGAGTGATTCGATTTGAATTCGAGTATTCAAGTTGTGAGTCAAATTGGGTCAAGTATCGCATCGGATCATTTGGTGTTCAAGTTATATCAGAATTTCAATTAATCGGGTTAGGTGTCTTTGGATTCAGGCAAGTTATGATCGGGTTTGAGTTCATTTAGGTCATTTCAAGCTCGAGTCATCTTAGTTTTTGGACAAATGAGTTGTACTATTTCAAAATTCGAGTCATCTTAGGCTGAGTTTAAGATGGGTCGGGTCATTTTGGATATAGGTCGTATTAAGTTCCGGGTCAATTTGGTCGGGTCATTTCTAATTCGGCCCAACTTGTTTGCATCACATTCAAGTTGAATAGTTTCATTTTCCGGATTTGAGTCATCTCAAGTTTCGGGTCAATTGGGTTGGGTCACTTCGAATTTCGAGCTAAGGTGATTTTTGTTATTTCAAGTTTAACTCATTCGAGCTGGGTGATTTCGAGGTTCGGGTCAAATTCTAAGTTGTGTCTAAGTCTTTGGATTTTGAATCATCCTGGATTTGAGTTAATTAAGCAGGTTCATTTTGGGTTTCAGGTTAATAGAGTTAATATGAACTTGCAATTCCTTACCCCTACCCTAAGGAATTGGAAAGTATGATTTTCAGTTAAAATCCAATTCCATGGAATTGGAGAGTGGAATTGTAATTCCAATTCCTATAGGTGAACCAAACAACTGAATTGGAATTCTGGGCCTTAATTCCAGCCTCGGCTCCAATTCCAGCCTCCAATTTCATGCTCCAAACTGATGTAGCCCAGATTTGACACACGGATTTGGGAGACTTGTAGGCATCGACTTGGCGCCATGATCTTGGCGGACGTGAGGGACGAAGCGTGGAGGAGATAAAGTCCGAATTAGATTAGACTTAGTTTGTTTAGTTTAAGTTTCAGATTTAAATTTTGTATTTATGTTTTTAGAATTTGATTCCAATTAGGTTCGCTCATTTATATATACATAGGGAAATCTAGGGTTTTTGGTAGCTAATTTTCCATATTTTTATTCGTACTTTTGAGTCTCTTTTCTCGGGTTGTGAGAATCGAGTTCTATTTTCCTCTTTCTTTTATTACGAGATTAATAAAATTAAAGGGAAGGCCGTAGAACCTTCCCGTTCCCCTAAATTTTCACTTATGCGCTGCATCAGTTGGTATCAGAGCTCAGAATTGAGATGGCCCGTCGACGACAAAGGAATGAACCGTTGAGGACTTTTAGGAGTTAGATTTCTAAAGCCAGACCGTGAGGAAGTTTGCGGAGAAATTCCGGCGAAGCGAGCGCTGCTTGATTCAATTGGAGGCAAATTCCGATCTCAAACCGAGAACCTAGCCCCAACGCCCATTATCATCGGGTGCTGATGAAGACACGAAAGACATCTTTTAGAATCTGTTTTTAGATGCTGAGCTACCAGATCAAAGGCAGAGGAAAGCTCGGCCTTTTACCGGCGATGCCAACGATTACGAAGGTCGGAGGTGGGAATCCGGCCTCCGGATTGAAATTCCGAAGTTTAATGGCGGAGGGCGCTCAGAGGAGTTTTAGATTGGTTTGTGCCTGTTGAGGAAATTCTGGAGTTCATGGAGGTACCGGAGACGAAGCAGGTGCCGCTTGTTGCTACTTAGTTATAGGGTCGAGCAGCTGTCTGGCGGACACAACTGAAGCAAATTCAGGTGCGCCAAGGAAAAGCCAAGATAGAATCTTTAGAGAAGATGAAGAAGCACATGAAAGGCACCTTCTTGCCTCATAATCACGCCAGGATGATGTACCAACGCCTACAAGGGTTGCAACATTGCTCTGAGTTTGTGGAGGAATACATGGCATAGTTTTATTTGTTGATCTCCAGGAATGACTTGGCAGAGAGCGGAGAGCAATTGGCGGATCGATACATAAGTGGATTGAGGGAGTCAATACAAGAGGTGTTGAATATGTTTAACATTTTCACCATTTCTGAGGCGAATCAAAGAGCATTAAATTTGGAACGTCAGTAAAGGCATTGTCAAGCTGGCAGCACCTGGGGAGTGCAGGTTGGCGGCATAGGCAATGCAAGGATACCGCCAACGCACACCATACAATGTAGGCCTCCAATCGCAATGCCGGTAAGCCTAACGTGTTATACACCGAGCTAAATTGTAATAGAATTGGTTTATTGTTTTTGATTTATGAGTTAAAGGTTATAAGTCATGTTGTTGGGCTTAGGCCCAAAGAGAGTTAGTTATGTTTAGCTTAATCTTTCATACTTAGCTATACTATATAAGCATAAGGTTGTTAGTTGCAGCGGGCATCAATGAAAATACAAACACAAATATCTCATTGAGATATTTCCTTCTCTCATCTTGATTTTTCTTCAATTCTCATCCCCAATTCCCTTCTTTCTCATCTTAACTCTATTCTATCACTAGGTTAAGCTTCAAGATCATCTTGAAGCTTAACAATTGGTATTAGAGCTCGTTACTGTTGGGTTGATTCTGATCATTGAGTAACATTCATCCATGGCCGGACGAAGAGTAACCACGAGATTTGGGTCAGCCAACGCAGCAGTTGCAGCAGCAGCAGCTGCTAATGTGGATCCAAATGTTTCTTATGCAATAGTAGTGGAGGGAGCAGCAGCTCCTATTCCAGAGCAACTCACTATCTCCCAATTCAGAGAGGAGATGAAGGCAATGCTTCAAACGCAAATGGAACAAATGTTTGCCTAGGTGAGAGTAATGCAATCAGAGCATGATCAGAAGCTGTCTGATCAAATGCTTCAACAGAACAGGAGGTTTGATGAGCAGATTGCTGGTCTTCAAGCTCAAATCAGTAGACAGGAGGCCTCATCCAGTGCTGGGGTTTTGTTGCCGGCCCGTCAATTGGGCCAACCTCCAAGAGGGGAGCCACCCCTCATTCCTAATGTAGCTATGGGACCACAGGATCGTCCCCCAGAGCACAGACATGTTCCTGCTGCCAGCTTATCACTGGGACAGAATGATCAACCAGCTGATCAACCACAAGCACAAGACTCTGTGAACAATGACAAGTCATCCGATAGTAAGGCTAGTGGTTTCAGATAACCACGGGTCCAGTTAGAGCCCTTTGAAGGGAAGAAACCACACTTTTGGCTGAGGAGATGTGAATGTTATTTCCATTTCTATCACATTGCTGATGATCAGAGAGTTGAGCTGGCCTCTATATACCTTCATGGTGACCACGGGGTATGGCTTTATAGCCTCTTGAAAAGCAACCCTTCCTTGACTTGGGACGAATTTGTGATGGAATTGTGTGAGAGATATGGGGATGAGAATTCTAGTGATATAGTTGATAATTTTAACAAAGTAATTCGAGTTACTTCTGTGAAGGAATACATGGTTAGATTTGAAAACCTTAGAGCAAGTATGATAGCGGCCTACCCACAAGCAATTGAGGCCTATTATGTGTCCAGTTTCATCAGTGGTCTGAAACCAAAGATAAAGAACTTGGTGAAGGCCGTAGGACCCAGAACTTTGTCTAAGGCTTATGCCAAAGCCACGCTGTTTGAGGCTACTGTCTTAGCTACAAGTGAAGGGGGTAAGAACAGGTCCAGTGGAGCTTCTTCACAACTAAAGACCAGTGGGAAAATGAAGCAGGGGCGTACTGATGATAGGAAGGCTAAGAGGTTGTGTTTTAAATGCAACCAACCTTACTTCTTTGGGCATAAGTGTAACGCTAAGTACCTCATGTCTGCAAGAGGGGCTGCAGCTGAGGATGATTCCGATAGTGAAGAGGCTAGTTTTGAAGCAGACAGTACATAGGAAGTCCCAGAGGATGAAGTAGAAATTTCAATGAAGGCACTAACAGGCAGTGGGGCTCACAATACCATAAGGATCAAGGGACAGGCTGGCAAAAGGTCCATTGTGATTCTGATTGATAGTGGTAGCACGCATAGTTTCATTGACCCTAAGATAGTAAGGAAGGTGGGACATGAGATCATCAGAACACACCCATTAGCTGTGACCGTAGCTGATGGAAATTCAATCCTCACTCAGTTCACATATGATTTCAGAATTCTTCCCCTAGGAGGATGTGAGATGGTCCTTGGGGTGGATTGGATGAGGACATTTAGCCCCGTGGTCTTTGATTTTGCACAATTTGTAGTCTCTTTTAATATGCATGGTTCCACGATTAAGCTGCAGGGTATGGCAGATCAAGGCCAGATTCAGCTGATAAGTGGCAAAGGTTTAAGTGAGGGAATCAGGAAGAAGGCCTACCAGTGGGTTGGGCAATTGTTTGCTATTTTTCCTTCTAAAGTGCAGGTCCAGACTCACCCAGCAGTACATGATCTCATTGAAGAGTTTAAGGACTTATTCGAAGTGCCAACAGCCCTACCCAAGTCTTGCTTCATCCCACCCAGCCACAGTCCTTTCGCATCTCCTGTTATCTTAGTGAAGAAGAAGGATGGATCAGCTATAATGTGTATTGACTATAGACAGCTGAACTCCATGACCATTAAGGATAAGTTTCCAATCCCCATTATTGATGACCTCCTTGATGAGTTGAGAGGAGCTTGCTTCTTCTCCAAGTTGGACTTGAGGCAAGGTTACCATCAAATCAGAGTCTTAGAGCCATACATCTACAAGACAGCATTCAGGACTCACCATGGACATTTTGAGTTCGTAGTCATGCCTTTTGGTTTGACAAATGCTCTAGCTACGTTCTAAGCAGTCATGAATGAAGTTTTCAAACCGCTATTGTGAAGATTTGTTATGGTATTCTTCGATTACATATTCATCTACAGCTCTTCATTGGAAGAACGTGTGAGTCACTTGAAGAAGTATTCCTGCTGATGAGAAGTCACAGGCTGTACGCCAAGCTATCCAAGTGCTCCTTTGCGCAGCCTCAGATTAAGTATTTGGGTCATGTCATCTCCCAAGAAGGGGTTGCCACTGATCCTTCTAAAGCAAAAGCTATGAGGGAGTGGCCAATTCCCACTACCTTGAAGCAACTAAGAGGGTTCTTGGGTTTAACAGGCTACTACAGGAAATTCATAGCTGGTTATGGATCCATTGCCAAGCCATTGACAGGCCTCCTGAAGAAAGATGCTTTCTTATAGATTGCTAAGGCTCAAAGTGCTTTTGAAGCCTTGAAGGAAGCAATGTGTGCAGCACCTGTCTTAGCTATGCCTAACTTTGGTGAGGAGTTCATCTTAGAAACAGATGCAAGTGGGAGTGGCATTGGGGCTGTTCTGTCACAAGGAGGAAGACCAATTGCTTATCTTAGCCAGCCTCTTAGTGCAAAACATTAGGAATTATCAATGTATGAGAAGGAATATTTGGCAATACTGTTAGCTGTTGACAACTGGAGGCATTACTTGGAGGGTCATCGATTCATCATAAGAACAGACCATCAGAGTTTGAAATATCTACTGGAGCAAAAGATCATCACTAGAATTCAGAAAAAAGGGCTGATGAGGATGTTGGGGCTGACTTATGCTATAGAGTACAAGAAAGGGAATGAAAATCAGGCGCCTGATGCTCTATCAAGGAGATTTGAGGGAGCTGAACATGGCTCATGTAGGGTTGTGTCCATCATCTTACCAGCCTGGATGGATGAAGTACACAAGTCTTATGAAGGTGATGAATTTGCACAAGAATGTATCACTGCATTCTCCATTAAAGGGCAGGACAAGGCAACTATTGGATCAGATGTTACAATTGTTAAGGGAATTATCCAGTTGCAAGGGAAGCTTTACATTGGAGTCTCTACTGAACTAAGGCAATAGATCATTGCTGTAGGCCATGACTCTGCTTGGGGAGGACACTCTGGGGTAGAAGGTACGTACCAGAGATTAAAGGCTCACTTTGACTGGAGTGGGCTGAAGAAGGAGGTGAAAGAGTTATGTGCATAGTTGTGAGGTTTGTCAACATACCAAACTGGGGCATCATAAGTACCAAGGCCTCCTTCAAGCCCTACCAATTCCTGAAGGATCTTGGCAACACATCAGCATGGATTTCATAGAAGGCCTACCAAAGTCTGAAGGGAAGGAGGTAGTTTGGGTAGTGGTGGACAGATTTACCAAATTCAGCCACTTCCTTGCACTTGCTAGACCAATTATAGTAGAAAAACTTGCTAGGCTCTTCCTTGACAACATATACAAGCTACATGGTTTGCCACAAACTATAGTCTCTGATCGTGACAAGTTGTTCACCAGCCAGTTCTGGAGGGAGCTATTCAGCTTGTTAGGCATCACCTTGGTCCTAAGCTCTTCATACCATCCACAAACTGACGGGCAAACAGAGAGGGTAAATCAATGCTTGGAGCAGTACTTAAGAAGTATGGTGTTCTGTCATCCTAAGCAGTGGGGCAGATGGTTGTCATTAGCTGAGTATTGGTACAATACTCACTTCCATTCTTCCATTGGCACCACCCCTTTTCAAGCTCTCTATGGCTATGCACCACCCTCTCCCCTGATGTTGTAGAAATTTGTGTCAGATTTGCTGCAGCAGAGAAGACAGTTGCTGCAGCTCCTCAAGGACAACCTCCACCTTGCTCAAGCAAGAATGAAACATTATGCCAACAAGAAGTGTGTAGATAAGGCCTTTGAAGTGGGAGATATGGTCTACCTTAAGCTTCAACCTTACAGACAAGCGACCATGGCAGTGAGAAAAAATGTGAAGCTCAGTGCAAGATTCTTTGGGCCTTACAGAATTCCTAAAAGAATTGGACAAGTGGCTTACCAGCTTGAACTACCTCCTAATTCATATATACATCCTATTTTTCATGTATCCCTTCTGAAAAAAGCAGGTTAAGAAAGGCATGAGGAGTACACAACAACCACCAGAGACCGGATCTAATGGAGCCATCAAGTTAGGACCAGCTGCTGTCCTTGGAACCAGATTGCTGAAGACTACACCCAAGGGACACAAGGAGCTACTGATTCAATGGACAAACTTGGAGGAGGAAAAGACCACTTGGGAAGCAGAGCACTTTATCAGAAGCCAATTCCCAACCTTTTCTTTCTTGAGTCAAGAAAGCTCTTAAGGGGGAGGGAATGTTATACACCAAGCTAAATTATAATAGAATTGGTTTATTGTTTTTGATTTATGAGTTAAAGGTTATAAGTCATGTTGTTGGGCTTAGGCCCAAAGAGAGTTAGTTATGTTTAGCTTAATCTTTCATACTTAGCTATACTATATAAGCATAAGGTTGTTAGTTGCAGCGGGTATCAATGAAAATACAAACACAAATATCTCGTTGAGATATTTCCTTCCCTCATCTTGATTCTTCTTCAATTCTCATCCTCAATTCCCTTCTTTCTCATCTTAACTCTATTCTATCACTAGGTTAAGCTTCAAGATCATCTTGAAGCTTAACATAACGCATAAGACTTAGTGGGAACATCAAGGACTCGTTGCTTCATATGTGGAGAAGTAGAGCACCAAACTGCTGAGTGTCGAAAGGGTGACAGGGTTGGCAAAGGCCTTTACATTAAGGAACTCCATGATGAAGATGGTGGGGTTGCTGAGGATGAAACCCAAGAAGACTTGGCGGTGCAGGAAGAGGATTCCATAGCAGGTGATGAAGGGCATCAGTTGGTGATTAGGCGAGCTTGTTATGCGCCTAGAGAGGAGCAGGGGGATGGTTGGCTGAGGAAGAACATCTTCCAAACCACGTGTACCATTGGCGGTACGGTGTGCCGCATGGTCATCGACTCAGGCAGCTGCGAGAATGTCATATCTGAAGAAGCGTCGCAAAGTTGGGGTTGAAGATGGAAGCTCATCCTAGCCCCTACAAGTTGTCTTGACTCAAAAAGGAAAATTAGGTGATCGTTTCCAAACATTGGTTAGTTAATTTTTTTAATCGGGACAAGGTACAAAGACGGGGTGTCGTGTAACATCGTCATCATGGATGCTTGTCATTTGCTATTGGAGCACCCATGGCAGTTTGTTAGGAGTGCCATTCACGATGGAAGGAAGAATACTTATACCTTCAACTTCGAGAGGACCAAGACCGTCTTGCTACCCAAGAAGGAGGAGGCGCCACAGGCTGTAGAAGCCCAACATCCGAACATACAAGGACGAGCATTGTTCACCAAGGAGATTGGCGACGCCAAGGTTGTGTTTGTGCTGATTGGGAAGGAGTGCAAGCTTAGTCAAGGGGAAGTACCAAATGAAGTTGCCGCCTTACTGAAAGAATACATTGACTTATTCCCAGAAGAGCAACTGGAGACTATTGCCATTGAGGGACATCCAACACCGTATCGATCTAGTGCCGAGAGCCTCATTACTGAATAGGCCCCACTATCTAATGAGTCCTTCAAAGCACGAAGAGCTGGGATGCTAGGAAGAGGATCTACTTGCCAAGGGTTTTATCTGGGAGAGTCTAAGTCCCTGTGCCGTGCCTGCTTTGCTAACGCCTAAAAAGGATGGGAGTTGGCGAATGTGTTTTAACAGTTGGGCGATTAACAAGATCACGGTAAGATACCAATTCCCCATACTGAGATTGGATGACTTACTTGACCAACTTCATAACTCTACGGTATTCATGAAGTTGGATCTCAAGAGTGGGTATCATCAGATTTGGATCTCGCTTGGAGATGAGTGAAAGACTGCCTTTAAGACAAGAGAAGGGCTTTTCGAGTGGTTGGTCATGCCATTCGAATTGTGCAATGTGCCAAGTACCTTCATGAGGTTCATGAATCAAGTCCTTCAGCCATTCATTGGGAGGTTTGTCGTCTGAAAGAACAGGCACTACTACATAATTGGACATAAGCAGCGGTTCTTTTGCAGCGGTTCTGAAACCGTTGCATAAAGTTATTTTATGCAGCGGTTTTGCAATGTTTATAAAACCGCTGCATTACATGATATATATGCGGCGGTTTATGCTGCAGTTTATAAACCGTTGCATTAGGCCCCTCTTATGCAGCGGTTTTGACCATTTTATGCAGCGGTTTTAAACCGTTGCATTAGGCCCCCATTATGCAGCGGTTTTGATAATTTTATGTAGCGATTTTAAACCGTTGCATTAGGTCCCCATTATGCAGCGGTTTTGACCATTTTATGCAGCGGTTTTAAAACCGTTGCATTAGGTCCCCATTATGCAGCGGTTTTAACATTTTATGCGGCGGTTTTAAAACGGTTGCATAAGCTTAGTCATATGCAACCGTTTTACAAAACCGTTGCATAAAGTCTAAAAAAATTTGTTTTATTCACAAGGTAACCAATAATATTGCGTTTAAAATTTGTAGGTAAATTAAATATTAGTATATTTAGATATGGTGTAATAATTTTTTAGTTCGTAAACTTCGTGAAACAACTAAATATAACTACATAATTTGCTTATTTCCGATGTTTGTCAAGATAGATAATAAAAACCATCGTAAATGGTATAACAATATTATTATCATGGGAAATACTCTACAAAAATATTAAGCAAAGGTAACACTTAAATTGTAACATTTGTCAAAAATGTTACCATAGATAGTGTTTAGGTAACACTTATGTTATTGTTACATTTGCATGATACCTAATGTAACACTTCTAAGAATTTGTTACCTTTGCTTGAAATCTAATGTAACACTTTTAAAAAAGTGTTACATAAGTTATATTATAGGTAACAGATCTTGTAAAGTATTACATTTGTTAGTATTAGGTAATACTTTAAATCTGTTATCAAAACTCACCTAATTTCTTACATAATTTTTTTATATAAATTACATATTAGTATCCTAAGATGTAATATATTAATTATTTAATCCACAAATTTTATAAAATATTTAGCTAAAAATTTATATATATATATATATATATATATACATATACATATATATCTAATTAAATAGTCAAAATAGCAGTATAAAAAATGAAAGCAGGCCCTATTTTGAATCTTTATACATGGCTTTCTAAACCATTTTATCAATTACATAAACCTTTTTAGACTAAAAAAATTATTTAACAAAATTTATGAAAAAATTAATATATTAAATAATATTTTTTTAAATAATAAAACTAAAAATTCTTTATTAAAATTTTATTTCCAATTCATATCCCAACTATTTTATGATTTTATTATTATTTTAAACCCCCAATTTTACGTACCTATTTCAGACCACTAACTTTAAAACCCTCACTCACCTCTAACCCAAAATTGCATGCACATTTGCTCGACTGCTGTTTGTTGGTATGATATAGTTAAAATTGTGTCGATCTATAATTGAGGGAGAACTAGAGAAAAACTTGAGGGAGAGATACAGAAACTAGTAAGGGAGTGAGAGAATTTGATTAATATTCTGAAATTATGAATCTCATACAAACCTAATGCCACTATTTATAGATGGAGGAGGGGAAAATAACTACCTAACATTATAATTACGTAATATAGAGGAAAATAACCTAGATTATTAGTAAAATAAGGGTACCTATTAAAATATTATTTAATCACATGTTTAACACATGATTAACTTGTTTATCCTATACAAGTACCTTATTCTTAAAAAGATCTTTGTCCTCATGAATTAAGGTATTGATATCCAAATATTATAAGTATAAATTTTACCTAGTTAAGTTATTTAAAATTAAGTAAAACTTCAATATTTACTTTAACTAAAATATTTTAATAAAAAGAAAAGGTAAAATTGTAATTATAATACCTAACTCTTAAACCTAGCATTTCCTTCTCCTTTCCCTCCCTTCCCACCCCACAGCCCGAAACCCTAAGTCCACAGGAGTCGCAGCACAGTGGCGGTTTTAAGGAGGGCGGCGAGAGGTGCGACGCCATGGAAGTAGCGGCGACGGAGGCGCGACGTCCTTCCTGGAATAGTCACTTGTCCAGGTTGCTTTGAAACAGTCGTTAGTGGCTTTCTCCTCCTCCGACAGCTCAACTCGTACGACGGTGGTGGTGGTGCCACGCCGTGGTCATCACCGATGATCTCCTTACTACCATCAAGCTCATCGTCGCCGTCGGTGTTACGAACTTAAAGATTATATTGTATTATGGCAATAAAAGGGGGAGATTACATAGAAAAAGGGGAAACAAACATAGATTTAGATAGAAGAGAGGAGGGAGAGACTAGAGAGAGAGGGAGAGACTAGAGAGAGAGAGCAACATTTCAAACTCATTCAACCTACCTCTTCTCTAACACAAGTCCCCTATATATAGAGTTGGGAGAGGGTATAATTGTAATTAAGAACTAAATCTAATTATTTAATATCTAAATTATCCCTCACTTAACCTATGTATTTTTGGATTGTATCAATACATTTCCCTTTTTAAGATCCTTGTCCTCAAGGATCAAGGTATATTGATACCCAAATTATTAACACTCCCGGATCAAATACTAAAATTACAAATTTTAACTCCTTAAATTTTCGAAAATTTACAAAAAAAATGTTCTCTAAAATATCTGAAAAAGTGGTAATTAAGCACTTCTTCTTGCTCGTTGAAAGCAACGAAACCCTAACCCTATCACCAGCCAAGCGCCACAACAGCGTTCCGGTGACATCAGGTGGCGCGACGCCAAGGCGGTGGCAGCGGCGGCAGCGACGGCGGTGCGACGCCCTCTGTGGCGTCATCCCTTTCTCCGCTACTTCCAAGCGGCCGTGGGAGGCGTTCTCTGCCACCGACAGCTCGATTTTCTTGGCTGGAGATGGTGGTTTCGGTTCCTCAACAGTGGTCACATTCTCGATCGAGCTCGGAGCTTCCGGTTTGCAGTCGTGGTTCTTCTCCTGATTTTTGTGCTCGGTGATCCCTTCGTCTGCCTTGTCCTTACCACCGTTGTTCTCCTGGTGGTTTTCTTCACTGCCGGCGTTCACGGTCGGTGTCAGAGGTTCCGAATCCTCAGTTGTCATTCTATTTCCAGTCAGATCTGGCTCCACAACTTCGATGGTAGTCGGATCGGTGGTGTCGGTGGTGCTGGGAGCTGTAATAGGGGCAATAGAGGTATTTTTTGTGCTTTTACACATAGACCTCCACTGTTTTTGCCCCTCTTTACGATTTTCTTGAATTTGTTTTTATACTTTTATCTAACCCTTTAGATATTTCCTCACATTTCTTTTGTATATTCAACCATTCAGCCACAACCACTTCAGTTAGCTCTCAAATACGTAGGGCATGAGTTTTGGGATCTTTTAGGGTGAGTTTTCATCTATGAAGTGTAAATTGACGTAGTATGTGTGGTTTAGACATTATGGATTGTATGTTTGGTTATGTGGTGTGGTTGAACATTATGATACTTGTGAGTGTGGTTTAGATTTTCCTAATAAATCTTTTTGAGTGATTTTGAAAACTATTAATGTTGGCAAGAAGGATTAGCTCTCAACTACTTAGAGCGAGATTGTCGGGATCTTTTAATGTGAGTTCTCATCTTTAAAGTGTAGATGGACTTAGTATATGTGGTTTAGACATTATTGATTGTATGTTTGGTTATGTGGTGTGGTTGAACATTATGACACTTGTAAGTGTGGTTTAGATTTTCCTAATAGATCTTTGTTAATGCTTTTGAAAACCATCGATGTTGGCAAGAAGGATTAGTTCTCAACTACTTAGGGCGTGATTTTCGGGATCTTTTAACGCGAGTTCTCATCTCTGAAGTGTAGATGGACTTAATATGTGTAGTTTAGACATTATTGATTGTATGTTTGGTTATGTGGTGTGGTTGAACGTTTTGACACTTGTGAGTGTTGTTTAGATTTCTGTAATAGATCTTTGTTATTGCTTTCAAAAACTATTGAGGTTGGCAAGAAGGATTAGCTCTCAACCACATAGGGCAAGAATTATTTTGAACCCTAGACACTGTTTTAAGGTCAAAAAAGGGAAACCCTAGACCTTATTTGCAACTCTTGAGATCAACCTTTTTCAAATTAAATCCTAAGGTTAACTCATTTCAAGATTACTCTTTATTTTTGCTAATTTAAGTTGAAATAGCTCCTAAAAGTACAAAATTAATATTGGTGCTGACCTCTTAATGTTGCTCTTTTCTCCTTTTGTGGTAAGCTTATATCTATTGGTTGTGAATTTGAGTTATGGATTTCAATCTATTTAGTTGAGCTAGAACCTTGCTTGGTTAGTTGTGAATTTCATAGTTTTTGGAGTAATGTTTTGACTTATATGAACTTTGAATTGAACTTCACAGGTTAAATTCTATTCAGATAGCTTATTTGTAAAATAATTCCTGATCAGATTGTCAACCACTATGTTAAGATTTTTGAGAAATTGAATGCTCTAAAGCTAAACTAGGGTGTTATCGAAGGGTTGAGAATGATTTGAGGCCTTAATAGCTATGCTATGAACCTTATAAGTAGTTAAGAGAGGGACAATGTCATGTTTAACAAACTTTAAAAGAATTATGAACCTTATAAGCTTTTTAAGCTTTTTGTTTTTCGGGATCCTTTAAAGTAAGTTCTTATCTCTAAATTGTAGATGTCAAACTATTCCCTGAATCACTTTGTGAAGAGGTGTGTTATGTTTCATACCCCATATCTTGTCAAATTAAGAAGGGTGAAATGGAATATTTGAAATGCTTTTGACCGCAGAGAATTAAAAGACAATGATATGATGAAAATGACTAAGGAAAATAGAGAGAAATAGAAAGGGAGAGAGAAAGTTTAGTTAACGTTATGAAATTATGAACTTTAATACAACCTAATTGCCATTATTTATAGAATTAGGTAGGGAATAACTAACTAATACTATTATTATTGATATAAGCAATTCTCTGCTATGTCTAACATGTGACTAACTTATTTTTTATCAATGCTTAGCTCCGATTGAGGGAACAATAGTGGTCCTACAGTGGCCAACTGCTTGGAGTAGTCTCACCCCAAGTTTACAATATATATTTTCTACTTAATTTATATTTATTTGCGTATAGACCCTAATGTTTCTTTAAAGCTTGAAATTGATGTCGTTTTGATAGTATTTTATTCGTGGATGAGTGAAACATAGAATTGAAGATGTGTGTTTTTTGGTTCTTTAAGAGGTGCAAAAACAATATGGAAAGTTTGATATCCTTTTAGTTTAGAAGGTATGTTGGTTAGTTGCTTTTTTTTGTTCATGTTTTGGAGTCGGTTATGTGAAAAAGATTATTTGTTCATGTATTTGAATGGCTCTAGTAAGCAATGACATAGAATCAATAATGTCAATATATGTTTTCTTCACATGGTATTTTATTAAAATAACTATATTAGTTATTTCATTCGGTGAACATTTCTTGGGAGACAACTCGCATGACGACACGTTCTTCAGGATGGGGATTCTCGGAAACAACCTCCCTTCCATCCGGAAGGGGGAAGGCTGCATATATCCACCCTTCCCAGACCCTGCTTGTTGCGGGAGCCACTTTGGCACTGGGACTGTTATTGTTGTTGTGTTCTTGGGAGACAACTACATTTGAGGAAAGTATACTTTGATATTATGATGCTTATGAATAAATAACTATATTAATTGGGAGCTCACATTCTTATGATTGTTTACCAATGAGTAGCTCTAGAATTCATATGAATTTACATGAGTTAGTACTTGATGCTTATAGGTTAAGAGGTGTAGAAGAAACAAAAAAATGTTTTATTTATTTTGATTATTGCTTTAGCTCATTCTTGATGCATATGGTGGTTGGAATCTAATGTAATTGGTGGTTTCATCTATTGCTTTAGCTCATTCTTGTGAAGGAACAGTTAAATGGTAAAACAAGAGGAGGATCAAGTGAAAAGTTTGAACCTACTACTGGAACTGAACTCATGCAATTTTGATGAGTTGGTGATTAAAAGCAAGGACCTATGGCTTTTGGAGTACTTCTTTGGTCCTTGGTATGTTTCTAGTTTTCTTTATGAAGGTTTCTATGAGAATTTTGACAAATTTATGCCATTAAAGCTTTTAGAGTACTATTTCCAATTTTCTATTGGTAATTAGTGTCATTATCAATCATTTGATTTGCATAGATGACAAATTTGGGAAAAATTGGTGGGCCAACAGCATTTGATTTGCATAGTTCAGTACGAGAGCTTTATTTTGGTATTTAACAGGCCTCGAAATTCTATAAGGATCAAAACTTATGTCTATTTTGAGTTGTAAATGTAGATCAATGTTTCTGTCCCATTTGTTTGGGTTTTTAGTCATCCAATTGCTATATGAATTTCTTTACTACTTGTCCTACATCACTATTGAATTGTATTATGGTGAAAACACACAGATTTGGCTATGGTTACTCGAGCATTATGGCAGTAGGCAAAAATACCAGTTTTAGTAACGGATTTCTTGGTTTAGCTATTAAGTTATGGTCATTACATGATGTCAATAGTACTTTGTGATTAACTCCAGAAAACTAATGCATGATATTTTATTTGTTAAAATATACCTATAATGTGATTACATTTTAAGAGGGTGCCAATACGCCATCACCAGATCTCATTAGAACTCCGAAGTTAAGCATGCTTGGATGAGAATAGTATCAGGATGGGTGACTTCCTGGGAAGTCCTCACTCCTCAGGTTGGGGGGGGGGGGGGGGGGGGGAGGGGGGGGGCACTCGAAAACAGCCTTTCTATAAGGCAACCCCTCAGGTTGATCCCCATGTACTTAAAACCTTGGTAGAAGGATTATTTGGAAATGGTCACAATGCTACTTAAAATGTTGCTTGTTCATCAGGTGCCGTAAATGAGGTATGATAAAGAATTTCTTTTATTTTTAACTCAAAATTGATCATTTTTTTTTTTATGTTTTTTAATGTAAAACTTAAAAATTATATGTTCCAACATTTCTCTTGCTGTACGAGGCCTAGTACTGCAACTTGCTCATCTTATTTGTTTTTGTTATCGGGGTGCTGAGGATCTCGATGATGTTGGTGGACACACAGCTAAAGGAACCTAGTGCTGATTTTGTGATTATGAACAATGTAATTAATTTGATTGGATTTAGTGTGTACTTTTGATATTGACTTGGAACTATGGCTTTAATGTAGTGCTTAATATATTTTGTGGTCTGTTCAAAAAAATATATTTTGTGGATGTAGAATTTTATGGTTATGAGCAATGTAATTGATTTGAGGATTTTTGATATGATGAATTATTAACACTATAAGTTATGTTTGGACTACTAATAGTTTTGCTGTTGTCGGGCAAGATATGTGAAATGTTTGGATATGATAAAGTTTTTATACATTTATGAACTGTAGTAAAAATTGCTAATTCAAATAATTGTTACAATATGTCTCAAACCATTGTATTACCTAACAAAACCGCTGCATTACCTAAAAAACTGTTACATTAGCTTTAAGAAATTGCTGCATTAGAGTTAAAAAAACCACTGCATTAGAACTAAAAAATCGTTGCATTAGCTCTACAAAGCCGTTGCATTAGCTCTAAAAACCGCAGCATTAGCGTTAAAAAAACCGCTGCATTAGAACTAAAAAACCGTTGCATTAGCTCTAAAAACCGCTGCATTAGAACTAAAAACCGTCGCATTAGCTCTACAAAACAATTGCATTAGCTCTAAAAAATCACTGCATTAGAACTAAAAAACCGCTGCATTAGAGTTAAAAAAACCGCTGCATGAGAAGTAAAAAACCGTTGCATTAGCTCTACAAAACCGTTGCATTAGCTCTAAAAAACCGCTGCATTAGCGTTAACAAAACCGCTGCATTAGAACTACAAAACCGTTGCATTAGCTCTACAAAACCGTTGCATTAGGTCTAAAAAACCGCTGCATTAGCGTTAAAAAAACCGCTGCATTAGAACTAAAAAACCGTTGCATTAGCTCTACAAAACCGTTGTATTAGCTCTATATAACCGCTGCATTAGCTATACAGAAACCGCTGCATGAGGGTAAAAAAACCGCTGCATTAGCTAACCAAATGCAACGGTTTCGGAACCACAACAATAGTTTCGAAAACCGCTGCAAAAGGCTAATGCCACCGCCGCACATGGGACGGTTCAAGAACCGCTGCATTAGAGGTAATGCAACGGTTTTAGTCCATATGCAGCGGTTTTTAACCATTGCAAATGGTCTTTTACGTAGTAGTGAGGTGACATTCCTTGGCTTCATGGTGTCCAAGGATGGAATCTCAGCTGATGAGGGGAAGATAATAGCCGTCCACGATTGGCCTCATCCGAGGACGATTGGGGAAGTTCGGAGTTTCCATGGGTTGGCGTCTTTCTACAGGAGGTTGGTGCCTCATTTCAGTATAGAGATGGCGCTAATAACATATTGCATGAAGCATGGTTCTTTCATGTGGACGCCAGAGGCTGCTACTCCCTTTGAAGAGATCAAGAAAAGACTCACTACTGCCAGTGTTAGTATTACTGGACTTCCAAAAGACGTTTGAGCTACACACGGACGCATCCAAGGTGGGGATTGGCGCTGTACTTAGCCAAGAAGGGAGACCCATTGCTTACTTCAGTGAAAAGCTAGATGGAAGCAAATTGAACTATTCCACATATGTGATGAGTTCTACGTGGTTGTGCAGGCTATGAGGCATTGGAAGTCTTATCTTGCCAAGAGGAAGTTCGTGCTATACACAGAAAATGTCACCTTGAAATACATCAACAATCAGGAGAAGCTTTCAGATCGGCACACCAAGTGGGCAGGGTTCATTCAGCTCTTCCACTTTGTTATAAAACACAAGTCAGGTGTAATGAATAAGGTGGCGGATGCGCTAAGCAGGCAGAACCTTATCATGACGGAAAGTAAGATGGAGGTCACGGGGCTTAAGCAGCTGGTTAGTCAATACCATGATGATCCTATGTTTGGCGGGACATGGCGGGAAGGACAATTAGGGAGGTTCCCGGCTACTCTATTCATGACGCCCTTCAGTTCAAACGGAACTAACTTTACATTCCGATCTCAAGCTGGCGGCTTAAGATCATTAAGGAGAAGCACATCGCGGGGCATGTAGGAAGAGATAAGACGCTTCAGCTTGTTACCGCCAAGTACTTTTGTCCTACCCTACGCAAAGAGGTGGAGAGGTATGTTAAACGATTATGTGTCTGTCAGGTTTCTGAGGGAGGAATGACCAATGCCGGCTAATACATGCCATTACTAGTTCCAAGTCAGCCTTGGACAAATGTCAGCATGGATTTTGTTCTAGGCTTACCGAGGACAATTGGCGGCATTGATTCCATCTTTGTTGTTGTGGACCGTTTCTCCAGGTTGGCGCACGTCATCGGATGTAGGAGAGTTGCTGATGCCATTTATGTGGCAGGACTCTACTTCAGGGAAGATTACAAGTTGCATGGACTTCCATCTAGCATTGTTTCTGATAGAGACGTCAGGTTCTTGAACCACTTCTGGCAGACGTTGTGGAAAATGGCGAATACGTCTCTTGCCTTTAGCACAGTCCACCATCCTCAATCGGATGGACAAACCAAGGCCACTAACAGGTCTTTGGGTAACCTTCTCCGGTGTCTTGTTGCTGTTAACTCTAGGGGATGGGAGGTGAATCTGCATCAAGTGGAGTTCTCCTATAACAGCTCCGTCAATGGAACCATAGGGTTCGCGCCATTCTCGATAGTTTATGGCTTTGTTCCCCGTTCTCCGATTGACTTGACGCCTGTCCCAGACTTAACACGCCCACATGGAAAGGCGGAAGACTTAATCTCTCCGTTCAAGGATATCTAGGGCCCGGTTACTGGAGGCCATTTCTAAGTACAAAACTGAAAGTGACAAGAAGCGCCAAGCAGTTCTTCAGTACCGGGTTGGCGATAAGGTTCGGGCAATTCTAACATGATAATGCTTTCTGGTGTGGGAGTATAACAAACTGACGGCTCGAAAGATAGGACCACTAACGGTACTAGGGAAGATCAACAGTAACGCCTATCGCCTACAGCTTCCACCCGGCATGAGGACCTTTGACCTCTTCAATGTCAAGCACCTTGTTCCCTACTTTGGCGAGAATGATCGTGCTGATCATCAGGGGAATTCTCTCCAACCCGGGGAGGATGATGCAGCCCATATTTAACACATGGATTTGGGAGACTTGGCGGCACTCACTTAGCGCCATGATCTTGGCGGACGCGGGGGACGGAACGCGGAGGAGGTAAAGTCCGAATTAGATTAGGATTAGTTTAAGTTTCAAATTTAAATTCTGTATTTATTTTTTTAGAATTTGATTCCAATTAGGTTAGCTTCTCTATATACATAGAGAAATCTAGGGTTTTTGGTAGCTAATTTTCCATATTTTTATTCATACTTTTGAGTCTCTTTTCTTGGATTGTAAGAATCGAGTTCTATTTTCCTCTTTCTTTTTATTATGAGATTAATAAAATTAAAGGGAAGGCCGTAGAACCTTTCCGTTCCCCTAAATTTTCACTTACACCCTGCAGCACAAACACAACTTTAGCAATTTTCAATTCTTTTAAAACATAGGAAGTAACTTACTTAGCCCTCCTTAGGTAGGTTTTAATTTATTTGTTTTTAACTCTCTCTTATGAAGTTTTATTTCCCATCCCGACAACCAAACACTTTGTACCTACTTCATAATAAGTTGACATAAGAATTGAACTCTTGGAGATAATACAATTTCCCATAAAAATTCAATTCCTAGGTCAACCAAACAAGGTCTTAATACCACACCAAATTTCTATTGACATAGAGAGCCTTATATAGCTAAAAGTACAATTGTATCCTTAGAGTAATAATGCCTGTGAAGCTAGAATGCGAAATACAAGGGAAACCCTAAAACTAGTTTCTAATATGTAGATTCTCTTATTTGCTCCCTCAATATGAACATGGTGGAGCGATGTGAAGATTGCGTTTGTGGTAGTGGAAGCGATTGGTAGAGAGTCATTTGGTGAAGATGTCAGTGATTTGCTTGATTGTGGGTGTACCTTGAAGTTACCCTTTAACAAAAATTCTCTCAGACATAATGATAGTCTACCCCAACAAGCTCACAACTACCATTGGAAAAAGTGTTAGCGGCAAGGTATAAAGCATAGATGTTATCATAGTGTACAATAACAAGGTTTGATTTTCGAAGACCCCAGTCATGCATTAGATGGCGAATCTAGTCACTTTATGCAACAACTTGGACAACGACATGGTATTCGGACTAAGTAGTTGATTTGGCAATGGTGGCCTATTTTTTTGGCATGCTAGGAGATAAGATTGGGTCCAAGGAAGATGGTGCGGTTGGTTGTTGAGTGACATGCATCCTTTGAATAAGCATCAGCAAAGATGACAATGAAAATGCAGAAATCGGAAAGGACAGTTAGTCATGTCATAGTTAGATAATGGAGTTCCCTTGCAACACTCTTGTATTCAGTAGGGTTTGCAAGTAACTCTCCTTTAGGTGTGCTCGAGCTTGGAGAGGGGTTTTGACTAGTTTGGCGTTATGTATGTTGTGTTTTGTGAGAAGGTCATCCATTTATTTGTGTTATTATAGGAAAATGCCAAATGGGTCGCTTTTAGCCCCAATGCCAAGAAAGTAATGATGTGGTGCTTAATAGTGAATTGAAAGGATAGGCTAAGGATGAAGTTGTCCAATGTACACGTCTTATGATACGTTGGGTTTAGCTTATTTGAACTTATCTTTTCTCAACTTATCTGTTTCAATAAGATCTGTCCATTTAAGATCTGTATCTTTTTTGATAAAGTATTTGGTTGTGCATTATAGAAGGATCTTTTTTATATAATAAAGAGTTAAGATACAAGTTTTAAAAATAAACTTATCTATTATAATACAAAAAATGACATAATAATATATATTAACTAATAAAAGTAGTGATAATATATATTAACTAATAAAAGTAAGTCATGGACGTGAATATTTAATGCTAATATGGTATTTTTAAAACACTTTTCAGGTACAAGCTGTGAAAAAGATCCAATTTTGCATCATTTTCTCTTTAGTTATAAAACAGCCTTTTCATCTTCCTATGTAAGCTATTAAAATAATGTAAAAAGATCTTTTTTGTTAATTAAACGCAAGCCTTATAGTCAACTAGTGCGATGGAACCATGCTCTTGGGGCCTGTTTAATTCGATACAAAGTTTTGCTTGACAAACACATGTCATCAAGATATTTTGGGTGAATACAACCCTTTGGTTAGCGCATATATACTGCTTCCTTTAAGATGCCATGTAGGAAACTATTTTTGACATCTAATTGTCTAGTGGGCCAGATGTGTTATAATACAAAGTGAACAATAAAGGGTTTGAGTAAAAGGCTAAAGGTTTCCTTGAAGTCAGTGCGTTCACATTGATGAAAGCCTAAGCCAGAAGTCAGGCCTTAAAGCATTCAACAGAGCTATCTGCTTTATACTTCACTCGATATTTTCAAGTGTTTCCTACAAGGTTCTTAGAGTAATCATCAAGGACTAACTAGGTATTGTTTTGGATGAGAGCATGAACTCATCAGCCATAGCCTATGACCAAGTTGGACTAAAAAAAAGAAAAAGAAAAAGAACGAGTTGCGGCTAATGAGGGTTCTTTACTACCTGAGAATAACACTTAGGTTCCTGGATTATGTTGATAAAGGACAAAGATAATAGATATTTGGGTTGGCGAATTCCAATTTTTTAGATGAGTTTGCATTGGGTGTGCATTGATGGAGTTCGTAAGTCTGTGCTTGATACCAATTGGTGTTGATGTATTTTCAAAATAAGAGTTATTAAAAAAGTGTTTGAGACTTGTCCCAATGTTATTTGAAGTGTATTTGACTTTCATGGGGTGTGTGTCAACACACATGGCTCGTGTGTTGACACACATTCATACAGAACCAAAGCACAGCAGTTGCGTGTCGACGCATAGAGCCCGTGTGTTGGCACACAGAGCCAGTGTGTCGACACACAGGTATTACTGAAGCGCAGGAAGAAGCCTTGTGTCTCAACACACAAGCTTACAGTAAGCTGTGTGTTGAAGTGAGTGTCAACACTCACTTCCAAAAAGTTGAGTGTCAATTTGTATGTCGACACACAACTTTGACACACAGGGTGGTTTTGACAGTTAATTGCATAGTTTTTTTTGGTTTTTGGCGCCTCTTTTTGAGGGGTTTTTTGGGACGTCTCACTTGACTATCTTATATAAATATTCCCCTCTCTTGCATCTTTGAAGACATATGAAAAATTGCATTTGAATCTTGTGAGAGATTGAAAGAAAGTTTGTGAAAGTTCATAAAAACATCATTCTCATTTATCTCTTCTAACTCTCCTCTTACACATTTTCACTTCATTGCTTTGGTTGTCATTGTATCCCCAAGACTGTTTACTACGCTGAAATAAGTCTTAAGGAAAGTGATCACACGGCGTCGACACCTGAGATCTTTTGGTTACCTGTATTGTGAGATTTGCAAGAGTTTGCACCAACAATTTTAAGACCTAATTTCTGATTCGTGATCTGATTTGATATGACTTCATCACTGAGAGAAATGACAGCCAATTTCATGAATTTGGACCATTTTGATGGCGGTAATTTTCGCCGATGGCAGAGGAAGAAGCACTTCCTGATCACTTCCTTGAATGTGGTGTATGTTCTGAATACACCATTCCTTGCACTCACTACTGAGGAGGAGGCGCCGCTGGATGAGCAACGAGCCCGGTTGAAATGGGGGAATGATGACTACCTCCGTAGAGGGCACAAATTGAACGGCATGACCGATGCCCTCTGTGACATCTACTCCAACGTGCCTACGACAAAGGAATTGTGGGATGCTTAGAGGCACGCTACATGGCAGAGGACGCCGCAAGTAAGAAATTTTTAGTTAGTCAATTTAATAATTACAAGATGGTTGATGAGCGTTCGGTCATGGAGCAATTTTATGAAATTGAAAGAATTTTGAATAACTTTAAATAACATAGCGTGAATATGGATGACACCATCATTGTATCCTCTTTGATTGACAAACTTCCACCATCATGGAGAGACATTAAAAAAAGTCTCAAACACAAGAAGAAAGGCATGTCAATCGAAGAATTGGCTAATTTGAGGAAGGTTACAGGATGACAACAAAGACCGCTCCGGTGATGTTGGAAAGATCAATGTCACAAAAGAAGGCCAATTGAGTAAGGGACCCAGGAGAACCTGACACTACCATAAGAAACAAAATGACAAGAGGCCAAAACCGGTCTGTTAGGAGTGTCAAAATCCCAGTCACCTAAGAAGGGACTGTTTCCGCCTTAAGAATAAGAAAGGCAAGGGCCTTGATCATCGCGCCAAAAATTCGAATGATATATTCATGGCGATGATATCGGAGATCAATCTAGTCGAGAGTGATGACCCTTGGTGGGTTGACTCGGGATGAAACACGTGTGTAAAGGCAAGGGATTCTTCCAGGATTTTGAACCTATAGACAACAAAACTGTGTTGTTTATGGGTAATAGAGCAAGTATGCCGGTTGAGGGTAAGGGAAAAGTTAACTTACTTTTCACTTCCGGGAAAACCCTTACCTTAACAGATGTATGCTATGCCTCGGATGATAAGAAGAACCTCGTGTCTGGTGACCTACCGAATTGGTTCGGGTTCAAGTTGGTCTTTGAGGCCGACAAGTTTGTTTTTCGAAAGGGGGGTCTTTGTTGGTAAGGGATACCTGTGTAATGGAATGTTTAAATTAAACTTTGATAATAAAATTGCTAGTTCGGTTTATATGCTTGACTCTTCATTTTTATGGAATCAAATATTAGGGCATGTGAACTTTTGTAAGATGCATGAAATGGCTAACTCTTCGTTGATTCTGCATATTGATAAAGTGGATGATAAGTGTAAAATGTGTATGCTAATGAAAATAACGAGGCTATCATTTCCATCGGTTCAAAGAGAAACGAACTTACTTGACTCAGTACATAGTGATTTATGTGACTTTAAAAGTACTCAGACCATAGGAGGAAAAATTTACTTTATAACTTTCATTGATGATTGTTTGAGATTTTGCTATGTGTATCTAATTAACTATAAAGACAAATCACTAGAGAGGTTTAAGGCATATAGAGCGGAAACCGAACTACACTGTGAGACCTTCCTCAAACGGCTTAGATCACACCATGGTGGGGAATACTATGATGCCAAGTATTTTGAAACCACGGGTATACTGCATGAAGTCACAACACCTTACACGCCACAATAGAATGGCATGGCTGAGCGAAAAATTCGAACTCTAACCGAGATGGTAAATTCCATGTTATCTCACTCCGGTCTCAGTGATGGATTTTGGGGTGCGGCCATGTTAACGGGCTGTCATATATTGAATCGTCTTTCAAACAAGAAAAGTAAAATAGCATCGTATGAACATTGGAACAAACGAGCCCCAATTTGGATAATATAAAAGTGTGGGGGAGTAGGGTAGTGGTTAAAGTCCCTGATCCTAAACATAAAAAGTTAGGTGAGAGAGGCATCAATTGTATATTTGTTAGATATGCTCCACATAGTAAAGCGTATCGGTTCTATGTAATTAAGTCAAATGACTATATCAATGTTAATACAGTAATAGAATTGAGAGATACCATTTTTGATGAGAATCGATTTACCTCTATTCCGAGACCAAGGGATTATGCACCGGTTGAGAATGACATTCTAATGTCATATGATGACGATCATCATGAAAGGGAAGAAGTCCCTGAGAATGCTCTAGATCTCCGGAGGAGTAAGAAAGCAAGGAAAGAGAAATCTTTCGGATCGGACTTCTACAAGTTTTTGGTAGACGATTTGAGTAGTGATATAGACCCTGTAATTCCATATTGTTGTGTCATGGAGAGGCTATGAGGTCTCATGATGCCTCCTTTTGGTGAGAGGTTGTAAATGATGAGATGGATTCCATCATGGATAATAATACCTAGATATTGGTGGATCTTCCACGAGGCAATAAGCTTATCGGGTGTAAATGGATCTTCAAAAAGAAGATAAAAGTCGATGGAACTATAGATAAGTTCAAAGCCCGATGGGTGGCGAAAGGGTTTACCTAAAAACATGGGTTAGACTTCTTTGACACGTATGCCCCCGTGGCAAGAATATCGACTATAAGAGTTCTAATAGCTCTTGCCTTAATTTATAAGCTAGTGATTTACCAAATGGACGTCAAAATGGCATTCCTAAATGGTGATCTAGAAGAGGACGTGTAAATGGAACCACCGGAAGGATTTGTTATTCCAGGCCAAGAGAGAAAAGTATGTAAACTCATACTTTCTTTGTATGGGCTAAAGCAAGCCCCAAAGCAATGGCATCATAAATTTGATCAAGTTATTCTAAACAATGGATTCGTTATAAATGAATTGGATAAATGTGTCTATAGAAAGTTTGATAATGGCAAAGGGGTCATTATATGTTTGTATGTCGATGACTTGCTAATATTCGATACTGATATGGAACAAGTGGAGAAAACAAAACAGTTTCTCTCGATAAACTTTACTATGAAAAACATGGGTGAGGTTGAGGTTATCCTCAGTATAAGGATTGCAAGGATTGGAGATGCGATATCCTTGACACAGTCTCACTACATTGAAAATGTGTTAAATAGATTCAACTAAGATGCTTGTGCATCGATGTCCACTCCAATGGACCCTTGTGCGAAGCTAGTACTGAATGTGGGAGCTCCAGTATCACAATTGGAGTATGCCCGAGTCATTGGATGTCTCATGTACGCCATGACTAGCACGAGGCCTGATATAGCCTTTGCTATTGAAAAGCTAAGTAGATATACTAGCAGTCTGAGTAGGCTACTTTGGCATGTGATATATCGAGTACTGAAGTACCTTAAGAAAATCATGGACTGTGATATTTCTTATGTAGGGGTATCCTCCCATTTTGGAAGGGTACTCTGATGCCAGCTGGACCTTCGATGTGGGGGATCATACATACACAAGCGTATGGGTGCTCTTGTTTGGTGCGGGTGCGGTTTCTTAGGGTACCTAGAAACAGACATGTATATTTGATTCCACAATGGTAGCAGAGTTTATAGCTCTTGCGTTTGCGGCTAAAGAAGCCGAGTGGTTAAAGGATCTCTTGTATGAGATTCCTTTGTGGCCAAAGCTGATCTCACCGATATCTATCCATTATGATAGTCACGCTACACTATCAAAAGTGTACAGTGAGGTATACAATGAAAAGTCCAGACACATAGGTGTAAGACACAGTATTGTGAGACAACTTATTCGAGAAGGTGTCATCACTGTGGACTTTGTGAGGACAAGTCAGAATCTAGCGGATCCGTTTACGAAAAACCTAGCTAGAGACTTGATTCTGAAAACTAGTGAAGGGATGAGATTGAAACCTGTCATTATTAGTCACCCATGATAGGCCCTCATCTAGATGCCTGGTATGACGTCAGGTCTTAGGTTGTATGAGAGAGACTTATCATCCATGTGACTGCAAGCGCTAAAAGAGAATTTTCCATCCCGCATGTGAAGTGCTGGGTAACCTGTGTCAGAGATTCTAAGAGGATGAGCGTATGCTCTTAATGGACCCAAGTTTATATTATTTCTGAATGTCGAGTCACATAGACATGATTAGTGGGGTCCACCGTAGTGAGTATGAAGTTTGGCCACTTCAAGAAGCAATTTTTGAATAAGGGTTTGGCTCTTAAACACTCATGAAGGGTACATGATGCAAGGCTACATATGCGTTGATCTGGGAGTTGTAGGGTGTGTACGAGGAGTATGTCTTATGCGTGTACATGTGTTCGGTTAGTCGAATAGGTTGCATGGTTCAAAGCATAGTCTACAATTTTCGATCCGATTAACTATAATTGTGTCTTCACTAGGGGTTCAATCGAGAGACACTCTTATTGATGCACAATAAGGCCTCCTTTAATTTATAGATGTTGTAAGTGAGAATGATTTTATTTTAAAAATGGTGGGAGAATGTTGATGTATTTTCAAAATAAGAGTTAATAAAGTGTTTGAGACTTGTCCCAATGTCGTTTGAAGTGCATTTAACTTGTATGGGGTGTGTGTCGGCACACAATCCTATAGAACCAAAGTACAGCAGTTGTGTGTCGACACATAGGCTTACAGTAAACTATGTGTTGAAGTGAGTGTCGACACTCACTTCGACACACAGACTTACAGAAAGTTGAGTGTCGATTTGCGTGTCGACACACAAAGTCTATGTGTCGACACAGAACCTCGACACACAGGGCAGTTTTGACAGTTAATTGCGCGGTTTTTTTTCGGTTTTTGGCACCTCTTTTTTTGAGAGTGTTTGTTGGGATGCCTAACTTGACTATCTTATATAAATATTCCCCTCTCTTGCATCATTGAAGCCATATGAAAGATTGCATTTGAATCTTGTTAGAGATTGAAAGAAAGTTTGTGAAAGTTCATAAAAACATCATTCTCATTCATCTGTTCTAACTTTCCTCTTATACATCTTCACTTCATCGTTTTGGTTGTCATTGTATCCTCGAGATTATTTCCTACGCTGAAATATGTCTTATGGAAAGTAATCACATGGTCTTGATACCTAAGATCTTTTGGTTACCCGTTTTGTGAGATTTGCAAGAGTTTGCACCAGCAATTGGTGCCGTGGCTGGTGGAGGCGCAATAGTGGTGATCTCAGTGAATGCCTCAATTGTGTGGGAACAATGACGGTGATGTTTGATGTGTTGCGACTGACGGTGGATGAAGCCCGAAGGAGGGGATTCAACAATCTTGGTGGGGTTCATGGGTGCCTCCAATGCAGGCCCCTCAGTAGTGATGGGACAAGGGGTCGAGCGGTGTAGGTGGACAAGGAGTGGCTGACACACCATGATTGTGCTTGATGGGGATGGATTATCACTGGACAATGGCGCGTTTCCTCAGACGCCGGTCCTTTTAAAGAACACAAAAATAGACCCGGAACAGACCCTATGATATCCAATGATGTACGGTTTTACATAGATAGAATAATCATACATATCCAACATGCACATTTAACTATTCCAACATAATTTAAAGAAGAAAAAGAATATGTTGAGTCTTTAAATCTTAGCAAATTCTTATTTATTCTATTAAATCTAAAAAAAAAAATTTATAGATTATGAATACATAATGTTGAATTATCAATGAAATAGCAAAAAATACTAGAATAATTAAAATTTAACAAGAACAACAATAATAAATTCAGTACCTAAAAGGCTCCTGCCAAGGCTGGTGTTTAGGGGGATGAAATATATACAGCATTACCCCTATAAAATGCTACCATGAGAGAGGCTGTTTCCGACAGCCTCCAATTTGAAGGAGCAAAAAAATGCAAAAAGGGAATAATGAAATCAAAATTAAAGTTAAGTCAAGTCAAATAAAGCAATATCATGCCTAAAATTGGAAAGAGTATTTTTTGAACCTAGTAATACAAAAGATCTTATTACAAAAAATTGTTACTGTAGACTTACCATTAGGGGTGTGCAAAATACGGTTTAAACCGTAATCCAAACCGAACCAAACCGTAAATTACGGTTTGGTTTGATTATTTTGGTTTATGGTTTGAAAAATTATGGTTTGGTTTAAGAAACTTTAATTATTAGGATTTACGGTTTAGGTTTGGTTTAAAACCAAACTTAAACCATGAACTATAAAAATCATGAACTAAAGAATCCAATGATTATTTATATCATTAAAATCATAACAAGTTATAATAGTGGCAAAATTGACTTGATAACTCGATAAAAATAATCAGGATTATTTACACCAAAGGCCTTTGTACTTTTTTTATCTTGTCAACTTAAGCCTTATACTTTTAATTATGTCAATTTAGTCCCTTTATAATTTAGATTATGTCAATTTAGTTATTTGGTCAAATTTAATTTAATGTAATGATATAATTTTTAATGACAGAATCATATTAGATGCAAGTAATATTTACTCGTTGATTCAATTTAACATAATCTGTGACTAAACTATTAAATATTTCATTAACAACTTAACAAAAATTTTAACAGACCCAATGTTATTGCTGAATTTTCCAAAAAACGTTACTACTGAATTTAACAAACTAATTTTATGTGTTGTTTGTAGTTTTGTTTATGTAGTATAAATATATATTATACTATTAATTAGGAAAAGAAATAAAGTTTTCGTATATTTTTATGTTTTCGTAGTTAATGATGATTTTAATATTGATCAAGTTATGTTTATATTAGTGGTAATAACAATTTTTATATTATAATGGTTAAAACCATAAACAGGACCGGACCGGACTAGAATTATGGTTTGGTCCGGTTTGGTTTGTGAGATAAAACGGTTTGGTTTTGGCTTAGAAAATTTTCAAACTGTATTTTTACGGTTTGGTCCGGTTTGGTAACCATAAACCGCCAAACCCGACCGTATGCACCCCTACGTACCATACCTCAAATATCATTAAAGAATGGCCATAATTAGCAAACTAGTTGGATCCCATGCAATGTACAACTGATATTTACACTTTGTATTGAAATGTGGTATAGATTTGCTAGAGAAACGACAATATTAAATATCGTGTGCGATGCACGACTGATACTTGCACTTTGAACCAAAATGTGGAATTGAATATAGACGAAAGAATCGAAATTATTAACCTACTTGTAAACGATATAAATGTATATTTTTGTAAAGAAAATGCAGGAGAGGCAATTTGTAATATGTTAATAGTCAGTTTTATTGGTCAACTTAAAGATTGGTGGAATAAATATCTTATTGAGTAACACATATTAGAAATTATAAATGCTAAAAAATGAACAATAGTCCACGTAGAAGGTTAATAAAGATTAACAAAACAATCAAATGTACTATTTGCTTTTATATTTGCTATTATGAAATATTTTATAGGTGTGAGTCCTAAATAATTTGTGAGCAGAGCATCATACATTTTTAACGATTTTCTATGTCATAAGACTTTATAAAGTAAAAATATAAATTCTTAAGGACAATACAAAGGACTGTAATTATTCGCACTTAGAAAAAAGGTTTATTAGCTGTCTCCCAAAATTATTTGTATAAAAGATTAAACAGAGAATTAGAGATATACATGAAAGTAAAATTTCCTATGATTTGCTAACTTTAAAGGATCTAATAAATTATGTCTATGGTAAAGAAGTAAAAAATAAAAATAAATTTAGTCAAAGAATGAATTGAGGCAATTTTTGTACTCGATATAAATATGAAAAGTATCTTCAAGATATTAGAAAAGACATTCAAAAGAAAAATGACAAAATTTGCAGGGAATAGGATACATGTTATAAGTATAATAAATCAGATTATACTGCAAAACACTGTGAAATTAAGGACAAAATGAATGAGTCAAAATTAGAAGACGATGTAAAAGAAAAATTAATAAATTTATTACAAGAAGAATTGAAAATTGAAAGTGGTGGTTGAAATAAAAAAAATATAATTTACACTACAAAAAAAAAAAAAAAAGAAAAAAAAGGCTATTGTGACACTAAAATTTAACTTTGTTAAGTTTAAAAGCGTATCTAGCCATCCTAACGACACTTTCATTAGTGTCGCAGTTCGGTGTGTAGCAAAGGTTATAAATATGTTTAAAAGTGACCTAATAGCTCATTCTTCCTAAATTGCTTTTGAGTCTTTAACATTTATTTGAAAGTGTCGCTAGGTTAGTGTCATTTTTTTCCTGAAAATTATCGGCATAGCCATAGTACATACAGGTAACTCGACAAGGCAAGCTCTTAGCCACCCTGTATGGTAGTGGGTATAAAAAGAGACCAGAATAAACAGGGAAAGAATATTTATTGACAGGAACCGGATCCATTCCATTGTTCGCACTGATGGCAGGAGGACATATGATGATGTGGACATCTCGGATGCAGGTGTCTCCTATTTCCGCGACTTATTGACAGAGCCGAGTGGGCCACTTCGTGAGGATATTTCGGAGCTCTTCCAGACCCGGCTATCTGAGGATCAGGCTAGACCTCTTACCCTAACGGTTACTGATATTGAGGTGCGAGATGCTTTGCTCTCCAGTGGTGATGATAGGGCGCGCGGCCCTGATGGTTACACCTCCCTCTTCTTTAAGAGGGCTTGGGATGTGGTGGGGCGTGACGTTGTTCGAGCTGTCCGGTCTTTCTTTTAGTCAGGGCGCATGCTTGGCGCACTGAATACTACTCGCATCAGCTTGATTCCGAAGGTGGAGAACCCTTCCACCTTCGTTGACTATCGCCCGATCTCCTGTTGCAATGTGATCTATAAGTGTATCACTAAGATCATTGCGAATAGGTTGAAAGGGGTTCTTCCTTGCCTCATTGATGACTCGCAATCCGCTTTTGTGCCTGGCCGGAGGATATCTAACTGTATTATGTTGGCTCAGGAGCTTCTACGCGATTATCACCTTCAGCTGCCATCGCCACGATGTGCTCTGAAGGTTGATCTTCACAAGGTGTTTGATACGGTGTGCTGGGAGTTCATTCTTACTGCTATGCGGTCTGTGGGTATTCCTGAAGTTATGATTCGATGGGTGCGGGAGTGCCTTTCCACAACCAGATTTTCAGTCGCCATTAATGGCGAACTTCAGGGGTTCTTTGGCACGAGCAGGGGTATCAGGCAGGGTGACCCTCTCTCACCCTACCTTTTTGTTATTGCCATGGAGGGCTTACGAGGTTTGCTGCACCGCGCATCTTCTGATCCGAGGTTTCGCTTTCATCCTCGTTGCCAGAGTACCAGCCTTACTCATTTATGCTTTGCAGATGACCTTATGATTTTCAGTGAGGCTGATGAGGGTAGTGTTTCGGTTATTCGGGAGGCGCTAGATCGATTTGTTGCACTTTCGGGGCTGTCCTCGAACGCAGCAAAGAGCACCGTCTTCATTACCGGGGTTGAGCCTGAGCTTCAGCAGTCTATCCTTGACATCTTGGGGTTTAGATTGGGGCAGTGCCCGGTCAGATATTTGGGGGTACCGCTTATCACGACGAGGCTTCAGTTCATGGGCTGCAAGCCTTTATTAGATCGCATCCTAGCGCTCATTCAGCTCTGGACTTCTCGTTCTTTATCTTATGTCGGTCATTTGCAGCTCATCCGATTGGTTTTGTTTTCTATTCAGGTCTTCTGGTCATCTGTCTTCATCCTTCCGAAGCTGATGATCCAGAAGATTGAGTCGACTCTTGCTGCCTTCCTGTGGAAGGGCACTTCTTTGGGCCCGGGCGGGGCCAAGGTCGCCTAGTCGCATCTCTGTTATCCCCGTCGGGAGGGTGGACTTGGGATTCGACGTTTGCGCGAGTGGAACCAGGCTTCTCTCATGAAGCATATCTGGGTTCTACTCACTGATCGTGATTCTCTCTGGCCTCGGTGGATCCATGCCAACCGAGTCCAGGAGAAGTCTTTCTAGGATATTCAGCCTCGAGGCTCGATTCCATGGTCGTGGAGGAGCATCCTGGATGTTAGGTTGTTGTGTGCAGGGGCCTTTCGGCACATTATTGGTGACGGACGTGACACAGCGCTGTGGTCTGACTACTGGTTGCCGTGCGGACGTTTAGAGGGGCGGTTTACATTCCGCCAACTTCACTCCACTGGTCATCGCCTGGGCTCTCATGTTTCTGACATTATTCAGGGCGATCAGTGGCGCTTCCCACAGGATATCGCTGAGCTGCTTCCTATCTGGGATTCTTTCGTCTTCAGGCCCCGACCGGGGGTAGCTGATAGCGTGCGGTAGATGGGTGACCCATCTGGGGTCTTCTCCACTAGGTCGGCATGGGAGATGATCCGTAGTCGGAGGGAGGAGGACTCCATCCGCCATCTCCTCTGGTTCCAGCTGCATATACCGAGATATTCCTTCATTCTCTGGCTTGCCTCTTGTGAGCGGCTTTGGACGTTTGACAAACTGCTAAGACATCGAGTGCAGGATGTTCGAGCTACTTGTGTGTTGTGTGGGTCGGATGATGAGTCGCACAGCCATCTCTTCTTTAGGTGCAACTTCTCTGCTGCTGTCTGGTCTAGGGTGTCTTCCCGCACCTCTTTCGCCTGGCCTTTGCTTCCTTGGCATGAGCTAGTTCAGTGGGCTGCTTCCGAGCTCCGTGGTTGCGGGGTTGATCGGATCCTTGCCCTCCTTTGTCTTTCAGTGACGGTTTACATCCTCTGGTACGAGCGTAACCTAAGGATCCAGTGCTCTCAGTCCAGGCCTTCTGCAGTTGTCACTGAGGAGATCACAGGATTGGTTCGCAGCCGTCTCATTGCTGCTCCCACGCTTCGCGGTGCCCATCGTCACTCACAGCTCTTGCAGGAGTGGGGGATTGAGCGCTAGCTTTGTTTTCGCTTTTTGGCTTTGTTCTTTTTGTTTGGCTTTGTTGGCTTTTGATTTCGTTGTTTTAGTTTCTCTCTTCGGATTGATTCTTTGATGAAGGCCTTGGGCCTTGGCTTGGGGTATGCCCCTCGTAGACTTGTACATATATTCTTTTATATATGATATTTTCACACTGACTTACCACAAAAAAAAAAAAAAGAAAGAATATTTATTACAATGTAAAAATTAGATAAATCAAAAAAGGGAAAATATATTTAGTAAAATTTATAGTTTAAATAAAATGATAAGAGTACGTACTCAAGTTACCCAAAGTCTTGTCAAATTACTATTTAAGAATTAAAATAAGACATTAGAGACTTAAGAGCTAACACAGGTATAGTTTGGTATTTTATTAATTATTTTTTATATTAAAAGGTGTTTAATTCTTTTTCGCTGTAAGGTGGTAAGTCAGTTTCAAACCTTACCACATAGTGTTAAAAAAAAATTACCTCATTCCTAGATCGGTGCCAAAAAACCATTAATCACTAAACAAATTTGTATATGCTTAGTTTTAATCTTTTTCATCATTATATTTAAATAACATTTGATTGTAATTAATCAACTAACAAAATTGTCCAATGTTAAACATAACAAACTAAAATTGACCGCAACGTTAAATATATAAATTTAAAAAAATAAAAAAAAAAACTACAAATGACGCCACGCTGCGACACGGTGACGAGCCTATCTTATTTTAACATATGTTAAATAAGGTTTGTTGTGGATTTCCAACAGGGAATTTTATATTGTCAGGACAAAAAATACTTGTTAAGACAATTAGTAAAGGCATATATAATTTAAAAGTATTAAATTGTCCTGGCATTAGTTTTTTTTTTTCCTGACAATATCATTAGCCTTTCAAATATCTTGTCTTTGGGTGTAAATGAGCCGAGCATAGCTGAGCCGAACACCCCTTGCTTGAACTCGAGTTCGATAAGTGTAATCGACTCGAGTTTGAACTAGCTCGCCTTGAATTTTCAGGCCTTCGTTCGAGTTCAATTCAATAAGATTTTTGTATGTTCAATGCTTGTCTTGGCTCAACTCATTTGCCTAAGCTAGTCGATTTGTGTTTGTTAGTGAGTCGATCCGAGCTCGTTATTGAGTCGAATCAAGCTCACAACCAAGGAGAGCTTACTATTTTGTGGATCCTTACTGGATTGAGCTTTTTGCAACAATGTCTGTTAAGGATAAAATATTATCTCCGCAGTAGTCTCAACTGATCAAGTAAATTCCTGATCTTCTCCCTCATGTCATGAGTGATTTTATCCAAGCCACTCGTGGAGATATTTCTTATATAGTTTTGAGTGTATATTTATTTATCTTTAGAAAATATTTCTCTTGTAGATTTATCTTACTTGTAAATCAATTTTGTAAGTCTATAAATATAATTCAAGGGGCTCACATCATCAAGTGACCCAATTATTTTATTTGCTTCTTCCTTTTCGTTTCAAGTCATTATCGAGTCGTTTTGAGTTAATACTGATTGTTGCTCTTATTGAGCCTTTAATAAACCATTCACGAATGTCAACGAGCTACCTATCACTTTGCTCGCGCTCGACTCGTTAAGTTCATCTAGCCTACTCAAACTCAGCTCCATAAGCTATGAAGCTTCCATATCAAATACAAACAAGTCATACTTGATATCGAACCCTAAAATATTTCATCTAATATTCGTTTTATTTACACCTCTAATCTTGCTGCCATACCTACCCTTATGTAACACATTGATCATACATACCTACTTATTATCAAATTTGGTGTAATGTTATTATTTGCATTATTCAACACTTTTAAATGTTCTTCGAAGAATTGTTAATCATTTAGGAATACTATATTAACTATTACATTCTTATTGGGTTATGATTAATTTATATTTTCTTTTGCTATATTCTAAGGTGCACGAGCTTCAAGTTTCGTTTGCAATTCATTAATTTAATTATGTTATATATGTTTTTTAACTCTTGGTTACTTGCATTGTTTTATAAACAAGGCTTAAACTATGTTTTGTTATTTGTCTGAATTAGGAGTAGTCCTGATATTTTTGGGGCCTCAAACAAAATTTTTAAATGTGACACTTTATACATAATTATATTTCTTTTAAAACTAGAATCTCTAAAAGTGGTCCTTGAAATTGGGAGCCCCAAGCGGTTGCTTGGGTTGCTTTTGGATTATGTTCAACATGGCTCCTAATGTGTTCTACTTTTTCTTTGCTTATTTTGCTTTTATTTTTAAGACTCTCTATGTTTTGCTGAGGATTTTTCCTCTTACTATCAAAAAAAAAAAAAAAAAAAAAAAAAGGGAACAACATTGTGTGAGATTGCCATCATCATATTCAAAGTATTTGTTAGGAATATGCCTCAGATTATTAGATTTATGAGGAGGCAAACAGGGATTACTCCTATCGATCGGGGGATGAAGTCGATTGATCGGGAAAAGTACGTAGATGAATCTCGCGTCTAGAGGGTCCACTGATCGATCGGGACCCTCGATTGATCGAGAGTCTATTTTTCACAGGGCTATATATATGACCCTAGGGTTCATGTGAAGGGCATCCAATTAAAGTGAGCCGCCGTCATCTTTGAGAGAGAGAGAGAGAGAGAGAGATGATAATTCTTCTATTCTTAAATCAATAAAAGTCTCCACCTCCTCCCGTGGTTTTCTCCACTCTCGATTGAAGAGGGGTTTTCACGTAAATCATTATGTTCTTGTTTTTCGTTCTCTTTTATCCATAATTACTTCTTGTTTGGTCGTAGTATTTGATTCGAATTAAGTACTTGGGACTCCTTATTTCAGCACAAATTGGTATCAGAGCCCTTGTTGTTCGTTTTGGTACTATGACGTAAGTGATTAAATCTGAAGTGGAGAATTTTGGTGGTCAAGGGTGTTTCTGTTTGTGACAAGTTCGGGTTAAAGGTCTCCTGATACAGAATGGCTTGAAGAAAGCGCTGGATGAAAAAGAGAAGAAACCGGAGAGTTTATCCGAAGCACAATGGGAGGAGTTAGATGAGAAGGCACTTACAACTATTCAGATGTGTCTTACAGATGATGTTCTGACAGAAGTCTTAGAGGTAAAAACCGCTAAGGAGTTGTGAAAGAAGCTACAGGAGATGTTCTACATCAAATCGGTATCCAATAAACTCGCAGTCAAGCACCAATTATTCAAGTTTTGTATGCTGGAAGATACATCTCTTAGTTACCATATTAATAAATTTAACTCTATAATTCAAGAGTTAAAAGAATTGGATGATGCCCCTAAAGATGAAAATCAGGCCATGTTGTTATTGTGTTCACTCTGTAATTCATATAAAGGCTTTGTAGAAAGCATGATATATGGTGGGAGGTCAAATATTATAATTGATGAAGTTAAGAGGAATCTAGTGAGTAAAGAACAAGTAGATAAAGAATTGTCTGACTCTATGAATGACTTTGGTAATGATTTGTTTGTGAGAGGTAGAACTAAGAATAGAGGGTCTGATGGTGGAAAGAAGTCAAGGACTAAGTCTAGACACAAGAACCTGTCATTTAACTTTTGTCACAAGAAAAGGCACATAAAGAAAAACTGTTATAAGCTTAAGAATAAGCAAAAAGAAGATAACAGGCATGCTGAGGCTAGTGTAGTTGAAGATGCGGGTGATGCTGATGTTCTTTTAGTAACCAAATCCCGGGCCAGATCCAAGGATAAGTTGATCATGGATTCAGGTTGTTCTTATCATGTTTGTCCTAATAGAGACTGGTTCACCACATACAAGTCAATTCTGTGTGGAGTAGTCTTGATGGGCAATGATGCCGCTTGTAAGGTTATGGGTATAGGAACAATCAGAGTTAAGATGTTCGATGGTACTATCAGGATACATAGCAACGTGTGACACGTCCTAGATTTGAAATAGAACCTTATCTCTTTAGGTACCCTTGAGTTACATAGGTACAAGTACACAGTTGAAAGTGGAGCTATGAGGGTCAGTAAGGGTGTGTTGATTGTGATGAAGGGTAGAAGGATAGGAACCTTGTATGAGTTTGTAGGTTTTACCGTGACAGGGTTAGTGGTTGTTTCTACATCTATGTTAGAATCAGATATTACCAAGATGTGGCACATGAGATTAAGTCATATGGGTGATAAGGGTCTGACAGAGCTGAGTAAGAGGGGTTTATTGTATGGTCAGTCTATAGGGCTGATGCAGTTCTATGAGCAGAAAGACTGAATGGGACGTTACTGGAGAAGGCTTAGTGTATGATATCCAATGCAGGTTTAGGGAAAGAATGGTGGGCAGAGACAGTTAACATGGCGTGTTACTTAGTGAATCGATCACCTCATTCATCGCTTCAATTGAAGACTTCAGAAGCGGTATGGTCTGGATCCCTTGCTGATTACTCTCATTTAAGAATTTTCGGCTGTCCTGCTTATGCTTATGTGAATGATGGGAAGCTAAAGCCTAGAGTCAAGAAGTGTATCTTTCTTGGCTATACATTAGGTGTGATGGGATTTCGTTTATGGGATCCAAAATCTCGTAAATTTCTCACTAGTAGGGATGTTACATTTGATGAGTCCGCCCAACTACATCAGCCACACATGCCCTCCTTAGTTTTTGATTCGGGTCAAGCACAGAAGCCTGATGAGAGTCAGATACAGTCAGACAGTTCAGATCAGCAACAGGTAGTTCAGATTGAGAGTATATAGGTACCTCCAGTACAGGTTTCTGATGAGGATGATGAAACATAAATAGGTCAGTAGGTCGGACAGTATACTATTGCTGGTGGAAGGCAGAAAAGACAGATTAGGCCGCCACAGAGATATGGGTATGAGGAGATGATAACTATGCCCTTACTTTCGCTGAGACAGTGGAAGATTCTGAACCATCAACATATTTAAAGGCTGTATCTAGATTTGACTCGGAGAGGTGGCTAATGGTCATGCATGAAGAAATGGAGTCATTACAGAAGAACCAGACTTGGCAGCTAGTCACGTCTCAAACAGGAAAGAGAGTTATAGGATGCAAATGGGTCTTCGAACAAAAAGAAGGCATTCTTGGAGTGGAAGATGCAAGGTATAAGGCTCGGTCAATAGCTAAAGGCTACAGTTAGGTACATGGTGTTGATTTTCATGATATTTTCTCACCTGTTGTAAGACATAATTCCATACGAGCGATACTTGCTTTGGTAGCTATGCATGATTTAGAGCTTGAGCAGTTAGATGTGAAAACTACATTTTTGCATGGTGAGTTAGAGGAGAGTATTTACATGCATCAGCCTGAAGAGTATTTACATTGTTGAGGGTAAAGAAGACCATGTTTGTTTGTTGAAAAGATCTCTATATGGTTTGAGGCAGTCACCTAGGCAGTGGTACAAAAGATTTGATCAGTTTATGACTAGTAAGGGGTTCTTCAGGAGTAAATATGATAGTTGTTTGTACTTCAGGAAGACAGACTCAGGTTCATTCATTTATCTTTTGTTATATGTTGACGATATGTTGATTGCAGCTAAGGACATGACTGATGTTAATAGCTTGAAAACAATTTTGAAAAGCGAGTTCGAGATGAAGGATTTGGGAGCAGCCAAGAAGATACTCGGTATGGAAATCAGTAGGGACCGAAAAGTAGGAAAGTTGTACTTGTCTCAGGAGAAGTATATTGAGAAAGTTTTGGATCAATTTCATATGAAGGATGCTAAGCCTGTTAGCACTCCGTTGGCAGCTCATTTCAGGCTTTCAGCATTGGATTCGCCTCAGACAGAGGAGAATGTTTGGTACATATCACAGGTCCCTTACACTAGTGTAGTTGGTAGTATTATGTATGCTATGGTATGTACTCATCCAGATATTGCTTATGTTGTTAGAAAAGTGGGTAGATACTTGGCGAATCCAGGAAAGGAACATTGACACACTGTTAAACGGATTCTCAGGTACTTATGTGGCACTTCTGACGTTTGTTTGGAGTTTGGGAGGAGTAAATGTTGTTTAGTTGGGTATGTTGACTCAAACTACGGTGGAGACCTCGATAAGAGGAAATCTACTTCTATGTGTTCTATTTGGATGACAGTGCTATCAGTTGGAGAGCATGTCCACAGTCAGTTACCGTAGAATCAACTACAGAGGCCGAATATATGGCAGTGACAGAAGCATTCAAGGAAGTCGTTTGGTTGAGAGGTTTGATTAGTGAACTCAGTGTTGATCAGGGTACTGCTAGGGTCTACTGTGATAGCCAGTCTGCAATTCACCTAGCTAAAGATCATATAACGCATCATGACAGGACGAAGCACATTGATGTCAAGCATCATTTTTTTCGAGATCTGATAGATGAGCGCAAGGTGGAGTTGAAGAAGATTGGTACTGAAGATAATCCAGCAGATATGTTCACTAAAGTTCTTCCCGACAGGAAATTCGAGCATTGCTCGAACTTGGTTGGGCTCTTAGTTTCAGTTTGTTAATCCCGATTGTGGGGTGTTAGTGGAGAAGGTGGAGGTATCTTTTATTTCGGTGTTAAATTTGAGTCAAGGTAGAGGTTTGTTAGGAATATGCCTCAAATTATTAGATTTATAAGGAGGCAAGCAGGGAGTACGCTGATCGATCGGGGGAAGAAGCCGATCGATTGGGAAAAGTACGTAGATGAATCTTGCGTCCAGAGGGTCCACCGATCGATCGGGAGTCTATTTTTCACGGGGCTATATATATGACCCTAGGGTTCATGCGAAGGGCATCCCATTAAAGTGAGCCCGTCATGCTTGAGAGAGAGAGAGAGAGAGAGAGAGAGAGAGAGAAGTGAATTGTAATTCTTCTATTCTCAAATCAATAAAAATCTTCATCTCCGCCCGTGGTTTTCTTACCTCTCGACTGAAGAGGGGTTTCCACATAAATCATTGTGTTCTTGTTTTCGTTCCCTTTTATCCGTATTTACTTCTTATTTGGTCGTAGTATTTGATTCGAATTAAGTATTTGGGATTCCGTATTTTCGTACAGTATTAAATATTAGATAAAATTTGGTTTATATATTCCAAGGTTTTGTAATATATTCTTTTAGGTATTTTGAGATTTTGAAAAGTTTTTGAGTTATCATGGACCTTGATGACCTTTTTTCACATGTACCATTGGCTTAATTCTATTAGGGTTCTGTTAGTTTTTATTGCGTTGTACTTAAAAAGAAAGAAAATATTTTAAAAAGTTAATATTTTAATTTTAAAAAAATAAGAAATTGAAAAACATTTTAATTATTTAAAAAATATATTTAATGTTGAAAAATATTTTAAAAATTTTAAAAATTATTTAAAATTCTAAAAAATATTTGAACTAACAAAAATATAGTATATATTATAAAAATTACTTAGGAATATTATATTAACTATTACATTCTTATTGGGTTTTGATTAATTCATATTTTCTTTTGCTATATTCTAAGGTGCACGAGCTTCAAGTTTCTTTTGCAATTCATTAATTTATGTTATATATGTTTTTTAACTCTTGGTTCGTTGCATTGTTTTATAAACAAGGCTTAAACTGTGTTTTATTATTTGTTTGAATCAGGGCTGATCCTAATATTTTTGGGGCTTCAAACAAAATTTTAAAATGAGACCCTTTATATATAATTATATTTCTCTTAAAACCAGAATCTCTAAAAGTTGGGGTCCCTAAAATTGGGGGCCTTAAGCGGTTGCTTAGGTTTCGACATGGGTCTGAATGTGTTTTTTTTTTCCTTTGTTTATTTTGCTTTTATTGTTAAGATTTTCTTTAGGTTTCGTTGAGGATTGTTTCCTCTTAATTACCAAAAAAAAAAAAAAAAAAAAGTGTGGGAGATTGCCATCATCATATTCAAAGTATTAAATATGAGTCAATTTGGTTCATATACTCTAGGGTTTGATAATATATTTTTTAGGTATTTTGAGATTTTAAAAAGTTTTTGAGTTACCATGGACTTTGGTAACCTTTTTTTACATGTACTATTGGCTTAATTCTATTAGGGTTATGTTAGTTTTTATGATGTTGCACATAAAAAGAAAGAAAATATTTTAAAAAGCTAATGTTTTAAATTAAAAAAATTAGAAATTGTAAAATATTTTAATATTTAGAAAATCTATTTAATGTTGAAAAATCTTTTAAAAATTATTTAAAATTATAAAAAATATTTTAAATAAATAAATGTTTTTAAATATTATAGAAATAACTTAAGATTATAGAAAATACTTTATATATTTTAAAAAACTTGTACTGGGAATAATTATTTAAGGTAATGTTTATTATATTAATTTTTTAATTCTGAAAGTTATATATATTTAATAAAAAAATAATAATATGCAGATGGTTTTTATGGAGGCACACCAGTAGGGATGCTCTAGGTTTGTATATAACAAGTATATGTAGTTACCAAACTAACCCTAAATCAACATCAACATGATATTAGAGACTAAATATACATGTGATTAGATCTAGTTAAGAGATATAAAGAAAAACTTAGACATAATACCATAATAGTATCCTAATACGATCCCTCAATTTGAATCCCGATTGAGGGGGGGGGGGGGGGGGGGGGGGGGGGGGGGTGGAGGAGAGGATTGGCATTTTGGTAGCGGAAGTAATCACCAAAATGTTGCCTACATGCTTGGCTGTCGGTATGTGTTGAACATGAAGGTTACCTTTGAACACTTTCTCATGAACATGATGAAAGTCGTCATTAACACGTTTACTTCGGCCATTGGAGATCGGCGAGCAGCAAGATAAATTGCAGGGATATTGTCATAGTAGACTTTTATGGGGCTTGTTTGGCGTAGGCCAAGACCATGCATAAGAGATACCCAATCCTCAGTCTCAGCAACAACCTGGACCACAAGCTGATTTTTGACTCAATGGTGGACTGAGCAATAGTGGGTTGTTTCTTCACATGTTAGGAGAGTAGATAGCTTTTGACCGCATGGTAAGTAGTTTTTAAGTAATGAATTGAAGTGTCTAGGTTAAAGAATAAACACAAATAGATCATATTTAGTGCATATCATATCTATACAAGATTTTACAACTATATTGGAAACAATTATTTTTTTGTGTTATTAGATGAGTAACAGTATGCAATGGCAAATTGCAAAAGGCAAGCTCAAATCAATTATGTATCAACCCTTATTTAATTTTCTAATTTCATCAAAATTCCTTAACTCGTACGCCATCATTAATTCTTGCCATATAGTAAGTCTCTAGATTGTAGTTTAAAGTGCATGTTGGATTGAAGGGAATGTCTTTGATTATTGGAGTTGTGAATGCATGATTATATTATCATATTATATGATATTTTCTCTAGTTTAGGCATATAAACTATCCCTTTTGACCGATGATTTTGATGAGCGTGCATATTGCTGCCACATAAATACCTCTTGAATCATCAATTTTTATACCCAAAACAAGAAACTTGGCATTATGTCACCTTGGGTCACAGTTTTTAGAACACCACCTCCTTCTAAAGCAGATAAGCTGGTTGGTTTGCACCTATTCAAACTTCAAGCTACTAATGCACATTATCTTCTTTTAACTTTTACTAGCGTAACCTGTTATACAAGTAGCATGTTGTAGTCAATTCTTAGCTTTTTTTGATGTTATCCCTTGATGTTGTACAAACTACTTGATGGTTTTAAGTCTAATTTATTAACTTATTCATCTTTATGTTTCTTAATTGGCGAAGAATCTAATTCCGAAATCAATGAAAAAAAAAAAAAAATTATCGGCTTCAAAAATACAAAAAAGGGTGTAAAAATGTTCTTTTATTCATATATTTGGTCTATCCATCCATTTACAAATTTTTTATAATACAATCTAAATGATTCCTTATTTATAAACTTGATCAAGGATTAACAAACAATCAATAAACAATATCAGTGTTACAATCTTATTATTTCTTTCTTTACACATAACGAATGATTGACTTTATACGACAAAGACCAGCTCGAGAATCTTGTGAATTAATTATTGGGATTTTACCCATGAACTTTCCCTCTGCTCCGAACAAACGGAAGAGTTGGAATGCTCTGCTCATTCTTGAAGAAATTTTGGGGATCAACCTTTGTCTTAACTTTCACTAGCCTGATAAAATTATTTTTGTAGTACTTGAATCCCCAAGCGCTTGCCTGTATAAGGCTATCTTTACCATCTTTGTCCATGCCGAGGTCAAAATCCCGAAAATTAACATATTGTTCCCTAGGAAGCATGGACACATAAGGGGTCATGTAGCCATGGAGTTTCCGGATCCATTCAATGTTCCTATTCTCACTTTTTTTACCATCAGTCCAAGATACGATATATTCAATTTGAAATTTTACGCCGTTCCTGTGTGGAAACGGTGTCTCTGATTCTGGTATCCGACTCATCATTCCACCATAAGGGCTGAATATTAATTGCGACATTTCCACTTCCATTAATCTCTCTAATAGTCCTTCCAATCCACCCTCCCGGATCGGTTTCTTAACATAATCCACCTTTACCTTGAAGTAGGCCTTGTACATTGACTTGGCGTGGAGGAGAACATCGGGTTTTGTGCCATTTGGGAGTGCGCCAATATAGACTACCGCTTCGATCCAACTCATTTCTAAGCAATCCTTTTCACTTAGCCCAAGCTCGGGAAAGCTCTTTTCCATTATTTGAATAAGGTCAGTTGATGGGCCTAAGAATAAAGAGCTGAACGCACCAAGCACGGTCTTGTTCCCATTTTGAAGTGTTGAAGGCATTATTTCGACTCTAATGAAGAGATTCTCATCAATCTTATCAGCTACTTGTTGCCATTTATAGAGTATCCTTGTTAAGCCTTGTTCTAAGGTCTTGTTAATGGTGAAAACAGTAACAGTTGTTGGTACTGGAACTAGCTTAACCTTCCACGCCATGATGACACCGAAGTTCCCACCCCCTCCTCCTCTCAGAGCCCAAAACAAATCCTCCCCCATTAGCTCCCTATCAAGAACCCTACCATTAGCATCAACCATTCGGACATCAAGGACATTGTCAACCGCGAGGCCATACTTCCTCATCAGATCTCCATAGCCTCCCCCCGTGATGTGTCCGCCCACACCCACGGTAGGGCAATACCCCGCTGGGAAGCCGTGGACCCTACTTTTCTCTGAGATACGATAGTAGAGCTCGCCAAGGGTGGCCCCAGTTTCAACCCAAGCGTTATTATTATCGATGTCAACAGTGACTGAGCGACGTTTTGCCATGTCAACAAGGATAAACGGTTGTTTCATCTCAGATGCAAAGGACATGCCCTCAGCGTCATGGCCCCCGCTACGGATTCTTAGTTGGAGACCGAGTTGCTTGGCACATATAACAGTGGCCTGGACGTGGGAATCTTCTGTTGGCATCAAGATCAACATGGGCTTTTGAACAGAAGGTAACAAGTACCTGAGGTTCTGTGCCGTGGATTCCAAAACCGATAAGAAAGAGGAGTTGTTAGGGGTGTAGTATATTGGGGGAGAGGAGGCGTTTTGCTCGGTTTTGGAGCTAAGGCAATGGAGAAAGTTATCTTGGATTGAGTATGTGGATGCACAAGAAGCATATAGAGAGAGAAAGAGGAGTAGCCAGGAAAGAGACATTGAGGAAGTGCTTGAAGGCACCATGCTTTTCGTTTTCTTTTGTGTTAAGTGTAGAATGAATGAGATTTGATTGGGCTCATCTAGGTATTTATAATGGCTAAGGCGAAGAGAACTTGAATTATTTTATTATTATTAATTTGATTCAAATATTCTGACCGTTTCATAGAGTTGAATTTAGTTATTAGGTTTATGACCTTGAATAGAGCTTCATTGGTCATTGAGTTTTAGTTAAATTATCATTTGGTCTGCATTTGTGGACAGGGGTGTTCATAAAAATCGATACCCAAAAAAAATCAAATCGAAACTAAAAAACCCGAACCGAAAAATTCTGTTATTGAATTGGAAAGTTCAGTTTGGGTACCGAAATTTGGGCGGTTTCAATTCATGGGTTTGACTTAAACGGTTATCCAAAAAAACCGAAATATATTATTTGAGACTATTATAAGAGCATAAGTACAACTCTAGCCAACTGGGCAAGTGCTTGACCTAGTATAAGGGGTGGTGATTTCAATTCTTATCACCTCATGAAAGTTTTATTATTTCTTAACTTTTTCCTTGTATTTTTATTTTGTTTACAACTAAAAAGCTTGCCTACCTAAGTGATAAGGATCAAACATTGGGGTACCCAAATAATCATTTTCCGTAACTGAAAAACGATGCGTATATCGATTAGCTTCTAAACAAGTAAATGATATTTCTAACTAGAAAAGATTTAGGGTTAAAGTGTATTTGAAAAAAATATTAAATTTCTTTTCAAATATGTGGTTACCCGATTAACCGAACCGAATTAACCGAAATCGAAACTCCGGTTAACGATTTTGAGCGGGTGGTAATGTTTATTGAATTTGCACTAATTTCTTAAATGATTACCTAACCGATAAGGTAAATGGTGTGGTTAACCGATAATGAACACACCTATTAGTGGATTACAAGGAGAAAGCATTTATTTTAGGTACCGTAATTTTAGTTTTACATTACCTTACATTTTAATATGTACGAGGAAGTTAAAAAAATTTATCAATCTGGTATGCTAAAGCTTAAAAGTTTTATCAATTAGGTGTATATTTTATGCCATGATTACGATAATATGTATGTGTCATTTGTTAGGTTTTGATGATCTTTTTGTAATTAAAGTTGATATTCATGATTTCAATAATATATGGGCAGCATCTTTTAAACTTGGTGAACTTTTGTCTATGGAACTTTTGCTAATTGAATGGTGATAATGTACCATGTTAGCGGTTTTTGGTGAAAACTGGTTGAATTCTGATAAAAATCATTGGATTTTGGCGTAAATTACCTAGGTGATAAAACTTTTAAACCTTGTATTACTTTATTATATTTATTAGAATGTCAAGATATACAAGTGATAAACCTTAAACTTAGATGTATATATATTAAAAAAAAAAAAAAAAAAACTTGTGCAATAGAGGTGATTTCATTCAATGGTTGACTTCACAAATATTATTATTTTTTATAGAGCAACGTTGACTTTACCATGCATGATTATTGAATGTTAGAATTTCATAGCTGCACTTTCAATTCCAATATGAAGGCTATTCTCGTATCATTTGACATGGTAAAGCAATTAATATTCATTGAATATACTAAAATTTGTATTAAATAACTACTAATAGTAATAGTATCATTATACTGAAATAACAAATATTAAATTACTAATGTTAATTCAATAATAGGTAAATTATCGATTATACTTTTTCCAGAGCATTGAGATTGGACATCATGTAGGGAAAAATCAGTACAAAAAGCATTATTCGTATGTTGTTTACGTTAAATATTGAGTTATTAAAGTTTTTTGGAATACGGATCAATGATCAAACTATAAAAGGAAGAGAATAGCTAATGACACTCGCTCGTACATGCACTCGCGGACAGTCGCTCTTTTCTTTCCAGAGTCTACTGCTTCCTTTAAGATGGCATGTAGGAAACCATTTTTGACATCTAATTGTCTAATGGGCCAGATATGTGTGATGGTGCGTTATAATATAGAGCGAACAATGGAGGGTTTGAGAAAAAGGGCTAAAGATTTCCTCGAAGTCAATGTGTTCACATTGATGAAAACCTAAGCCAGAATTCAGGCCTTAAAGCATTCAACAGAGCTATCCGCTTTTATAATTCACTCGATATTTTCAAGTGTTTCTTACAAGGTTTTTAGAGGAATCATAAGGGACTAACTAGGTATGGTTTTGGATGAGGGCGTTGAACTCATTTGTCATAACCTGCGACCAAGTTGGACAAAAAAAAAAAAAACAACCAACCTGCGACTATTGAGGGCTCCTTACTGTCTGACAATAACACGTATATTCCTGGATTATGCAGATAAATATGTTCCTAGATTATGTAGAAAAAGGATGAAGATAATGGATATTTGGGTTCTTTAACTCCAATTTATTAGACAAGTTTGCATTAGTGTGCATTGATGGTCTTCATAGGTCTGTGCTTGATACACATTGGTGCCTGATGCGTCTCGTATTTACGCATCTTTTAGTTATTAATTTAATTATTTTGTACCTGGTTAATTATAATTTTATACTCATTTTGATAATTTTAATGTTTATAGCTTCGAAGATTAAAATCCCAAAATTGTCAGATTGGTGTAAATACAACAAATTCGATGTGTAAACAATTAAATCAAGTCAATCAGAATTCAAATAAGAACGTACGAGGGCAGCTCCTCATCGTCACCAAACACCATCATGACCAGCTCAGTAACACGGCCCATGTCTAACACCAGCACGTCATCCCCTATTCAACACAGCAGCTCACCCCTGTCGTAGGCAACCTCAGCCTAATGTCAGTCCTCACCGTCAATCTCAGCCCAGTGAAACCCAGTTTCTTCTCCGTCAAATAGACGCATCGCACATGAGCTCAAGCCCATCGTCACTTCAGCCCCAGCCCAAATTGCGCAGGCCCAGCACAGCAATATATGATCATCTTTGATGGGAAGCCAATTTGCTCTCCCGGATTAGATGAAGTCTTAGCCTTTTGATTTTTGTATTACTTTTAATTTTTTAATAATTTATTTGTTACATGAATTGCTTGATTATGAGAAATACTATGAAGTATTCTGCTTTAAATTGTTTATTCAATTAATATGATTATTGAGTTTGTAACCTTTAATTGTTGATATTAATATTTATAAATTAATTATTTGTGCTTGTAGCCTTAAGATTAATTAATCAAGCAATAGTATTAATCGAATTGTTAATTAAAGCCTATCTTCCCTATGCTTTAGTTAGATAGGGTCAATACGTAATAATTAATAATACGTTAAGTAGAGCCTATTTTCCTTATACTTTAGTTAAATAGGGTCAATAAGCAACATCACCTTAGTAGGTTAAAGTTTGTAGCCTAAACCACTACCTGTGTGACAATCGATAATCCCAACTTAAGAGTTAACGTAAAAATAATTGGCTAATGATGGATTCGAAACTCGAGGTCCCAATATAATACGCTTTTTCCCTTTAGAAGTAGAATACATAGTTTGATTTCTGTTTCTTTAGATTAATTAACACAAAATTCCATAATTTTTTAAAATCAATTTAGGTCATAAAAAAAATTCACGTACTCTTAGTCCCTGTGGTTCGACACCCTCTCGCCCTACACTTTAATTTAGATGTGTTTAGTGGATAGGGTTTAATATTAAATTTTGATAGACGTATAAAAACACATCAAGATTTTGGAGCCGTTGCCGGGGACTAGGCAACCTTTGTGATTTTATTTTTGTGATTTTCTTTGATTCTCAACTTAGGATTTTATTTATTTATATTTATATTTAAATTTCAATTTATTTATTTGTTTTTTTTAGTTATTGTGGCTTCTCTTTTCTAAATAAAGAATAAAAATAAAAAAAAAATATTTTCTTTATTTTTCTTTAAAAAATAAAATTTATTATCTTTTCCTTGGCTTTTCTTATCTTGTGATTTTCGCGATTAGGTAGATTTTAGGATCGCTTATTGTTTGATTTTCTTTTTAAGTGTTGTTTTGTTTTGCTAGTTTTAGTTTTTAGCTTTGTTTGTTTCTTATGGTTGTTTGCTCATGCACGGTCGTTGCTCTTTGTCTTTTGACCTTACTAGATTTGACCTTGAAATTGAAAGGACTCTAAAAGACTTTAGAGCCCAACACGGAGCACGAACCGCAATGGCTAATGATCAACAACTACGTCCACTTATGGAGTATTCTACTCCCACCACATACACATGCATTAGGTTGTCACCTGTAGCCCATCAGTTTGAGCTTAAGCCACATACCATACAGATGCTTCCTTTATTCCATAGCTTAGGTAATGAGAACCCATACACATAGTTGGACAGTTTTATGGAGGTTTGCTCAACATTTAGGATTCCTAATATTAGTGATGACGCTATCCTACTTCGCCTTTTTCCTTTCTTTTTGAAGGATAAGGCTAAGTATTAGTTAGGCACCTTATATAATGGGACGATTAGTACTTGGACTCAAATGCAACAAGAGTTTCTTAAGAAATTATATCCCATTAGTAAGACCAATACTGCTAGAAGAGCCATTAACACCTTTGCCCTACTTTTTTTTTTTTTTTTGGTAACGAGGGACTGGATTGTCCCAGCTAACCCCGGTTCATGAGAACGCCCACAATCCCTATGAGTAGGTAAGTCATGAGTATATCCTCAGCAAAAATCAAACTCCTGACCCTTGGGTGATGACTACATGGGTAGGAGACACTACCAACTGAAACGTCCTCATGATAGGCACCTTTGCCCAATTTCCAAGTGAAGAGTTTCATGAGAGTTGGGATAGGTTTAGGGAACTGCTGAGAGCTTGTCCACATCATACTATCCTTAAATGGCAATTGGTCCAAAACATTTATTATGGGTTGAATGAAAATGGTCAACAAACTGTTGATGCCTTTTGTGGTGGCCAGCTCCTTAGGAAGAATGAGAATGAGGCGTGGGAACTGTTTGAACATTTGAATGAGAACTCACAACAGAATGCCGCACATACACATTTAAATGCTGCTAGGTTAATAGAGGAGGGGTGCAAGAAATTGCTCACACCTCAAGCTTAGATAAGAAAGTAGACTCTCTTGCCTCTTCTGTGGAGCAGCTTACTTGCTTATTTAAAATGGCATTGACTCCCCCTACTATACCTAATGTGGCTAATGTTCAAAACATGCATAGTGCTTGTTCTTCATGTTCTAGTGTCTCTCATTCTATCCTTGATTGCCCCACTGCTTCAACTTTTGTTGAGTGGTAGGAGGAACAAGTTAATGCAACGCAAGGATTCTCGAGGAATGATCCATATTTGAACATATACAATCCGGGCTGGAGAAACCATCCAAACTTGTCCTGGAGGCATGGAGGAGAAGGACAATTTGTGCCACAACAACAGAATTCACGACCTCAACAATCTGGTACACCACGCCCTCTCGGTTTTCAATCGCAAGGGTATGCTTCTAAATACCCCCAACCTTCTAATTTGAGGTCTAATTCGAATTTTGAAGAGAAGGTCTTGAGTGTGCTGAAAGGTTTAGAAGCTAATTCCCAACTCCTCCACTCTTATACACAATTGATCTCAAAGCTAGAAACCCAAATAGGTTAACTAGCTAACAGTTCGAGTAGGAGGGATGAGGGAAGACTCCATAGCCAAACCGTAGAGAACCTTAGGAACTGTGTGAGGCAAGACAACTATCCTCCCATTAAGAACAAGCAAAGTTCATTACAGTGTTAAGAAGTGGAAAGAAGGTTAACAATGGGGTCAGTTCCGAGAGCACCAATGGGGTGAGTGCTGAGAATGAAGTACCTATAAGTGGCGAGGGAGAAGAAAAGAGCGAGGAAAGAGAGAAGGCGAGCGATGAGGTAACGCACCCTTCTCCCATTCTTAAGACCTCTAATCTTCCTTTCTTATATGTACCTAGAGTGCCCTTCACTCAAGCTTTACTTGCACCACATCAACATGGGAAGGACAAGAAGTGGGAAGATATTTTGGAGACGTTTAGACAAGTAAAAATAAACATTCCCTTTCTTGATGCCATCAAACCGATCCCGGCCTATGCGAAGTTCATTAAGGACTTACGGCACCAAAAGAGGCGATCTAGAGCACATCTGCCTAAGAAAGTGTTTTTAGCCGAGCAAGTGAGCTCCATTCTAAAGCGTGACACTCCAATTATACAAAGACCCTGGTGTCCCCACCATCACTTGTTCACGTGAAGACTACCCGATCGATAAGGCTTTACTGGACTTAGGAGCGAGTGTCAACATTATTCCTTACTCGGCTTATGAGAAGTTAGGGCTGGGAGAGTTACAATCCACCATGGTGACTTTGCAGTTAGCGGATAGATCAACTAGAGTCCCCCGTGGTGAGCTTACTAACGTAATGGAGAAGGTAGACAAAGCCATGTTTCATGCTGATTTTCTTGTGCTTAATATGGACCCTTCTAGTCATTCAAAAAACCACATCCCTGTCATTCTAGGTCGGCCTTTCTTAGCGACGGCCAATGCCACAATTTATTGTAGATCTGGGGTATTGGATGTTAGTTTTTCAAATATGACTATTAGGTTAAACATTTTTAAGGCTTCGCCACCCACTAGTAAGGAGGAGACAGAGTGTTTCTATGTGGATGTTGTTGATGATTTGGTAGAACAAACACTCCCCTCTATCCTAGCTAATGACCCTCTAGATGAGAATGCAAAACCTTCTCTAGAGATGCAATGAAGGTTAAACCCGGATATGAAAGAAGTTCTGGGTTGGGAGAAGAATTATGTTATAGTTAAAGAAGGAATTGTACTAGGTCGTAGGTTTTCTAAGGAGGACATTGAGATTGATAAGACTAAGATAGATTTGAATGTTAACTCGCCCCTCTCTTAAATGTGAAGCAAGTTAGAGCCTTTCTAGGTCATGCGAGTTTCTATAAGGGATTTCTTAAGGACCATGGGAAGTTATCCAGGCCATTGACTAGTTTGCTATCTAAGGACATATCAGTTGAGCTCAATGAGTCTTGGTTAAAAGCTTTTCATAAGCTTCAATCTACACTTGTTGCTGCCCCCATTAGACATCCAGTCGACTACTCTCTCCCTCCTGAAATCATGTGCGACACTTCTGATTTTGCTTTAGGTGAGCTTAGTGAAATCTTTTCCTTGATTGACGTCATTACTTGATCTTCGTTGGATCTATTGCGCCCGGCTGAAGGCACAAAACTTAGCACTCCTAGGAGGCAGCCTAGGTTTTGTTAATTCTTGTTTTTAGTTTAGTTTTTGAACTAATTAGTTTCTTGGATACTTGTTTTCTCTCTTTTGAGGGTCTTGTCCTGGGTTGAAGGAGTCATTTATAAATGTTCGCGCCGCTTTGTCAGGTTGGATTGCACTATCTCACCTATTTCTTGTACTTTAATGATTTATGTTGTCGCATTGAGGACAATGCATGTCAAGATTGGACACGAGGCCATTTCGAATACGGAAAGATTCAGGTATTTAGGGTCCACGATACAGCACAACGGCGAAGTGGACGAGGATGTCAGCTATAGGATCAAAGCGGGTTGGCACAAGTGGAGGATGGCCTCTGCGATACTGTGTGATAGGAAATTCCCCTTAAAGCTAAAGAGAAGATACTATAAGACGGTGGTGCGGCCAGCCATGACATATGGGGCGGAGTACAGGGCGATGAAACAACAACACACTCAGAAGATGAAGGTGGCAGAGATGCAAATGCCGAGGTGGATGTGCGGACACACAAGGAAGGATAGGATCATAAACGACATCATAAGAGGCAAATTGGGCGTAGCTCCCATTGAAGATAAATTAAGGGAGCATCGTCTGAGGTGGTTCGGACATGTCAGAAGGAGACCGGACGAAGCTCCAGTAAGAAGGTGCGAACAGCCTATTACTGCATTAGGCAGAAGAGGCAGAGGCAGACCGAAGAAGAGATGGCTTGAGACGATCCGACAAGACCTCACCCACCTAAACCTTCGGGAGGAGATGACCTTAGATAGGGCCCAATAGAGGGCTAGCATTGGGATATTAGATGACCCGGTGAGAGTAGGGTAGTCTTTAGCTCTATCTGTCTATCCCTTTCTATCTTTCTATCCCTATCTCATCCTCTCTCTCGTTCTCTTTCTGTTTCTCATCTATCTTTTTTTTTTTTTATTTTAATGGTATGACCCATACTTATGCTTTCTGATGTTTGTCAGGTTTTTTGGCTGATGGATGCAAGACCATCATCTTAGGCTGGGGGTCTTAGGAAATAGCCTCTCTTCGGGGTAACCCCCTGAAGGGGGAATGCTACGTACATCTACCCTTCCAAGACCCTGCTTTTGGCGGGAGCCCTTGGTGGCACTGGGATTGTTGTTGTTGTTGTTGTTATTGAGGACAATGCATGATTTAGGTGTGGGGTGAGGCTCATTTGCACGTGCTCATTTTTTGGTCAAAATTTTAAAATTTTTGAATATCTTTTGTGCATTTTGAGTGTGCATTATAATCGTTTAGCCAAGTTTTCTTTGATCGACACATATGTTAGGATAATAGTAGGATTAGCTGTTTATTTCATTCTCTTAATTCCATGAAATTAAATTATTCTACTTCATACTTGATAGTGAGTATTATCAATCAGTGTTGATATTAATGGGTTCTACTCATGCAGCTCACCTATTCACTATGGAAGGACTTTCGTGTTGTGGAAAATCTAAAAAATTTGAGTAAACAATTTTATATGTCTTGAGTTTTGCAGGCTTGCCCTATTAGCTTATCTTAATCTTTGCCTCTTGATACAATGTAAAGTACTTGTTAATCAATGTCAATTGTAAAGTTGAGATACTTGTTATGCGAAAGTCCAAAAATTGGACAGAAAAAGAAGAGGAAATGAAAGAGAAAAAAAATGAAAAAAATGAAAAAAATAAAAAGTAAGAAAGAAAAAAGTTTCCTCCAAAGAAAAAAAAAGGCAAAAGAAAAAAGAAAAAGAAAAATTTGATGTACATTCATGATAAAGATATTCTTCTGTTTTATATTGAGGGCAAAATATTGTAAAGTAGTCACTCATAAGTCACTTAAAATTCTCAATGTAAGGGCATGTGTTTAGGTGATTCAATGGTGTAAGTATATAAAATCTTGGTATATTTGATTGGATGCGAGAATTTGATGAGATTCTATAACATGAGATCCTATTCACATTTACTTTTATGCTTAAATTGCATTAGTAGTTTCTATTAATTGATACATGGTTAATGAAATTCTATGATGAGTTTTGAAGTTTAAACATCTAAATTCATGGAATTGGAGAATGCTCTAGATGACTGAATCTTGTCTTAATTTGTAATGTATGTGTTAATCTCGGAAAACTTCGGGAAGATTAGGGTAGTTGATTGCTTGAGTATTTGAGTTTATCCTATGCTTTGCTCGAGGACTAGTAAATGTTAGGTGTAGGGGTGTTGATGCGTGTCATATTTACGCTTCGTTTAATTGTTATTTTAATTATTTTGTACCTGATTAATTATAATTTTATACTCACTTTGACAAATTTAATGTTTACAGGTTCGAGAATTAAAATCGTGAAAATTGTCAAATTTGATGCCAATACGACAAATTTGATGCGTAAACAATTAAATCAAGTCAATCAGGATTCAGGATAAGAATGTATGTGCTCGATAGCCCCTCAGCGTCACCAAACACCATCATGACTAGCCTAGTAACACGACCCATATCCAACACCAGCACGTCATCCCCTGTTCAACACAGCAGCTCACCCCTGTCGTCAGCAACCTCAGCCCAATGTCAGTCCTCACCGTCAATCTCAGCCCAGTGAAACCCAACTTCTTATTCGTCAAACAGACGCATCTTACATCAGCTCAAGCCCATCGTCACTTCAGCCAGAGCCCAAATTGCGTAGGCCCAGCACAGCAGTATATAATCATCGTTTTCGTGAGAGCTGGGGGCGCTCTGTTTTTGGGGTTTTACAGGACCGTAGAGCACCGCCTTTCTCTCTCTCAATTCTCTCTCTTATTTTATATTAGTTTTTTTTTTTCGTTAAATTGGAACAAAAAGCGAGATTAGCGTGAAGACCGACATGAGTTCGTTCATCTCCTCTTTCAATGGATCATCTTTGATGGAGAGCTAACTTGCTCTCTGGGGTTAGGTGAAGTCTTAGCCTTTTTATTTTTATATTATTTTTAATTTTGAGATAATTTATTTGTTACATGAATTTCTTGATTGTGAGAAATACTATGAAGTATTGTTTTTTAAATTATTTATTCAATTAATATGATTATTGTGAGAAACACTCATATTTTGATGCTCTCTTGCTGTCAGGTCTTATGCTCTATGCTGCGGACCAGCTTCTCAGATTGGAGGTCCTCGGAAACAACCACTTCTCAGGGTAGCCCCCTGAAGGGGGAAGGCTGCGTATATCTACCCCCCAGACCCTGTTTTTGCGGGAGCCCTTGCAGGCACTGGGTTTGTTGTTGTTGTTGTGTGATATTTATAAATTAATTCTTTGTGCTTGTAGCTTTAAGAATTGTTAATTAAATCCTATCTTTCGTATGCTTTGGTTAGATAGGGTCAATACGTAATAATTAACAATATGTTAGATAGAGCCTATTTTCCTTATGTTTTAGTTAGATAGGGTCAATACGCGATACTAGTAACATTACCTTAGTAGGTTAAAGTTTGTTGCCTAAACCACTACTTGTGTGAATCGATAATCCCAAGTTAAGAGTTAATGTAAAAATAATTGGCTAATGATGGATTCGAAACCATAGGATCGAATTTAATACACTTTTTCCCTGTAGAAAAAGAATACTTAGTTTGATTTCCGTTTCTTTAGATTAATTAACACAAAATTCCATAATTTTTCTTGAATCAGTTTAGGTCGTAAAATAAGTTCACGTACTCTTAGTCGCAGTGGTTCGATACCATCTCGTCCTACACTTTAATTTAGATGTGTTTAGTGGATAGTGTTTAATATTGAATTTTGATAGACGTAGAAAAACACATCAGTGCCGCGGCTGGTGGAGGCGCAATAGTGGCAGTCTCAGTCAGTGCCCCAACTTGTGTGGGAACAACGGTGGTGATTTTTGATGTGTCTTGACTAACGGCAAATGAAGCCCGAAGGAAGGGATTCAACAATCTTGGTGGAGTTCATGGGTCAGTAGTGATGGGACAAGGGGGTCGAGTGGTGTAGGTGGATGGAGTTCACGGGTCAGTAGTGATGGGACAAGGGGGTCGAGTGGTGTAGGTGGAGGAGTGGCTGAGAGACCATCATTGATGGACCATCACCGGACAATGGTGCGTTCCCTCAGATACTGGTCCTTTTAAAGAACCCTAAAATAGACATTGAATAGACCCTACGATATCTAATATGTACGTTTTTACATGGACAAAATAATTATACATATCAGATATGTATATTTAACTCTTCTAACATAATTTAAAAAAAGAAAAAGAAGATATTGAGTCTTCAAATTTTAGCAAATTCTTATTTATTCTATTAAATCTAAAAAAAATCAAAATTGTAGATTATGTATACATAATGTCGAATTATCAAATGAAATAACAAAATTACTTGATACTTAAATGTTAACAAGAACAACAATAACAAATCCAGTGCCTAAAAGACTCTCGCTAAGGCTAGTGTCTAGGGGGATGAAATACATGCAGTCTTACCCCTATAAGGTGCTATCCTGAAGGAAGTCTGCTTCTGATAGCCCCCCAACCACGAAAAGTTAAAAAAAAAAAAAAAACCAAAAATCGAATAATATTTATAAAATGAAATTAAAATTAGCCTAAAATTGGAATGAGTATTTTTTAAACTTAGTAATACAAATGGAATTTTTAATAGAGGTGCAATAAAAGATCTAATTAAAAAAATTGTTACTGTAGACTTACCATACTTGAAATATCATTACAGAATGGCCATAATTAGCAAACTAGTAGAATTCGATATACGGCTGATATTTACATTTTGTACTAAAATGTGGTATAGATTTGTTAGAGAAACAATAATATTAAATGCACGAGTGGTATTTGCACTTTGAGCCAAAATGTAGAATTGAATTTAGATGAAAGAAGTAAAGTCGAAATAATTAACCTACTTGTAAAAATGATAATGGCTGTTATTAATGCACATTTTTTAAAGGAAATACAGCAGAGGCAATTTGTAATATGTTAATAGTCGGTTTTATTGGTCCACTTAAAGATTGGTGGGATAAATATCTTATTGAGTAACACATTAGAAATTATAAATGACAAAAATTGAACAATAGTCCAGGTAGAAGGTTAATAAAGATTAGCTAAATAATCAAATGTACTATTTGCTTTATTATTTGCTATTATGAAACATTTTATAAGTGTGGGTCCTCAATAATTTGCGCGCAGAGCATCATACATTTTAATGATTTACGATGTCATAAGTTATAAGACTTTATAAGGTGTCAAAATGAATTCTTATTGAAAATATAGAAGACTGTAATTATTCGCACTTAGAACAAAGGTTTATTAGCTGTCTCTTAAAATTATTTGTATAAAAGATTAAGCAGAAAATTAGAGATATATATAAAAGTAAAATTTCTTATGATCTACTAACTTTTGAGGATCTAATAAATTACATTTACGGTAAAAAATAAAAATAAATTTAGTCAAATAAAGAATTGAGGCAATTTTTATACTCGATATAAATATGAAGATTAAGTCTTTCAACAAAATAAAAAATAAAAAAAGTCAAATTCCAAAAAAGTATCTTCAAGATATTATAAAATACATTTTAAAAGAAAAATGACAAATTTTGTAGAGAATAGGATACATGTTATAAGTATAATAAATCAAATCATACTGCAAAATGCTTCGAAATTAAGGATAAAATGAATGAGTCAAAATTAGAAGATGATGTAAAACAAAAATTAAAAAATTTATTACAAGAAGAATTGAAAACTAAAAGTGGTGGTTGAAATAAAAAATATAATTTACACTACAAAAACAGGCTATTGTGACATTAGAATTTAACTTTTGTTATGCTTAAAAGCGTATCTAGCTATTCGAGCCATACTTTCATTAGTGTCGTAGTTCACTATATATGTAACAAAAGCTATAAACATACTTAAAAGTGACCCAATAGCTCATTATTCCTAAATTACCTTTCATTCTTTAACAATTATTCGAAAGTGTCACTAACCTAGTGTCCTAATGGCTTGATTTTGACATAGTGTTAGGATATTGGGTAAGAGTTTGTGATCGTCAAAGAACATTTATTACAATATAAAAATTAGATAAATCAAAAAAAGAGAAAATATATTAGTAAAATTTATAGTTTAATAGGATTATTTACAATTTAGTACCCCAACGTTTGTGGAAATAATAAAAAGGACCATGAGCTTTTTGAATTATTAAAAAGGCCCCTAAGTTTTTGTCATATTAATAAAACCGACCTGAAAATCTTGACCTAACTCGAAAAACCGACCTGAAAATCCCGTAAACTGACCTGACCCAAACCAAAAATATGTCGTAAATAGTTAAACCCGAAATTGAAATGACCCGACCTGCAACTAACCTGACCCGTACTCTGCCTGACTTGAAAATAACTCGATACTAATTTGACCTGATCCGACCCACCATTAACCTAAACCGACCCGACCCAAACTGACTAGAACCCGAGCCCAACCCAACCTGAAAGCTAAATTTGCCCAAGGTCTTTAAATTCAATGAGAATTATTAGTTGTCAAAGTATAATTGAACTTCATAGCATATTATTGAGCACCTATATTGGTAATATAATAAATACATTGGTAAAAAATATAAATTATTTGGTACAATTTAAACTTCTGTAACTGGTTCATGCCACCAAAGCACTAAATAATAGGATTACAAATACTTGAAACTCGTACAACTTGACCCAAGATTGACCTGAACCCAAGATCACTCAAAATTAATGTGACCTGAACCCGAAATAACTTGACCTGGACCCAACCCGACCCGAGCACAAATAAAACCCAAAAGTGACCCGAGCCTGAATGGGTCGACACGAGTCTGACCTGACCTGAGTTTATTATAAACCCGAAATGACCTAAATCCAAATGGATTCACTGGAACACAACCCAAATGACCCGATTGCTACCTCTACTTAAGTCACCCAAAGTCTAGTCAAATTACTATTTAAGAATTAAACTAAGAAATTAGAGATTTAAGTGATAAAAACAAATATGCTGAGTCAGCAATGGAAAAACAAATTAATTAATTGTCTAATAACATTTAAAAATAATTTATCAACTACTGAAATTGTCCATGTTATGGAATAAATTACCAAACTGGCACACATTCGAAAAAAATTTACCAAAATGGCACAATTTTAAAAATATTTACCAAATTGGCACACTTTACTGTAGCAGTATCAACGTACGCTGTTTAAAACGGCGTACGTTGAGAAAAAAAAAATTTTTTTTTCAAATGGGGGGCGCCGTTTCAAACGGCGCCCCCCCATCCAATCTTTTTTTTTTTTTTAAATTTTAATATTATTAATATTATTTATTTTTTTAGATGGATTAAATAAGGGTATTTAAAATTAATATTTAAGTACTCAAAATTCTTTTATGTACTCTTACTTTTTTATAATATGTGTTGACACACATTTAACGTACTCAAATTCAACACCAATATAAGAGTACCTAAAAGAATTTTGAGTACTTAGGTAGTGATTTTAAGTACATTGGTGGTGAATTTGAGTACGTTAAATATGTGCCGACACACACCATAAAGACATACGAATACCTAAAAGAATTTTAAGTATTTAGGTAGTGATTTTAAGTACATTGGTGGTGAATTTGAGTAAGTAAAATGTGTGTCAACACACATAATTTATATGTCGACACACACTATAAAGAAAATAAGAGTAACAAAAAAAAAATTTGAGTAGTTGGGTAGTGATTTTGAGTATTTGTGGTAATTTTAAGTACGTTAAGTGTTTGTCGACACACATAATTTATGTGTCGACATACACCATAAAGAAGTAAGAGTACCTAAAAGAATTTTAAGTAGTTAAGTAGTAATTTTGAGTACGTTAAGTGTGTGTCGACATACATAATTTATGTGTTGACACACATTATGAAGAAGTAAAAGTACCTAAAAAAATTTTGAGTACCCATACCTAACCTATTTTTAAAAAATGAAAAATATTAAAATAAAATAAAGTAAAATAAAAGATTGGATGGGGGGACGCGGTTTCAAATGGTGTCCCCCCATTTGAAAAAAAAAAAAAATTTTTATCAACGTACGCCGTTTAAAACGGCGTACGTTGATACTGCTACAGTAAAGTGTGCCAATTTGGTAAATATTTTTGAAAGTGTGCCATTTTGGTAAATTTTTTTTAAAAGTGTGCCAGTTTGGTAAAAAATTCCATATTACGTTACTTATGTACCAAAAAAATCCACCAATGTTTAATATTTTACTAATTATTTTTTTATATTAAAAGATACTTAATTCATCTTCACTGTAGGGTGGTAAGTTAGTTTCAAACCCTACCACATAGTGTTCAAAAAATTACCTCATTCCTAGATTGATGCCAAAAAAAACCATTAATCACTAATAAACGTGGGAAGCATGTTGATGATCCTTGGCTTAATTTTGAAGTTTGTATTATTCACAGCGGGTAAGGTAACTCCGGCGGGAGTGATGTACGTTTAGGGGACAAAGTGGTCCCCAATCGTACGAGGTACGAAGTTAGCCATGAAAGAAAATTAATTAAAATAAATAAATAAATAAATAAAAATTAACAAACAAGAAAAATATGACAAAAGAATAAAATAAAAAAAATAAATAAGTTTTTTTTCTTGACAAAGAAAATCAAAAAAATAAAAATAAAAAAACAAAAATAAAAACAAAAAGAATAAATAAACGAAAAAGAAAAATGAAGCAGAAAAATAAACGAATGAAAATTAAATAGTTTTTTTTTTTTCTTTTCCTTTTTAGAAAACAAAGAAAATAAAAATAGAAAATAACTAGTTAATTTTTAAATCTACTTAGCCTACAGATTCCCCGACAACGGCGCCAAAAGCTTGATGCGTTTTAAAATCATGTACTTTCAAGCGTACGAGATCGGTGTAGCTAAATCGGGTATACAGGTTGTATCCATAGGGAAACAGAGTTAAGTCATTTAGTAATTAAAGAGTAGTTGAAATCAGGGTTTTCTTGATTTAAATTTGTTAGCTAAATTAATATTATTATTTAGTAATTAAAGAGTAGTTGCAATACCTACCATTATTGATTGTAATTAATTTTGATTAATTTATATTTTCTTTTGCTATATTCTAAGGTGCACGAGCTTCAAGTTTCTTTTGCAATTCATTAATTTATGTTATATATGTTTTTTAACTCTTGGTTACTTGCATTGTTTTATAAACGAGGCTTAAACTATGTTTTGTTATTTCTTTGAATTAGGGCTGGTCCTACTATTTTTAGGGTCTTAAATAAAATTTTTAAATGTGACCCTTCAAATATAATAATATTTTTTTTAAAACTAGAATCTCCCTATGTTTTGCTGAGAATTTTTTCTCTTAATTATTAAAAAAAAAAAAAAAAACATTGTGGGAGATTGCCATCATCATATTCAAAGTATTAAATATAAGAGTAAATTTGGTCGATATATTTTAAGATTTAGTAATTTATATTTTGGGTATTTTGAGGTTTTGAAAAATGTTTGAGTTATCATGAACTTTGGTAACCTTTTTTTACATGTACCATTGGCTTAATTCTATAAGGGTTCCATTAGTTTTTATGACGTCGCACTTAAAAATAAAGAAAATATTTTAAAAAGTTAATATTTTAATTTTAAAAAAAATTAGAAACTGTAAAATATGTTAAATATTTTAAAAATGTATTTAATGTTGAAAAATATTTTAAAAATAATTTAAAATTCTAAAAAAAAATTTAAAATAAATTTTTTTAAAAATATTATAAAAATAACTTAAGATTTCAGAAAATACATTATATATTTAAAAAAACTAATGCTGGAAACAATTATTAGTGTAAATTACACATTGTACTTAATGTTTATTATATTAATTTTTAAGGGTAAATTACACATTGTACTTAATGTTTATTATATTAATTTATAAGGGTTCATTTATCGGGCGCTACTGTAATCGAATCCCATTAGAACTCCAAAGTTAAGTATGCTTGGCGAGAGTAATACTAGGATGGACGACCTCCTTGGAGGTCCTCGTTTTTCCAACCCTATATGATTGGGGGTAAGTCCTCGTTAATGCAACCGGATCCCATTAGAACTCAGAAATAGCCTCTCAGTAGGGTTACACCCTGAAGGGGTAAGGCTGTGTATATCCACCCCTCCCAGATCCCACTTATACGGGAGCACTTAAGGCACTGAGTCTGTTGTTGATGTTGCTGTTGTTATATCAATTTTTTAATCCCAAAAATTACATATATTTAATAAAAAATTAAGAATATGCAGGTAGGTGTTTATGGAAGCACACCAGTAGGGATGCTCTAGGTTTGTATATAACAAGTACATGTAATTACCAAACTAACCCTAAATCAACGTTAACATGATATTAGAGACTAAATATACATGTGATTAGATCTAGTTAAGAGATATAAAGATAAACCGGGATACCGTAATAGTATCCTAATACGAACCCTGAATTTGAATTCCAATGAGGGGGAACATATAGATTGGCATTTTGGTAGGGGAAGTAATAAACAAAATGTTGCCTACATGTTTGATTGTAGGTTTGTATCGAACATGAAGATCACATTTCAACACCTTCTCACAAACATGATGAAAGTCGACATCAACATGTTTACTTCGGCCATATAAACTATTAATGGGATTGTGAATGCATGATTATATTATCATATTATATGATATTTTCTCTAGTTTAGGCATATGAACTATCTCTTTTGAGCGATAATTTGATGAGCGTGCATATTGCTGCCACATACATACCTCTTGAATCATCACTTTTTGGACCCAAAACAAGAAACCTGGCATTACTATGTCATATTAGGACACGGTTTTCAGAACACTACCACCTTCTAAAGTAGACAAACTAGTTGGTTTGCACTTGTTCAAACTTCAAGCTCCTAATTCATATTATCTTCTCTTACCATTCTTTTATTCTGTTGTTACCAACATAACCTGTTATACGAGTAGCATGTTGTAGTCAATTCTTAGCTTTTTGATGTTATCCCTTGATGTTGTACAAAATAACTTGATGGTTTTAAGTCTAATTTGTTAACTTATTCATCTTTATGTCTCTTAACTAGCAAATACTCCAACTCTGGAATCCATAAAAAAAATTATCGGCTTCAAAAATGCAAAAAAGGTGTAAAAATGGTCTCTTATTCATATCTTTGGCCTATCCATCCACTTACAAATTTTTAACAATACAATCTAAACGATTCCTTATTTATAAACTTCATCTAGGATTAACAAACAATCAATAAATAATATCAGTGTTACAATCTTATTATTTCTTTCTTTACACATAATGAATGATTGACTTTCTATGACAAAGACCAGCCCGAGAATCTTGTGAATTAGTTTTGAATTTTTACGCATGAACTTTCCCTCTGCTTTGGGAAAACGGAAGAGTTGGAATGCTCTGCTCATTCTTGAAGAAACTTTGGGGATCGACCTTTGTCTTAACTTTCACTAGCCTAATAAAATTATTTTTATAATACTTGAATCCCCAAGCGCTTGCTTGTATAAGGCTATCTGTACCATCTTTTGCCATGCCGAGGTCGAAATCCCAAAAATTAACATTTTGTTCCCTAGGAAGCATGGACACATAAGGGGTCATGTAGCCATGGAGTTTCCTGATCCATTCAATGTTCCTATTCTCACTTTTCTTACCATCGGTCCAAGGTATGATATATTCAATTTGAAATTTTACGCTGTTTCTGTGTGGAAATGATGTCTCTGATTTTGGTATCCGACTCATCATCCCACCGTAAAGGCTGAATATTAATTGCGACATTTCCACTTCCATTAATCTCTTCAATAGTCCTTCCAGTCCACTCTCCGGGATCGGTTTCTTAACATAATCCACCTTTACCTTGAAGTAGGCCTTGTATATTGACTTGGCGTGGAAAAGAACATCGGGTTTTGTGCCGTTTGGGAGTGCGCCAATATAGGCTACTTCTTCGATCCAACTCATCTCTAAGCAGTCTTTTTCACTTAGCCTAAGCTCGGGAAAGTTCTTTTCCATTATTTGAATAAGGTCAGTTGATCGGTGTAATACCCGGTCTAATTAAATTAAATTCGGTATTACAATAAGTAAAACTAAGGGTATTTAAATTAAATTAGACTCGATAGTATAATATGTGAAATTTAGGGCATTTAAATCAGGCTAAAACTCGCTATTATTTCGATCAGATTACAAATGAAAATAAATAAACAAATAAATAAATATATAAAAGAAAAGAAAAAGGAAAAAGGAAAAAGAAAAGGAAAGGAAAGAAGAGAAAAGAAAATAAATAATAATAAAGTACAAAATAAAAAAGGAAACCCCACGTTTCCCCTGGTTTCTCTCTTCCCGGTGCCGTGAACCCCCTCCCCCACCGCGTCCCTCACCATCTCACTCTGCTACCGTCACTCTCCTTCGCTCCCCTACCGTCACCATCTCACCGTTTCCCTCTCTCCCTTACCGCCTCCCCCACCGGATTACTCTCTCTCTACCGCCTCCCCCTTGCCGGTACTGCTCGATCCGACACACGCCTCGCCGCCTCTGGCCACCGGTACCGCCTCCTTCTCCACTGCCACCTCCCACCTCACGGTATGACCCCGACCCTCACGATACCGCCTGACCCACCCGGTACCGCCACCCCCACCTTGGTACCGCCTCCTACCTCATACCGCCTGACCTCCCCTAGGTCTATAAATACCCCACACCTCCACCCCTCAAACCTCACACCTCAACCCACAACACTCTTTCTCTCCTCTCAGTTCTCTCTCTACCACCCACGATTCTCTCTCCTCGCCTCACCAGTGCCGCCACCTTGCCGGCAAGACTCAGACAGACCCTCCGGTGCCGCCACCTGGCCGGCACAGCACCGACCGACCCGCAGGTGCCGCCACCTCCCCGGAACAGTACCGGCAACCCTGCTGGTAACGCTATCTCGTCAATTTCAAAGCTAATCAACTATAGGAGCTGAGTTTTTGGATTAAAAACTAGCATCTGTAAGTATATTACTTTCCCTGCTTCTTTGTTAACTACAAAGAATTGCTTTAAATAACTTGATTGGTGAGATTTATATGTTGAATAATTTATTGTTTTGATAAAATAGGATTGGGCATATTTGTTTATGTAATTTTGTGATTTAGACTCTTATGGGTTGAATGATATTGGTTCATACATTGAGTTAACATTTGAATTTCAAAAGGATTTGTATGAATATGTGAATTTCGAAGGATTTATACGAATCTGTGAATTTCGAAGAAGTTTTTACGAATATGTGAATTTCGAAGGATTTATACGAATCTGTAAATTTTGAAGGAATTTTTACGAATATGTGAATTTCGAAGGAGTTCTACGAATTTGTGAATTTCGAAGGAAATTATTGTAAACTTGTGATTTGAATTTGAAAAGGTTTTATAGAGCTTACGGATAACTACGCTGACCTTCCGAGGTCTGTCGACTATGGAATACGAAATACGAAAGTCGATTACGACCCTGTCGCGGGAATAATACCGGCACGTAGTTTCCGATGTCTGTTAGTTCTTCTGAACTAACAGATACTACGTTTTGATCCCAACGGATCTGTCGACTTGAACCGGTACGAATAAACCGGTTCGAATACGAAATATGAACGTTGATTACGACCCTGTCGCGGGAATAATACTGGCCGTAGATGCGTATGTAAGTTTCCCAAAAAGCTTTTATGAAAGGAAATGAGTTATGAAACAAAATGATTTTCGAAGATTATGGATTTTGCTGGTTTTAATTGGAATGTTATCCGTGTTAATAATATGCCTGATCCGGGTAGGGAATGTGCTATACTTACTGAGCGCGTTGTTTGCTCACCCAATTCATTTATTTCTCTTTTTCCCAGATTAGTAGCTCATGGCAAAATTAGAGGAACAAGGAAGGCAAAGCGACGTATTATTCCGGGAATTTTGTTGATTTCAAGGTTTAGCTATTTAAATAAGTTCGTAATAGAATATGATGAATTATTTGAGGTATTGTAATTTGGAGCTTCCGCACTATTAGAATTAAGTCATTGGTACGATGTATTAGAATTTGATGTCATGAGCTTTGGGAATTTATGGGAATTTTGAGGAAATTGTGATGGAATGATTCGGGCTTCGTACTATGATGAGGGATTTCATTGTAGTACGGCCATGTAGCGCCCGTTTAACTTAAGCCTATTTGGTATTAAAGTTGGGGGCGTTACAATCGGCCTAAGAATAAAGAGTTGAACGCACCAAGCACAGTCCTGTTCCCATTTTGAAGTGTTGATGGAATTATTTCGACTCTAATGAAGAGATTCTCATTAATCTTATCAGTTACTTGTTGCTATTTATAGAGTATCCTTGTTTTGTTTTTTTTTTTTTGGAACAAATAAGAGTATCCTTGTTAAGCCTTGTTCTAAGGTCTTGTTGTATCGGCATACCGAAATAACAAATATCAAATTACCAATTTTAATTCGATAATAGGAAAATTATCGATTTTACTTTTTCCAGAGTAATTAGATTGGACGTCATGTAAGGCAAAATCAGCACAAAAAATATTATTTGTATGTTATTTATGTTAAATATGGAGTTATTAAAGTTTTTTCAAATATGGATCAATAATCAAACTATTTAAAGGAAGAGAATAACTAATGACACTCGCTCGTACATGCGCTTGCGGACAATCGCCTTTTTCTTTCCATTGTTGATAAGCTTTATAAGTGAAGGATTATAAGCTTTGATTATATTATAAATAATTTATCGCTTAAAAATAATAATATCAATATGAAATTATTTTTTTTTGATGTTCAACAAATCTTAGCCGTCTATTACAATGGAGGGTCAGAATTCGCTCCTCTCACCCCCTCATAAGAGTACCGCCCTATATATATATATATTAGTGTGTGTTTATTAATGTCATAGATCCATATACTAAATGGGTTATTTATGCTAAATGTTCTTATATTTACTCACCGTGTCAATTTGTAATATATATTATGTCAATTTAGTCTTGATGAAATCAAAGAAAAGTTAATGATGTAATTTTTAAAATCATGGTCATATCCAATGCAAAAGTCATAACACAAACCTACTCGTCAACACAATTCAATTTCACACTTGGCTTGACCATTTAAATTCGGCCGCAAAACTAAAGTAAACTTTATTCTAGTAATAATTTTTTTAGGAAGTAAGGAGTACAATATTGCCCTAATCAGGGTCACCAACATCTGGAGAAGATGGATACTAGTTCTGAAGCCGACCTCACTTTTGAGGGTAGGTAGCCTAACCCTTACACCAAACAAAACAACCCATTCTAGAAATAAATTGACCCAATATAAATTGCAGAAGAATGAAATTATCACAAATTCAATGCAAGGAGTAAACTGTACAGTATACAAAGTTTATAAATCTACAATGTTAACACATTTATATATTGTATAGAATTACTAATACAAAACACTAAACTTTATATTACTTATTGATAGTATTATTTTAAATTATATATTTATTTATAATATAATGAAACTTCACAAGTAAAGCTTTTTAACTAATTGGTTGCAAATAAAAGAAGAGACGACTGTCGCTGAGTGCTTGCTTGGGCGAGTGTCATTAGCTATTCTCATTAAAGGAAATACCATAGTATGATTGAATGACAAATAATAAAAATGTTTTACTAATGTCGTTGTTTCATAATCGGGGTATTGAAATAGCTTCTTGGTAGGTTAAAATGGCTTTAATCTTACAATTTTTTATCTTTTGTATTAATATTGGTACTGGTGATCAAAGCCTATTTAATAAACGAAATTCCTAGATGAGTCGGTTTTGTTGAAATAGAGGTAGCAATTAAGTGATGTCATATCGGGTTCATTTCATGTGATGGAAGGGATTTTAGTAAATGAGTTGATACAAATCTAATATGTTTACTAACTAATAAACATGGAATTCATATGCCATACACAGTGTGCAATCAAAATTATTCCCTTTTCGATGTCTAGATAGGAAAATCTATCAGGATTAAACCATTGCATCCCTTAGTGTCAAGAACATCACAACATGCAGCTGAAATCCTACATAAGAGAAGGGAATTTGTCTTCAACTATACTTCGTCTCCACTGAACCCAGAATTGAAACCGTTGAAGTCCAAATTAGGTGTCGGATAGAACTTCTTTTGTCCATTTTTCCCGCTTTGACATTCCACGTGCAAATATCGGACATTTTCACCGAACAAAAAATTCACTAGAAGTCCGATCACTTTGTTAGTCTTGTTAAGTCCATATTGACATGAGCATTCTTTTCTTCTACAATTTTCCTAGCTATAGCTTTTGGATTTTTAGCATGGAATACACAATGATCCTTCTCCATAATTTCGTAAAGGCCATCAAATTTCCTAGACGCCAAGCATTCTTGATTTGGTCAGTCGATCATTAAATTGAATCCCCATCCAAAGAGCAATATGGTAACAAAAAATGGGTGTTTGACTAGAAGATGTACAAAGCAAACCTCTTGATCATCTAAGTGGGTCTAGCTTGCTCGGTTAGAGTCAGGTCACGCTTCATTAAAATGAGTTTTCTTGAGCCACACCCACACCCACTTGAAGCTGGGTTGGTTTTATTTTTTATTTTATTTTATTTTTTTTGTTAATAAGAAACTTGGTTGCTCAGTTAACCCTAACATGTGAGCCATGTAAGTTAAAATTCGTCAGGGAGAGGTTTAGGAGAAAATTGACACTAGACTTTTTGACCGAAAATAATAGTCTATCCTTCCACCTACCTCCTACCATTGAGGTAAGAATGGGGTGTTTAGAAGTAGCCCACTCAATATGTGGTTTGCTTAAATTGTGCGTGTTTATTTGATGCTTATTGTTTCTTCCCGAGTTTTGTGTCCTATGTGACTTATTTGAGCATTCTCTTGTATACCTTTTGACTGTCCAAATAAAAGTTTAATTATCAAAAAAAAAAAAAAAAAAAGGACCCTGGTGGATGCAATTGGGTGGCTTGATGGGTAATTTGGCCCATGTTGGAGATGGATATGCTTCACATGGGATGCTTGGAGTAGGACCAACTTCATTGGAGAATTGAGGGATGTCGTTAAATCTTTTGTGCATTGAAGTATCTCCAAATTTCTCTTTGTTGTGATGATCTCCTCGGACTATGGGTTTTACATGTTTGATACGTGCAGCCATCTGTTTATGTTCATCGAGAGAGCGAGGTCTTGCCACATCATACAGGAATGTGTCTCTTGGAACACGGTCATTGGTTGAGTTTGCCATGTCATCATCATCTACTAGTTCCAGTTGTTCATCCTTGTGGCCTGCTGGAACAAAGTCTATTGCATAACTCTTGTGACATCGATCTCAATCATGGAAACCAACTAAGTGACAATCAAGCTCAACATGTTTGGTGCGTTCGTGTAGAACGGGATCATGAGCAATGTGAGTGGCAGCCTTGTTATCGCGAAACAAAAGAATAGACATAGGATGATCAACCCAAAGACCACGAAGAAGGTGCCGTAGCCATAGGATCTCACACATGGCAGAGGCCATACTACGGTACTCAGCCTCAGCGGAAGAACGAGATACAGTTTGTTGCTTCTTGGACTTCCAAACAACAAGAGAGTCACCTAGGAACACATCATATCCAATGATAGAGCGACGAGTATCAGGGCACCCGGCCTAGTCAGCATCGGCAAAAGCCCGAAGGCGAGGCTGTGTAGAGGAAGCATAAAAGAGACCCTGACCGGGAGTCTTCTTCAAGTAACGAAGAACACGGAGAGCAGCGGTCATGTGGGTAGTGCGAGGAGCACTCATAAATTGACTAAGCTTCTGAATTGAAAACGAAATGTCCGGGCGAGTGATGGTGAGGTACAAGAGACGACCAATCAAGCTGCGATATGAACCCGGAACAGAAGTAACTCACCATCATCTTTACCAAGTTGACAATGTGGTTCCATAGGACTGAAGGCTGGCCGACAAGCCAACATGCGGGCGGATTCCAGGAGTTGTAGGGTGTAATGTCGTTGTGAAACATAGATGCCTGCATCGGTACGAGCAATTTCCAACCCAAGAAAATATTTAAGTGATCCGAGGTCCTTGAGACGAAAATGTTGATGTAAGATGGACTTGAGTTGGTGGGCGGCCGAGAGGGAATTGCTTGCCACTATAATGTCATTAACATACACAAGTAATGCAATGAAAATAGAATCAACATGTCGAGTGCATAAACTATAGTCGGACTTGGATTGCACAAAACCGAGAGAGATGAGAACCGAGGAGAACTTCGAAAACCACTGACGACTGGCCTATTTTAGCCCATAAAGACTCTTATGAAGGCGACAAACAGAGTCAGGTGGTGCCCCCTGAGGACCATAACTGGGTGGAAGAGACATGTAAACCTCCTCATGAAGTTCACCATGCAAGAAAGCATTATCAATGTCAAGCTGTAAGAGATGCCAATGATCAAGTGAGGCAAGAGCAAGTAAGACCTTTACAGTTGTAAGCTTAGCGACGGGAGAGAAAGTATCGAAGTAGTTAACACCCTCCTGTTGAGTGAAGCCCTTGGCAACAAGCCGGGCTTTGTAACGAACTACATCACCATTAGCATTGAGTTTAACCCGATAAACCCATTTACATCCAACAGCTCGCTTACCCATTGGGAAAGGGACGATACTCCAAGTGTTGTTTTGTTGTAAGGCACGAATTTCGGCATCCATAGCATCTCTCCAGTGCTCAAACCTAACGGCTTCGTGATAATGGGCTGGCTCTGGATGAGAGGGTAGGGACGTGACGAAAGCTTTATGATTTGGAGTTAATTTGTCATATGACAAGACAGTGGAAAGGGCATAAGAAATAGAGGACGGAAGAGGGGAAGGAGAGGAAGAAAGATGACAATGATAGTCTCGAATATACGTGGGTGTTTTATGAGCTCGAGAGAGATGAAAATAGAATCAACCCAAGAAAATATTTAAGTGATCCGAGGTCCTTGAGACGAAAATGTTGATGTAAGATGGACTTGAGTTGGTGGGCGGCCAGGAGGGAATTGCTTGCCACTATAATGTCATCAACATACACAAGTAATGCAATGAAAATAGAATCAACATGTCGAGTGAATAAACTATAGTCGGACTTGGATTGCACAAAACTGAGAGAGATGAGAACCGAGGAGAACTTCGAAAACCACTGACGACTGGCCTGTTTCAGCCCATAAAGACCCTTGTGTAGGCGACAAACAGAGTCGGGTGGCGCCCCCCAAGGACCATAACCGGGTGGAAGAGACATGTAAACCTCCTCATGAAGTTTACCATGCAAGAAAGCATTATCAATGTCATGCTGTAAGAGATGCCAAAGATTAAGTAAAGCAAGAGCAAGTAAGACCTTTACAGTTGTAAGCTTAGCGACGGGAGAGAAAGTATCGAAGTAGTCAACACCCTCCTGTTGAGTGAAGCCCTTGGCAACAAGCAGGGCTTTGTAACGAACTACATCTCCATTAGCGTTGAGTTTAACCCGATAAACCCATTCACATCCAACATCCCGCTTACCCATTGGTAAAGGGACGATACTCCAAGTGTTGTTTTGTTGTAAGGCACGAATTTCGGCATCCATAGCATCTCTCCAGTGCTCAAACCTAACGCCTTCGTGATAATGGGCTGGCTCCGGATGAGAGGATAGGGACGTGACGAAAGCTTTATGATTTGGAGTTAATTTGTCATATGACAAGACAGTGGAAAGGGCATAAGGAATAGAGGACGGAAGAGGGGAAGGAGAGGAAGAAAGATGACAATGATAGTCTCGAAGATACGTGGGTGTTCTATGAGCTCGAGAGGAGCGACGAAGAGGAACGGGTGGAAGAATAGGGGAGGAGGCAAGTTCGGTGGCAGATGGGGGGGAAGAGGTGGTATGAGAGTGACTCTCTGCAATGGGAAAAGAAGGTTCTATAGGGGCATCAGAAGTGGATGTCTCTGGAATTGGAGGTGCTGTATGAGGAGAGTTAGTATTTGGAGGTGTGTATGATGTGGCTCTGTAATGGAATGATAGGAGTCGTGTTTCAAGATCAGAGATGGCACGAGGTAACACTATAAGAGCAAATGGATCATTACATTGATCATAGGCGGTGAAGGGAAAGATATTTTCATGGAAAGTGACATCACGAGACACAAAAAGAGTTTGAGTAGTAAGATCATATAAACGATATTCCTTAGTTCCCGGAGGATATCCTACAAAAATAGCCGCCCGAGCACGAGGGGCAAATTTATGGTGATGAGATGAAAGTGTGGAAGCGAAACACAGACACCCAAACACACGCATATGGGAATAATCGGGGTCTCTGTTGAAAAGACGATGAAAAGGAGTAGAGTTTTGTAAAAAAGGGGACGGGAGACGATTAATAAGGTGCGCGGCAGTGAGAACACAGTAGCCCCAAAACAGTAAGGGTAAGTTTGCTTGGAAACGAAGGGCACGAGCTACATTTAGTAGGTGTTGATGTTTGCATTCCACAACGGAGTTTTGTTGGGGTCGGTCAATACAACTAAGTTGGTGAAGAATACCATGAGCATTATAGAAGCTTTTGAGCCCAAACTTGGGTGCATTGTCGGTACGTATGATTTTGATCTTTGTATGAAACTGTGTATGAGCATAAGAATGGAAGTGGGGAAGTCTATGAGCTACTTCACTTTTGTACTTTAAAAGATAAATCCAAGCATGTCGTGAATAGTCATCAACAATAGTCAAAAAGAATCGATGTCCCTGATGTGTCTCAACATGAAAGGGGCCCCATATATCCCAATGTATGAGCTCAAAAATGTGTGACGCAATGTTATTATGAGAAACAATAGGTAGTCGTTTTTGTTTAGCAATAGGGCAAATAGTACAAGGCAAGGAATTAGAAACAACATGTATACCTTGGTTACGGCTACATAAGGCATCTAAAACCCGTTTGGAGGGATGTCCAAGGCGAAAATGCCATACTTTATTTTGAGGGAAACTAAACAAAAAATTTGTGTTATGTTGAGGAACAGCAGCACAAGTAGAGAATGTGCAACTCACGGAGTCTTCACGGTTGGAACTAAAGACGTAATAGAGGTCATTGACCTTAGGAGCCTTGCCAATCATGCTCAAGCGGATATTGTCCCAAATGAGGCAATACTGAGGAAAAAACAAGCAAGTAAGGTTTTGATTAGTGAGGAGTTGACTCACTGAAGTCAAATTGAACTTAAAGGAGGGGACATAGAGAACATGATGCAATATGAAAGTTGAGGTGACTCTAACAGTGCCTTCATATTCAACCATCGCCCGAAGGCCATTTGGAAGAGTAACAAAAGAGTTGCAGCACGATTTGAGTTCGGTAAAAAGACTAGAATTCCCACTCATGTGATTAGTAGCTCCCGAATCAATTATCCAAGTATTATGTTTAGGAATTTTAGAATTAGACACACTAAGTGTTTTGGGGAAAGAGGAGAAAGAAGAGATATCCGGTATACCGGCTGAACTAGAGCCGAAGGCAGAGTTGACGGAAGAAGATGCTGCAGTGACACCATTGTTGGGGGTACTAATACTTTGTCCGGCCAATTGAGCACTAAGCAGAGACATTAATTGATGACATTGACCCATAGCATTAGCCAATTGGGCCCCTGTAAGCTGCTGCGGAGGGTGTTGCCGTTGTAAAGGAGCACCAGGAAGTAGATTTTGAAAATCAAACCCACATGAAGGAGAGTTGGATGCCATAGGTGCAGGAGCAAATGCGTTAGCAGCACTAGGACCTCGTCCATGACCATTCGACCCTTTGTTTTTACCCTTGTAACCCAGTGGATATCCATTTAACTTGTAACATTTGTCAATTGTATGTCCCTGAATTCCATAGTGAGTGCAAAGAGGTCGATCACGTTTAGTGCCTTTGGGTGCTAACTTTACATCTCCTTTAGCAACCTTAGCCATTTCACCACTTAAGCTTCCTGCAGGATTAGAATTTCGAACAATAGAGGCTTGTTTTTCTTGTTGAGCAACATTAGAGAACACACCATTCAAGTTTGGAAGAGGATCCATAAGAAGAATCTGATCACGAACAGCTGAAAAGGGCTCATTGAGTCCCATGAGGAAGCAAACTATGCGGTCCTTATCTTGAGCCTCAAGAGCACGCCTTCCAACATTACAGACACAGCGCCCACATTCACATACAACAAGCGGCTTATAACTAGATAGTTCACTCCATAACTCGTTCAATTACGAATCGTATGCAGTGACGTTGAGTTCAATTTGCTTCAGTTCAGAGATCGTACGCTCCAATTCAAAAATGTGAGGCATGTTAGTTTGGCCATACCTTTCACGAATTGCGTCCCAAGCTTCCTTAGAACTATGGAAATACATGATGCTATTGCCAATTTCCTTAGAACACGCACTAACAATCCATGAATGAACCATGTTGTCACATCTCTTACACCGTTGCCGGAGAGCTAACGGTTCTGGCGGCTGAAGAAGTTCGCCAGTAATGAATACCAGTTTGTCCTTAGCACTGAGGGCCATGGTCATCGATCTCGCCCAACTATTGTAGTTCTCGGTCCCAATCAAGACTTGAGTAACTAACACATTACCAGGATTATCACTGGAACTGAAATAATAGGGGGAATTGAAATCTACAACCAAAGAGGACTGATTCTGGCTTGGAGCAAGAGGAGTACTGGAGGTATGCGCGTCAACAAGCTCCTCCGCCATATTCGGACCTTGATGGACACCAGATTCAAGGTTAGCATTCATAGTTGACCTTAAATTGAACTGAAATGGATAATCGACAATCTGGAGGAGCAGGAAGTGACAAATCCAGCAAATGAACGCAATCGATCGAAGTTGGACAGAGAGAAACCCTAGCGATCAGTTTTCAACGACAAGACTGAAAAAAAAAGGACAAAAGAGAGAAATTGAGCCTTGATATTTACTCTGGGAAGCGATTTACGCTCTGATACCATATTACGATTTAATAATCGAAGCTTTCATCACAAGATTGATGACGAAGAAGCGAAATCAGCCATGAATGCATAGGAGAGAGAAGGCATAGCCTCCCTGTGGATATATTTCTTTAATTGGAATTATTTTTGTACAACAAAATACAACTATACAAATATATATATATATCAAGAGAAAATAAAATAAGGGAAAAGAAAAGAATAATAATAAAATAATACAAATCCTTGATTATTACTAATAATTACATAACTACTAATGCATACTTTTGGCAGTACAAGGTTTAAACAATCATGTTCCTCGAATTATATAACGTTTGTGTACCTCACTTAGCAACATGACAACATCACGTTTCAATTTGTTTCATACGCATGGAAGAATAGATCACATACCATGTCAACGGGAACAAACAAGACTTGAGCATAAAACAATTCCGTCATGCAACCTATTCGATTAGCTAGAGCACCCTCCGAAGCGACATACAACTTAAATGGTTCAACCATTTTTAAAGTTGCTATTTTCGTTGTATCCTAAGTAGTGGGGAAAATAATTCTAGCAGGAATTGCACCAATAATGACAGTGTCGAATCCTCTGCACAAACTAAGTACTCCCATAAGTTGCTTCTTGTAACTTACAAAAAATATTCTTTGAACCATTCTGTGCCCTTGTCTCCGTAATTGATACCAAGTAAAGAGCCATCGTCGCTCTTGAGTATAGTTTAGTTCCAACTATATAATATTTCGTCTTTTTAAATCTACAAAAAAAGTGGGCAAATGAATATTTTTTAAGGGTTTAGGGTTTTGGGTTTGCGATCTTAACAAACGAAATAATATCATAATTTTGAACTCATAACTTTTTATATTTTTTGATACAAAAGAAAACAGCTGAACTGTGCTTGCATCCCCTTACCTAAACCAAAATGTCCACTAGTGTGATACTACTTTTTTTCGATCAGTAACGTGTAAGAACTTGAAGTACAACCCAAAAATGTAGTAGTAATGTAATAGTACCACACAAAAATGTCATATATGATTGGAGTTGTTAGTATAAATATTGTTATCAACGGAGCAATGATGTGACTTATAAACCATAAAAACTACAAAATTATCTTGCTCTAACAATATTAATTTTATCTTGGTAATAACATTATTTTAAATGAAATTAAGGGAAGAATATTTTGTTGTATCTTCTTTGGGGGTCCACTTATAGATAGAGAGTTATTGTATGGTTTGTAAAAAGAATTAAGTTACATTAAATATTTGTCATTTGTTCCTGTTTCTATATGCTTTAATTTAGGGTTTGTCGGTATAAGTTGCCTGAAAGAGGCAAGAAGTTTCATATTCAATTATCATAACCGGAGTTGGGATGTCAACTTGAGCAATTGTATGGGTTGAAGAAGAGAGAATTTATTTGAAAACAAAGTAAGCAAATTATAGAAGGAGACAAGAGGTAAAATATGATACAAATAGGGATGAAAATAACTCGATTGAGATGAAAAGAGAGAAAATAGTGCTCAAGAATTGTTGCAAATGTAAACGGGCTAAGAGACAACTTGAGTACTTTTTAGTTTAATTACGATTTAATTAGGGCTTCTTAGATTTATTAGGTTTAGTTCTTTTATTTAATTAGGGTTTTATTTAGAGCTTAGTTTTATTGAATCTTATAGTTAAGTTTAGGGTTTTTGAGTTATGTTATGACAATATGAGTTTTTAGCTGGAGTTTGAATATGGTTGTTTTTAGAGTTTAATATGAACTAAGAGTAGGGTTAGAGAAGTGCGCATAAATAGGCAATTAGTTTCAAATTTTCTTAAGCTTTGTTTTAATAAATTAGAGTTGTTTTGTTTTTTTTTTCACTCTTATTGTCTTGACGAGAATTAAGATTTGCAACATATATTTTCCTTGTTCCTTTTGTTTTAGTAATAAAAATTAATAAAAGTAGTTGAATCCTTATTTTTTTTTCCCTTCTAGCTATGATTGGTTTCAATAGTTTCATGTTTCAGACCTTTGCTTGAGTTCGTTTCAATAAGATTTTTGTTTGTTCGATCCTTGTCTTGGCTCAACATGTTCGCTTAATTTAGTCAATTTGTGCATGCTATTGAGCTTGAATCAAGCTCACATAATAGAGGTGAGCTTACTATTGAGTCGAGATCCTTACTGGACTGAGCCTTTTGTCACAATATCAAGGATAAAATATTATCTTCGCAATATTCTAAACAGATCAAGTCAATGCCCGATCCCTCAAGTCACAATTGATGTTGTCCAACTGCATCATGAAGGTATTTCATATATAGATTTGAATTTATATTTATTTATCTTTAGAGAATATTTCTCTTATAGATTTATCTTACTTGTAAGTCAATTTTGTAAGTCATGACTTAGTTGGCACTTCTCTAGAGACTAAACACAATTGGGATACTAGTGAGATTTTGAATTCTTGACACTAATCAAATTTTTTGCCCTTTTGTTCTCACAGCAACAAAACTTGCAGGAACTTTTTCTTTGTTTGCAGGACTCTATGGTGCATTTGGACGAGGGAGATCAATCTAGTTTGCCTAAATAATCTCAAATGATTTATTTCAACAACGACAATTCTTCTACTTCACAGGCTCGACTAAGAAAGCCTGACTCATGTCCTTTTTCGCCATAGTTAACGCAATTTGGGAAACAAAATGCCCTTATCTTTCAAAATACTACTCTTGATTGTACATGCATCATCGATATTGTAAAGGATCATTACCTGGTTTCAGGCCGTTGTGGGCTGCCAAACTATATCCATTCATCAATGCATGCCCGGGCAGAATGTGTGTCTTGTCTATTCCTAGTTCCAGTTCGGCCGGGTCTCGGCTACTTGACCTACACGCTCATCACAGCCATCTTCCTTGTTGTGCCCCCAACAGCTGATCATAGGCAAAGCGGGCAGTTTTTGACCCCAGCTTTGGTCATGCTACAATCTAGTTTTAGGACCCCTCCTCTCATGTTTTCTTTTCAGCTCTTGTATTCTTGAAGAACACTTTTGTTTCTTCTAAGGATCTTATCCGCATATCCGTACATATACATACATACATACATATATATATATTATATATATATATATATATATATATATATATATATATATATATATATATATATATATATATAATTCAGGGAAAGGGCTCACATCATCAAGTGATCCAATTATTTTATTTGCTTTCTTCTTCTTTAATTATACTGAGTCATTATCGAACCTTTTTGAACTAATACCAATTGTTGATGAGCTGCTGACAAGCTCTTATCAAGCCTTAAATAAACTATTCATGAATGTTAATGAGCTGACTATCCCCTTGCTCGAGCTCGACTCGTTAAGTTCATCTAGCCTGCTAAAACTTGACTTGATAAGCTATCCAACTCCCATATCAAATACAAAGGAGTTGTATGTAAGGGGAACTATAAAATAGGTATCAAATCAGTCACTGGCTTCAAAGCATGTAGTGAACCATTTTCCTGAATACTTATTTTATGGATACGGAAATAGTTTAAGATATACAATGAAACCCAAAAACAAAAAGAGAGTTAGAGCGTAGAGAGGATGGATAACCGAGTGGGCTTTATATAGAAGTTCCAAGTGTTTCTTCACATGAATAGACACACCCTTAATACATATTTAATTAATTTTCTAAAAGTCACAAAAACCTGTAAAACGTAATGGCCATAACCGAGGATTCATTTGTCAAGTCTAGAGAGAGAAAGAAGAGAGAGACGCTTTGGGAATTCCGGTGAGAGAGGAACTGTGCGGGTGGCACGTGAGCTGGGAGCTGGTGGCGCATGACCTATCCCACGCCACACTTAGACGGCACGTGAGGGAGCGTCCGACGTCGGACGGCCGCGTTCTTTGAATCCCCGTGATCCTTGCCTCCAGTAGAATCAAATAAACTACTCATATCGCCATTTCTATCAATGTCTGAGGGTGTAAACACAGGTGAGAGAGGGAGTTGCGGATTTAGTGGATGATTGGCGTAGGACGCGTGATTTTGCATTGCGAAATCTCATCTACTCATCTCCAGCTGACTTTTCTTCCCTACTGCTCGAGTCTCAATGCGATGGTGGTGGTGGCATGATCGTTGATGCTTGCTCTCTCTCTCCAAGTTTCTCTCCTATGGTTCTTGCTTGATTCCTCCTCATTTGGGCAACTAGGGTAAAATTCCTCTTTACTCCTCGTTTCGCTCATTGTTAGTGCCAAAACTGCTTGACCATGGCTTGCTTCGTGATTCTTTGATGTTTGTTTTAATACCCCCCGCCCCCCGCTTGCTTCCTGTTTTCTGCAGAACAGGGGCCACCCGGCCATGACGATTTTTGGTATTGTGTTCGAATCTTGGCTGCCTTTGTGGGTTTTTCTTGAGTTTTCAAGCTTTCTTGCCCCAATTTGTGGATTCGCTCTTGCGTTTGTGCTGGTTGAGGTCCAATCTATCCCCCCCTGTTCTTGAGCCCGAGGCTCTATTCTTCATGGGATTGAAAGTTGATGGTCCCTTGTTTGGGTCTCTTGATTGAGAATTGTCTTTTGATTGAGTTATCAGCTCGATTGGTTGCTTTTATAATCCTTGGTGGTGATTTGGTGTGATTCTTGATAAATTTGGAATTGGCTTGAATTTCTCTCTCCTAAATTTTTCAACTCATTTCTGGGTGGTGTGTGTGGTGGTCTGTGGTTGCTTGGGGGTGGCCTTATGGTGGTTCATGGTGGTGGTTGGGATTGGGTGTAACTGGTGGGGGGGGGGGGGGGGGGGGGGGGGGGGGGTGAGACTGCTCGGGTGGTGGTGTGTGGACTGAGCGGGTTGAGGTTGTTGGGGAAGGAGTTGGGGTTGTTAATTTGTTACAAGTTTGTTACAAGATATTTTTCTTGTTTGTTGGTTGATTAGCTAAAGCATCAAACTATTTACTTACTCTGGTATGGCCTCGAGAATTACACCTCGGGATGATGAGTTGCTTCCAAATTGGTTAACAAATGATTTTTGGGACAAGAGCTCGGGAGAGTCGTTTGATGACTGGCACGCTCGTGTTAACGCCCCCTCGACATGCACCCTCTCTTATGTTCCTCCTACAACTGTAAATGACACAATTGTTGCAAAGGAATCTTGTGATGATGTAGCCCCGGGTTTTGCCAAGTGGAGTCATTGCCTCGCTGGCCGAGTCGCGCTCTTGTGTTGTACTACTATTGCTACATCCCTTTGGGGTTCGAGGGGCCTTGAATGTGTTATCCCCTATAAAGTGGCCTATTTCTTTCAATTTTTGCTCTTATGATGACGCTCATAACGTCCTCTAAGATGGTCCTTTGCAATTTAAGGGTCGTTATTTAGCCCTTCATCATTGGTTCCTAGATGACATCACACCTTAGGTTGAGCCATCAACCCTTCCGATTTGGGTCCAAATACATGGACTCCATGCGCCCTTAGGGATGGGTAAGTCTTTAAGCTCGATTGCTAGTGGGGTCTGACGCCCCCTCTACATGGACCAACCGACTCTTGATGGGACCTCTATTTAATATGCTCGTGTATGTGTAAAAATTGATGCTCGGAAACCACTTCCTAGTCGTATGGTGGTTCATTTATAGGATCTTCGAATCCCGATCACTTTTAAGTATGAAGGTTTGCCCCCTATATGCCATAAGTGTTCGACTTTTGGTCACTCTTGTCCGGACTCCTCTCCTCGTCCACCGACTGAGATTGTCTTTGGTGCTAAAGCTCATCATCGAGGTCGGCAACGCAAAACGAGGGCGGATTGTGGGCTCGGGAAAAATATTGGGGTTGATGAAGTTGACCCACATGATATTGGGCCTAAAAAAATTAACCAAGACTCACAAAATGGTATTGGGCCTAAAATTCAAGCCAAAGCCCAGAAAAAAAAACCATTCAAGCCTCTCCTATTGGGCCACCAACTTGCGGGAATTCCAGCCCTTCGCTTCTCTCGTGCTGGGCCCATTTCTTCACATGCTAGGGGCGCCTGGGCCCCAGCCGTTTCGGGTAGCAGGGGGCTTGCTGCCCCCTGCTAAGCTATGCCTGAGAGGCATTGAGCCTCTCAGGCCCAGCTCAACACCTGTAGGGGGCGTGCGGCCCCTGCTGGTGTCCTGAGCCCGAGTGGTGTAGGCCTACTCGGGCTCCTTTGTGGGTTGGAAGCCATGGAGCTTCCAGCCCACCCGGGCTCCTTTGCGGGCTGGAAACCATGGTGTTTCTAGCCCACATAGCTCCTGACATTTCTACTCAGGCTGTTGTTGCTATTCCGGGTTCGTTTTGAGACCGTCTGACCTTAGGCCCTTGGGCTCTCGGATTCCTTTGGCTTCCCCTGCTTAGGATGCCGTCTCCTTTCTCAGGCTCTCAGATTCCTCGGGCTACTTGGGCTCTCAGGTGAGTCTCGTCGTGATGCTGCCTCAGTTCGGGTCTGTGGTCCTTAGTTCCTCCGGGACTTTCTGATTTCTGTATCTCTTTGGATTCTCATGATCCGTGGATATTGACTCCGACCCCCCCGGGGGGTTCTACACCTACTCAGTGTACTCTGAATCACGAGGCTAGCATTCCGAGTTTTGCCCCTCCTCATCGACGAACTAGTGTTGTGATGTACTCATCCTCTCCCCTCGTGGATTCTTCAGACACTAGTTTGACCGCTGCCTCCCCTCGTCGCTCGGGAAAGACTGAACGTCGGATGACTCAAGCAGCTACTAAGGCTGCTGCCGCTGCTGCTTCTGGGGTTTGATTTCCCCCTTGTCTCTTTCTTTTTATTTATTTATTTTTATTTTTAGGAGTTCTTTCTCCTTTTTCTCTGTTATTTTTTTTTTTTTGCCTTGTTTCTCTTTTTTGAGTGGTTTGCTTGTATTTGCTTCTTCTTTGTCCCGCCTGACCTGTAAGTTGTTGGACTTGTTGGGGGTATGCCCCTGTAGTCATGTACTTTGCTCTTTTTTGGTAATAAAAAATAAAAATGCTGACTTACCAAAAAAAAAAAAAAAATTTAATGGCCATAGAGCTCTACATATCGACATATAGACCTAGCCTTTGGATTCTATAAGACTATGTGTCGATACACACTTAACATTGTTGATACACACCATATTTAAACCAAAATATATCCAATATACATCCGAAAATACTTTATTTGATATACACCGACAATCCCCTGCCATTCTCAAAATATCTACATTCTCATATAAATTATACATCATCTCGGAATAAAACGAAGTCTTTATACATAAATGAGAGTATCTTCCAATTGAACCCCCACTTAGTGAAGCCATGTTACAATTAATCGGAGTGTAATGGTAGATTAAGCTTTGAACCATACGAGTCCATTTGACTTGCCACACATGTCTCCATGCACAAGACTTACTCCCTATAATACACCTCATCTTCGACTGACACATTTTAGGCTCTGTGTCCTGTACCTTTCATGAGTGTAACAGAGTCAACCCAACAACAACAACAAACCTAGTGCCTCAAGGGCTCCCACATATGCAGGGTCTGGGAGGGTGGCTTTTCAGGGTGTTACTTTAAAGGGAGGCTGTTTCTGAGAACTCCCAGCCTGAGAAACATGCAAGCATAAAAGCATAGAAGCATCAAAGCGTACAACTAGAGCATAAGAACAAGGGCACAGATCAAGCATATAGAAAGCATAAAATAGGAAATAGGAAATATGCAATAAGCAACATGCAATAGACAATGGGAAATAGGCAATAGGCGATAGGCAATAAAGTGATAGAACAACAGAATAAGAAGCAACCAACGCATAACAAAAGTGCCTAAAATCAAGCAGGCGTGCCTATAAACTTAGGGGCGCTAGTACTAGCTTAAATGCACTCGTCAATCCTAATCCCCTACATCAGCTACACCTATGCTTACCCTCCACTTGGCTCTATCTAAGGCCATCTCTTCATTTAGGTTGAGGTGGGAGGGGTCTTGTCGAATCGTCTCCATCCAACTCTTCTTTAGCCGGCCTCTCCCCCTCCTTCTGTTTGTAATTGGAGTTGTTTGTATCTCCTAACAGGGGTAGTTATTGGTCTCCTCCTAACATACCTAAACCACAGAAAATGTTACTCCCGACGCCCAATTTACTTTTGATAATGTCATTTATGATCTTGTCCTTCCTTGTATGTCCACACACCCACCATAACATCCTCATCTCCGCCACCTTCAACTTCTGCATATGATGCTGTTTAACTGGCCAACACTCCATCCCGTAAGACATAGTTGGTCTCACTATTGTCTTATGCTATTTTCCCTTTCGATTTAACTGGAACTTTCCATCGCATAATACTGCTAAGGCCATCCTCCATTTTTGCTAAACTACTGTGATCCAGTTGTTAACATCTGCATCAACTTGACCATCTTGTTGCACCATCGAACCAAAGTATTTAAGCACTCTTTTTTCGGTATGCACTCCGATCCAATCTTGACATCGTCTATGCTTAGCTTGGTTGAGGTACAATAGTTGAGCTCCAAATACTCGGTTTTAGATCTACTAAGTCTTAAGCCTTTCGATGCCAAGGCCATTCTCTAGAGTTCCTGCTTCATTCTCCTCTTCTCTAGACTCACCTGCCAGAATTATATCTCATTGGAAATGCCTAGTGAGCTAGTCCATAATCAGAATGAGCAAAAAGGAACTCAAGGCTGAGCTTTGGTGTACCCCAACTGTAATGGGAAAAGCGTCTGTCTCCCCTAGGGGTGTAAATGAGCCGAGCCTAGCCGAGCCGAGCCCGAGCTCATTAGGCTTGAGGCTCGTCGAGCTTGGAAATTTTGGGCTCGAGCTTGGCTCCTTGTGGGCTCAGGCTCGGCTCATCATAGGCTTGAGATTGGCTCACCAATGGTGCAAACATATCTTAAAAGAATATATAGTATAGTATAATTAATTTAACTATATATAGAAAAATGAGATAAATAAAACAAATATAAAAAACTATTTGTTTTTTATTTTGTATTTTTAAAAAGCAAAACAAGTCATAATAATTTAATATCATCAGAAAAATTGAGAGAAAAAACATACATGTTTTGAAATTTCTATGCCGTGATTGTAAGCCTAAAAGATCAACCAGATGCTTTTTTTTTTTTTTAAAGCTTTTGTTTAATGCAAGAATTAAGCTAAAATGGGAAGATACAGTTAAAAAAAATGATAAGGAATTTGAAACGACAAGCACAGTAAAGGAGGAAGCTAGAGGGCCATTAGTCTTCGTGTTGATTTCTTCTTGTTTTACGCTTCCTGTCAACATTTTCGAACAATATAGGCATTAAGCCATCTACACTGTATAAATGCGCCGCTGTTTAGTCATAAATGCCCTGATGGAAATATATATATTTTTATGAATATATATTATTGTAATTAAAATTTAAAGTTATATTATTATTTTATATTTAGGGGCACGAGCTCACGAGCTCGAGCTTTATCATTCTCGGGCTCGGCTCATTTATCGTAACGAGCCGGCTCTCGAGTTCGTGACGAGATGAGCTACACGAGCTTTATATAGAGCCGGCTCGCTAGGGCTCCCGAAGGCTAGCGAGCCGGTTCGGCTCATTTACACCCCTAGTCTCCCCTTCTGCTGTACGCACATTAGTTAGTGCGTCTTTGTTCATGTCTTTAATAGCTCGGATATAAGACAAGGGAATGCCTTTCCTCTCCACATCCCTCTATAGGACCTCTCTTGACACTCTATCATATGCCTTCTCCAAATCCATGAAATCCATGTGAAGGTCCTTTTGTCTATCTTTGTAGTAGTCTATCAAACGCCTTAAAAGATGGATTGTTTCTATCGTCAATCTACTAGGCATTAATCCAAATTGGCTCTTTGAGACCTCTGTTTGTTTTCATAGCCATCTTTCTATGACCCGCTCCCATAGTTTCATAGTATGGCTCATTAGTTTAATTAGTCTATAGTTGTCACAACTCTAGATATCGCCTTTGTTCTTATAGATCAGAACTAATGTGCTCTTCCTCCATTCATCAGGCGTCTTCTTACCTTGAAGAATTTGGTTAAACAGTTTGGTCAACCATTTGATGCTGTTTTCTCCAATGCATTTCTCGGCCTTAATGGGAATTCTATTTGGGCCAAAAGCTTTACCCCCAGCCCATCTTTTTTAAGGCTTCTCTGACTTCCTCGGGTTTAATCCGTCTACAGTAACAATGGGTCTAGCGCTCGTCAGATACTTGTAGTTCTCCTAGGGATATATCTCTATCCCTTTTATTCATTAATTTGGAAGGAATGCCACTTCCATATATATTATGTATACAAACATCATCTACAAAACAATTGCAAGGATTGTTCATGACCTAATCATCCAGACTTCAACTATATGGAACATTTTCCTAGCCATCTCAAAACCTAGCTAAGATGGCAAGTAATATAACATTAGCGATGCATGACCAAACTTATATTCCATCTAACAAGTAACAACAATAACAACAACAGACCTAGTGCCTCAAGGGTTCCCACATAAGCAGGGTTTGGAGGGGTGAGATATACACAGCCTTACTCCTTTGGGATGCTACCCTAAAAGGAGGTAATGTCCAAGGACCCCCAACACTGGAAGCATAAAAAAAAATAGCACTTAGAAAGCATAAAGCATAAAGCATGAAGCAGCAATAGTAATAACGCAACATAGCGACATGACAATAACAACAAATATGATCAAATAGGCATACATATAAGCCTAGGGGCACTAGTACTATCTTAGTTGAGCTCCTCTCTCCTAAACTGCTATATCACCTACACCTATGCTAGCCCTCCACTCCGCTCTATCTAGGGCCATCTTCTCATTTAGATTGAGGTGGGTGAGGTCATGTCGAATTGTCTCCCTCCAACTCTTCTTTGGCCTACCTCTCCCTCTCCTCCAGTATATAGTATGGAGTTGTTCACATCTCCTGACAAGGGGAATGGTTGGTCTCCTCCTAACATGCCCAAACCACCGTAAACGTTGCTTCCTCAACTTATCCTTGATTTGGGCCACGCCAATTTGCTTCTTATAACATCGTTTCTAATTTTATTCTTCATGGTGCGGCCATACATCCACCACAACATCCTCTATAACAGAGTCAAACTAATGTCACTAAAACACTCTTAAAGCAATCAAACTTCACACTCATCTAGATAGACCCTATTGATCATGTCCTTGTAACACGATATTCAATATTTCATTGGGTCCATTAAGAGTATGCGCTCATCCTCCTTTTCCCTATGTCACAGGTTATCAAGTACTACACTCGGGATGGAATTGTACTTTTAGTGCTTGCAATCACATAGAGGATTTAACTCTCTCATTGAACGCAAGACCAAGCATTGTAGTAGGTTTTGGGTTGAAGGTCCATCATGGGTGACTAAAATTGATGAGTTTGACTCATCCCTTTACTTGTATTTAATACCAAGTCTCTGGCAATGCTTTTCATTAAGGAATCCGCTAGATTTTGACTTGCATTTTTAAATTCCACAGTGATCACTCAATCTTTCATAAATGGATTCACATAACTATGTCTCACACTAATGTGTCTGTAATTTCTATTATGCACCTCACTCTTATGCATTTGAAAGCGTAGCCTCACTATCACAATAGATAGAAATAGGTGGCGTTGACTTATGCCACAAAAGAACCTTAAACAAAATATCCTTTTAATCATTCTGGTTCTTTACTAGTAGAAAACAGAGCAATAAACTTTACCATCGTAGTAGAATTAATAATACATGTTTGTTCTTAAAACCCTAAGAGACAACACGCCACCATGTACTAATACCCACTCGCTTGTAGAAGCGTAGTCCTCCTTATTGCAGATGCAACTGACGTCCAAATGTCCTTCTAAGTAGAAGTTAAAAGTAATACCATAATCCATAGTCATTTTAGTATCTTATGTACCACATGGCAGTAAACTTTACTTGAATTGCTAGTATGTCCACTTAGCTTTCAACAATTGAAGATATATTAAGCCTCTTCATACTCTAATTATACTATTGGAGTACCTTCATTTGGTACTAAATATATGTACTAAATATCAACATGTAATCAACATAAAAACATATAACGACTCCTTTATCATTATTAAACTTGCTATATAGGCATCTGTTCAATCCATTTATTGCATTTTTCCAAAAATAATAGTACAAAACTTCATAGCCTGACCATCCATATTGACTCTAGTTCATTCTTCTAGAAGTTTATAAAAAACTCGAAAGATTTTTCTTTCCTTACTCTTCTACTTCTGGCAAGTTCTTGAGCATTCTCAGGGATTTTTTTTCCTCTCATCATGATTTTCATCATTTGACATAGATATATCACTTTTCACCGAAATTCAAACTTTTGATGTAGGAAATAAAAGAAAGCTTTTTTCATCGCTATATATTTTATTTCACAATATCATAATGCAACATCTTGTCATCAATATTGACGCAAGATTCAAAATCACATTCTTGCACTCATCCTTATTTACATTCACGAACTTCAATTTGCCCACAATTAAATCATATGAATCAACATGTCATTTATAAGCATCAAACTTTATGGATAACATATGCATCATCATGATTCAGTACTCATATACTCTTAAAATATTCCACTTTAATCACGTAGTAGTCTTATTTTCCATGCAATAATCGTACTTATATTGCACTCAATTAGAATATCGTTATACTATACCATTAGGGATCAACATATACAAGATAATCATATAATATTTACCTTTTAGATCAAATAATTTTAATTCAATTCAGATTCACATCACTTTGGTTTTTACCGGGCAAACAAAAAGCATACATGTTACTAAATTAAAATCGTAAAAATTCATGATTGCATTAATATGCATACATGCATTAATCGCATAACTGCGCTAATATTCATGCTTATACATAAATTATTTTTCATGTATATGAACATGCATGTGTTAATTACATTAATTAAACATGCATTAACCTTATAACTTAATTAACAAATATACATGATAATACTCAAATTCCTTTCTATAAGTATGAACATACATGGATATACTACCCACTAGGTCGTTATTAGGGTGTATCATTAACTGCACACGTGTTAATTTTCGTGTCAATATTTATGCATGCAATATTTGGTGGGGCATTGCAATACAAGTAAACATGCAAAGATTACACTATATTCACATATGTAAATATTTATGAGTATCAAAGGGACAATTACATTGCAAAGTGAATATGCTGTTCTCAATAATAAAAATCAAACTTTTGATTACTATTAATTTACCTTTAATTTCCTTTACTCAATTATATATTCGCATTGTGAATCTAAACTATAAATACATTTTTATATTTCATGAAAAACCTATTGTTCCATTTTGCTTATAATGTGTACCCAAATTTTTATAATAGGATGATATAATGTATGCCATAAACTAAAGCATGAATTGCAAATATGATATATCTGCACAAGATATCTTCCTTTTTGCATATATATTTGGTATACAAAATTGCAAATAACTTTAAAAGCACTTAAATTGGCTTTTAACAAGCATGAATAAACATCTATAACCAACTAAAAATAAAATAAAACAATGTTATCATATACATGCATGCCCTTTCAACATTTTCCATTTATCAATTCGTACTAAAAATTCAACAAGGGTGTGTTCACAATTGATAATTTGGAAGATTTATCTCATCAATTTTATTATCTATACAACCACATTATTTGAAATTGTCAGTGATATTCAACTACCAATTATTTAATAAACATGAATCCACATTATTAGTTTTGGCATCGTCTTGGTGTTTGGTTTTAACAACCATGCAGAACAAAGCATTTCTTTTTTAGCATCACCTTAATGTCTGGTTTCAACAACCACCCAAAATATGAATTTTATACTGGAGAAATATCATGAATTACAAGAATGAACACAATACATTGCCATGAAGTAAACATTTTCGCATTGCATCATATATTGATTAGTTAAAATTCATACGTAATTTAAAATACTCAATCATAATTTATGATATAAGAATATTATTAATTACCAAAAGAAATCATTTCAGAATGTTATTGCCGGTTCATTGGAAGATGTTTATTCCACAACAATGATGAATATGATGGATTGCGAAAGTTTAATCACCAGTTGGTGGGACATAGTAGTGTGTGCGATAAGGTAACATAATTTGGAACACATACTTTCGAATGAAGCATTAATTGCCAGGTTCTCACTTGAGCGAACTTTTTGAATATCTATGTCACCCATCTTCTGAAGCTCATGTGTAAAGAAGAACTTTGGTGAGATATATTTAATTCTGTCGCCTTTGATATATCCATTTTTGATCTGAGAAATACATGCAGTATTATTTTCATACAGTGTCATTGGGCTCCCCCTCATCATTGGAAGACTGCATTCCTCTTGAACATGTTGGATAAGGGATCTCAACCATAAACATTCTCTACTTGCTTCATGCAGTGCAAGTGTTTCTGCATGATTTGAAGAAGTTGCTGCTGTTGTTTGTTTTGTGAATCGCCAAGATATAGCAATGTCACCATAGGTAAATAGATATCCTATCTGTGAATAACCTTTATGCGGATTAGACAAATATCCTGCTTCTGCATATCCAACTAATCTCGGATTTGATTGTCTCTGATAGAATAATCATATATCAGATGTACCATGGAGATATTGAAACATATGTTTAATTCCGTTCCAATGTCTCCGGGTAGGCATCAAGCTATATCTTGCTAATAAGTTAACCAAAAACTATATCTGGTCTTTTGTAGTTAGCAAGATGCATCAGTGCACCTACTGCACTCAAATATGGCACTTCAGGGCCAAGAATTTCTTCGTCATCCCCTCGAGGTCAAAAAGGGTCCTTATTCACATCAAGTGATTGGACAACCATCAGGGTGTTCAACGGATGTACCTTATCCATATAAAAATGTTTAAGCACTTTTTTAGTTAAAGTAAATTGATGGACTAAAATTCCATCAATTAAGTGCTTTATTTGCAAGCTAAGACAATATTTTATCTTTTTGAGATCTTTCATTTCAAGCTCTTTATTTAGATATGCAACAGCTTGTTTAATCGTTTTAGGCATTCCTATGATGTTTAAATCATCAAAATATACTGCAATGATAGCAAATCCAAAATATAATTTCTTAATAAAAACACATGGGCTGACTAGATTGTTTACATACCCTTCTTCCAGAAGGTACGTACTAAGGCGACTGTAGTACATTCGCCTTAATTGTTTCAATCCATACAGTGATCTCTGTAATTTTATTGAACACAACTCTCGAGGTTTTGAATTATATGCTTATGGAATTTGTAGCCCTTTAGTGACTTTCATGTAGATATCATTATCAAGTGATCCATACAGATAAGCTGTTACTACGTCCATAAGATGCATGTGAAGTCTTTTAGAGATTGCCAGGCTTATTAAAAATCTGAATGTAATTGAGTCCATTACAAGTGAATATGTCTCTTCATAGTCAAATCTTGGCCTTTGTGAGAAGCCTTGAGCTACAAGTCATGCTTTATATCTTACGACTTCATTCCTTTCATTTTTTTTGCACAAATACCCATTTGTAGCCTACCGGTTTCGTATTTCAGGTGTTTGGACTACAGGACCAAAAACTGTACGTTTTGTAAGTGAGTTTAACTCCGCCTGTATTGCTTCTTTTCATTTTGGCCAGTCATTTCTTCTTTGACATTCTTGAAGAGATTTAAGTTCAAAATCTTCACCTTCTCTGGTCAAAGTAGCGGCCACATTGTATGCGAGCACTTGACCGAGAATCATTTCATTTTGATTCCACCGTATGCTAGTAATAGCTTAATTTATCGAGATTTTTTCATTCTCGATATTTTCATCATTGTTGCAATTTTCCGGCATTTGATACACTTGAGGAGCTATTTCGCCCTCAGTTTCTTTTTCTTGGATTTGCATTTGTACCACTTGAGGGCGGTTTTCTCTTCAGGAGTTTTAATGAAGGAGCCAACTTATTTATGTTGCTCTCTTTTCTTTCTTGAGTTCTTATCTTTAGAAACAACAAGTCTACCACACTTCTGGCGTGTAGTAGATGTACTTGCCAATGTCTTAGAACACTATTGGTTCGGAATATCAACTCGAACGGGGGCATTCATAGCTAGGACATGTGACTTTGTCACTCTTTTCGTATCAACAAATGCATCTGGTAATTGGTTCGCAATATTTGTAAATGGATAATCTTCTGGACTTCCATTTCACATTAATTTGTAAGTGGATCAAAATGTGATATGAATGATGCATTCCACACAATTTTACGTTTTTTCAGCTTTAATTTTTCTCCCCATAATTTTGGGAACATTGTTTCGGTCAAATTTATAATCTGTAAATCGTGCAGTAAAAATATCTCCAGTTAATGGTTGAAGATATTTTATAATTGACAAGGATTCAAACCTAACATAAACTCCCAATCTCGTTTGTGGACCCATCTTCGTGCGCTGGGGTGGAGCAATTGGAACATACACTACGCAACCAAAGATTGATAGATGGGATATATCTAGTTCTTGACCAGACACAAGTTGCATTAGAGAGTATTTATGATAAGAAGCTGACCTAGCACGAATAAGTGCTGCAACACGCAATATAGCATATCCCCATACAGAACTAGGCAGCTTTGTTTTCATGAGCAATGGTTTAGTAATTAGCTGCAGACGTTTAATTAGAGATTCCGCAAGACCATTTTGTATATGTTGGTGAGCTACAGGTGTTCAACTGTAATCCCAATTGACATACAACAGTCATTAAAGGCTGGGATGTAAATTTTCCTGCATTATCAAGACAGATCTTCTGCATCGCGTAATCCAAAAATTGAGCCCGTAGTTGGATTATTTGTACAAGGACTCTCGCAAATGCCATATTGCGATTAGATATAGGCAAACATGTGACCAACGTGTTGAGGTATCTATGAGCACCATAAAATATCGAAATGGTCTGCATGATAGAACAATAAGCCCACATATGTCTCCTTGTATTCTTTTCAAAAATGTAGGAGACTTAATCTCAATTTTAGTTGGGGATGGCCTAATAATCATTTTGCCTTGAGCACAGGCAGCACATGAAATCTCATCAGGTGAAGGAATCTTCTGGTTCTTTAATGAGTGCCCATGAAAACTTTCAATAATTATTCTTTTATTCTTTTTTCCTATTAAATGCTTTTAAAGTTGTCCAACATTGATAAAATGTGCCGTGAACTTATATTAGAAAAGAAAGAAATGATAATAGGTCCAAATCGGTCCGGTTAGACTGGACCGGATAAATTCTGTCTGCTCTTCGGTCTTCAAAAGAGGCCAGTTTCGGTCTTCAGTCCGGTCAGGTCTAGGTTTGGACCAATGAATACTCCTAACCATTGCGACGAATATCTCGAAAACGGATCAAGTTTCTCTATGATCTGCTGAAAAACAGAGCATCGCCTATGTTTAGTTTTGTCCCTTCAAGGAATACAACATGTGTGCTTCCGGAGCCTTCAACCAAATTTGAAACACCCGATATTGTATTAACATTTGATGCTGCTAATCGGAGTTGAGAAAAATTATTTTGCTTTTGAGGATAGTGTGTGTCGTTGCACTATCTACTAGACATAAATCTGCATCTATGATCAAATTCATGTTTCTTCAAATATAAAATATATATGTATTAGTGGGACTCTATTTGAAATTTCAAAAATGTAATAAATAAAGTATTTCAAAATAACTTGAATATAATAATATTTTTTGGATTTTATTGATAAAGTATCAAAACATAATATTGTATTACACACACACCAAATTATATTATTACATCAAAAGTAGGACAAACTTTAGTACAAAAGACATAATTGAAAACATAAAAACTTTAGTCCAGTATAACATTTTCATTGCCTATCAAATGATCAATTCTCCCACTGGCATCCTAAAAAAAAAATCAGAAACATCAAGATGCGTCACATCAAGTGGAGAATGATCTTTAGCGAAATTTGTTTCTAGGAGCTTTTCTTTTCCTTTTAATGATGCTTGATATAGCTCCACCAGATGGTCAGGCATACAATAGGTACCTGACCAGCGACCTTTTGTACCACAGCGGTAACAACTCATTTCAACGTCTTTTGACGAATTTTGGTTATAGGTTTTCTCCCCTTTATTTTTCTCTTCATTGTTGCCGGACCTCTTAAGTTTCGGTCCATTTTGATTACCTCATCCACGACCACGACCGCGTCCACGACTACGGCACCGTCCGCGACCCCGACCACGGCCACAGCCACGGTTATATGTATTATTTTCATGTGATGCAACATTCACTTCAGGGAATGGCTCTTACCCAGTTGGTCATGACTGATGATTTTTCATTAACAATTCATTGTTTTGTTCAGCAACAAGAAGACATTGAATTAACTCTGAGTATTTTTTTGAAATTTCTTTCTCAATATTGCTGCTGCAGGAGCAAGTTCAAGACATGAAAAGTCGAAAATATTTTTTCCAACATATCCTCCACAGTAATATTTTCACCTCATAATTGTAGTCGGAAGGTAATACTAAACACTATAGAATTATACTCGCTGATAGTTTTAAAATCCTGCAGCCGCAGGTGAATTCATTCATAGCGAGCTTTAGGGAAGAGCACATATTTTTGATGATCAAACCTTTCCTTTAAAGTAAACCAAAGGACAAGCGGGTCCTTTACAGTAAGCTGCTCGGCTTTCAATCCTTCATGGATATGATGCCTAAAAAATATCATTGCTTTTGTGCGATTCTGCAGGGATGCGCCATTACCATTTTAATCGCATCTCCGAGATTCATAGCATCAAGATGAATCTCAGAATCAAAGGTCTAGGAAAAATCACTTTTGCCACTTATATCAAGAGCAGTAAACTCAAGCTTAGTTAGATTAGCCATTAGAGATTAAAAAGGTTAGAAAATAAAAACTTGACCTCAAGCTTATGATAATCCTTGGCTGGCTAGAGACTCATGCTGATAACGTGTTATAAAACTATGATATAATACTCTATAGGAAGAGAATAAAAAGACAAACACAAATAAACTTGAAGAAAAATGGCAAGTATTTTATATAAGAACTAGAGAACTGAAAAATAATTTTGTCAATATCATATTATATATCTATTTTTCATTCTCAAACTTTCTCAGTTTCACTTCATTTCTGTTTGTGCTTTTTTACTGGTGAGCTTTTGATGTACATGCATATGTATATATAGGGGGAAGGCAATGGTGGTGGAACTTATCCACTGGAATATATACATATATACTATAATATATATGTATATATGTATACAATGATCTCTGACATAATTTTCAATTTTTTATGATATTTAATAATATCCAAATTTGACTATAAAATTGTACCGAAAAAATATTTAATATTTACAACAATTGGTTATATATAATATGTTTTTTGATTGCATTGTAACTATTATACCACCGTATAATGACAATGGTTTTCAATGAAGACAACAATTACCCTTTTTTTTTTAATTATCATTTAATTCAAAATTCATGTATGATTGAAAAGCCCTCCATCAATATTCACAGTACTAACCATCAAAACAGTGTCTTAGTAGAAAATCATGAGTTTCTAAACTTTTGGCTTTAGACCACATGCATAAACATCAATGCATTTAACATATACTCTTAGGCATCTAAGAAGTTCATGATTTTCACATATATTTCAAGCAGAAAATATACCTTGATCCATAATAATTTATTTAACAGAAGGATCCAAGAAAGCATCTCAAATATCTCTTACTAAATATCTCCAATCTCGCAAAGTTCGCTATCAAATCACACCAAGAGAATAAGCCATTTTCATGAACGAAATTAAGTCTTAGGATTGTTAGATAAATTATAAAACAGGTATCAAATTAGTCACCGGCTTCAAGACATATAGCGAACCATTTTCCTTAAAACTTATTTCATAAATACCAAAATAGTCTAAGGGATAAAATGAAACACAAAAACAAACTGAGAGTAAGAGTGTAAAGAGGATGGATAACCGAGACCTCAAGAATAAGAGAATGATTTTTTTTTTTTTTTTTTCAAGTTATGTTTTTCCCCAAATTCTTCAAACTAGAATTTGGAGGGCTTTATATAGAAGTCCCAAGTGTCTATTCATGAAGAGACACACAATTTAAAATAAATTTAACTAATTTTCTAAAAGTCACAAATACCCGTGCAAAGTAACTATTATAACTGCTCTATTTGTCGACATAGAGCTCTATGTATCAACCCACAGACGTAGCCTCTGGATTCTGTGAGACTGTGTGTTGAGACACACTTAACATGTGTATGCAAACGCCATATTTAAACTAAAATATATCGAATACACATTTAACAACACTTTATTTTAAAAATATATCAATACGCAGTCCATATCGAACCTCAGAATAATTCAACTAACGTTGATTTTAATTACACCCCTAATATTGCAAGCCGATTTATAGCTTCTTCTACTGTTGCTAGACCTACTCTTATATCACGCATATACCCACTGATTATCAACTTTGGTGTAATATTATTACTAAGTATGTCTCGTGCGATGCACGGGTGCTATTGGTTTTTATATTATTTTATAGTCGCTTCATAAATTTTTGTAACTGTATTGGTTTTATTTTGTTGTAAGTAATATTTTGACGTATATAATGTTATTTGATCAAATTTTAAAAGTTTAAGTTCATCCAAAATGCTTTCACTACTCTTTCTTTCACGCTTTCGCATAGTTTGGTCCTGTGCAATTAAAATTATATATTTTCAAATTTAACTTATTTTTTTGAATACCCCTTTTCTTTGTTCATATGTGGTCGTAAAGTCAATTTATTAATATTTCGGTTTGTAGTAAACTGCTTTTTCCCGCTCTATTTTTGTTGTAAGAAAATTTATCTTCCCAGCGAACTTTGTTCATCGATATCCATAAATTTGAAACTAATGAATTAATTCAACAAGTGACAACTATCTTATATTTTAATGCTAATAAATTTCTCAATTTATCTTTTTTATCTATATTTTGATAAATAAAAGGTCACCCCTTAGAAATTGAGGAACGAGGGGTTGAGTGGTTTTTCAGGGGTAGGGAGACTCCACAATAATGTATTATATAGATGTATAGATTTGCATTATTCAACTCTTTTAAATGTTCTTTGAAGAATTGTTAGCAAAAGGAATATTATATTAACTATTACATTCAGATTGGGTTTTTATTGTTAATTTATATATTTTTTTGCTATATTCTAAAGTGTGCGAGCTTCAAGTTTCTTTCGCAATTCATTAATTTATATTATATATGTTTTTTTTAACTCTTGGTGACTTGCATTGTTTTATAAACAAGGCTTAAACTATGTTTTATTATTTGTCTGAATCAAAGTTGGTCCTGATATTTTCACGGCTTCAAGCAAAACTTTTAAATAGGACATTTCATATATGATAACATTTCTATATTTTTTAATGCTTTATATATTATAAAAACATAAAAAACATACTAAATATATAAAACAAATATCTTAATATTTACAGAATATTTCAAAATATTCTTCTTCAGTTGTTTGTTATTGCATGCATGCCTAAATGGGACGTTGAATGATCCCCTAGATTTTCATGAGTGAAATTATTCTCTTCCTTTTTTTTTTTTTTTACTTTTTTCGCTAATGAGGAACCCAGTTACCTAGTAAATCCTAACCCATGCAGTGACCCACACACCGTATAAGCTAGTTAAGTTAGGAATTTTTCAGGGAGAGGTTTAAGAGGCCGGGTATGAAAATTATTCCCTTCATTCCATTGTTTTACACCATTTATGTATGCGAGTTGCAACTACTGGAAACAATTATTTCGGGTAAATTACACATTAGTACTTAAGGTTTGGAGTACTAACTTTTTAATTCCAAAAGTTACGTATATTTAATATAAAAGAAAAATAATAATAATATGAAGGGCTTGTGAAGGTAGGCATTTAAGGAAGCACACCAATAGGGATGCTCTAGGTTTGTACATAACAAGTATATGTAATTACCAAACTAAACGTAAATCAAGATCAACATGATATAGGCAAGATATACATGTGATTAGGGCTCCGTTTGTTTTGACGAAAAAGTAGAATCTATGAATTAATTTTTATTCGGAAAAGGTTTTCCAAAGAAATATAAATTTTGAGTGGGGTTTTCCGTTGTTTGTTTCAAAAGAAAACTTAATGGTGTATGTTTTAAAAACAATAATTTTCACCAATTATTTTATAGGGCAATATAAGTAATAATACAATATATACGAAGTAACAAATTAAAAAAATTAACTATCAAAGCTGTATAAATTAGAAAAATTATTTCTTAGGTATTCTAAAATTTAAGCGTTTATCATCTAAATACTCTGTCATTTTATTGCATACAATGAGGTGTCAATAGATAAGAAATTTTCTCACTTGTGTATATACTGCATTAAAATCTGGTGAATTTTTATTAAAATTCGGCTAATTTTTGCCAAAAAACTAATGTAGTATAAATATCATATTATCAAAAGGTTGTCCACATTCTAACAAAAATTACTTATATATTATCAAAAAATGTGTCATGCTGGACAAAAGAAATTATTGCATTATGATATAGTATACATATGGATTATTGTTTTCATTTAAAATAGACTAAAATTTGGCAAAAGATATCTGATTCATGAGAAAAATTTTAAACTTCAGGATACATCATTGTATATTACTGAAATATCACAATGCCTATGTAATAAATGCTAAAATATTACTTAGATAATTTTCTTCTATAATATTATATTATAATTCAACTTGATTAAAGTTATTTTATTGCAACAATAATAAAGTAATATCCAAGCTGCTTTTAATTATTCAGTCTAATTCTTGTCCGATGTTGACGTTAAATTTCTACAGTGTAGTCTGGTTTATTTTGATTCGATCTCAATTTGCATGATGATAACCGCGAAGGTTTTTGAGTCACTTAAAATCACGACTTCCCCCATTTTGAAAGGGAAGTCATTTTCCCTCATTTGAGGAAAAATATTTTTTTTTTAGCTAATAACGCGCCAAATAAAGGAAAAGGGGAAAACCACTTCCTAGAATGTGGTTTTCCCCCAAAACAAACGGAGCCTAGATCTAGTTAAGAGATATAAAGATAAACCAAGATCTAATACTATAGTAGTATGCTAATACGACCCCTCAATTTTGAATCCAGTGGGGAAGGCAACTTGCAGATTGGTATTCTGGTAGCAAAAGTAATCACCAAAATGCTTGCTACATGTTTGATTGTAGGTTTGTATCAAACATGGAGATCACCTTTCAACACCTTCTCACGAACATAATGAAAGTCGACATCGACATGTTTACTTCGGCCACTGGAAATCTCTTACCGGCAAGATAAGTAGCAGAGATATGGATACAATAGACTAATATGAGGCCTGTTTAGTGCAAGCCAAGACCAAACATAAGATGTACCTGATCCTCACTCTCAACAACAACCTAGAACACAAGTTGATTTTCGATGCAATGGTGGACTTAGCAATAGTGGATTATTACTTCGCACGTCAAGAGCATAGATAGCTTTTGACTGAATAGTAGGTAGCTTTAAGTAATGAATTGAAGTGTCAAGGTTAAAAAATAAACACATGGAACTGTGTACATCTTACCCTCCTAAGCCTGCTTTGGTCAGAGCTTCTCTAAGACATGGAGCTATTGTTGTTATTGTTGTATTTGAGTACACGAGTAACACTTTAAAACGTAGCTTATTTCACTTATAGGCTACACCATATTGACAATGGTTGCTCTTTATCTGGTGTGTTAAGAGCAAATATTTTTGGGTTTTTTTTTTTTTCCCCCCTAAGATACAATTGTGTGTCATACTAAGTCAGCTCCAATATAGTTGTCTTACAATCATTTTCATTAACAAAATTCTAGAATTTCTCTACCTACATTTTCAGTTTCCTATTGAAGCGTCTTGTAAATTGCCCAATTTTGCTATTTGGAATCTCTTTAGTTGCTCACATCACCCTTTCATCTATGGAATCAGAATGGAGTTTAGAATCACATGGTTGTGTTGCATAACTAGGGTGCCACAGACATTAAAGTTTTTGGTTTTGCTAATTGTGTTGGGTTTTTTAGGGGAATATAAGATACTTTAAACCTTCATTTTTGCAAAAAATGGAATAGGCATACGAAGAATTTATTTTTATATCCCTTTAGTTTTTGACATATAATAAATACATTATAACTATGTTTTAATTATATTAATACAACAAGCTAACATGCTTGCATGTACACATCCACACGGGTGCATTGTCGATATCATTTTCTTATAAGGGTAAGTAAAGGACGTTGGTGTTGCCTTTAGAAATGACTTTTGTTAAAACAGATTTATGACTCAAAGCCCCACAAATAAAAGATACATAATAACTATGTTTTTTTTGTGGAAACTGATAAAAAATCATTCGATTTTGAGTAAATTATCTAAGTGATAAAATTTTTAAACATTGTATTACTTTATTATATTTATTATAATGTCAAGATGCATAAGTGATAAATCTTAAACTTAGATGAATATATATAAACCTTAAAAAAAAATAAAAAAAAATAAACTTGTGCAATAGAGGAGATTTCATTCAATGGTTGACTTTACAAATATTATCATTTTTTTATGGAGCAATGTTGACTTTACCATGCATGATTATTGAATGTCAGAATTTCATAGCAGGACTTTCACTGTGACCATCAAGTCAGTGGTAACGGCAACATGTATAGTGGTACCAAATTCATTTCAAACAAGTTTTAAATCAAATTTATGAATCCTAATACATGGACAGGTGTCATAATTATAATTTAATAATTTTGGTACTACAAACCCAATTTGATGAGATGCTCAATTCATATTCAGAAGTATGCATCTAAGATAAGCATTTCAAATATCCATGCCTAATTCGCCAACCATGAAGAGAAAAACTGATGAAAATGAAATCGTAGGTGGATCAAATAGCTTTGGTCATATGGTGTACTTGTGACATGTGATGTTTTAGATGGTACATGGACCAAGTTTCACATGGTAGTGCAATTGTAAGTTCTAAGACGAATTTATTTAACATGCCTACCAGCGAACCTCGGATTTGGAGAGAGAGGCCGTTTTGTATGCGTTTTCAAGATATTAAAAAATATTTACCACGTCAACCTTGCTGATGAATAATGGTGTCAATATGACTCCAAATCCATTTATTAAAACGACAAAACTTATGTTTTTTTTTTTTTACTAATTCAATAATATCAAGGTATTTTTTATTATTTCAAAAATAATATTAAAATGTAAATAACTTTTAAAAAATACGTATATTAATTTCTTTTTTTTCAACTAAATTGGGAAATAATTGGACATTGAATCAAAAAGAATTTTTTTTTTCCATTTTTTTTGCGGGACCAAGATTTGGGTTTCCCTCCAAAATTATAATATTTTTTTTTTATTGCACGTTCTTTTTCATGACACTTGCAAGTGTCAAGAAAATTGTTGATGCTTGGTCCAAGCGTCAACAAAAAGGTGTCAAGATTTGCCCATTTTGTTGTAGTGCTAATAACGCGCCAAACAAAGGAAAAGGGGAAAGCCACTTCCTAGAATGCGGTTTTCTCCCAAAACAAACGGAGCCTAGATCTAGTTAAGAGATATAAAGATAAACCAAGATCTAATACCATAATAGTATGCTAATACGACCCCTCAATTTTGAATCCGGGGGGGAAGGCAACTTGCAGATTGGTATTCTGGTAGCAAAAGTAATCAACAAATTGCTTGCTTCATGTTTGATTGTAGGTTTGTATCAAACATCGAGATCACCTTTCAACACCTTCTCACGAACATAATGAAAGTCGACATCGACATATATAATGTTATTTGATCAAATTTTAAAAGTTTAAGTTCATCCAAAATGCTTTCACTACTCTTTCTTTCACGCTTTCGCATAGTTTGGTCCTCTGCAATTAAAATTATATATTTTCAAATTTAACTTATTTTTTTGAATACCCCTTTTCTTTGTTCATACATGGTCGTAAAGTCAATTTATTAATATTTCGGTTTGTAGTAAACTGCTTTTTCCCGCTCTATTTTTGTTGTAAGAAAATTTATCTTCCCAACAAACTTTGTTCATCGATATCCATAAATTTGAAACTAATGAATTAATTCAACAAGTGACAACTATCTTATATTTTAATGCTAATAAATTTCTCAATTTATCTTTTTTATCTATATTTTGATAAATAAAAGGCCACCCCTTAGAAATTGAGGAACGAGGGGTTGAGTGGTTTTTCAGGGGTAGGGAGACTCCACAATTATATATTGTATAGATAGATTGTATAGATGTATAGATTTGCATTATTCAACTCTTTTAAATGTTCTTTGAAGAATTGTTAGCAAAAGGAATATTATATTAACTATTACATTCAAATTGGGTTTTTATTGTTAATTTATATATTTTTTTGCTATATTCTAAAGTGTGCGAGCTTCAAGTTTCTTTTGCAATTCATTAATTTATATTATATATGTTTCTTTAACTCTTGGTGACTTGCATTGTTTTATAAACACGGCTTAAACTATGTTTTATTATTTGTCTGACTCAGAGCTGGTCCTGATATTTTCAGGGCTTTAAGCAAAATTTTTAAGTACGACCTTTGCAAAAATGGAATAGGCATATGAAGAATTTATTTTTATAACCCGTTAGTTTTTGACATATAATAAATGCATTGTAACTATGTTTTAATTATATTAATACAACAGGCTGACATGCTTGCGTGTACACATCCACACGTGTGCATTGTGGATATCATTTTCTTATAAGGGTAAGTAAAGGACATTGATGTTGTCTTTAGAAATGACTTTTGTTAAAACAGATTTATGACTCGAAGCCCCACAAATAAAAGATACAATACAAGAACAAACAACAAGAACTTCGGATTTTTACGTGCTTTAGACTTTAAAAAATGGTCCTAACCCACTGCTCCCCATTACTAGAGAGGTTTATCTATTATTTTAGAGATTATTACAAATTATAAGCCAAATTCCCAACGCATATACAAATTATATGCAAAACTCTAGGCATCTAAGATCGAAACCTCTAAACCCAATCCTAATCTAACAGATCTTCTCAGTAGAACCTTTGAATCGCCATGGATGAGCAGGAGAGAAGATGAGGGTTAGGGTTTTGCTCTGGAGAGCTGTTGGAAGAAAGGAAAAAAAAATGAGAGAGAGAGAGAGAGAGAGAGAGAGAGAGAGAGAGAGAGAGAGAGAAATGAAAGCAAAAATTGAACAACGCTTCTACTATCACTCTCTTCCCCCCTTTTATATATCCTAGGCTCCTCAATCTATGTCAAGCCTCCAAGCCGTATCTCAGCCGTTGATAATCAAAGGGATGGACAACTAGGATTGTGCCAAAGAAACACAGATCAAGTGCATAGGGAGACAAAACACATCCCCGGAGGACAAGGTTTTTAGGACACTATGTCCTTCTAAAGCATCTCAGCCGTTGGTTTGCAGCTATTCAAACTTCAAGCGGCTAATTCACATTATCTTCTCATATGAATCATTTATTCTGGTGTTTGGTCATTATCTGATGTTACCAGTATTACTTGTTGTACAAGTAGCATGTTGTAGTTAATTCTTAGCTTTTGTGATGTTGTCCCGTGATGCTGTTAAAAACAACTTGATGGTTTTAAGTCTAATTATTAACTTATTCATGTATCTTTATGTTTCTTAACTAGCAAAGACTTCAATTCCAAAATCTATTAAAAAAAAAAATTACCGGCTTCAAAAATGCGAAAAAGGGTGTAAAAGTGTTCTTTTATTCGTATCTTTGGTCTATTCGTCCATTTAAAAAATCCTTACAATACAATCTAAATGATTCCTTTTTTATAAACTTGATCTAGGAGTAAAAAACAATCAATAAACAGTATCAGTATTACAATCTTATTATTTCTTTCTTTACAAATAATAAATGAATGACTTTCTATGACAGAGACCGGCCTGAGAATCTTGTGAATTAGTTATTAGATTTTTACCCATGAAGTTTCCCTTCGCTCCGGAAAAACGGAAGTGTTGGAATGCTCTGCTCATTCTTGAAGAAGTTTTGGGGATCGACCTTTGTCTTAACTTTGACTAGCCTGATAAAATTATTTTTATAGTACTTGAATCCCCAAGCGCTTGCACTTATAAGGCTATCTTTACCATCTTTGTCCATGCCGAGGTCAAAATCCCGAAAATTGACATATTGTTCCCTAGGAAGCATGGACACATAAGGAGTCATGTAGCCATGGAGTTCCCTGATCCATTCAATGTTCCTATTCTCACTTTTCTTACCATCTATCCAATATATGATATATTCAATTTGAAATTTTACGCCGTTTCTGTGTGGAAACGGTGTCTCTGATTCTGGTATCCGATTCATCATTCCACCGTAAGGGCTGAATAATAATTGCGGCATTTCCACTTCCATTAATCTTTCTAATAGTCCTTCCAATCCACTCTCCGGGATTGGTTTCTTGACATAATCTACCTTTACCTTGAAGTAAGCCTTGTACATTGACTTGGCGTGCAGGAGAACATTTGGTTTTGTGCCACTTGGGAGTGCGCCAATATAGACTACTGCTTCGATCCAACTCATCTCTAAGCAATCCTTTTCACTTAGCCCAAGCTCAGGAAAGCTTTTGTCCATTATCTGAATAAGGTCAGTTGGTCGGCCTAAGAATAAAGAGCTGAAAGCACCAAGCACGGTCTTGTTCCCATTTTGAAGTGTTGATGGCGCTATTTCAACTCTAATGAAGAGATTCTCATCAATCTTATTAGCTATTTCTTGCCATTTGTATAGTATCTTTGTTAAGCCTTGTTCTAAGGTCTTGTTAATGGTAAAAACTGTAACAGTTGCAGGTACTGGAACTAGCTTAACCTTCCATGCCATGATGACACCAAAATTCCCGCCCCCTCCTCCTCTAAGAGCCCAAAACAAATCCTTGCCCATCAGCTCCCTGTCAAGAACCCTACCATTAGCATCAATCACTCGTACATCAAGGACATTGTCAACTGCGAGGCCATACTTCCTCATTAGATCTCCATAGCCTCCCCCCGTGATGTGTCCACCTACACCCATGGTAGGGCAATACCCGGCTGGGAAGCCATGGACCCTACTTTTCTCTGAGATACGGTAGTATAGCTCACCAAGGGTGGCTCCGGTTTCAACCCAAGCACTATTATCATCGATGTCAACAGTGACTGACCGGCGTTTAGCCATGTCAACAAGTATAAAAGGTTGTTTCAACTCAGATGCGAAGGACATACCCTCAGCGTCATGGCCTCCACTACGGATTCTTAGTTGGAGACCGAGTTGCTTGGCACATATAACAGTGGCTTGGACGTGGGAATCCTCGGTTGGCATCAAGATCAACACCGGCTTTCGAACAGATGGTAACAAGTACCTAAGGTTTTGTGCCGTGGATCCCAAGACCGATAAGAAAGAGGAATTATTAGGGGTGTAGTATGTTGGGAAGGAGGTGTCAATTTGCGCGGTTTTGGAGCCAAGGCATTGGAGAAAGTTCTCTTGGATTGAGTATGTGGATGCATGGGAAGCATACAAAGAGAGAAATAGGAGTAGCCATGAAAGAACCATCGAGGAAGTGCTTGAAGACACCATACTTTCTTTTTTTTCTTTTTGTTTGAGTAAGAATGAATGACATTTGGCTGGGTTGATCTTGGTATTTATAATGATTAAGGCAAAGGAGACTTGAATTATTTTATTATTATTATATATGTAGTTCAAATATTTTGACCGTTTCATAGAGTTGAATTTTGTTATTAGGTAATGTTCAAAAATTTTGTTATTAGGTTATAATTTGGTCTGAATTTGTGAACTATAACGAGAAAGCATTTATTATTTCAGATGCCGTAATTTTACTTTGTTTTATTACTTTACATTTTAATATGTACAATGAAGTTAAAAAATTTTTCATTAGGTATCCTAAAGCTTAAAAGTTTTATCAATTTTTTATATATCTTATACCTTGATTACAATAATATATATATGTGCCATCTGTTGGATTTTAATGTTACTTTTGTAATAAAAGTTGATATTCATAATTTCGAAAATATGTGGTAGCCACTTTTAAACTTGGTGAATTTTTATCTACGAGAACTTTTGCTTATTGAATGGTGATAATGTCTTTTTGGTAGAAATTGATAAAAAAATCATTCCATTTTGAGTAAATTATCTAAGTGATAAAATTTTAAAATATTGTATTACTTTATTGTATTTATTATAATGTCAAGATTCATATGTGATAAATCTTAAACTTAGATGAATATATATAAACCTACAAAAAAAAAACCGTGTTGCAATAGAGGAGATTTCATTCAAGGTTGACTTTACAAATATTATCATTTTTTTATAGAGCAACGTTGACTTTACCATGCATGATTATTGACTGTCAGAATTTCATAGCAGGACTTTCAATTCTAATACGACTGGCATAAGGCAGAAGCGTGTCCTTCAAACATCATAAGGCAGTCTCATTTGAACCCAACGCAAGTGGTACCAGGGAAGCAAATACTAACAATCAAATAGTATTCTGGTATATGTATATGTCAAACATAGCATCAGGAAAGCCCCTCAGCCACTTAACGATAGAAACAAAGATGCAGGCATGAGTCGTGCAGTGATTCATTTAGGAAATTTTCATATGGGATTGGTAGATTATTTCAAAAGAAAGTTTGGATAAACTCTTCTTTGTTGTTATTTGGGAAATTTGGTACTCAAGGAATAAGATCGTATTTAAAGAGGTGCGGTGGAATCATAGTTGTTATGTGTTAAATTTTGGGTAAAAGCGTGGTGTAGCTCCTTCCCGTATTCTCCTGTTGATGCCGCTTGTAACGTGGATTGTTTCAAGTACTAGCCTTCTGTATTTAGGCTTCTGTTATCAGGTGGGGATGGGGGGTTTGGATCTTTCTGTATTTGGCTCACTTCAGCTTTGGGGGGAGGCATTATTTTGATTTCCATTTTCTATACTTTTGTCCGGGTCCCAATTTCGTGGGACCGCATTTTTGTATCCAGAGCTTTGCTCATTAATTATCGAAAAAAATAGTGATCCATTTGGGGTCTATTTGCTGAGGCTCTAACAAAATAAGTCTATCTTCTTGTGACTTACTTTTTAGGATAAGATAAACTAAAGAGTTTAACTTGGATAATAATGCTCATAAGTGATTAATAAATTTTTAACCTGCTCATTTATGCAAATTTAAATGGAATTAATTTTTGTATAATCTTAGTATAAATGATTAATGCTGTGGTCTAGTGATATTAAACATTCTTAGTTGCCTCTTCTTGTGCCACAAGTTCAATCCATTACAATAGCCCACTTTCCCATTTCTCTTCAAATCATTTTTAAGTCGAGATATATAGTAAGTCAAGATAATTCATGTTACACAAAATTTTACTATTCATGTGTCCAAGTGCAGTATGCCATGATTCGCACAAGAAAGTAATATAAATAGAATTAGCAAAAGTTTTTATTTAGCCTCATTATTGAGGGTATTGTATGGTATGAGGTCAAAAGAGGTTAAAAATGAAGGGGATAACCATCACACCTCTATTAACACCATTTGGTTTACTCTTAATATTTAATTTATTAAAAAGTTTACTTCAAAATAGGGTTAAAACATTGGAGACCAAAATGTCAAGGGGGTATTAGTTTCAGAGACATGGAAAGTGTTAACATATTTATGCTCGCCAACCAAGCTTGGAGAGCTGTCCACAACCCTAACGCTTTTTGGGTCCATATCCTCAAGGGGATTTATTTTCACAATTGCTCATTTCTCAAGGCTAAGTTAGGCTGCAACCCATCTTGGGGGTGGAGAAGTATCATCGAGGGTCGTGACTTCCTCCTTAAAGGAGTTCGATGGAACATCCTTAGTGGTTCTAATATTAACATTTGGAATGACAAGCGGGTTCCTTCATCTCCGGACTTCACCGTGTCGGTCCCTCAACCGGAGGGCTGCCCCTTTGTCTCGGTTGATCAACTCATGGTTCCAGAAGCTCGAAGATGGAATTTGCCTCTTATTCGTCATTAGCTCGAGCACCAAGCTGGTGAGCGTTTCTCTCTCATCCCAATAGGGAGGGCGAGGAGCACGAACAGAATAGTCTGGCAATTTGGTTCTTTCGGGGATTTCTCCGTGCATATGGGGTACAGCTTCTGGTGCAAAAGCATTAGAAGGGGATCCCCTTCCCTGTCTACCCCTTCTTCGTCCACGCCTCCTTCTTCAAGAGCTCTTAAAGCAATATGGAGTTTACATGCCACTCCCAAAATCCATCACTTCATACGGAGAGCCTATACCAATGCTCTTGCCTCCCAAGAAAACCTTGGGAAAAGGAGTTTTTCGGGCCCTTTTGCTTGCGCTCGGTGTGGGGAAGATCCGGAATCAATCGAACATATTCTCTTTTTCTGCCCCCCAACCAGGGCAGCCTGGTTTGGTTCTATGTTTGGTTTTCATTTTCCAAAAGAAGGATTTAGGGGTTTTAGGTGGTAGTGGGATCATATTTGTACCGATTTATCTTTATGTAAACAAAGTCTAAGTTTTTTTGCTTTTCTCTGTTGGGAACTTTGGAAGAACAGGAATTCTTTTGTTTTTCAAGGTTTATCCAAGGAGCCTCATAAGATTGTTCAGGATGCTACGCGAGGATCAATGGAGTTCCTTGACCTCCTCCCTCCCCTTCAATGTCCGGAAGGGCCATTCCATCAGTTCCGGTTCGATGGTCCCGCCCTTTGGACGGGTTTCTTAAGGTCAATACTGATGCTGAGTGGAAATCTAAAGGTGTCTTGGCGGCGGCTGCTGTGGTTGCTAAGGACTCTTCACGAGTGATTGTTGGGCGATGGTGCGGTTCCTTCCAGGCGTCATCCCCTCTTGTTGCTGAGGCCCTCGCTTTGAGGGCGGCTTGTTTATATGTTCATACTCATGGATGGCGTAGCATTGTCTTCGAGACTGATACAAATCCTCATTGATACTTTTTTTGATCGAGGCTCATGTCCGTGGGAGATCCAAGCTATTGTTGAAGACATATGTTCTTTTGTTGTTTATTTTACCTCTTGGTCTTTTGTTTGGTGCCCGAGAATCAGTAATAGGGTGACCCATTTTGTAGCCAAGGGACACTTCTCAGGCATCTGTAATCATGATTGGTGGAACGCTGTCCCCCTTTCCTTGTTTAATTTTGTATCTATGGATGCTTAAGCAATATAATTTTGGCCTGCGGGCTTTGCGGTGTTCAAAAAAAGGGGTGATTTTCTAAAATAGCAAATTTGATAATATGTATTCCCAAAATAGGATGCAAAAATTCGAGAATACCAAAATAGCAAGCAAAAATTTGAAATTACCGAAATGGCACGCCCAATCAGCATGCTACTGCCACGTCAACAGGGGCATTTTGGTCATTTTATATTTTTAAAAATAAAAAAAGGAAAATTAGTTTTTTTTCTTTTTCTTTTTTTTTTTTTGTACTAACAATCAAACAGTATTCGGGTATATGTATATGCCAAACATAGCATCAGGAAAGCCCCTCGGCCACTTAACGATAGAAACAAAGATGCGGGCATGATTCGTGTAGTGATTCATCTAGGAAATTTTCATATGGGATTGGTAGATTATTTCAAAAGAAAGTTTGGATAAACTCTTCTTTGCTGTTATTTGGGAAATTTGGTGCTCAAGGAATAAGATCGTATTTAAAGAGGCGCGGTGAAATCATAGGAAAGTCATCTGGTCGATAAAGTTATGTGTTAAATTTTGGGTAAAAGCGTGGTGCATCTCCTTCCCGTATTCTCCTGTTGATGCTGCTTGTAACGTGGATTGTTTCAAGTACTGGCCTTCTAGTATTTAAGCTTCTGTTATCAGGTGGGGATGGGGGGTTTGGATCTTTCTGTATTTGGCTCACTTGAGCTTTGGGGGGAGGCATTATTTTGATTTCCGTTTTCTATACCCTTTGTCCGGGTCCCAGTTTTGTGGGACCACATTTTTGTATCCAGAGCTTTGCTCATTAATTATTGAAAAAAATAGTGTTCCATTTGGGGTCTATTTGCTGAGGCTCTAACAAAATAAGCCTATCTTCTTGTGACTTACTTTTTAGGATAAAATAAACTAAAGAGTTTAACTTGGATAATAATGCTCATAAGTGATTAATAAATTTTTAACCTGCTCATTTATGCAAATTTAAATGGCATTAATTTTTGTATAATCTTAGTATAAATGATTAATGCTGTGGTCTAGTGATATTAAACATGCTTAGTTGCCTCTTCTTGTGCCACAAGTCAAGATATATAATAAGCCTAGATAATTCATGTTACACAAAACTTTACTATTCATGTGTCCAAGTGCAGTATGCCATGATTCGCACAAGAAAGTAATATAAATAGAATTAGCAAAATTTTTTATTTAGCCTCATTATTGAGGGTATTGTATATGAGGTCAAAAGAGGTTAAAAATCAAGGAGGCAACCATCACACCTCTATTAACACCAATTGGTTTACTCTTAATATTTAATTTATTAAGAGTTTACTTCAAAATAGGGTTAAAACATTGGAGACCAAAATGTCAAGGGGGCATTAGTTTCAAAGACATGGAAGGTGTTAACATATCTATGCTCGCCAACCAAGCTTGGAGAGCTGTCCACAAGCTTTTTAACAATTGCTCATTCCACAAGCTTGGAGACCAACGCTTTTTGGGTCCGTATCCTCAAGGGGTTTTATTTTCACAATTGCTTATTCCTTAAGGCTAAGTTAGGCTGCAACCCATCTTGGGGGTGGAGAAGTATCATCGAGGGTCGTGACTTCCTCCTTAAAGGAGTTTGATGGAACGTCCTTAATGGTTCTAATATTAACATTTGGAATGACAAGTGGGTTCCTTCATCTCCGGACTTCACCGTGTCGGTCCCTCAACTGGAGGGCTGCCCCTTTGCCTCGGTTGATCAACTCATGGTTCCAGAAGCTCGAAGAAAGAATTTGCCTCTTATTCGTCATTAGCTCGAGCACCAAGCTGCTGAGCATGTCTCTCTCATCCCAATAGGAAAGCCGGGGAGCACGAACAGATTATTCTGGCAATTTGCTTCTTCCGGGGATGCTACGCAAGGATCAATGGAGTTCCTTGACCTTCCTCCCTCCCCTTCAATGTCCGGAAGGGCCATTCCATTAGTTTCGGTTTGGTGGTCCCTCCCTTTGGACGGGTTTTTTAAGGTCAATACTGACGCTGAGTGGAAATCTAAAGATGTCTTGGCGGCGGCTGCTGTGGTTGCTAGGGACTCTTTAGGTGTGATTGTTAGGGGATGGTGCGGTTCCTTCCAGGCGTCATCCCCTCTTGTTGCTGAGGCCCTCGCTTTGAGGGCGGCTTGTTTTTATGTTCATACTCATGGATGGCGTAGCATTGTCTTTGAGACTAATAACAAAATCCTCATTGATGCTTTTTTTGATCGAGGCTCATGTCCATGGGGGATCCAAGCTATTGTTGAAGACATATGTTCTTTTGTTGTTTATTTTACCTCTTGGTCTTTTGTTTGGTGCCCGAGAATCTGTAATAGGGTGGCCCATTTTGTAGGCAAGGGACACTTTTCAGGCATCTGTAATCATGATTGGTGGAAAGCTGCCCCCCTTTCCTTGATTAATTTTGTATCTATGGATGCTCAAGCAATATAATTTTGGCCTGCGGGCTTTGTGGTGTTCAAAAAAAAAAAGGGCGATTTTCTAAAATAGCAAATTTGATAATATGTATTCCCAAAATAGGACGCAAAAATTCGAGAATACCAAAATAGCACGCGAAAATTTAAAATTACCGAAATGGCACGCCCAGGTAGCATGCCACTGCCATGTCAACAGGGGCATTTTGGTCATTTTATATTTTTAAAAATAAAAAAAAGAAAATTTGTTTTTTTACTTTTTCTTTTCTTTTTTTTTTTTGCACTTGCGACAAATTTTCATGACAATGTAAAAAAAAGGAATTGGCTTAATTTTTTTGTATTGTATTATATAAATATTATTACTTGATATACATAAATTTATCAAATTTTTAAAAAGAATTGTCCAAAAAATATATATTTACTATTATTATTATTATTGTTATATATCGAAGTTTATGTGTTGCACAAAATAAAATATTTTTTGGAACATCATAAAAATAAAAATAAAAATAAAAAAATTCAAAATATTAAAAATACAATTATTTGAAGGAAAGAACCATTATAGATGCATAATGAAGTCATTAGTGTAATATGATCTCATAATTATTGAAAAATAATGTAAAAATTAAAGATTTCTTCATGTATAGCTATGTGATATAAACTAGTAGAACCTTGTGGTATATTTATTTAAAACTCATGGTACATTTTTAAAACTAATTCTAAATGTATTCAAACTAAGTTAAGGTGCCTTTAGGACCATTAGAGATCCTTATTGAAGTCATTAGTATAGTATAATCCTATAATTTGCAGGAAAAGGCATAAAAATTAAACAATCTCTCATTTATAACTATGTGGTATAAGCTAGTAAAACATTGTCGTACATTTAGCTTAATATAGAGGTACATTTAGCTAAAAATAGGGGTATGGGTCCAAAATAAGTTGGATATATTTAGAAAAATTATAGAAGCTTAATGAAATCATTAACGTAACATAATTCAATAATTAGGGAAAAAAATGACTAAGAATTAAATACTCTTTCAAGTATAAGTATGTGGTACAAGTTAATAAGATCTTGCAGTACATTTAGTTAAAAGTCGTGGTATGGAACATAGGAACATACCCAGTGCCTTAAGGGCTTTCGCCTAGGCAGGGTCGGGGAGAGAGGGGGGGGGGGGGGGGGGGGGGGGGATGTACGCAGCCTTCCCCTTTCAGGGTGTTAACCTGAAGAGAGGTTATTCCCCAGTGCCCCCAACCTGAGGGTGAGGACTTCCCAGGAGGTCATCCATCCTGGTACTACTCTCGCCCAAGCACGCTTAACTTCGGAGTTCTAATGGGATATTTACTTAAAACTTATGGTACATTTCTAAAACAAATTCCCAACAGGTGCAAACTAAGTTGGGGTATGTTTAGTACCATTAGAGAATTTTAATGAAGTTATTAGTGTAACGCAATCCATTAATTAGTAGAAAAATAGTATCAAAATTAAAGATTTCTTCATTTATAACTATATAGTATATGTTAGTAGAATCTTGTGATACATTTAGTTGAAAGTGGAGGTATATTTAGTTTAAACTCTTGTATATTTCTATAACTAAACGGGTCCAAATTAAGTTGGGGTACATTTAGGACCATTATAGATTTTTAATTTTTTCCATAATTAGTGACATAGTCGTGATACAAAACAAGTGACTCAAGCAAGCGAGAGGAAATAGAAACACGAGAATAGGAAAGCATGGCGGAAAAAAAAAAGCAAAAAAGAACAAAAACAGGCACCACTTGGTAAAAACAACACTAAGACCGATGGGCTCAGAGCAGGAGAGACAACGAACCGACAGAGCATGAGAGAAAAACTGCCTTACCCCATCCTTGCAAAATGCTCCATCATATTTGATTCGTTTCCATCATACGCCAAACCGAGTCTTTTCCCTAACTCCTATTTACGCTTCACAATAGAAAGCTCGCCAACATTCTTGGCATTATCACCTTTCCTTACAAACTTTCCCATTTTATGTTTGCCAAAGGGTTTGGTCAGCTGCTTCGTATTGCTCCTTGAAGACATATCCTTAATGAATTCTTGCCAATCCTACTCCGCTTGTTGTTTTAACTTATGCTTGTGAGCTCTTCGGTTTTTCTTTGACGACACAAAGCTAGAAGCCTGATGGCCTGGAACCCTCTTTCTTTGCTGCTTCTCTTTGTCACTAGACTCAACGACAACTGGCCCAGCTACTAGAGGTGCTTCAAAACCCTACGGGTACTTAGGTCCTTAAGAATCGGACTCATTATCACTACCAGCATCCCAAACCTGAACCTAGTTATTACAAGCAGAAATAGGGCCTTGGGGAGTCGTTGGGTCATCTAGGCCGACATCGATCCACGATAAGAGGAGACTGAGAAATCAAAATTGGAAGGTGGGAATTTGACCGCTAAAAGGTAGATAGAATGGCCGAGCATAGGCATAAAGGATCTGAGATCCATCTCTCAATTAGCTGGCCACCAAGGAGAATTAGCGATTTTTAATAAAAACATTAGGGTAACACAATCCCATAGTCGAAAATGGTGTAAATGATTCCTTCATTTTATAACTAATTGGTACAAGCTAGTATAACCTTGTGATTCATTTAGTTTAAAGTAGAGGTACATTAGTTAAAATGCAAGGTACATATCTAAAACTAACTCCATATTGGTCAAAAATAAGTTGGGGCACATTTAGGACTAATATAAAAGCTTAAAGAAGTCAGTAGTATAATATAATCCCATAATTAGCAGAAAAATGGTGTAAAAATTAAAGATTCTTTCAATATACTTATGTGGAACAAGTTAGTATGATCTTGTGGTATATTTAGTTAAAAGTACAGGTACATCTAGTTAAAACTAGTGGTATATTTCTAAAACTAACTTGAAATGGGTCCAAACAAATTTGGGTATATTTAGAACCATTGTAGATGCCTAATAACGTTATTAGTGTAATATAATCCCCATAATAATGGAAAAAATAGCGTAAAAATTAAAGATTTTTTCATGTACAACTATGTGGTATAAGTTAGTAAAACCTTGTGATACATAAGTTAAAAGTCGTGGGAAATTTCTAAAACTGATTCCAAGTGGGTTCAAACTAAGTTGGGTATTACAGAGTCTTAGTGAAGTCGTTAGTGTAACAATATCTCATAATTAGTGGAAAAATGACATCAAAATTAAAGATTACTTCATTAAGCCATTTTTCCGCTAATTATGGGTTATATTACACTAAGAATTTCATTAAGTGTCTATAATGATTCGAAATGTACCCTAACTTATTTTGGACCTATTTGGAGTTAAATTTATAAATGTACCACGAGTTTTAACTCAATGTACCAAATTTATAAATGTACCACGAGTTTTAACTCAATGTACCTTTACTTTTAACTAAATGTACTATAAGGTTCTACTAACTTATACTACATAGTTATAAATGAAGGAATCTTTAATTTTGATACAATTTTTCCACTAATTATAGGATTACGTTATACTAATGACTTTATTAAAACTCTCTAGTGGTCCTAAAGGTAATCCAACTTAGTTTGTACTTGTTTGGAATTAGTTTTAGAAATGTACCACGAGTTTTAAGTAAATATACCACGACTTTTAACTAAATGTACCACAAGATCCTACTAGCTTGTGCCACATAGTTATACTTGCAAGAATCTTTAATTCTTGCACCATTTTCCCCCTGATTATTGGATTATGTTACACTAATAATTTCATTAAGCGTCTATAATGGTTCTAAATGTGCCCAACTTATTCTGGACTCATTTGGAGTTAGTTTTATAAATGTACCACGAATTTTATCTAAATGCACCTCTACTTTAAATTAAATGTACCACAATATTCTACTAGCTTGCACCACGTAGTTATAAACGAAGGAGTCTTTAATTTTGATGCCCTTTTTCCACTAATATAGAATTATGATATATTAATGAGTTCATTAAGGATTTCTAATAGTCCTAAAGGCACCCTAACTTAGTTTGAGCACATTAGAAATTAGTTTTAGAAATGTACTACAAGTTTTAAGCAAATGTACCACGATTTTAAACTAAATGTACCACAAGGTTCTACTAGCTTGTACCACATAATTATACATAAAAAAATCTTTAATTTTTATATAATTTTTCTAATAATTATGAGATCATGTCACACTAATGACTTTATTATGCATCTATAATGGTTTGTTCTTAATATAATTACATTTTCAATATTTTAAATATTTTATTTTTATTTTTATGGTGTTCAAAAAAAATATTTTGTTTTGTATAACACAAAAACTTTGATATATATGACATTAATAATTATAGTAAATATATATCTTTTGGATAATACTTTTTAAAATTTTGATAAATTTATGTATATCATATATATATATATATATATATGTATATATATAATACGATACAAAAAATTTTATACAATTCCTTTTTTTTACATTTTGGTGAAAATTTGCCGCAGGCGTAAAAAAAAAGAAGGAAAAATAAAATAATTTTCCTTTTTTTATTTTTAAAAATATAAAATGAAAAATGCTCATGCTGATATGGCAGTGGCATGCTGATTGGGCATGCCATTTTCCTAATTTCGAATTTTCGTGTGCTATTTTGTTAATTTTAAATTTTCACGTGCTATTTTGGGAATAAAAATTATCAAACATACTATTTTGAAGAATCACCTTTCTCAATATCTCTATATCTCGATGAGACTATAAATTTTCTATTTAATGTTCATTCCCACCGCATTTTTTGCTACCAACCAACATATAAAGGATATTGGCAACTCCAGTAGACCTCACTTCTGAGTACATGAAAACGATACAAACTACTTACATGTACAAGTTCAAGACATCCTCAAAATTTAGAATCATACTTTAAAAGTATAATATTTATAATTTATTTCTTCAGCAACTACGGAATAAACAACTTATATGGTCCAGCCCAATATTCCAATCTTACTGACAAATACCAATACAATACTTTGGGGACCAAGATAAGTCATTACTTATACCACATCATAGTCTCAACAGATAAATAGTCCATGGTTATCATTGACACCGAACTTATTTTCAACAACACATCACTTTTAACTTAAGTTTATTTGTGGCCCAATCTCATCAACCACTTAAATCAAACGTAAATATGTCGTTATGGACGACATCCATCTCTAGCACGTTTTGAAAAATAATCACACACATGATGAGAAGTAAAATACATTCAGAAAATAAATAAATAAATAAAATTATTTATTAATAATCAAACATTAAATAAATGGGATTTTAGGGCATTATTCTTAACAAATGTACGCCTTTAAGACCGATGTTGGTGAAATTACGCCTCCTTCGACGAATTCTGCACATACTTTGCTGCACTTGATAATGAGAATGATCAACTGAAACTAGGGCATGATGATCAGGTGCGAAACTCAACCCATAATCGCATTCCAAGAGATGCGTTCAAGAGACGCTTTCTTATTGAACATAGAGAGATGGTAGTGCATGTCAGGCATCTCGTTGTCCATGGAGATCATCACATGTTACACTCAGTCTTGTTCTTGTTCGAGCTTTTATTATTTTCTTTTTCCGCACTTTCTATGTGCCTTTGACAAAAGATATCGGCTTTCGTATCAACATCTTTTTTCTCGATAATTATCAAAGAAAAATAGATCAACAAGAGAAAGCCCAAGAACAAGGAGAAAGTTGAAGTCAATCTTACTCCAACCTTAGCATATGAAGCATCCATCTCCAACTTGGGCCAATTACCCATTAGACTTGGAAGACGTATGGGAGTGGGATATAGTTAGGTTTTGTTTGGTACATAAAATTAAAATTTTATTTTGAACTTATATTTCCAAATTGCAATTGTGCTAGAATTAGAATTAATTGAAGTTCCATTATTTGATTGATCAAATGAGTTAAAGTCGGAATTATAATTCCTTAATGATTCGAGTTATCATCGGTTTTGTATGAACCGAGCTGGAGTAAAGTGGACCAGTCCAATTCCAAGTGGGTGTATCTCAAGAAAACTAGGCTCACTTGGACTTTAATCTGGAGGTTTCCTCCATGTTTGTTCTAGTCAAACATCCCCCTTTTTTCTTTCACCTCTTCTTGAACGGGAATTAATTTTGTGCTCGAATGATCTAATCAAGAATGCTTAGCGTCTATGGGAAAGATCAAGGTTAAAATTTGATGGCCTTAACGAAATATTTTAGAAGGGTCACGTGTACTCCTAGCCAAAAATCCAAAAGCTATCTACCTAGGCAAAGCACAGAAGAAGAGGAATTGCTCTCACATCAACATAGACTTAACAAGGCCAACAAAGTAGCTAGACCTCAACGTGTGTTTTTTGTTTGGAGAAAATGTCTGCTATTTGGATTTGAAATGTCAAAGAGGCAGGTAGAATATGGGAAAAGGTGTTATTCGACACCTACTTAGGGCTTCAAACGATACAGTTCTAGGATCGGTGAAAATGTAGGAGAATTACCAACATTAATACACAAGAAAGATTATAAGATCAAATCCATTTCAACCTACCAAAAACCTATTTCAATACCACAATTATGAAATAGTGACATTAGTATTTGAGGTCTGATAACGCATGTGTATTCGAAAAATGAGAGCGAAAGTCAGAACTAATCAAAATACGAAACTGAATATGCCCTACCATATTATCCTCATTCTTTGTCATTCAATATAGTATGGCGTTTTGTTTTTCTTTTTTTTTTCCTTTTTTTTTTTTGAGCTACCTATATATTATTAATGCCCTCTAGAAGCTACCTATATATTATCAAAATTATGGGTCATCAATAATTAGGATAAATTACAAATTAGGACCCTGAGTTTTGATATATTAATCTTTTAGTTTATAAACTTTACGGAATAATATTTTAGTGCAAATAATATATGTATTTAACAAAATAATCCAAACCGTTGTGTGTAAGGCTATCATGTAAAATTGTGTTTCTTATCCAACTTTTCTTTGTTAGCAGTATCACAACATCGCAATTCGTGGGTGGGATGGGGAGCAGCGACATTATATAGATTTAGCAATGAATAACAGCTGATTTTACATCCTTTTCTAAAGTCATTTCGACTATTTTATATAATATATGTAATGTTTGGATTAAAAAGTTAATTTGCCAAAATTAATGCACAAAAATATTAGGATACTAATATGTATTTTACCCTCAATATTTAATGGGAAAAAATCATTAGAATCTAAGAGAAGACTATATATTATCATAATCATGGAAGAAGATCCAGCAAATAGGGAAAGAGAAACTTGGTGAAAAGGGCAATAATGTTAAAGATGTTGATAAGTTTCTTGCTATGGAGTGTGTGCAGGCGCTTAATGTTGGAGCTGAAATTTGATGGAGATGAATCAGTGTCATTGACCAGATTCCATCCATAGAATTGGGGCTTGACAGATTTGTTTTCCTGTCTTTGGTTTGTTCCGCCCTATTACTAGTTCACAGTGCGTCCTCTTTAGAAGTGGTTTAGATATTTAGTGTTTTTGGGCTTTCACCTATCTTTTTCTCTCGCCTATTTTTTCCTGTAATCTTTTTTCGTCTTTTGTTCTTCGTTTCTATACGGGTTAACTCGAGGTTTATTTGTACGAGTTATCTGTTTTGTATTGCGACTTTGTCTCTAATTAGGGGAAAAAAAGGTACCTGACTAATACTCTTTTAAATTTTTGGATATTTAATTGATAAAATTTTTTAACCTCAAAATATTTCATAATATATATATATATATATATATGATAAATGTTTAAAATGAATAATATATTCCATAACGATGAAGCCGTGTTTGAAGTCATATACAAAATACCCAGATTCAACTCTATGAAACGGTCATAATATTTGAATAACATATAATATAATAATAATTTATTATTATGATTTTCCCACGCGTCTTCCAAGTTTTCTTTGCCTGAACCACTATAAATACCAAGATGAACCTAAGCAAATATCATTCAATTTAATTCAAACCATATATCAACACCAAAACAAAAAGCAAAACAAAAGCATGGTGCTTTCAACTACTTCCTCAATGGCTCTTTCATGGCTACTCCTATTTCTTTTCCTACATGCTTCTTGTGCATCCACTAACTCCATCCAAGATAACTTTCTCCAATGTCTTGGCTTGAAAACCGAGCAAAACGATTCCTCTCTCCCGACATACTACACCCCTAACAACACCTCTTTCTTATCGGTTTTGGGATCCACGGCACAGAACCTCAGGTACTTGTTACCGTCTGTACGAAAGCCGGTGTTGATCTTGATGCCAACAGAGGACTCCCACATCCAGGCCACTGTTATATGTGCCAAGCAACTCGATCTCCAACTAAGAATCCGTAGTGGGGGCCATGATGCTGAAGGTATGTCCTTTGCATCTGAGATGACACAACCATTTATTCTCGTTGACATGGCTAAACGTCGGTCAATTACTGTTGACATCGATGATAATAGCGCTTGGGTTGAAACCGGAGCTACCCTTGGCGAGCTATACTACCGTATCTCGGAGAAAAGTAGGGTCCACGGCTTCCCAGCAGGGTATTGCCCTACCGTGGGTGTGGGCGGACACATCACGGGGGGAGGCTATGGAGATCTGATGAGGAAGTATGGCCTCGCGGTTGACAATGTCCTTGATGTCCGAATGGTTGATGCCAATGGTAGGGTTCTTGATAGGGAGCTAATGGGGGAGGACTTGTTTTGGGCTCTTAGAGGAGGTGGGGGAGGGAACTTTGGTGTCATCATGGCATGGAAGATTAAGCTAGTTCCAGTACCTGCAACTGTTACAGTTTTCACTATTAACAAGACCTTGGAACAAGGCTTAACAACGGCACTCTATAAATGGCAACAAGTAGCTGATACGATTGATGAGAATCTCTTCATCAGAGTTGAAATAACTCCATCAACGCTTCAAAATGGGAACAAGACCTTGCTTGGCTCGTTCAGTGCATTGTTCTTAGGCGAAGCCGCTAACCTTATTCAAATAATGGAAAAGAACTTTCCCAAGCTCGGGGTAAGTGAAAATGATTGCTTAGAGATGAGCTGGATCGAAGCGGTAGTCTATATTGGCGCACTCCCAAATGGCACAAAACCTGATGGTCTCCTCCATGCCAAGTCAATGACCAGGGCCTACTTCAAGGTAAAGGTGGATTATGTTAAGAAACCTATCCCAGAGAGTGGGTTGGAAGGACTGTTGGAGAGATTGATGGAAGTGGAAATGCCACAATTAATATTCAGCCCATACGGTGGAATGATGAGTCGGATACCGGAATCAGAGACGCCGTTTCCACATAGAAAGGGCGTAAAATTTCAAATTGAGTATATTATATCTTGGATGGATGGCAAGAAAAGTGAGAGTAGGAACATTAAATGGATCAGGAAACTCCATGGCTACATGACCCCTTATGTGTCAATGCTTCCTAGGGAACAATATGTTAATTTTCGGGATTTCGACCTCGGCATGGACAAAGTTGGTAAAGATAGTTTTATACAAGCAAGTGCTTGGGGGTTCAAGTACTATAAGAATAATTTTATCAGGCTAGTGAAAGTTAAGACAAAGGTCGATCCCCAAAACTTCTTCAAGAATGAGCAGAGCATTCCAACCCTTCCATTTGCGTAGAGCAGAGAGAAAGTTCATGGGTAAAAATCCAATTATTAGTTCACAAGATTCTTGGGTCGGTCACTATCATAGAACTTTAGTCATTCATTAAGTGTAAAGAAAGAAATAATAAGATTGCAACACTAATATTATTTATTGATTGTTTGTAAATCCTTGATCAAGTTTATAAATAAGGAAACATTTAGATTGTATTGTGAGAATTTTGTAAATGGATGGATAGACCAAAAATACGAATAAAAGAATATTTTTACGTTTTTCGCATTTTTGAAGCAGATAATTTTTTTATGAATTCCAGAATTAAAGTCTTTGCTAGTGAAGAATCAGAAAGATGCATGAATAAGTTAATAATTAGGCTTAAAACCATAAAAATTGTTTTGTACAAGATCAAGGGACAACATCACAAAAGCTAAGAAATAAAATGCTACTCATATAACATGTTACGCTAGTAATATCAAACAATAACCAAACTGCAAAATACAAGAATGGTATAAGAAGATAATGTGAACTACTAGCTTGATGTTTGAATGGATGCAAACCAACTGGCTTGTTTGCCTCACTGAGATGCTTTAGAAGGAGGTAGTGTCCTAAAACCCTTGTCCCAAGGTGACATAGTAATGCCAAGTTTCGTACTTTTGGTCCAAAAAGTGATGATTCGAGAGGTATTTATGTCGTAGCAATATACACACTCGTCAAATCGTTCGCTCAAAAAGGATAGTTTGCATGCCTGAACCAAAGAAAATATCGTATAATATGATAACATAATCATGCATTCACAACTCCAATAATCAATACATTCTCTCCAATCCAACATGCACTTTAAACTACAATCAAGAGACTTACTATAGGGCTAGAATGATGGCATACAAGTTAAGAAATTTTGATGAAATTAGAAAATCGAATAAGTGTTGTTACATAACAGATTTTCCTATTGGCCATTACATACTGTTACTTTGGTAATGACATCCACAACTAGGTCTTAAGGGTCAGTATAGCAGCAACCATCACTTTCCAAGACTCCAAAGTCACCCAATCACTCCCCCAATCAATGTAAAACGCCTTAGGTTGCTGTATCTTGAAAAACATTCCTAAGTCCTTTGTTGAACTTTAATTTTGATATTATTTTTCCACTAATTATGGGATTACGCTACTCTAATGCCTTCATTAAGATTTTTCTAATGGTCCTAAAGGTGCCCCAACTTAGTTTGTACCCATTTGGAATTAATTTTAGAAATGTACCACGAGTTTAAGTAAATATACCATAACTTTTAACTGAATGTACCACATGATCCTACTAGCTTATACCACATAGTTACACTTGAAAGAATCTTTAATTCTTATGCCATTTCTCCACTAATTATTAGATTATGCTACACTAATGACTTCATTAAGTATCTATAGGATCCTAAATATACCCCAACTTATTTTGGACCCATTTGGAGTTAGTTTTATAAATGTACCATGAGATTTAACTAAATGTATCTCTACTAAATATATCACAAGGTTTTACTTGCTTGTACCATATAGTTATAAATGAAATAATATTTTATTTTAATACAATTTTTTCACTAATTATAGGATTATGCTATACTAATGACTTCATTAAGGATCTCTAATGGTTTTAAAGGCACCCCAACTTAGTTTGAACACATTTAGAATTAGTTTTAGAAATGTACGGCAACTTTTAACTAAATGTACTACAAGGTTCTACTGACTTATACCACAGTTATACATGAAGAAAATCTTTAATTTTTACATCATTTTTTTAATAATTATGGGATCATGTTACACTAATGACTTCATTATAATTATGCATCTATAATGGTTTTGTCCTTAAAATAATTATATTTTAATATTTAGATTATTTTATTATAATTTTTAAGGTGTTTTAAAAAATTTTATTTTATTTGACACGCAAGCTTCGATATCTAACAATAATAATAAGAGTAAATATTTTTTTTTGGATAATACTTTTATAAATATTGGATAAATTTATGTATATTAAATAATAATATCGATATAATATGATACAAAAAATTTGGGCAATTAATTTTTTCATATTTTTGTGAACAGCTGTTGCACCAATTAAAAAAAAAAAAAGAAACTTTTTTTCAGTACTGTTAAAATGATCAAAATGTCCCTACTGATGTGGCAGTGCCATGCTTACTGGGCGTATCATTTTGGTAATTTCGGATTTTCGTATGCTATTTTGGTACTTTCGAATTTTTGCGTGCTATTTTGGGAATAAAAATTGTCAAACGTGTTGTTTTGATAAATCACCCTATCAAGAACCTATAGAAAAACAATAGAAATATTGTAACAATAGTTTGAGTTATTTTTTCTCATATATATTTAAAAGAGGGGTTGATCGTTCATGTGATGACAGTATGGTTTTTGAATAAGTATAGTTAATTATAGAATGCAACAATATTTAGTTAATAGAAATATATATTGTTAAATGATTATCATGTGATGATAATTAGATTTGACCTATTTAAAACAAGAATTAAATTGCCTTTAAGGTACTTAAGCATTTTTTTTTTTTTTTTAAAGATGGTAAAGCCACACACTAGACTTTAGCTTCCTCTTCTAAGAGAGGGGCAGCCTAAAGCCTCCTCTCGAGAGATGAGGAGAAGAGTCTCCAAGGGTTCCAGCAGATCTACATGGAAGCCTCGCCTCGAGTAACATTCGCTAGCGGCACAGTCCGCTGCTTTATTTGCCTCCCTGAAAACATGAGAAAACTTGACTTGGCAAAGACGATTACACAGAGCCTTGATCTCATTCACGATTAGCATGCCGCAATAATTAAACCATTTGAAAATATTTAATTTGCATTGATTACATTAATTAGAATGATTTATTTATTCATGAGATGAATAAATCATATATTAGAATATATGATTATTTATTTATGAGATAATAAATTATTTATTTATTCGTGAGGTTTTTCTTTGCTGCTGGGTTGAGGCTGTCTTCGGTTTCTGCTGGTTTTCGCTGGCCCTGTGTTTCGGGCCTCTGGTTGTTGTGTTTCTCTCTACTTTTTGTTGTTGCTATTTCTGGTGGGTCTTGGGGTTGGTTTGGCTCTGGTGGTTTGGCTGGTAGGTTGGGGAGTTTTGCTTTTGTGTTTCGGTGTTCTGGTCCCGTGTTTGTTGTTGCGGGTGGTGTTCTTGCTTTGGTCCCTTTTTTTGTGCTTTTTGCTCTTGCTGTTCTCGGGTCCCCGATCGTTGGGACGTCGTTCTTGTATTTAGCTCTGCTCTTTAATTATCAAAAAAAAAATAGCATATATCATCACATGTGTAACCATTGCTTTTCTTTTCTTTTTTTTTCCTTCTTATTGTAAAGTTTTCTCGTTGTTTGCCCTTCTTATTGTAAAGTTTTCCATATTTTTCTCTCGCTCTAGGGCAAATTTCAAAATTCATCAGGGGGAGACCTTTCGTCTGCGCCCAACCCCCCCGGCCTCTCCATCCGCCGGCCGTGGCTTGGGTTGTTTCGGGTCATGGGGTTTCTGGGTTGGTGTTGGGTCGCTCTCCTCCGCTGTGTCTCCCTCCTGTTCAAGTGAGGGGTTGTCGGGTGTTGGGTCCTTTGGGTGATGGTCGTCTCCCCTCTCCCTCCTCTACTTTGCTACAGAGTTCCGTCGCTGCAGAGGGGCCATCGTCAACCGATGTCCAACTCCAACGCCGAGTTCCACACGCTACTGCCACTGCCGAGTTCCACCGCCGAAGTCCTTCAACTGTTCTGAGTCACTGGGCTCCTGTTTCGGAGGTGTTTTTTACTCTTTTCACCACCGGGGGGGGGGGGGGGGGACCTTTCGTCTCTCTCCCCCTCCCCCCCCCACACCGAACCACCTTCTTCCACCTCCCTGCGCCAGTCTCGACCGCGACTGGCAGCCACCTACGACGCCACTTCCAGGCCCACCACCTCCAGCAGCCACCATTTCGCCGCCAAGTCTAAATCTCCACCGCTGAGGTCCATCTCCGTCGCCAAGTATGCACCTAAGTACCGTCGCAAGTCCAGTCAAAACATCACTGTGTCAACACCTCTCCTGTATCAGCATCAATTTTGTTTTAAGGACTAGTCTAATAAGATTTGATTGTGTTTTCGTTAATGTGAACCACCTGCTACACCTAGGTCTCTCTGACAATGTATTTCCTCAAGGGGCTTTCTGATTTCACCCGCCATTCTGGATTTTTCTTACCCTTCCTTGTGTTGTGGGTTTGGTACCCTCTCTATCCGGTCTCATGTCTGGTACCTTGCTTGCAATGCGGGGGAGGGGAATTTCCTTCTCCTGTTTTCCACCCTCTTGAGGTTGTTCGTCTTTGATTGGGATGTGTGTTGAGGTTGTTCGTCTTTGACTGGGATGTGTGGCTATGTGTGTACCTGCTTCGAATTCAACTGGTGCCTTGTTAGCCTCTGGTCCCTTCCTGTTTGCGTAATGTTGTCCAGTTTGTCTTTGGTGCCTGATTTTTTCCATTTTGATATGGATTTTTGTACCCATCTCCGTTTATGGGATTGGTTATGTCTCGCCGGATCGAGGCCCAATATGTACTACAACTTTGCAGTTAATTATCGAAAAAAAAGAAAAAAGAGCCCGATAAGTTAGTAATTAGGAGGCAAAGAAACAATAGATAATTTAATTAATTTTAATATATTATTGTTTATTTAATATAATACTTTTGCAATTTTTGGTAATTGAATTAAATTGTTGAAAGGATATAGTATATAAAATTTTCATCGAATGAAATTTGTTTGCGCTTAAATTATTATTTCCTATAATGAGTTTTTATTGATGATAACAATGGAGGACGTTTGTGGACAAGTGAGGGAATAGAGTATTACTTTGGACCACCTTGAAAAATCCTTGACTTAATTGGCACACGTGGTGTGTAGGTCATTGCATGAGCTAGGGTTTACGGGGTAATCGGGTTTCTCGTTAGCAAAAAAACCAAATAAGAAGTATCAAAGAAGGAGAACGAAAAAGCTAAGAAATAACATTTTCTTTTTTTTTTTATTAATTACCTAGAAAATAACCAATCATAAGGACGGATACAAACTAATCTTACGTTCAATGAGCTAATCGTTTTAAAAATCAGTGACTGGGTCTTTATCCCCCACTGGCTATTAAAACTTCGATTTATATTCCACCCAAAGCTCTGAATCTGGCTCCCGGGGCCCTAGACTTGCTTTGAACCTAAGCTCTAATACCAATTGTAAGAGCCCTATACCACCAATTAAGATCACCCACAGGATAAGGAGCCGCAAATCGAAATATCAATAATAAACAAAAGAGGACAAGGGGAGAATACCAGAATTTAAGTGATTCAGCCGAAACTTACATCCACGGAGGTGAGCACGATAATTTCACTATAACATTGGAGTTTACATGAGATATCCCTTGTAACGCCCCCAAACATTAATACCGAATAGGCTTAAGTCAAAGGGCGCTACATGGCCGTACTATAACGAATCCCCTTATTATAGTACGAAGCCCGCATATTTCCAATCAAAACCGTTCTTATATTATATAAAACATAGTCCCAAATACATTAAACTAATATATTAATACTAGTAGAGCGGAAGCTTAAAATTACAACATCCTAGATAGTCTTTGATCTGCTACCACAAAATTTATTTATTATTTAACTACGCAAAATAAACTAATTCTGAAGATAGTAAGCCGCTTCATCATTCCTTTCTTCAGGAACTTGACATGGGTTACTAATCTGGAAAAATATACGAATTGGGTGAGCAAACAACACGCACAGTAGGTACATTTCCTTCTCTACCTAGATCAGGCATATCATTAAAAATGGATAAAATCCCAATTAAAAATCAGTAAAATCAATTTATCAGAAAAATTCACATTATCGTAGCACATATCTCTTATTTACAAGAGCACTTTTGGTAAAACTTACAGACGAAATGAAAACTACAGCCGATATTATTCCCGCGACAGGGTCAGAAATCGACGTTCACATTTCACATATTCGAGCCGGTTCTAAGTCGACAGATCTGCTAGGATCAAACATAGATCTATGTGCCGATATTATTCCCGCAACAGGGTCACAGATCGACTTTCACGTTTCATATTTCACATTCTATCGTCGATAGACCTGGAAAGATCAACGTAGTTATCTGTAAGCTTTTCTTATGAAAATATTTCAATTTAAATCACAAGTTCACAACAATTTCTTCTACATAATCACAACTACCAATTCTTTCAAAATTTACACATCTAAACATCAAATCCACATATAAATCAGTGTATCTCAAATCATAAGAGTAGAAATTTCTTTAAAAATTCACGTATAAATCAACATATACAATTTCTGCCAAAATTCACATATTTCAACATCAACTCAACATATAAATCAGTATAACTCAAATCACTAGAGTAGAAATCACATAGTTAACCAAGTACAGATGCCTGAAACTATTTTAACAAACTAACAAATTATTCAAATATAAATCTTATCAAACCATGTAAAGCATATTTTTTTTTCATATTTTACAAACAAGTAGGGGGAGTAGAATACTTACCTTCACTAGCTTAAATCCAAGGTTTAACTCTTAAGAGGCGTCAGCACCGGCGAGGAGACGGCACCGGCGAGGAGAGAGATAGAGTCGCTAGTCTAACAGAGAGAGAAAAACCGAGAGGAGAGAGAGAGTTGTGGTGTGGGTGGTGTGAGGTTGAGGGGTTGAGGGTTAGGGGTATTTATAGGCCCAGAGGTCAGGCGGTACAATGGTGAGAGGACGGTACCGTGGTGGTGGGAGGCGGCACTGAGGTCGAGCAATACCAGCCTGGTTCAGGCTATACCGGGGTGGCGGATGGCATCGGGGTGGTCGGAGTAGTACCGCCGTAGTAGGGACGGTGTTGTCGTGGGAGGGCGATGGTAGTGGTACTGGCGATACCGTGAGCTGTGAGGACAGTAGTCAGCGCCGGTGAGGACGGTAGAGGAGAGAGAGAGACACGTGAGGGAGAGAGAGAGACGTAGGGGGGCGAGAGAGATGCAGGGAGGGGTTTATTATTTTTTTTCTTTTTTCTGATTTTTTATATTTCATTATTTTATATATTTATTTATTATTACTTTTTTTTTCGTAACCTAATCGAAATAATAGCGAGTTTTAACCTAATTTAAATACCCTAAGTTTCACATATTGTACTACCGAATCTAATTTAATTAGGCTGGGTATTACATCCTAACCCCTTTAAACAAAAGTTTCGTCCTCGAAACTTACCTTCATTTTCGAATAATTCTAGTTATTTGTTTCTCATCTCTTCTCTGTTTCCCAAGTTGCTTCTCTCAGAGTATGATTGCTTCATTGAATCTTGACATATGAGATCGTCTTATGTCTTAACTTTTGTTCTTTCCGGTCGATTATGCGAATTGGATGTTCTACATAAGTCAGGTCATCATGTACTTGCAAAGGTTCGTGTTGTATCACGTGGTAAGGGTCAGAAATATACTTCCTTAATTGACAAACATGGAATACGTTATGTATTCCGGACAGTTCCGGTGGTAAGGCTACTTTATAAGCCACGTCCCCAACTTTTACCAAAATCTCAAATTGTCCTACAAAGCGCGGACTTAACTTACCCCTTCTTCCAAACCTCATCACACCTTTAGTTAGAGGTATCTTTAGGTAAATATTTTTACCTACTGAAAACTCCAATAGTCTTCTATCCTTATCTGCCCAACTTTTTTTCCTGTCTTGACTCATTTTCATTCTCTCTCTGATTAGCTTGACCTTTTCTTCAGCATCATGTACAATCTCGGGACCTAATAGTTTCCTTTCTCCAACCTCATTCCAGAACAATGGAGTTCTGCATCTTCGCCCATACAAGGCTTCATATAGTGCCATCCCAATACTAGAATGGTAGCTGTTGTTATAGGCAAACTCTACCAAACTCATGCAGTCATCCCAACTACCCCCAAAGTCTATAACACAGACACACAGCATGTCTACCAATGTTTGAATAGTCCTCTCAGTCTGCCCATCTATTTGAGGGTGGTAAGCGGTACTCAAACTTAGGTTAGTCTCCAAAGCTTTCTGCAGACTCTCCCAAAATCTTGACACAAACCTCGGGTCTCTGTCAGAAACAATTTCAATTGGCACACCATGCAACCACATCACAACATCAATGTATAACTTTGCCAACTTATCTAATGGAGCGTTAAATCTAATAAGAATGAAATGTGCACTTTTCGTAAGTCTATCCACAATGACCCAAATCGCATCATTCTTCCTAACCGTTCTTGGTAGACCAACAACAAAATCCATAGAAATTCGATCCCACTTCCACTCGGGCACTTCTAATGACTGTAGTAATCCACCAGGCTTTTGGTGTTCGGCCTTTACTTGTTGAAAGATCAAATATTTAGCCACAAACTCAGCAATATCTCGCTTCATGTCTCTCCACCAGAAGCAGCTTTTCAGATCCCAATACATCTTCGTGCCTCCAGGATGTATCGAATAACAAGAACTATGTGCTTCTCCCATGATATCTTTCTTAATTGCTGGATCACTAGGTACACATAATATATCTCTAAAGTATAATGCTCCATCCTCATGCAGTAGAAAGTCTAAAAATTCTCCTTTGGACACCTTACTGTTCATCTTTATTAAAAAGGGGTCGTGTTGCTGCGTAATCTTGATCTTCTCTAAAAACGGCGGTTATGCAATCAGATTGGCTAAAACACCACCCTTTTTACATGGATGCACACTTTAATCTGCATTTCTTCCAAGTCTCTGAGTAGCTTAGGTTGAGAAGTGATCAGAACAGCTAAATTGCCCACTAACTTCCTGCTCAGTGCATCTGCAACTACATTTGCTTTTCCAGGATGATAATTAATGATCACATCATAGTCCTTGATCAATTCCAACCATCTCCTCTACCTCAAGTTCAACTCTTTCTGAGAAAACAAATATTTCAAGCTTTTGTGGTCTGTATAAATCTGGAAAGATCCTCCATAAAGGTAATGTCTCCAGATCTTTAAAGCGAATATCACCGCCGCAGACTCCAAGTCATGCGTTGGATAATTCTTTACATGAAGCTTTAATTGTTGGGACGCATAGGCTATCACCTTCTCATCCTGCATTAACAAACAACCTAGCCCTTTCTTTGAAGCGTCACTGTAAATGACAAAGTTGCCCTCATCCATAGGTATGGCAAGTACAGGAGCGCATACTAACCTCTTCTTCAACTCTTGAAAGCTTCCTTCACATTCATCGGTCCATTCAAACTTTACTCCTTTTTGAGTCAAACGGGTGAGGGCAAGTGCAATCTGCGAAAACCCCTTAATGAATCTTTTACAGTAACCTGCCAGTCCCAAGAAGCTTCGAATCTCTGTTGCATTTGTAGGTGGATTCCATCCCAATACTGCTTCAACCTTTCTTGGGTCCACTAAGATCCCATATTTGGATATCACAAGGCTTAAGAATGCCACTCTATCAAGCCAAAATTCACACATACTCAACTTGGCATACAACCGGTGCTCATGCAGGGTTTGCAATACCATCTTCAGATGTTCCTCGTGCTCTTCCCTACTCTTAGAGTAGATCAGTATGTCATCTATGAATAAGACAATGAATCGATCCAAGTATGGTCGAAATACCCTGTTCATCAAATCCATAAAAGCAGCAGGTGCATTCGTCGGCCCAAACGACATAACTAAAAATTCATAATGGCCATACTTGGTTCGAAAAGCAGTCTTAGCCACATCCTTCTCTTTGATCTTTAGTTGATGATAACCAGATCGTAGGTCAATCTTAGAAAAGACCTTAGCACCTTGAAGTTGATCAAACAAGTCATCAATTCACGGCAAGGGGTACTTATTCTTAATAGTCACCTTATTCAATTCTCTGTAGTCAATGTACAACCTCGTACTGCCATCCTTCTTCTTCATGAACAATACTGGAGCGCCCCATGGCGAGACACTTGGTTAGATGAAGCCTTTATCTAAGAATTCCTGGAGTTGTACCTTTAAGTCTTGTAGTTCAGAGGGAGCCATTCTATAAGGAGCTTTGGATATGGGTCCACTATCAGGTACTAGATCAATTTCAAACTCGATTTCCCTACTTAGAGGTAAACCGTGCAAGTCTTCTGGAAAGACCTCACGAAATTCCCTAACAATGGGAATACCATCCTACTTCACGTCGTTCCTCCTACTGTCAAATACGTGACAAAGGAATCCTCGACATCCCTTCCTCAGGGACCTTCTAGCATTTGGGGCTGAAGTCATCCTAGTAGAAGTCTTAGAGTCCTTACTTCCTAGAGGAGGATTTAAACCATTCCCATGATAAGAAAACTATGGATTGTTAGGAATCTGAAACACTACCCTTTTTCTAAAACAGTCTAAATGTGCGTGGTAAGAAGACAACCAATTGATCCCTAAAATCACATCAAATTCCTCCATATCCAAGAGTATTAGGTCTGCCACTAACTTCATATCGCCTATCGTAATCACACAGTCCTCACACGCAAGATCAGCAATCACTTCATACCCCACTAGGGTTGTCACACAGAAGGGTTCATCCAGTAGTTTCGACTCACAAGTCCACTTAGAGGCAAACTTCTTAGTCACAAAACAGTGGGAGGCCCCGGTGTCAAATAATACATGCGCATTAGTAGAATTGATAGAAAGGGTACCTGTCACCGCACGGTCACTAGCAGTCTCGTCTTTCTGGATCATAGCAAAAACTCTGGCGTTATCCTGAGGTCCCTGTCTGTCATTACTGGTTCTATTCTTAGTACCCTTCTTGAGAGGACAATTACGGGCTATGTGTCCTTTCTCCTTACACCCGAAGCACACCCCTAACTTTCTGTAGCATTCACCAGAATGTTCCTTACCACAGTGTTTGCATCTTCTGAATCCAGTGTTAGAGTTCTCTGGATTCTTTGTACGAAACTTGTTGTCATTGCCACTAGACCGGTTAGGCTTTTCTCCCTGAAATTTGCCGTCTGATGGCCTTTTCTTGGTAGCATATTCCTGCCTTTCAAACTTTAGATCTGCTTCAACCTTTAAAGCACGTTCAAGGACCTCCTTATATCTCTCGAAGATGACACTTGACAGACGCCTCCTAATGCGAGGAAGCAATCCCCTTTCAAACCTGTTCGCTTTACTTGTCTCTAATGCCATGATGCTTGGGCTAACACGTCCCAATTCATGAAACTTGTTAGCATATTGCAACACCGTCATCTGCTGTCCTTGTCTTAGATTATAGAATTCATTTTCTCTTGTCATTCTCAGCGCTTCAGGGAAGAACTAGTTGTAGAAGGTCTCTTTAAACTTCTCCCAACCCAAAGGGTTAGTCGCTTTCTGATTTGCTACCTTGAATGTAGTCCACCAGAACTTTGCATTCCCCTTAAAATATGGGGTGGCTGCTTGAACCTTATCATCGTTGACTTTTGACATTGCCTCAAACAAGGTCTCCATCTCTCGTATACATTTTTCAGCTTCTAGAGGGTCATCTGCTCCTTCAAACTTTAGGGCCCATAACTTTGACAACGTTTCAAAGGAAGTCTCTTCAATGCATCGAGTGAGAGGAGGCATAGCTTGAACTTGTTGTTGATATTGCAAGAGATTAACCATGAGCTGGTGCATTATTGCAACAACAAACTGATTCGAGGAATCACCCGAGTTCTGGCCGTTTCAACCAGTGGGTCTGTTCGGCAGTGGGACACGTTCCTCATCAGGGTGCTCCTTTTCTGTATCATTCTCCGATTCACTAAGGTGTTCCGCTTCTATTTCATTTTCCGATTCACTAGGGTGCTCCTCGATCGGGGGTGGAGTCCTGCTTTTTCTTTTCAGGGTTCTCTTTCTCTTCAAAGATACCAATATTTTGCTTCTGTCATTCATCTTCACCTTTACCCTAATCACATAAGAAACCATGTTGTTAAACAACTTCTAAACCCCCAATATAGTTGAAGTTACTAATTCAAATAGTCAACTATATTTTCTCAACCTTAATAAACCAAGTTCTCATATTATTAGTTAAATTTCCCAAGGTCCATAACCTAATGCTCTCACTTCAACACTTAAATTTCTTAATAACCTAGGGTTCTCATCCTAACACTCAAATTTTTCAAAATTCATAACCTAGTGTTCAGATCTTTAAATTTCTCCAAAATTCATAAACCGGGCTCTGAAACCATTTTATTTAACACCCCCAAACGTTAGTATTGAATAGGTTCAAGCCAAAGGGCGCTACACGGCCGTACTATAAAGAATCCCCTTATTATAGTACGAAGCCCGCATATTTCCAATCAAAACCGTTCTTATATTATATAAAACATAGTCCCAAATCCATCAAACTAACATATTAATACTAGTAGAGCGGAAGCTTAAAATTACAACATCCTAGATAGTCTTTGATCTGCTACCACAAAATTTATTTATTATTTAACTACGCAAAATAAACTAATTCTCGAGATAGTAAGCCGCTTCATCATTCCTTCCTTCAAGAATTTGCCATGGGTTACTAATCTGGAAAAATATACGAATTGGGTGAGCAAACAACACGCTCAGTAAGTATATTACACTCCCTACCCGGATCAGACATATCATTAAAAATGGATAAAATCCCAATTGAAAACCAGTAAAATCGATTTAACAGAAAAATTCACATTATGGTAGCACATATCTCTTATTTACAAGAGCTCTTTTGGTAAAACTTACAGACGAAATGAAAACTACGGTCGGTATTATTCCCGCCACAGGGTCAGAAATCGACGTTCACATTTCACATATTCGAACGGGTTCTAAGTCGACAGATCCGCTAGGATCAAACATAGATCTATGTGCCGGTATTATTCCCACGACAGGGTCACAGATCGACTTTCACATTTCATATTTCACATTCTATCATCGATAGACCTCGAAAGGTCAACGTAGTTATCTGTAAGCTTTTGTTATGAAAATCTTTCAACGTAAATTACAAGTTCACAACAATTTCTTTCACATAATCATTCTTTTAAAATTTACACATCTAAACATCAAATCCACGTATAAATCAGTACATCTCAAATCATAAGAGTAGAAATTTCTCTCAAAATTCACGTATAAATCAACATTTACAATTTCTGTCAAAATTCACATATTTCAACATTAACTCAACGTATAAATCAATATAACTCAAATCATAAGAGTAGAAATCACATTGTTAGCCAAGTATAGATGCCTGAACCTATTTTAACAAACTAACAAATTATTCAAATATAAGTCTTATCAAACCATGTAAAGCATAATTTTTTTAATATTTTACAAACAAGTAAGGGGAGTAGTATACTTACTTTCACTAGCTTAAATCCAAGGTTTAACTCTTAAGAGGCGGCGGCACCAGCGAGGCGACGGCACCGGCACCAGCGAGGAGAGAGAGAGAGAGTCGTGAGGCTGACAGAGAAAGAAAAACCGAGAGGAGAGAGAGAGTTGTGGGGTGAGTGGTGTAAGGTTGAAGGGTTGAGGGTTAGGGGTATTTATAGGCCCGGAGGTCAGGCGGTACAGTGGTGAGAAGATGGTACAGAGGTGGTCGGACGGTACCGTGGTGGTGGGAGGCGGCACCGAGCTCGAGCAGTACCGGCGTGGTTCAAGCGGTACCAGGGTGGTCGGACGGTATCGGGGTGGTCGGAGTAGTACCGCGGTGGTAGGGACGGTGTTGTCATGGGAGGGCGACAATAGCGGTACCGGTGATGCCGTGAGGTGTGAGGACGGTAGTCGGCGCCGGTGAGGACGAAAGAGGAGAGAGAGAGAAGCGTGAGGGAGAGAGAGACGCAAGGGGGGTTTATTATTATTTTTTATATTTTTTTCTTTTTCTGGTTTTTTATATTTTATTATTTTATTTATTTAGTTTTTTTTAACCTAATCGAAATAATAGTGAGTTTTAACCTAATTTAAATACCCTAAGTTTCACATATTGTACTATTGAATCTAATTTAATTAGGATGGATATTACATCTCTCAACTCTTTCTCAATCTTAACTCAAACCCGAATAGTAACATGCAACCCTTGTGTACACCATACTAAAATCCTATCGTGTCATGGACCTCAATAGGATTGGCCTAGTCTTATATCTTATAACAAGCTCCAATATAAACATACTCCAATTCTAACAAAACTTGAAACTGTCTTAATTTTGTGCATGTAATATACATTACTTTGATATACTTTGAAGTGATGTCTCGGGAGTCGGCTCCGAAAATAATGCAGAAAAATAAAAAAATAAAAAAATTACAGCTGGAAAAAAAATATTTCCATATCTACTGTTGAACCGCGTTTTTTAAAAACGGTTTACTTCAGATTAAACCGCGTTTGGTAAACCGCGTTCCAAAAAGGCAGTTAATAATGAAATTAACCGCGTTTACTAAACGCAGTTTATATTAACCGTGTTTAGTAAAATGAACCGCGTTTACTAAGCGCGGTTCATTGTCAGCATTTATTAAATTTGAGTTGTAGTGGTTTTAGTTACAAAACTTTTGCACCAATGTCTTGTTCGCGTAATGGTCATGGTTATTAAATGACAAATGCTTGACATGGGTTCGATTCCCACTTAATGCAATATTTTTTAATTTTGGGAGAAATTTTTTAAGTTTTTTCTTGTGTATTATGTTAAATATATTTTTTAATGGCAAATGCTCATGAATTTTTATTTAAGTATATATATACACATAATTTACCCATAGGTACCCTTCAAAATACTTATCTTGGGAGATACAATTAATTATACCTAATGAATAATATTAAATATTGTTTATTTTAAGAGAAAAATAAAAATAATTAATTATATTATATGTTAGTAGTCTTACTATTTTTATTTTAATATACACAAATTACTAATGTGTACTTATGCACCAATTCTTATTTAACTTTTTTTGTAATATTTTTGCTTGCATAAAAAATATATAATTTCTTATATGTAATAGTTAAAAACTAAACATACAATTTTAAAATTATTTTTAAACTCTTACGAGTCTCAAATTTGTATTTACCTTTTAAAATTATTTTTTATTATGAGCCTCAAATTTATTATTTTAAAATGCAATAAACCGCGTCCATAAGATGCTGTTTTATCAAGAATAAACCGCGTCTTAAAGACGCGGTTTATGTATGATAAAACTGCTACTATAAAGACGCGGTTTACATGGAAAATAAACGCTTTAATTTAACGCGGTTTACTATAGCCGCATTTTGTAAAAGCGGTTCAACAGAAGAAATAGAAATATTTTTTTTCCAACATTATTTTCTTATTTTTTTATTTTTCAGCATTATTTTCGGAACCGACTTTATACTTCGGATGGTAGCATAAAGTGTATCAACCACTTGTGTAAAAAAAAAGTGTATCACCCATTTGAACAACAAGAATTAAATTTTCCACACTTTTTATTTAGTTATGATCATTGAAAATGTTATATATTACAAAATATCTTTATTTATTCATAAAATTAATAAATTATATATTAGATTATAGTATCTCACTTCACTTGTGTAACCAAAGTTGTGGACTAAATTTGTGGATTAAATAATTAATACACTCAATCTGAAGGTACTATTATATATAGATTATTCTTATCGTTATGTGGGTTCCATTGTAATACATAAGAGAATAATTCTAAAATACGGATAGATTAGAAAAAAAAATGAAATTCGGTTAATTTTGACTTGTATTTGATGGTGCTACATGTAGTAGTAGTAGTAAAAACTATGGTACATAATAAAAAATAATATTTAAGTCAATAGTTTGGGAGTTAAAGTGATAAAGTTTGCAAAATATAAAATACATTATTGAATTTACGTATGAATATGGTTATTTTTAACTAATCTTTTTGTTTTTATTCAAAAAAAAAAAAAATAGGAATACGTGTTATAAAACGTGTATTATAAGGATGGCATAAAAAACGAATATTTTACTGTATTATTGGAAATCATACGTAAATGCTCTTTTTAAACGAAAAAATATGAATACGTGTTTAATACGGTAATTATATGTATATTTCACTAATTAACTATAGTTAGGACAAGCCTAAGAATTTACTTAAGTTTAATATCTTTACAACTTTTCTGAGGTGATGCATGAATGATGTTTACATTTAAAATAATAATAATTCGTGTAGTATAATTGTTTGAAGGCGAAAAATGATGTGGTTACCTTAACAAAAAGTAGATTGTCTATTGTATAGAAATTAAGTATAGTACAGTATCATAACATTGGGCAACATAATTTTATGGGGTTATATAATGAACTTGCTTGTGTATATTTTTTTGTAAAAGGTAAAATTTAAGGCCGATCCATCGTTTATATGTATGTTTATAAATATAATGTTTGCAGTAGACTTTAACGTCGCATTGCATGTTGGCTTTTCACCACACAACCAGTCGATTGTTGGCTTCTTTTGCTGTTGTTGTACCAACAACAACAACAACAGTCCCAGTACTACGAAGGCTCCCACAAAAGGGGGGTCGGGGATGTACGCAGCCTTCCCCCTTGAGGGTGTTACCATGAAGAGAGATTGTTTCCGAGGAACCCCAACCTGAAGAACGTGTCATCTTGGAAGCGTTTAACTTGGAAATATGAGAGCAACATAGAATTAGAAACAAACAAAAAGAACTAAAAGAGAGATGAGCAAACAAGCAAGAATAGCCTTGGACATTCCCCAAAAAATTGAAAGGCCTTGGCTGTCAAGTTTCAACTGCTAAACACCAAACTCAAACAAACATTAGGGAAATATGTACATGGAAGTTGCAGAGGTAGTTTGGAGGGGAAAAGTATGGCCGATTGTTAGTGTTAATGGTGGAAGACGTGGACAGTGGGTTGATATCGGGACTGATGGACAACGCCTGGATGAGATAACGAAGGAACACCCAAGTAAAGTGGAGAACCTATCAAGGAGGATTGATGATGTTGATAGGCTGGCCACCATTGCCAAGACATAGGAAGGAAATGAAGAGGACCAGCCTCGAACATATGCTGATGTTGTTGAAGGGGCTACAGGCCAACAAGCTCAGGAGAAGGGCAAGAATGTAGCTGTGGAAGAGGAAGGTGGGAATATGGCAAAGACAATGGGTGAGTCGTAGGAACAGAGAGATCATGGGATAACAAATAGTAAAGAGAGCCACCGAAGACTTTTTGTTGACTTCCTCCCTTGGAGCATGGATCACACATGGCTGCGTCATTTGTTTAGAAGCTTTGGGGAAGTAACAAGCACCTTCGTCTCTCGGAGAGAAGATTGAATAGTAACTTCCATTTTGGGTTCATTAGTTTTAGTGACAACCAGGTAGCAGTGAGAGCTATCAAGGAAATGAATGGTTTAATGATCAAAGACCACAAAATCCTTGTGAAGTTTGCACGGTTTGAGAGAAGGAAGAGAGGCATATCATCGGCTGGAGGGGTGCTCGAACGTAAGAAGAGGAACAATAGGGGGCAGTGGTGTGATCGTGCTGGAGAAAATGGCTACCTGGGAAACGACCTCAATCAGGATGCAATAGCACCAAATAGCAGGGGAAGAACACCCGAGACGATCCGACCTCAAGATTGAGACCACCCTAAGGTGGTGCATGGAAGCTTAGCAGAAACCAACATGGAGTGACTTGATCGTAACCTAACTTGTAGAACGATTGTGAAAACAACTATACAGGAAGCTTTGGATTGCCTAAGACAGAAAGGAATACAACAGGTGGAGGTCAGGGAGTTAGCAGATTATAGGATTCTATGGACGTCTCAAACTATAGAAGGCTAGGATAAAGACATGGACAGAGGCACAACCATTGATGATGCGCTCTACTTGGATCTCTATCACAGGTCTTCTTGTCCAAGGCTGAAAGGAAGATAATATTAAACTCATTGCTGAATGCTGAGGAAAGGTGGCTCATATTTATAATTGCTTAGGACTGGGGAACACGCTAGAACATGCATGCGCACTGATTGATATAAACGTGTGGCACCCAATTGAGGAGAAGATAGTATTTTTTATACGACAGGAAGAGTTTTCACTGGTAATCAAAGAGCATGAACCATGCAGGAGGGAGGACAATACTCTCAACAAGCCACTAATGGGGAACCCAACCATCCATATTTCTACTATTGAACCAGAGGAGGAGATGGGTGATGAATAGGAGTAGAGAGGAGGCGAAGACAATGAAGATAAGGAAGATGAGAGCTTCTCGGTCATTCCCAAGTCCTGAGCCTCCCTGACAATTGGAACCAGGAGGAACGACTTGAAAATTCAAACTTGCCGGTGCTAGGCACAGACCGAAGGATAGGTTGTAAAGATACTCCGAGTTCCGTGCATGCTTTGTCAGTACTGATAGATGGTTGTGGGGGGGGGGGGGGGGGGGGGGGGGGGGGGGGGGGGGGTTGGAAAATCATCACAGTGGCATGGCAACAGGGGAGTACACGAATCAGAAGAAGAATGCAAGGGGATGTGGGGCCCGAGGATGGAACGGAAAAGGAGTCACAACCCACATCAACCAACCATGGAGGGCAATGGGCCAAAGCTATTAGGCCAAGATCAGGCTGGCACTATTGCAAACCAGGGGGGAGAGGTAAGTGGGTCCAATTATATGACTCATACCAATCCAATCCATGAATAAGTAAACCCCAACACTTCACCTCCGTATTTGACTCTCCACCCTAATCCAGAGGCACGCTTACTCGCTACCCACTCCCTGACAAACTTCCCTCAAACGATTCTCTCGCCATCACCAAGCTCAAACCCCCCACGCAGATGTTGCCGATCACTTGACCTTCATCACACAACTACAAACCTTTGCCAGGTAACCTAACCAAAGCAACGAAGGCATGGGACCTTGGAAAAAGACTCGGACTCGAATTCAAGGGCCCAGAGAGCGAAATCCATGAATTCATGACAACTATCTGTGAAGGAGGTCCGGATCTACCAAAAGGGAGAAGTGTAGACGAGGAAAGAAGAGATCTAAGCTAGCAACCTGAACCAAGGTACGCCTGTACAAATGAAATTATGCACCTAGACTATTAGAGGATTTGGGGGAAGGGATAAAAAAAATAGGCATCAATTAGGAATCTGGTGCGTAAATGTCAACCATCAATTTTAGGGCTTATAGAGACGAAACATAGTATGGTGGAGAAACAAAGTATTATTAAATCATGGGCCCGGTAAAAGAATCCAGTGACACCGTTTGTTAGCTTCATGACTCATCTGCACTGTACTCCACTACTTCGTTCACAAAGGCTGTATGGTCCCGAGCACTTTAAAGTACAACCATTGACCACCTAATTTCCGGTGTTTGGAAGGGCTTGGCTCCACCTAAAGCGGAGTTGCTGGTCTGGATGGGTCTTCTAGGAAAAATGAACACTAAGGAAAGATTATGGAAGTTGGGTATTGTAGGGGAAGAAGATAAATGGTGTCTACTTTACTAAGTGGAGGTGGAGAGTACTGATCATCTATTCTTGAGGTGCTACTGTTGCTGGTCCGTCTGGGGTGTCTGTTTTGAGTGGTGGAGTTTGAAGAATAAAGGACTTCTACAAACAATGGCTTACGTGCCATGTAGGGGGAAAGTTCGAAAATAATAGGTTTGGATTACCTTATTCTTCGTCGTTATCTGGGTCATATGGAACACTTAGAATAAAGTCATCTTTGAGAGCGGGCGTTGCATTGAAAGTGAGGTCTTCTAGAGTTTTAAAATGAGGCTTGTATTTTGGGTCAAAGCATGGTGCCAAGAATTCCCATACTCTCCTTATGAAATAGTGAGGAATATTGAGTGCATCCGATCCTGGTCTGGAAGCCGAATGTCATGGCCCTGACATGCAATGCGGCTGCTGGTGCGAGGCCCGGTTCAATGCTGTTCAGGTTGAAATTGATTTAGGGGTCTTAGTTTTGAGAATTGTATGGTAGGGGCTTAAGGGTGTTATTCTACATTTTTGCCTTACATCTTGTTCTACATGTTGCTTTTTGTATTTTGTATCTTGATGTATTGCTAGCATATAATGGCTAGGTCAAGCCTCGTGATTGCGAGTGTGCCTGTCTTGTATTGCACGTCGGCACTATTTATCAAAAGAAAAGAAACAAACAAAATGTAAACCAAGCAATACCATGCAAAAACTCAAGAAAGATCACTGCAGGCCCGCAAGTACACAAGTGAACAAGAACTCCTATACCCAAATAAGAGCTGTAATACTTGCGTTAAGAGAGGATGTTAAGACACCTAGAAACACTAGTGCGAACCATAGAAGAAGCACTACTCTAGGCCCCTACCTCTGCTACCTTTATGTTAGCCCTCTACCCCCGTTCTATCTAAGGCCATCCCGTAGGTGTAGGTGGGTGAGGTCCTGCTGTTGTACCCTACCCCTATAAAACATATTAGGAATACCAGCATATTATCAACTTTGATGTAATATTATTATTTGCAGTATACTACACTTTATTTTTAAGAATTTTTTATAACATAGTAGCATTATTTTATCTATTACTACTGTATTCTAGTTTAGTTTTTATGATTGATTAATTTATATTATTTTTTATATTCTAAGTTCTACGAGCTTCTAAATTCCTTTGCAATATTGCATGAATGTCGGAAGCCAGAGGTGCTTCCTTAGGTCCATACTGGAGCTATAGAAAAGTGTGACTATGGCTTCGACTACGTAGCCTACATAGAAGCCAAGGGATGTGTCCCTAAGATGGCTATTGGCACTTTTAAGTGCCACATGAGTTAAAAATTAGTATCGTAATAGCCTTGTATTCTTGCAGGTATGTTTTTTACCTGTTGAGCAATGAGATGTTATAAAATGTATTGGTTTTTTAAAGAAAGCTTAAGTTATTTTGTGTCATTCATCCAAGTATGTTTTTTTCTTAATGCATGTCATTGTAGTATTGTGAGAGATGGTGTTCGGAAAAATAGTATTGTGAGAGGCTGCCATCAACATATATACTTAAAGTATTAAAAACAATATTTTCGCTAGTGAGGAATTCAATTACCTTGACCACCCCGATCCATGCGGTGACCCACACACCACAAGAGCTAGTTAAGTCAAGGATTCATCAGGGAAAGATTCAAGAGGGAATCGAACTCCATATCTTTTGGGCGAAAGTAACATTTTATTCCCTCATTTACCTCATACTACTGAGGCAAGACCTTGGTGGGTAAAAACAATACTTTCCTTATAACATTTTGTTAACATTTAAAGATCTTATGATGTTTTTAAGAAAGTTTATTAATGTATTACTATTATGTTTATGTTAGTTATTATTATGTTAGATTTTTTGTCAAGATCCTACCTGTTGGATACGTAGTGATAATTGCCCTATATCCATCAGCAATAAATCATCCAATTAATCTCTCGTCACTCCTTATCTTAGTATAAAATATACTTTCCTAGTATAAAGTAGACTTTTTATTTGTATTAATATATTCTAATTGTTTATAAGTATGTTTTTGATACGTTTAATCATACTTAGTATAGTAATATAGGCAATTGTTAAGTATGGGATTCAATAATCATGTAAGCAATTGTGATTAGAGAAGTATAAGTAGGGGTCTTGTATTCATTTGAGGGAATTAATGACAAAATAACTTCTCTCTCACTCTAATTCTCTCATCTAACTTTCTTTCTTCAATCTATCCTTAAACCTAACCCTAATTTTGGATACAACTACAATTATTGTATCAGTCTTACATGTACTCTACACTTAACTCCAGCTTCAGGATAGTCAGCTCAGATATATTCATCCATCATTACACAAAAGACCCTTATAAATTGTGTTCCTCCTTACCCAACTCTAGATCCATCATGGCCAGCTCAAATGCCATTTTATCTTAGTCTAATTAATTATTTGTGCTTTGAAATTATTGCATAGAATTTTACTTGTACTTTCTTGTATTTAGTATTGTATTTAGTATTCTACGTATTTATTAGGGTAGACATCAATTAAATTTGCCCCATTACTTCCCCATGGTAACCGTCCCTTTTGATATCAAGAGGGAGAGGGGGAGTTTTGCTTTGTCTTTATTTGTTTATTTACTTTCATTATTCATGTAATTAACTAGCTTAGGATTCCCTTTTACAAGTAGGCTCTTCACTTGTCCTTAGGATTTGTATAAGTAGGAGGTTGTTTTGTTAATGAGAATTACCCAATTCAATTCTCTTAATATGGTTCAAGGTATTTTTCAGTCTAGTTTTTCTTCATTGTATCAGAACGGGTTTGAATCGGGATCATCAAAGTTTTTTTTCCTCTTCAGCCGTGCACCCCAGCCGTGCCTCCCCTTATGAGTTTCCACTTATTTTCTTGTTTTTACTTGTGTTTTTTGTGATTAATTCATAATGGCAGAAGAAAATGCTAATCAAATCGTTACACCGAGTGTTGAATCAAGGGGTGTTCCAGATGTGAACTCACATTATTACTTACACCCTTCGGAACATCCAGGTCTCGTTTTTGTGCAAGACATTCTAACGGGTCCTAATTTTTCGGCCTAGAGGACTTCTTATTTTAAAGTTTTTAAGGCTAAAGGAAAACTCGGGTTTCTTGATGGAACCCTTTGTCAAACCGGATGAGTCTTCACCGGATTTCGAAAACTGGAGCGCTTGTGACTACATGGTCTCTTCGTGGCTCACGAATTCTGTATATAAGGAAATCAATGCTAGTATAGCATTTTGAAACCTCGCGCGACATTTGGTTAGATCTAAATGAGCGTTTCTCTTAAGGGAACACTCCTCGTATATATGAAATCAAACCCGAAATTTCACTTTTAAAGCAAGAAAATAAGTCAATTTTTGACTATTTCACAAAATTGAGGGCCCTATGGGATGAGCTTTATACACTAGTAGCCAATCCTCCGTGTACGTGTGGATCGGGTCAGGCTTTTGGGGCCATACGGGACATGGAGAGGTTACTTGATTTTCTAATGGGTTTAGACCCATCTTTTTCTACTATGAGATCTCAGTTGATGAATTCCAAACCCTTACCTTCGGTAGCTAGTGCCTATTCAACACTTTGTCAAGAAGAAAAACAACAAAGTGTTGCATCCGGTAGCGTTGTCATACCCGCGGCTGCTGCCCTTGTTGCTAAAGGGACTAATATGAATTTTGGGGGTGGTTCGCAATCAGTTAACAGACCACATCCCAAATGCAATAATCTCCCAATTTGTTCTTATTGTAAGAAGCAGGGACATACACGAGACAGGTGCTTTGAGCTAATTGGGTACCCACCGGGATGGACGCAGCCACGCCGCAGTAACGGAAAGCCCGCTGCGGCTGCAGTGCAGCAGGCTTCCGACCCAACAGATCGGCAGCAGCTGTTGTTGCTGCAAGCACCGGTCCACCAGCAGGCCGGAGGCCATGACGCAAGCCCGATTGTGGGTCTTTCAGCAACACAATATCAACAATTGTTGGGTCTACTCAACACAGGAAGTAGTGCCCCTTGCGTTAACTTGACAGGTCAGGGTTCGTTTGGTAATAATTGTTGGATTATTGATACGGGTGCGACGGACCATATGGTGTCATCCGATTTTTTTTTACTTGATAGAAGGGTTAATACCGAGATTCGTCCTGTTAAATTACCTAACAGCACTTGTTTACTGGTCACACACGTCAGGCGTGCCAAGGTCACGGACGACATCACACTTGAGAACATATTACAAATTCCGGGTTTTCATTGCAATTTGCTATCAGTGAGCAAGTTAACTAGAGATATAAATTATGCATTAACATTTTTCAAAACTTTTTGTGTAATATAGAACCTGCCATTGAGGAAGCTGATTGGAGCGGGTAAAGAACAAGATGGGCTATACATGATGGAAGGCGGTGTTGTTCCGAAGTCAGCACAAGTTGCTGGGAGTGCTAATAAGGGTGTATTGTGGCATCGTCGGTTGGGTTATGTTCCGTTTAATAAATTGTCTAGTCTTTCCAGTTTGAACATTGGTATTGTTTTGGATAATGTTTGTGACTCGTGTCATCAAGCTAAACAAACTCGGTTGCCTTTCCCTATTTCTGTTAGTAGATCTGTTGCTTGTTTTGATTTGCTTCATGTTGACATTTGTGGTCCATACCGAACATTGTCAATGACAGGAGCCCTTTTTTCCACACTATCGTTGATGATTATAGTAGATGTACCTGGGTCTATTTGATGTGTGACAAGTCTCAGTCACACAATATGCTCATGAATTTTTGTGAAATGGTACAAACTCAGTACAATTCCCTGATTAAACAAGTTCGTAGTGATAATGGTGCGGAGTTTCTTTTTGGACCGTTACTTGACTTTTATGCAGGAAGGGGCATACAAGTGCAAAATTCTTGCAATGATACACCTCAACAAAATGGGGAAGCGGAGAGAAAGCATCTTCATCTTCTCGAAGTGGCTCGAGCCCTTAGATTTGAAGCAGGTCTTCCCATTCAGTTTTGGGGGCGGCCTATCTCATCAATCTCATGCCCACTCCCCGTCTACAAAACAAGAGCCCGTATGAAGCACTACTTGGTAAAATTCCTTTATATACACATTTATGTGTTTTTGGTTCCTTATGTTATGTTCATAATAAGGATCGTAGCAAAGATAAGTTCGGAAGTCGAGCGATTCGTGGTGTTTTTGTTGGTTATCCTCATGGCAAAAAGGGGTACAAAGTGTATGACTTAGACAATAAAAGGATTGTGATTTCACGTGATGTAATTTTTCACAAAAATGTCTTCCCATATGTTGAAGAGACGAAGGACAAAAGCTCACATGATGATGTTTTTGATTTCATACGTTATGTTGACGAGGGGAGTATGATACACACATGGGAGATGGAGCCCGTACAGGCCCAGCAGCACCGTTAGGTGACGGTGCTGCAGAGACTGACCGAACACTGTTCGGTCAGCACAGTGACCGAACAGTGCTCAGTCAACCCAGGGAGAGGGAGGACGTCATTGGTGAAGCGGGGAGGCTGATCCGTGTTTGTACCGTGCCCACAAAATATCGAGATTATGTGATTGATGTTCCGCCTTCAATAGCCCATCCTCGTGATACCCCTTCATCGGCTAACTCAGGTACGGTTTATCCTATATCAAATTATGTTTCTAATGCACAATTTACTGACTCACACTCTAATTTGCTACAAGCCATCACATCATGTGATGAGCCAAAGAACTTTGCACAGGCGGTCGAGTCACCTTATTGGAGAGAAGTAATGGAAAAGGAGATTTCCGCATTAGAACAAAACAAGACTTGGATATTAGAGGAATTGCCCCCGGGAAAGCGAGCAATAGACTCGAAATGGGTCTATAAAATCAAATACAAATCTGACGGAAGCATTGAGAGGTATAAGGCAAGGCTAGTTGCCAAAGGTTATACCCAGGTAGAGGGCATAGATTATCATGATACTTTTGCTCCCGTTGCTAAATTGGTTACCGTTCGTTGTGTACTTGCAGTTGCGGCAGCAAGGAATTGGATAATGCACCAATTAGATGTGAATAATGCCTTCCTTCATGGTGACCTTGATGAGGAGTTCTACATGAAATTACCGCAAGGTTTTGAAAGACAACATGCCGGTAAAGTTTGTAGTTTACGAAAATCGCTATATGGTTTAAAACAAGCCTCACGTAATTGGAATCAGAAATTCACTAACTCGCTTATTGAAATGGGTTTTGTCCAATCTAAGTCCGATTATTCGCTTTTCACTTATTCCAGGGGGACCGTATATACCGCTATCCTAGTGTATGTTGACGATGTTGTAATTACCGGGAACAGTCTGAGTCATATTGAAGAAGTAAAGTCAAACCTTAATGTCAAATTTGGCATTAAGAATTTAGGTTCTGTCAAGTATTTCCTTGGGATAGAAGTGGCACGCTCTCCAAAGGGGTTAATTTTGAGTCAACGAAAGTATGCACTAGACATCTTGAGTGAAACCGGGCTAATAGGTGGGAAACCGGTTAGTACACCAATTGTTCAAAATCACCATTTGAGTGATGAAGAGGAGGAGTTAGTTAAGGATCCAGGTCAATACAGAAGACTCGTAGGTAGACTTCTTTATCTCACCATTACTCGTCCTGACATTTGTTATGCCATTAGCATACTTAGTCAGTTTATGCATAATCCCCGAGTTCCGCATCTCGAAGCCGCCTTCCAAGTACTTTGATATATCAAGGGGACACTGGGTCAAGGAATTTTCGTTCCACATAACTTTGATTTTAACATTCGTGCGTATTGTGATGCTGATTGGGCAGGTTGTCCTACTAGCAGACGATCTACTACAGGGTTCGTTGTATTCTTGGGAGGAGCTCCCATATCATGGCATTTTAAGGAACAATCAGTTGTTTCCCGTTCTTCCGCCGAAGCAGAATACCGTGCAATGGCCACTGTTACAAGCGAACTAGTTTGGTTGCGACGTTTACTTGTCGATCTTGCAGTTGATGTTCAAGAGCCCGTTATTTTATTCTGTGACAATCAAGCGGCATTTCACATAGCCTCGAATCCAGTTTTTCACGAAAGGACCAAACATATAGAGATCGACTGTCATTTTGTTCGAGAAAAGTTGATGACCAAAGAGATCTCGACATCTTTCGTGTGCTCATCAGGACAAGTGGCCGATATCTTCGCTAAAGGGCTTTCTTCTCTCCTTTACAAGTTGGGCATTGTAAATTTACATGCTCCAACTTGAGGGGGAGTGTTGAAATTATTGCATAGTATTGTACTTGTATTTTCTTGTATTTAGTATTCTACGTATTTATTAGGGTAGACATCAATTAAATTTGCCCCATTACTTCCCCATGGTAACCGGCCCTTTTGACATCAAGAGGGAGAGGGGAAGTTTTGCTTTGTCTTTATTTCTTTATTTGCTTTCATTGTTCATGTAATTAACTAGATTAGAATTTCCTTTTGCAAGTGGGCTCTTCACTTGGCCTTAGGATTTGTATAAGTAGGAGGTTGTTTTGATAATGAGAATCATCCAATTCAATTCTCTCAATATTGTTTAAGGTATTTTTCATTCTATTTTTTCTTCACAATACAAACTCAACTTTAGTTTGACATTCATAGTATATTTTTTGGCCAAAATCTCAGAGTCAATATCCGAATAAATACAACATTTTTTTATTATCCTTGTAATTTTATCATTTCATATAATGATAAATTAATTTACTTAAAGCTAGAGGTGGCCAAGGGGCCGGGCCAGCCCGGGCCGCCTTCAACCGGGCTCGGCTCCGGGCTCCCCAAAAGAGGGGAGGCCCAAGCCCCCCAGGCCAAACCTGGCCCGTTCGGGGTAGAAACCCCCCAAAATTAAGGTGAAAAAATATTAACCGTGGGAGTCTAGGGTCGGGCCTTATATATTTTGTTTATAAATAATATTTTGAGATATATATGTTTATAAAAAATATTAAAGTAGATACAGATGCAATTGTATTAGGTATGGGTATGCCTTATATAGTTTGTTTATCTTAAATAAAAAAAATTGGAGCTCACATGGTAATTGGTAAGGCTTACATGTTAGAGGTATGGGTTTAAATCCCTTTTGTGTCAATTTTCTGTCAATTTTTTTGTAAAATATGTTAAATTGTATTTTTACCCAAAAAAATTAGAAAGAAATTATAGTTTACATGGTAATGGTGTGCTTTATATGTTAGAGGTATGCGGTTTGAATCCCACTAGTGTCATTTTTGTGTCCAATTTTTATGATATTAAAAAAAAAAAATCTGGCAGGGGAGGAGAGCCAGGCCAGCCTACGGCCTAGCTTGGCCCGCAGCCACCTCTATTTAAAGCTCTCTTTTATTGCAAAAATAAACATCATCCATTAGCAAATAGAAAATATTTTCTTGCTGCAGAGAAATTTGATTTCACATGAAAGATAGGGGAAGACATTTTTATTCATAAATAGAAAATATTTTTTTTTTCATAATCCAATATCTTGTATCCCATTGCAACCTTCACTTCGACCAAACGCTAATCATATAATGTGGATAATGAAATTATTTCTTTCGTTAAATAAAAGAAATAAATTAACCCAAAAACATTTTTGTAGAAAATAATTAGAAAGGAATACATTATCAAGAGAATAGAGTTCCCTTCCAACAAACTAGTCCTTTTCGTATCAGTTACCGTAATTATTTGTATTGGGTTTAGCATCCGTCTAATCGTCTTGGGAGTTTTAATTATTGGTTATGCGTATATTTTTTTTTATCCAAAAAGAACGGAGAAAAGATTCGAAACGTCAAAGCACAAACCTTAAATCGAACACATTTTCCAATGTTCAAATATTATATATCTTAAATGTGTTTTCCAAATTAATGAATTTTGGAATTAAAGTTGTTACTGAAAATAAAAACTGAAAGTGTACTGTAAAATTATTTTCATTTCCAAACAAATGCTTCGTTGAATTTTAAATGAATACGTGCGTGTATGTTCCAACTTCTTAAGAATGACGTCGTTTTGATATACCTTTGTTTAAAATGATGTCACTACATGTTTGGGTTAGGCCACTATGTGAAGTTGTCAGTGTGGATCTTATTTTTTGCATGTGTTTCCGTGTGTGTCTTTGGCCCTTTTAAGTGATGTCATATGGTGATCCTAAAGTTGTGTGCGCTATGGAACAATGATGTTCTAAATATTCAATTACCTAGTTCTTAAATAAAATTATTTTATTTATTTGTTATCTTATTGTATTTTACAAGTTATACATGTGTGATTATTTTCAAAACTTGTCATGAGATGGACGTTATTCATGATGATATATCAATATTTAATTGAAGTGGTCAATGAGATTGAATCAAAGTTTTTTTTTTTTTTTTTTTTTTTTTTGGTTCGATTAAATCAAAAAGATAGACTCAAGTAAAAAGGAGCAATATATTGTCAAAAATAAGTGCGTATAGTAATGATAAGGTTGGATTACTTACCTTATAAGAGTATAATATAATGTGAGTGATCACTTGTCTTATTCATGTGGATACAGATACTCAAATATCATATTGGTATATACTTGTCAATAATATTGGAATACTGAACTGGGTCACTTGATTTGTTTATTTCTCAACTATTGTCTGAAATAAACAATTCATATGTTATGCAATTAAGTGATGATTCTAAATCTCAATAATGTCATAAACTCATGCATGTAGTTCGATTTCATGTGCTCAGAAATGAGGTCTTAGAGAGCAGCTAATATCCTTAATATGTGGATGGTGGCATAAAGTGTGACGGACGAAAGGACCATTCAGTAGAGAATCTATAGTATCTTCAAACTTCATATGAAGATATACCCTTAAGGGGATTTGCAAGTACTGCAAAACTTGGAATATTTGGCTAAGGTATTCATGTGAATGTCACTGAAATTTGATACAAGAAAAATATTTTTCATATCATAGGATTTTTGGAAAGGAAAAATCCAGAACTCATAAGGAAAAGTTATGAGAGATATAATAAAAATAGTTTAAGTTATTATTTTTCAATTTTTTTTTTTCGATAATTATAGAGCAAAAGCTCAATACAAAAACGGCAGCCAAAAAGGCTCCATAGAGTTACAACGATCGCGAACAAAAAGCTTAAATACAACATTACATAAAAAGCCCATCTCTGGCTATCCTAATCTTTGTATCAGGGGCTCCAATCTGTGAGGCATGCAACATTGCAAGCCACTTCTGCAAGTGAAAACAGGAATTTCGGATTCCATGCTTTGATCCAGAAGCCTGTTCTTGCTCTGATTGACCAGCTGACCTCCTTGTAGTTCCAATGTGCGTTGTGGAATACTACCTTGTTCCTTGCCCACCATACCTCCCAAATGATTACAAAGAACAAGGATAGCCACGCCTTCTTCTGAAATTTGCGCCCTACTTCGTATGAGGACCACTGGAAAAAATGTTCTTTTATACTGCTTGGACATACTGAGTTAAAACCCCACCACTTGAAAGACACACACCACAGCTTCCAGGTTTCCTCACATGTAAGAAAAAGATGATCTACCGTCTCTTCTTCCTTACCACAAAGAGGACACTGTTTATCTTGGTCTCGGAGAATTCCTAGGTTCCAAAGTCTCTTCCTTGTATTCATCTTTCCTAGCATCACCATCCAGACTAGAATTTCAACCTTTGGTGGGGCTAGTCCTTTCCAAGCTCCACACACTATATGATCCACTGCACTTGAGTTTGTGGGTTGCGACATTACCATTTGTACAAATGAATTAACTCTGAAGCCACCATCTGATTCACCCTCCCACCATAACTTGTCTTTTACATCTTTGCTCAGCAACACCCCCATCAACAAGGTGTTTAGCTGCCCCACACTTGAATCCTCTCTTGTGAAGAAGTTTCTCCTCCAATTAAGAACCCATCTCCAAAGACCCCCATCCCAGATTCCCATTTGTGAGATAAGGTGATCCCTTTGCAAAGATACAATGAACAAATCTGGGAACTTAAGTTCTAAAGGCAAGTCCCATATCCATATATCCTTCCAAAATTTTGTTCTTGACCTGTCACCTACCTTGATTCTCATTGCTGACTTCACCAACTGTGGCTCCTGTAACATATTCATGCTATGGACTATCGCACCCCAAGGCCCCTGACCTGGATTTCTTGCTAGCACTGGTGTTAATGAATCTGGGTCACCTCCATGGATTGAGGTAATGACATTCCTCCACATTGTAGAACTCTCCTCTAAAAATCGCCACCACCACTTGAACAGCAATGCAGCATTCTTAATTAAAGGTTCGCCTACTCCTAGGCCTCCCAAATGTTTCGGTTTCTGTATGAGCTCCCACTTGATGCAAGGGACCCCTCTATGTTCATCATTTGATCCCCAAAAGAAGTTCCTTTGAAGCTTAACAATCTGTTTCAACACTATCTTCGGAGCTCTAAAAATGGACATATAGTATGTTGGTAAGTTATTGAGCACTGACTTTATAAGTGTCAATCTACCTGCTTTTGATAGTCATTTCGCCTTCCAGCCCACAAGTTTCTTCTCAACTCTATCCAGAACTGGCTTCCATGTAGCTAACCTCTTTGGGTTTGCCCCCATTGGGAGACCTAAATGCTTTATAGGCAATGAAGCAGTCTGACATCCCAAAACCCCTGCAACCTCCCTACTCCAAGCATCTGACACCCCAATCCCCACAATGACTGACTTACTATAGTTAATTTTCAATCCTGACAGTGCTCTAAAACATTGCAAGAGGTTTTGTATGTTGAAAATTATGCGTTCATTGGCCGGGCAAAAGAACAATGTATCATCAGCAAATTGTAGGTGTGTTAGCAAAGCCTTTTGAGTTCCAATCTCAATGCCGTGTATTCTATTCGTTCTAATCACCTCAATAACTGATCTATTTAGCACCTCTGACAGCAATACAAACAGGAAAGGTGAGAGTGGGTCACCTTGCCTAAGCCCTCTTTCCGCTTTGAATGGAGGAGTTGGTGAGCCATTAACAAGGATGGACATAGACGAGGTAGAAATACATTGGAACACCCAGTTGCAAAATCTGCTCCCAAAACCCATTTTCTCAAGGACTTGTTTCACACATAACCAATTCACCAAATCATATGCCTTTTGAAAATCGAGCTTGAGTAACACTCCCTTCTTCTTCTTCTTCTTCAACCAATGAACCACTTCATTAGAAACAGAGCCCCATCCAAAATTTGTCTACCCTTTACAAATGCAGTCTGATTTTCCCCAACAAGGGTCTTCATCACTTTTGCCAATCTCTTGCTTAGTATCTTGGATATTACCTTGTATACACAACCTACCATGCTAATGGGTCTAAACTCTTTAATGTCCACTGCACCATCTATCTTTGGAATTAGTGAAACCCATGTGGTATTGACAGATGGGTTCATAATTCCAGAGACATCTGATAAAGGAGTTGGTCGTTTATTCAATGGCAATATGAGAATTCTAGAATAAATAAATTAAGTTATGGAGTGAAAAAATATTTAAATATTGTTAAATGGTATTTAAATCTTATATGTGATGATAATGTGATTTGATCCATCTAGAGCTAAAACGAATTAAATTGTCCCAATGATTTCCTTGCAAGCCTTAACCAATACATCATTTGAAACTATTTGAATTGAATTCATGTGATAATAAATTTATATACTAAAATGACACGAATATGCGCGTGGAGCATTGATGTGTTTTAAATGTGATTTAAAACTACGTACTCGCAAGCATATGAGTTCGTCGTAGCATAGTCGGATATACGGGTGTCGTATAGACATGGAAACAAAGTTAAGTTGGATTTAGTTATTAATGAGTGGTTGAAATTGGGTTTTTGTTTGTTTAAATGATTTTATTGATTGAATTAATAAAACTAATTAAAAACTAAAGTTGTCAATTCAATTGAGGTCAGTTCAGAGAATGAATTCAGGGTAGCTTTGCTCTTATCCCGTCATTATATTCTACTATAACAATGGTTTAGGAGGCTTAGGTGACAAGCACTAAGCTTGGGTTAATATTTAAACTAGGGCTTAGATTAATGAAATAACCTATCATATCACCCTACGGGTAGCATAATTTATCTCATTAGCATTATTTAATTCATTTGTCACTCCTAATTCAATATTAAACCCGAATTTATATTTAAGTTAGGTTTTAGAGCAATGAACTAGTCTAAGGGCATAACCCATCTTATCACCCTAGGAGTAGCATAGATTATCTCAATAGCACTACTTAATTTCTTTGTCACTTCTAATTTAGTATTACTTTGTATAAAAGATTGTGTTTAGGGTCGGGTGTAACCTCAACCCTAATCACGCATGAAAACCAGTTATGTTATTGTCTAGGCTACAAAATCGTAAACAAAACGCTAATAATTTGAAGGTCTTAACATGGCTATAAGAACACAAAAAGAAAACCAAACTACAATCATAGATTCCCCATAGGGGTACATAAATAAGATAACAAAACCATTGTCAAAAGCATAATATAAATATGGGATACGGATAACTACCGGCCCTAAATTAAAAGTCTACTCCTCCATAGGAGTTCTAAACATTATGAAATCTAAAAGAGAAAACAGTAATGACTAAAACTAAGAACTTAAAGACTCCCTCAATTGACGTTGACGTTAATCCTTGCTTTGATTCCCCCACCACTCCGACCACTTGCGCTTCGGCATTTGAGAATCCCTTTGATTTCATAGCAGCTTTAAGAAGGAGAGGAGGAGAGAAGGCGTGGCAAAAAATCCTCCAAATTAGGTCTCCCCTTTTCTATTTATTCCCGCAGCGCACCAAAAAAATACCAATAACAGTTCGCGATCGACCAATTATGGCCAATCGATCAGTTTGGCTTCTGTTCTGAGCCGATTGATAGGCCCGGTTTCTTGATCAATCAGTAGCCCCACTGTAAACATTGACCTGCTGCTGGCCGCTGATCGATTGGTACTTCATGTCAATTGATCGTTCAGTACCCGAAACTCTACGAAACCTATTTGAGTTACTGAATTATCACCTGATTGGTCCTTGTTTTGCACACGTTGTCGGGTTTCTTAGAATAGTCTTCAAATATGCCTCTATTATACTTGATTATACCACTTTTCAACATTTATTTGATTTATTGCACTCCAAGCCTAAATATATCTAAATTACAACAAAATATACTTGTAATAACCGAATATGTTGCAGGAATGAAGAACAAAATATATAAATATAAGGCACATCAAGCATCTATCTTGGGAATAGGGATAGCAATTGGACGGATTTACCTTCACCCAGATCCAACTTGGGAAATACCCAACCCAACCGAAATCTGGAAAAAAAAAAAAAAAAAACCCACTTATTCCATAAAATTTGAACCCAAATTAATTGGATAGAATGAATATCCGACTCAAATCTATGACCCATTTAAATTCTATAACAAATTATAATATTGTAATCTAATAATATAATATATACAACAATTATACTACAGTAATAGTGCCTTCAAATCCAATATTTTGACAAAGCGCAACAGTTTCTTTTTTTTTTTTTTTTTTTTCTTTAACAACAATAACAACAACAAAAAAAAAAAAAAAAAAAACAACAACAATGATAATAATAATAATAATAATTTGGAAGGGCCTCCTTAAATGTCGGGATAGATGGCTAGGAATGTTTGGTGATGTTTCTCGAGCTGCTGCTGGTTTGATGAAATGCACAAAAGGTCAGACATTTCGGGTTGCTGCAGCATATGCGCATCTGCGTTTTCGAGGTATCATTTGGCACTGGCATCGCTCTGTGTGGATATATTCAATCCCTAAGCACGCTTTTTGTTTGTGGAGAGTGTTAATGGGTAGTTTATTCACTCAAGATCGCCTTAGAAAGATGGGTATGTCTTTCCTAAATCGATGTTATCTTTGTGAGATTAAGTGTGAGGATCTTGATCACCTTTTCTTTGACTGTTGTTATTTGTCTCGTGTTTGGTCACGTGTGGTTGAGTGCTTTGATATCATTGGGGGCTGTAGGTTGCAAGATGTCATGAAGTGGTTGGGAGGTCATGTCCGAAATCAGAAACACTTTAGCGTGATTAAGCGAATTGCGGTGGCTGCGATAGTTTATATTCTCTGGATGGAATGCAATAGGCGAATTTTCCAAGATGCTAAGAGAAGCAAGGATGTCCTAGCTGACTCCATTTTTTCTTATTGTCCAGTGTCGATTTAATTTTTTGTTCCATCAGTGAGTAAGGGTGGTGTGGGGTTGTGTCTGTTTAGTTTTTGTTGTACCTTTGTGGATTTGCAGTGTCTGTATGTTCTGTTTTGGGTTTATATATAAGAGCAAACTTGCTGCTGGCAAAAAAAATAAAATAAATAATAACAATAATAATAAATTGTTCAAAAACCAATCTTAATCATCAATTTTTATACATGTATGTATTATATTTATTGATTTTACGAGGGATATTATAGTGCTGGAACAAATTCCAAATTGTTGACATATTAATTTATTTTGGCATGCAAAAGACTCCAAATGTTGAAATTTTAAAATTTTAGTCTACACTAAACATAATTTCGGGTCGTATTTAAAATCCAACCCGGCCAAACCCGACCCAAAATTCATTTATTATCATCCAGATCCAAATTTACTTAAACCTATCTTTTATATTCAAAACCATCATAACTAGATGGATATCCCTATTACCCGAGGTAGATCTTGGATCATAACTAAGAAGAATTAAAATTTGCGAAGAGGAAGAATTGAGAAAGAGATGAGAATTAAAGAGAATAGAGAATAGAGGGAGAAATGTATTATTGTATTATTATTTGAATACTCGATTACATGTGTAGGATCATATACTCATACTTGCCAAGCAAGATATATCTACTAACTAATGCAAAATATCTAAGATCTAACCAACCTAACTAATAACTCACTCTTCTTCCAAAGCATACCTAACAAGCACTTATTAGAATCTTACGATTCTACGATCTCACAATGGTCGATCGATCCAAATCCTAAGTAGAATCTTAATTTTTTGGAATCTTATGATCCATTGATATTAAACAAAACTAATGGATAGGATCATAATACGATTTTACGATTCTACCGATCCAATCTTGATCCTACCATGCACAAATAAAAAGTTCAAAAGTAAAAATTTTAAGCATATATTATTATAAAGGAACATACTTTCTTACCCTAAGGTAAAAGAAAGTTAAATTAAATGTTTATATATATTCTCATTAAACTTAAATTAAGCTTAGTTTTAAGGTATAACCTTATAAAGTTTGATTAGCAACATCTATGTTATATTATAGCATATTGTCGTATTTGATTACATTTCTTAAGTATACGTACCCTTGTAAGCTGAGGCCTTATATAATACTTTGTGAATTATGCAACTAATTTTAGTATCGAAAATAATTATAACATACATGTCGTAGATGTCAAAGAACTAACTTTCCCTAAAAGCTTAAACTGATAAGTGAAGGTCCAACATTGACTTTATGCTCTAATATGGCTCTCACGGAGATGTTCATTAGGCTTGAGCATAACTATTGACAGGCTCACCCCATACCTTGTACATAAGTTAAGTTAATATTGAAATTGGGGTTATTAGGATTTAAACTAGTGACCTTTTTGTTAACAAGACTCTAATACCATGTCAAATAACCAAATTTTCCAAAACGGTTAAGCTAGTGGGTGAGGCCCCGGATTGATTTCATGCACTAAAAGTAGAATCTTACGATTTTCGATTTGATCCTATGATTCCGATTCTATGAACCCCCTAAAGATCCTAAGTAGAATCCAAATTCTAACAACCTTGATATTAGTACAATTAAAGGACTAATACAACACAAGAGCACTTATACTAATACTAATATTTTAAGACTACTTAATCCACCTGTTACAATCACGACACCCTACTTGGCAGGAGGTGGTGCATACTGCCTTGGCACAGGTGGGCCCCGCAGTTGACGTGGGCATGACATGAGCGACGCGTCCATCACCGACATGTCATTTTTTAAAAGCCTACGCCTTTTTTGACTCTCTTTACGCGGCAGTTGTACGTTGGATTCAAAGTCTCCCTTTTACCCCAGACCATCTCAAGTAAAATCCAGTACATGTATTATACGTAATTTAATACGTTTTATTCATCTCCATACATCAAAAGTTTTTTTTTGACTGAAAATCATCTACATTTTAGTTGCATTTTTGGAGAATCACCTAATTTTTTTAATTTTTTAAAGTTACACCTAAATTTTTTAAAAAAATTCTCAATGTCTCACTTAATACTAATAATGTTCCCTTTCCCTTAAAATAAATAGAAATTATCAAATTATCCTCAATAAATTTTTTTCATGAATTAAAAATTGACTTTTTTTTAAAAAATAATTGGGGTTTTCCCATGACTCATATAGCTAACCTTGTAATGTAATTTATTTTTTCAACTCTTTTTTTAATTTTTATCACTTTCTTCTTCAAGTTTTAGAAACTTTTTGTACAATAATTGTGATTTTAATGAGTTACAAACAATTTTACAAGTAAAAAAATATTTCTAAATATTTTTAGTGGCAAAAGGTTGTAACAGCACGCCAAACCCTTAACAATTTTACAAATTCAGAAGTGAAGGGTAATTTTTTTTATTTATAAAATATATTATTTAACATAATTTAATTAAATTATGTTAAATTTAGTATTTTCATACATTTGTACCCCAACACGCAGCATTTTATTTGACGGAAAGTTAATGATGTCAGCCTTAGGTTTGATATTGAAAATATTTTGAACAGTTTTGGTGCGACTTTGAAAAATTAGAAAAGTTAGGTGGTTTCCTGAAACCGTACATAAGATATAGGTATTTTTTTGTAAAACACCCTATAAAAATTTTAGTAAAAAGTTCACTGAATTGTAAAAAATTTGTATATAATTACATCTATATCTATAACATCTCATTCTGATATACTGAAATTGTTTAAGAAACAATAATATACTAATAGAGTAGAAAGAAATATAATTTTGTTAATAATTTGTATTTGATAGTGTTACCCGTAATAGCGATAGTAAGAACATGATACATTGTAAAAAATAATATACAAGTCAATAATTTGCCAATTGATGTGATAAAGTTTGCAAAATATAGAAATATAGATACATAATTAAGGTATAAGTGTAATTATTTTCAACTAATCTTTTGCTTTTTATTCTGTAAAAATACATATACGTGTTGTAAAACGTGTATTAACGGATGTTATGAAAATAGGCATACTTTGTCGTATTTTTGGCAATGATGCGTAAACGTCCTTTCTAAATGAAAAATTACTAATACATATTTAATACGTCAATTATACACGTATTTTACTAACTATGCCCTAGACTCTGTTACAAACAAGAGTAATTAAATTAGCATACAATTGTTAGAAAATTTTATCTGTTAGAAAATAAACCGAAGAATTTCTTTATGAAAATTTCCTTATTTAAATATTTCATGTGTAGTTTAGAAAAAAACTGCGGAAAAGATTTTGCAATCTCAATAATTTCTAGCAATCTCCATTTTGATCTTCTTTTTAGGTAAGCTCTTTTTTTTTCTATTTAGGCTTTCACTTATTTTTCTCTTTTCTATATGATTAATATATGTTTCATTAGACATTTTTGTGTCATTACGATTATAATAGAGCATATATCTTCATTTAAGTTTAGAGTTGAATTTTCCACTGTGTGTATGCTTGGATCAATTTTGGGGATTTTGTTGAAATATTTTCCAGCACGATGCGCTGCCCTTGGGCCTCATGTGTGTTATGCCCCTGGAAACAATGATGTTCAGACACATGAATTTGTGTTGTTTCACGTACCCTTAAATCAATGTTGCTCCAAACTGTGGATTTGCATGCCTCAACTTCCTCTTAACACGACATCGTTTGCTATTGGTGGTTCGGGCTAGCATGTAAACCCCTATCCCAATCCCCTTGTCTTCTTCCAACTTGAAAATCTAGTGTTGTTTGCCAAATAGTACAAGAAGAAAATGCTAGCCACCTTCTTTTTCAGATGGTATAGTTGGGAATTTTTTCGTTTGCATGCGTGCCAACTGGGTTGTATCAGTGGTTTGGTGTTATAGGAGATTTGGTAGGTATGTATTCATTTGAGCCGCCGTGGGTTTGAAGGGTTAATAAGTGTTTGATGGGTGGTGATTCTGGCTTTGAGGTCATTCTTGTTCATCGTTTGCAAAGGCGGCCATTGGGTTTAATCGTGTTCCCGATTTAAGCACCCCTTTTCAATCAGCGAATTGCAATTTCGAGCATGATAACCTGTGATTTAGTTTTTCTCGCTAAATGGTATTCTGGTTGGGATTTGTAGTATGGAGATTTAATTCGACTGTAACTGAAAGCCATCTCAATTGCCTCATTTTATTGCATCCATTTTAATGAGTATAATTATCCCCCGAAGAGCCAAATATTTTTGCTTGTTAATATCTAATTGAAATTCTAATTTCTCCGCATTTTCTTTCATTCAATTTTTTTGTGGGAGTCGATTGAAAGGTTTCAATTCTATTGTGCTCCGGAAATGCATTTAAAATATTCAATTCCTTAATTGTCCCTTTTTCATAGGCTTGGTAAACAGACCGTCCAACTAAGATTCTTCATTGAAATCTAAAGGAAAATGTAGACAAATACACAAACACAAAGTTTACGGAATATCTTAATTGCGGAATAGGATTTGAACTTGTCTTACTGCGTTTGTAGATTGCCATGAGAATGTAGCATTAACTAAGATTCTAAATGGCTAAACAGGGAAAAAAAAAAAAAAAAAAGGATAAACAAGAAAAATATCAAAACATAAAATAACCAGATAAGTATGAAACAATCTCACCTGACAAAAAGATTGTATAATACCAAAAAAATACCCCAAAAAAATATAAAATGGTATTAGATACCAATAAAACCAATAAATACAAAATAATATAACCCCTAAAAATAAAAATTAATATAAAAATCTAACCAATTCCATTAAGTTTTTTTTTTTTTGGCAGCGAGGAACACATAAGAATTCCTTTAAGTTACAAAAAAGACCTAGAAAATACAAAAAAAAGTTACTAAATAACCCCTAAAAAGAATAGAAAAAAAAAAAAAAAAACCCCAAAAAAATAGAATAAATACTTGACTGCAGTAAATTAATTCACTGCTCAAAAAGTTCAACCAACACTTTAAAATACATTGACTGTTGCTAGCTAAGGAGAATTATTCAGAAAAGAAATGACAATGGTCAAGTTTCGAATATGTAAGACCCTATTTCGGAGTGCTTATTTTGGGGAAAAAATGTATTTTTTTTAAAGCACTTGTTTGAAATTTGAAGAATGTTTGACAATTACAAAAAAGTGTCATTTTATTTAAAGAAGAAGTTTTTCTGCTTTTAAGGAAAACATAAATTTAGTGCTTTTCCTTCTAAGAAAATGTAGAAATAAAAATTAAACAATTAAAAAATCATGGTTCAGATACCCTAAAGTCTGTTAAGATATTTTTTAACTAACTGATCTTTAGTAATATATTTAAAAATAATTTATATAGTTGAAAGCAATTTATATATATTATAAAATAATTTCTATATTTTAAAAAATATATTAAATATGGAAAAATATTTTATTAATTAGCAATATATTTACAGTATTTAGAAAATACTTTAAAGATTCGAAAACATATTTTAAATATTTAAAAAACATATTAAATTAATTAAAAAAATTAAATAATTTAAAAATATTGAAAGAGTGTTTTAGAAATATTGAATGATATTGTATAAATACTTGAAATTAGTTTCAATATTTAAAAGATATTTAATATATTTAGAAATTATTTTAAATATTTAAAAATATATTAAATATTTGGAACGTTTTTTGGGTGATAATTTTTCAACTATTAAGGATTTCTGTTAATGTCTTTTCTAATAATTTTGTATAAAAAAGCATTTTTCTAAACACTGGTCAAACACTTACAATTATATCATAATCGATTCTTTACTAGTTTGGCTAAATATAAACTGCTTATTTGAAGCAACATTTTTTACAAAAATATTTTTATAAAAAGTGCTTCTAAAAAAATTGGTTTTTTTTTTTTAATAGCAAACATGCCCTAAGTCTTGTACTTCTTTTTCTTTGATAGTTAGAGTGGAAATTGTCAATACAAAGCTGGCACGCCGAGAAGCAGTGGCGGATAAAGGAATTTAGCGATATGGGTCCATATATATATTAAAAATAAACAATAATAATAATAATAATAATAATAATAATATAAAAGATGCATGTCACTCCCAGGACCATTATAGCTTATGTCCAATTTTTTTTTCCGAAGTCTCATGCACGATGGGCCCATTGGAGGGCTGAAAAAGGCTCGGCTGAGGATATATTAGGAAATTATACTAAACTTATTTGAAAATTTTAATTCTTAATTTATCATATTTATCATGGTCTAATGTTTGGCATATTTATTTGTAGTAAGGTAAGGAAAATGCTAAAATAGCTAAACAAAGTTAGTAAGACTTAGCGAATCATGATACGAAATCTGGTGAAATTGCATATGAATACCATTATGATGGTCTTGTGAGGAAGAGCCTAAGGCTGTCATTCTATCCACAACCATATTACCTTCATGAAACACATGAGAAACACCATACTCCACAAACTGTAATAATGTATCCCAAATATCCCAAACTGCAATGTTTGCCATATTTGTCATCACGTTTTATATTGTTGGGTTATATGTAGAGCTTGGTTGTATTCGGTTTGGTTTACAAATTATAGGATTGGGCCAATTCTATTTAGGTCCATGTTACACTAGGGTTTAGTGTAGGAAGCTTTATATATATACGAATTTGTGTATGTTCTCATTAGGGTTTGAGTTGAGAGGATTGAGAGTTGAGACGTCTCATGTAACTCCAATGGAAATAAAGAAATTATTGTGCTCCACTTCTTGGATGTAGGCTTCGGCTGAACCACGTAATTTTCAGTGTTCTCCCCTATCCCTTTTGTTTATTATTACTACTTCAATTTATAATTCAGTAATTTCTGTGAGTGATCTTAAATAGAAGGTATCAGGGTTTAACACATGTATTTTTATTTTTATATTTCTAATGTTATTTATCGTCCTCGATGCAACTATGTTTGATGTTGTGCAACTATATCACCCTTGGAAACAGCCTCTCTTTAGGGTATCATTCTGAAAGAGTAAGACTGCGTACATCACACTCCTCCCATACCCTACTTATACTAGAACCCTAAAGGCACTGGATATGTTGTTGTTATCACTCAAAGAAAGGTTTGGTTTAATTATCAACACATAGTCCATGCCAATTGTCTTAGGTTTATCATATATAATATCCCATACTGTTTGACCATTTATCATTTATGTATTATGATATTTTATATATGCAATAAAGTACCATGAGTTTTTAATATTTTATCACCTAGGTACCATATTTCAAAATTTAATAAATTTTTATAAGAATATGATCAATTTTATATAAAAATATTGATATTTTAATTAAATATGATAAGATAGATAAGTCATTCCAATATTATCAGAAAATTCAACAAATTACAGTAGAAGTTCACAGAATATTGATGTAAATTACCTAAATATTTCCAAAATTATGAGTCATATTAGCTTTTTTGAACAAAAAATCAAATTTTATCGAAGATACCAATATATTGTTGTAATCATATTTCATTTAAGAATTTTTTAACAAAACTCTATAAAAATTCGGAAAAAGTTATCTGATTGACAAAATTTTAAAACTTCAGGTGCCTAATTGATAAAATGTTTAAGCCTCAAGTTACTCCATTCTTTTATTCTATTGTTTAGTCATCTGATGTTACAAGTGTAACCTGTTATACAAGTAGCATATTGTAGTCAATTTCTAGTTTTTGTGATGTTGTCCCTTGATGCTGTACAAAACAACTTGATGCTTTTATGTCTAATTATTAACTTATTCATGCATCTCTATGTTTCTTAACTAGCGAAGACTCTAATTCCGAAATCCACAAAACAATTATCTGCTTCAAAAATGCGAAAAAGAGTTTGAAAATGTTCATTTTCTTTTATTCATATCTTTGGTCTATCCATCCATTTACAAAATTCTTAAAATACAATCTAAATGACTCCTTATTTATAAACTTGATTTAGGAGTAACAAACAATCAATAAATAATATCAGTGTTGCAATCTTATTATTTCTTTCTTTACACATAATGAATGACTAACTTTCAATGGCAAAGACAGACTTGATAATCTTTTGGATCAATCATTGGATTTTTACTCATGAACTTTCCCTCTGCTACAGGCAAATGGAAGGGGCGGGATACCCTACTCATTCCTAAAAAAGTTTTCCGGATCGACCTTTGTCTTAATGTTCACTTTACCTCATATAATTATTCTTATAGTACTTGAATCCCCAAGCACTAGCTTGTATAAGGCTATCTTTACCATCTGTGTCCATGCCGAGGTCGAAATCCCAAAAATTTACATATTGGTCCCTAGGAAGCATGGACACATAAGGGGTCATGAACCATGGAGTTTTCTACTCCATTCAATGTTCCTACTCTCACTTTTCTTGCCATCCATCCAAGATACGATATACTCAATTTGAAATTTTACGATGTTTCTATGTGGAAAGGATGTCTCTGATTCTGGTATTCGACTTATCATTCCACCGTAAGGGCTGAATATTAATTGCGGCATTTCTACTTCCATTAATCTCGCTAATGATCCTTCCAACCCACTCTCCGGGATCGGTTCCTTAACATAATCCACCTTTATCTTGAAGTAGGCCCTGCGCATTGACTTAGCATGGAGGAGAACATCGGGTTTTGTGCCATATGGGAGACCACCAATATATACTACCGCTTCGATCCAGCTCACCTCTAAGCAATCCTTTTCACTTAGACCAAGCTCAAGAAAGCTCTTTTCCACTATTTGAATAAGGTCAGCTGATCGTCCTAAGAATAATGCGTTGAACGCACCAAGCACGGTCCTGTTCCCATTTTGAAGTGTTGATGGCGCTATTTCCACTCTAATGAAGAGATTCTCATCAATCTTATCAGCTACTTGTTGCCATTTATAGATTATCCTTGTTAGGCCTTATTCTAAGGTCTTGTTAATGGTGAAAACTATAACAGTTGCTGGTACTAGAACTAACTTAACCTTCCACGCCATGATGACACCGAAGTTCCCGCCCCCTCCACCTCTAAGAGTCTAAAACAAATCCTCCCCCATCAACTCCCTATCAAGAACCCTGCCATTAGCATCAACCATTTGAACATCAAGGACATTGTCAATTGCAAGGCCATACTTCCTCATCAGATCTCCATAGCCTCCTCCCGTGATGTGTCCACCCACACCCACGGTAGGGCAATATCTGGTTGGGAAGCCGTGGACCCTACTTTTCTCTGAGATATGGTAGTATAGCTCACCAAGGGTGGCTCTGGTTTCAACCCAAGCACTATTATCATCGACCTCAATAGTGACTCAGCGACGTTTAGCCATGTCAATGAGGATAAATGGTTGTGGCATCTCAGATGCAAATGACATACCCTCACCGTCATGGCCCCCACTACGGATTCTTAGTTGGAGATCGAGTTCCTTGGCACATATAACGGTGGCCTGGACGTGGAAATTCTCTATTGGCATCAAGATCAACACGGGCTTTCGAACAGATGGTAACAAGTACCTGAGATTCTGTGCCGTGGATCCCAAGACTGATAAGAATGAAGAGTTATTGGGAGTGTAGTATGTCGGCAGAGAAATGTTCTTTTGCTCATTATTTATAATGTGATTACAAATATTATGACTAAGTCATGGAGTTCAAGGTTATTTGTTTTGACTATGAACCCCTTCATCTTCATGGAATTGGAGATTATCATTTTGTTATGAATATGAACATAGCTGGTAATTGTACGAGTCTGGAATATATTTTAGTAGTACTGAAATTTTAATATATATAATGAAATATCTAAAGTTTAAGCACTACAAAAAAAGTTGATAAATATGGCGCAAAAAAGCGTTGCAATAGGCAGAATAAGCGCTGCAACACCTATTGCGGCGATAAAAAATTGCGCCGCAATTTTGCCGTATTAGGCATGCCATATTAGCTAAATGCGGCGGGATTTGTCGCGCCACAATACATAGGCCTAAAATGGTGCAAAAACGCACCGTATTTGTCCTCCTCAACAGCTTAGGAGGTGATTTACATGTAAGGTTAATACGGTGGGGTTGGGTGCCGCATTTATTTCACCTAATACGGTGGTTTCAAGCTCGGCATTAGATTAACCTATTACGGCATTTTTAAGCGCCACATTAGTTGAGCCTATTACGGCGCTTTCAAGCACCGCATTAGGTAAACATAATGCGGTGGTTTCAAGCGTGGTATCAGATTAACCTATTACTGCAGTTTTAAGAGCCGCATTAGATGAGCCTATTACGGCAATTTTAAGCGCCGCATTAGGTTCATCTATTATGGCGATTTTATCTGTCGTATTAGGTCAACTTAATACGGCACTTAAACTTGCCACATTAGGTGAAATAAACGGGGTTCTTCACTCCATTACATTAGGTCATATTTTTTAATAATTTGGCATTGGGTGCTAATTAAAATTTCCTAAAAAAATATATATAAAATAAATAGAAATTCTCCCAAATAAGATAACAAAGATAAAGGAAGTCAGTTTTAGCGTAGATAAATGAGGTAAAAGCATAAACTTAAATAAAAAACAAAATTAAAATTTCCCAATTTAAATTCATACAACCAAATCGTAAAGGACAAACACATACAATTGAGTTCAAATAATCTCAAGTACACAAAATTAAAATGAGGCAAACTATCAATTAAGTTCACAAAAGAGCCCCACGCTTCAATATTCACACCTTGTTTTCACATCTATACAAACACATGTTCACACCGAACTTAAGCGTGCTTGGGCGAGAGTAGTACCAAGATGGGTGTCCTCCTGGGAAGCCCTCACCCTCAGGTTGGGGGCACTGGGAAACAGCCTCCCTTCAGGTTAACACCCTGAAGGGGGAACGCCTCGTACATCCGCGCCTCCCAGAGCCTGCGTAGGCGGGAGCCCTTAAGGCACTGGGTATGTTCTTTTTTTTACAAACACATGTTCACACCATATTTTGCATATATCATCATCTTTTTCTTCTTCATCATCATCATCATCAGCAAGAGATTTAGATCTCTTCTAGATGTGTGATTTTGCATCTGCAGAGAAATATACTATCATATATAAATAAATCCAATCATCTTAATTTAATATACATTAGGAAAAAATTCAAAAAAATTTGCCATCGATTGCATCATAGACATAAATTCTTCTCTAAGACAAGCGTCTCTCTTAGCAAATTGGGCTTCTAACTCGCTTCTAATTTCTACGATTTTTCTAGCAAGTTGTTAAGCAACTTGTTCGGCTACACGCCGATCTATTTCTGCCTGAGTAATGCGAGGATGTTGCTCATCCTCATAGATGCATTGCCTCTGAATGACCCCTCGATATCGTTATCATCTATTGGCTTAAGCCCAGCACCACTTTTACTCAATTGCAATCAACCAAAAAAAAAACTCCAAATACAATCCACCAGATTACAACTTTTTGGTTAAGTACCTTTTGGTTAGAATTTATCTTACGTTGGCTTTAGCAAGCAGTATAAGTTCGATATCCCAATCAATTTTCCCCAAATCCTTAACAACCAGCGGGCAATATTGCTGTACGAGCATCATCATCTCAGTTATGAATTGATTGGCATTTCCTCCAACCACCCTATTCAACCTCGAAGGGATTTCTAAAGGCCTTGCTCTAGGTTGACTAGCCCTTTTCTTTTTGTATTTCAAACATCTTTCCTTTGTCATGCTTGCGCTTGCCTACATGAACAACAAAAATTGAAAGTTGATGCTGTTAAGAACAGGGACAAACAAGCAAATTTGATATATACAACTGACACAACATGCTCAATACAAGTGAAGAATGAAGTGACATATTCAAGTAATATAGACCATACATTAAGTTTCCAAGTTTATGATATATTAAAATGATAAATCGAGAGAGAATTAGTTGTATAATCAAAAGGAATAGTTGTAGCAAACATATACCGGAACATGGAAGGCGCTCCTCTATGGTGTGAGAAGATGTGGAACTGCTCGCCATGTAATCAAATCTGTATGGTGGGACAAAAAATAATACCCTATTGTCTTATATTTAGGATACCGCTAAACTTTCATATCCTTCGTTCAAGCAATAAAAAATGAGTTGTTGCGAGATGTATGACAACATAAACAATTGAAATATCAAAAAAGTTCACAAACAACATAAACAAGATAAGAACGTGATAACAACTAAAACTATTTTGATTCATCCAAGCTTTATCTTTTTCCATCATTCAAAGTAAAGGAAAGAAAACTAAAAGTTGTTCAGATACAACATATGTGAAGTAAATTTGGAAACTATATGTGTCGTTGTACTAGCCATTCATACTTAATTTGAAGTAAATTTGAAAACTATATGTGTCGTTGTACTAGCCATTCATACTTAATTTGCAAGAGGAGGTGATCTTGTGTATGTAACTAACTCCAAGGGTCGGTGATCCTAGCCCATTCAGAAATCATGTAGTACAATTGAACTATTTGGTTATGCATTAGAGGTTTCTAGTAAAATTTGGGCAGCAATTTCCCATGGTTCTCCAATTACTAATTTGAATATGAAGTATTAGTGCATGATAGTGTATCATAGCATCACGTATACTTCCATCTCCAAATCGTACCCATAGAACAACACGTGGAAATGAGCCAAAATTGAACACGAAACGTCTAATAATTTTTGTAACAAAAAAATCAACACTACATGATTCCCAAACTGTCCAACATGGACAATTCAAGAATCCAAATAAAGCAAGTATCACTTATGTTCCATACAAGGAACATAGGATATACTGCAATATACGGATTCTCAAATGGATAATCTAAGCTGGAAAATCTTGATTTGTTATTTGTTGTATTGCTTATTTAGTTCTTTTTGTTGCATTACTCATATGAACCTGAATATTTCTTCTTTGTTACCATAGTTCCGTGGAAAGAAGATCGAAAGACATTGAGATGCAGGGATAGTGAGAAGAGCCAAATGCCAGCCCGTTAGATATTATTGAGTGCTCAAAGCTGTAAAATTTAGTTATGGTTTTGAGATGCAGAGATATAATTTAATTGTACTCTTATAATCACATTGTTTGCTTTGATACTTGAAGTTAAGACATGATGATTAGATTCTTAGAGATTAAGGGCATTATTTGATATCGTTTGATATTTATAATTTTTATTTTTCAAAAATTAAAAAGGAAATTATAAGATGCCAATTATTTAAGGATAGTTAATGCCTTTTGTGGAATTTTTTGTAGAAGTTTGTGATGTTATTGAAGTACAAGGAACATATTCAATAAACGCAATATGATGATTTAAAGCTAAAATTAGAGAATAATCACGATTTAAAGCCAAAAGAATACATAATTAGTACATTTCAAAGCTGTTAAACTAAAATCACAGAATATTCACGATTTAAGGCACAAGGAACATACAACATACACGCATGATGATGATTTCAAGCTGAAATTAGATAATAATCACGGTTTAGGGCCAAACAACATACATAATCAGCGCGTTGCAAAAATTTTAAGCTGAAATGAGACAACAATCACAATCTAGGGTAAATAATATACACAATCAACACAATATAGTGATTTTCAAAATGACAATAGAGCCTAGTCACCATTTAGGGCCAAAACACATACACAATCAACACAATACAAAGATTTTAAGCTCAAATGAGACAAGAATTACAACATAGGGCAAAAAGCATACACAATCAACCCAATACAATAATTTTCAACCTAACATTAGAAATTAATCACTGTTTAGGGCAAAAAAATACACAATGAACATTTTCAATCGGAAATTAGAGACTAATCATGATTTAGGGTAAAAAAAACATAACCACCTCCAGTGCTAAAGTTGAAGTAAGTTATAGGGTTAGACATTGAACATTTTCACTGAATTTAAGCTGTAATAAGAAAAAAAAAAAAAATCAAAGAGTGAGTGAGGATCTCACTATTCGAGCGAAGAGCGAGCGAAGAAAATTGAAGTTGCCTGAAAACGAGCAAAGAACCTGAGCGTGCTTACCTAAAAACGAACAGCGAAGAGTGACTGAGAGCGAAGGAGAGAGAAATCTGAGCGAGAGCGAAGAGAGGAGAGAGAAACCTGAGCGAAGGAGAGAGAAACCAAGAGCGGAGAGCGTAGAGTGAAGAGAGGAGAGAGAAACGTGAGGCGGAGAGAGGAGAGAGCAAGGCGAAGAGAGGAGAGAGAAAAAAGGGATCGGGTTTAAGATGACCTAATACAGCGATTTTAAGTGTCGTAATAGAGAAGGCCTAATACAGCGGTAAATTTCGCCATATTAGAGAATATATAAATATTATAGTAAAATTATCATCAATATCCTGACATTTTTAATATACGATATGGTACCCTGAAATTTTAATATTTTATCACCTAGGCACTATGATAGAATTTGATCAATTTTATGCAAAAAAATGTTGGTATAATAAATAAATACTATAATATATACAACTATTTGTCATTTTCGCATTCCTTGGTGAAAGATATCGAATTCTATTGAAGACACTTATATATTATTGAAATCGTGTCTGAACTTTAGGGCACTTATTGATAAAATATCTAAAACTCAAGGTACTTCATATATATTAAAATATCAGAATACCTAAGTAATAAATCGCAAACGCCATATATCACCTAATACAGCGAACACAATCGCTGTACTAGGTTGAACCTAGTACAGCGTTCAAAATTGCCATATGAAGTAACACCTAATATGGCACACAAAATCGCCGTATTAGGAACCTAATACGGCGTCTTATGTCGCTGTATTAGTTTATAACGGATAACCTGGCCCCTCTCTCTCAAAATAAAATATATATATATTTTTTTTTATTTGGTGCAAGGAGACCTAATACGGCGGGTTTGCTCGCCGTATTAGGTTATAACGGACAACCTGCCCCTCTCTCTCAAAATAAAATATATTTTTTTATATTTTGGTGCAAGGAGACCTAATATGGTAGGTTTCCTCGTTGTATTAGGTTATCACGGACAACCTGGCCCCTCTCTCTATCAATAATTTTTTTTTTTTATTTTAATGCAAGGAGACCTAATACGGCATGAAAACCGTATTAGGTTATCACGGACAACCTGGCCCCTCTCTCTATAAATAAATTTTTTTTTTTAATTTTGCTGCAAAGAGGCCTAATACGGCGGGTTTCCTCGCCGTATTAGGTTATCACGGACAACCTGGCTTATCTTCTTTATAAATAAATTTTTTTTTTTTTTAATTTTGTTGCAAGGGGACCTATTAGTTGATCTACTAATACCGCAATATCAATCGTTGCAATAAGGTAATCTGATACAATGCTAAAACTCACCATATTAATTGCTCTAATACAACGCTTTTCTCATGCCATATTTGAACTTGCCGCAACGTTTCAATTTTCTTGTAGTGAAATTTTTTTATCAATCACGTATTGCAAACTTGAAAAGTTTTATGACTTAGGTTTTTGATACCATGATTAATTACAGTAACATATAAGTGTCCTCTATTAGATTCTGTTAATTTTTTGCCAAAACATTTTGACTACTCATGATTTCCGCAATACACATAGCTTCAGCTAGAGGTTGGTGAATTTCATCATAATCTATTAAACTTTCACTCGAATAATTGAATCGTAATCATATACTATATCAATATTTTTTGGTACTTATTGGTTGAACTTTGGCGAATATTTATAAAGTTTTAAGTTAATTGTCTAAATAATAAAATTTTTAAATTTAGAATATTTTATTATACATATTTAAATATTGAGGTATACTGGTGACGAAGGCTTAAACTTGAAGGTACCTCGATAAATTAAAAAAAAAAAAAAAAAAAACACCGTGTGCAATAATAAAGATTTTTATTTAATAGTTGACTTTGTCAACGTTTTTTAAATGACGTATGCAAGGAATGGTGTTCCTTATTCATGGTTGACTTACCCGCATATATATATATATATATATATATATTAGGGCATGTGAAGACTACTTTTCCAAATAATTGAATTAACGTAGTAAATCAACTAAAATTAATTGAATATATTAAATTTTGTATTAAACTAACTAATAAAACTACTAGTATTGACATACAAACATGCTAAATATCAAAGTATTAGAGTTAATTTGATTATAGTTAAATTCTCATTTATACTTTTTCTGACGTATTTGGATTGGAAAAAATTTAAAGCAAAATGAGGGAAAAAAGCATATTAACGGTATTATGTTGAATATTAAATTGTTAATGTTGAATAACCAAACTGTTAAATGAAATACCATATTGTATTGAATAAAATAGAATAAAAATGTACAGTATGGTATTTTGATATTAGTTCGAAATTTCACTCTCCCGATTTTTGGAAAATAAATGAGTATCGGACTACAAAATCCATTGCTAAGGTCACCGTTTCATCATTAAGGTACTGAAATGTAGATTTCGGTAGGTTGAAATGGATTTAAACTTATAATCTGTAGGTGGTGGTGAAGGTTGAACAAGAGGAAGGAATGACGACATTGGTGTAATGTGCATGGTGTTGAAAAATGATATAAGCTAGCCTTTAATTTTATGGGGAAGTTGTATCCCACATTAGAAAAATTGTGTCGGTGGTCTTTTTCTTAAAGGGTATAATTATTTTTTAGGGAATAATTTTTCAAGGCCCGTTACTAACTGCTTACCCGTAGTCGTTTAATGTCATTAAATATGACTTTTGGAGTTAATTAATAATATAGCTGTTGGAATTTATTCTTGTAGTCATTTCTAGCCGTTACAATTTATTATGTCCTTTATTTACTGTTGCAAATTAAATCCCCATAAAATTCACATCCCACCATTAACCCCAATTTAGGTTTTATAAATTCTACCTTCATTCTTCTTCAGGAATCAATCGCACATCTCTCTCTCCCCTCGTCTCTCTCTTTCTCCGTCTCTCTCTCTCTCTGTAATTAACTGAGTGGAGAGATGTGGGAGATAGTGAGTTTCCACTAGGAGGATTTCACAATGTAGGGTTTCGACAGTGGGGTTTTAGCACCATTAGGCAATAATGATCTCACCCAAGTCCAATTAGATCCAGATTTTGCGCAAAGTTCTTAGGCCCTTCTACTCGACTATTAACAAGTGCACGTTAAAAGTCGGATCGCATTAATCCTGGAGGATGACCGTCGGTTATACTGTGTGCATAAGAGCACCGGCGAAATTATCTTTGAGGACAGTGGCATTTATCACGGCGTGATATCTTCTTTTGTGAGATCTTTCTAATTACTCTCTCTTTCCTTGGTATGATTGAATATTTATCAATTTTCTAATGATATTTGGTTGCTTATATTTGGATAATTTCGCTGTTATTTTATTGGAATTTCGCTCTCGATTTTTAGTTATTCTTGGCAAAATTATTTACTGCAAGTTTGCTGAATTTCTGCAGTGATTTACTACTATTTTTTGCTGCATTTTTTTTTTTTGTATTTTTCGTTGCAAGTTTCACTATATTCTTATTACTATTAGCTACAAATTAGTCAATTTTGGTGTATTTTTTCGGATCCTACTTCTGTGAGGTGTTAGCGTTTGTACTTTGATATTTTTGTAAATTATCGGAAAAAATACATATTATATGTGAAATTGTGATCCATTTGGCTGGCTACGTTTTGAATACACCTATATATGAAAATCGTGTCAACGCATACCTATTTATGATGGAATCGTTTTGAATTTACATGAGCATATTTTCCTTCTTTTTTTGCTTCTATGATATCTATTTATGAAGGTGATTTTTTAAAATAACACTTTTAGATTTTTTTTTTATTATTAAAATAGCACGTAAAAATTCTAAATTACTAAAATCACATGCAAAGATTGAAAATTTTCAAAATGGCATGTCCGGTTAGTGTGCCTCTGCCGCAGAAGCCGGGCTATAATGATCAAATTACAATATTAGACTAAAAAAAAGAAAATTAAAATTAGAAAAAAAAAAAAAAGGATCCCATGTGTACTTTAAAATACGTATCATCTCCATGAAGTATTAGTGGCTTGAAATCTTAATCTTCGTTTTCAAGTCCAATATTACAAATTGACTCTTTGCCCCTACTTACGTGGCAAAGACATGTTGACTGTGTGTACTTATTTTGAGAGCATGCTACTTCAGCAATTTGAAATTGTTGCATGTTATTTAACGAATAAAAACACATAAAATACTATTTTAAAAAAAGGGTAAAATATAGTTAGATCCTCTGAATGTTGTAATTAACCACAATATACCCTTTGCACTTTCAATTTTACAAAATAGTCCTATGAACTTTGCAATTAAACAAAACACACTCACTGCACTTTTAATTTTATAAAATAGCTATCTGAACTTATGAACTTAATAATTAAACACAACACACCCCTATACTTTTAATTTCACAAAATGGCTCATTGAACATTGTTATTATACACAACTAACCACCCCCCCCCCCCCCCCCCCCCCCCCCCCCAATTTTGTTAATAAACATAATTCATCCATTTGGAATTAATAAATTTAAAATTTTAAAAATATACGAAATTTAAAATTTTAAAACAAACTATGAAAAAATTTTGAAAAAAAATAATAATATTTTTTAAGTTCAATAAAAATTAGAACAATAAATTTAAAATCAAAAAATCTATTAAATTAAAAATTAAGAATGTTCTAGTTTTATACACATTATAGGAATTTATGTTTTTAGACGAAAGGTAGGAACTTTATATTTCTAGGTAAAAGATAATATAATTTTCTAATATTTACATAAAAAAAATTTGTTTTAAGTAATTCTAGTAAGAATATTATAAATTTAAAAGATAATAAATGTTTTTTTTAATTTCTATAAAAATACTATAAGATAAAATATAATAATTTTTAAAGATAAATTCTAAAATCAGATTAAAATTTTCAAATTTGAAAATATATGAAATTAAAATTTTGAAAATAAATACTAAAAAAATAATTTTTGAAAAGCATTAAAAAATGAAATTAAAAACATTATTATATTTTTTCATGTTTTTTTTCCAAGAAAACATCTTTCCATAATTTGTTTCAATTTTTTTGATTTCATACCTTTTTAATTTGAAATTTATTAATGTTTAAAGGGTGTGTTATGTTTAGTAAGAATGTTCGGGGATGAGTTTTGAATAATAATAAAGTTCAAGAGGCTATTTTATAAAATTGAAAGTGCAAGGAGTGTATTGTGTTTAATAGTAAAGTTTAGGGGCCTATTTTTTAAAATCGAAAGTGCTGCGATGTGTTATATTTAATTGTAAAGTTTAGGGGGAAATTTCGTAAAATTAAAAGTGCAGGAGGTGCGTTATGGTTAATTGTAAAGTTTAGAGGATCTAACTATATTTTATCCTTTAAAAAATAACCCCATTTATGATAGAATACGTTTTGAATTCACATTAGCTGGCTACTTTTGCATGCATTGCATGGAAGATAGATTTAAGTAATGAATTAATGAAGTCTCAAGGTTAAAGAGCAAGTAGAAATAGATCATATTCACTCTTTGTTACTCATAGCTCTTCTTGTAAATATTTGGATAAATTATATATTAGTATCTAGATGTTTAGTATATTAATATTTTAGTCTGTAAACTAATTTGTAAAATAATAAACTAATCTAAAAGTTATATTTATTTAATAAATGTTCTTTTAAAAAAATTTATTTAAAAAATTAGTACAAAATTATCAAAATTAAATAAATTAGTCCAAATAACGATGTGTTAACCTTTAAAATAGGTCTCTCACCTAATTTGTCTTTGTTAGTAGTGTCATAATATTATGCTTAGGGATAATGGGGCGAGGCGCTTATGAGGGGTGCCTCCTCTAGACCTATACCCGCCACCCAAATCCGTACTAATACATGCCCCATGACCCGCTGGTATCCAATAGGTACCCGTTACCGTCCCAATAGCCGCTCTAATATGAGTACAAAATGATTATCCATACCCACTCATATTAATTATCTAATGATATATCTAAGAATTCAATTATATTTTTTATAAGACTGATAAATAATTTAGGTATTTGAATTTAAGCATATATTTTCTAATTTGAAAATCAATTAGATATAAAATGGAGCAGGTATGGTGGGTATAAGACGGAGCAAAGTTGGGCGTGGCAAATATAACACTATACCCAAACTTGCCCTGTACCTGTTGTAGGTACACGGTGGGTACACCCAAGCCGTACTCGCTACCTGCCTCACTTGTACTCATGCTCGTCCCAAACGGGGCGGGTACTTGCGGGTAACAGGTTTTACACACCCCATTGCGATCCCTATTATGGCTTGTGTTTGAGTTGAGAGGAATAGTAATTAGTGATTAGGGATGGTAGATTTACCAACAAATAATGTCAAGTTTAATATAGTATAACCTCGATAAATTAATAACCTCAATTAAATAATATCTCGATTAATTAATAAATTTTCATGGTCCCAAAGATATTAATTTATAGAGGTTTTCAACCTATCATTTGGACTAATTTACTATAATACATGCAGTTTTTGTACTAAATATTATTTATAAAATTTGTTGACTATAAAATTAATATACCATAACTCTGGGTACTACTATGTAATTTATCCAAGATTTCCCCATTTTTAAATGGTAAGTAAAACGCTAAGCCACCTACCCACAGTTAAAGCAGCCTAGCGATTCAGGAAAGATTAGTCGATATATAATATGCTATTGGCCAGCTTCACTATCCGATAAATTGAAGCCTAGAGTTAACCTCATCTATCACCATGTTACCTTCAAAATAATATGTGAAATCTGAACTCCCACGAACTGTTAAAATAAGTCCCAAATATACAAACATGCCCTTAAGACTTTCATGAGTGAAATTCTCTTCTTTCCATTGTTTTACACCCTTTATGTATGTGAACAACAACTATCTTCAGTGGCAGATTAAAAAAAATTTTGCACTGGAGGCACGTAGACGAAATGACAACCGTAAAGTTAGAGATTTTGAGTATCACTTTAAGGTTCATAGCAATGAGCGCAAAAGAAAAGAAAATGAGTGACGATTAGTAAATAGAGGGAGAAAAAAGAGTTTTCGAGGCAATAAACAATAAAAGACTCTTTGCACGATGAAACTAAATGAAAATGGACATACAACTATAAATCTAACAAGATTAACATAATGTAATATTTCCTAGATGCAAAGGAACCTATATATATATATATATATCCATTTATAGGGGCACTAAAGGCAAATTAAGTATAAATGCAGCTACTGACCCCGGGGGAGGGGGGGGGCGCTCTTAGAAATTTAATGGGGTCAATGAGCTAATTTTTGATTTTTGCATTTTAAATAAATACTAATAGTTAATATCCACCCATTTTTTTAAAATTCACTGGGGGCCTATGCCCCCATTCTTTGTAGTATGGATCTGCTCTTGACTATCTTAAACAATTATTTTTAGGATATATTACGTATTAGTACTTTGAAATTTGACGTACTAATTTTTTAGTTAATATACATTGTTAAATATTTTTTAGTTCAAAAAATTACATGCTTTTAATAAAATAGTCCTAGTGTAGCAGTATAAAGGGTGCAAAATAGACCCTGCTGCTATCTCTTCTTCATTCACAATGCCACAAACTGGTAGTAGAATGAGGGGAATAGCGAGCAGACGGTGGAATTATCAAAAAATAACGACAATTTTTAAATTCATTCAAACCGTTGTTTGAACTATTATTAAATACATATAATTTTTGGACCAAAAAATTCTATCACAAATTTTATGAGCTTGTTTATAGCAATAGTAATTAATCGTTGTTGTTTCAAGGTCAATCTATTCACTCGCGTAGATACTATAACAAAATTGACCATATGTAACATACAAAAAGTGTTGCCTTAGGTTGTAAATGTTACTTTAGATTTTATGTAACACTTTTTTGACTGTTACGTTAGGGGTGTTTTACATTAGCCTAATGTAATGGATTTTTTAGCCTAATGTAACAGTTTTTGATAGTATTACCATAGGTATGTATCTAATGTAACACATTAAAAAAAAATTAGATAACAATTAAATGAGATCTATTGTAACAATTTTTGACCTAATGTAACGGTTTTATGAAGGACCATATGTCACTATTTTTCTTCCTAATGTAACACCTTATAAGTCTTAAGTAGAGGTGGCTACGGGCCGAGCCCGGGCCTGAAGGTTTTTCCCTCAACCCGGCCAACACTGGCCTGGCAATCCCCCCTCTTTTTTTTTTTAATACAACTTGTAAAAATACAAAATACACACTCGTTTTGTCGAAAAAAATAACTATAATTTATTGTTAAATAATATAATATACAAAAACAGTACAACACCATCATAAATAAGGGTAAATATAGCTAATAAAATAAAATATGCCGTAAATTATTAACAAATACAACTACACCTTTTAAAATTACCAATATATTCTATAAAAACATATTCTATAGAAAAATAGAATTACAATACGCCTTGGAGCTTTTTTGATTAAAAAAAAGAATTACTTAGTCTAAGCTGGAAGGGGTTGGTAAGCCGGGATTTGACATATCCTTAGTATGTTGTCTTCATTCTCGCTTGATGAACCTAACTTCAGCTAATCTTGCTCCCTATCCGCTGCGTGCAGCCAATCCTTCAAGCACACCGACATTTGCAAGTTGGACGATGATAGCTTCGTTGTTTTCGTTCCAAGCAACCTGCCACCTACACTAAAAGCATATTTCGATGCTACCAAAGACACCGGACATGCTAGTATATCCCGTGCCATGGCGGAAAGCACGGCATATTGGGTTTGGTTGGAACACCACCATTGCAAAATGTCAAAGCATGGACTCGCCGGTGTCGAGAAGAACTGGAGCATCGGAAAACGCAAGTAATAATCTAACTCGTCACATGACATGAGATTTTGTTTGAGCTTGAATCGGTCCAACATCTCCCACGCATATGACTTTTCTTCGAAACTATTACTATATGAGGAAAAACCATAAAATGTGAAAGAAATTTGAGGATCATCAGCCAATAATCTTCGAGAATAAGAGAAAAATTATTCATGTAAATCCTGATTGACTTCCACAATAAAAGCAGTGTTATCAAAACTTGGATTTAATATTTTGTAAAAAAAATTTAGTAAACAATTGCAAACCCGTAAGCTTACAACGGGGATTCAAAATGGTGGCAAAACAATAAGTAAAGGTAGTTTAAGATAATATTTAATAAATTTCACCTTCATTCAACAACCGAGGTCTCCAACAAGGGGCTGGATTGGTTATCTGACATCAATGTCTACCAAACTAGATATTACTTGTGGCATGGTAGGATAATAACAACTAGAAAAAAAAAAGGTCGTAGCGTCTCTAAACATGCTAAAAAATTTACATATTTCGCTAATTGCATTCTAATTTACTGCTTCTAAATTAAAAGACCTAAGATCTGAAGGACTATTCTGTACAAATTCAATTAATATATCTTTATATATTAGTATTCTTTCTAACATATCTACTATTGATGGCTATCTATTTTGTGTATCTAATTTAAATTGTTTATATTGTATACCATGTGTGTCACAAAGATTTTTAAATCTTTTCCTCCTACTTCCGAGTGATTTGATCGCTATAGTAACTTCTCTTAAACACTCAAGAGAAGCTTGTACTAGGTCCAAACCATCCGTTACCATTAAATGCATAATATGGCATATGCAACGTAAATGAAAATATTTCTCATCTAAGATGGGTCTCATATGCCTAATCAATTGTTTTACAGATGCGTTGTTGCTTGTAGAGTTGTCAAAAGTAATATTAAAAATTCTACGGTCTATACCCCACTCGCGACATGCCTACATAATGGTACCCGTGATTATCTCAGCAGTGTGGGGATAATATAAATGGCAAAAATGAATTATTCTGTTTTGCATAATGAAGTAAGAATCGATCTAGTGTGCCATTATGCACATGAGAGGCACACCGGGTTTCAACCTCCACGTGTCGGACGTCAACGAGAACATGCTCGCATTCGTCCTAAAAATGTCTGCAAGCTCATTTTTCATTCTAAAAAATTCTTTAAATGCTTCTCGCTTGAAAATGTTCCGAGGAACCTTTACGGCGGCGGGGTTTAACGCGTTTGGGCAATAGTGGACGAATCTAGGGTATTTGCCAGTGCTAAATGGCTTTTCAGCCCCAATGACATATTTTACTAATTCGCGCTTATTGTTTTCTTGTAAAAACCTAAAACTAGCAAATGCAACGGTCACTTGCTGTACTAAATGTTGTTGGGATCTATCCGGGTTTAGTTCGGGGTGACATCTCGCTAGGTGTCTTTTTAAGGTGCCTATCCCACCACCACATGAATGACTAAAAGTTTTAGGAGGGTCACATAATTTACAATAGGTTTTATTAACTGTCCGATCTAGTGTGAAGTGCTTCCACACCTCACTAGTCTTACGCCTACTACTAGTGGTGTTGTCAAGGGTTTCAGTTTCGATGCTGGTGGGTGTGGGTTCTTCTTGAAATTATGAAGTTTGAGCACCCCCGGATTCAGGTAAATCCTGGTTGTGATAGTACTGCTTTTACTCTTCCCAATTTGAAGTATCTGTATAGGGAGGAGACGGATTGGGTTCTAAAAATGTTTATTCTTGGGTATTAAATTCGACAACTCTGCTTGTCCTAGAAATTTTAGGTGGTCGTGAAGAGCTTGAACTAAATTTACCAGCTCCAGATGAAGAATAGTTGTGTACCATGGTAGTATTATTGATTATTAACTAAAAAATGCAACTAAGAATGCAAGTTCAGTAAATAAAAATGATAAACAAATAAAATTTTGATACTAAATTTTACCAAAGCGAAAAATCAAATTTGAACTTGTACAGGATTCTACGAGCAGAACAAGTTGCAACTTTGAACTTCAGAAATTTAGAGCAAGAGAACTTTGGATTAGTAGAGAATAGAGAATTGGATGGAGAGATTGTTATAGTAAAATGAGAAATTTGGATGAGTATTTGTAAAAGAAAATTATTTATTTATTTTTTTAAATATTGTAGGGGGGAGCCGTTGCTCCCCCAATGGAGCCCGGCTAGGTGGCTAGGCGGGCCAGTTTGGGCCCGGCCCACTACAGCAACGGGCTGGACCGGGCCACTGGCAACCTCTAGTCTTAAGTAACGGTCTTATGAGATCTAGTGTAACAATTTTTCATTGATATATAGTAACAGTCTTATGAGACCTAGTGCAACAATTATGATCTCAATGCAAGCGTTTTATTGCAAAGCTAATGTGTTGTGTCCATCTTGACAGAGTATCCAACTTCCAAATGCAAATAGAACATATCTTTGAAATACACAATAATAATCCTTATCCATAAATGAAAAGATCCAAAATGTAACATATTTCACATTTACAATGAGAGTCAATATGTATACAAATTAAGTCTCCACAATGTAAATCCTAAAACCAAACCACAAAATCTTACTATAAACTTGATAACACTGTCGAATACCTTCGAACAAAACAAACTCAACAGCTCCTTAACCACCTTGTGATGAAACATAATCCCCTACAAGAAAGCAAAAAACGAATGAGAATCACGCAAAAGATATATAAAAAAACATTGGACATAAAGCACACTTATTACAAATTAATTAGAACTACATGTATTGAAAATCTAATCATAAACATGCTACATATATTATATCATGCTAAAATAATTTTAAAATCGGACACATTCCTATAATATATGCAGTAGTTACATCTAATAGCGTAAGAGACAACATCATAAATAAGCAAAAGGAGTATGTAATTACTATGCTTGCTCACAAAAAGATACCAAAATATTTTTAGTATGTAAGCATGTTTCCAATTTCATTCTAAAAACATTTCTATGAAATATAGATAAAGAGAAACAAAAAAAACTATACCTTTTTTTTTCGATAAGTAACGCTGAAGCATGTTACAAGATAGGCGCACTCACTTTCGCAAGGCCTGAACTGGCTATTAGGGCCAGTGATACATCATTGATACAAAAAAAGCAAAAACTGAAACAAAAACAAAAACCAAAACCCAGCAAGACAAAAAACAAAATGTAAGGAAGGATGTAAAGTTACAACCCCTTAGCCACAATCATTCAATTACGTTGAATAACAGCAAAACATAGGGCCGCGACGTTCTTGCACAGCAATGGTCCATCAGCGGCGGCGCGGTTCATCATCGTACAATGCAATTTCCAGACCATGATCTGATGCACTCAATGTTCCTAGCAATATCGTCAGGGGAGTATGGGAGTTCCGGGCACCAAGCTTTAATTCAGAACCCAAGTCTCCACTTAATGCTCCAGAAGACCTCGCTCTCAATACAGCGGCCGTTTTCAAAGACTACTTTGTTCCTAGTGTTCCACATAACCCATATGACAACAACGAACAAGGTAATCCAGACCTTTTTTTGGAATATACCCCCAACGTAGCACATAAGCCATTGCTCGTAGAGGTCCTTTACCATCTCTGGCACCACCCACATCAAGCCCCACCTCTCCAAACATTTTCCCCAGACGGACCAGCAGCAGTAGCAAACTAAGAACAGATGATCAATACTTTCTACCTCCACCTCACAGAGTAAACACCATTTGTCTTCCTCCCCGACAATCCCCAATTTCCATAGTCTCTCTCTAGTATTCATTTTTCCTAGGAGAACCATCCACACAAGCAACTCTGCTTTTGGTGGAGCCAAGCCCTTCCAAACCCCCGAGATTAGGTGATCAATAGTCGTACCTGACAGTGTTCGGGACTATACAGCCTTTGTGAACGAGCTAGTGGAGTACTGTGAAGATGGATCATGGAGCCAAAATGCGGTGTCACTTAATTCTTTGATGGGTTGGACTGAATTCAGTACTTCATGGAATCCTGCCATTGAAACCTCCTCTCTAGAGAAAAAATGTCGTCGCCAGTTTAGTAGCCATCGCCATTCCAAACCGTCCCACATACCCATTTGGCTCACTAAGTTATCCCGTTGAAGTGAGATTCGAAATAAATCTGGAAATCTTGATTGAAGAGAGGTGTCCCCGACCCAGATATTTTTCCAAACCTTCAAACACGAACCATCCCCCAACTTGACTTTCAACCCATCTTGAATTACCTGTTGGGCGTGCTGAGCTAGGCTTCTAACCTTTGCAATGAATATCCAGTTGCTTCGAGTGATATTCGATCCCGGCAGAGTGAAATCCCGGTCTGATCCACCGTGGATGGAGCAAATTACCTTTTTCCAAAGGGTAAATCCTTCACTCGAAAATCGCCACTACCATTTGAATAGGAGGGCTGCATTCCTAATGATCAGGTCACCCACCCCAAGACCACCTAAATTTTTTGGTGCTTGTATTATTTCCCATTTTATACATGGGAGACCCCCTTCCCCACCCTGATTACCCCAAAAGAACTGCCTCTGCAACTTAATTAACTTACTCGCAACCTTCGTCGGCATCCGAAACAGCGAAAGATAGTAGGTTGGAAGGTCGTTGAGCACCGATTTTATCAGTGTGAGGCACCTGGCTTTTGACAGGGACTTGGCCTTCCAACCGGCCAGCTTTGATTCAACCTGTTTTAAAATCGGCTTCCATGTAGACTCAAGTCTCGGGTTGGCCCCCAACGGTATTCCGAGATAATTTGTTGGAAAAACACCAACCGAACAACCCAACGCTGCTGCCGTGTCCGCAATCCACTGTTGTGACAGTCCAATACCAATTATTGTGGATTTTCAAAAGATGATTTTTAACCCCGAAACTGCTTCAAAACAGTTCAACAGGTCCTTCACATTTAAAATGGTGTCCAAATCAACCGGCAGAAAATTAACGTATCATCTGTGAATTGTAGGTGAGTGAGCTTGACCTTGTCCTTGCCTATTTGTAGTCCTTTTATGTCCCCTAGCTGCACTGCCTGATACAAGAGCTGATTAAGGACCTCAGTGACCAGGATGAACAAGAATGGGGATATCGGGTCCCCTTGGCGCAGGCCACGCTGCATCTGAAAAGGCAAGGTCGGGCTTCCATTGACTAGAACTGACATCGTTGGTGTCGTTATGCATTCATGCACCCAAGCTCTCCATCTAGGACCAAACCTCATCATAGTTAGCGCCTGATCAATGAAAGCCCAGTTAATAGTATCATATGCTTTCTAGAAATTGAGCTTGAGAAGCACCCCTTTCTTCTTCTTCGCTTTGAGCCAGTACACAACTTCGTTTGCAATTAATGCCCCATCTAGGATCTACCTGCCTGCTACAAATGCTGACTATGACTCTCCTACAAGGTGTGGCAGAACTCTGGCAATTCGCCTACTCAATACTTTCGAAATGACTTTATAAACACATCCAACCATACTTATTGGTCTGAAGTCGCCTATATCAACAGCATCAGCTACTTTCGGGATTAAAGAAACCCAAGTAGTGTTGACACCGGGTTACATTTTTTCTGTCATGAAAAACTGATGGATAAATTGTGTAAAATCATTACCTATGGTACTCCACATGTTCTTGATGAATTTGTAGTTAAAGCCATCGTAACCCGGAGCTCTATCTATTCCACATGCCCATACTGCGTTTCAAATCTCCATATCGAGTGGTAACTTGTCTAAATCGGATGCATCGTCACTACTCAGCGTGGGAAGGTTGAGATTCCCTAGCACTGGTCTTTGGTTGTTGATCTCTAAGTATAACATTCGGAAGTTGTGGGCTATTTCTTTCTTTACAAATTTGTGCTTTCTGATCATTCTCCCCATTACTCTGATTCTGAATATTGTTTTGCGGCTGGCTCTCATCGAGGCAAGTGTTTGGAAGTATCTTGTGTTCCGGTCCATCTCTTTTACTTCCTTACTTCTTGACATTTGTAGCCAATATCGCTCTTTCTGTCGGTACCAAGACCAAAGTTGCGAAGTTGCCACTGAACTTCGCAAGCTATCCTCTTCCGGCAATGGGTTTGATTCGCCCTTCAGCTTTAATCTGTCAATCTCTGCCTCTAGATCGTTAATCATGCTCTCTATGTTGCCAAACACCTCCTTGTTCCATCTTCTTAACGGAACTTTGATTCTCTTCATTTTCGCATCGAATCGCAGTCCCCCCAGAACCTGCCATTCAGCTTCCACAAGCCTACTATACCCCAGATGGGAGAATAAGCAATCTAGGCATCGAAATGGCTTTGGCCCCCTAAGCATTTCTTCCAGGTCAACAATGAATGGGCAGTGATCAGATAGGCTATTTCTCACTCCGTAAAGTTTCAAGTGCGGGAATGTGCTGAACCATTCCTTCTTGGCCAAGGACCGATCAATGCGACTCATCGAGTTACCTCTTGACCAGGTGAACTTCCTTCCAGTAATTGGGATATCTACAATGCCAAACAGATAAGTGAAACTTCCAAAATCTCTCATGCCCTGTGTAATCGATCTGTGCCCCATCCTTTCGCCTACATCCAAGACCTCGTTGAAATCGCCCATAATTAGGAACGGGGCTGGACGAAACTGTTTGAGGTTCCACAAATCAAGCCATAAGTCGGACTTGCCCTCTCTCGATGTCGGGCCATACACAAGGAAGAAAACTCCATCAAAGTTTTCTCCTGGAATTTCGCCCACTAAGCATATCTAGCACTCTCCTTTCATTATTGAGCTGAACTTGAACTTGTTTTCATTCTAGATGGCTAAAAGTCCACCAGAATTCCCATTTGCAGGCACCTCCTCCCATTTACACTTAAAATTCCCCCAGCATTTAACAATAGTTCGTTTTTCAACAACATTGTGTTTCGTCTCACTAAGCCCTAAAATTGATGGTTGACATTTACAGACCAGGTTCCTAATTGAAGCTTTTTTCTCTCTCCCCCCTATCCCTCTAACATTCTAGGTGCAAAATTTCATTTTACAAGCGTACCTTTTCAAGTTAAGTGTTTGGCTTTCTTCCTCCTGCGCCTGCTCTTCTTTGTTTTCAGTTGGTCCCGACCTCCTTCACAAATAGCTGCCATGAATTTGTGGATTTCACTTTTTGGGCCATGGAACTCTAGTCCGAGCCTTTTTCTGAGATTCCACGCCTTAGCTGCTCTGGATAGGTTGTCCGGTTGTGGGTTTGTGATTGTGTGGAGGTCAGGTGAGCGGCGGAATTTGTGTGGAGTGTTTGAACCTGGTGGTGGTGAGGGAAACGGCTGGGGTGGTGATGACAGGGAGTGGTTGAGGGAGGGTCGGGTGTTTTGAATGTGGTGTCTGATATTTAAGGGTAGTGTTAGGGTTTAATATGTGGTGGGCTGGGCTGACTTGGGTCATGGGTGTGGGCAGGATTTCTTGTCCTTCTTGGTCATTCACACTCACCTGCTGATCTTGGCCCATTGTCTTGGGCCCATTCACCTCAATGCTTTTGTTGGTATGGGCTAATGAATTGGGCCGGTTTGCACTATCCCTTTTGTTCACCTTGTCACTGGCCCGTTGCATTTGTGGCCCATCCTCCTCCTCAAAATCTCTTGTACCGTGGTCAAAGGTGGCATTCCCCTCATTAATGCATAGTTGTACAAAACAATTAATGCCCCCTTGGTTCAAGTACTCCACCTCCTGATTTTCCTTCTCCACCTCAGTACCCACATCCCTTCCCCTTTCCTCCTCTGACTCTTCCTCATCCTCGCCGCCAAGGCATTGTTGCGGGTTATGTGTGGCCCCATGTGTCTGGTCGTACGACGCATGTACAGGAGTAGGGTCGACCCTGTCGGCTCTCCTTCGCCCTTGACTCAGCACCGGTTATTTTGAATTTGAAATTCCTCTGCGGTTGTCCTTGTTTCGGTTGTCGTCCACCGTGATCAGTGTTGGCGGGGAGCTCGGCGTCTCCGGAATGAAAGAGCTGCTTCCTTCTTCCTTCTTTCCATTGTCTTCACTTGTTCCATGGTCCCTGTGCTTACTCATGTTATCCTCCTGTTCAATGTTAGGCTCATGGAAGGTGGGGCTTGTTTGTAGCGGCTTGTTACGAACGTCCGGCTCCCCCCATTGTGTCTCACTTTCTTTAATCATCAAGGTAAATTGCTTTTGTTGTATGGAAAGAAGTATCTTGTCCTCAATCAAATGACAATTATCTGTATCAATTAATGCCCATGTATGGTCAAGTATGTTCCCATGTCGTGAGCCATTATGGATGGGAGCCACCTTCTCCCAACACTCAGCAATGGCTTTGATGTTGTCTTCCTTCCAGCCTTGGACGGGGAGACCAGTGATAGATATCCAAGTAGAGCGCAACATCAACGATTCTGCCTTTGACCACGGCTTGGCTTCTGTGTACCATGACTGAGGCCATTCCGTCCATTCGTCCATCATTTTGTCCCGTGCTTCCACCATTTGAAACGTCCATAGCATCCGATATTTACCCAACTCCCTTACCTCCACTTTGTGAATTCCTCTTTGTGTGAGATGTTCCAAAGCTTCCTGTCTAGATGTTTTTACAAAGGTTCTGCACGTTAGGCTTCGGTCAAGCCACTCCATATTATCAACAGCTATGCTTCCTTGCACCATCTTAAGGTAGGATCGGTCCTGGAGGCGGTTCCCTTCTAGTATTCCTCCCTTGCTGTTTGGTCATGCATCATCTTGTTTATGTTCATTGTCCCGAGAGGTGTTGTTAAATCTAGCTCGATTATTCCACTGCAATGTTTCTGTCTTTGATGATGTGCCCCTCTCCCTTTTCTCAAACCTTGCAAACTTCACAAGGATCCTATGGTCTCTGATCATTGTGCCATTCGTCTCCTTGATAGCTCTGGCTGCGGCCTGTTTTTCGGTAAAGCCAGCGAACCCGAATCGGAAGTTGCTGTTTGCTCTTATTCTCTGGGAGACAAAGGTGTTTGTTACTTCCCCAAAGCTTCTAAATAATTGCCGCAACCATATGGGATCTATGCTCCAAGGAAGGAAATCTAAGAATCATTTCCGGTGAGTCCCTTCACAGCTTCTTCCTTCCTATCCATTTCCAACCTCTGTTCTGTCCTGTGTCTTACTCGGTGACTCTGGCATCTGTCCTCCCTCCTCTTCCTCCGCTACATTCTTACCCTTTGCATCAACAAGTTGGGTTTGCGACCCTTTCACCACATTGGCGTACGTGCGGGGTACACGCTCTTCATTGCCTTCCTTTGCTATGTCGTTGTCGAAGCTCCTATCAGCACCTTCGGCTTTGCTGGTGACATTCTCAGCTTGAAGTGGCTGTTTACTGACTTCATCCTCAAGGCGTTTACCCTCAGCACCAATGTCGACCCATTCCCCACGATTTTCACCATCAACACCGACAACCCGCCACACTTTCCCTCGCCAGACCGTTTCCTTCCTTGGTGAGCGGTTGACAGCTCCAATGGTGGAGGCAGAGGCAACCATAGATAATTTCTTTTGATATTTAAAAAAAAAAAAAAAAAAAAAACTTGTTTAGATGGCAAAGTTGATTTTCGGGAATGATAGAGGACTTAAGAATTTGATCTATAGAAGTTAATTGTCAAGGAACCCCAAATCTATAAAATGGTGTGAAGAAGTAGCATTCTCAAAAAGGATGCTTACGAATGGCCGCTTCACATAAACGTTTAAGGATTAGACAAGAGGAATGCAATTTATATGGGATATTGTATTACAAACATGATAAATTTGTTAATGCTTATAAGAATACATACTTTTCCTTAAGGTTGGAGCTCGATATCAAGAGTGCTATAAGACATCAACAAATCTAATAGAATGTTACTAGGCACATCACTATTAAATTTCCTCAATACCACCAAGATACTTAATAGATAAGCATAATATCTCAACTATTAGCTATTAAAACTAAGCATTAACATTAAAAAGATAGAATCTTTCGACAGCAAAAACCTTATGACCACAATCCAATACTACTCATGATTAAATGAATAAACAGAGAGTAAGAGAAAGATGCTAATTACTCGCAATGTTCACAAGAGAAGCAATGCCACACATTCTTGTAACCACCATATCATGTGACGTCAAATTCTAAGAGCAAAAAGTCGCATCTACATTTAGCAAACAAACCACGTAATTTTGAAGATCAATAAAATTGTAAAGAAACTAGAAGAGACATTGAGCTAAGGTTCATAATAGACAATCAATTATCATCAAAAAATTTGGCATCAAGTGTTCCATTGAAATGCGAGTATTAATAGCACGATAAAGTATCATAATCATGCCAACCACTTCGTCAATTTTGCAAAGAACAAGTTCAAAAGTAGCGCACTTACATCTTGGTAGCTTTTCACTTAGGTATCTAGCTTTGACCTCCAATTTTGCAAATCCTATATCATAAAACAAGCACTCTCAGTAATCAAAATACATAAATCCTAAATTTAACACAGAACAAGAACGACCCATATCAAGATTGCACACACAAGAGGAGATTGAGGGAAGGTTAACTCGCTTATTATAGTTTCATACTACCCATTGTGCATAAAATCAGTTATTACAAGCAAAAGAAAAGGAACACCAAGTTTGCATCAATGTTTAGAGTTCATGGTTTTGTAGAAGAGTAGCCCAAGCACTTTGAGAGTCCATGTGAAAATAAACGGATTAAGTTGTGCTTGTTTGCATTAATGTCTCTTGTAAGTGTATGCCTATATTAGGTTTAAAGCCCCAACATAAAAGGGCAAAACATCATTTATTACCTCGATAATAACAAGTCTCTTTGTTAGATCAACTAAACATGTATGGCTTGTGAAAATTTTCCTGGATATTCTCAACAAACAACTTCCAATATGATCTTAAAAGATTTTTCAACTCAAAGATAGCATTCCATGTGGTATAGACTTGAGAAAACTCATACGTTAAGCATGTACAATGGGCTAAGTGCGCGCACACACAACCGTACTTCCATAATGAGTTAAAATTGAGAGGTTACTTACGTGAACAAACTCAATGAATGCAATGCGATTGGAATGATGATTGTCTCCTAATAGCCTAAGATGATAGACATGGAAAGAAAATGAACTTAAGAAATGCTTCAAAAGCTTAAAATCCAAAATTAAGTTCCTCTTAACATAACACACCTCTCCATAAAGTGATTCAAAAAACAACTTGGCATCTACAATTTAGAGATGAAAACTCACTTTAAAGGATTCCAAAAATCTCTCTTCTAAGTCGCTTGAGGGCTAATCCTCCTTGCCGACATCTACAATTTTCAAATGCACTAATACATATTTATTACAAAAATTTAAAAAAGCTTATAAGGTTCATAACACTTTTCAAGTTTGTTAAACATGACACTATACCTCTCTTAACTACTTATAAGGTTTATAACTAGCTAATAAGGCCTCAAATCTTTCTCAACCCTTTGATAACACCCTGGTTTAGCTATAGGGCATTCAATTTCTCAAAAATCTTAACCTAATGGTTCACAATTTGATTTGAAATTGTTTTACAGATAATCTAGAAGCATTTTACAGATAAACTGTCAGAATAGAATTTAACTTATAGTTCAATTCAAAGTTCATATAAGTTCAAATATTACTCCTAAAATCATGAAATTCACAACTAACAAAGCAAGGTTCTAGCTCAACCAACGAGATTGCATATCATGAATTTAACATGCTACTACACAAGTTAAATACGTTCAAACAACTTAAATCCATAACTCAAAATGACACAACCAGGAGATACAAGCTTACCACAAAAGGAGAAAAGAGCAACCTTGAGAGATCAGCACCCATGTTGGTTTTGTCTTTTGGGAGTTGTTTCAATTTAAATTAACAAAAATAAAGAGTAACCTAAGAAAAATAGTCAAATGAGTTAAGTAGGGTTTATTTTCACAAAAATAAGAAATTTTTGATCTCAAGAGTTGCAAACAAGGCTTAGGGTTCGGATTTTTTGACCTCAAAACAGTGTCTAGGATTCAATTTTGAGACATAACCAACAATAATATGAAAAATTAACGAAAAAACTAACAAAAAATGAACGCAAAATGAGAGGGAGAGGTGTGACCAGAGAGAGAGGACCCATGAATGAGCAGTGAAGGTGGACGGGTGGCAAGCGGCGACGGTGACAGAGCGGCGACAGCGGAGGTTGAGGAGAAGAGAGAGAGAGAGAGATGGGAAGATGACGAAGACAGAGAGTGGGAGACAGTGGGTGTATGTGAGTACAATGAAGAGTAAGTTCTTCGTTCAAAAAACAAGAAGCGTAAGTTCAGTTAGCCATAATTTTTGCGAAACAAATCATTTCTACGTAAAATTAAATTTCTAGATAAAATTTCGTTAATTATATATTAATGTTGTAAAAATTTGATGTATTTTTTATAGTCTATAATCTTTGTTAAATATTATTTTTGTCTAAATTAAAATATATTTAATAAAATAGTTTAAATAATAGTGTATAATTTAAGAAGGTAACATAGTTTTATTATCAATGTCACAACATTATAATTCATGAGTACAATGAAGACAGTTATAACATGAGGATTGTGAGTCTATTAACAAAAAAATGGCAACTTTTGTACCCTTAGATATCTTAATTTTAACTGTTTTATTAAATATAAGTAAATTTTGGACAAAAATACTATTTTACAAAATTTATATACAATAAATTATACACACAATCTCACAATATTGTAATTTACCCTCAAAATTTTGATCTTAAAACTATTTGATTCCCATGTATCAACACATAAATTATTAAGAAAATGAGAAATGTTTAAGTAACAGATTTAAATTGTTACAAAATACAACAGATGTAACACTTTACAAAAAGTGTTGCATATCATATAGCTTAAGCAACAATTTTTTTTTAAATGTTACATTAGGTACAAGCAAATGCAACAATTTTTTAGAAGCGTTACATTAGGTACCAAGCAAATGTAACAATAAAAAAATGTTACCTAAACACTAGCTATGGTAACATTTCAATCAAATGTTACAATTTAAGTGTTACCTAAAGTCACTTTTGTTGTAACTAGTAAAAGTTGCATGGTTTTTTTTCTTTTATCATAAAGAGCTAACATGACACACTATTTTGGTAATGTGATATTTCATGTACTATAATTTTTTATTATTATTATTATTTTTACGTTGGTAAGGTGATGGTGAGATATTTTGCTACTGGAGAGATTCGATCCCAAGTGGCATCTTTGGCCTCCAAAGATCATCACCATTGGACTTAGCCTTATTTGGTATTTCGTGAATTGTGTTTGTATCCATGGTTAACACCAGATTTTCGATAATTAATGACAAAAGTTACGGTACAAGTAGGCTTACCTCAAGTCCGTGGCCTGAGCCTACACACAAAGAGCATGTAGTGTAAAAGACTAATATAAGGACATTCCAGAAGATAATGAAAACAAATTGAAAAACAAAAGACATTAGAGGATTTTACTAATACTGTAATAAGACATAAAACTAGGAGGAAATAACCCAAAGGTGCCTAGAACAACAGGATAGGATGAAGCAAGGGGAACAAACCAAATTGTAGCTTATTTTGCTCATAGGCTACACCGTATTGCCATAATTGTACTTTATCTTGTGCTCTAAGAGCAAATGTTGTCGTTTTTTCAAAGATATGGTTGTACTTATCAAGTTGGTCAAGATATAGTTGTCTTACAATCATTTTCATCAATAAAATTCAAGAATTCCTCTACCTACATTTGCAGTTTCCTTTTGAAGCGTCTTGAAAATTGGAGACTTTTGCTTTCTAGAATTATTTAGTCGGTGTTATATGGCGGCTGTGTTGCGTAATGAGGGAGTCGTGGATGTTGTGTTCTAGGGGTTGGTGGTTGTGTTGGGCTTTTAAGGAGAACATATATTTTGCTTTTTAACCTTCAGTTTTTCAAACAATTTAACAACCATACTTTTTGGTGAAAAAATGCATGTAGGACCCAGCAGATTAATTAGCCACAATAGCCCCCTAGTTACAGGACGCATCATACATATCCGGTTTTATAGAAAGGAAATCAATTATTGACCATGTTCAAAGCTCCAGCGGTTTGCTTGCTGAGGTTTGGTCATGGTGCGAATTTTGGTTCTTGGCAATTTTTTTTTTTTGTTATCTTTGGACTTTTGTCTTCCCCTTTGTTTTTTTGCTCTTTAGATCAACTTTTGTACCATTTGGAGGTTTCATTTCTTCCCATTTATAATTAAAAAAGATTTGGCATACAATCATTCATTTTTATATCCCTTTAGTTTTTGACACGCATATGCAATTATAAATATGTTTTAATTATATAAAAGGATAACAAACTCATATTCGTGCATGTACATATGCGCACACACACACATGTGCATTATGAGTGCCATTTTCTTATAAGGATAATTTATTATTCTTTTCGCGGAAGAGCAACATACGCTTTTTTTACATTATATGAGGAATGATGAAGCTTGAACTTGAGCCACTCTGGTGCTTGGGAAGGGTAGTTACTACTACATGAACCTCTAATACCTGATTATGGATGTCATTATCAAAGTAACAGCATGCAATGGCCAATGACATAAAGCAAGCTCAAAATCCATTATATAAACAAATATCAAATGTGAATGTCTTTGATAATTGAAGCTGTGAATGCATGACTAGAAACTACTCTTTATGAGGAATGATTTGATGGTCATGGTGTAATTCACTTTATCTTCTCTTATCATTTTTTTACTCTGCTTTCAAGAGATTATAGGAGTAATATGTTATAGTCCGGTCTTAGATTTTATGTGACGTTGTCCCTTGATGCCGTACAAAAAGAATGGACGATTTTGAGCCAAATTTATTAACTTATTTGTTTTTGTGTCGATATTTCTTTACTACTAAGGACTCTTTGATTTATATTCCATAAAAGAATAATTGGCTTCAAAAATGTGATTCATTGACTTAATCTGTTACTTCCTTTCACATCTTTGGTTTATTCATCCATTCAAGGAATTCTAACAACACATTGATCAAAGTGGAGTTGACAATCAATCAATAAAAATATAAGTGTAACAATCTTATTATTTCTTTCTTTATGCATAAGGTATGACCAACTTTATAGTACAACGATCACCCAAACCCATGAATCTCGCGTGGTTAATCATTAGTTGAGTCCCCGTCAACTTTCCCTTCGCTCTAAGAAAACGAAAGGAGCGGAATGCTCTGCTCATTTTTGAAGAAGTTTTCGGGATCAATCTGCGTCTTAACTTTTACTAGTCTGATAAAATTATTCTTATAGTACCTGAAACCCCAAGAACTTGCTTTTATAAAACTATCTTTACCATCTTTGTCCATCCCAAGGTCAAAATCTCGAAAATTAACATATTGTTCCCTAGGGAACATTGACACATAAGGGGTCATGTACTGGTAGAGTTTCTCAATCCATTCAATATGCCTACTCTCACTTTTCGCACCATCCATCCAAGATACGATGTATTCAATTTCAAATATTACGCCATTTCTGTGCGGAAATGGCGTCTGTGATTCTGGTATCCGACTCATCATTCCTCCGTAAGGGTTCAATATTAATTGCGGCATTTCCTCTTTCAGTAATATTGCCCACAATCCATCCCAAGCACTCTCCGGGACTAGATCCCTCACATAATCCGCCTTTATCTTGAAGTAGGTCCTAAATGTTGACTTGGCGTGGAGAAGAATCTCGGGTTTTGTGCCATTGGGGAATCCGCCAGCGATATAGACAACTGATTCGATCCAACTCATCTCTAAGCAATCCTTTTGGTTTAGCCCAAGCTCGGGAAAGCTCCTGTCCATTACTTGAATAAGGTCTGCTGCTCGTCCTAAGAATAATGCGCTGAATGAACCGACCAAAGTTTTCTTTCCATTTTGAAGTCTTAATGGTGTTACTTCAACTCTGATGAAGAGATTCTCATCAATCTTATCAGCTACTTGCTGCCATTTGTAGAGTGTCCTTGTTAAGCCTTGTTCTATGGTCTTGTTAATGGTAAAAACTGTAACAATTTCCGGCACTGGAACTAGCATAACCTTCCATGCTATAATGATACCGAAGTTCCCTCCCCCACCTCCTCTAAGAGCCCAAAACAAATCCTCCCCCATTAGTTCCCTATTTAGAACCCTACCATTAGCGTCAACCATTCGGACATCAAGGACATTGTCAACTGCGAGGCCATACTTTCTCATTAGATCACCGTAGCCTCCCCCCGTAATGTGTCCGCCCACACCCACTGTAGGGCAATACCCAGCTGGGAAGCCATGAACCCTACTCTTCTCCGAGATTCGGTAGTAGAGTTGACCGAGGTTGGCTCCGGTTTCAACCCAAGCACTATTGTCATTAATGTCAACAATGATTGACCGAAGTTTGGCCATGTCAACGAGGACGAATGGTACTGGCATTTCAGATGCATAAGACACCCCTTCAAAGTCATGGCCCCCACTGCGGACCCTTAGTTGTAGACCAAACTGTTTGGCACAAATAACAGCTGCTTGGACATGGGAATCCTCCGATGGCATCAGTATCAACACAGGCTTTTGAACAGAAGGTAATAAGTACCTGAGGTTTTGTGCTGTGGATCCCAAGACTGATGAGAATGAGGAGTTGTTAGGGATGTACAATGTCGGGAAAGAGGAGGCGCTTTGCTCGGTTTTTGAGCTAAGGCATTGGAGAAAGTTCTCTTGGATTGAGTAATTAGTGAATGCATGGGAAGCATGTAGGGAGAGAAAAAGTAGCATTAGCCATGAAAGAGCCATTGAGGAAGTGATTGAAGGGAGTATGTTGGGTTTTCTTTCGTTTTGGTCTTAATATAAATATATGATTAAGGAAAATGACATGATATTTGCTTGAAGGCACAATTTAGGTATATGATGATTAAGGCAAGAAAACTTGAGAGGGACACGTAAAAAAGATTTAATAAGAATAAGGTGTTAAAAAAAAAAAAATTAAGAAGGGCATTAACTGTTGGAAGAATTACACATCGAGCACAAACGGAAGCGTAAAATTCTTAAAGAGTTATCATGAAAGATCACATGAATAAAATACTCTTAACATTTTTCGTTCTCTTTTCTAACTCGGGTGCGCCCGAGCTACATTTTCTTCTATACTCTACACACTTCTTTTCACCCAACTCATCTATTTAAAAAAGACCAACAAAAATTCACAATTTAAAGCCAAATCAATTTAGGTAACCATCTTTACCTAAATCCTAATATAAAAAGAAAAACCATAATAATTCCTTTTCATGAAATTTTTTTTTCTTATTTTCTGATTTTTTTTTTTGGACTTTTCTATTTTCTTTCTTTTGCTATTTTGTTTTCTTTGTTTATTTTAAATATTACATATATTAATTTTGAGGTAAAAAAAATCCAATATTAACTACATTATATATGACTGGAATGATGACTAGACAACTGAAACGGTAAGGTGACAATTAACAAGATAATGTGGTGGATGATGCAACAGTTGAAAAATTAACATGAGGGTGATGTGGAAATTGTTGATGAAGTTAGAGTCCTGTCGGTCTTTTCTTTAAAACAAGAAGCTGAACCTTGTTTTCTCTACAACTTGATTTTAATTCTTTTTCAAAACATTATGACCTTCTCATGGAGTTGAAGTTATTGGTCTAATCAGGGCCAGACATAACTCTTAGTAATCTAAGCAACCACTTGGACTGCCAAATTTTAGGAGCTCCATATTTTAGCATTGCAGGTTTAAAAGACTCCCCAATTATTGGAAAAAAAAAAGGTTTAAAAGACTCCATTGTATTAATTAATGAGTTTTATGATTAAAATTTTTTGCATTAGTATTGTGTGATTAAGAGAAATATTAACATATATAAAGGGCTCCATTTGTAAGATTCGTTTGAAGCCCCAGTTGTTAGCGTTGGCCTTGAGTCTGAACTCGAACAATGCTTTGTCATCATGGAATCGAAGGTTATTGGTCTAACTGTTGAAATACTTTTTATATTTCTTATACTTTATCGTGTATATATTTTGTATTTGTATATGTTTTGTATTTAGTATTTGGTGTAAACACTATGCTTAGTTTTAGGAGTAAAAGCCACCAACTCTTCCTCTTCTTTACTTACATGTCTAACATCAATTGCTATAGCCAGGTCACTATAAAATTGAGGGTCATCACCTAGCTTCAAGCTATAGTTTGGTTGCCGACATATCCATTTACCACTATGGAAGACTGCGGCATATTGATTTTCAATGCTATTCCCAAATTTAGACCCAGGTCAAGATTAGCTATCATACATGTTACTTAACTACCTTTATAGACATTGATGTCCTCAATGCGGACTATAGGCAAAGCCAGATGTTTTAGCCCAGAGGCGCAACTAGATTGGGTTTTTCTTTTTTCTTCTTCATTTCTGTTTCTTATTTCTTAGGAGAATCTATTTCTGTACTCTCCTAAAAACCTTATCTCTTTCTTTTTTTTTTTTTTTTTTGATCTAAAAAACCTTATCTCTTTAATCATCAAAAAAAAAAAAAAAAAAAAAAATTGTAGTAGGTTGAGTCTTGAGTTGCCATCTTGTACAATATATATGTTGTCTTGTGAATGAGAATGATTATTGTTTTAATTTTACACCGACTTTGAACAAAGTTGGTAATTAATAATTACAGGGATGTGGAATGGATTGTTTAAGTTTGCAATTGTAAAAATAGAGAATTTATTTAATTTTTTTTCCTAACGATAAGCCCGATTATCAGGTAAACCTCGACCCTTGTGGCAACTCACACATTACCTGAGCCAGTTAAGTCAAAAATTCTTCAGGGAGAGGTTCAAGCGGGGAATTGAACTCCAAACTTTTTGGGCCTAAAGTAATATTTTATTCCCTTACTTACTTTCAATCACTGAGACAAGACCCTGGTGGGAATAGAGAATTTATTTTAATGCCTTTAATTTCAATATATATAGTACCAAGACAGGTGACCTTTTGGGAAGTCCTCGTGTTGCACCCCTCAGGTTGGGGGTTCTCGGAAATAGCCTCCCCTTCAGGGTGCTACATACATCCCCGACCCTGGTTAAGCGAGAGCCCTTAGGGGCAATGGAAATGTTGCTTTACTTTTATAATAAAATATCTTAATATTTAAACTTTTATTAGTTAGCTATCCCAATTTTAAAAATTTTGTAATGAGATACATTCTACTATGATTTTTTTTTTTTTTTTTTGCTGAAGTATTGATGACTTATGTCGGCAATATATAGATCGTTTCTATAATAATTTGCTAAATTTTTGTTGTAATCTGTTGAACTTTCTCTAAAATAATGGAATCGTGATTATGAAATTTATCTATTATATTAAGTAGGAGTTCTCACCCCTACTCAAATCCAAGTAAACTCCCCATTCTGCAATATTAAAATACAGAATTTTATATATTAAAATTTAAAAAAAATACCTAAAACTTAAATCGCACAACTGCCCGTACACCCCACCTCCTATTCAACTTTTTCAATCCATTATCCCAAAATAAGTGGAAACTACCACTTATTTTTCTTCTCTATCCCCTCAATTGTTTGTTATACTCCTCTTATAGTATGTTAGGAGTACAAATTTTACACAAAATATTTACAAATTAGATATGAAAAAAAAAAAAATTTTCAAGAGTTTAAAATCAATTTCCAAAAAGTCTAAAGGTTGGAAACTTTAAATTTGATGTCGGTGGCCAATAAAGATAGCGAGATAAAGATGATTATAGTGGGAGAATATTGCATATTGTAAGGTTACATATTCACTTTTTTCGTGAAAATTTACATTCTTTGCTAGAATTCCGTATAGCTAAAGTATATTTTCTTTTAGTTTGACTATTATGTTAATTTAATTGTAATATTTTAGAATAATGTCAATGTAGTTCGTGGGCAATTTGTATCATGCTAATTTGATGTTAAATTGCTGTATTTATATTGGGTTTAAATTTGGTCAACATGTGATTTGTATTGAGATGTCAATTGACCTTTAAGAAAGCAAAAGCCAAATATTTGCAAATATAAAATAATGCTCCAGATTGATTCCTTGGTAAAACAAAACAATTGAGTACAAAGTGCCAACACAAAAATAAAAATAATATATAGTAGCAGTATTTAATACAAAGTAATAATAACACAGAAATAATAGTAATTAGATGAAGAAATGTTGGACCAAATTTAAATCCAAAACAATGGTGTAAATAATATTACTTCCATTATTTTGCATATGTGACCCCCTAAACTTCTATTTTCATCAAATAGAGGGATCAAATTGATCTTAGTTAATCGTTCGGGGTCTCTTTGATGCAAATAGAAGTTTATAGAGTTATATTAATTTTGACAATGAAATTAAAAATTTTTCATAACTTTCCAACAATATAAAAAGTAAATGTGAAATAACTAAATATGAACAACTAAAATAAAATTTACTATATCAATGTCTTATTAATTGATTGAGCTACGAGAGTAGCATTCGAAAGAAAATTTTAAAACCATGTCTAAGTAAAGTGAGAACAAATATCCAAAAGTTACATATAACATGTGGGCAAGAACCCTCTATAATAGAAAACTAAGAAAAATTCGGATAAAATCAAAATGTATCATAAAAAATTATGATACATATGGCAAAATTTGTTATACTAACACAATTTATACATAACTACAATATTTACGGTTCCAAAATATATTACGATTAAGTTCATTCAAAATATAAATATCAACCATGATCGCACAGGGAATGACTAGTATATTAATATTTTTCTAGTGAAAATTGATTAAATTCTGACAAAAATTTGGAATTTAGGCGTAGATTACCTTGATCATAAATTTTCTAAATCTCGTGATATTTTATTATATATAATAAAATGTCAAAACATATTAGTGAAAAACTTTAACGAACCTAGATAAATTTCAGAAGAAAAAAAGGTAGCAATAAAGGAGAGTTTATTCAATGGTACTTCGCCAAAAAAAAAAAAAAAATTTTTGACTTCATATTTTTTGATGATTGAATTTTAGCATTTTAGACTTTAGAGCAGAAATCTCAATTATTAATATGAAGACTATTTTCATAGCATTGTTTTCACATGGTAAAACAATTAATATTTATTAATTTTGTATTACAGAACTATACTAATAATAATAGTATCAACATATCAAAATATTAAATGTTGAATTACCAAAGTTAATTCGATAATAGATTAATTATCGATTACTCTTTTTTAAGAGAATTAGGATCGAAAATGATGTCAAACAAAATCAGCCCAAAAAATATATATGTACAATATTATGTTAAATATTGAATTACCAAAGTTTTTTTTTTTTTTTTTTTTTTCCTTTCTGATATTGATTTATAACCAAACTATCAACGAGAAATACCATGCTATACTAAATAACAAAAAAAAGATACAGTGTATGGTATACCGAGTTCAGTTTTTTGATCAGTTCAATTTGCTCTCCTATTTCTGAAACTCCAAAAGTTATTTCTAACGTCATCGTTCATAAGGGTATTGAAAATGGAGATTTCTAGGTTTTTCGTTGGTTGAGAACTTGCAATGGATTTGGGACCTTTCAGCAATGTTTTTCTATTTATATCTTTTAATTTTCCAAGAAATTAAAAATTATATTTTAGAAGTGATTTTATCATATTTTTAGTTTTAAATTTCTTCTTAGTTTAAAAATAGAAAAATAAAAATATGAAAAAAATTTGGATTGTTTACGTTTTAGTTCCTTGATATTTGTAGAAATAATAGGCCCATGAGCTTTTCTATTCATTTTTTTTAGTACCTTAAATTTTGTATGTATTCATAATAGGTACCTTCCCTAGCGAAACCGAGTGTCGAAAACCTAAAAACACAAAAATGCCATGACAAAACAACGTTGTATGTAAGCCTGATGATTTAGAGAACACTACAACAAAAAAGGGTAATTCTCGGCGCTTTTTTTTGGAATTCTCGGCGCAAAAAAGCGCCGAGAATTTCATTATTGGCGCTTAGGACAAGCGCCGAGAAAGAAAACACCGAAAAATAAAAGCGCCGAGAATATCGGCGCTTATAAATGCCGAGAATCTCGGCGCTTATAAGTGCCAATATTTTTGGGCGTTTTTTATTGTCGAGATTTTTTGAGTTTTTTAAATACCCTATTTTTACTTCTTAGCATGGACATTTTACAAACAGTCTGTATTAACTATTTATTTGTGCATATTTTCCACACACACACACACACACACACACATATATATATATATATACACAAAATTACTTAATAAAAAAATATCAACTAAACTGATAAATTTTTCATAAGATTCCAAATTCGACAATCAAAATATTACATCATTGTCAATGTACTTTGATAGTTCAATACAAAATTTGAGATTTTTTCCACTCCAAATATCAACATAATTAATCTAATAACCAAAAAATATATATATATATATATATACAATGCTAACTTAGTCAAGTACATTCTTCACAAATATATCAATCAACCGAATGAGCTTGGCGTGCTTGGAGATGCAAAAAAATTTGAGGGTTCACCGTCACCTGATCCCGATTCATCTCTACCCTGTATAGACAACACAATAATAATATTACTTATGTACAAAATATCAATCTACCAGTTTACTATCACATAAATCAATAACAATGAGCACATGAAATCATTTATCGGAACCCGTCAACCCTCAAGTGTCCACAATCCCTTTTGAAAGGGAAGTAGGAGTAGATAGAGGGAGGCCTAGGTTGTGCTGCATCTCATGACTTTCATATCATGTGATTGCCACCTATTTAGCTTGCCCTCCATTCTCATTTCTATCTAGTATGTGCTTGAAGCAAATGAAGAGTCTGCAACATCTTAAGGCGACAATATAGCACATGAGATTCCACTCTCTACCACATCTTGCAAAGCACAACACACATGATTCAAATTATATCTTGTTGTCTAAAGTTAGGCTATTCCTCATATGGGGAAAATTGAAAGAGGATTATCAATGAAAATATTAGAGAAAAGATTTAGTAGAAGAAGTGTCAAAACATCCAAAAACCAAACCATCTTATCAAGTAGTAAGACAAGCATATCTGATCCAAAATTTTGCTTCACATGGTAAATTCATATAGTTTCCCAAAAGTACCAACCCCAATGCCACCTTTTGTCTCAATCATTCACATCATCAATTTCATTATTTACAAAGGATTAGAAAGGCAATTATTTGCATTATAGTACAAACAAATGCAAATTAAATAGATTATCTTACCGGATCAGCAACCGCAGTAATAATTGCTCGACCTTCTGCTATCATTTCATATGATGCTTGGCCAGAAGAAACAGCATCATTGATGGGTAGGAGCCTTCTCATTTGCTGCTTTACATTGGCCAATTCTATTTTCATATTTTGTAATTCGACATGATCACTGGTACGGTCGAGTCCCTTTTTCTTTAGTTCACCCCTGACTTCGTATATATCACTCCTCTTCACGCCAAATCCATAGCCCACCGCTCGATAGCCCGGATTTTCCTGTTCATGCATTAGCTCTGCAAATACTTCCTCCTCGATTTCTGATCGAGGTCTGGAAGAAGATCCAAGTCGAGCCTCAACTATTTCTCTAGCTGTATCCTACAAAGAAGAGAAAAAGACATTAAATACATTTAAATTAAAAGAAATGTGAGATAATAATAAAATCCACCATAAATTCTTGTGAAACCGTGTTCTCAAAAAAGTCACCACTTTTCCTGGTATGAGTTTCCTGGTAAAACTCTATACTAGTGGGCTTCCTCCCTTTATTAATTTCCTACAATCAACACGTCAACATAAGTCTTAACTAATTTAACAGGTAGATAGTAATAATACACTAAACATATACTGAAGTCCTTACAAAATTATCTCTTTTATTGGCATAACTTGTTGAACCAGTCGTGTAAAACTAATTCTGCTTGGCACGTGCTTCTTTGCCGCATTTACTCTTCTCCTGACATTGGAAATCAACATCAATCCAAGAAAAAATTTACATTCATAATCAATATCAATCTGCTTCCCCCTTTTTGACCAATCAAAAATTACTTAAAAAGAAATTATTTTACCTTGCCTTGTGGAGAAAATAAAAAATGTACCAAAGTTATCCATTGGTCACGATTAACTCCTTGTGGCACTGTTGCAATAACTTCAGCCTCAGTTTTGTTCCCTTGGCAATATTGCGCTTTCAAGCTCGTCTTATAACCCTTCCACATTTTGCCAAGATGCTGTAGTATTGATTTATCAATCAATACATCACTGGGTATTAAAAATTTCCCCTAAAACATAAAATCCAACAATAATGTCACAAAAAGGCAAGGAAATAGTAAGAAGGCATAAAGCAGTAGTTGTATTAGTAAGAGAGCAACCACATTTCAGTGCTATATCCAAATTTCACTCGAACAGTAAAATTTGATAGAAGAACCTATTACCAATTATACTATTGAATTAAATTAACACAATTAAGAGTATAAAACCTTAATTAATACAATGATAAAGTTCAAAAACTTCAGACATACATATTATATCATATATATAAAGTAAACTTCAAACATAAATAATACTTACTCGGATAACCTCAATAGCTTCTGCTTTGTATTGGTCATTCATCGTACGCCAATCTCTTACTCCGAGTGGACAAAACCGTCCCGTTTTTGCAACCTCTCCAATAAACTGGATCAACAAATTGCCACCCTTTCTAATAGGTTGGCGTAGGTCATTGAACCGCACAATAATTCTTACACCTTCAGGAAGATGCCATACTTCCTACTGGTATCGTCCTTAAGGTACTCAAGTTACCTTGGCCATCTATTAACGATTAAGATATACCATTACTTTTCTAATTGATTGGAAAATTATTACCATAATTAATGCTATAAAATTGAAAACATTTACCGATAAGTTGAAGTAGCTCCCTCTCATCAAATGGCACGTCAGTGGACCAAACACCAGCTTCCCTGACTGGTCCCTCTGCTTCAGATGTTGACGGTCTTGGATGACTGTCATCACCTCCTTCATGTTCCGGTATTGCTGTCCAGGACTGCACTGATTTGCCACTTCTAAAAAACCTCCTCATTGTGAATCCATGCTTTTCCAAAAATAAAAGAATTAGTAGATGTATAATAGAACGTACAAAAATAAAATGAGAAGCAAATATGTTCCATAAAACAAATAATCAATAATGAAACAAAGATCATGGACAAAATGAAACAATACGTACAAAAGAAAACTAGCATACATGGACAAAATAAAACAACACGTACAAAAGAAAACTAACATACATGGACAAAATGAAACAACACGTACAAAAGAAAACTAACATACATGGACAAAATGAAATAATACGTAACATTATTTCACAACTCTAAAAAAACAAAGATCAAATCTCGCCTAGATCATACAAGTCCCTAGGTTTAGTCTTAATGACATGATACCATCCCTTTTGCATCTCATCTTGAATATAAAAAACTTGCTTTGCTTGAGATGAGATGACAAATGGATCATCTTTCAACAATCGACCCGTATGCATCAACTTAGAGAAGTTCACACAAGCACCATCATTTCTAAATGTTCTTAAGCCCCTATTTATATCTACCCAATCACAACGAAAAATGACAACTTTATAACTCCCATAATAGTCTAGTTCATATATGTCTGTCAATTTGCTATAGTAAACTTGTCCATCAGCTACGACCATGACCCCAGAATTTTGTGTCCTCATATAGCGTTCATGATCTTCTGTATGAAACTTGTATCCATTAAGGACAAAGCCCTTCATTCTTTTAGCATACTGATTTAGCCCACCAGCTAAAGCCCTTCTCAATCGGCCTTCTTCGGTAGTTGCATCAATTTTGTGCACCTTAATAGAATAAAAGGTAGTATCAAAATTAATGGTGAATATATAATATCAACTTCAACATCGAATAAAATATACTAACCTGGTTTTGAAGCCACTCAGAAAACTCTTCAACAATCCACTGATTTTCTAATGTTGCATTAGATCGACCTCTATGAAAATATGCTCGTCGTTTTTCACTTAAAAATTCACTATAATAAGAAAATTATTAGCAGGTTGAACAAAAATAGTTAATATTGACAAAGTTGCTTCTATTAACACTTACTCACGAAGTTCCTTGATTTCATCTAGCTGAAGTAGCACATAACGATACGCTTGTTCCTTACTTCTCATATCAAGGCGAACAATTTTCTCTTTTCCAATTGCAAGACCCCCAGACTTTAACAAGTATTTACCCATACTTGAACCATTATCATCATTTCTTTTGGGTCTATTAAAAATGGTCGTAGCACCTTCTAAGTATCTAGAACAAAATGTAATAGTCTCCTCCATGATGTAGCCTTCAGCAATGGACCCTTCTGGCCGCGCCTGGTTACTTACGTATGCTTTCAAATGGGACAAATATCTTTATTACATAAATATAAATAACACGTGAGATCAATTACTGGATGCCAAATATGAGAGAAAAAAGTAAATGAAGCATTATCGGCTAACCTTTCAATCGGATACATCCATCTATAGTGAACAGGCCCACCAAGCTTAGCCTCCTCTACTAAATGAATTAGTAGATGAACCATGACTGTGAAAAATGTAGGTAGAAATTCCATCTCCATCTCACAAAGTGTAAGAATAATGTTCGATTGTTGAAGATCGAGCATATTTGGGTCGAGGGTCGTAGAACACAAGTATTTGAAAAAGGAAGACAAGTCTGAAAGCAACTCAATGACTTGTGTGGCATTGGATGCTCGTAAAGCTACAGGAAGAATATCTTGCATAAGAACATGGTTGTCATGACTCTTAAGGTTTAAGAGTTTTCTTTGTTTCAACTTTACACATCTAGAGATGTTAGATCCATCTCCATCTGGGACCCTAAGTTTCTGTAGAACTCTTAGAAACCGTTCTTTATCATTTGAAGACATATAGTAAGAAGCTGGAGGCATGTACGAATCTCTATTAGGACGAGGTTGTAGCCAAAGATGTGGCTTTATGTTCCTTTCTTCAAGGGCCCTTCTTGCCTTTTCATCATCTCTAGTCTTTCTCTCCATATGTAATAGCGTCCCTAGAACATTATCACACACATTTTTCTCTATGTGCATGACATCTAGATTATGTCAAAGGAGATTATACTCCCAATATGGCAAGTCAAAAAATATGCTTTTTTTCTTTCAAAGCACTTCCTCATTGTCCACTCTTTCTATTGAACTGTCTATGTGGTGCCTTTCTCTTTTCTTCTTACTAGTCTTTTGGGTTTTTCCGTACTTGTAATGAACTTGTTCTTGTGCTTTCAAGATATCAGTCCCTGATGCCGGAGTAGGAGCACAAGCATACTCCATTGTCTCATCAAACAATTGACTCTGAGATCGAAAAGAGTGATTATTAGGTAACTATTTACGGTGTCCATTATAGCAAATCTTGCCCCCAAACTTATAAGAATGTGTATGTTCAGTGCAATAAGGACAAGCTGTGTAGCCCTTTGTACTCCAACCAGACAACATAGCATATGCAGGAAAGTCATTGATAGTCCACATTATAGCCCCTTGCATCCTAAAGTTTTGTCCACTATAGGCATCATATGCATCAATACCTTCCCATAACAATTTCAACTCATGCAGCAATGGTTGTAGGTACACATCAATGTCAAGTCCAGGGCCCGATTTCCCAGGAATAATCGAAGAAAGAATGAATGACGATTGCTTCATACATAGCCATGGGGGCAAGTTGTACGGGATCAACACCACTAGCCATGTACTATAAGTAGTATTCATAAGACGGTACTGATTGAAGCCGTCACTAGCAAGACCAAGCCTAACACTACGAGGATCTGAAGAAAACTCCGGATACCGAGCATCAAATGCCCTCCAAGCTAAGCCATCTGCAGGATGCCTTAATTTCCCATCCTTCAAACGGTCTATCTCATGCCATCTCATATCTTCGGCTGTTTTAGATGACATGTATAATCTTTTGAGCCTTGAAATCAAAGAAAAATACCGCATAACCTTAGCTAGTGGTGGCCAACGGGCCGGGTCGGCCCGGAAACCGGCTCGGCCCGGCCCGTTTATGGCCCGGCCCAGCCCGCACGGTACTGTAGCGGGCCGGGCCGGGCCTCGGGCCTGTTTTTTTTAGGGCTTGGACCCGGCCCGGCCCGGCCCGGCCCAAAAGAGCCGTTGGCTCTTGAGCCAATGGCTCTTCTTTTACAAAAAAAAAAAAAATAAAAAATTTTATATATTTTTTTTCTATAAATACTTAAACCTCCCCAACTCATTTTCTCACAAAATCTTCAATTCTCTCTTCTCTCTCTATACATTCATCATCTCCCATCTTCTCTAATTTGCTAATTGCAAAATTGTGCTCCAAAGTTCGAAGTTCGTAAAGTATTTGGCTGAAGTGTGAATTTTATTGTTCTCTCGTTTCGGTAGTTTTAGTATCGTAATTTTTTTTGATTCGCAATTTTAGTTATTTAATTTGCATTACTACTTGCATTTTATAAATAATAATCATTTATACTAATATGGCACACAACTCTTCATCATCTGGAGCCGGTCGTGCTAGTTCTAGCTCTTCTCGGCCACCCAGAATCCCAAAAAGGACTAGAATTGTCTTACTTGATACTGAAGAACGAGCTTTTATACAACCAGACCCAACACCCCAATACCCTGATGATAGCATAGATTATAACTTTTCACAACCACAAGATTATCATGAGTCAGGTAGTGGTGGGGTTGGAGACTCACAAACTGATGAGGAACCCACCCCCACCACAGATGCCCAACCTGAAACTAGTAACTTGACTAGTAGGCGTACAACTAGTGGGGTATGGAAGCACTTTACCCTTAATAAGACAACTAATAAAGCAACCTGTAAATTATGTGACCCACCTAAGAATTTTAGCCATCAACCCGGCAGTGGGACGGGCACACTAAATAGACATATACTTAGGTGCCACCCCGAGCAATTCCCGGAAAAGAGCCAACAACGTTTAGTACAGCAAGTGACCGGTGCACTTGCTAATTTTAGGTTCTCTCAGGAGAGCAACCGTAGGGGGCTAGCTAAATATATAATTTTGAGTGAAAGGCCTTTTAGTACCGGCGAAAACCCACATTTCGTCGACTACCTCCAACGAAATGTGAACCCCGCAATTGTGAGGATTCCTCGGAACACCGTAAAGCGGGACGCTTTTACGTTGTACCACAATCTTAAAATTGGGATACATACACTTTTTGCGACGAACACGAGCATGTTCTCGTTGACGTCGGACGTATGGACGTCCAAACCCGGCCAACCTTATATGTGCATAACGGCACACTGGACCGATGAATCCTTCATCATCCAGAAGAGGATAATTCATTTTGGGCTTTTAGATTGCCCCCATACTGCCGAGGTAATTACGGGTGCGATTATGTCGGCAGTCCGCGATTGGGGCATAGAACAACGTATCTTCAGTATTATGTTTGACAATGCTTCCAATAACACTGCATCCGTAGCACATTTAATTAGGAAAATGAGACCCATGTTAGGTGGGAAGTGTTTTCATATTCGTTGCATCTGTCACATTTTGCATTTAATGGTAATGGATGGTTTAGATCTTATAGACGCATCCCTTGACACCTTAAGATCTGTAATAATATCAATTAAAGCATCCGTCGCTAGGAAAAAAAGATTTAAAAATGTATGTAGGTTGCATAACATAGAATATAAATAATTTAAATTAGACTCCAAGACTAGGTGGTCGTCTACGGTAGTAATGTTAGAGAGCATTCTACCATACAAAGACGCTCTGATGGAATTCGCCCAGGAAAATCGTGTAGAATGGCGCGATTACAACCTGGACGGTACACATTGGGAGACAATAGATGAAATTTGTAAATTTTTTAGCATGTTTAAAGACGCGACAACATTTTTTTCGGGTTGCTACTATCCGACCATGCCTCAAGCAATATCAACATTGCTTAATATTGTAAATTGGATGGTGGGTAATCAATCCAACCCCATTTTGTTCGGATCTATTGCGGCAATGAAAGAAAAGCTTGCCAAATATTTTTCTAAACTACCTCTTACTTACTGCTTTGCTACTATTTTATACCCTCGTTGTAAACGCTCAGGTTTCAAATTGTTTTGCCAACATTTTTTCACGTATTTGAATCCTTCTCTTAATATCGACACTTTCATTATCGATGTCGATAACGACTTGCATAGTTTATTTTCTCAATATTCCCGTCAATTAGCGTCCAATAATCCTAGTACTGCTGCAGTAGGATCTTCCACATCTAGTGGAAGTAGTTCACACACGTCATATTCGTGGAAATTGTTGGAGCAATTTACGCCCACAGCAGCCCCCACATCATGTGATGAGTTAGATTATTATTTGCGGACACCGATGGTCCATATTTTCGGGCCGCTGGGCAACCCGAATTTTGATTTGTTACAATGGTGGAACACAAACCAAACCCAGTATCCCGTGCTTTCCACCATGGCACGTGATATACTATGTTGTCCGGTGTCTTCAGTAGCATCGGAGTGTGCTTTCAGTCTTGGTGGCAGGTTGCTTGGAACGAAGAGGGCGAAGTTATCGCCGTCGAGCTTGGAGATGTCCGTGTGCTTGAAGGATTAGCTGCTAGCTGAGGCAAGAGATCAACAGAGAATGAAGATGGATTCATCGAGCGATGAAGAAGACGACCGCACAACTGATACGTCAAATGATGGCGTAGAAACCCCCCGATATGACTGATATCAAGATTCAAGACTTTTGTATGTTAATTATTTACTTTCAAATATTTACGTCAAAAGATGACCGCACACTCCATATGTCAAACTTTATATTTTTTGATAAATAAATTTATATTTTTAAATATTAGGCCCCAACTTTGTATTTGTATTTGATACGTTATTTATTTACTGATATTTTTTTGATAATTACTTGTTGTATATTGTATTTTATTTATTATATATATTTAGTATTATTTTTTTTGAACATGTATACTTGAAAAGAAATATATTTGTATCTCATATTATTTATCAATGAATTACAATAATTTTAGTACAAAACGACTATGTATTTTTTAATTTTTTTTTAATTTAGTTAAAAAGGCCGGGCCAGACCGGCCCGCCCGCACTGTAGCGGGCCCGGGCCTGGTCCCGGGCCGGTCCCGGCCAGGCCTGACCCGGCCCACGGCCACCACTAACCTTAGCGGGCTCTCCTTTCTTGGTTGACATAGTTTCATCACTACAACTGTCATCTTCCTTACCCTTAACTGTCTTCTATCTTGAGGTACCGCATGTATGACAACTCTCTTTTTCAGACATTTCACCCCAATACAACATACAATTATTTGGACAAGCATGAATCTTTTCATATCCAAGACCCAACTCATTGATCATTTTCTGAGCTTCATAATAAGATGATGGAAATACCATAATTTGGGGAAATGCATCAACAAGAAGTCTTAGCAACATCGTGAAGGACTCAGCAGACCAACTATGCATACATTTCAAGTGAAACAAGTGCAAAAGAAATGACAATTTGGAAAATGCGCTACAGCCTGGATATAGTTCTTCATTAGAAGCTTCCAATATCTTCTTATACTTGGCTTTCTCCTCAGGAGATTGGTTGGGTTGTTCAAGAGGAACTTTGTCCGACCAATCATGTTTATCACACAAATGGGGTTGACTTGTGGAGGGAGGAATATCAACTCCGATACTTTCTCGTAGTAATCCACCAATATCATCTCGACCTATGGCCCTTCCCTCATTATTATTGGTAGATGTTTGACTATTGCATCTCAATTGTAGAACAATATCTTCTTTTCCATGAAAAATCCATTTCTTATACTTTGGCCAAAAACCCTTAAAAAGGATATGATATTCCACATCTTCTAATGAGAACCATTTGGCTACTTTGTATTTATTACATGGACATCGAGTTTTTCCTTCTATAAGGTTTTCTTTAGCCAACTTAATGAATTCAATGACACCATCAATATAAGCTTGACTAATCCTTGGTTGCGTGATCCAACTCGTATCCATATCTCTAAATATTAAGTAGTGCAATCAAATTACCTAAAAATTGAAAAAAGATAGAGTTCATAAGACAAATATTTAATCAACCAATCAAAATATATACAAATACAAAAGCAAATAATTAATGGGACTTAGGAGAAGTTAGAAATTAAAGTAAGATATATGAGTTCCTTATAATCAATTTTAATCCTCTAATGTGAAGGATCCATCTAAACAAGGGATACAGCAACAAAGTTTTATTTTTCCAAATTTAAAAATTATGAAATCGATATCTAATCTCCCTGACATTAACAAATTGAACTCACAAGCGCCACCAACACATAATTTTAAACATCAATCAAACACAGTAACACAAGAATTTCGTCAAAACAACAATTTTTTGTATTAATCAATTCAAATGATGAGATGCAACGATAGAATCATTCGAACCATAGCATTAAGGATGCGCATGAAGCAGGGAAAAGTGTGAAACGGCGATAATACAAAACTATAATAAAACTATTTCAACCAACCCAAATGATATAACACTTGTAGAAGAATAAGCAGTCGAATAAAAATAAAAACCGAAACTAGGGCAAGGACGACAGCAAAATAAGAGCAACTGTGAAATCGGAAGGTGAGGGTGAGAGACGAACGCTGGCGGCGACGGTGAGAGGCAAACCCAGGCGGCGACGGTGAGAGGAGAACGCCGGCGGCGACAGTGAGAGGCGACGCGGTTGGAAATCGGGTGGTGAGGGTGAGAGACGAACGTGCTTTGCGAGGGTGAGGGTGAGAGACGAGGGTGAGAGACAAGGGTTAGGGTTTGCGGGAGGTGAGGGTGAGAGACGACGGTGAGAGCGCGAGAAATGAGGGTTAGGATTTGTTCGGGGTATATATACCCGACGAGAATCTCGGCACTTATAAGTTCCGAGAAGATCGGAGTTTATAAGCGCCGATATTTTTTGCGTCGTTTAAAATCGCCGAGAATTTTCGACGCTTTGTCTCGACGCATTTAAACGCCGAGATTTCTCGACATTTGTATAAACGCCGATAATTATGCGCCGAGAATTACCCTTTTTTGTTGTAGTGGAATACAATGAGTTAGATTATTGAAGATTTCAAGAAGGTGATGACTTTAAACGAATAAAAAACCCAGCCATTTAGTTGGAAAATTCTTTAAAACGATGCATTTCGTTTTCTTCAATAACGTAAAAATAATCAGTGTCAAACTGCAGTTTTAGGCTTCAATACTGTGTCATTTTTGTCTTGAAAATTTTATCTTTTCAAGTTTCTGAAATTAGATTTTGCCGAAGAGGGTACCTAATTATCAATAATACGTACAAAACCAAAGGTGCTTAAAAAAAATTCGAAAAGTTAAAGAGTCTCTATATTATTTCCACAAGCGTTGAAGTACTAAAACGTAAATAACCCAAATTGTACTTAAAATCTAATTTTTAGTTTTTTTGGGTTTTTTTTCCTTTTTTTTTAACTGAAACAATCTAAATTGTAGGTGCGGTTTTAAAAAAAATACCTAGATTTTTAAAATTGTCAGTATTACATCTAAATTCTCCAAAATATTTTAATGTCACACCTTAATATGATACCATTAACATTCCGCTAGTTTTTGCTAATGTGATATTTTAAAAATTTTTTAAAAATATAAATTTTTTAATATTTATAAATTTTTTAGATATTTATATAATTTTTTAAATATTTTAAAGTTATTTTGAATGTAAATTCAAACTTTCTAGAATTATTTTCTATTTTTTTTCCAAAAGCAATGTCAGAAAAAACTAATAGAACATTAAGGTGTGACATTGAAAAAATTTGAAAAGTTTAGGTACAATGTTGAAAAATTATAAAATTTAGGTAATTTTGTAAAACTAAATTTAGATAATTTTTAATAAAAAAAAATTCTAGTATAAAACGAAAAAAAAAAAAAAAAAAATTCATACAAAGAATGTCACAATTTATGATGTCTTAGAAGCGAGTGTAGTTGGTCAGATCTTAATATACTGAAAAATATCTGTAACCTTTGAGCTTAATACTATAATATATAACGTTGAAGAGTAATTTAACAACTACCAAAATTGACCACTGTTATGTATGAATAAACAAAAATGCTCCAAATGATTAATATATAACTGTAGAATTGGCCAAACTTAGGTCTTCGAAAATTTATTTTTATACAGGAAAGGAGAATGTTAGAACACTTAATAAGAGGTAGGACATTCTAACAATTCGAAACTAATGATCCTGCTAGAAGACTCATGGCCGCGACTCAATTTGCGACTCCATTACCTTTTCTGAAAACATGTATAATTTTGAATTCCCTATACATGCCCAGAATGTACGTTAAGCAAAGCCCACCCTGGAAATCTAATATCTTTTTATAAACATGCAAAAAGCTGACCGGCTTCCGTAATTTCAAAATTTCATTAATTATATTTAGATAACTTAGACTTAGACTTTGACTCTGTTTGCTTCAAGGGAAGTACTCTTTCCCTCAGAAACATTTTCCTTTTGGATGGGTTTTTCATGGAAAATTCAATTTTCGTTTAGATTTTCTGTTGTTTGTTTCTGTTGAAAAAATGATACAAGCTAAACTTAAGTGTTATGGAAAAATATTCTAACCGTACCTAATTACCGGCTGTTCACCATTATTAGTCGTTCAGGGTCATTAAAATTGTGACCGTTGGGAATTAAATGACAATATAGCCGTTGAAATTTATTACGTCCGTTTATAGCCGTTGGAATTCATTACGGCCGATGACTTAATACTTGTTACCGTTTATAGCCGTTGGAATTTATTGCACCTGTTCTTTTTAATACTTGTTAGAGTTGTCTATACTATATATATACCATTAGCTATAACAACCGAACATGAACACTCTCGGTCTCTCTCTCTCTCACGGTTTTTCTCTCTCCTAAAATTTGGGCAAAGTTCAAGGCACTCCTACCCGGCAATTAAAGAGTGCACGCTAAGGGTCGGACCGTGTAAATCCTGGAGGACTGCCGCCGCATATCTGTTTGCACCGGAGCAGAGGCGAAATCGTCTTTTAGGACAGTGGTATTTCCTACGGCACGGTATCTTCCTTATTTTCTAATCTACTCTCCCTCTTTCAGGTATTACTTGTTTGTCGTGTTCATTTATTCGGCTGCGGTTTTTGATACAAGTTTATTAGAATATTTTAATGTGTTGCACCGAGATTTTTAACGCTAATTTTCATATAATTTCATTGTTTAATTTACAGTATTTTTTCGGTTATTTTACTACACTTATTCAGCTATTTTACTGCATCTTTCAGCAGTATTTTTCTGATATTTGTACTGTAGTTGTCGGTTGTTTTCCGGTAACTTACAATAGTATTTTTACGCTGTATTTTATACGTCGTTATACGCAGTATTGTCGTTGTACACGTCAGATATTTCCTACAATCTAAAAGATGATTTTTTGGAATGACTAATAGCTAGATCTGAAAAAGGATATGTGTTATGCAATGCATATATAGTCTGCTAGTAAAACTAAAAAATATATATGTCACAGATGAATCTCTATATGTACCAATTGTAACCAGCTAGAGGAGAATAAGAATCATAGGCAGTTTTTGACTCAAAAGTTCTGGTGCTCTGGGAATTTCATATTTTGCCCAAAGTTGGAAAGTTCATTACAGTATATCAGAAATTAGATTAAATTTTTATTTAAAAAAATAGATGTGACATACCAAAAAGGATATGGGCTGGGAAAAGTGGTTATTTTTGAGTTTTTGGATAGCTCAGTTCCTGAGATAAAAAGTGATAGTTAAATGGGGCACATCAAAGATGTTCGACGAAATGATTATGAGGAATAAGGTCATTAGGCCTTACGAGAAAAAGAAAATGAAAGCCCATATGGTTCTAAGGGTTTAAATACGATTGGGCCAACAATTGGGCTTTTAAGTGTAGAGGAAAAGGAAAAAATGGAAATGAAACATACTTAATAATAAACCAAAAATTATACATGAAGTTTAAGTATGTGTATGTTTGATGATTTGGATTCCATACACTTTTCCTACTATTTATGTTGTAATTCAAAGGACCTAATTTTCAAGGTTGATATGAAAAAGGTTAGATGGAAGCAACATAGTGTTTGCATGCATGTATTACTTATATTTTATCAATGGAAGTTAGAACCACATAAACCCTAATATAAGCTAGTGAAATGTGAGGGTAGTGCTATGGTATGACACAAAATTCTTGTGTTACATAAGAACTATTTTTACCACTAAGTAGCATGAATTTCTCACTATTTTTTAACACAACCTTTGATTTCCTTTTTTGTGGAAAGAGGTGTTCATGCTTGAGACTAGTGGTTTATGTTGAAGTAATAAAGCTCTAGGTGATGTACCTGTTGACTTAAAAAAGGCTCCTTATTTAGTAATTAGATAAAATACTATAAAATGTTATGGTTCTGATCTCCACTACCTTGAACTGTGGGGGCGTTTAGCCTATGAAGGTACTCTTGAATATATTATTGTCTTTCTAGTTCAAGTGCTTTAATCTTGACAATCATGTAGCTAGTGCATTTGCGATTGAGAAAGGTCCTAGAATCCTTGATAACGTTATAAAGCCATCAGCGCACCTATTTCAAGAAAGTTTGTTGATAGTCAACAATCTTGAATTATAATATTAAGAGAGAAATTTTTATGGAATAATTAGAGGGGTTTTGGGATTCCTAAGTAAAATAAAGTTTTTGTGTTTGAAACTCTCCATGTGATATTTATCAAATCCTTAGATAGTAGCATCATTATTGACTGTTCCTGGTCACACATAAGCTTGTTTATGATGGCGGTTTATATGTATGAAAAGTCAAGTTGATGAGATGCCCGTCTTTGGGAGAGTATGAATGCTATAAATACCATAAAACTTTTCTCGAGTTAATATAAGAAACTTATATGAGGCAGATGCGACACTGATGTGAGAATGAATAAAAAAGGATTTAACTCTTGATTATGTGGATAAAATTCTTAGAGACCTTGATTATTATAAAGGGATAATGGGACTTGTGATAATTTGTGAAAATCCATGAGTGATTTGGTATGTTAGTCTCCATGATAATGTGTCTCATGTATTTTCCATGGCTGTGTTTGAAGTATTGTGAATATGTTGTCACATGTTACTTGAAATGATGGAAAGCATGTTGTATGTTGCCGAATGCACTGTTGCATATTGTTTTGGGCTGTAAGATGTTGATGTGCATGCTATTATGGACTTTTACATATTGAATTCTGCAGTACTAGAGTAATACTTGTTGTTTCAGTTGTGCGAGCACGATATGTTATGTATATATTACAGATTATGACTGTTAACTGTTGAATTTGTGCAGTATTGAATTTATTCTTGATATTGCAACTGCTGTCTTTTGGGCAATATACTATCATTTTAAGTTGTTTTCTTGAATTCCAACTTATGGTTCGGAAAAACATGATATGTTTGAGTATATGAGGACTGTATGTTGTCTTCAGAGACTTATTATGTCCTTAGGAACATTGTTTCATGTATTCTTTTCTAGTTTTTTTGGAAAAGGAGTAAGGTGCAGGTCACATGATAACATTGATTGGTCATAGGCTTGGTATTTAGTTTGTGCCTAGATGCCTTGTTTGGTTATTGTCATATGTTGTGTGCTCACGTTGGCCGTTTGAATGACATACTATATGACCCTAGTGTTCATTTGATGAGAATAAAAATGTGGCATCACATCACAAGCCAAATATACTAAGGTAATTGATAGTATTATGTTCTTGGTGAATAACACAACACTCGTCCCTTTATATCATATATTAGTGGTGGACCTTGTCTACAAACATTGATCCAAATAATGAATATTAAAGTGCTCTAATTAAATTGTTGAAGCACTAGTGAAGTACAATGAATGGGATTTATGTTCTAGTAGACTCCGTGTTGTGTTGGGTGTTTGATCTCGTTGAAAGACATTCTACTAATTATAATATGTTTCTGATACCCCGCTGAAACCTGCATGTTTTAGTTATGCTCTCAACACTGAGTTGGCAGGTAGAAAAATCTAACGGCCTAAGAATGCAGTGTGATACATTCCATTGTGGAGGGCCCTAAAAGCACTTGAGAGCCTATAAGGTATGTTGTCAGGTGATAATCTTTTCTGACTATTGTGTTTCTACCGCTGTTTGCTAGTTATAGCTAGCTCATGAAAATTCGTTATGGTGGAAATATTATTTTTCAATTGTCCAAAGTCGATGTAAATAGCTTAATGATGCTAAGCACTTGGGCTTGAGAGCCTTGCAGAGGCTTGGGTTGCCTTAAGTTGAGTTGTAAAAGGCATCTTGTGAACTACGGTATTATGAACCTCTTTCTCTTGATATCACCAAAAATTTGTTACGACATTGGTAAGATATGAAATACCCTTAATAGTAATATCGCATGTACGCTAAGTATGATGAGAATGGGTATATGGTCCTTTGTGACCTAAACTAGTGATATGTTTCACAATTGTGATGAGATATGAAAGTGACAATTTGCGGTATGTGGTTTTTCTTGCCAACTGTATATATGATATACGTACTATATGAGTACTTGGGGTGGAGATGTAATTTTACTAATACAATGTGTGCTCCACTAATGTGTTATACTGACTCTTATTGAAGTTGGTAGGCGATGGAGCTAGTTGTTTAACAGCTCATTGCAGGTACCTCAATGTGGGGTTAAGAGCAACTCGTGATTAATGTTGGCAGTAATCAACTCTGAAGTACCGCTCTATTGTAATACAGTGTTGAAGTGCCTTTGTGGGGGCTTCTAGCTCCATTAGTGTCACTTCACTGTGACAGTCAAGCTGCAACTGCTGTGGCAGAGAACAAGGTTCATAATGGCAAGAGGAGACACATTCGTCTCAGGCATAAGATCGTGGGAGATCTAATAGAAAGTGGAGTGATATCACTAGACTATGTAAAGTCTGAAAAGAATCTTGCGGATCCGTTGACAAAAGGCCTTTGTCGTAAAATGATTGTAAAAACATCGAGGGGGAAGGGACTGAAGTCTGTACACGAATAAACTATGATGTATCCAACCTGGGCTTATCAGGTTCAATGTGAAAAGTCATAGTTTCATTCAAGATATGCACTGTATTTTATGTTGTCCCTCCCTATGGTGTGACAGTGTGGAGACGGGTCCAACGCCGTATGTTGGTGGTGTAAGCACGACTTGCACATGACGGACACTGTCTGGAGACGGGTCCAATGCCGTATGTTGGCGGTGTAAGCACGACTTGCACATGATGGACACTGTCTGGAAACGGGTCCAATGCTGTATGTTGGCGGTGTAAGCAAGACTTGCAATGACGGACACTGTCTGTATGTTACCAGGGGTAAGGTTGAGCTTTAGCTCTTAATGGACCCATATCCATATGTTTGGTGGTGTGCTGTAACACACACTTGATGGGATCCACCTATATAGGTGTGGGAGTCTGGCCGCTCTCTATGAAGGATTAAGACTTGCCTTCTAGAGCGCCTATAAACATCCAGGACGAGCGCATGCCGATTAAACGAGCCAAACCGCAGGAGTTGCTGAGATCTGGAGTTCGGTACGTGTCCAAGTGGAAGACTATACAACCCCTTGTGAGGTTCAAGACGAAAGTCACCTTGCAAGATATTGGTCCTAAACTTGGGCTAAACTAGGTGACGATTCAAATCGCAAGACATCGGCACTGAAAAACTGAACTCCCTTTGCCCAATCTATCCTTCTTTGTTCTCTTCAGCTTGTATCCTTTGTGGGGGATTGTTAGAAAAGTGATACAAGCTAAACTTAAGTGTTATGGAAAAATATTCTAACCGTACCTAATTACCGACTGTTCACCATTATTAGTCGTTCAGGGTCATTAAAATTGTGACCGTTGGGAATTAAATGACAATATAGCTGTTGAAGTTTATTACGTCCGTTTATAGTCGATGGAATTCATTATAGCCGATGACTTAATACTTGTTACCGTTTATAGCCGTTGGAATTTATTGCACCCGTTATTTTTAATACTTGTTATAGTTGTCTATACTATATATATACCATTAGCTATAACAACCAAACATGACACTCTCGGTCTCTCTCTCTCACGGTTTCTCTCTCTCCTAAAATTTGGGCAAAGTTCAAGGCACTCCTACCCGGTAATTAACGAGCGTACGTTAAGGGTTGGACCGTGTAAATCCTGGAGGATGGCCACCGCATATCTGTTTGCACCGGAGCAGAGGCGAAATCACCTTTTAGGACAGTGGTATTTTCCACGGCACAGTATCTTCGGTATTTTCTAATCTACTCTCCTTCTTTCAGGTATTACTTGATTGTGGTGTTCATTTATTCGGCTGCGGTTTTTTATACAAGTTTATTAGAATATTTTAATGTGTTGTTCCGAGATTTTTAACGCTAATTTTTGTATAATTTTACTGTTTAATTTACAGGATTTTTTCAGTTATTTTACTACACTTATTCGGCTATTTTACTGCATCTTTCAGCATTATTTTTCTGATATTTGTACTGTAGTTGTCGGTTGTTTACAATAGTATTTTTACGCTGTATTTTACACGTCGTTATACGCAGTATTGTCGTTGTACACGTCAGATATTTCCTACAGTTTCAATTGAAAACACTTACCCCCGACTGACCACGGATCATTGACTCTGGAAAGTTAAGGATCATCACTTGGTTTCAGGCGATAGTTGGCCCTACTGACATAACCATTTACCACTGCATGGAGGAGCCCCACAAATTGATTAGCAATTCCATTCCCAGATCAAGATAAAGATTGGCTACTCCCAACGTCACTTAGTCGGCCATCTTCTCAGATTAGTTCCTAATTCAGATTGTCCTTTTCTAATGCTCCTCAAACTCCCTTTTAGCAATGGTCCCTGTCACGAACCATATGCAAAGCCGGGCGTGCAATGCTTTGCTTTTGTCAATGTTGCGCTTCCATCTTGTGGCTTTTTCTTCTTGAGATATTTTTTATTTCTTTCTTTTTTTTCATTTATATTGTAGAAACTCTCTCTATGATGTCAAGCTTAATTATCAAATAAATAAATGTTCATACCTTGCTATATTCCTTATTTGTTTTAAAGGAATCATCTTCTACCAATCATATTACTTTTTGTTATATGATAATATAAGTAGTAATACAATATATTTAAAATTATCTAGACTTTGAGTGATTGTGAAATTATTATTAAGGTACCCTGAAGTTTGAGCATTTATCACTTATCTTGACATTTTAACATATATAATGAGGTAAATATTTTATTACTTAGGTACTCTATATTAAAATTTGATAAATTTTTATAAGAATCAGACCAAATCTATTTGAAAAAATGCTAATATAATACATAATTATGATAACATTTAAAAGCCATGTCAATGTTTTCAAAAAATCATGATTAAAAAAGTTTATCGTATGTTGATGTTAACAACCTATATATGGCTGAAATCATATATCATGTACCATTTTTTAGCAAAAAAAATTCAAATTCTAATGAGAATACTAATATATTATTGGAACCATGTTATGTTTGAAAATATATCAAATTTCAACAAAAGGCACATTGATTGATACAATTATAAAATTTCGGGGTACCTAAGTGATAAAATGTTTAAACCTCAAGGTACCCATTTTATGCATTAAAATGTTAGGGTATCTAAGTGATAAATGGTCAAATTTCAAGGTACTTAAGTGACAATTTTCCTAAAAAGCATATATCAAAAGAAAGTATTTTTCTAACAAAAATTATATATAGATAGTTTTTTTGTATTTGGTTTTATGTAAACATTATTCCTAATTATAATATTCACCATAGCGTGAATTAGTAGATGTTTCAAATATAAAGTATCAGTAAGGAATGAAAATCAAATGGAAACACATAACTCACGTCAGGATATAGAGCCGACTGATCATTCTTCATCTAATTCTTATGCCATATTATTACCAAGCGAACTAAGATCTTACCAAGTTTATTTTTGTCCGATCCATATTCAGATGGATGTATACCTTTGAAATTTTTTGGATTGCTTGGAATGATAGCTTCTCCCTTTTGAAAGAGAAATCATTTTCCACATTTGAGGAAAAAGCTTTTTCTTCGAAAAATGCTCGCCAAATAACGAGAAAGACAAAACCAATTTTGAGAATATAATTTTCTCCCAAAGTAAATGGAACCTTAATTGACTTAAATTTTGAATATATCTATATTATTGATTCCAAATTCCCCACCCACCCCCTTAATTCCTAACCCTTTTCTAATTCTTAAATTCTTAAGCTAAAAATATAAAGAAATAAAAATGTCACCCATGTAGTGGGTTACTAATCCTTCCTGTTTTAAATATACGTAAAATAGCAGTTACTATTCTGATTTAAAAAAAAAAAAAAATTTGCAGTGACTAACAAAAATGACCATATATAATACACAAAAAGTGTTGTCTTAAGTTGAAAAATTGTTACCTAAGATCATAGAAATACTTTTTTGGGCATTATGTTAAGGGTGTGACATTAGCCTAATGTAACATTTTTGATAGTGTTGTCATAGGTTTGAATCTAATGTAATAGTTTCCAAATTGTTAGCGTTGGCCATGGATTTGAATCTAACTGTTGAAATACTTTGTATTTTTCTTATACTTTATCATGTATATATTTTGTATTTATATATGTTTTTTATTTAGTATTAGGTGTAAATACTATGCTTAGTTTTAGGAGTAAAAGACACCAACTCTTCCTCTTCTTGACTCACCTGTCTAACATCAATTGTAGAGGCTAGGTTATCACTTGGCTTCAAGCTATAGTTGGTTGCCAACATATCCATTCACCACCATGAAAGACAGCTGCATATTGATTTTCAAAGCTATTCCTAAATTCAGACCTAGGTTAAGATTGGCTGTCATATATGTTACTCAACCGTCTTCATAGGCATTGATACCCTCAATGCGGACAATGGGCAGAGCCACATGTTTTAGCCCGGAGGCTCAACTAGATTAGGTTTTTCTTTCTTCTTCTTCTTCATTTCTATTTCTTATTTCTTCGGATAATCTCTTTCTGTACTCTCCTAAAAACCTTGTCTCCTTTATTATAAAAAATAAAAAAAAATTTAAGTAGCTAGGTAGAGTCTTGAGTTGAACCGAATATCGGAGTTCGGTTCTAGCTAGTTGCCGGCACTGATTTCCGGACAATTGATGCTGCCAGTGATGGGGCCCAATGGTGGATTTGGTTCTTCTTCCTCTAGGTTTTCCCTTGGCCAATTTTTGAGTTCTGCTTGAGAGGAAGGCATGCTTTCGAACATCGGAGTTTGTAGATTTTAGGGTTCTGAATCCAATGCTTTTTCACATTTGAAGGGGTTCGTTTGTCAGGAGTAGGAGATTTGGAGCTTGTTATAAAAAACACAGACTATTGGCTGCGAATTTCATTGTTCAAAGTGTGCAGAACAAGTGTTATATGAAATACCTGGGTAAATGGTGAATTTTGGTGTGTAGTGATCGTCGGGTATTCCAAATGCCAATGCCGAAGACAAGCAAACAACAACTCTGCATCACATTTTGAAGCTATTTGCATCTTTTTTTTTTTTTCAAAAACAATCATGAGTGACATGGTGACAACCTAGAGAGGGAGAGTAAGAAGGGTCAATGGCGACTGGCGTGGCGAGTGGGTAGAACAGGGACCTGATGGGCAGCAGATGGGAGATGGAGGAAGTGGAATCCCACCAGGGGCAGAACCTAAATACGATAATGACAATACAGAAAACCAGTAGAGATGGAGCGAATAGGAGGACAACCTCAGTGACAAAGTTACACTCTTTGTGGATAATCTACCAGTATTAGATTATTCCACCTGTTCCAAAGGTATGGTAGTATAGAGGAAACCTTTGTGTCACACAAACGAAGATCGAACAAGTGACGAATCTTTGGGTTTTTTAGATTCATATCCCCTATTGAAGCTGATAACGCCATTGGAGGCCTTAATGGAACTACCCTAAGAGGGGAAAAACTAACGGTTAATAAAGTAAGATATGCCAGGAACCAAGGAGCTCAAAGAAGTGGTAAAGCTAGACATACTGGGTTTTGGACCTTTACACCCAGTAGATGGGATGCAACGGGTGGGCACGGATGAGAACTAGAAACCGAGAATAGGGGCAAGCATCAGGTAAGAGTCGCTCGAGGTTCAATGGTGAAGGAGATGGAAAAAGAGCTGAGATGCAACATTATCTGTTTAACATCAAGACCCCTCCATAGCTTGAGTATCCCTACTACACAGTGTCATAGTCAAAACGCCATTCGAAAGATAAGGGATGTAGGAAAGTTCAAATTTTTGTTAACTTTCCAAAGCTCAGAGGTTTGGGACAAGTTCTTAGATGAGGAAGAAATGTGGCTACAATCATGGTTTGAGGAAGCAAGAGCTTGGACCGACACAGAGTAATGCCAGACCCGGTAGGTCTGGATTTTAGTCCATGGAGTTCCCTTACAAGGCTGGTCTAGAGAGAACTTCACTAAGATTGGTAATTACTGGGGTGAAGTTGTGATTGTGGAAGATGAAGTGGTGTTGTGTAATTCCTTTGAAATGGGTAGGGTACTCACTGAAACTATCCAAATGAACTTAATTAATGAGTTGATGCATTTCCAAATTGAAGATAAGAGATTCAACATCTTTGTTAGAGAGATAAGCACACTGAAAGAAGGGAATACTGAATCGTTGAAATCATAAGAATGCTCAGCGCCACCATCATCGCGGAATTTCTCGCCGACACCACACATAGCTCCGCTTGCCATTGGGTTGGGGTCAACATTGACAATGAGTGAAAGCTGCTACAAAGAGGAAGGGACAACTGTACCAGAAACACCAACAACACTAGGCTGACAAGCGGAAATTTTTTATCCTCTGGCGAACAGGGAAGATGTTACGGTGGGGAAGGAGATGGAAAGTGACAACTCAGAAAGTGAAGAGGGGGTGGTATTTTGGTGCCCTAAATGTCCTGACACCCCATGTCCCCTTATTTCTTAATCAAGCACACACTTTGGCGACTAGAGAAGCAAAAGTGGAAGACACTCTACTTGATAGTGACAACTCAATGAGTGAAGGACAATGGCACTATGGGTCATTAAATGCTTTGATGACATCCCACACTTCCTTTCCTAGTTTGGAGGGCTATCACATAGCCTTTTTCGAAAGTCAAAACTTTTGTCCTAACATATTGGGTAATATTAGTGGGAGCCTTGGACCATTGGACAAAGACTTGAATATGGATTCTCAAGGGAAAGCTAGTGGGCAAACAGAAGCACCAGACACCTTTATCCCATATATGGGACAAGTACACATTAAATTTTATGTTGATTTAAACTCTGACAATGCCTCCATCTCCACAACAACTAATTTCAGTCAAACACTAACCGACCCAAAGGCCAAACTAGCTGAATCGCACAGAAATTCATCAACAACAAAGGGCAAGAGCGTGAACTACAGCAGAAATAAGAAAGAGCGAACAAAAAGAGCGTGGAGGATGGGAGAAAGATTTGGCTTGAGATTCGATGGGTCAGAGGACGAAATAGCATGGATGATTTGCAAGGTCGACGAGTATGATCCTACAATGAACCCAAGGAAGAAAAAGGAGCGTCGTATACCGATAGCAAGCACGAAAGTGATTATGTTTGATAGCATTAGGTGGTGCGAGGAGGAAATCATTTGGTCGATCAAGATGAGGTTTAGTTTCTGAATTAAGGCATGGTGTGATGGCCTTTCTTACTCAGCCGATGAGATTGCCAGAATCATCGATTGTGTGAGGTTTTGGACGGGCAACCGAGGGAGGCTTTTGCATTATTGATCAATCCAGTTTACTCTCGTTTTATTTCCGCCTTCTGTAATTACCTAACAATCTGCTACTATTAATTTCTATTTTGTTGCTCTCTGCATGGATTTATGTTTGTAGGAATACTGTTGCATTCTGTTTGTTGGGACATGTAGGGCTTTATCTTGGTTGCACCTTATTTTGCTCTTCTTCTTTGCTTTTAGCTCTATTTTTTTTGGTCCCCTTTTGTTCGCCACTTAGTGGCTCGGGTTTCGCTTGTTCGAAATGTCGGGTTTTGTTCTACGATTTTATGCTATTTATGGGAAAAAAGTGGAGTCAGGAAATGACTAGCTCCCCCGAAGGTAGAAATAGTGGTAAAACTTTGTGGAACACTATTAGGCATGCTCGACTGTGCAAATGATCCAAACCGAGTAGACCGGCTACATTGGCGGGTAAAACCTGGGCTCTCCAAGCGCCATAGCAGGTTGGTTCAATAGGTCGATAGCTTCTTTTGTTTGAACTGAGCTTCCGTCATTTTACCCAGAACTTCCTGTTATCTATGTCTAACTCACTTGACCTATTAGACCTAATCCGGTTTGACCTGTTATGCAAACAGGTCTAATCCTATTCTATAAATTCAAGCCGCTTCGATATGACAATTCTTATGTTATTTATTTTCCTTTCTTATGGAAGATTTATGACAATTTATGATTTTTTGTGATTTTTTTTTTCCTTTTTTATGGATATTTAGAAGACCTCCTCCAAAATTGCCAGAATGGGGTTTGGAGAGTTTTGAAAGATAGAGAACTTCTCTATAATATATTGAGATAGTATCGACACATCAAAATCTTAAATGTTGAATTACCAAAGTTTATTCGATAATAGATAAATTATTGATTATCCTTTTTCTAGAGAATTGGGATTGGAATCATGTACAGTAAAATAAGCGGCAAAAACATATATGTACACAGTACACTATTATGTTAAGGCTGTGTTTGGCAATAGCTTTTTCACAGTATTTTGAATAGTTTAGTTATTTGACTGGGAAAAAAGCTAAAAATAGTGCTTGATAAATAATTTTAAGTTAGCCTTTCGAATAGCTTTTAATATTTAGAAATTAACTCTTGAAAACCGATTCAAGGTAGCTTTTGAATGCTATAGAGTGTAGAGTTTACCTTTTTACATATTATATTATTAGTATACCCTTCTATTCTTTTCTAAAAAATATAACATAAATGTATTCTTCGTTCATTTTTGTATATGGCCTATTTTCCTTATTTTTCTATAAGTATTAAATTACTTTCATATATAGAATTGTAACTTAATTTAAAATTAATTAATCTAAATTAAACTCATTTTACTATTGTCAATATTTTAATTGTTAGATTGATTAAAAAGTCTAATTATTAGAATTCACATAATATAAATTAATTTATACTTTGATTAAAAAAAATATAATACCTAACTTATAAAATAAGGTCAAATTGATTTTAAAAAAAAAAGGTTAATTTGTGCTATTTTATTAGCGCTATATTTTTTTAATAAATATCTTTATAAGTAATTTACCCTTAAAATTAAACGCAACAGCTAATTTTATAAAACACTTATATCGACTTATTTATTTATTAGCCAACAGCTGATAGTTGGTCAATCAGCTAAATGCTAACAGCTAACAACTATCTACGAATAGCTAACAACCAACATCTAACACCTAATGCCAAACATAGCCTAAATATAGAATAATCAAAGTGTTTTTCTTCTAACATTGATTAATAACAAAATTATTAACAAGAAATACTATACTATACTACTCTATTAAATCACAATATATATATATATATATTGGCATGACTCCTATGAGATGGTGATAGAGTGTGAGGAACATTCTTGACCACTCATTTGGCTATTGATATATTTTTTTTGATAAGTAAAGAGCAAAGCTCAAAACGATAGTCGGCGACCCAGCAAGGGGCCCGAGGGTACATGAACACAAAAAAATAAAAAAAAAAAGCTCCGGACAAAGAGCCGAACAACAACCCATCCCTACCAAAGAACAACACATTTATCCATGACCATTCCAACTCCTAAAGCATTCCGAATTACAAGTCGCATCAACTAAGGAAAAGGGGAAGAGATTACACCATGCTTTAACCCAAAGACCAAGGCGAAGTTTCATTGACCAGATAATGTCCTTTTCATTCCAGGTAGTGCCTTCAAACACAATTTTGTTTCTAGAACACCAAATTTCACAGATCACGACGAAGAGGAGCGAAAGCAACACTTTTTTCTGAAAATTTTTACCCATTGCGCATTCAATCCACTGGAAAAAATGACTCTTGATAGAATGGGAGGACACCCAATGGAAACCCAACCACTCCAAGCGAGAGCACCAAATTCTCTAAGAGACATCACAAGTTAAGAATAGGTGGTCCACACTTTCCAATGCCAAGCCATAACGAGGACACCATTTATCGGTATCCAGGATTATACTTTTTTTCGATAATTAGCTACCGAGTCATGGAACAAAGTAGGAAACTAGACCAAGCGAGCCCTGAGTCAACCTGCAAAAAAGCAGGGACCAAAAAAAAAAAGGAAACCAAAAAAAGGAAGACAAGTAAAAAAGGCAAAACATGTGACTTAAACACGACTAGGCAAGACATCGAAAACATGAACAACCAAAAGACAGAAAAATGGGACAACGACACTCTATACCTATTGAAGCAAGGCACTCGGGGAGAGTGGATCAAAGCAATCAAAGTTCAAACCTAGTCCTCTTTCCATCTCTAGTGTGCACTCCACTGCAAGGATCCTGCCGACATCTTCAACACTGTTGCACTTTTTGGTCCCTTTTCCTTCCTTCCTTTCACCACTTCCTCTTCTTCCAATATTTGCAGGCTCAGTTACCCTCCTCGCATTGTTAACGGATGACATATCTTTAAGAAACTTTTGAAGGTCTAGTTTAGCTTGTTCTTTTTTTCCTGAGCTTTAGGGCTCTGTGGCCCCTTTTAGAGAGGCCAATGTTTTTGTCTTGATGCCAGAATTCCATTTTTATTCTTCTCTCCCCAACCTTGCAAGGCTATTCCATATGCTTCATTGGAGTCATTTTCAAGGAATTCCCATCATCATACGAGTGGATTTCTAAAGGAGTAGGCTCGAAACCCAAAGGAAATTCAGGTCCGAAGGACACCAACTCGATGTCACTTACATCTTTTGTACCTTGGTTATCTTGAAGCAACACCTAAACCTGAGATCCAAATGAATCGACTCCACTATCCACTATCCAAGGCAAGAGAAGTGGAGGACTCCTGTTGGCACCATTTTCCGGAATGGGTGCTGCTGGCGGTTGAAATACAAGCTGAGTAGAAGGATAAAGGATAGCAGCCCATTGAGTCTATAAATCCCAAGGCCATCTACCAATAAGATGACCATCAAGATGTAAAGCAATAAGGCCCACATTTTTGCTCATCGATCCTGACATCAATACTTCGAAAGCAAGAGCGTGTTTGCTAGAAACCCTCCTATACAGGATGAACATAACGGGGAAGAGGTCTCAAAGTGGTGCAGGCTAAACTGCTATCCCCTAATCGAAGAGATAGAGCCCGTTCCCTCTTTATTCTGGTAGAAGCAGCGAAAGCGACTACTTTGGACGAATAGTTGGGGATTAGTTCAGAATTGCCTTCTTTTACGAAAACTATTCTAGCTCCCCCATTCTACTTTACTTGAACCACATGTCGTATAACAGAAAGGAAGCATGTGTCGATGAGAACCCTAGCCACATCCACACATCTCATGGAAGATGTTTTGGCGTCAATTCGAATGAACTTGCCCCATATATTGTCAAAATCAGCAAAGCACTCCTTCGACCAGCATTGTAAAGGCAGACCATGAATTCAACCCACACTCTTCTACGCAGCGTTCCCAGGGTTTGTCCAGAGTATCTATTCATCCTCTTGAATTTCTGAAGTAACAAATATTTCCGAGGCCCGAGGTAGGATTCTAAAGAATCCATAGAATCATAGGTTAGGGCGTATCTAAACTTACCCCTCTAAGGGCTAGATCAAGAAGGCTATTATTCGTAAGGAATCTGAGGATATTATCAATTGAGTCATCCTCATGAGAGTGCGCAATTAACAATCTACTCAGCCAGGCTTCCACACCATTGTTTGCAATAGCCGCCATGGTCTTGAGATTAGTCTGCCCCATATCCACCCTGACCTGAGGCCTTGGAGTCGGATCATTAGGAGCATGGTTGGTACCAGTAGCTTCAGAACTTCCCTGACCATTAGAGCGGTGAGTCTGTGTAGGAGCATGGCTTCAGTGAGAGTTGGAGTGGTACCCTCTGTGGTGATTAGTCCATTCAAACCTGAGCTTGTAGCCAGCAACCCATCAACCATTCATGCACAAAATTTCCCTGAAAGCCTCACTCCAAAGACGGAATATGTTAAAGCCATAGGAGAATCTCGAGTTGACCCTTCTATTTTAGGGGACAAGAGAATCATAGATTGACCTAAACTCCCCGAAAATGGCTTTGAGCCATGAATTAGAAGTTCTGGTCAGAAGACCATCAACGAAAACAGATATGGCCTCTTTAGGAGGTGACATCTTTCAGTGGAGATCTGAAAATAGACTTAGGTGGTGGAGATTTGGGAAATGGATCTAGCGCAACCCACGTGCCACCAGACGTGGGTTAAGATATGAAAATAGACCACTGAGCCGAGCAGGGATGAGGTTGAGGATGGTACGAAAGGACGAAGGGTGGTCCTCCGACTCCGGCACTGCAACACTGCTGACTAAAGATGATGCACTCACCTCCACTCTCTAGAATCGTCTGGCGCAGATCCAAGTTAAGATCTGAAAATAAAAAAACTGATATGAGCATGGACTAGGTTGAAGATGGTACGAATGGACCGACATTGGGCCTCCAACTCAGGGACTGCAACGCTGGCGACTGATGGTCATGCGCTCCTCCGCGTGCCGCCGTAAGGGGGCGTGGGTTTATTTCATCATGTACTATCCAGGATTATACTGATTTGCCAAAGCCTCTCCTTGATGTTCACTTTTTCCAACAAAGCCATCCACACCAAGATTCGAATTTGGGGGGCCAATCTTTTCCAAGCCCCCCAAACAAAATGGTCGATAGAGAAAGAACGGGAAGTAGCAATGGAAACTACGCCCACGAATGACTTCACCGAAAACACACCTGTACTGTCATTACTCCACCATGATCTATCGACTGCGGCTGGCTTGGGAGAAACATATGTCAACAGACCATGTAAAAGTGCCAGATTCGGTTCCTTTTGCTGAAAAAAAAAGGCGTCTCCAATTAAAGATCCACCTTCATGCACATCCATCCCAAGAACCCATCTGACAAACAAGGTGGTTCTGTTGAAGTGAAACCCTAAAGAGGTCTGGAAACTAGTCCATCAGTAATATCTCCAATTCACAAGTCTTTGTAGAGATTGATTTTGGATCCATCCCCTAACTTCAACCTCATGGCATTAAGAGCTTGCTGCAGTGTCTAGAATCAGTTAGCGACATTGGCAATCACAGCCGAAGGGCTCCTGGAGTGATTGATGGGCCGAGACGGGGCAAGATAGAGAGTGCTACGACCATGAATGGAGCATACCACTTTCTTCCAAAGGGATGCAGCTTCCTTTGAGAAGTTCCACCACCACTTGAAGAGAAGCGAGTCATTCTTAATGAGCAAGTCTCCAAAACCAAGACCCCCAACGTGTTTAGGAGCTTGGATGAGCTCCCATTTGATATAAGGGAGACCTCTTCCTCCATTAGACGTACCCCGAAAGAAGCTCCTTTGAAATTTGTTAATTTTACGAGTGACCTTTTTCGGAATACAAAAAAGGCACATATAATATGATGGGAGGTTAGCCTCCCCGCTTTGGGCAACAATTTCGGTTCCCAACCTGCTAACGTTTTGTGAATTCAATCAATGACAGGCTTCCAAGTTGATTCAAGCCTTGGATTTGCTCTCAGTGGGATGCCGGGGTACTTTAGCGGAAGTGAGGCAACTTGGCAGCCGAGGATAGCAATAGTCTTCACTTCCCATTCCTTTGACACACCCAAGTTAACAATGGCCGACTTTGCAAAGTTGATTCTTAACCCCGACATGGCTTGACAGCGGGAGAGCAAATCTTTAATTTTGGAAATGACATCTCAATTCGCGGGCAAAAAATCAGTGTATCATCGGAAAACTAAAGATGAGTAAGGGTCACCCTTTCGGACCCGACTTCCAACCCACTTATTTCACTAGAACTGACAGCTTGGAGCAGGGCTTTGTTGAGGACCTCTGTCACCATCACAAAGAGAAAAGGTGAAAGCGTATCACCCTGTCTGAGACCACGTTCCATCTTGAATGGAGATGAAGGGGAGCCATTAACGAGATCAGACATGGAGGGAGTGGAAGTACACTCAAGGATCTAGGAGCACCAAATCGGCCCAAACCCCATTTTCTGAAGAACTTGAAGCACAAAGTTCCAGCTCACTGTGTCGTAAGCTGTCTCGAAGTGGAGTTTCAAGAGCACCTCCTTTTTTCCTTTTCTTCTTCAGCAAATAAACTACCTTCTTAGCAATTAATGCTTCATTTAAAATCTTTCTCCCTGCCACGAATGTTGTCTGAGTTTCCCTAATAAGATTCGGCAACACTGATGCAGGGTGTTTACTCAACATATTTGAAATAATTTTATAAACATAGCCTACAATTCTAATGGGTGTGAAGTCCCTAATATTCATAGGTCCATCCACTTTCAGAATCAATGAGACACAAGTGCTGTTGACTTTAGGATTTAACCTGCATGACAAAAAACTTACGGACATATGCTAATGAATCGTTATTCAAAGTATCCCACATGTGCTTGACGAATTTGAAGTTAAAACCGTCATATCCCCGAGCCTTCTCGCACCCACGGTCCCAAACAACCTCCCGGATTTTCTGAAGCGTCGGACTAATTTCCAGACATGCAGCTTCGGTCCCAGACGACAAGGGCAACTCCAAGTCCCCAAATGATGGTCTAATTGGGAAGGGCTCGGCATATAGTGTTCTGAAAAAGATGATACATTAGCTTTTGTGATGTAGCTTGCGGTGCAGACAATCCCAGAGTCGGACTCTAAAAACTGCTTTCTATTTCGAACGTATAGAGGATTTAGCGGCTGATATTATCTTCCTTGTACCTGACGTCTCTCCTTCCCCCATATTAACCGAATGTGTTGTCCAGAATTTATCCTCTCATTTCTCATCCTCTCATAAGATTAATCCCTAATATATTGTCCAGTATTTCTAGTTCAGTATATGTTGATTAGTATAATTTGCTCTTCCGTTCTGGAACCTTGAAATCTATTACTATTTTCACAATTGCATTATAAGAGTATTGAAATCGCTTTTTTTTTTTTGGTTGAAAACTTGAAATGTATTTAAGGCCTTTTGATATTATTATCTAGTTGCGTCTTTAAATTTTCTAAAAAACTAAAAACTATATTTTAGAAATGGTTTTATTTTATTTTAAATTTTAAATTTCTTTTTAGATTACGTGAAAACTAAAATAGAAAAATAAAAATAAGAAAAAATCGTGAATTATTTACGTTTGTTACCTTAACATTTGTAGAAATAATAATAATAGTAGTAAGGCCCTTGGCCTTTTCGATTTAGTTTTTAGTACCTTAGATTTTGTAAACCTGAAAAGAAAAAATTGCCCGTGACATAAACAACGTTGTATTAAACCTGATAAATTGGAGAATACAACGACTTAGTTTATTAAAGATCTGAAGAAGATGATGATAAATGGCTTTTAAAATGGATAAAAACCGCAACCGTTTTGTTGAAAAATTCTTCAGCCATGTATTTTGTTCTCTTCTTTAACACCAAAATAATCATGGCGCCAAACTTTAGGTTCACATCGTTTTTTTCATGAAAAATTTTATCTTTTCAAGTTCCTAAAATTGAATTTCGCTGAAGAGGGTACCTATTTATCAATAATACATACAAAGGCTAAATTGCTTTAAAAAATAAGTCGAAAAGTTCAAGATTTTTTTTTTTATTATTTCCACAAGGGTCGAAGTACTAAAAAACAAATAACCCAAATAGTCCTTAAAATCTAATATTCAATTTTTAGGGGTTTTATTTACTTAAACCACCCAAATTTTTGATGTGATTTTAAAAAACTACCTAGATTTTCTAATTTTTTAATATCATAACTAAACTTTCTAATGTCATACCATAATGCGACATCATTAATATTCTATCAGTTTTTCTGACGTGACATTAAACAAATATTGTTCAAAAACATAAATTTTTTAATATTTACAAATTTTTTAGGCAAATATTTTAAAATTGTTTTGAATGTAAATTCAAATTTCCTAGAATTATTTTCTCCATTTTCTTCAAAGTTTATGTCAACAAAAACTAATGAATACTAACGATTTTAATATTAAAGTATGACATTAAAAAATTTAGAAAGTTTAGGTGTGACATTAAAAATATTAAAAATCAAAACTACACCTAAAATTTATATAATTTTCAGAAAAGAAAATCCTAATTCTAGAAAGGAAAATCATTTTCATACACTAGTGTCACAATTTTTGATGTCTTAGAAGCAAGTGTTATTGGTTAGATTATAATTAACTAAAAAATAGCTGTAACCTTTGAGCTTAATACTATAATATATATATTGAAGAGTAATTTAACAACTACCAAAATTGACCACTAGTTATGTACGAATAAAAAAAAATGCACCAAATCATTAATATATAATTAATGATTGTAGAATTGGCCAAAATGCATAATTTTTTTACCAAGAAAAAGGGGCGGGACCGTGCCCTTCAAACACCTACGACGCCACAACACGGCTAGGCAGTCATATGAGAACGAACCTAAGTCCACGAATTGTTTTCACGAAGGTAAGGAAGACGCTAGAATACTTAACTATAGTTAGGATATTTTAATTGTTTAGGAGCTAACTATTTTAAAAGGTTAAATTGATGGATAAATGTTCATAAATAGTTTTATATTCCAACATATCCCTTCATACAAAAGTCTGTTGACTTAAAGTGTGAATATTGCATTTTGTTAGAAATATGCCTCAAATTTATGCATTTAGGATTTATAAGTTGACGAGGGGTCACCAATTGATTGGGGGGATGTCCGATCGATTGGGTGAATTAAGTTAAAATTCAATTTTTGGCCGAGAGAGGTTGCGTAACCCTAGTCGTTTAGTATAAATATGGGGTTAGGGGGTACGTTTTAGGTATCCAATCAAAGAGATCTGCCATCCAATCAGAATACAAATAAAGTGAGGTCAGCTGTCGTCATCAATTTGAGAGCATTATGAGAGTTAAGAGAAAGTGCTTCATAATTCTTTCATGGATCTCGTTAAGAGGAAGTGTCATTGTAATCCTTCCATTATTCATACTCAATAAAGATTCTCCATCTTCGCCCGTGGTCTTCTCCCCTCTCGATTAAAGAAGGGTTTCTACATAAATCATTGTGTGTTGTTTCGTTTGTTCTTCCGTTTACCTATATTTTTTACTTCTCTTTTGTGTGAGTTATAGTATTTGAATCGAATCAAGTGATTAGGGTTACGCTTCTGCATCAAGTATCCATATTACAAATTGGTATCGTGAATACCAGATTTGTCAATGTTAGATTTTCCTAAAAAGTGGTATCAGAGCATATCAAGTTTGTTCCAAAATTTTCTAACAATTGGTATCAGAGCCCTGTTTATTTCGATTTGATATTATGGGGTCCGCAATTAAGACTAAAGTTGAGAAGTTCGGAGGTCAAGGAAGTTTTAGTTTGTGGCAAGTCCGGGTTAAGGGTCTCCTGACGTAGAGTGGCTTGAAGAAAGCCCTAGAAGGAAAAGAGAAGAAACGGGAGAGTCTATCTGATGCACAATGGGAGGAGTTAGATAAGAAGGTACTCACAGCTATTCAGACGTGTCTTACCGATGACGTTTTGACAGAAGTTCTAGAAGTGAAGATCGCTAAGGAGTTGTGGGAGAAATTGTAGGATATGTTCTATTTTAAGTCAGTCTCCAACAAACTAGTAGTTAAGCGTCGGTTGTTCACGTTTCGTATGTCAGAAGGTACGTCACTTAAGAATCATGTTAATGAGTTTAATTGAATTATTCAAGAATTGAAAGAATTGGATGCTGCTCCTAAGGATGAAGATCAAGCTATGCTTTTGCTATGTTCCCTCTCTACTGCATATAAAAGCTTTCTAGAAAGCATGCTTTATGGTGGTAGGTCAACTATCACAGTTGATGAAGTTAAGAGAAACCTACTAAGTAGAAAAAGAGTAGATAAGGAGTTGTCCAACTCCGTTAAGAACTCAGGTTGTGGTTTACTTGTGAGAGAAATAACTAAGTCTAAAGAATACAATCATAATAGAAACAAGTTTAAGTCTAGACATCAAGACCTAACCTGTAATTACTATCATAAGAAAGGGCACATTAAGAGAGGCTGTTACAAGCTTAAGAGAAAACTAGAAGTAGATAACAGGACTGACTAGAGATCCGCAGAAGCTAGTGTTGTAGAATATGAGGATAGAGATATTCTATCAGTGTCTGAACCTAAGTCTAGTTTTAGAGAAAGTTGAATTTTGGATTCGGGTTGCTCCTATCATGTTTGTCCCTATAGCGGCTGGTTCACCACATTCTGTTCAGATGGGTAACGATGCAGTATGCAGAGTTTCGGGGATAGGACCAATTCGTATTAAGATGTTCGATGGCACTATTAGGACATTGAGCGATGTTCGTCGTGTTCCTAATTTGAAAAAGAGTATCATCTCTTTAGGTATTCTTGATCTAAAGGGTACAGGTACACAACTGAAGGTGGAGTTTTCAAGGTCGTTAAGGGTGCTTTGACAATTTTGAAAGGCAGAATGGTAGGTACATTGTATGAGGTTGTCGGTTCCACAGCTGTTAGATCAGTTAAGATATCATCATCATTGTTGTTGTTGACAGAACCAGAGATCACAAAGTCAAGGAGCTTGAGATTGGATCATTCAGGTGATATAGGTCTGTCTGAGCACAGTAAAAGGGGCTCGTTGGGTGGTCAGTCTACAGGATTGATATCTTGTGAACATGGCATTTATGAGAAGCAGAAGAGTCTTCGCTTCAAGCAATTCCTGATGAGTAGAGATGTCACGTTTGATGAGTCTTCATTGCTATCTCCAAAAAAGATGTCATCAATTAGTTGTGATTCAGGTCAGGTGAATAAGCAAGAGGAAGTTCAGTTTCAGTTAAGTAACACAGTTCAGCAGCGGGTGGCTATTTCAGAAGATGTGTTAAGAGCCAATCCAGAGAAGAAGAAGAAGATTGGCATTGCTGATAATTTCTCAGATATGTTCACTTCAGTGCTACCTAGCAGAAAGTTCAAGCATGGCTCGGACCCGGTTAGGTTTTGTGTTTTGACTAGATAACCCCGTGTGTGGGGTGTTTTGTGGAGAAGGTAGAGAATTGTCTTTATTTTTGAAATTTGAGTCAAGGTGGAGGTTTGTTAGGAATATCCCTCAAATTTATGTATTTAGGATTTATGGGTTGTCGAGGGGTCACCGATCGATCGGGGGGATGTTCGATCGATCGGGTGAATTAAGTTAAAATTCAGTTTTTGGTCGAGAGAGGGTAGATCGGTCGGGCCCTCCCGATCGATCGGGAGTCTATTTTGCATAACCCTGGCTGTTTAGTTTAAATATGGGGTTAGGGGGTACGTTTTAGATATCCAATCAAAGAGAGTAGCCATCCAATCAGAATCCAATTAAAGTGAGGTCAGCCATCGTCATTAATTTGAGAACATTACGAGAGTTGAGAGAAAGTGCTTCATAATTCTTTCATAGATCTCGTTCAGAGGAAGTGTCATTGTAATCCTTCCATTATTCATACTCAATAAAGATTCTACATCTCCGCCCATGGTTTTTTTCCCTCTCAATTGAAAAGGGGTTTCCACGTAAATCATTGTGTATTGTTTCGTTTGTTCTTCCGTTTACCTATTTTGTTTACTTCTCTTTTGTGTGAGTTATAGTATTTGAATCGAATGAAGTGATTAGGGTTTACGCTTCCGCATCAAGTATCCACATTACAAATTGGTATCATGAATACCAGATTTGTCAAGGTTAGATTTTCCTAAAAAGTGGTATCAGAGCATATCAAATTTGTTCCAAATTTTTCTAACGATTGGTATCAGAGCCCTGTTTATTTTGATTTGATATTATGGCATCCGCAATTAAGACTGAAGTTGAAAAGTTTGGAGGTCAAGGAAGTTTTAGTTTGTGGCAAGTCCCGGTTAAGGGTCTTCTAACGTAGAGTGGCTTGAAGAAAGCCATAGAAGAAAAAGAGAAGAAACCGGAGAGTCTATCTGATGCACAATGGGAGGAGTTAGATAAGAAGGCACTCATAGCTATTCAGATGTATCTCACCGTTGACGTTTTGACAGAAGTTCTGGAAGTGAAAACCGCTAAGGAGTTGTGGGAGAAATTGTAGGATATGTTCTATTTCAAGTCAGTCTCCAACAAACTCGCAGTTAAGCGTCAGTTGTTTATGTTTCGTATGTCAGAAAGTATGTCACTTAAGAATCATGTTATTAAGTTTAATTCAATTATTCAAGAATTGAAAGAATTGGATGATACTCGTAAGGATGAAGATCAAGCTATACTTTTGTTATGTTCGCTCTCTACTTCATATAAAGGCTTTGTAGAAAGCATGATTTATGACGGTAGGTCAACTATCATAGTTGATAAAGTTAAGAGAAACCTATTGAGTAGAGAAAGAGTAGATAAGGAGTTTTCTGACTCCGTTCAGAAATCAGGTTGTGGTAGAACTATGTCTAAGGAATATGATTATAGTGGAAACAAGTTTAAGTCTAGGCATCAAGACCTAACATGTAATTACTGTCATAAGAAAGGGCACATTAAGAGAGACTGTTACAAGCTTAAGAGAAAACTAGAAGCAGATAACAGGTATGACCAGATATCCGCAAAAGCTAGTGTTGTTGATTATGAAGATGGAGATATTCTATTAGTGTCTGAACCTAAGTATAGTTTGAGAAAGTTGGATTTTGGATTCATATTACTCCCATCATGTTTGTCCCTATAGCGACTAGTTCACCACATACGTATCAATTCAGAGTGGTTCTGTTCAGATAGGTAACGATGCAGTATATAGAGTTTTGGGGCAGAAACAATTCGTTTTAAGATGCTTGATGAGACTATTAGGGCATTGAGCGATGTTCGCCATGTTCCTAATTTGAAAAAGAGTATCATCTCTTTAGGTACTCTTGATCTAAAGGGTACGGGTACACAACTGAAGGTGCAGTTTTGAAGGTCGATAAGGGTTCTTTGACAATTATGAAAGGCCGAAGGGTAGGTACATTGTATGAGCTTGTCGGTTCCACGGTTGTCAGATCAGTTAAGATATCTTCATCATCGTCGTTGTTGACAGAACCAGAGATCACAAAGTCAAGGAGCCTGAGATTGGATCATTCCGGTGATACAGGTCTGTCTGAGTACAGTAAAGGGGCTCATCGTGTGGTCAGCCTACAGGACTGATATCTTGTGAGCAAGGCATTTATGGGAAGCATAAGAGTCTTCGCTTCAAGCAATACCTGATGAGTAGAGATATCATGTTTGATGAGTCTTCATTGCTATCTCCAAAAAAGATGTCATCAGTTAGTTGTAATTCAGGTCAAGTGAATAAGCAAGAGGAAGTTCAGTTTTAGTTAAGTAACACAGTTCAGCAGTTGGTAGCTGTTTTAGAAGATGTGTCAAATGCCAATCCAGAGAAGAAGAAGATTGGTATTGTTGATAACCTCTCCGATATGTTCACTTCAGTGCTACCTAGCAGAAAGTTCAAGCATCGCTTGGACCCGGTTAGGTTTTTTGTTTTGTCTAAATAACCCCGTGTGTGGGGTGTTTTGTGGAGAAGGTAGAGAATTGTCTTTATTTTTGAAATTTGAGTCAAGGTGGAGATTTGTTAGGAATATGCCTCAAATTTATGTATTTAGGATTTATGGGTTGCCGAGGGGTCACCGATCGATCGGGGGGATGTTCGATCGATCGGGTGAATTAAGTTAAAATTTAGTTTTTGGTCGAGAGAGGGTAGATTGATCGGACCCTCCCGATCGATCGGGAGTCTATTTTGCATAACCCTAGCCATTTAGTATAAATATGGGGTTAGGGGGTACATTTTAGATATCCAATCAAAGAGAGCAGCGATCCAATCAGAATCCAATTAAAGTGAGGCCAGCCGTCATCATCAATTTGAGAGCATTACGAGAGTTGAGAGAAAGTGCTTCATAATTCTTTCATAGATCTCGCTCAGAGGAAGTGTCATTGTAATCCTTCCATTATTCATACTCAATAAAGATTCTACATCTCCGCCCATAGTTTTCTCCCCTCTCAATTGAAGAGGGGTTTCCTCGTAAATCATTGTATATTGTTTCGTTTGTTCTTCCGTTTACCTGTTTTATTTACTTCTCTTTTGTGTGAGTTATAGTATTTGAATCGCATCAAGTGATTAGGGTTTATGCTTCCGCATCAAGTATCCATATTACAAATTGGTATCGTGAATATTAGATTTGTCGTGGTTAGATTTTCCTAACACGTGCTTACTTTATAACATTTGTACTAAGGGATTCCCAGCTTAATTATGAAATAAGAAACCTAGTGTAATATTGAAATTGGGAATTGTTGGAATTCGAAGTCATGACCTCTTGGTTAATGAGACTCTAATATATACCATATTAAAAAATCAACTTTCCCAAAAGCATGAGCTAATGGGTGAAGCTTCATTAATTGTTTTATACTAGAAGACAAACATTTCGCAACTGATGATCATGCTAAGGTCCGGCCAAAGCTCGAAAATTATGTCATCATCTTCATTCACTAGCAGACCTCTATCGGAAACTCAATTTGTCACTCCATTATCTTTCCTTAAACATGTAAAACCTACACTCGTGGTTACTCACGTTACTCCCAACTTGAAAAAGAGTACCCTTCTTACAGTTACCTAGCTTTTTAATTTCTGTTACACCGATTTGGTGTAACTTGAATTACGGTTAGGGTTTGGGAGTTAGAGTGAAATGAGTGAGAGAAATAGAAAGAAGGTGATGAGAAGTTAGAAAGAAGAAGGAAGATGAGAAGTGTTTAGTTTTTCATTATTAGTCTCAAATGAAGCTATTACACTTGTATTTATACTAAAATCACAAGTAACCCCAAGAACTAAGTACATTTATTATTGTATACTAATTACACGTAACAATTTCAAACTTTTCTAAAAAAAAGAAAAAAAATAAAAAAAATAAAAATGAAAATGTCACCCTTGTAAATTGTAAGGGGTTACTAACCCTTCCCGTTTTAAATATGTGCAAAATAGCAATTACTAAAATCATACCATTTATTTCACTCGAGTATTATTTTAAGAAGCCTCGATTGGTGCTCGTCCGTCATGGGGTGAAGAAGTGTCATTGAGGGGAGGAATTTCTTTTGCTTTGGGCTCAAATAGAGTATTAATAATAATAGGAGGACTCATATTTGGGACGATCCATGGCTCTCGCGTGAAGGAAATTTCAAGGTTGGCTCTGTTCGCCCAATTGATATCCCGAATCTCAGGTGTCTTCTCATTAATGGACCCATGAGGAGTTAGAAATTTGATTTGCTTGACTCCATGTTTTGCAAAGAAGAAGCTGCTATTATCAAGGCCATTCCTATTGGTAATCCTGATATTGATGACATGAAGATTTGGCACTTTACTGAGGATGGAGTTTACTCAGTCAAATCGGGGTACATGCCCTAGTTCTTGAATTCCATGAAGGATGAGGCGTCTCATTCCTCATGCACGTCATTCACGGGATCTTCCTTTTTTTGATGGCTGTTAGAGCTATTTGGAACCTCTTGGTCCCCCTAAGATTAAGTTCTTTATTTGGATAGCATTCTTTAATGCCATAGCTTCAAGTGAGAATTTTTTTTAGAAGAAGAGTTGCTCATTCCCCTCCTGTTTGAGTTGTGGGGCTACTTTTGAGTCCATGGATCATGTCATTTTCTTTTGTCTCCGGGCTCATGTGGCATGGTTTGTATCGAATTTGGGGGTTCTTGTTTTTGTTGTGGGCTTTGGATATTTTTGCCAATGGTGGGTGGACTTGTGCTCTCATTTCTCAGCTTCTTTTTGGCATTCGTGATAGGGTAGCTTTTCTTTGTTGGGAAGGGTGGAAGGGCAGGAACGTTTCTATTTTCATGACAACGTTTATCCCTCCACCTTTGTCGCTACTGTTGTTGACTCTTATTGGGCAAAATTTGCAGATGTGCTTTCATCCCCCTTTTGGGTCTTCGCCTTCTCGGCCTTTGCGAATAGTGGTTGATGCTAGAAGGGAAGAAGTGCTTATGTTTTTTGATGCCTCTTTGTCCCAAGGTTCAAGGCAATAGCGGTGGTTGTGTCAAACAACAAGCTCATCTTGGGTGGCTGGTGTGATAGTGTTAGAGCATCAAGCCCTATTATTGCCAAGGTTTTGACAATTAGAGTAGCTTTGTTTTTAGCATTTGGCTAACGGTTGGATCTTGATCTCCATCTTGTCAGATTGTAAGTTGGTGGTTGCTTGCCTCGCTATTGCCTTCTAATTTAGTACTGCGCCAATCCCAATCTTGGAGGCATCATTGTGAAGCTCGAAAGTCTTCTAAAAATTTGGTAAGGCAAATACCAGTGCCGTGCTTAACCTTCTCTTTACTTCGTCGAAGGCGCTACCTACTATTGGAGTCCAAGCGAAGGAACTCCCCTTCATGCAGTTCGCGATTGGCGCCATGACTGTACTGAAGTTTGGCACAAACCTCTTGTAAAAAGATGCCAACCCAAGAAAGCTTCTTACCTCACCTATCGTCTTTGGCTATGGCCAATCTCGAATTGCCTCAATCTTTCCTTCATCAGCCGCTATGCCATCCTTGGACACAACAAACCCAAAGGAAGTCACTTGGTCCTGCATGAACAAAGGCAAGCGTACGAGATCGTCGTAGCTTTGTTGAGTATACGGGTCATCTCCCCAGGGAATTGATATCAAGTTAAAATTATCACTCAACTAATGGTTAAAATTCGGTTGTTTTTATGTCGAATTGAGTTATTGAATAAACAAAGGCAATTAAACTATGACAATAGAATTTAATGCGATTAAGTACAGTTTAGGGAGTGAATTCAGGGTAGCTTTCCTCGGGTCCCGCTATTGTATTTTACTTAAGACGACAATTGAAAAGATCTAAGCTACATGCTCCAGATCTGGGTTAATATATAAAGTAAGGTTTAGAGTAATGAGCTAGTCTAAAGGCGTAACCTATCTTAGCACCTTAAGTGTAGCATAGGTTATTTTATTAGCACTACTTAATTCCTTTATTGCTCCTAACTTAATATTAACAATTATTAAAGGTTGGGTCTAGGGTTGGGTACAACCTCAACCCGAGCCACACATGAAGTCTTGTTATGTTATACGGTCTTGGCTACAAGCACAAGACTTGTCGCTGGAAGGTTGAAAACCTAGACAAGGCTACAAGCACACATACAAGATATCCAACAAGAATGAAGAATTACCCACATGGGTGTGAAAAATAACATAGCTAAATCGTTGTCTAAAAAAAATACAAAATGGGAGTCCAGACAGCTACCCGTCCTTCATCCCTAAACTAAACTGTCTACTCCTCCATGGGAGTTTTACATGTCCTAAAATTCAAAGAAAGGAAGACACAATGCGTAAAAACAAACAGCACAAGAAACTCCCTCAATCTTCATTTTGATACCAATCCAAGCCTAAATTTTCCCAGTACTCTAACCACCTGCGCTTCGGCTTTTGAGAACCGGTAGGTCTCGTAGCAGCTTCAGGTTTGAGAGGAAGGTGAGCACGTGCGGCTGGGAAAAAGCGTGCAAAAAAGCTGACCTCCCCTCCTCTATTTATAGGCGTAGCAGAGGCTAGGATTCCATGTGAAACACTCCCGATCGATTGGGAGTTGGGCCCGATCGGTCGGCTATCCGATCAATCGGCTAAAAGCACCGATCGATTGGTGAGCTCACGCAAAGCTCCCGATCGATTGGCAGGTTCTCGATTAGTTTCTCTAACCGTGAGCTCCTGATCGATCTGTTCTCCGAGCCCCTTTGCTCGATTAAGTACCAAAACGCTCTGGGATGTACCCGGTTCACTGAATTATAAGCCGATGGGTCTTTCTTTTGCACAAGTGGTTGGGTTTCTCTGATTAGTCTTCAAATATGCTTCAATAATGCTTGATTTTGCCGGAATTCTTCTTTTGTTCGCTCTGATATGTTCCACATGGAAATGTACCTAAATAACAACCAAACACACATGCAGAGGCTGAATATATGGAAGGAATGAGAAATAAAATATGTAGAAATCAAGCACATCAATTGTGTTAAACTTTGGTAAATTTTCATTAAAATTTGGGTAATTTCTGCCCAAAAACCTGATGTGCTATAACCTATGATCATATTATCAAAAGGTTGTCCACATTCTAAAAAAATTACTTATATTATCAAAAATGTGTCATGTTACATTTTTCGACAAAAGAAATTATCATATTATAATATAGGATACATATAGATGGTTGTTTTTATTTAAAATATACTAAATTTTAGCAAAAGATACCTGATTTATGAAAAAATTTAAACTTTTGGGTACATTATTGTATATTATTGAAATATCATACCCATGTAAAAAATGCTACAATATTACCTAGATAATTTTCTTGTATAATATTATATAACAATTCAACTTGATCAAAATTATTCTGTTGGAACTATAACAAAGTAACATCTAAGCTGCCTTTAGTTATTCAATTTAATTCTTGTTCGATGTTGTGATGTAAATGTCTACCGTCCAGTCTGGTTTATTTTGATTTGATCTAGATTTACGTGATGATTACTAGGAAGGTTTTTGGGTCACATAGAATCATGACTTCCCTCGTTTTAAAAGGGAAGTCATTTTCCCTCATTTGAGGGAAAAGCTTTTTGTCGGAAAATCTTATTCGTAAGCAAAAGACGGGCAAAACAATAGAAAAAGAGAAAACCACTTCCTGGAATATGGTTTTCTCCCTAAACAAACGAAGCCCTAATTTTAAAATTTTTACCCTCACATTGAATGCAGCCCTAATATTTAACTACAAACCATATTTTTTAAATTAATGACTCATGGTGGGATGTTGTTATAATAGTTTTATTAATAATATTTAATTCGGTGTTATTGATTTATATATAAATTCACTATACATTAGCATGAGAAATATCAATGGTGGATACCTGACTCGATGTGATTCAACCCGATCTTTTAGTGTACGCAATTGATCCTGGTGCTCGACTTTTTAGATCACATTATGGGTAATATATCTTGATCATTTTGACGTTTTAGGTACCCGATCAAAAATACATTTTCGGTACGGTACTTGACCCATGCTCGCCCCTATTTGATATGGTTGGACCATTGGAAATACGTAGTATCTGCTTACTTTGAAAAAAGTTGATTGCCCCTAGTCATTCGAAATTGGTAGCTAATGCATTGGATTTGCAATGGTTAAGCCACTGGACAAGGTCGTATGAAATTTTTGTTGCACCTTGTTTCTATGTCATCACAAAGTATTCTTATATGTAAATTAGTAACATGTTTCTTTTGTTAGAGTGATACTTCTATGCTTGTCATGTTCTCCTTGCTCTCCGTCCTTTTTATGCCCTCTTGCTTTTCAGGATGGGGGTTATAGGAAACAACCTCTCATTAGGTTATCCCCCTGATGAAATAAGACTGTGTACGTCCTATACCTCCCAGATCCTGCTCACGCGGGAGACCTTGTGGCACTGGGCCTGCTGTTGTTGTTGTTTTCATTTGTTAGAGTATCAATTTACTCTCACACATTTGATATAAAAATATCAAAGACTTTGCTGTAGAAATAGTTGTTGATAATTCAGCGTGCGTCTCACACTTGGGAAATTGGTAGAAGCCTTGGTCTCACATTTTACGAGTCAGAGCAGGACATTTTACACACTTTTTGCTGCATTGCGGATGGTACACTGAACTCTCGAATCATGGAGAAAGAAGAAGGGTAGAACGTTTGAGTGACTGCTACGTGATCAATGATGCTCTGTGCATGGGGCATAAGGGATTGTGGTTGTAAGGAAAAGAAAAGCGCAGTGAAGGATATAATTGCTATAAAGGCCATCAATTATAGCATTAGTCGAAGTGAAGCATAGCTTTATAAAACAGAAGAATATATATATATATATATATATGCTAGGGTAATGCATTATGCAGCTGGGAGGATGTGCCAATCATCGTTAACTTGGGTGGTTTGATCGTCATCTGGAATGATTGTGATTTTCAGGTCAAGAGCACAACAAGGGGTGGAGGAATTTGAGTGTGCTGTGTGCATTGTGTAGAGCCAAAGCCCAAATTAACATCCACACTTTTTTTTTATTTTTGTGTTATTTTGGATAATAGCTTCATTGTGTATGCCCAAAGTTCACGTAGGGGTCACTTATCGTTGTGGTCCAGGCTTCAGAGCTAGAGACAAACATACTTGTCTGATCTTATTCTATGGTGACTTTATTGAAGTATTGCAACCGTGAGAATGTAAGGGAAGACATAACCTTACCTAGAGCATCTGAGCCTTTCGTAGTTTTGTTGATCTTACGGGCATCATCGATATACCGCTAGAAACATCGAGTGTGTGTAGTGGCAAGGCAACAAAGGAAACTAGTCTGCAGTTTTAATTTACAACATCTGGTGGTCTCTGGTAACGGGATTCATGGTTTGGTTAACCGTAACCAAAATACCCAAAAATCTCTAACCGTTACCGTAACTGAAAAGACCGGTTAACCAACTTTCTGTAAATCGGTAATTTGGTTCAGTTAACCAATAGCCGTAAAATAATATAATGCCTCTTTCATGTTAAATGATCCATCTTCTCAATATTTTTTAATGTCCAAAAAATGCATTAGATGTGAAAATAGTCTACAAATTATGAGCTTATAAAACAATTCTAAAAAATTAAATGTTTAATATATTATTTTAACTAACATGCAGGCAAACATATCGTACTAGGTTGTAGCGAAGTAGTGCTTAGTATTTGGGATATAACAATACAACACGAGTACTCTATGATAGGAGTTGAATTGGGGGAAAAAGATAAAGTTGATCATACATTACATAATAGTCACTTATATGCTACAAAAGCATACTTAGTGAATAATATAATCTTATGAACATGTAAAAATATATGCAGAATATATATTAGCTCGGTAATTCGGTTAACCAAAATGGACAAAATCAATAAACATTAATGTCCCGAAATACCGCAAATTTATTCAGTTTGGTTAACCGAACCAAAAATCCGGTATGATTAACCGCATTTTCGGGTAGGTGTTTCTGAATTTCGGTTCAGTATTTTGATTACAGATTTTTTGAACACCTCTAGTCTCTGGTGGTGTTTCTTTGATCTGTAGAAACCTTCATAAACTTCGGTGATCTACTTGTGCTCTATGCATGTGTTGTGTCTTTGGTGGATGGCTTTTCTTAGGTGTTTTTTGGGTCCGTCATGTTTTGGGCTTTGTTTGTATCTTTTGCTTCTTAGGCCTTCTTGTGACTTTTGCTTTTTTCGTGTTTTGCTTGTCTGTATACAACCACTTTCGTTGTTCGGATTCCGCTTTTGTGGAATGTCGAGTTTTGTATAGTAATTTTTTGCTATCTATCAAAACAAAATGATACAAATTTGCAATGATACAGATTTGCAAGAAATTTCTTCCGAATTTGCAAGGCACTTCGGCGTTACTATTTTGCAACGACTTTACCATTGCAACTCCAGGGCAAATATTCTGAAGCAAATTGATTCGCCCTAAGTCATTGCAAATTGGTAGCTAGTGCATTGAATTTGAAGCGGCTAAGTCACAAACCGGGTAATATGGGATTTCCATTTCAATATTGTTATTACGTCATTGCAAAATGTTCTTGTATGTTAACTAATTTTTAGTTTGTTTTGTTATAATATCAAATTAGTTTCACACATTTTTTGGAATTCGTGAAAAACTTTGCTATGTAAAACGAGTGCTGCTAATTTTTAGCAAATGAAAAAATGCTACGAATTCGCACTAGGTTTAGTTGTAGCAAACTGCTACGGATTGCAATGTTCCAAAATTGAAGCAACTTCTTTTGAATTTGCAACAGATTTCGTCCGTTACAATTTGCTACAACTGTGCTATTGCAAATCCATAGCATTTGCTATGAGTTAGCAATGGTTTTGTCTCAAATTTTGCCGTATGAAATTGTTGTTGCAATATCTTTGCTTTTTTGCTCCAAATTTTGTCTTTTTAAGTTTAGTTACACATATGTAGGAGATCCGTTTCAATTTTGCTTCAAATTTTTAGCCATTGCAAAATTTTTTTATGCTAGTTGCATGTTAAGTAGAGCATCAGGCCCATCCATGCTAAGAGAGGCACCGATGGGCGTGAATTGGGTCACGCCACGGTCTAGCAAGATTAGTCAGGGTTATTTAGGTTTGTCAGTTAATTTTAGGGTTTTATTTTGCTTAGGTTTGTAGTAGGATTGCAGTCGTTGTTGTTGTTTTATTTATTATTTTTAAGGGCTTTAGAATTATAATTATATTAGGGTTCTCCTTAGCTTAGTTGCCTGCAAATAGGCCTTAGGGTATGTTTGCTAAACAACTTTTGAAGAATTGAATACTCCTATGAATTGTTTGTTTGAGTTGATCTTTGTAATTTTTATTTTAAAATAGTTTAATAAAAATTACATAGCTCCTCTTTTATGCTATGGCATCGTTGGGTACGGTCAACGGACTAGAGGAACTCTATCCTTCCTACCATGCAAGGCGAGCTACATTAGGTCTGAAAGTTAGATGAGAACTGGTTCGAATTCGAGTCGATAAGGCTTGTTGAAATCGAGTTCGATCAAGGAAGTGTTCGGCTCAACTCGACTCATTTACACCCCAGGACAAGATAGTTGAAATCCGCAACAAATACTACTTGACATACATTCAAATAAGATTAGCCCGTCACCTTGTCGTAGCGTTTTGTATTTTGTTTTTCAAATATATATATATTAAATGGGATACATTGCGGTCAATTTTAGCATTCTGTATTTTTCTTGAAACACAAGTTTTGTTAGTTGATTAATTACAATCAAATGATATTTAAAAATAATGATTAAAAAAATATTAAACCAGGCTTATATGAATTTGTTTATCACTATGCTTGCCAAGTTAAAAAGAAAGATATTTTACTAGTAATTAGTGATTTTTTTTGGCACTAATCTAAGAATGATCTAATTGTTTTAGCACTATGTGGAAGGGTTTAAAACTAACTTGCCGGCCTGTAAGTGCGGAAGAGTTAAGCAGTTTTTAATATAGAAAAATAATTAATAAAACACTAAACTATACTTATATTAATTTTGATATTATATATTAAAAAAGGTGGATTGATTTTTTGGAGACAACAATGTTTGATAATTTTGGTTGTTGATAAATTAATTTTAAATGTAATTATACTAATAATTAATTATAATATATTTATTGTGATCCAACCCAAAACAATGACTTCCTAGACATCGGCGATTGTAGGATTCTTGCACGAAAGGAATTTCCATTGCCTGCTCAACATATTAGTTTTTGATTTCTTGAAATACTAAAAATTAGATTTCTAAGATGATTTCTTTTTCCTTTTTTTCCCCTCTTATTTGAAGTTTTTACTTAACCTAAAAGAAACTAAAATAAAAATAAGAACAAATTTGTCTCTGAAATATACTCTTTTGGTTTTTAGAAAATAAAAAAAAAAAAATACAAATAAAAAATGATACCAAAATACCCTAAAATATTGTAGTTGAAAAATATATTTAAATTACAAAAGACAAATAGTATATACTCAAAAAAGGTTGGTACAATAGTTGGCAGCTGGGTATACTTTTGGTCTAAAATAAGGCTAGCAAAATTTAACACGACTCAATAACGTGACACGAACATGACCGAAGTTAGAGGGTTTGGGTTGAAGGTTTTGAAGCCATGTTGAATTTGGGTTGACCTGTTTAACCCATTCAGGTAATTAGATTGAATATAAGTTTTGGACTCGTATGATCCGTTTTTGACACGATTTACTTGTTTCTATAGTTTTATTAGATATTTGATTGGTATACTACTATTGTTTATATATACTTGTTTGGCCGCGTATCTCTATCTCATGCCATGCTTCTTGTTTCTCCGAATTGGTTCCTAGAGTATTTGATTGAAATAGTGCGGTACCGATACGAATGACTGTCTGTTAATGAAATATGCGATTCCCTTCTCTTTTTTGCTTTCGGCCACAGAAAGCGAAGACGGAATTTGTGCTTCCACTAACCTACCCTCGCGCAAAGAACTGGACCACTAATTTACAAGACGAACTCCCTGGATAGTGGGAGTCCAATTCCATTCGCTGTCTCCCTCTCGCTACCATGTTAACAAAGAAAGTATTTGAGAAAAGTTTAGGATTTAGTTTCCTCCGATTGATTGAGTCGGTGGGGAAGCCCTTTCTATGTTATTAATAAAGTATCAGACGATACCCTGCATGCAATACACACACACACACATATATATACATATATATGTTTGTTTGGAAGTAAAGATAATTAGAACTATATTTAGTAATATTAATTTGACAGTTTATTTTACAATTATAAATATGATAAGTATTTATTGCTTGTACTAGCCATAAAATGTATTATTAACATATTTATAAGTTAAAAAGCTTGTATTTAATTTAAAAAAAAAAGTCACCAATATAATTAAATGAACAACCTGTCGGGTTACCTGTTCAATAATTGGGTTGGATAAGGGTTGAGAGTACCTACCTATTTAATAAACGGGTCGAGTTCAGGTTAACTTCATTTCTAAAACCATTCACATAATATGAACACGAACACAATACGAAATATTTGCCACCCCTTGTCTAAAATACACTTCCAAACACAAATAACCCAACATACAAGCAAACATGACCCTCCAGAGCTTTCGAAAAGAAGAAAATAACAATAATTGATAAATTTAAATAACTAGTCCAAACAATTGAGAGTATAAGTGTAGTTTTTAGGAAATATTATATCTCGTGTTTTTAACACATAATATTTTTAAGTAATTGGATTATATATGTATGTTAGAATGAACCTAATTATCCATTTGGCAGAAGATCAATTATATAAGAGTTTTGTCGAGTTATGTATGCAGAAGGTTGTATTGCAACCTATGTTTGCAAGGAACAACATGGACTATGTTATGTTATTAATCAAATAGCCTGTCTTGGACAACTATAAAGAGCCATGTACTAGTACTATTGTCAATTGTAAATGCATATTTTTGTAATTGTGGATTAGTGAGTTGGCAAGTAAAATGAAAAAAAACTCATAATTCTGGCACAAAGGGAGCAACAAGTGATATTAGCAAGTAACAGACACCAGGGAAGCCACCAATGACAATAGGCTGTAAAGAAGTAGATGGATACAATAGGGATATACTAGAAGGAGAACAAAGAACATAAAGGGTGATCAAAAGGAAAGGCTTGGCAAAAGTGAATTCTAGGCAGTATGAATTAGGGAAAAATGAAGTCAATTCTGGTAGAAGAAAGGACTATTAGCAGCATCATAGGAGATTGATAAGAAAGGGGCAGAAACTAACTATAGAAGTAAAGAAAGATACATTTCAAGAAGTCGGGTATTATTTTCTCGGGACACCTAGGTTGCGGACCGGTACTTCAAGTAAGTTGATTGGGTGCAGTCTTGTCAAACTAATAGCTAAGCATTCAGGAGTTCCACTCAAACATGAAGCTTACTACAACAAGGAGACTAGTAATTGTGAGGATTAAAGAGAGGTTAGCATGTACAAAGGGACGACGTTTTTGAGAACTACACAGCTAATAAATAGCCTCCCCACTTACTTATCCAACTTTAAGTTGCCAAGTGGCTTAAAAAATAATCGAATTACAGAAGTGTTGCTTTTGAAAAGGAACTGACAAAAAGACTGGTCTCTTACTCGTGAAGTGGGACCTTATAAAAAAAACACAAACGTATGGATGGGCTTAGAGTGGAAAATCCATTTCCTAAAATGCCGGATTACTCTAAAATATGGTAGGAGAGATATTCGATTGAGGGTAATACATTATGGAAGAAGGTGGTCAACTCCATAGATGGGAACAAGTGCTCACCACCGATGAATGTAAGAACATTTAGGACTCCATCCCCTAGGCTTGCATTTTGGTGATGAGGAATGTTAGTGAGACAGTGACAAATTGTTAGCGAAGGCCTTAGGTTGAAAATAACGAAGGGCAACGAATTAAAATTTTGGAATGATAAATGGGTTGTCCGATTGATGGCTTAAGAGTGACTTCTAAGCCTTTATTGTATCTCACTACAATAAATGCATATGGTTCAATAAATGGGTATATGGTATGGATCGGGTTGGAGTTGCACTTTTAACTATAGGAGGCATTTACTTCTAACGGAAGCTCGCAGCTACCGAAATCCATCCGAACCATTGAATCAGCGCAACCCCAACAAGTTGCAGATGACATGGTCATCTAGAAATTTAGAAGGAAGCATGTATACATGGTTAACCTTATTAGATAAATGGAACACGAGGTGCCATCTATGCCATTTGGGTATCATTCTTCTGGTCAATAACAGTTGCGCCCTATGTGAGGAAGAGGCGGAGTACATTAATCATCTTTTCCTTCGGTGTGTGTTGAGTATCGTGGACATTTTGTTAAGTGCAATAATTGGTTGGGCTTGACATTCGTGCTCCTTGAAATGATTAAGAGCTATCAGACATTGGGTGTCATATAATGTCTAGGGGAGGTTTCAAAAACAAATTATTTTTTGGATGTCTTTGACTTTCATTATAGTTTGGACCATCCGGAGTAAAAGAAATAAAGTTATCTTTGTGAGTGACAAATGGGTGGAAGAGGCTGCTCTTTAGGGCATCTCCATGTGTTTGGAATTATGGGTGAGTACACGAAGCTTTAATTTTTCTTAGAACTTTGAGGAATTTGTCCATTTCATGGACTGTATCAAGCAGTGTTCTTAGCACTGGTGACGGTTCCAACAAAGTGTAGTCAGGCCTTCAACAACAATGGTGGTTCATCAACATCTGAATTACTAGTATTTTATAACTCGTTTTGCATTTTTTGTGGCTCCTTTTCTAGTCATATGCCCCGGCTTATCGCACTCTATTTGTGGGGATCTATACCTAAAAAATGTGAATACCATGTTTATTAGTTAGTAAATAGATTCGATTTGTATATTAAACCCTTTACTAAATCCCCTTCCATCACATTAACATATATCTAATATGACATGACTCCATTGCCACCTCTATTTCAAACTGACTCCAATGGGAATCACCAATTAACAAGTAGGCTTTATTCTAACTATAGTAACAGTACCACAATTAACAAATAAAACAAAAGAATATAAGTTCAAATCTATTTCAACCTACGATAAATCCAGGAATCTTCATTTTCAATACCTCGAATATAAAACAGTGACATTAGTAATAGATTTGGAGGTCAGATGACTCATTTATAATCTAAAAATAGGGAGTGAGACATTTCAAATTAATCAAACTGCAAATCCAAACATGCCATACCATACATTATTCTTCATTATTTAGTATAGCATGGTATTTTGTTTTAATAGTTTATTTATTAGAAAAACCTTTAATGATTCAACGTTCAATATTATATAGTACAAATATATATATTTTTTTTTTTGCTGATTTTTCTTCACAGGATGTCTAATCTCAATACTTTAGAAAAAGTATAATCAATAATTTACCTATTATGGAATTAACATTGGTAGTTTGAAACACTACAACAAAAGATACCTACTGCAATGCCAAATTTCTACTCTTGTGACCCTTTAAATCATACCTGATCTTCTATCAACACTTTTGAGAACAAAACTGCAGGCTGGGTAACTAGGCCTATTGCGACGCCATCTATGAGCGATTGTATAGGCAACAAAAAGCGTATCTAAGTTGCTACGCTCACTGCTTTTACATTTTTAACGTCTCTAGACAATGTTTTATTCTATTGCATGCTAGTGTAACTTCTTATTCCTATACATTACAATAAACAACCAGTACTATTTCAAGCTTGAAATACAACTATAGAGAAATATGATATTTTATTCATAAACACCTTACAACCACTTATCTATCATTACATATCTTATGAGCCTTAAAATGTACAAATCACATAGATATGTCTAAACAATTCATGTGCCAAATTTTTTCTCCAACTACAATATACAAGAATGTCTTCAAGCTGAAACCATAAGTGCCCACTTCAAGAGTTCCATCTAGATTCTTCTTGTACGAATATGAAGATCATTTGTGCACAATCCCGATCATCTCCAATCAGACGCTGAATATTTTTATAGATTTGCCTTTCAAATTTGTGATATAGTTGTCAATAACAATAAGCTGCTAAGAGGTCATTGATGACATAGCCGAGGAACAAAATGAACTAGAGAATAGCTAGACTCCCTTGACCTTTTCTTCTATTTCCTCCTTATTTAGTGGAATGCTCATGGTAATAACTTTTGCAAATTCTCCTTAACTTTATCAATGACTCTCACTAGTTAACTACTACTCATTGACAATCCCACTCGTGTTCAATTTGTTCATTATAAGTCATAGACATAGGACAAAAAACACACAAAAAAGCTTACTATTCGTTCCGTCTCCACTAATCTATCCATAAGGGTGACAATGCACCAATCCTCATGTTCTAATATAGACACAAATTCCACAAAATTGACAACATGTTTACATATAAAATAGCCCAATGATTATGAGAAGATTCCATATGTTCTTCATTATTAAATTTGCTAAACAAACTCGATCTTAACTAATCCTTTATACTCAACTTCTTAGATGTATTTGTAAAAATTTTGATAAATAGTTATATATTCTTAAATTTGTATACCTTTTGGACATTTTATAACATATAAGTACATTAATAAACATAATTTAATAAATAAAACATATTATATATACCTCAAAGTAATCATTGCGAAAGTATCGTGGCATAAGTCATAACTTCAATTAGTTAACAGCCAACCCAAACTCAATACCTGAAGATGGTCACATATTTGATTTCATAGTTGTAAACCATTATGTCATACAAGAAAAAGTTAGGAAGTTTACGCAACAGGGAGCTTTGCATTTTATTATGCAACCAAGCCCCGAGCTTGTGTCAAAACAAAAAAGAAAAGTAAGCAGCATATTATCATCAGCTATTCTGAAAAGTTCTATTTTCCTCTTGTTGAAATCCAAAACCATTGGATGGAAGAGAATTCTACCAATTTCATATCGATATCCTGATGATCTAACTGGGAAGTTGCAGGTTTGATCAAAAACTAGAAAGTTGTAGCGACAGTCACTAGTGTGCACATCTTTCAAATTAAAAGATGACTAATGCAGGTAAGACTAATTCAACTATACTATAACTATGTGACATATTTTATACTTTAAAGTAGCGATGCAAATAGAGTAGATAAAACATCCTAACTCATGTAGGAGCTCCAGAATGGCTAGAATTTGAAAAATTTTATCCTGAATAAGTTAAACAAGGAGAACTGGATATGTATGGGGACTAGAACGATACTAAATCACACCTCTTTCAAGCAAAAAAAAATAAATAAATAAATAAAATAAAATAAAAAGGCAACATTTCTAAATGCCGTAATGGGCTCCTGCCTAAGCAGGGTTTGGGGGGGTGGATTTATGAAACTTTCCCCCATTAGGGTGAGGCTGTTTTTGAAAACCCCAATCTGAGGGGTGCAATACAAATGTGTAAACAATCTCAAGACATAGAAAGAAAAAAGCACCAATCTAAACCAAGCGGAGACATCAATCCGATCCCTGTCAATTCTACCAGGGACCATTTATAGGGTTGAGTACCACACGGCCGTGGTTGCAAATCAGGAAATCAGCGGCAAGGGATATCAAACTATTATCTTAACGCATAGGCCTGATTGTGTGGATGAGAATCATCAGCGGAGCCTCTTCAAAACTTGCGAAATGACAAATAGTTGTCTCCAATGGTGTGTATTCAACACTATGAGTCATCAATTGGACGACAAAAAAAGAAATATTTGACAAACTAGAAAATGAGGATCATGAACTCCGTTATTAAGCAATGTCCTGTCGAAAAAATAGTTGACAATGGGCGACACAACTTGGTAATGTTGGGAAAATTTAATTCTCGAAACTAAATTTTTCTTAGATTGGTTCGATCAAGTGTAGCAGAAATAACTTTAAAATTCTTAAATTTAATCTAAAGGACTTCTATTCTAATATATACATAACGAACATCGAATATCAAATCACAATAAACATTGAATAAAAGCATAAATAAAATTATGAAAATTAGAGGAAAGTTTTAAAAGAAAAGTAAAAGAAATACCTGGATTATAGACTGCAATTGTCTCCCGGGAGAAATCGTCGAGACCACGAGATCCTCTTGGCAATGACCCCCTCGACACCCGAAGTGTAGGCTCTAAAAATATTTACTATGAGAAATTACAAAGAGAAATTCTTCCTTTTTATTTTTTTAAAAAATTATTTTTCTTAGAAAATTATTCTTATACTAAACTAAGTTCTCAAGATCCTTATTTATAACAGGTTAATACGAAACGAAAAATAATTCTTAATTCTTCAACGTGGGATAGGCTTAAAAGACCACAAGTGCGTTTGATAATCCAACTAAAAACAACGTCATTTCACTTAAAAAAATACACGCACATGATTTGCCAGCGTCATACGCGACATGTGTCACAATCCTATTCATCCGCACCTGTATGCGCCGATGGAGGATCTGGTTGTCCAGGCGTGCGACATGTGTCGCGCGCCCATTGGCTATCGCTTCGTGTGGATAGCCATCACAAGCAGTCTAGTTACCCAACGTAGTAAGATTCAAGTCAATGCACTTTGACTAATTCTTTTGGCACATTAAAATAATGAATAATCTATGTACATGTTTAAACTATTTCTTAGATTTAGAGTTATCATCTTATCAAATTAATTATTTCTAACAGGAGTAGAGAAACAACTAATTCAGGTGGTCATGGTTAGTGTTCTAATCATATAAACAACATTGTGCGGAAATAAACAATATACTCGGATCTCAATCGAATCTAATACCACGATAATAACGAGAAACAATCGGACTAAAAGAGAAACGAAACAATAGACACAAGGATTTACGTGGAAACCCCTTTACAATCGAAAGGGGAGAAAAACATGAGCGAAGATCGGAGCTTTTATTATTGAACAAAAGAAGAAGACGAATTACAAAGATTTTCTCTCACACTCAACTTTATTTGGTTGCGGCGCCGCAATAGGGAAAGCCTCTCGTATGCTTTTTGGATAAATTCTGACGTACCCCACGTCCGTATTTATAGATGCGCGATAACCCTGATTCCCGATCGATCGGCCGCCTCTCTGGATGCGTCCCTATTTTACGTAACAATCCCGATCGATCGAGCTCCACCCGATCGATCGGGCTCTCCATGGCCCTTCTCCTTAATGCGCCAAGTAATTTTGAGACATATACCTAACAAATCTCCACCTTGGCTCAAAATCAACATCAACAATAAAACAACTCCACCTTCTCAACAAACGCCCCCTTAACCGGGGCTAACATACATCAAACTGAAAGACCACCTAAATTCGAGCAATGCTCGAACTTGCTACCTGGCAGAACTTTTGTGAACATGTCAGCTGGGTTATCTTCAGTCCCAATCTTCCTCAACTCCACCTTCCGCTCGTCAATCAGATCTCTGATAAAGTGATGCTTCACATCAATATGTTTCGTTCGGTCATGATGGGTCATCTGATCTTTCGTTAGGTGAATAGCGGACTGACTATCACAGTATACTCTAACTATCCCCTGCTCGACACTGATTTCACTGATCAATCCTCTCAACCAGAAGGCTTCTTTGAACGCTTCTGTTACTGCCATGTACTCGGCCTCGGTAGTAGATTGTGCTGTAACAGGCTCCAAAAACGCTCTCCAACTGATAGCTGTGTCACCTAAACAAAACACATACCCTGAAGTGGACTTCCTCTTATCAAGGTCTCCACCATAGTCAGAATCTACATACCCAACCAAACAGCACTTACTTTTCCCATATTCCAAACACAAATCAGAGGTTCCACGAAGATACCTGAGAATCCACTTTACTGCATGCCAATGTTCTCTGCCAGGATTCGCCATGTGCCTACTAACTCTGCTCACAGCAAAAGTAATATCTAGATGTGCACAGACCATCGCATACATAATACTGCCCACTGCACTAGAATAAGGAATCTGAGACATGTACCTGATGTCCTCCTCAGTCTGAGGCGAATCTAACGCTGAGAGTCTGAAATGAGCTGCTAAGGGAGTGCTAACTGGGTTAGCATCCTTTATATGAAACTTGTCTAACGCCTTCTCAATATGCTTCTCCTGAGACAAGTATAATTTTTCAACTTCTCGGTCTCTATGAATTTTCATGCCTAATATCTTCTTAGCTGCTCCAAGATCCTTCATCTCAAATTCACTCTTCAGCATTGATTTCAAATTATCGACATCTTTCATATCTCGTGCTGCAATTAACGTATCATCAACGTACAAAAGCAAGTAAACAAAGCCTGAATCTGTCTTTCTGAAGTACACACAACTGTCGTACTTACTCCTGATGTAATCATGACTTGTCATGAACTGATCAAATCTCCTATGCCACTGTCAAGGAGATTGCTTTAAACCATATAAAGACCGTCTAAGCAAACACACATGATCTTCTTTTCCTTCAACAACAAAACCCTCAGGCTGATGCATAACGATACTCTCTTCTAGTTCACCATGCAAGAATGCAGTTTTGACATCCAATTGTTCAAGTTCAAAATCATGCATGGCAACCAAAGACAATAATGCACGAATTGAAGTGTGTCTAACTACAGGTGAGAAAATGTCATGAAAATCAACACCTTGTACCTGACTGTAGCCTTTAGCTACCAAACGTGCCTTGTACCTCCCATCTTCCACTCCAAGAATGCCTTCCTTTCTCTTGAAGACCCATTTGCATCCAACCAGTCTTTTCCCTGTAGGAGGCTTCACCAGTTCCCAAGTCTGATTTTTATGAAGAGACAGCATCTCTTCATTCATAGCAACGAGCCACTTCTCAGCATCTGATCTCAATACAGCCTCTGTATAAGAAGTCGGCTCACTGTCATCTAACGTTTCAGTAGTAGAGAGGGCATAGGCAATCATCTCCTCATACCCATATCTCTCAGGAGGCCTGATCTGTCGCCTTGGTCTACCACCAGCTATAGCAATGTTCTCCACCTGCTGACCTGTTTCTGCATTATCAGTAACAACATCAGAAACCCGTACCTGAGGTGCTGGAATACTCTCAAGCTGAACAATCTGCTGATCTGACTGTATCTTTGTATCATCAGGTGTCCCAACCTGAACATTATCTCTGTCAATGGAGGGTGTGTGTGGCGGATTAAGTAGAGCAGACTCATCGAAAGTAACATCTCTACTCATCAGAAACTTCTGAACACATGGATCCAATAATCTATATCCCTTCACACCTGACGTATAACCAAGAAAAATGCACTTCTTGGCCCTAGGCTCCAGCTTTCCATCATTAACATATGCATATGCAGGACAACCAAAAACTTTGATCTGAGAATAATCAAAAGTTGAACCAGACCATACCTCTTCAGGAGTCTTCATCTGTAATGAAGAATGCGGCGTCTTGTTCACAAGGTAGCAAGCCATGCTAACTGCTTCTGCCCACCATTCTCTCTTTAAACCTGCATTTGAAAGCATACAACTAGCCTTCTCAAGTAACGTCCTGTTTAACCTTTCAGCCACTCCATTCTGCTGAGGTCGACCTGTACATGTCCTGTGTTTGACTATGCCCTGATCTTCACAAAATTTTGTGAAGTCCCCTTCGACAAACTCAAGACCATTATCAGTCCTCAACCTCTTGATCGGCTTCCCTGTCTGTTTTTCAAGCAGAACTTTCCACTTCTTGAAGATATTATACACTTCATTTTTCTGCTTAAGAAAATAGACCCAAACTTTACGTGAGTAGTCATCAGTGAACGTTCGAATATACCTGGACCCACCTTTAGAAGCTACTCTGGAAGGTCCCCACAGATCAGAATGTATGTAGTCTAACGTCCCCTTGGTCTGATGCACTGCTACCTTGAAGCTGACCCTCTTCTGCTTCCCATAAATATAGTGCTCACAGAATTCCATCAGTCCTGTTGACTGACCACAAAGAAGTCCCCTCTTACTCAGCTCAGACAATGCTTTGTCACCAATATGACCCATTCTCATGTGCCATAGTCTTGTGATCTCTGCATCTGTCATAGCAGATGTGGAAACAGCAACTGCACCTGTCACGGTTGTACCTGCAAGCTCATACAAAGTACCAACCGTATTTCCTTTAATCACAATTAACGCACCCTTACTGACCCGCATGACTCCACCTTCAGCAGTGTACTTGTACCCATTAGATTCAAGGGTACCTAGAGAAATCAAGTTCTTTTTCAAATCCGGGACGTGACGAACATCACTTAAGGTTCTAATAGTTCCATCAAACATTCTCACATGGACTGTTCCAACACCCACTACCTTACAAGCAGCATCATTATCCATCAAGACAACCCCACCTTGTATAGATTTATACGTGGAGAACCAGTCTCTTTTTGGAGTAACATGAAACGAACAACCCGAATCCATGACCCACTTATCTATGGACCTGGACTGAGAATTAGCAACTAATGGAAATTCCCCTTCACTATCTTCCTCTACAACACTAGCCTCAGCGGACTTGTCTTTACCCTGGTCACCCCTATTACCCTCTTTTGATTTATTCTTATATCTGTAACAGTATTTCTTTATGTGCCCCTTTTTGTGACAATAGTGACACGACAGGTTCTTATGTCTAGATTTGGACCTAGACTTATTCCCACCATTGGATCCCCTATGTTTTGATCGACCTCTCACATGTAAGCCACTACCCGAGTCATTCACTCAGTCAGATAATTCCTTATCTACCCGTTCTTTACTCGCTAGGTTTCTTTTTACTTCATCAACAGTAATAGTTGGCCTACCCCCGTATATCATGCTTTCTACGAAGCCCTTGTACGCATTAGAGAGCGAACACAGTAAAATCATAGCCTGATCCTCGTCCTTAGGGACATCATCCAAAGCCTTTAATTCATGAATAATTGAGGTAAATTCGCTAAGATGGTTTTTAAGAGATGTACATTCTGACATACGAAAAGTGTACAACCGCCGTTTTACTGCGAGTTTGTTGGAGACTGACTTGTGGCAAAACATGTCTAACAATTTCTCCCATAACTCCTGTGCGGTTTTAACCTCCAATACCTCTGACAAAACATCGTCAGCCAAACACATCTGTATAGCCGTGAGAGCCTTCTCATCCAACTCTTCCCATTGTGCCTCGGTCAACGTTTCTGGTTTCTTCTCTTTCCCTCCAGTGCTTTCTTTAAGCCGTTCTAAGTCAGGAGTCCTTTCACACGGACTTGCCATAAGCTAAAGCTTCCCTGACCATTGAATTTCTCAACCTCGGTTTTGACACCTGATGCCATTGTATCAATTCGAAGAACCAAGCTCTGATACCAATTTGTGTGGAAATAAACAATATACTCGGATCTCAATCGAATCAAATACCACGATAATAACGAGAAACAATCGGACTAAAAGAGAAACGAAATAATAGACACAAGGATTTACGTGGAAACCCCTTTACAATCGAAAGGGGAGAAAACCATGGGCGAAGATCGGAGCTTTTATTATTGAACAAAAGAAGAAGACAAATTACAAAGATTCTCTCTCACACTCAACTTTATTTGGTTGCGGCGCCGCAATAGGGAAAGCCTCTCATATGCTTTTTGGATAAATTCTGACGTACCCTACATCCGTATTTATAGATACGCGATAACCCTGATTCCCAATGGATCGGGGTCCCGATCGATCGGCCACCTCTCTGGATGCGTCCCTATTTTACTTAACATTCCCGATCGATCGAGCTCCACCCGATCGATCGGGCTCTCCACGGCCCTTCTCCTTAATGCGCCAAGTAATTTTGAGACATATACCTAACAAACACCAATATAATACTTTTGAATCCCTATTCACATGATCAAGACAAGTCATTTAAAGTATAATATTATAGTCTTATCAGACAGGTTATCCAAACTCATCACCGACTATAGACATATACTTCGACAACGTATCACTAATTTGATATAAGGCTATCCGTGGTTCAATCTCATTAACCACTTAAATCAAACCTGACATGTCATCTTGGACTATGTTCGTCAGATGGAATATAGAAAAACAATCACACCCATATTTGACTCATAAAATATATTCAGACAATAAATAAATGAAAATTTTAATATACTCCAATTAATATAATTGCTTTGTCATGTCAAAACAATGATCTTAAAATAGTCTTAATATTATAATTGAAAGTTTGCTATAAAATCCAAACATTCAATAATATTAATTGGTAAATTCAACCTCTACCAAGAATGAATGGACTTCGCTGCACACGTTTTTTAAAAAATTATCCACCTAGGGTTTATCCTTTTTTTTTTTTTTTTTTTTTTTTTTCTGATAACGAGGGATTGGGTTGCCCCAACTAACCCCGGCCCACTAGAACAGCCCACAAGCCCCCATGAGCAGGTAAGTCATGAGTATATCCTCAATAAGAATCGAACTCCAGACCCCTGGGCAATGACCGTATAGTTAGGAGATGCCACCAACTATGACACTTTCATGATGGGCGTGGGGTTCATCGTTGCAGGCCTAAAAATTTTAATACATATAATAAAATATAATGAGATTTGAAAATTTTATCACTTAAGTAATTAACACCAAAACCCTATGAATTTTATTAGATTGAACCACTTTTCAGCAAAAACCACTAATATGGTACATTGTCACGATTCAGTTAGTGAAAATTTAGCAATCAAATTTCCCCATATCTAATAAAAGCTACCAATATATTATCGAAATCATAAGTCATTAATATTTATCGTCAAAAAACACCTATATTGTAATCGTGGCAGAAGGTACCTAACCGAAAAAACTTTTAAACGTTGAGATATCTGATTGATAAAATTTTTTTAACTTTAAGATATTTCATTATATACTTTCTTATGTTATTATTACAAAAATGAATAATCGATTCAAGAGTCCAATAACTTTCAATTCCTTGTTAATGAAGCTTTGGTCAAGGTCATATACCAAATTCCCTAAGTTACATTAATACTTTAATAATAACATTGTTTTCAAACTTTTTTTATTTAAATTTAAAACCTATATTTAAATTTATTTTTCTGATTTTAATTTCCTGTGGAATGTTAACATTATTTTTTTTTAACACTAAATTTTTTACTTAAATATATTCAACTTTACTATTCTATCTCAGGCACGTATGTTAACATTTTAATATAGGCATCAAAATACTTTTAAGTTTCGAAATTTTTAATCTTTACGATACCTGTAATCAAGAAATTAGAAATTTTATTGTTGAAAAATAATAATTTGATGTATGAATATAGTAAATTTTATATGCCATATGACTATTTTATGAAAAAAAAAAAAGAAAATTTTCATTGACTTCTAACAAAGATATGAACAAATTCGTGTGTCATGTTTGTGTCTTTTTAGCCAAAATTTGTCAAATTATGAACAATAAATACTTCAATAAAAATATTAAATTTGTATATAATATACTTATGTATCGAATTTAATCCTAATTGGATATTAGTTTCTTTTTTTATATTAGTTTTTGTATGTAACTTTTTTTTAAATAGTTCTTTTAATTGTTAGTTTGACGTCCACAATTTTTACCCAAATTAAAAAACTGAAGAAAATAAAAATAATGTTATTATTACGGTAAAACTACTAATATCATAGCAACTTTGTGAAATTTTGTGACCATTATTTATTAGAAGTTACATTAATACTTTAACAACAACATTATTTTCAAAGTTTTTTTATTCTATTTCTTTGCCTGAACCATTATAAATACCTAGAGGAGCCCAACCAAATGTCATTCACTTTTCCTTAACCATATACAAAAAGAAAGTATGGTGCCTTCAAACTCTGTTTCAATGGCTCTTTCTTGGCTATTACTCCTATTTCTTACCCCATATGCTTCCTATGCATCCACATATTCCATCCAAGATAACTTTCTCCAATGCCTTGCCTTGAAAATCGCACAAACCCCCACCTCGTTCCCGACATACTATACCCCTAACAACTCCTCATTCTTATCAATCTTGGGATCCACAGCACAAAATCTCAGGTACTTATTACCCCCTATTCGAAAGCCCGTCTTGATCTTGATGCCAACAGAGGTTTCCCACATCCAGGCAACTGTTACATGTGCCAAGCAACTCGGTCTCCAACTAAGAATCCGTAGTGGAGGCCATGACGCTGAGGGTATGTCCTTTGCATCTGAGATGAAACAACCGTTCATCCTCGTTGACATGGCTAAACGCCAATCAATTACTGTTGACATCAATGATAATAGCGCTTGGGTTGAAACCGGAGCCACCCTTGGCGAGCTATACTATCGTATCTCAGAGAAAAGCAGGGTCCATGGCTTTCCGGCCGGGTATTGCCCTACTGTGGGTGTGGGTGGACACATCATAGGGGGAGGCTATGGAGATCTGATGAGGAAGTATGGCCTTGCGGTTGACAATGTCCTTGATGTCCAAATGGTTGATGCTAATGGTAGGGTTCTTGATAGGGAGCTAATGGGAGAGGATTTGTTTTGGGGTCTGAGAGGAGGTGGAGGCGGGAACTTTGGTATCATCATGGCATGGAAGGTTAAGTTAGTTTCAGTACCAGCAAATGTTACAGTTTTCACTGTTGGTAGGACTTTAGAACAGGGTTTCATAGGGATACTCTATAAATGGCAACAAGTAGCTGATAAAATTGATGAGAATCTCTTCATTAGAGTCATCATACAACCATCAAACCTTCAAAATGGGAGCAAGACTGTGCTTGGTTCGTTCAACGCATTGTTCTTAGGCCAAGCAGCTGATCTTATTCGAATAATGAAAAAAAACTTTCCCAAGCTAGGGCTAAGTGAAAACGATTGCTCAGAGATGAGCTGGATCGAAGCGGTACTCTATATTGCAGGTGGATTTCCAAACGGCACAAATCCCGATGCTCTCCTCCACGCCATGTCAATGACCAGGACGTACTTCAAGACAAAGGTAGATTTTGTTAAGGAACCGATCCCGGAGATTGTGTTAGAAGGACTACTAGCGAGATTAATGGAGGTGGAAATGCCAGAAATAATATTCAGCCCTTAAGGTGGAATGATGAGTCGCATTCCAGAATCAGAAACACCATTTCCACACAGAAATGGCGTAGTATTTCAAATTGATTATTTCATACTTTGGATGGATGGTAAGAAAAGTGAGAGTAGGAACATTGAATGGATCAGGAAACTCCATGGCTACATGAACCCTTATGTGTCCATGTTCCCTAGGGAACAATATGTTAATTTTCGGGATTTCGACCTCGGGATGGACGTAGATGGTAAAGATAGCTTTATAAAAGCAAGTGTTTGGGGATACAAGTACTATAAGGCTAATTATAATAGGCTAGTGAAAATCAAAACGAAGGTCGATCCCCAAAACTTCTTCAAGAATGAGCAAAGCATCCCTCCCCTTCCATTTGCTGAAGGCAAAGGAAAAGTTCATGGGTAAAAATCCAATAACTAATTCACAAGTTCTGTCTTTGAAAGTTAGTCATCCATTATCTATAAAAAAGAAAAAGAAATAATAAGATCGTAACACTGATATTGTTTATTGATTGTTTGTTAATCCTAGATCAAATTTATAAGAAAGGAATCATTTAGATTGTATTGTAAGAATTTTGTAAATGGTTGCATAGACCAAAGATATGAATAAAAGAACATTTTTACGCCCTTTTTTGCATTTTTGAAGCTAATAATTTGTTGGTGGATTCTGGAATCAAAGCTTTTGCTAGTTAAGATATACAAAGATGAATAAGTTGATAAATTAGACTTAAAACCATCAAGTTGTTTTATACATCATCAAGGGACAACATTACAAAACAAAGAATTGACTACAACATGCTACTCGTATAACATGTTACACTAGTAACAACATATAATGACCAAACAACAGAATAAAAGAATGGGACGAGAAGATAATGTAAATTACTGGCTTGAAATTTGAACAGGTAAAAACCAACCAGCCTGTCAACTTTACTAAGTTACTTTAGGAGGTAGTGTCCTGAAAAACTTATCACAAAGCGACAGAGTAATTCCGAATCCCATGTTTTGGATCCAAAAGTGATGACGCAAGAGGTATTTCTCTAACAGCAACATACATGCCCATCAAATCATCATCGCTCAGAAATGATAGTTTATATGAACAAGATGTATAATATGATAATATAATCATGCATTCACAACCTTTGTCATCAAAGACAGTCCCTCCATTTCAACATGCTTTTAAACTACAATCTAGAGACTTACTATTGGACAAGAATGATAGTGTACGAGTAAAGTAATTTTGATAAAATCATAAAATCAAATAAGGGTTATTACATAACAAATTTTCAGCTCACCTTTTGCGATTGAACATTAAATGTTGTTACTTTCGTAATCACATCCACAACCAGGTTTTAAGGCATGTAGAGGTCAACTATCACTTCCCAGCTCCTAAGTGGCCCAAGTTCAAGCCTCATCTTCCCTTACCAATGATAAATGCATTAGGTTACACTTTCTTCAAAAAAAGTTTTAAGTAGTTTACTTACCCTTATAAGAAAATGACATTCATAATGCGTATGTGTACATGTGTAATGCGGGCATGCAAGTATATTATATAATCAAAAACATATTTATGATTGTATTTACTATGTTAAAAACTATGGTTACAACAATAAGTGATTGCATGAATATTCAGATTTTTGAAAAAGAACAATGGTTGAAAGCGACTTATGTATCCCAAAAAGGCCCAACAAAATGGGCACAACCTGGAACCTAACGTCCACGACGCTCTAGTTACAAAACACCACCATCCAATTTTAAACTCGGTTCTAATTCCATAGTTGAAAGGATGATGTGAGAAACTAAAGAGATTCCAGAAAGCAAACGTGACCGCAAGTTTAAGAAAAGGAATTCTTAAATTTTGTTAATGAAAATGATTGTAAGACAATTATTGACTAAATTAAGAAGAAATAGAACCATATCTTAACAGAAACCCGATATTTTCATAATTTAGTATATTCATATGAAAAGAAGAAGGGTCATGGCACATTACTTCACTATGTGCTTGCTACTAGGTAACACAAAAAAAATAAATTTTCATAATTTTTTTCCCAACTATGTTCCTCAGTTTTTACTAGATTCTATTATATACAAACATAACTATAACTATAACTACATATATAAATATATATATATATATATATATATATATATATATATATATATATAGGTGTGACATTTATGAAATGATGAGATGAAAGGGGAAAATAAGAACCATTGGTTATAAATCAAGGAAATCTAAGCTCTTGATTCAAAAAGAGGTATAGCAGTAATTTTGAAATATTGTACCTTGATTCCAATCCGAAGATTGTTTTATCATTTTATCTCTCATCCTCTCATAATATATAAACAAAAATGAAATAGAAAAATGCCAGAACTAATAGAAACAATTATGGAAAAAATGTTCATAACAATAAAAAAATTGCAAAATTTTTTTTTGGATAAATAAAGAGCTAATGCTCAATACAAAAGCGGCATCCCAAGATCGGGGATTCGAATACAAAAAGAAAGCAAAAACAAACCCAAAAGCCCTAACCAAAGACTCCACTACAGATATTTTAGAAACGCCCCGTCAATCTATGACTCAGATATAAACCCACAGTAAAATAGCAAAATAGTATTTGAAACTACAGGAGGTCTCATCTCATAGAGTGCCTTAGCAATTCTAGCTGAACTTAGTGTTCTTACCTTCAGCAGCCTCAAAGACAGAAACAATGAATCTGCATATGGGCTAAACATTCACTTTTCTCGGCCCGGTTAATGACTTAGCCTCCAACTCTTGAAACATTCAATATTGCAGGCTACCTCGGATTGAGGGTATGGAAATGATTGGCACCATGCTTTGATCCAAAAACCTGCTCTAAGTTTACATGACCAAGTGATCTCCTTTAGGTCCCATTTCCCATCATGAAACACAATCTTGTTTCTTGAACCCCAAATCTTTCATATGGAAAATTGCAAAAATATAGAAAATTATTAAAATAGAAAGGATACAAAAACTTATTAAGAATTATAAAAAAGTACAAAAAATAAGGAAAATTTTCCAAAAATAATTATCAGAAGATTTTAAAAAATTTTAAATATAAAAATGTTACATTATAAGAATTTTGCAGTGAAATAAGAATGAAAGTTTAGTGAGAATATAAAAAAATTAAATCTATATCGTTAGATTTTAAATAAGACTGATCAACGGTTCTAGTTAAACCCCAATTTTTTTCTCTCTCTGCCCCTTACATTCCAAGTTTTTTAACTCTCTCTCATCTTCTTTTTAACCTTTTACCAATTTTTTTTTCTTTTTCCTCCGTCTTCCTTTTTTTTTACTCTAAGGAACGAATTGATACAATATCAATGACACCGGAGTTAGAAAAGTAAAAGGATTTTTGATGTTCATAACCCTTAGTATACGTACAAACTTGCAAGTTGGAAGAGTCTGAGTGGAAGACTTAACACTCGTAGTTGACCCATCTTCTTTCCCTGTTGGAACAAATCAAAGGAAAATTTAAACAAGCTAGCAATATCATAAAAGCAATAAGCAATTGAACCTACATGAAAAAGGGACACCACAAATTGTAAACCATGCTTGTAAATCTGAATTTTTCATCAACCCATAGCAGTTGTTGTGCTTACCTTGTCTTCATTTTGCTGTCTTCATTTTCATCAAAAATCCTTTTTTTTTTTCTTTCTGAGTTTACATCCTTTTTTTTTTACTCCGTCTTCCTTTTTTTTTTTTTTTTTTTTTTTACTTTTCACTAGTTTTTTTCTTTCTCCTCCCATTTTTACGTTTATATTCCAAAATTTTTACTCTCTCGACTCTCTTTTTTAACTTTTTACTAATTTTTCTCTCTTCTACTTTCTATATTTATATCCCAATTTTTTACTTTCTCTTTTTTCCTTTTTAATCTTCCACCAAAATTTTTATTCTCTTCCCCTTTCTATATTTACATTGTAATTTTTTTTTATTCTCTCTCCCTCGTTTTTAACCTTTTACTAGATTTTTTTTTCCTCTTTCATCCCCTTTTTATGTTCATACCCAAATTTTTTTAACCTTCACTTCTTTCCTTTTATTCTTTTACCAAATTTTTTTTCTCTCTCCCCCTCTTTCTTCATTTACACTCCAAGTTTTTTTACTCTCTCCTCTACTTTTTAACTTGACTCTAATTTTTTCTTTCTCATTACCTTTTTGCGCTTATATCCAAATTTTTTTTACTCTTTATCATGTTTTTTTTAACCTTTTACCAAATTTTTTCTCGTTATCCTCCCCGTTCTTCATTTATGCCCCAACTTTTTTCTCTTTCTCTCCCCTCTCTTTTTTTATGTTTACGCCTCAATTTTTTTTTTATCTCTCTCTCTCCTCTCTCTCTTTTAATTTTTCACCAATTTTTTTTCCTCTATATATCCTCCCCTTTATTGCTATCATATCATTTGTATGGATAACTCAAATTTGGTTCTCCTTGCATTTAGAAGATTGTAAACAAGTATAATTTACTTTTTTTATTATATATTTTGAACATTGTATCAATAATAATTTACTCTTTCGAATACTCGGCCTCTGCAACTAGTTTTTCTAACCGACTCTATATGGCACTGTTGCTAATGGCCGAAAGGTGCAAGTAAAGGACAAGTTAGAATTTAAAATAATATATGGTTCTGAGAGGAGAGAGAAAGAGTAAAAAAATCTGAGGTGCAAACGTTGAAGAGGGAGAAAAAATTGGTAAAACGTTAAAAAGGACAAGAGAAAGAGTAAAAAAAAATTAGGGTGTAAACATGGAAATGAGATGACAACTCGATTCCAACTACACATTTGTAATGGAGGCCATGATGCTGAGGATATGTGCTTTTCATCCGATATAACACAGCCATTTATCCTCGTTGTCATAACTAAATGTTGGTTAGTCACTGTAGACATCGATGATAATAGCACTTGGGTTGAAACAGAAACCACCATTGGTGAGCTATACTACCGTATCTTGAAGAAAAGTAAGGTCCATGGCTTTCCAGTCGTGTATTGCCCTACCGTGGGTGTGGGTGGAGACATCACTGGGAGAGGCTCTGGAGATCTGATGAGGAAGTATGGTCTTGCGGTTGACAACGTCCTTGATGTCTGAATGGTTGATGCTAATGGTGGGGAGCAAATGAGGAAGGATTTGTTTTGGGCTCTTAGGTGATGTGGGGGCAGGAACTTTGATATCATCATAACGTAGAAGATTAAGTTAGTTTCAGTACTAGCAACTGTTACAATTTTTACCATTAACAAGACCTTAGAACAAGGCTTCACAAGGATACTCTGTAAATTTTAACAGGTAGCTAATAAAATTAATGAGAATCTCTTCATTAGGTTCATCGTACTGCCATCAAACCTTCAAAATGGGAACATGACCTTGCCTTGTTCATTCAGCACATTATTCTTAGTCCAAACAGCTGACGTTACTAAAATAATGAAAAAGAATTTTCCCAAGCTTGGGCTAAGTGAAAAGGTAGAGATAAGTTGAATTGAAGGTAGTCTATATCGCAGGCGGATTCCCAAATGGCACAAGATCCGACGTTCTGCTCCTCACCAAATCAAGGAACAAGTAGTCTATATTCAGAGACACCTTTTCCACACAAAAATGGCATAAAATTTCAAATTGAGTATATTGTATCTTGGATGGATTGTAAGAAAAGTGAGAGTAGGAACATTGAATGGATCAAAAAACTCCATGGCTACATGACCCATTATGTCTCCATGTTCCCTAGGGAACTATACATTAATTTCAAGATTTTGGGGATGGACATAGATGGTAAAGATAGCTTTATAAAAGCAAGTGGTTGGGGATACAAGTATTATAAGGCTAATTATATCACGCTAATGAAAATGAAGATGAATGTACATCCCAAAAAGTTCTTCAAGAATGAGCTGAGCATTCCTCCTTTTCCGTTTTCCCAGACCAAAGTGAAAGTTCATGGGGAAACATCGAATAATTAATTGACGAGATTCTCGGGTCAATCTCAAAAGTTCTCTAATTCAAACACTCTCTAAATATCAGAAAAATATTTTTCAAAAAATAAAAAACACTTTTTTCCCTCGAATAAGCTACGCCAAACATGCCTAAAACATGTTATCTCCTATAAGAGGTTGCTCTAGTACACATAAGATAATGACCGGATAAATAAAAGAATAGTAAGAGAAGATAATATGAATTAGTAGTTTAAAGTTTGAACAGTTGCAAAACAACTGTCTTTTTTGCTTTACTGAGCTGCTTTTGAAAAAGGTATAATCTTAAAAACCTTATTCTGCAAAGAAGAATTAAGTAATGTCAAAGCCCTTATTTTGGATCCAAAAGTAATAATTCAAGTGATATTCCTGTGGCGGTGACATACACGCCCATCGAATTATCGTTCAAAATGCATAATTTATATAACCAAAGAAAATATAAGTAACATGTGCATGTATAATAATGATATAACATAAGTTGATCATCAAAGGCATTACCTCCATTCCAACAAAATGGTCACCCTAGGATAGGGTAATAATTATAAGTACAATCAATATCTGTTTAAATATGCTCTCTAGACTATCATCTAAAGACTTACTTTACTAAAGGGATAATAAGAAATCATGAAATCGGAAAAAGATTGCTACATTGTTTTTAGCAAGCCATGTACAATTTTATTGAAATATTGCTATTTAAGCTACATTGTTGCATAGATCTGAACCTTTTTGATATATTTTCAAAATAAAAGGCTCATTAAGGGCTCGATAAGAGCTTATTAATAGCTTGTTATGTGATCGCTAGCGGCTAGTGTTAGCACAAACATGGTTCAATAACTAAATAGTGACTTGAATAGCCCAGTCTCACAGCAGGCTCCGCTCAGTTGTGAGCTCAATTCGACTCAACAACTGCTCAACTCTGTAATAACCCAAATCAACTAGATTAGGCTAAAGGTCGAGCAGAGACAAGTATCAAACTCACCAAAATATCAATGAATCAAGCTCAAACGAAGGTCCAAAAGTTCGATAAGACTAAGCACAATTTCAGGAAAAAAAAAAAAAAAAGGTGCTCTGCTCGGCTCGACTTAGCTCATTTACAACTATAGACACCCCCCTCCCAGCCTAACCCATTTAATTTGGGTTGGTTTGGGTTGGTTCCTTGACGTAGTTAGGTTTAATTGGATATATGTACATGCATACCTATGGGTCTTATGGGTTTTAAGGGGTTAACCCATAAGACCCATTATTACCTAATTCATATTAAACATCTCCGAACTAAACTTGCTTAAATTTTAGGGATATAATTACTTAGGTTCCTTGAAGTTTGAGTATTTATCACCTAGGTGTCTGAACATTTCAATATATATAATGAAGTACTCTTAATTGAACATTTTATCATTTAGGTGCCCTATGTCGAAATTTGATAAACTTTTATGAAAATATGACCAATTTTATATAGGAAATGCTGATAAAATACGATAATTTTGTCAACCATGCTAATATTTTTAATAAAAATTGAACAAAGTACGATAATAAATTCATCGAATGTTGATACGAGATATCTAAATATTGCCAAAATTATGTGTTATGTCACATATTTTGCAAAACAATCTTCAAACTCAAATGAACATATGAATATATTGTCAGAATCTTATTCTATTCTAGTATTTTCCAATGAAAATAGATTAAAATTTTGACAAAATGATATCTGATTGATAAAATTTTAAAACTTCATAACACCTAAATGATAAAAAACTTAAATCTCAAGGTATTTCATTGCATATATTGAAACTTTAAGGTAGTGGATGTTGATCTATATCTTGAGTTGTGGCTGAAGGTAGATTTTGATTTTTTTTAATTTTTCTTCTATTTTTGTCTTGATCTCTCTGGAACCGCCTTCATGGGGTTCTTAATTTTGTTTCGTGATTTTTCGCTAACTATCAAAAAAATCTGAATGATAAATTAAATGGTCAAATTCCAAAGTGATGATTTCCATTCATTTTATTGGGTCTAAAAATTAAATTTTATTAGGTTTGTTTGACCAAGGGCTATTTTTGGCTTGAAGAAAATACTATTGCTTTTTTATCTTATAAAGCAGTATCACAAATATTAGAAAATTCAAACGTAATATCATTTACACATAGTAAATAATATTATCATTTTGAAAAATTATTACTTAAATACTTTGAACATTTATCACCCATATGTATCATAATTTGTCCATATATACAATGTGGTGTATTGAGGTTTAAATTTGTATCAATTAGGTCCTTCTGCCGAAATTTGGTAGATTTTGATTAAAAATATGCTAAAATGGAGCATAATTTCCATAATATATAAATAACTTTGTTAGAATTTGATAATTCTTTTGTCAAAAAAGATAACATGACTAATTATCTCAGTAACATGTGGGTAATTTACTTCAAAATTCAATGAATTTTTATCCTAATTTGTTTTGGTCTTTCTTATTTGTGCTTTTTTAGGTTGTATTTGTAGCAATGCCCCAGTGTGGTTCAAATTTTAGTTATGTATGTTGTCTTGGATACGCCCTGTAATGAATGTTTGAATATGAGTCATGACCATGGGTTACCCAAGGCCCATTGGAACCAGAACCAAGTATTTGACAATGCTGCTAATGGGTATGGGTGGGTCTCATGCCAAAACTATTGGTTCATCATGTTGGGAACATATTTCAAAAACTTTTCCCAAACTAACTAGAGCAGGTGTAGCGGAATACGAATTTAAAATTATTAATTTTAAATCTAAAAACCCTTATGTAATTAAAACATTTAATTAGATCTAGATTTTACTATAATACGCTTATAATATGACAAACAAAAAATATTGAATAAAACATCTATAAACATATATAAACATGCTATCTTTTCTCTCTACATCTCTCTTACTTCCCCCCCACAAAAGCAACACCTCGAGGGGGGGGGGGGGGGGGGGGGGGGGGGGGGGGGTGACACTTCATCTTCCCCCCTATGCCGAATGGGCCTCGGACCACCCATCACCTGGTCCTCAGGCACCTCCACCACCAGGTTCCCTCCACTTCCCGTCCCGGCATCTCCAGATGAAACACCACTCATCTCCAGAACCACCTCCTCCCGTCCACCTCTAGAACCACCACCTCCTACTCTCCCCCTTCACTTCCCGTCCACCACCGCCCTACCCACTTCCAGATCCGGTGCTAAATTCCTGCAGCACTGCTTCATCCTCGGCTCTTTTCTCTCTCTTTCTCCGTTTTTCCCGGGGGGACGGGGTGAACCTTTGCCTTGCTTTTCGCTCTCTTTTATCTCTCTTTTCTCTCTCCTGAATCATTTTTTCTCTCCTTTTTCAAATCGGGTCCCCCTCTAGTTCAAACACTTCCAGAAGACCCACTGCCTGATGACCCGGCCTGGGTTGATTCGCGTTCAGTCAACAAGTGCAGGTGCCGGATCCATTCTAGTTCCAGTACTAGCTTTCCACCTTCAGAATCGGTCTAGAAGGGTTCATATATGATGATTCGATGCTGCGACCCACCAGACCCACCTCCTGTTGACGCACTCCCAGAAAAAGAAATACCTCAAGAGGCCTCCAGACGACCCATAATCTTTCTCCCGCCAAATCGGAATTTCTTTCCCCTCTCCTGTGATGTTTGCTCGGTACCCCCTTGTCCAATACCATCCCTACCCAATACTGTTGCATGCATCGCGCGGGGAGGGGGAGGGGGATTATTCCCCTCCTGTCCTCCACTCTCAACCAGGTCTTCATTCATCTTTAGTCGGGTGATTTTGTGTGTTGCTCTGCTCGGACTCCGTCTGTTTCCCTTCTAGTTTAGGTCTCTGCTTGTTTTTCTTGTTTGTGGTTTTTTGGTGTTTTTCTTGTCTTGTGTTTTTGATGCCTGTCCCTGTTATCATTTTCCCTGTTTGTTTTAATTGTATCTTTTGTACCCACTTCCGCTTATGGGAGGGCCTAGGGCTCGCGTTGACGGGCTTCCTGTCTATACTTCAGCACTGCCAACAATTATCAAAAAAAATATAAACATAGTTTGTAGAATAAAAAAATAAAGAAAAATAAATTAAATATCAAATACTTAATTTACACATACCAGAAGTGCAAATCCTAACACTGACTTGAAGTTCTTAAATTAGAAAAAGATTTGTTCACATCTCAAGTTCTTCTTCGCAATGACTTCTTTTAACATCGGAGTGTCCGCTCCCAAAATATTTAATTTGAAAAAAATTTCAAAACAAAAATTTTCCTTTAATCTTTCCAATAAATAATATTTTCAGAAAAATTATGTTAAATAATAATTGAAAAAATTGCTAAAACAATTTTAGGGCTTTCGTAGTGAAAAAAATCGAGGCTTCAAAACCCTACAATTCTTATTCGAACTCACGGCTAAAATGTTTAAATTTATATATATATATAGAGAGAGAGAGAGAGAGAGCATGAGAGGAGTAAATCTTGGCTCTTTATGGTAATAGATGACCAAGATTGAACATTAAAAAACTAACAATTTACTGCCCATACCTCTTCATGTGGTAGAAAGAAATAAGGGGTAAGGGAAGAAAAATTATTATTTTTCAATATTCAATAAATCTTTGCTGTAAATTTTTATTTTGTTTTTAATGTCCAATAAATCTTGGCTATCCATTACAACGAAGGGCCAGGATTTGCCCCTCTGACACTCTCACCCTCTCATAAAAACGCCACCATATATATATATATATATATATATATATATATATTCATATGTATAAATTTATCTTGTGTACATTATTTAATGCATTTAATTTAATCATCTTATTAATAAATAATTAATCTTCTAAATTTATTTTTTAAATATTTTTGAACAGTACTTTAAGTTGAGGCTTGTGGAGGGACACAATCTAACTTAGGATAACAATTGATTTTCATTTAGTAAAACTTAATTTCAATAAATAAATTTTAATGCACTCTAGAATTAAATATAGTCACTCAAGAATTTCTCAAAAAACTTTCATTATGACAATTAACTCATCTGTTAGATATTCTGAGCAAAAGCAACTTTAACTACTATTATTACATTTCTCATATCTCTCGCCGTAGTTCCCAACTAGCCCTTTTCGAACAATTCAATAATAGAGAAACCATTTTCATATTAATTTCAAATGTCAAACATATGAAATACTTTAGCCAAAGATTCTAAAATACATGTTCGTATATTTGCGAATTAACCAAGGGGACATCTTTATCTTGTTAGAGACTATAGATTCCACGTAAAATAATTGTTCCCGCCACACTTCATACCGTTATCCAACGTATATAAAATCCAAGTCAACGCACTTTGACTAATCCTTTTAATACATCAAAGCAACCAACAATCTATATGCACTAGTTCATACTATTTTTTGTATTTAGAGTTATCGTCTTATATAATTAACTATTTTTGATAGCAATTAAAGAAACAACTAATTCAAATGGTCCCGCTTAGTATTTTAATCTTCTTGACAGTACCAACATGATACTCTTAGATCCTTATATCCACATGACAAAGAAAAGTCATCAAATGTATCATATTATAGTCTTATCAGGCAGGTTGTCCAAAATTATCACCGAATACAAATATACTTTGAGAACATATCATTAGTTTGATATAAATCTATATGTGGTTCAATCTCATTGACCACTGAAACTAAACTTGATATGTCATCTTGGACTATGTCTATCTCATATAACATTTTAGAAAACAATCTTATGTAAATTTGACTCGTAAAATATAATCAAACAACAAATAAATAAAACAATTATATTCATTTAATAGTTAAAATTAACTAATTGGATTTTTTCAGGACATCAGTCCAATCCAACCTTTGAACACCCCCAAGTAAGACACTTATATTTACGTTTTACAACTCATTACACGTAAAGTAATCTTTTACAATTGAATTGTCAAGATAATGACATTTTCAACTTCAGACAATGATAATACGTGAATTATAATTATTTAAAATGGAAATGCCACTCATGCACCATACGAAAAAGCCTAGTAAGAATATTAAACTTAGGCAATTGACATAAGTTCAAATAAGGCCGGCCCTTCATTGGTATTTTGATTGACTAGTTTTTGGCACACTATTTTTTTTTTTTTTTTTTCTTTTTTTCGTTTTTGCCTAAAAATTTTGGTATTCTACATTGGGTTTTCAACGGAACACCATGTAGATTTTTTGATACAGTTTAAAAAAATTACTTGAATTTTTTTAATTTTTAAAATGTCGCACCAACACTTTTTAAAATTTTTCATTGGCATATCTTAGTATTAACGCAGTTAGCATTCCTTAATTTTTACTGATATGGCTTTTGAAAAAAATATAATTTTAAAAAATAAGATTAAAATTTAAAATTAATTTATAATATTTAAAATATTTAAAAAGTAATTTAAATATCTAAAAACTTTTAAATAATTTAAAAACAATTTATATTTAAAAATATTTTTAAATATCATGTCAGTAAAAACTAATAGATGTTAATAGTGCTAATATTAAGCTGTGATATTGAAAAACTTTGAAAAATTTAAGTATGACATTTAAAATTAAAAACTTTATGTGATTTGTTTAAATCGCTCATAAAATTTAGGGAGTTTTTAGCTTAAAAAAAAAGGAAAAAAAAAAAAAATTCATATTTAACGTTGGACAATTTTGGTAGTTGATAAATTGCTACCAAATGTTTGTTATACGTTTATCGTGATCTAAGTCTAACCCACACGAAAGGGAATTTTCCATTGCCATTCAACATATATGAGTTTTTGATTTCTTAAATTACTAAAAATTACCCCCCCTGTTGCTTTTACCTTTGCGAGTAAAAATGTGCGTAAAAATATTAATCCTATATAGGAGTTGTAACAAAGAAGAAACCAACATATAAGTTTAGTGGGTTACTCCACCTGTTGCTAATTGGTTTCAAGATGGAACCCCATTTGAGCTTATTTGGGGGCATTGTATCTTCCTACTATGTGGGTTGCGCCTAGAGGCCTGGTGAAATTTAACATGATATCAGAGCGAGTGAATGATTCGGGCTCTTGTTTAACATAAAGTGTCCTCATAAAAAGGAGTGCGTGTATTAAGTTTGTTGTGCAAAGGGGCTTTCCAATGGATGGATTCAGTTGGATTGAGGCGATTGGTGCATTTGTCTTAGACTTCCACATACAAAGAGGAATGTTAAGAGTAAGAACTCCATATGTGAGCAAAAATGTCAACCCATATAGGAGTTATAAGAAAGAAGAGACCAACATATAAGCCCAGTAGGTTACTTCACATAATGTAAATTGGTTTTAGGATGGAACCCTACTTGAGCTATTAAAGAAAATACTAAAATATTATCCAAAATATATAATAAAGGACAAATATTACCTGGAATGCGTGGAAACGATTAAATACCGATGAAATAAAAACTGAGTAAGGCACGGATCACACTTTCTTTAAAATAATTTCAACGCTCCTACAAGTAAAACTAGTTGCAGTAGATATAAAACGCGTCATCCCCAGAATGCAACGCTCAGCCTATGCTCTCACTTTCAAATCAGGCATTGATCCAAGGGCCAAAACTATACCCTACTATGCGGTACATAATATGTACTACGGTCCAGCTCATAAGTTATAAATCATTTTATGTTAAAATAAAAATAGCTTTGATGGGCTAAGTGTGTTTGGCCCATGCTTAATTAGGCCTAAGGGTTTTTGTATTACAATATTATATATTATAATATTTTGAAACTCTTAAGTTGATGAGGTTTTGTAAAAATATATAGATAGGCGCACTGCAGCACACAAAAAGGACGTAACGAGAGCTTGTGCTGCGATATGAAAGACGTGAGAGCATCGACAGCGGTGATATCAGGTTTCGATCTTGGTGCAATTTGAAGCGGATTTTTCAGGCATTGATTGGAGTGAATTGATCAGGTGAATCAATTATTCTTGGGCCTAGGAAAATTAGCTTGTAGGTTTCAAGTTAAGGCAAACATTTCAAGACAATAAACGTTATAATTGCTATGTTCTATAGTGGATTTTGCTGTCGATTTGCCTCGTAGTTTTTCCCTCTACTCTGGAGGGTTTTCCAAATTATATCTGGTGTTGATTTCGTTGGAATCAAATAGATAAAATATTATATTTTGAGCAATAATTAGAAGTAAAATCCCAATAATGCACATTAGTATAGGCGTGGCCCAGAGGCAAACAATCATGGAAAAAAATAATAATATACAAAACATATAAAGTAGAAGGATATCACCTGAAACTCTGAAAATAATGGAGCACCAATAATGTAACAATTGAACGAGGCGCGGGTCACGCTCTCTTTAAGATGGTTTCGCGTCTCTCTTGAATCTAAGCTGGTGCAACAGGTTCCGGCGAGCCGCCTCCAGGACTCAACGTCCAACTACTGTTGATACTTTGTTGGTCTGCACAACCTCGAAAGCCAAAGCCTCCATAACACTTTACTTAGCCAAATAATTATTATATAAAATGAAGAAGAAAAACCTTTTTTTAAAATTTTTATAAGGAAAGAAGCTTGTTTTTTGGGAAATCGTACGGTTTGGACCCCCCAACCCCCACCTTATTCTTTTTTAGACCCCCTTAACTATAAATAGACATTTTTGGACAAAAATGCCCTCCCACCTCACCCCCCCCCCCCCCCCCTCCGTCCTCTCTCTCTCTCCCTTTCACTCTCCTCATTTAATGCAAGGCAGGCAAAATGACACTTTTTTGACTTTTTTCACTCTTCCTTTTCTTCATTTTTTTTTCTTTTCGAATTTTTTTGTCAAAAAAAAATATTATTTCCAAATTTGCGCTTTCTTCTTCTTCCCTCCTAGACCTTGTTTAGGTGTGTTTCAAGTAATTAGTGGTGTCTGAAATAAAATCATACACTGTGTATGATGCATTATAATGCTGTAAAGTGAACTTATTCAGGTGTATTTCAAGTAATTAGTGGTAAATAACTTATCATACACAATGTATGATAGGTTATAATGGCATAAAATTAACTTTTGCTGTTTTTTTCAAGTAATTAGGGGTACAGTGGTCTGAAATCGATTCATACACTGGGTATGATACGTTTTAATGGCGTAAAATGAACTTATTCAGGTTTATTTCAATTAATTATTGGTAAATAACTTATCATACACAATGTATGATAGGTTTTAATGGCATAAAATTAACTTTTGCAGTTTTTTCAAGTAATTATTGTTACAGTGGGCTGAAATCGAATCATACAATGGGTATGATGCGTTAAAATGGTTTAATATTAACCTTTTCAGGTATGTTTCAAGTAATTAGTGGTAAATAATTTATCATACACAAATTATTATAGGTTTTAATGGCATAAAATAAACTTTTGCAATTTTTTTTATGCAATTACTGTTGCAGTGGTCTGAAATCGAATCATACACTGAGTATGATGCGTTTTAATGGTGTAAAATGAACGTATTCAGGTGTATTTCAAGCAATTAGTGGTAAATGACTTATCATACAGAATATATGATAGGTTATAATGGCATAAAATCAACTTTTGCTATTTTTTTCAAGTAATTAGGGGTACAGTGGTCTGAAATCGAATCATACACTGGGTATGATGCGTTTTAATGGTGTAAAATGAACTTATTCAGGTGTATTTCAAGCAATTAGTGGTAAATGACTTGTCATACACAATGTATGACAGGTTTTAATGGAATAAAATCAACTTTTGCTGGTCTTTTTAAGTAATTACTGTTACAGTGGGCTGAAATCGAATCATACAATGGGTATGATGCGTTAAAATTGTTTAAAATGAACCTTTTCAGGTATATTTCAAGTAATTAGTGGTAAATGACTTATCATACACAAATTATTATCGGTTTTAATGGCATAAAATAAACTTTTGCAGATTTTTTTTATGTAATTACTGTTGCAGTGATCTGAAATCGAATCATACACTGTGTATGATGCGTTTTAATGGTGTAAAATGAACTTATTCAGGTGTATTTCAAGCAATTAGTGGTAAATGACTTATCATACACAATGTATGATAGGTTATAATGGCATAAAATCAACTTTAGCTGTTTTTTTCAAGTAATTAGGGGTACAGTGGTCTGAAATCGAATCATACACTGGGTATGATGCGTTTGAATGGTGTAAAATGAACTTATTCAGGTGTATTTCAAGCAATTAGTGATAAATGACTTGTCATACACAATGTATGATAGGTTTAAATGGCATAAAATCAACTTTTGCTGGTTTTTTCAAGTAATGACTGTTACAGTGGGCTGAAATCGAATCATACAATGGGTATGATGCGTTAAAATGGTTTAATATGAACCTTTTCAGGTATGTTTTAAGTAATTAGTGATAAATAATTTATCCTACACAAATTATTATAGGTTTTAATGGCATAAAATAAACTTTTGCAGTTTTTTTTATGTAATTACTGTTGCAGTGGTCTGAAATGGAATCATACACTGGGTATGATGCGTTTTAATGGTGTAAAATGAACTTAATCAGGTGTATTTCAAGCAAATAGTGGTAAATGACTTATCATACACAATGTATTATAGGTTATAATGGCATAAAATCAACTTTTGCTGTTTTTTTTCAAGTAATTAGGGGTACAATGGTCTAAAATCGTATCATACACTGGGTATGATGCGTTTTAATGGTGTAAAATAAACTTATTCAGGTGTATTTCAAGCAATTAGTGGTAAATGACTTGTCATACACAATGTATGATGGGTTTTAATGGTATAAAATCAACTTTTGCTGGTTTTTTTCAAGTAATTACTGTTACAGTGGGCTGAAATCGAATCATACAATGGGTATGATGCGTTACCTTTTCAGGTATGTTTCAAGTAATTAGTGGTAAATGACTTATCATACACAAATTATTATAGGTTTTAATGGCATAAAATAAACTTTTGCAGTTTTTTTTTTGTAATTACTGTTGCAGCAGTCTAAATCCGAATCATACACTGTGTATGATGCATTTTAATGGTGTAAAATGAACTTATTCAGGTGTATTTCAAGCAATTAGTGGTAAATGACTTATCATACACAATGTATGATAGGTTATAATGGCATAAAATCAACTTTTGCTATTTTTTTTCAAGTTATTAGGTGTACAGTAGTCTGAAATCGAATCATACACTGGGTATGATGCGTTTTAATAGTGTAAAATGAACTTATTCAGGTGTACTTCAAGCAATTAGTGGTAAATGACTTGTCATACACAATGTATGAGAGGTTTTTATGGTATAAAATCAACTTTTGCTGGTTTTTTCAAGTAATTACTGTTACAGTGGGCTGAAATTGAATCATACAATAGGTATGATGCGTTAAAATGGTGTAAAGTGGCCTTATTCAGGTATACTTCAAGTAATTAGTGGTAAATAACTTGTCATACACAATGTATGATAGGTTTTAATGGCATAAAATCAACTTTTGCAGGTTTTTTCATGTATTTAGTGGTACAGTGGTCTGAAATCGAATCATACACTGGGTATGATGCGTTTTAATGGTGTAAAATGAACTTATTCAGGTGTATTTCATGCAATTAGTGGTAAATAACCTTTCATACACAATGTATGATAGGTCATAATGGCATAAAATTAACTTTTGTAGGTTTTTTCATGTAATTACTGTTACAGTGGTCTGAAATTAGCTTATATACGTGTATTTCAAGTTTTATTGGTATTTGATGCACTTCATACACGGTGTATGATGGGTTATATTTGTGTAATATCAACGTATATTTGTGTATTTTTGGGATGTGTATTTAGAAAAAAAAATATACAATTTCAATAAAATAATCCGTACGATTTCCCTTCAAAAAGGCCCTCCCAAAGAAGATAGGGCGAAGCATCCTTTGATCATAACTGTAGAGTCATCCGGTGACAAGAATCCTAGCTTCGATTGGCAACAAACTCCCTTTCAAACAATTCCCGATGGTGACGAGAATAGTGGCCGTTCGCACCCTGAGGTTCCCGAGACTTCTGGTGGATGTATGGATGCGGGGATGGAAGAAGCAGCCCGTGTAGATGCATCTGATGTAGATTTAAACATGCCAACTGTGACGGTTGAGGCAACAGCAACAGGTGGAGATTGGGAAAGTTCCAATCAAAGTGCATGGGATAATTTGGACAATATCAATTTATCCCAGGTGCAACCGACTGTACCTGATGCATCACCTCCAGAGGGGTACATTTACGAGCATCGTAATATTTCCCGTGAAGACCCTTTGATTGTCGAACCTGAATTGGAACGGAATGCGGAACCCAGCGGTCAACCGAATGTCCACCCTGACATCCAAGTTGCTGGTGATCCTCGCTCTGATGATGAGGCTGGCTCCGGTGATGAGAGGAGCCGGATTGACGGGGTATATGCGCAGGGCCACATGGTTGAGGATATTGAAGTCAATCAAATATTTATAATGAAGAGGGACTTGTTGACTAACCTGGCAGTGATTGCGCTTAGGGAAAAATTTGAATTCAGGAGCTACAAGTCGAACAAATCCTTAACAGTTGTCCGCTGCGCACAAGAGGGCTGCACATGGGGGATTCGGGCTACGTGTGTAGCAGATGGTGGCTGCTGGATGGTTACAAAAGTAGAAAAGAACCACAACCACCCTAGCGATCTCACCACTGTTAGACACAGGCAGGCAACCAATTGGGTCGTCAGGGAGTGCGTCCGCAAGAAACTTGTGAACCCCTGGAGAGTGTTCAAGCCACGGGATGTCATAGATGACATCCGCAGTTGCTACGGTGTCGATATCAGCTACAGTGTTACTTGGAGGGCGAGAGAGTTTGCATACGACAATGTTAGATTAGGAGCAGCCGAAGAGTCGTATGCATTCTGGCCTACCTATCTGCAAGTCCTCAAACAAACGGACCCCGGTACCACATTTTATTTACAGACAGATGATGAAAGTAGGTTTCAGTACCTCTTCACTGCGTTTGGTGCTTCATTTAATGGGTACCGGTTTTGCCAGCCGGTTGTGAGCATTGACGCAACACATCTGAAGGGAAAGTACCGAGGTATTCTGTTCATGGCCGTTTGCCACGATGCCAACCAGCAAATTTTCCCAATTGCTATCGGCATCGGTGATTCAGAGAATGATGCATCGTGGTATTGGTTCCTTAGTAGGTTGAAGGAAGTAACTGGGGAGCCTGCCCCCCATGTCATTGTATCCGATAGACACCGAAGCATCCAACGCGTGGTGGAAGAACTTTTCCCCGTCACATTTCACAGGCTCTGCATGTACCACTTGCTGAACAACTTGAAGGCCAAATTCAAGAGCAACAGGAAGCATTTGGATCAGTACTACTACAAAGTAACCAAAGTATACAACATTCAAGAATTTCATAGTTTGTTTTTCAGTTTATGTTGTGCCGTACCCGGGGCTAAAGATTACTTGGAAGATGTGGGACTGGACAAGTGGACTCGTTCCCACTCCCCTTGTCGTCGGTACAACATAATGGCGACAAACATTTCGGAATCCATGAATGCTGTATTGGTCAAGGTAGGTGGCTATCCAATTACAGCCCTTGTTGATGAGTGTAGGCTACTGTTGCAGAGGTGGTTTCACGAAAGAAGAGCCAAGGCTGAAGCTTGCATCAGTACAATGTCCCCCGACGTCGAAAAAAAATTACAAGACAGATTCAAGTTAGCAAGAACGATGACAGTAAGCTCCATACATATTATCATGTTTAATCCCTACTACAAATCATGTTTATAGCATGTTGGTGCTCTTTGAGTGTAAAATCCGCTAATTTTGGTGCCCTTCGAGTGTTTCGTTGCTTTTGTTTTGTTGTTTTTTTTTAATTTTTTTTAATTTTTCTCATATTTTTGTAATTTGCATGCACCTTGGTTGTTTGACGCATTTGTCTATTATTGTGGTAATGCAGATATTGCGAGCTGATGATCATACGTTCGACGTCATCAATGGGGAGAAAAACTTTGTAATAGATATGTCGCTCTGGACATGTACCCGCTACAGGTTTCAGCTTGAGCAGCTTCCATGTAAGCATGCATTAGCCGTGGTACAGCACAGTCCTTATGCTCTGTACGACTTGTGCTCGTCGTACTACAGTAGAGAAAATTGGTACGAGTCGTATAGAAGTGTCGTCTACCCGATGCCGTACATAAGTGACTGGCGTATCCCTCGTGATGTAGCTGACATGAATCTTCTTCCACCCGACGTGCGAACCTCTTCTGGGAGGAGGCGGAAGAGGAGGATTCCGTCTGTCGGTGAGGAGCGTGTTCATCAAAGGTGCAGTAGGTGCAAGGAACACGGGTATAACCGATCCACGTGCAAGAATCCAATTGCTCTGCATCCTCGTGGCGAATGCACCTCATCCAACTCCGGCCGTCCATCTCAAGTCCCTCCTCCAAATTAACTTACAGTCTTCAAATGTATAAATTTTACTTGTGACATACCTATATAATTTCGTTTTACCATAGGATTTACATTGTACATTACCATAGGATTTAAATTTTACTGTGATGTGTATATGTTATTGTGTATTACCATAGGATTTACGTTGTTTCCAGTGTACTGAAAATTGTCGAAAGGTTGTGATGTGTATGTAATAGTGTAATGAAAATTGTGTATATTTTCATATTGTTGTATATTCCTATAATGAAAGCTGTCAACGAATTGTTTTGAAGTTGGTCCCAATTGTGTGTTCTAAGTGGTTGATGTGTTTTTCAAGTGTGTTACGATGTATGTCGACATGCATGGATGGTGTATCGCCACACATATCAGCATCACAGGTGTCCACAGGTCTGTGTCGCCACACTAAGTAGTTGAAACACACTTGTACAAGTTGATTTCACACCATTAATACTTGTCATACACTAAGTATGGTAAGTCATACACCACTAAGTAGTTAAAACACACTTGTAGAAGTTGATTCCACACCATTAATACTCATCATACACTATGTATGGTAAGTAATACACTACTAAGTAGTTGAAACACACTTGTACAAGTTGATTTCACACCATTAATACTCATCATACACTATATATGGTAAGTAATACACTACTAAGTAGTTGAAACACACTTGTACAAGTTGATTTCACACCATTAATACTTGTCATACACTAAGTATGGTAAGTCATACACCACTAAGTAGTTGAAACACACTTGTAGAAGTTGATTTCACACCATTAATACTCATCATACACTATGTATGGTAAGTAATACACTACTAAGTAGTTGAAACACACTTGTACAAGTTGATTTCACACCATTAATACTCATCATACACTATGTATGGTAAGTAATACACTACTAAGTAGTTGAAACACACTTGTACAAGTTGATTTCACACCATTAATACTTGTCATACACTAAGTATGGTAAGTCATACACCACTAAGTAGTTGAAACACACTTGTAGAAGTTGATTTCACACCATTAATACTCATCATACACTATGTATGGTAAGTCATACACCACTAAGTAGTTGAAACACACTTGTACAAGTTGATTTCACACCATTAATACTTGTCATACTCTAAGTATGGTAAGTCATATGCCACTAAGTAGTTGAAACACACTTGTAGAAGTTGATTTCACACCACTAATACTCATCATACACTATGTATGGTAAGTAATACACTACTAAGTAGTTGAAACACACTTGTACAAGTTGATTTCACACCATTAATACTTATCATACACTATGTATGGTAAGTAATACACTACTAAGTAATTGAAACAAACTGTAAATTTATTTATTACACTATAATTGCCACAACTATCAATGAAATTGTATACTATCAATATAAATGCCCTTGTTGATTTATATGGATGAGGCTGACCGGTTGGGGTGGTTGGTGGTTGAACATTGAATGTTCAGGGGTCATAATGGACTACCAAGCAAGACATTTAATAACCTCAACTACCACCTACTTTATCATACCCCTCTCCCACGGTTCTCCCCTATAAATGGATGAGATGGACAGGAAGCCAAGCATATACGGTTCCTCAATATATCGAGCCGTTTAAATTGCTAATGTAAGTGGCTCTAGCAGCGGCGGTGGTGGGCCAGTGACAGCTGAGACACAAAGAGAGGTGGCACTTCTACAGATCATGTTTCATCAACGGTCTACCAAGCAATTAGTGGTGTATGATCAATCACACATGGGGTACGGTGTATGATGAGTTGTAGTGGTGTGAAGTTCATCCGCATGATAAGGATCTTAAACTTTGTATGCATGCAGTGGATGTACTTTACAAACAACATATGCAGAGGGACAACTGTATGTCGTTCCAGCAGTTATATATGTCCAGTTTGTCATACAAATTGTATGCAGGGTTTTAATGTGTGTCAAGTTCTACGTATCATACACAGTGTATGACGAGTTTTATGTATGGTAAAATCACGGGCTGTGCATGTATTTTTAAGTTTGTTGGAAATTATTGGTGTCACACCATTAATACGCGATGTATGATGAGTTATATGGGTGAAAAATCAAGTTCTACAATTGTGTTTTAGGTACTTAGTGGTGTATAACCAATCATAAACGGTGTATGATGAGTTTTAATGGTTAATAACAACCTTTGCACGTGTGAAGTTCAGGTTTTGCTAGTATGATGCTGTGAAATCAACCTATATTGGTGGTCTATAAACATTGTATCACACTCAAAGTAAACATCAAATCCCAAGAAAATCACACAATTGCAACCAACTTCAAAAATTGACAATTTTCATTACACCATTTGAAAATACATCAATAGGAACATACAACAACATTGAAATATACAATATTACATACAACTTTCAATATAATGAATACAATGTAAATCCTTTGGTACAAGTATGCATTTTTATTACATACAATTTTCAGTATAATGAAAACAATGTATAATGAATAACGTAATTTTATTGACATGTATGCATTTGAATCCGTTTATTCCTTCTGTGTCTGTACAAGTGTACACAAGTATACTGCCGCAATTTCCCCATCTGCGCTTGCGTGCATTGGGAGATGCTCAGCCCTTTGGTCAGCAAAAATTCTGTGAACTTTACAAGAAAAATTCCACAGTCTGACCTGCAGTTAATATTAATACAGATTCCACAGTCAGAAATTATACATCATTGCAAGTAATGACTATTTTGCATCCACTTCATAACCAAAAGTCCAAATGAACGGAATAGTAAAATTGCATGGGAAGTAGATGTCATACCCCCTTTGCTATGGACATTCATTTCGGTTGTAAGTTACCAAGAAAGGCTTGCCCTTGAAATGTATGAGGTCCTTTCGAACATCCCAAAAATTAACCAACACTAGAGCATGTGGAAGCAATTTTGCAATTGGTTCCACATGTTCTAATCTTGCTGCCCTAGATTTGGCGGAGTACAAGGAATCAAATACTTGTATCCGCCAATCATTAAGATGGATGGCAGCAAGGAACCAATGTTCATTAGGTTGATTAATGGGCATGTATATCCTATCCACGTTGTGACGGCTGACCCCATATGTGGCATCCCCGGCAAGGAACTTAATGATCAACGAATCAAAATCAGTAAAAGCTGACTCGAGCAGGATTCCACTGTTTTGAGTCTGTTTTAGTAGGGGTCCAAATTGAGGAGCAACCGTTGGGTCCGCGCATGTTGCCCTCTGGTCGAATTGCTCTGGCCACTGATGTTTCTTCTCCAAAATGTAGTGCAGAACTACATCCATTTCCTGCGATTCAAAACTAATTAGTTGAGACACCCTAACACAAGTTATTCTTGGACAAGTTGATTTTACACACATAAACAAGTTTATTTTATACAGTTCAACCCTATGACTAATCATACACCACTCTTTATTCAAAAAACACTAACACAGGTTGATTTTACACCTTTAGCATCAATCATACACGGTGTATGACTAGTAATACAACAGTTACTTACTTAATACACAATAACATAAGTCAATTTAACACAGGTTGATTTTACTTATTAGTTGACACACGGAAAAACTATCATGATGGGAAACATACCTCATCAGTAAGCCAGGCGTCCTCGTTTCTCAACCGATACCAAAATTGACTCGTCGTCACAGTCAAAACAAAGAAATCTATTTGTTGATCATTAGGTAACGGAAAGGGGGTCTTCAAATCTCTGTAATATACAATACCAAGCATGATATATAAGCATACCATAAGAAAAATAATTTCAGACCACTGTAACAGTAATTACTTGAAAAAATCAGCAAAAGCTGATTTTATGCCATTAAAACCTATCATACATTGTGTATGACAAGTCATTTACCACTAATTGCTTGAAATACACCTGAATAAGTTCGTTTTACACCATTATAATGAATCATACACAGTGTATGATTCGATTACAGAACACTAACAGTAATTACTTGAAAAAACCAGCAAAAGTTGATTTTATGCCATTAAAACCTATCATACATTGTGTATGACAAGTCATTTACCACTAATTGCTTGAAATACACCTGAATAAGTTCATTTTACACCATTATAACGCATCATACTCAGTGTATGATTTGATTTCAGACCACTGTAATAGTAATTACGTAAAAAAAACTGCAAAAGTTGATTTTATGCCATTAAAACCTATCATACATTGTGTATGACAAGTTATTTACCACTAATTAATTGAAATAAACTTGAATAAGTTCATTTTACACCATTAAAACGCATCATACGCGGTGTATGATTCGATTTCAGACCACTGTACCCCTAATTACTTGAAAAAAAAAGCAAAAGTTAATTTTATGCCATTATAACCTATCATACATTGTGTATGATAAGTCATTTACCACTAATTACTTGAAATACGCCTGAATAAGTTCACTTTACGGCATTATAATACATCATACACAATGTAAGATTTTATTTCAGACACTACTAATTACTTGAAACACACCTAAGAAAGATGCATTCTAGAAACATTTACATACTAATTATCAAAAAGTATCATTCAAAATCACACTCACTTAGCGACCGTTGCGTGGAAACTTTTGTAAAAATCTTCAAAATCTTCTATGTCTTTGTCGGAGGGAGGCTGGAATGGATTGAAGGGCAGAACTGGCTCTGGTCCAGGATGGGTAATTTTTGCCCGTTTGCTCTTACCCTCCGCAGTCCATTCCTCACCTTTGTATTTGGGGTTTGGCTTGGGGTCTCTCATCTCTTGCCCCAATCTACACACTGTCTCGGACAATGTCATCAAGTTTTCAACGCCTTCCACATGCGGTGACGATGGTTCCTTGAAGACATTTTCCTCGGCCTTAGATGGCATAGCATATAGCAAAAGTCAATAAGCATCAGCATGCATGAAAACATAACAAATTGCGACACTAACAAGGAATCTAGTGTCTTACCCAGTATGTGCAGGAGAAACTATTATGGCTTGCTTAATCGGGGATGGATGAGCGGAAGTCGATGAACATAATTGCAGCGATGTGGCATGCGCTTGATGGTCTGAGAGCAGCTTCTTAATCAGAGCATCCTGAGCCTCAAATCGTCGTTCGTACATTTGCAGCATTCGCTGGTGCGCTTCAAGCTGCATCCGTACCATTTGCACATCTTTACCCATCGCTTCGAGTCTCTCCATAACCTGCAATAAGTCCTCCAAATTGGCATAATCAGTAAATTTGAATAATATAGTATCCACACGGATAAAAATGCTATTAAATAATGACAAAACAATTCATCATACCGATTGGTCCGCCGAATTGGTTGACGTGGGATACGAGTCCTCCCTGGATGCCGGCAACAGAGGTTGAGTTGCCAATGGTTGTGGCTCCTCACCAAGCTCTGCTGGCATTGCCATAACAGGAGATTGAAACCCCTCCTCAGCATCCTCAGCATAGGGAATGCCTTGTAGATTAGACTGACTGGCTTCCGCACTCGTCAGTCTAATCGGTTCGGCATTCAATTGCTTATCAAAGGAAGATACATCATATACACGTTAGTAAAATTACAAATCATACTTCTAACCCAAAATATATGAAACATACAGTAGTAAAACAATAACAACATAGTGTATTTATTACCTGATCAAATACCGTTGAGAGCAGAGCGGAGTACGGAGCCTTAACGGACATCTTCCAGTTAAGGATCCGCCCAAGAGGCTGGTCGCCAACCCTCACCGCCCCAACCTTGGCAAGTTCTGGAAGGGTTTCCACGGCAAATATGGAAACCAAATCATAGAACCCGTGGACGGAGTAGGTATTCTCCAAACCGTGCTGCATTCTTGCAGCGAAATCCTTGAGCTTCCGCACCAAGAATTTCCAGCTCAAGGATCCCCATGCAACACGATTGAAAGAGTCCACATCATCCACGAGGGCCAGAATGTTCGGGTCAATGCCCGTTCACTTGCGTTTGGCGAACAGTAGACCCTCGATCAGGTACGCAACAGCAAGCTTAACCTGGTCCTCCATGATGGAGTAGGTTCTGCATGCATCAAAAAGCTGCTGCCTATTCATCCTCCCCCTCATGCCATACTTGGCAACCAGCCTGTTGGGACCACCGCGTACATCTTCCACACCGGCATATCTAAAGCTGGTGAGAATTCAAAACTCCCTCCTCCCGAAGTGCACTACCTTCCCACCAAATAAGAATGATAACTCCTCAGGATTGGGGTTAGCCACCTGGTGGAGAAGGACAACGTGAATGAGACTATGCCAGAAGCTGACATTAGTCTCACTCAGCTCAAGCAGATGCCCGACATTGTATTGTGAGGCAAGGGCAAGCTGTAATGTAAAACACTTTTAGTTAATATGGGATCATAAATGTCATTGTCAAAAGTCAACATAATTAAAATGGATACAGTGTCAAACCTTGGCTTCGTCGTCCTTCAAGATTTCCTTTATCTCCGTAACAACCTTGGTTGACAAACCTATTTGGTTGACTTGGAGGAATTTCCAGAAACCCCTCGGAAAAATGTAATCAACCTCAACTGCAGGACGGCTCTTCCTACGTGTGTAAAATGCCATCTGAAATAAAAGCAATACACCATTAATTACTAAACACAAACAGACTCACTTTGGTTCTACACCATTGAAACAAATCATACAGAGTGTATGGTTGATTATACACCACCACTAATTACTTATAATACACAAACACAAGTTGGTTATACACTATTAAAACCAATCCTACACACAGTATGATCGATTATACACCACTAATTACTTAACATACACAAACATAGGTTAGTTATACACCATTAAACCCAATCAGACACACTGTATGGTTGCTTATAAACCACTTATTTAAAAAACATATACACAAGTTGATTTTACACCTTTAAAACCAATCCTACACACTGTATGGTTGCTCATATGAAACATGCAGAAGTTCATTATACCACAAAGGTTGATTTTACAATAAAAAAAAAAAACCACAAAACACGCAGAAAATTATTTTACACAAATAAAAAACACTATATGGTTGGTTATTAAATCCAATCATACACACTGTATGGTTGCTCGCTCATAAACCACTAATTACTTAAAAAATATCTACACAAGTTGATTTTATACCATTAAAACCAATCCTACACACGGTATGGTTGCTTATATGAAACATGCAGAAGTTCATTATACCATAAAGGTTGATTTTACATGAAAAAAAACCACAAAACATGCAGAAGATTATTTTACACAAATAAAAAACACTAATCACAAAGCCACTAACACCAAAACCCTAAACCCTAACAAATACTATGCACTATGTTCAGGAAATAGTACGAAACAAACGGATATTATACATTGGAGCACCAAAACCCTAAACTCTACAAAAATAACTCTTACTCACCTTCGAAAATGGTGATTAAACACTGGAGCAGCTAGAGATCAAGGATGAAGGTGTGAAAACAGAGGTCAGACCCACGGGAACGAGAATCGCAGCTGAAGTAGAGGAGAAAGAGGATGAACAAATTCGGAAAGAGGAGAGAGAGAATGAACGGGTGAGAGAAAGAGGAGAGTGACTGGTGGCTTGTAAAACAAGTTGCTTATGGGGAAGACAGAAAGGCGGGAAGGGGTTTTACAGCTGTAAGTAAATGAGGAGAGAGCAGGGGTACGGATGGGATGGCATTAAATGAGGAGAGAGAAAGGGGACGGATTGGGGGGGGGGGGGGGGGTGAATGGGAAGGCCTTTTTGAAGGGAAATCGTACGGATTATTTTATTGAAAATGTATATTTTTTTTTCTAAATACACATCCCAAAAATACACAAATACACGTATATAAGCAAATTTCAGACCACTGTACCACTAAATACATGAAAAAACCTGCAAAAGTTAATTTTATGCCAATAAAACCTATCATACATTGCGTATGACAAGTTATTTAAGACTAATTACTTGAAGTATACCTGAATAAGGTCACTTTACACCATTATAATGCATCATACCCAGTGTATGATTCGATTTCAGACCACTGTAATAGTAATTACTTGAAAAAACCAGCAAAAGTTGATTTTATACCATTACAACCTATCATACATTGTGTATGACAAGTTATTTACAACTAATTACTTAAAATAAACCTGAATAAGTTCATTTTACACCATAATAACGCATCATACCCAGTGTATGATTCGATTTCAGACCACTGTACCCCTAATTACTTGAAAAAACAGTAAAAGTTGATTTTATGCCATTAAAACCTATCATACATTGTGTATGATAAGTCATTTACCACTAATTACTTGGAACGTTCCTCAACAAGTTCATTTTACACCATTTTAATGCATCATACACCATGTATGATTCGAAATCAGACTAATTACTTGAAAAATCAGCAAAAGTTGATTTTATGCAATTAAAACCTATCATACATTGCGTATGACAAGTCATTTACCACTAATTGCTTGAAATACACCTGAATAAGTTCATTTTACACCATTAAAACGCATCATACCCAGTGTATGATTCGATTTCAGACCACTGTACCCCTAATCACTTGAAAAAAATAGCAAAAGTTGATTTTATGCCATTATAACCTATCATACATTATGTATGATAAGTTATTTACCACTAATTGCTTGAAATACACCTGAATAAGTTTATTTTACACCATTAAAACGCATCATACCCAGTGTATGATTCGATTTCAGGCCACTGTACCACCAAATACATGAAAAAACCTGCAAAAGTTGATTTTATGCCATTAAAACCAAACATACATTGTGTATGACAAGTTATTTACCACTAATTACTTGAAGTATACCTGAATAAGGTCACTTTACACCATTTTAACGCATCATACCCATTGTATGATTCGATTTCAGCCCACTGTAACAGTAATTACTTGAAAAAACCAGCAAAAGTTGATTTTATACCATTAAAACCTATCATACATTGTGTATGACAAGTCATTTACCGCTAATTGCCTGAAATACACCTAAATAAGTTCATTTTACACCATTAAAACGCATCATACCCAGTGTATGATTCGATTTCAGACCACTGTACACCTAATTACTTGAAAAAAAACAGCAAAAGTTGGTTTTATGCCATTATAACCTATCATACATTATGTATGATAAGTCATTTACCACTAATTGCTTGAAATACACCTGAATAAGTTTATTTTACACCATTAAAACGCATCCTACTCAGTGTATGATTCGATTTCAGACCACTGTAACAGTTATTACATAAAAAAAAACTGCAAAAGTTAATTTTATGCCATTAAAACCTATCATACATTGTGTATGACAAGTTATTTACCACTAATTAATTGAAATAAACTTGAATAAGTTCATTTTACACCATTGAAACGCATTATACCCAGTGTATGATTCGATTTCAGACCACTGTACCCCTAATTACTTGAAAAAAACAGCAAAAGTTGATTTTATGCCATTATAACCTATCATACATTGTGTATGATAAGTCATTTATCACTAATTACTTGAAATACACCTGAATAAGTTCACTTTACTGCATTATAATGTATCATACATAGTGTATGATTTTATTTCAGACACCACTTATTACTTGAAATACACCTAAACAAGGTCTGGGAGGGAAGAAGAAGAAAGGGCAAATTTGTAAATAATATTTTTTTTTGACAAAAAAATTCGAAAAGAAAAAAAAATGAAGAAAAGGAAGAGTGAAAAAAGTCAAAAAATTGTCATTTTGCCTGGCTTGCATTAAATGAGGATAGAGAAAGGGGGACAGAGAGAGGACAGATGGGGGGGGGGGGGGGGGGGGTTGAGATGGGAGGGCATTTTTGTCCAAAAAGGTCTATTCATGGTTAAGGGGGTCTAAAAAAGAATAAGGTGGGGGGGTCCAAATCGTACGATTTACCTTGTTTTTTTCACTGTCAAAAAGAATGGGCTTTAAGCTCTCAAAGCCTTTTAATATTTCCAGTGCAACGTTCCAATGCAATGCATTATCATTTTGCCTTTATTGCCTATTATTTCATGTACATAAGAAATTAAATCATAATTAACATATAAAGAGATATTATTATTTAATTAAAGCTCAAATTCAGTTTTTCTAAATATAATTGATTTTTTTTTACTAGTATTTAAGAGAGGAATATAATCTTTGATATTAAACAGAAACTTATCAACACTTTTAATGATAGGAATAATATAGTCACCATGTTAATTTCAAAATCATATCAACGAATATATTTTTTATTAAAATATGCAACATTCCCCCACCTATTTTAATTAAAAAAAAATTTTGTTATTATGTTTTCAAACTTTGGCTAAGTGAGGACCCCATGCACCATGAGAGTGGCAATGCCTTTAAACTTTCACTTAGTATTTCAGCAACTCCCATACTAGAATCACGGTAGACTTAGCCTTTAAACCTTGATTGCTTGAGGGCATGTGGAGTGCTTCATACATATGGTATCCAAGGTGCCCCCATAGGCTCTCTAAAGCGTGCACATTACGGCCCTGTGCGTAATCCTGGCTTCTTGAGCGCTCTAGAGAGTTAGCCCAAACTCTCATAAGAAGCGGCCTTACTTTTACACTTATATAGGTGGGTCTATCAATAGTGTACTCGTGGCTATGCACCCCAGCCCAACATAGAGGCTATAAACCTCATTAAGTGTATAATTAGCTCAACCTCAACATCGCCACAAGTAAGCATGCCGCACCATAGGGATGAACTAGAATAAAAGAAAATGCATGCTCACCCCCCGATCACTCTATGATTTGTTTGTCCCTTTTCAGGATATCCTCATAGGTGACACATTTCTCCTTTGGGCTTAAGTCTCATCCCCCTCGATGCCATCCAAATCTCAACTCTAGCTAGAGCTTTATGTCCTCAAATCACACAAAATCATTAGCGGTGCCTTTAGCAACAGTTCTGGACTTTCCACTTTTATGGCATTTATCTTACACTTTTTCATACATATCTAACCATAGTGACACAAGGAAAACTATGTAATATGTCTTACTAATCACTTTACCGAACAACATGGGTTTATTGTCGCTTCCTTGCATCATTGCCACTATACAGCCTTTGACGCTCTCCCAACAACAAACTTACACACCACATTGTGACAACGTCCATCATGCACAACATATCAATTCCAAAATGCTTTCATGCTAATCTCTCATCCATGACCATGGTGTCAATCATACAATACCTCATTGGACCTGCTTTGAACCAATATACAGAATCAAAAGAGCATGAGATAAAGTATCACATATTTAAGGAAATAAGGTTAGAAATATCAATTTGTCTTTGAGATCAGCTTTGCATTATCACCGTACTCTCTTACATAATACACTGACTACGTTAAAGGTAGTAGCCATTAATATATAATGAATTGTTTGACAATGTTATTTAATTATCATCCCTCTGTATGCTCATAGCATATAAGACTAAAGCAGAGTTAACATTCAACAATAAATAGCATAAAAGGCATTGAGAATATCTATATTGTTATATTCTTTCAATACCACAATTCAAAATAACAATATCTTGCAAACAAAGTCATAATGCTTGCTTCAAAAGGATATGCAGCTGGAAAATTCGGGCTCTGTAGTGTTATGACGATTTTGTGAATGAAGCAACATCAAGATGTTTCGGCATAAACGATATAAAATTTGAAGCAAACAATGCAAGCAATGGAGCAACACAAAGTAGGCACCAATTTTAGTCCATTTAGGATTAATTGGTCACTTATTGCAATATACCAAATTCAACCAATACAACAATAGGCGTTGTATACATGTTTCCTCTTCTCTTATCTGTCTCTAGGTGAAAGCCCCTGAGTTTCAATAGTAAGGGGTTTACATTACCATGAGGCTGTGCAAGTATCAAAGTAGAGAATCAATGATAGGCTTTTATCTTACTGAAGGAAAGCTTTGGACCCAATATATAACAAATATTCTCTAGATCCTTGTTTGGTACACAAATCAAATATTAACAAGCAAATTTGTTTGTTCTTCTCTGTTCATGAAGGAAACTAGCTTTGGCTAGACTCTAAATGTGTACAACTAATCACCGTGCCCCATATCAAGAGTGTACAATACCTAAATCATCCTATCTGCGATCCAAAGTAGATTGAAAATACATAATCAAGGACCTAGAATTATTAATATAAATTTGCTAAGGGTCCTTGTTAGGATTTGCAAACCTTTTGAGGTCATTACTTTTCGTTATGGTTGAAGTTGGGCAACACACGTTAAGTTTAGCACCTTAGATTGTTTACGATAGTAGAGACGAAATTTACCATCGGAAACTAGAAAATGTCTTAAAATTGTTGGAACCAAATAGACAAAATAATATATTTTTAGCGATAATTAGATGTAAAATCCCGATAATACACATTAGTATAGGTGTGGCCTAGAGGCAAACAATCATGGAAAAAAACAATAATATACAAAACATATAAAGTAGAAAGATATTACCTGAAACGCTGGAAATAACGGAGTACCCATAATGTAACAATTGAACAAGGCGCGGATCATGCTTTTTTTAAGACGGTTTCGCGCCCCTCTGGGATCTAAGCCGGTGCAGCAGGTTCCGGGGTGCCGCCTCCAAGATACAACGCCCAACTACTGTTGATACTTTCTTGGTCTGCACAACCTCAAAAGCCAAAGCGTCCACAACACCTTACTTAACCAAATAAAATAATATATAAAATGAAGAAGAAAAACCTTTTTCTAATTTTATAAAGAAAGAAGCTTGTTTTTTTCACTGTCAAGAAGAACGGGCTTTAAGCACTCAAAGCCTTTTAATATTTCCAGTGCAACGTTCCAATGCAATGCGTTACCATTTTGCCTTTACTGCCTATTATTTCATGTAACATAAGAAATTAAATCATAATTAACATATAAAGAGATATTATTATTTAATTAAAGCTCAAATTCAGTTTTTCTAAATATACTTAATTTTTTTACCAGTATTTAAGAGAGGAATATAATCACTTAATTTTTTTACCAGTATTTAAGAGAGGAATATAATCACTTAATTTTTTTACCAGTATTTAAGAGAGGAATATAATCATCGATATTGAGCAGAAAATTATCAACACTTTTAAAGATACGAGTAATATCATCACTATGTTAATTTCAAAATCATATTAAAAAATATATTTTTTATTAAAATATCCAACAGATTTTATTTCCACATATTTATTTTCTCGTTGTTATTTGGTGATGTTGGTGTGCCCTATGATTTATATATGTCATTAATATTGGCTTGAGTGATCGATTGAATCAGGTTTTTGTGGCTAGACCCCAACAAAGTTGTATCGGGCTTATGGGGCAAATAACAATGGATGGTACTAGTAGTAGTACATTGATAAAATTGACCTATGAAAATTATTCAATTTGGAAGCCAACGATGGAGGACCTACTTTATTTTAAAAATTTACGCGACGCAATTGAGGGTGTTAGTGGCAGGCCCAAAAAAATGTTAGATAAAGAATGTTAGAAACTGAATAGAGAAATTGTTGGGACAATTAGATAGTGGGTAGATTTCAGTGTCTTTCACCATAAATCATAGGAGACTAATGCAGGAACATTTATGGAGAGTCGGTATCAAGGAAAGATTCCACAAAATAAGGCTTTTCTGAGTAAGAAATTGGTCAACTTGAAATTGAAAGAGGGACGATCAATGGCCGAGCACTTGAATGAATTTTAGAATATTGTTAACCAGTTAATGAATTTTAGAATATTGTTAACCAGTTGATTGTTATGAAAACTACTCTTAATGATGAGTTGCAGGCTGTGTTCCTTTTGAGTTCTCTACCTTACAATTGGGAGACCTTAGTGGCAACTGTTAATAACTCCCCTCCTGATGGAAAGTTGGCTTTGAATGCGATAAAAGATTGCTTGTTCAATGAGGAGATGAGAAGACGAGAGATGGGTGTTGATGCGTAGGCAGTTGTTATTGAAAATTGAGGTAGAAGCAAGAGTAGAGGGCCTAAGGGGCATCATAAGTCCAGAGGCAGATCTAAATCTAGAGGAGATAGACCAGAGTACTGGCATTGTCATAAAACTGGACACCTAAGAAGAGATTGTTTTCTTCTAAAGAAAGAACATAAAGGTGGAATGAGTCAGAAAAAAGGAAAGGATAAGAAGGCTATAGCTGTAGTGACTGATGATGGCTAGGTAACATTGTTTTGTGAGTGCAATCATATAAATGATCCTGATGTTGAATGTATTATTGATTCTGGTTCTTCTTATCATTGTGTTCCCAAGAGAGAGAATTTTTCTACTTACAAAGCAGGTGGCTTGGTACTATGAAAATGGGCAACAGTAGTGTTGCTGAGATTGTTTGGATTGGGGATATCCGTGTACAGACTAGTACTGGTTGTAATGTTTCTATGAAAAATGTGCGACACATTCCTGAATTGCTCCTTAATCTAATTTCCGTGAATGTTCTGGACAAATAAGGTTATACACATCATCTTGGCGATGGAAAATGGAAGCTTACCAAGCGTCATTAACAGTAGCCAGAGGAAAGCTTTGTTGTTCTTTATTCAAGACACATGTGACACCGTGCAGTGGTGAATTGAATGCGGTCAAGGATGATACGTCACCGAATTTGTGGCACAGATGGCTAGCTCATGCCAGCGAGAAAGGGATACAGATATTGGCTAAAGAGTCCCTCATTCCTTCGCTTGAAGATAAGTCACTGAACCCTCGTGATGATTGTTTATTAGGCAAGCAACATAGAGTTAGTTTTGGTAAATAGTTGAAACAAAAACAAAATAAACTTGAATTGATAGATTCTGATGTATGTGGTCCTATAGAGGTGGAGTCTCTAGGAGGAAATCGATATTTTGTTACTTTTATTGATGATGCTTCACGAAAAAGTAGGGTGTTATTGTTGAGATTCAAAAGGCGGTATTTGAAGTCTTTCAACAATTTCATGCCATCGTGGAGAGACGGACATGGATGTTACTGAAGTGTCTCCGAACTGACAATGGGAGATAGTACATTAACCGAGATTTTAGGAGGTACTGTAAGAAGCACGAGATTCGCCATGAAAGAATAGAACCAGGTACTCCTCAGTATAATGGTGTTGCAGAAAGGATAAATAGAACCATTATGGAGAAAATCAGATGTTTTCTCAGAATATCAAAGCTGCCTAAGGCATTTTGGAGTGAAGCTATGAATACTGCTGTGTATATCATCAACAGAAGTCCTTCAGTTCCTTTGAATTTTGACATTCCAGAGAGAGTGTGCACTGGGAAAGACGTTTCTTATTCTCACTTAACGATGTTTGGATGTAAAGCCTTCATGCATGTGCTAAAGAAATAGAGATCCAAGCTTGACAGTAAAGCCACTCCGTGCATATTTGTAGGATATAGCGATGAGGAGTTCGGTTACAGATTATGGGTCCCAATGAAGAAAAGGACCGTGAGAAGCAAAGATGTCGTGTTTTATGAACATGAGAACATGGCTATTTTTGACAAGTCAGAGAAGATTACATGTGCTCACAGTGGTGTTGCTGATACTAGACCGGTTTCATCTTCATTAGGTTCCACACATGAAGAGCAGGTATATGACCTGGAAGAACTCGAGAATGACACTGAGCCAGTTGCAGTTGATGATACGCCAGGTACAGATGGTGTTGAGCAGGGGGAGCCAGACCTTGAACTCGTGCCTACTATGCCCGAGTTAAGAAGGTTTGATTATATTTGTCTTGCTAATGAGGGGGAGTCAGAGAGCTACCAAGAAGTGCAAACTCGTGAAGACAAGGATAATTAGGTGAAAGCCAAGGATGAAGAGATGAATTCTTTAGAGAATAATGGAACCTATGAGCTAGTTGATCTTTCAGAAGGCAAAATAACACTACCGAATAAGTGGGTGTTCAAACTGAAAAAGAATGGTGATCAAATTGAGAAACATAAGGCTCGATTGGTGGTGAAGGGCTTCAATCAGAAGAAAGGGATTGATTTTAATGAGATCTTCACTCTAGTTGTAAAGATGAGTTCCATTTGAGTGGTACTGGGCATGGCAACTAGCATGAATCTTGAGCTTGAACAGTTAGATGTGAAGACTGTATTTCTCCATGGTGACTTACAAGAGGATATCCACATGAAGTAGCCTGAAGTATATGAAGTTCAAGGTAAAGAGCACTTGGTTTGCAGATTAAGAAAGAGCTTGTATGGTTTGAAACAGGCTTCTAGGCAATGGTATAAGACGTTTGACTCATTAATGGTGGGTCAAGGGTGCAAGAAAATAGCTGCAGATCATTGCGTGTGTATCAAGAAATTCTCAAGAGGTAACTTCATTATTTTACTGCTTTATGTTGATAATATGCTAATTGTTGGTCAAGATGCATACATGATTTGAAAGCTTAAAGAGGAGTTGTCAAAGTCTTTTGAAATGAAAGACTTTGGTCCAGCAAAGCAAAATTTTGGTATGGAGATTGCTTGTGATAGAGAAGCTGAAATGTTGTGCTTGTCACAAGAAAAATATGTTAAATGGGTGCTTGAAAGGTTCAACATGATGAGTGCTAAACCAGTTAGCACACCTCTTGCCTCACATTTTAAATTGAATAAACAGTCTTGTCCCGTGACTGAGAAAGAGAAAGAAGAGATGTCTTTTGTTCCCTACTCCTCTATTGTTGGGTCTTTGATATATGCCATGTTTTGCATTAGGCCAGATATTGTCCATGCTGTGGATGTTGTGAGCAAGTTTCTTTCTAAACCAGGGACAGTTCACTGGGAAGCAGTGAAGTGGATCTTCAGATATTTGAAGTGTACATCGAAACAGTGTTTGAGTTTTGGAGGCTCGGGACTGATTCTTGAAGGGTGTACTAATTCTGATATGGAAGGATGCCTTGATAGTAGGAAATCTATTTCGGGGTATTTGTTCACTTTTTCACGGGGAGCTGTGTCTTAGCAGTCTAGATTGCAAAAGTGTGTTGCTCTCTTCACTACTGAAGCTGAATACATTATTGCTGTTGAAGCAGGCAAGGAAATGCTATGGATGAAGATGTTTCTTTAAGAGTTGGATCTGAAACAGAAAGAGTATGTGGTATTAACAGTCAGAGTGCAATGGACCTGAGTAAGAATTCCATGTATCATGCTCGTACAAAGCATATTGATGTCAGATATCATTGTTTGTGTTCTGTTATTGAAGAAAAGCTGATGATGTTGAAAAAGATTCACATTGACAAGAACATGGCTTATATGTTGACTAAGGTGGTACCTAGTGGTAAGTTGGACTTGTGCATTAGGATGGTCGGTGTGGACTCCAAGTCGGTTGATGTGGAGTTCTCTCCTCTTCATGGTGGGCTGTAGGGGGAGATTTGTGGGGCATATAATATGCACTATGGCCCATCTCGCAAGTTATAAATCGTTTTAGGTTAAAATAAAAATAGCTTTGATGGGCTAAGTGTGTTTGACCCATGCTTAATTAAGCCTAAGAGTTTCTATAATATAATATATTTAAACTCTACGTTGATGGTTTTGTAAATTATATAAAAAGGCGGACTGCAGCGCACAAAAAAAAGTAACGAGAGCTTGTGCGGTGATACGAAAGATGTGAGAGCATCGATGGCTATGAGATCGGGTTTCGATCTTGGAGCAATTTGGAGCATATTTTTTAGGCATTGATTGGAGTGAATTAATCAGGTGAATTAATTATTCCCAGGTCTAGGGAGGTAATACTCGTATCGCTCAGTATACTTATAGGTTTCAAGTTATGGTAAATATCTTAAAACCATAAATATTGTAATTGCTATTTTCTATAGTATTTTGCTGTTGGTTTGCCCCGTGGTTTTTCTCTCAACTCTGGAAGGTTTTCCACGTTATATCTGATGTTGATTTTATCTCCACATATTTATTTTCTAATTGATATTTGGTGATATTGGTGCCTTGTGATTTATATATGTCATGAATATTGACTAGAGTGGTCGATTAAATCGTGTTTAGGTGTCAAGACCCCAACAAAGTAGTATCAGAGCTAAGTTTCATTATCTCTTTTAGTTGATAAAGCTGGCGTGGCAGTTGTGTTTTTATTAATACTACAGTAAAATGATAAAAATATCTTTTAATAACCATAATTTGAAACAAATTAAGCGAAAACAGATAGTTTTTACATAATACGACATCTCGAATTTCGTGCTTATAAAGTAATAATAATAGTGCTGAAGCGTATTTTTTGCTATTTTATTGTAGCATTAACGAAAAGCAGCTGCAACGTCAGCTCTGTCAATGGAAAATGACATCATCATATTTGAGAGGGACCTTTTTATGAATATGAGAAAAATTTAGGGGTCTTTTTATTAATTCAAAAAATTTAGGGTCCTTTTTATTATTTTCAAAAACGTCGGGGGTATTAAAATATAAATAACCCTAATAAGAATAAGGGCTATGAAACAAATGCTCATGCTACGTCAACTGCCACGCCATTGCTAATGCCACATCAGCACGCCACCTCAGCCTTAGGGGCTCCCATCCTATGAGATATTTCTATAAACATAGGAGTGAGCTAGGATATTTTGGCATGCTAATTGTGATCTGATAACTCTCTCTCTTCGCCAAATTCTCTCTTATTCTCTCCCCTTTCTTCTAGTCTTCTCCCACTTTCTCATACTTGTATATAGTTTACTTAATATCAATACAATACCGGGATCGTAATCTAGCTATCCCATAGTTCCTTCCATCAATTGTGTGATTGATTTGTGGTAGATTGTGATTAAATTGTGTGGTTGTGCGTGAATTGGAGCTAAATATTGATTCATTAGATAGGATCCCATCTCGGATCCTATCAATTGGTATCAGAGCTTTAGCTCCTCGGACAGTGCGTGGTGAGCTTTGATCAGAAATAATGGCAGATGGTACAAGGTAGCAGGTGACGATGAGGGAGCTAGATGAGAAGCTTGATCGGAGGTGCGATGAGTTGGCGGGTACCATGAAAGAAATGCACTAAATGATGAACGGCATGTCACTACAGATGAGGACTGTTGCCGGGCTAGTCTAAGCTCATTTAGTACCGTCGGCTCCTCCTGCATTGCCATCTCAATGGAGTGGAGATCAAGGATTGAAGAGCTGATTATTGTCGCAACTCCTGAACGAGACCATCGCCGAGGTAACTATCATTTCCGGTTCACCTTACAGGGGTCACACATTGAATTGGTTATACCATTGTAAGAGGTATTTCGTCCTCGATCAAACCCTTAAGGATCTTAAATTAATGTTGGCGACTGTAGCTTTAGAGGGTGTCGCCTTGGGGAGGCATAACACCTATAATATGTCTTGGCTAGTCAGTGTACCCATTCCTTGGGATGTGTATTCAGTCGAAATTCAGGGTCATTTCTCCAAAGCTGCCCAAAACCCGCTTACCTAATTAACTAAGTTAAAACAGACCGGTAGCTTAGAAGAATACTTAATGGCTTTCAAATCCTTGGTTAGCTGTAGTGCCTTAAACGAGGAACAACGAGTTGGCATCTTTACTGGGGGATTGTGTGAGGACTTAGCAGGTTGGCTCAAAATGTTTAAACCGAACACATTACAAGAAGCCATCGCTCTTGCCCAGTTGTAAGAGGTGAACTGTGAGTATATTGAGCGGTTACTGGGAACAACCCCGCTAAAACATCTCCAATTCGACCTTTGCCGTGTACCACGACCAGAATGGCTTAAAACTCGCCAACTAGGCCACCGCTTGCAGGCCTTTAGCATTACCCGCGCTGCCAAGTGTGATATCTCCAAACAGAAACCTGCCAATGGCCAGGACCCCTTAAGGACTATCTCCCACAGACCTTGATGATATGCGGGCGAGGAACCTTTGTTTTTATTGCCGTGGGTCGTTCACACCAGCTCATGTGTGCCCAATGCAACGGAGGGTATAGATGTTTTGGATTGAGGCTTTCGATGATGGGTTAGGCGGCGATCCACTAGAGCCTGAGTCGAATCCAGCCTCCAATCCTCATATATCCATACATGCTCTTCATGGAATGGCTTAATGCCAAATCATGAGGGTGCAAGGTAGCCATGCAAATAGGCCTTGAGCATCCTTGTGGATAGTAGAAATACCCACAATTTTCTTGATGAACACTTAGCTCAACAATTGGGCTTTTCCGTGGACACTCATCATCAGCCGCCTGTCACTGTCTTTGATGGTAAGCAGGTATCATGTGCGGGAATATGCCGTTCTTTTTAATGGACTCTTTAAGGAGCTTCGTTTACGTCTGACATCTTATTGGTCCCTCTCTCTAGGTGCAACATGATGTTAGGAATTCAATGGCTCTGCACCTTAGGGGAAGTTCGGTGGAACTTTGGTATGTTGATTATGGAATTCAGCATTGGCGATCGGGTATACCTCCTACACGAAATTCGAATCATGGGACTCAAGGCTGTCTCAGAAAACACACTCTCATCACTTTTGGCACAACTGGTTGCATTTTATGCCATTACCGTTGACTAGCCGCAGTAGCCTTTGCTCCTCAGTTTGCATACTACTAGGCCTGAATTAGTAGAGGACCCTCATGCTGTGCAAAATCTACTTGATGAGATTTCTGAGGTATTCATTTTGAGTACATAGGATCCGCCAAGTAGGGTATAGTTAGAGGGAAGTAACCTTGTTAACCTTAAACCATATCGGTATCCAGCATTCCAGAAGGCTATCATTGACGGCAAGCATTATCTGGAACAACACTTCTCCTTTCGTATCGCCGGTTGTTCTGGTTAAAAATAAATACGGCACTTGGCGACTATGTGTTGACAATTGTGTATTGAATAAGATGACCATTAAGGATAAGTTCCCCATTCTCATTGTGAGGGAAATTTTGTACGAATTGGGTGGTGCATCTTACTTCTCCAAGCTTGATCTCAAATCCGAGTATTGGCATATTCGAATGGCTCCTGAGCATGTGTATAAGACGGCTTTCCAAACTCATTCGGGGCACTCTGAGTTTATTGTGATGCCTTTCGGTTTGTCTAATGCTCTATCAACATTCCAAAGTTTGATGAACAGCATATTCCAACCCCTATTGTGCCAATATATGCTGGTCTTCTTTGACGATATTCTCATCTATAGCGCCACGTGGGCACAACATCTAGAACATTTGCATTCAGTCATGAGCATATTTCGCCAGCATCACCTTGTGGCCAACAAGGCCAAATGCACCTTTGGAGCTCACCAAATCCATTATCTTGGTCATTTCATGTTTGGCAGCGGGGTAGCCACCAATTCTAGCAAGTTGGTGGCTGCGGTTGATTGGCCCTGGGCTACAATCATTAAGCAACTTCGTGGGTTCCTAGGACTCTCCGATTATTATAGGCGCTTCATCGCTTAGTATGGGATGATTGCCCAACCCTTAACCAAGTTGCTGAAGAAAGATAGTTTTGTGTGGAATCAAGATGTTGAAGCAGCCTTTCAATGCTTTAAAGGGCTTTGACTTCCGCACCAATTCTAGCTTTGCCTAACTTCGAGAAAACATTTGTCGTTGAAACTGATGCTTCCGGCTTGAGGCAATACTTATGAAGGAAGGATGACCACTCGCTTTCATAAGTAAGACCTTGGCGCCACGTCAGTATATGAATGGGACCTCCTTGTCGTCGTCTTCGCCATAGATAAATGGCAACAATGCTTGACTGGGCGTCATTTTGTTATTCTTACATACCAACAGAGTCTCAAGTTTCTCCTCGAACAATGCCTCTCCAAGTCACTTCAGTTTTTGTGGTTTGCGAGTGTGATTGGTCTGGACTATGAGATCGTCTACAAGAAGGGCATCGAGAAACGAGCCACGGATGCTCTATTCCGCCTCTTGAGCTCCAAAGTCTTCTGTATGGCGCTATCCGCCATCTCATCTGACTTTTATGACGCCTTACAATCGTCTTGGTGTCAAGATCCAGCCCTCAGCTAGATTATTAACGATAACTTGGCTGGACCCCTCTCTCATTCGCAATTCACTTGGCATTATGACTAGCTGAGACATTGTGATGCCTAGTGCTAGGTGTTGTTGTCGTCTTACGCAATACGAACCTTCTTTGGATGCACGACCCACCTCAAGAGGGACATTCTTGCATAGAGGCAATGTATAGGCAAGCTTAAACACTCTTCTATTGGCGTGGTCTCAAGCAGGACGTCCAAATATATATTCGCAATTGCTCAGTGTGTTAGTAGAACAAGTATGAGACGGTTGCTTTGCCAGGATTACTATAGCTGCTACCCATACCTTGAACAGTTTGGAGTAGCATCTCGCTTGACTTCATCGAGGGCCTTCCGCCTTCTTCAGGATTCACGGTAATTCTCATGGTGGTGGATTATCTTAGTAAGTACACTCACTTCCATGCTCTTCCACCGACATTGCTCAATTGTTCTTGGACCAGATATACCGGTTACATGGGCTACCTGCCTCTATCATCAGTGACTAAGGTCTGATTTTTATCAACATGTTTTGGCAAGAACTTTTTAGTCGCCTTGGGACCCACCTGAATCTTTCCTCATCTTACCATCCTCGGTCTGACGATCAGACCGAGGTGCTCAGCAGATGCCTTGAGACTTATCTCAAATGTATGGCAGGTGAATGCCCCTGCGATTGGCATTGTTGGCTTCCACTTGCTGAATGGTGATATAACACTGCCTTCCATAAGGCTTTCCAAGCCTGGCCATACAAAGTTCTTTATAGGAAACCTTCACCAATTCACCTGCTATATCTTCCAGGTGAGTCCGCCATTGAGGCAGTTGATCGTAGCCGTTCCGCCAGAGAAGAATCTATTAAACGTCTCAAACACCTTAGTCCTTGTACTTTTAGTTGTGCCAATTTAGTTCCTATACTATTTAAATTCCGTCAATTTAGTCCAATTATCCAATTCAAGTAAAGTTAATGATATAATTTTAAAAGGTATAATCATGTTAGATGCAAATAATCCATTACAAATTCACCGATTGACTCAATTTAACCCAACCAATAGTCAAACCATTAAAAATTTCATCAAAAACTTAATATTGATTTTACTTTAGGAACCAAATTGACACAATACAAATAGTAGAGGGACTAAATTGATACATTTAGGTTCCGTTTGTTTCATAGGAAAAGTGGATTCTAGGAATATGTTTTTCTTTGGAAAAAGTTTTCCAAGAAAATTGAAATCCGATTGAGGTTTTTCCTTTGTTTGTTTCAAAGGAAAACTTTCTTCCACATGAATGTTTTCGTATATAGTTTAAAAGAAACATTTTTCATAAATCATCTGTTATGATTCGAGAATTCGAGGCATGGAAATCATGGTAGTTGAGTATTGTCCTGCTGCTGAATTGTTGGTATGCTGCTGCTGTGATGAGATGCTGCTGCTTTGTTGGTGTGCTGATGTTGTGTCAATGTTAATTAGTTAAATAAAAGATGTATTAGCTCGGTATGGTTGCATTGTAAATAAGCTCATATCATGTACTAAGCTCATATCATGTAAGTAGTATACATAAGAGGTCCTAGCATGTAATCCATAACTTTTGATGAATGAATTGATATCCTTGATATCTCTCTCTACTTTCTCATCTCCTTTCCCTTCTTTCTCTCGTCTAAACTCTATATTCTTTCTCATCCCTTACTCTCTTGTAATTAGGTTAAGATCAAGATTCAATCTCGATCCTAACAATTGGTATCAGAGCCTTGATTTGGCTTCCGAATCAAGCTCATATTCGGAAAAAAATTACAAAATACGATTAATTGTATTTTAATTAATCAATAAGAACAATTGTGTCACTGATTTAATTCAGATTTTGTGATCAAAATTCAAATCTGAATTTTAAGGTGGATATTGGCGGTTACTGCATCAGTTTTCAGCAAGTGCCTGGGAAGTGTATCGGTTGGGATTAAAAGTGATCGAATTACATTGAAGGAAGTTCAATTGTTCAGTATTTGTTGAGTACATTCAACATCAAAAGCTGATAGGATCGATCAAGCATTTGCTGTAGAAGTTGAGTGTTGAAGCAAGTAGTAGCTGCTGAAGCTTTGTGCTGAGTTAGCTGTTGTTGATCAAACACTCATCTGATCGGTTGAAGAAGAAGTTTAAATTGAGTTATTTGATCCACATTATACTTGATCATCATCACAATATCAGAAACCAGCTGAATTGAGGTTCAACAGATTCTACAACTCAGAAATTGAAGTTGAGGTAACTGTTCTGAACAGCATGTTCAAACTCGAATTCAAACCTGCTTTTCTTGCTAAATTGTGATGAAATTGTGTTGATAAGCTTAGAAGTGGTGAGAATTCATTAGAACATGCGTTTGTTTCTTAAGAATTATATGTTATTGAGTGGAGAAGTGTTAAGCGAAATTTTAACAGCGAAGCGAAAGTTTGACAGTGAACTAGGAAACGAAAATTGTTGAAATCTGATTTCGTTCGTGAAGTTCGCTTTAGGTATTGTGTTGAGGACTTGATTGCAAGCTAGAGCCGAGCTTAATTCAGAAGGGTAAGTCGAATTACTCAACTAACATTGCGGTTAGGGTTTGTTCGAGGTCCTTTGTTCGAAGTGCATCAGTTAGGGTTGGGAATCTGAGGCGATTCTTAAATCTGATCTTGAAATCCAGATAATTGTCGATCTTAACATTTGGTGCCACAGTTAATTCAAAAATCATTCAGATCAATTCACAGTGTGAAGTTTAAGAGCGATTATGGATGGTAGTGATGCAACAATTCCGGATTGGCTGAAGACAATGTTTGATCAACTCAAGAAAACTAATGCTGAATTGATACAACAAATGAACCAGCATAACAACGTGAAGATTGATCAGCAAGCTCAGCCGATTGTAATAGAGAGATCTGATCAGGTCATTTTTCAATCACAAGAATTGATGGATAGGATTAACAAGCGCTGGGATCAACAAATGGAGCAACTTGAAGTTAAAATAGCTGAGATGCGAGAATAATTTAGAAGGCCAAACTCTCCTGCTGTTCAACCAGTGAGCCCTTTTAAAGAATCGAATCATCAGGTGTATTGTGGGGCTGATAAAATCGCAGTAGCGGAAGTGCACAATGTGGAGCCACTTAATGTAGTTGAAGAAGAGTTGGACCAAGTTAATGCCGAAATTGATGAACACGAGTTGGTTGAACCTGAGGTAGAACGAGATGATCATTATGAAGACTCTTTGCTAGAGTTAGAGTATTTTTAAGAGGAAGAGCTACAACATGACATGCTTCAGGAATGGGAATATGATTTCCATGTCAAGGGAATGTTAAAGAAAGCAAGGAGTAGAGCTAAGAGAAGCCAACTCAATGACGCATTGAACGATTTTTGGGAAACAAAGAAGATTACAAAGAAGAAGTTGAAGGGTAAGGTGATGTTTCAGCCTGGGAGGTTTGTTGATCAACAAGAACTAACTCAAGATGCTGCTTTTACCGATCTACAAGTTGGTATACAAGATTCCGAAATGTGTGTTGGTATACAAGGGTTAGGTGCAGCAGAATATGAGATTCCAACTGAAAAACTAGATGTTACTGCTGCAATATCACTGAATACATCTGCAAATTAGTTAAGTGATACTCCATGGCAAGATGGAGGGCTGAACCGAAATGCTTTCACTGATGAGCAATGCTATTCTGTTGGGAAATCAATTGTTTCTGCTGCAGTGTCATCAAATTTAGATCAGGGTATGCATAAGTCCACTTTTGGGCGTGCTGGAGTGCTAACTCAGATCCAGAACAACATTATATTGGATACTTTGCAAGGTCTCTTGTGTTGGGAAAATTTTTATGAACTTAGAGTAGCTGAAATACACTATCGGCATGCCGATCGGCAAGTTCGGAATGATTTATTCTTTTATGTGAGTAGAGTTATGACTTGTCCAAGTGCAAGCTCCTATGATAAGTTACCTCCTGATCCGGGAGAAGATTCTCAAGGCTATACGAAGCTGAGAAGAGTCGAATCTTTGCTGAAAAGAAGCACTCGAGCTACGAGAACGCGTTTCAAGGTTCACAACAAACAAAGCTTAATTCCTATGCGAGCTATTGACTTGTTGGATGTGTATAAAGGCTGTATTATGCTGAAAGAAAATGCGGTGCAGCCCAATGTCAGTGCACGAAGCAAAGTAAGAAAGAGATTTTAACTTTTGACAATTGGGACCAACTGCAAGTGATTGGCGCTGATATGGTCCAGATTCCGAATCTGTTTGGGGTGATTTGTTGTGATTGTTTTAGGAGGAAAAATCATTTGCACAAGCTCCATTATGTTCTTACTGTTTTGGTGGAAAAGATCGACGCAAGATCAAGGAAAACTCTAGCTAAAATCAGCGAAGAAATCAGCAAGGAAGCTCTGGACAGAACTGCAGGATGTTGGAAGAAATTTTCAACTGATCAAGAGCTTGGCTGGTGTCCCCATTTGTTATATCTGTTACTTATGCTTGTGTTGGTTGATAATAAAGCAAAGCTTGGTTATTTGAGGCAAGATTGGTAGTTGGTAAAGCTTTGGGTAACAAGTAATCTGCTGTACAGATCACAAAGGGAGAGCTGCAGCATTGGAAGAGTCGTTGGGTATGTTTTGGGTGTTCAAGTTATGTCAATGAGCACTTGGCATTCAAGAATGGTTTATGAACTCCTAATTTGTATGTTCTATGCAAGAGTTTGGGAAGAAATGGCTAAAAATTTTAGATCTTGTAAGTTCACAAACAAGAAACAAGCTGAAAACTGTCAAAGTGATTTGCATCGGGACTGCATTGCTGAGTTTCTGAGTTCTGCAGCAACTTTGGTGCAATTGGAAAGCAATCAAGAATTTGTTAAGCATGTCATGAGTTGGTTTAGTATGTGGTTGTGTGAGCAATACAAATTTTGGATAAGATCCAAGATGAAAGAGTTTAGTAGGTGTGTTGCTCCCATGATCAAGATAAGTGGGTGTTGGAGTTGCGTTTGGGAATGTCTTCAAGCAGAATTTTATGTTTGGTTCTCTTGGTTTGAGTTTGGAAGGCCTCCCGAGATGGTAAAGAACTTCATATGCATATTTGTGTGGTTAATAACATACCAATCTGTTGTGCAGCCTTCTACAAATAGAATTTCAAAAGTTGAAGATGCATTTGGTGGTTCTCAGCAGCAAGTTAGAAGTTTAGGCTGTGTTAACTGCAACAAGAAGAGTTGTGCGTGTGCTGTTGATGTGGGGTTGATCAGTGCAGACCTCTTGCAGATTATGGTACATTCAAATGCAGAATTTTGTCAAAACAAGATGTCCTTCCCATGTACCTGCAACATTTCAGAGTTAGCTCATCGATGGGTTGTTCAGCTGAACAAATTTCAGTATGACTTTTTCAATTTTGGCTCTCTTCTCCACAACAATAAGTGTTCTTGAAGGTCTCATTCTCCTCATTCTTGAGGACAAGAATGTTTTCAAGGGGAATGGAATGTTATGATTCGAGAATCCGAGGCATGCAAATCATGGTAGTTGAGTATTGTCCTGCTGCTGAATTGTTGGTATGCTGCTGCTGTTGCTTTGTTGGTGTGCTGCTGCTGTGTCAATGTTAATTAGTTAAATAAAAGATGTATTAGCTCGGTATGGTTGCATTGTAAATAAGCTCATATCATGTACTAAGCTCATATCATGTAAGTAGTATAAATAAGAGGTCCTAACATATAATCCATAACTTTTAATGAATGAATTAATATCCTTGATCTCTCTCTACTTTCTCATCTCCTTTCCCTTCTTTCTCTCATCTAAACTCTATATTCTTTCTCATCCCTTGCTCTCTTTTCATTAGGTTAAGATCAAGATTCAATCTCGATCCTAACATCATCCTACATCACATTATAGGGCAATATAAGCAGTAATCCAACATATATAAAATGTAATAGAAAAATAAAATTAACTATCAAAGCTATATAAAATAGGAAAATTATCTATCAAATACCCTAAAATTTGAGCATTTATTACCTAAATATCATATCATTTTACTATATGTAATAAGGTACCTTGGGACATGAAATTTGATCACCTAAATATAACATGCGTTCAAATCTAGTGAATTTTCGTTAACTTGTTATGCTAGCATTTTCTTACAAAAGAAATTACTGGGTGATGATAGGGACACATATATATATTATTAAAACTTGTATTCCACATCAACAATTTTGGCAAAAAATTACCTTATTTATAAAATGTTTAAACTTCAGAGCACTTGAGTGATAAAACTTTTAAACTTTACGGTACATTATTGTATATTAACAAAACATCAGAGTACCCGTGTAATAAACTTTCAAATCTCAAGGTACATAATTGATAACTTCCCTATATAATATTATATAGTAATTCAAAATGATAAAAATTGTTTCTTTTAAAACCATGTTAAAGTAACATCTGGCTTTGTTTGATTATTCAGTCTAATTCCTATTCGGCATTATGACGCTAAAGTTTACATTCTAATTCAGTTAATTTCAGTTCGATCCATATCCGCACGATAATTACCGTAAAGGCTCTTGTGCCACTTGGAATTTTGACTTCCTTTGTTTTATAAGGGAAGTCATTTTCCGACCATTGGGGGAAAACATTTTCCGTCAAAGAAAGCGTGCCAAACTAATGTAATTTATGAAAACCAAGTCCTAGAATTACATTTTCCTCCAGACAAAAGGAGCCTTAAAAGTATGTTAGACTCTGATACCAATTATTGAGATAATCTGGACAAATCTGATATACTATGATACCAATTTGTGAGGGAAAATCTTGAACAAACTTGACATACTTGGATATCAATTTGTTAGGAAATTATACCTCCTTAACGTGGAACTTAACACTCTAGAACTTGATTCGATTCAAATATTATAACTCACACAAGAGAAGTAAACAACAGGATAAAAGAGAATAAACGAAGAACACAGAGATTTACGTGGAAACCTATCTTCAATCGAGAGGGGAGAAAACCACGGGTGGAGATAGAGATTCTTTGATGAGTACGACTAATGGAAGAATTACAAACACTTCCTCTGAACGAGATCTATGGAGAATTACTGAATCACTCCCTCTAAACTCTCATAACGCTATCAAATCTTAATGTGACGACGGCTCTCTCTTAATTTTAATTGGATACCTAAAACAGAAGCCCCGGGGGTCTATTTATACTGAGCGAATTAGATCATGCATGTTTGGGCTCCCGATCGCTCGGCTCCCCCCGATCGATCGGCACCCCCTCTGCTACTCCCGTGCTCCAGCGCTGCACCCGATCGATCGAACATTCCACCGATCGATCGGCTTGCTCACAGCGAGACTTATAATTGAATTACTTAATTTTGAGGCATATTCCTAACAAACCTCCGCCTCGACTCAAATTTATACAAAAGCAATATTTCTTCACCTACTCCACAAAACACCCCACACACGGGCTTATCAAAACAAAACAGAAAACCTAACCGAGTCCGAGCGATGCTTGAACTTTCTGCTAGGTAGCACTGAAGTGAATATATCTAAGAGGTTGTCAGCAATGCCAATCTTCTTCTTCTCTAAATTGGCTCTTGACACACCTTCTGAAATAGCCACCTGCTGCTGAATTGTGTTACTTAACTGAAACTAAACTACCACTGGGTTATTCATCTGACCTGAATCACAATTAACTGATGACATCTTCTGTGGAGATAGCAATGAAGACTCATCAAACGTGACATCTCTACTCGTCGGGAATTGCTCAAAGCGAACTCTTTTCTGCTTCCCATAAATGCCGTGTTCACTGGATTTCAGTCTTGTAGACTGATTACACAACAAGCCCCTTTTACTGTGCTCAGACAGACCTTTATCACTAGAATGATCCAATCTCAAATGCCTTGACTTTGTGATACCTGGTTCTGTCAACAATGATAATGAAGATATCTTAACAGATCTTGCAACTGTGGAACCGACAAGTTCATATAATGTTCCTACTCTTCTTCCCTTTATTACAACTAAAGCACCCTTAATGACCTTCAAAACTCCACCTTCAGTTGTGTATCTATACCCATGAGACTCAAGTGTACCTAACGAGATGCGATTCTTCTTCAAATTAGGAATGTGATGAATATCGCTCAAAGTCCTGATAGTGCCATTGTACATCTTAATACGAATTGTTCCTATACCCAAAACTTTGCATGTAGCATCATTGCTCATCAAAGCAACTCCACCTTGAATTGACTTGTATGTGGAAAACCAATCTCAATTAAGACAAACATGATAAGAGTTACTCGAATCCAAAATCTAACTTTTTCTAAAACTAGACTTAGGTTCAGACACTGACATAATATCACCATTCTCATCTTCAACAACACTAGCTTTTGCTGATCTCTGGTCAGATTTGTTATCTACTTCTAGTTTTGACTTAAGCTTGTAACAGTCTCTCTTAATGTGCCCCTTCTTATGATAGTAATTACAGGATAGGTCTTGATGTCTAAACTTAGACCTAGACTTGTTTCCATCATGATCAGATTCTTTATTCTGAGTTCTTTCTCTCATAAATAAACCACAATCTGAGTTCTGAACAGAGTCCGACAACTTCTCATCTACTCTTTCTTTACTTAGTAGGTTTCTCTTAACTTCATCAGCTATGATAGTTGACCTACAACCATAAATCATACTTTCTACAAAGCCTCTATAAGAGGTAGAGAGTGAACATAAGAATAACATTGCTTGACCTTCATCCTTAGGAGCATCATCAAGCTCCTTTAATTCTTGAATTAACGAATTAAATTCATTAATGTGATTCTTGAGTGAAATACATTCTGACATACGAAATGTGAACAACTAATGCTTAACTACAAGTTTGTTGGAGACAGACTTGAAACGGAACATATCCTGCAATTTCTACCATAACTCCTTAGCGGTCTTCACTTCCAGAACTTCTGTCAAAACGTCATCGGTAAAACACATCTAAATTGTTGTAAGAGCCCTTTCATCTAACTCCTTCCATTGTGCTTCAAATAAACTTTTGGGTTTGTTCTCTTGTCCTTCTAAAGCTTTCTTCAAGCCACTCTGAGTCAAGAGGCCCTTAACGCGTACCTGTCATTAACTGAAACTCCCTTGACCACCAAACTTCTCAAATTTAGATTTAACTGCATACTTTATAGTATCAAATCGAAATAAGCAGGGCTCTGATATCAATTGTTAGCTCTATTATCAATTGTTGAGGTAATATGAACAAATCTGATATATTATGATACCAATTTGTGAGGAAAAATCTTGAACAAATTTGATATACTTGGATATCAATTTGTTAGGAAATTAACACCTCCTTAGTGCGGAACTTAACACCCCAAAACTTGATTCGATTCAAATACTATAACTCACACAAGAGAAGTAACCAATAGGATAAAACAGAACAAACGAAGAATACAGACATTTACGTGAAAACCCCTCCTCAATAGAGAGGGGAGAAAACCACGGGCGAAGATGGAGATTCTTTATTGAGTATGAATAATGAAAGAATTATAACGACATTTTCTCTGAACGAGATTTATGGAGAATTACTGAATCACTCCCTCTAAACTCTCATAATGTTCTCAAATCTTAATGTGACGGTGACCCTCTCTTAATTTTAATTGGATACCTAAAACAGAAGCCCTGAGGGTTTATTTATACTGAGCGAATTAGGTCACGTGTGTTTGGGTTCCCGATCGATCGGCCCTTCTCAATTGATCGGCACCCCCTCTGCTGCTCCCATGCTCTAGTGCTGCACCCGATTGATTAAACATTCCTCCGATCGATCAGCTTGCTGACGCCGAGACTTATAACTAAATTACTTAAATATGAGGCATATTCTTAAAAAAAATACAATGACTAAATTGACATAATGAGCAAATTATATGAATCTTGGCCTAAATAATAATAAAAATAACAACAACACCAACAATAATGACAAGAACAACAAAAATAATAATTATAATAATAATAAAAAAAAAGTAACATTTTCGTCTAAGCAGGGTCGCGGGGCTGGATGTAGACAGCCTTCCCCGTTTAGAGCTACCTTGAAGGGAGGCCGTCCGAGAACTCCGAACCTGAGGGATGTAACACGAGGACTTTCCAAGAGGTCACCCATCTTGGTACTACTTTCGCCCAAGCACGCATAACTTCGAATTTCTAATGGGATCCAAGGCTTGCGTGTTGGTATCCTCCCAGGCAATAATTATAATAATAAATACCCTTTATGGAAATGCGAGAATGGGAATGCATTTCATTCTCACCACCAACCCCTTTATTGCCACTCCCCCCTGTATCAAACAGCCAAAAGTTGGGAACAAACTGTCCATTTCCTCTCCCACTTTTCCATTCCCGCATACCAAACACCCGTTTTAGGATTTAGGATTTAGGTGTTGTGAATCATAACAAAACGAACAACATCTAAAATTTGAACTATAAACTTCGTAATTATACTCGAAAAAAAGGATCACAATTTAATTGTGCATGCGTCCCCTTACCCAAACCAAACTTTCCAATAGTTAACAATACTACCCAAAATAATGTTTCCGATGAAAGAATATTAATATTAAATTGTAGTTGTTATAAAAATAGAGACATATTATATTCAAAAGGAAAAGAATAAAAATACAAATCCAAATATACTTAAAGAAAAATAGCTTGGATTTTATATCAGAATTAAAAAATCAGAGAAGTTTTTTTTTTTTTTACTCAAATAATTCTCTCAATATTTTATTATTAAAATTTTCACTCCAACTTGTCAATTCTCTCTTACTTTCTTACCAAAATAGCACAAATTTTAAAAAATTTACCAAACTAGTACATTGGCAACAATATTTACCAAACTAGCACATTGGCAAAAATATTTACCAGACTAGCATGGTTTACTGTTCATCTTCTTAAAAACGCCCTTTGAAACGGCATACGTAACTCCCCTACCCCTTACTCACCCTTGTACAAAATAAGCAATATAAATTATGGTGCAAAATGCGATGTGGATCTAAGACTAGGTTCACCACAGTGCCGTGAGGGTGTGGACTTCGCGTGAACCGAGAAACTGTGTCGTGGAGGAAATTCATGTCTACTTCCCTCCGCAGGATATAAACAATGATAATCAACTCCTTCGTCCTCCAGAATATGTCTGAATTGCTGTCCCTCGCCGACAGCATCCATTGTAGTACCACAACCCGTCAGCCATTCTGTAGAGATAGCCTATACAGTGCTGCCAGCAGTGTTAGTACCGCTTGAGTTGCCCTTTCACTCTACTATCTAAGAAGATTGATCTGGCACATAGTATGTTAACATGTTAGTAAAACATATTATGGAACAAGTAAATGGGATAAATGTTTTCAAAGAACTTACTACTCGTTGAATACGATTGCCACTTGGGTCATAACTAAGCCGGGGGCAATGTGGTACATGCACTTCACGCCGTACTATGACACGCCTAATGATAGAAGAGTACCATTGCATGTACTCTGTAGGCGATATCGGAGGATGATGCACGTTGGCGAAACGATGCATTTGAGAGTTCCACACCCTAATCCAATTCGAATGATAGATAACCCAGTTCTCATCGGACCTGCCCATACGAGATGTACTATGGAGGGAGTCGAGAGTGTCAACATCATCTGGGATATGCTGCGTCAATCCAAACTGATGCAACACTCGGTCAAGGCAATGTAGCTCTATAATGCCAAAGCATATCATTGGTCCAGCATATCGCCAGATGTGTCGACCCTGGACACAAATTGTGGGCAAGAAGTTTAACCGAGATTGCCTCTAAGGTGTCTAATCAACCTAAGCACAGATGAAATAACTTCATAATTACCGTAACTATTAACCGACAAGTAAATATGTCTATTTTGATGTATATACCTGATGAGGTTCTTGGACATCAAGTTGGTCCTTGTAGAAGGACTGACATTGCCTTAAATTCTCGCGGAATGTAAAGGCGGCACTCTATCTTATCAAATATGCAGCGACTTAAAGTTCAATACATATTTAATATTACATATACATTAAAGGAAGAGGTACGAAATATTTTCTCTTACTGAGCTTCCAATTAGCGGCGGATCATTGTTTGCAGCTTGATTTCGACGGGGGCGGAGATAATTGGTTGACTGATGTGTAGATGCTCCCATAACCACAACTACACATGATAAATTGAAGAAATTAGGAATTTAACACATTAAATAATTAAACGGCAATATCATTGCAGTCCATACCTGGAGCAGTAAAACACATTCGCCGAGTTGCCTGCCGCCACTCATGCAACATTGGCACATTTGTCTATATAGGTTGGCAAGCAGTGCTGACCCCCAGTTGTACTAACTGCAATCTTCCATCATTTTCAAGCAATGGAAGATAGACAAGCGATGTCAAATTTCCAGTGTTGTTGGTAAACAGCACAAAGCCGAACATATCAAGGATGTAGCGTCTAGCATGCTGCAACAACACTTGCTCATCAGCGTTCTCTGGGGGGTCCTCTTCACACAGTCCCTTCAACCATTGGGAACTTACCATGCTGCCCTTCAGTGCTTGCTAGGGGAGATTGCACCCAATAACTCATGGCAGATGTTCCTCCAAACGTAGCGAGCGGTGCCAATGACTACCCGGCCATCTACACGTAGGCCCAGTAGGACAGCAATATCTTGTAGGGTTGGCGTCATCTCCCCAGCACGTAGGTGGAGTGTATGTGTCTCCCACCTCCACTTCTCTATCAAAGCACCAATCAAAGGATTATCAATTTGGATGAGACCTATTTGGGTCACTTCAGTGAAACCGGCCTCTACGACATATGGTCGTACTAATGGGTGAAGGCGTGACAGACGGTGTTGCCTCACCCTGATCTCGTCAGCAATCTGTAACACAAAGACATCAATTATATCACTCAAATATTCGAATAATTAAAACATAATGTTTTACGGCTAAACATTGATTATTAACGTACCACTCCACGCCAAATATCTTCTGATCGATGTTGTTCTTGAAGGCGCAACACTGATTTGTCATCTGGACCAGGATGTTGCTCACTGTATCGACCACTCGAAGTATGTCCTCTCGTGTTCTTATCATCTCTCTGAAAAAATTGAAAATAGTAACCAATACACATGGGCTAAAAATAAAATTATAGATATTCCATCATTCCATTCGATCACAGCACAACAACAAAATTACATATATTATTATATAATTACATTTGTTAACACTACGTATTACAGTATGTTACAGCAAATAATGAATGAAATGGAGCTATGAACCTAATTATAAATTTACCGCTGTCTATTAGGACAAGTTTTTGTTTTTTGTTTTTTTTTATTGTGGCCTCTTTAACTATATATGCTGCACTTATTCTTGGATGAGCCCTCTCTGACGTTCATTTCGTTATGTATTCAGGTTGAACATTCACCTAGTGTGATCTGTAACCATTGTACGCCCAGGGTACTCCAACCATAGAGACTGATCAGGAAGGGGGTGAAATAATGATGCATACATGCTTGTATACATGTGAAGGCTATACAGCTGATCAACATACCATATGTACTTACATGCAGTACAACACGCCATCACATGTGAACATGGATGATGAAAAAATTGCAATGCACCCCACGTGTAGCTCCATTGAGTAAGTGTTACAGTGTTGTGAATCACCCCTCTGATGCCTGATTCAGTCTGACGGCTAGGAGTTCTCACCTGGAACTCAATGGTGTTTCGATTAAACAATGTTGCCATATGTATCATTGATTTTATGGCGGCATGCTCTATAACAGCGAAGACATTAGGTGGCCATGGAAACCCCTGTGAAAAATACTCCCCGGCTACATCCTTTCGGTTGACGAAGTATTTTTTGCATTGGTAAAATGTCAGGTCAATAAGGATGGTTACCAAGAGTGCTCGTCCCCCTTTCAAAACACTATTGAACACTTCCGATATATTAGTGGTCATGTTACCATAACGATAACCACCATCGTACGAAAGTGCCCAACGTTCTTTTGGCTCTCTTTCTAGCCACTCCCTGACCTCGTTATTGATGCGGATCAACTGATCGTACATAGCGTCAAACTTGCTCCTAGAAGGCTCCCTCGCCATCGCACTCAACCTCTTCTTCAGTGTATGATTTTCGAATCTATGGTTGAAGTTACTGACCAGGTAGCGAGTGCAGTATCGATGTTGCCCTTCAGGCTCAGGCTAAATGACTGACATCCCACGCTTGATTCCAGCATGTCGATCAGATATTATACACATAGGGGGTGCTCGCCTGTCACATAGGTCCATAGACATAAGAAAAACCAAGTCCAACTCCATGCATCATCTTGGTCCACCAAAGCAAAACACAATGGATACAGACTGTTGTTTGCGTCAAACACGACAGCAACTAGCAACTTCCCCATGCATTTGCCATGCAAATGGGTACCATTGACACTGATCAATGGACGACAACACTTGAAGCCCTTTATGGATAGCCCAAACATCCAAAAAACTCCTTGGAATATTGCTTCCCCAGCCAATTGGCTCTTATACTACTAGTCGACAATAGTGCCCGGATTAGACTGTTGCAACATAGAGAGCAGCTTAGGTAGCATCGGAAATATTTCCTCATGCGAATCAAACAACCGCTCCAACACTTCCTGCTTTGCTTTCCACGCCTTCTGATATGAAATAATGTACCCATGTTGTTGTCAAACTGCTACTCTAATTGCACAATATTAATTTCAATATCAGCAAATACAATAGGTGAAACCATATTTGCAACAAAATTCGAGGTCAGATGACGCTGGTCTTCTGCTAATATAGTCTTAGAACATGTATATGGGCCCCTCGAAAGCGAAATCTCAAACAGCCCTAGCTTTTGTTTAAGCACCCCATGCAGATACCACTCACATTGTGGTGTTTGTACACACCTTAGAGCTATGTATGAGGGTTTGACCTTTGCACTGAATATTCCAGCTTGTTCTTAATGTGCCACAAGCTAACTGCATCAACTAAATCAATCTTGGTTTGGAACAATTGTCTCTCCTCCAATACAGATCCTGTTGACCTCAGTCTTCTACCTTCTTCCCTATCAGAACATACTGCCTGGTTTGCCCAAGTAACATCTTTGAACTCAGGTACAAGGGCTTGGGCAACTGATGGACCTGCAACATTCTCTAGTTTCGGCTCACATTCATCAATCTCCACACTTGCATCTTCATCAGATGCCTCGGAATCATTGTTGGCATAAGCCCCATCAAACATACTTATATTGTCGTTCGCAATCATTCCAGCTAGCAATGAAACGTCCACATCGGGATCTCTAGATGGGCTTGAAGATTCAAATTGGCTATGTGACACGCGCTGTTGAGGTCTTCGTGCAACATCCACGGCGTTTAGATGTAGTTATATGTATTCCGCCCTATTTCTAAAGCAATTTCAAACATAGACCTTAAATCCACTGGACAACTGATCTCAATAGGTGTATATTGCATAGGATTCTGGGATAACAACATTCTCTATGTAATCGCAATATCAAATGTGGTACTATCTCACCCAGTGGCTTCATGCATCATTCCCGTCAACTCTGGAAGAGAAATTATGAGCTGCACCTTGCGTAAAAACTGTCTTCCACCTGTGTAATCAACACCATCAACATTTTGTACCATATCTCCATCACAATGACACAACAATGTCACTACAGTGCACGCCATAATTTATACGTTTATTACCTAAACATAAAATAAACAAAATCAGTAATACAATTATGCAAATCCATTACGATAAAATAATTTATTATTCACTTAATTATCAAAATATAAAATATTTTATATACATCCCCACTCCTCCATAAAACCTTTCTGAGTTGAAGCTCCACTTCTCTTACTTTCTATCTCTCCTCTCTCTGCCCTCTCTCTCTCTCTCTTTAAGCTCCCGTGCTTGAAACCTCCTTCCATTTATACAATTATCCATGTATTCTTTGTCCCCCACAATGATGTAAGCGTTCTACATTTTAAATACTTATATTCTCCCTTTTTCATTCATTATTATCCATTTTTCATTTCCCATACACTTACCCACCTCCTTAAATTCAAACCACTTTCTTCTTTCCTTCTCTCTCTTCCTATCTTTCTCTCTCTTCAAAACCCCTCATTTGTATCTCTCTAAAAGCTCATGGCCATATGTTCTCTTTCTAAAAGCTCAGGTAAATATATAATATAATATTAATATAATTATATAACAAATAATTTAACAATACATTACACAACATAAATTTATAACGTATTAACAAACAATGTATTAATCTTATAATATATTAAATTCTTATATTACACAACAAAAATTTACAACGTAATAACAAACAATGTAGTATTCTTATAATATATAAAACTCACATAATATATATTACATTAAAATTTCTAAACAATAAATTATTTAACAATGTATTTTAATCTTTACAATGTTAACATATGTTACGTTTTGCTCCAATATATTTAAATATTTACAAAATCTATGAATTTAACTTTTAATATCTTAAAAATTCGAATTTTAGTTTAAAATAATTTTAATATTTACAAACAATAATTTTAAATATCAAAAATATTCAAAAAATCAAATTTAAATATTTAACAAATTCGTAAGGCACATTAAAATAATTGTAATATGTTTAAAATATATTTAAATTATATGAAATTATTACAAAAATTTAAATTATAGTATAATATTTGAAAATATAATGCACGTCCATATATAGTTACATAATAGTTTCTCTAACAATTTTTAAGATCTTAAAAATTCGAATCACTTTATAATAATTTCAATATAAATAAAAAATCATACACAACAAATTATTTAACAACGTTATACTTCACCTTTACAACGTTAACATGTGTTACTTTTTGCTTTAATACATTTAAATATATGTCACATCTATGAATTTAACTATCCATAACTTAAACAATTATCCTTAAAAAAAATTAATATGTTAAAAATTTGAATTTCACTTTAAAATAATTTTATATATACAAAAAGTAATTTTAGTTTTCAAAAATATTCATAAAATCTAAATTAAATATTAAAAAAATCCATAAGTCACATAAAAATTATTGTAAAATATTTAAAATATATTTAAAATAAGTAATAGTATTATAAATATTTAAATTATAATTATACATTTAAAAAAATATTTTTTAACACTTCCTTCAAGTGCAACACTAACAAAATTTTAAAAGCTACCAGACCCACAAGTTTATTAAAATATATATCATACAAATATATAATAGAATTGGTTTTATAACAATTTATAATATCTTCAAAATTCAAATTTGACTTTAAAATAATTCTAATATGTATAAAAATAATTTTAAATATCAAAAATATTCATAAAATTGAATTTAAATATTTAAAAATTCATAAATTATATTAAAATAATTATAATATATCTACAAAATATTTTAAATATGTACCAGTATTATAAACAATTAAAAGATAATTTCACATTTTAAAAAATAGTGTTCTACATATCATATAATAAAAAATAAACGGATATTAATAATTTTATATTAAAGTGCAACACTACAAATTTATAAAAGTTACCAAAATTACGAGTATATTGAAGTATAACATATACACATATAACACAATAATATTTCTATCAATATATTATTCAATAATATGCTAACAAACACATTTTGTAATATACTATTATATATAGTAAATTTATCATATTAAAAAAAATTAATCTAACAAAATTACTATAATAAGAAATATGGACAAGATAACATGAGGTTACAATAAAAACAAAATTGAAATTAAAAAATGATGACAATAACGACTTATATAGCTGTAAAAATAAAAGGAAGATTGAAAGCCTTAAATAAAAGGGGAAGAGGTTAAAAGATGTATTTAAGTAAATGAGTATTGCGAAATATATAGAAGGAGGGGGTTGTATATATAGAAGAGGGGGTGAGAGGTTATGGGGTAGGGAAGAAGAAGAGGAGAGCATGGGTGGACGGAGGTTGGGAAATCTTGTAGGGGAGAGGGTGTACGGAATAGGTAGAGAATCTTGCAGGGGGGTCACGGGTGTCGCGTGTGATAGGTAATTAAAACGGCATTTTTAAGAGTGGTCTGTAAAACATTGTCACAAACAGCATTTTTAATAAGCACGAGTTCCATACGCCGTTTCAAAGGGCATTTTTAGGAAGATGAACAGTAAACCATGCTAGTTTGTTAAATATTTTTGCAAATGTGCTAGTTTGGTAAATTTTTTTAAAATTTGTGCTATTTTGGTAAAAAAAAAAAAAAAAAAAGTCATATTGATTTCACACTGCACCTCACTTTTCACTTTTCTTCTGTGCATACTCTCTTCCTGTTTACTGCTGCATATTTACACAGGTCATGAGGAGGTGGGAAATCTTTCCTATGAAGAAAAGTGTGTATATATATATACACACACACACACACACATATATTATATACATATATGTATACATGTATATAAAAGTCTTTTATATAATTTCTAATTTTCTAGGATATTTAATTATAACCGAATTTGACTATAGAAATTGTACTCAAAAAATATCGATTATTTACAACACTCCCGCTTTGGATATTTTTCTTTAAAATTTTTGTGGGTCAAGCACTCTTGAAAGAGTATAATGTCCGAGTTATATACGTTTCTTAAACTGCCTCGTTCAAAACCTTGCCAGGAAAAACCCCAGTGGGAAAAACCATTACGAAGGAAAAGCGAGTATAATATGTATTTGACTCTCCCTCATGGGCGCACATTGACCAGGGATGCCTCGGAGTTGGTGATTGCCAATCTCGTACGATTTGTCATAAGTTGTTGTAGATGCTTTCTAAATAACTCTTCCAAGTTGTTGAGCGAATTTGTTAACATTTGCTTCATCCTTCTTCAAAAGTTCAAGAGTGGAAAAAACCTCATTGAAATGAGCTTGGTTCTAATGAACTCTTTTTAGCTTTAATAATGCAGACTTATCTTCATATGCTACTATCAGACCCCCCCCCCCCCCCCGCGACTGTTGGAAACTTACTAAATATGTTGGATCAAGGGCCTTGACGTTACCAATTCTCTCCTTGCTCATAAGCATGAATGTCTTAGTAGTAGCTGCAATTGTTAGTAGATAGCCAAAACATAGCAATATACCTATATAACGAAATAGCATTCTTGTTACTTACCTTATGCTGGTCAACTAAATAACCAGTACTTGTATACAAAATCAGTTGCAATTTTGGCATAATAATGTTATACTAGTTGATCCATTAGGATAAACGTTTAACCACATTCTTGTGCTTTCATATTGGTGTCATATCATATATTAGTGACAAGTTAATGGAAGAGGACATACCTGGTATTGCGACAACTATATTAATGTGACAATTAAACCAAGATGCGGTACTTTTAAGAGCAATAATTCGTTTATTAACTTATTGAGGACCTGGACCGAAAGATATCCTTATCTTTATTATTAAGGAATTAAACACAAAATGAGGTACTAAACAATATATTGAAACACTTAAGCACCATACCCGTATAAATTGACTAATAGAGTAATACTGTGTCATTTTAGTGCTCGAACTACAAGTCGAGACAAAATCTTTCATTTTTCGAGATCTTTTATCTCAAGTTCTCTGTTTAGGTGTGTAACAATTTCTTTAAACTTTTCAAGAGTCATAATGATATTAACATATCCCTCTTTTATTATATAAGTACCACGATTTTGAATTATATGCTTTTGAAATGTTTGGTCCTTCAAGGTCTTTCATATGAATATTATCACAAGTAATATATACAAATAGGCTGTTATCATATATAGAGACCGCTAGATTAAGTGCATCCATTCTTTATGTATGTCCCATTTATTTATGGTCTCTATAATAAACCTTCGATTACAAATTTTGCTTTGTATCTTACCACCTCATTTTTTTTCCGCACCAACATTCACGTGTAGCTCACAAGTTCAAGATTACATATTATTAGTTCTGCTTGAATTTCATCTTTCTATTTGGGCCAATCTTTTATTTGTTGGTATTCTTGAATAAATACTAGTTCAAGATTTTTAATTTCTTTGATCAAATCAGTAGCTGCTGTATATATAAACATTTGATCAATTTTCATTTCAATTCCATCATATCCCATAATTCATAGAGATCTCTTAATAATCAAAATTTTAATAGTTTTAGTAGTTTCAAGTACCTGATAATCTTGAGGATTTTCATGTACATGTATTATTATCTCTCCATAGTTTTTCTTCTCAAGAATTTTATAATAGAGGGACCAATTCTTTGTCTTGTTGCTCATTTTTCTATCCCAGATCATATCTTTGGAATCAATATATCTGCCACGCTTCTAGCATGCAATAGATACATTTTTCAATATGTTAGAATATCACTCGATTGTGATATTAAATCTAGTAGGAGAATCTATAGTGGGGACACATTATTTGGTTACCCTCTTTCATTAATGAATATATCTATGAATTGGCTTGTAATATTTTACAAGTGAATAATTCCTTGAACTTCTGATTTGATGATACGCTCGACGTAAATTCTTATTGTCCAACTTTCGTTTTTCTCCCCTTATTCTGGACACCTTGTTTTGTCTAATTTACAGTTAGCAAACTATGTTATAAGATGTTTGCAGTTAATATCTCCATATATTTTATACTTGATGGGAATTCAAACCCAATATAAATTTTAAGTCCCTATGATGGACCCATCTTTTAGCATTGAGGTGGAGTAATTAGGACAAACTTTATATAACCAAGTTCATAGATGGGACATGTATCTGGACCTTGTTAAAGACACGTTATACCAGAGAGATCCATGGTAATTAGTTGGTCTAGTATGAATCAGTGCTGCAATATATATCATAACATATACCTGTGTAAAAGTAGGCAATAATAATGGTCTAGCCATTCGCTGTAGGCATTTAATCAGAAATTTTGCAAGACCATTTTGTGCCTGAATGTGGGCTATATGGTCGTTCGTCCTATACAATAATTAATTCTTTGGGATATAAATTCTCCTGCATTATCTCAGCATACAATCGAAGATTTGAGCATATAGTTGGATCATTTAAGCAAGGAGTTTCACAAATGCTACATCACAAGCAGATTATTCACAAACATGTGACCAATGGGTAGAAGTCTTTATTAATATTATAAGATACCGAATTGGTGCACATGATGAAATAATTGGCTCACATAGGTCCCCTTTTATATTCTTTCAAATACATGGGACGCAAAACCCAATTTCAATTGAGTATGACATAGTAATTACTTTGCCTTAAATATAAGTAGCACATGATGTTTAATCCAATATAAGAATCTTCTGGCTCATTGATGGGTGCTCAACAGAATTTCTATTGATTCTCTTAGTCCTTTTTTATACCCAAATGATTCGAATAGTCATGCCATAAAATAAAAGCCTTTGGGTCTATTAACTTCTGGTTAATCATCCCAATTGGTATCTTAGAATTAAATAGACAACCTTACTTATGAAAAATGTTGTTTATTTAGGAAATGTGATATGTGCTCTTCTAAAGCCTTTAATTAAGTTTCAAACACCCATTATTATAATATCCTCCAGACATGAATTTCCACCACTCATAATTTTCAAACCTATCGTGAAGTACATTCTAAAAAGAATATCATTGTTATTTTATATGAGTGGTGTATAAATAAATTGGCTGAGAAATATAGCCATATGAATAACTGATATTAAGTAGGCGACATAGCCGACCATATGAATAACGAACAAGTAATAAAAAGTAGGCAGTTTAACCAGCCATGAATATACAAAATAGAAAATATGAAAACTAAAGTTTTTCTCTTTCCTTCACTTTTCTATTTTTCTACTTTTTCTCTTTGTCATAAGTAGACTTCTTAAATTTTGGTCCATTCTGGATACTATAGTGCTATTTATTATGACCGCGACTATAACTTGGTCCATGGCCCCGTCCACATCTACGACCACATATACAACCTTGACCATGTCCTTGATGGACGTATGTTGAAGCATTCACTTCAGAGAATGGTTCTGTCTCAATTGGTCATAACTAATGATTTTTCCTCAATAGTTTATTGTTTTGTTCAGCAACGAGGAGACATGATATCGACTCTGAATATTTTTTAAATCCCCGTTCTCGATATTGCTACTGTAAGACCATATTTGAGACATAAAAAGTAGAGAGCATTTTTTCTAACATATCCTCCTTCATAATATTTTCTCCACATAATTTCAATTGGGAGGTAATACTAGATACCGCAGAGTTATACTTGCTATAGTTTTAAAATCCTGTAATCGCAGGTGAATCCATTCATAGTGAGCTTTAGGGAGGATCATAGACTTTTGATGGTCAAACTTCCCCTTCAAATTCAACCAAATGACATACAGGTCCTTTATAGTAATATACTCAGCTTTCAATCTTTCAAAGATATGATGCATGAGAAATATTATTGCTTTAGCACGATCCTGCAAGAATGTGCTATTTTCTCTTTTATTTGTATCTCCGAGATTTATAACATCAAGGTGAATCTCAACATCAAGGGTCCATGGAAAATATTTTTTTTTTCAGATATATCAAGAGCAATAAATTCAAGCTTAGTTAAATTAGACATCGTAAATCACAAAGATTAAGGAATGAAGACTTACCTCGAGTATATAATGATCCTCAACTGGTTAGAGACTCGTGCTGATAATGCGTTATAATAATAGGGGCATATTATACTCAAGGAAGAGAATAAAATTACAAACCCAGACATATTTTTAAAAAATTAACAAATATTTTATATCAGAATTAAAAAACTAGAAAATTTTTTTTTTCTATTCAAATATTTCTCTCAATATTTTATTATTAAAATTTTTCACTCATTTGTCAATTCTCTCTCTATATTGATTTCACACTGCACCTCACTTTTCTTCTATGCATACTCTCTTCTTGTTTACTACTGCATATTTATACATCATGAGGTAGTGGGAAATCTTTACCATGAAGAAAAGTAAATATATACATTTTTTCATATATGTATATATGTATATAAATATCTTTTACATAAATTTTAATTTTTTAGGATATTTAATTATATTTAAATTTGACTATAAAAATTATACCCAAAAAATATTCAATATTTATAACAGCAGCTTCTTTGATGGTCAACTCATAAGCAGATGTGAAATATTATGTTTGAATGAATAAAAAGTACACGGGAGGCCTCAATATGTAGGCAAAGTACAATGACCAAAATACTATAATGTCCGTATATATTACATAAGTCAAAGGACAAAAGGGTAAAACACAAAACTCTAGGAACATTCTAGAATACTCTAGATTATAGTCTAATAGGCCCCCTCAATCATAGCGGGGTAATAGCACACGAAGATTGGCTTTGTGTTGAAAGAAGCGATTAGCAGCAAGACCCTTGGTAAGGATATTTGCAACCTGTTTGTTGGTCGACGTATAGTGGACTTGGAGATCACCCTTAAGGACCTTCTCTCGAACATAGTGAAAATCAACATCCACATGCTTGCTACGGCCATTAGATACCTTATTAACGGCAAGGTACGAGGCGGAAACATTGTCACAGTAAACGATGATAGGACCTGGGTGTCAAAGAGCGAGGTCGCGCATGTTGTAACGGAGCCAGTCACTTTCGGCAACAGCTTGAGCCACATCCCGATACTCAGATTCCGTCTTACTTTTAGAGACAGTTACCTGCTTTTTGGCACGCTAAGAGATAAGATTGTGTCCAAGGTACACAGCGTAGCCAGTGGTAGAGCGACGAGTGTCAGGGCATCCACCCCAGTCGGCATCAGCGAAGGCAGTGAGAGAGAGAGTCGGAGCAAGTTGTATGAGGACACCATGATCAGGAGTAGACTTGAGATACCGAAGGATACGCTTCACAGCTTGCCAGTGAGGAGTGCGAGGAGCATGCATGAACTGAGAGACCAAGTTTACAGCATAGCATATGTCCGGGCGAGTCATGGTGAGGTACCGCAGAGCACCCACTGCACTTCTATACTCAGTAGGATCATCAAGAAGGTCCCCGTCACTTAGAGAGAGATGTGCTCGGGTGGGGAGGGGGGTTTTAACTAGTTTGGCATCACAAAGACGGTGTTTGGTGAAGAGGTCAACAGTGTACTTGTGTTGAGAGAGAAAGAGGCCACTGGAGGTACGAGAGGCTTGGACGCCAAGAAAGAAATGCAATGGTCCAAGGTCTTTCATCGCAAATTGGGTGGAAAGAGACTTAATGACGGTTGTTAAGTGCGAGTGGGCAGACCCAGTGAGGATGATATCGTCAACGTAGAGGAGAAGACATGTGATATGGGAACGGGTTTTATGGATGAAAAGGGAGGGGTCGGCCCGACAGCAAACAACACCAAGACTAATAAGGAACGTACTGAATAGCTGAAACCATGGCCGGGGAGCCTATTTCAAACCATACAATGCTTTGCGAAGGCGACATACGTGATTAGGATATTTCGGATGTATGAAGCCCTGTGGTTGTTTCATATAAACTTCTTCCTTAAGATGACCATGTAGGAAAGCATTTTTAACGTCCAACTGCTGTATAGGCCAGTTGTAAGTGACAGCATGGGTTTTACAACCGGGCTAAAAGCCTCCTTATAATCAAGGCCTTCACGTTGGTGAAAACCCTGAGCAACAAGGCGAGCTTTGAACAGTTCGACCGAACCATCGGCTTTATACTTCACTTTATATTTCCAAGTACTTCCTACAAGGTTTTTCGAGGGATCATGGGGAACAAGGTCCCAAGTGTGGTTAAGGAGGAGGGCATTAAATTCATCCGCCATGGCTTGCTGCCACTGGGGATTTTTAGCAGCCTGCGAGTAACATGTGGGCTCTTGGATAACTGTAATGGAAGACAAAGAAAGTGGGTATCGAGGTTTGTGGATTCCGTCCTTAAGTGTAGTACGCATGGGATGCACATTTTGAACTGGTGAGTGTGGGGAGGGAGGCGGGGCAGACTCGGAGCTTGGGTCAGACATGACACCCGGGATGGATGACGAGGCAGCGTCACGGTTTGGGACAGAGCTCGGGGAAGCAAAGGGGGAGGGGTTGCAGTCTCTGGCGAGGGTGGCTGGGTTGGAGCACCAATACCAGCAAGAGGGGGGTGAGCCGCTGGCAACAGCGGTGATTGCCCACTGTTGGGCGGCAGGGCCACGGCAGCGACCTGACTCGGGGTTCCCGAGACAGTACCCGGGGAGGGGGAAATAGATGACTAACGGTGCATTATGGAAGCATCAGTTACGGGCATCTGAGAGCTAACAAGTTCAGGATAAGGGAATCAAGTTTCATCAAATACAACATGCCTACTAACATACATTCGTTTATTTAAAACATCAAAACACTGATAACCCTTGTATCGAGCCGCATACCCAAGAAAGATGCAGGGAATGGAGCGGGGGGCTAATTTATGAGGGGCACGGGATGTGATGTTAGGATAGCATGCACACCCAAAGACTCTAAAGCGATTATAATTAGGATTGATACGAAAAAGCTTTTGGAAAGGAGAAAAATTAGAAAGATTTGGCGTGGGAGGACGGTTTATTGTAAAACATGCCATGCAAAGGGCGTCATCCCAAGATTCATAAGGAAGTTTGGAGTGAATTAGGAGAGTCCGTGCTATTTTAGATAAATGTCGATGCATGCGTTCTTCCACCCCATTTTGTTCGGTGGTATCAGGACAGGATAGTCGAAAATGAATTCCAGCATCCCGGCATAGCGCATTCATGTGCCGATGATCGAATTCACCTTCACCATCACTTTGAAAAATTTTGATTTTCTGGTTAAATTGGTTTTCAACTAAAGTTTTGAAATCGGTGAAAATGTCATAAACCTCATATTCACGTCGCATCGAATATTGCCATGTAAAGCGGGAAAAGTCATCAATGAATAAAACGTAGTACTTATATTCGGAATTAGAGTAAACAGGCGACTGCCAAACATCAGAATGTATAAGCTGTAAAGGCATGGTTGTATTCTGTAGCACACGTTCGAAAGAAAGTTTACTAGATTTACCCAAACAACATGAAGAGCATTTATCCAAAAATCTGACAGAAGGACAAAATTGTTGTTTACATAAAGTATTAAGTACTGAATTCCCTAGATGCCCTAGTCGCTGATGGCATAATGCGCCGTGAGTGACCCGAGCAAGAAGCCCAACATCATGAGGTGAGAAGTTATATAGCGGTCCATTACTGGGCACTCGTAGAAGTGGTGTCCCCGTAGCCTAGTCCTTAACACAAAAAGAGTTGGAGTCAAATTCTACTAGACACTTATTGTCACGACATAGTTGCTTTATTGATAGAAGGTTGTGGGTTAAGTTGGGAACTAGCATGACGTTGTTTAAATGAAGGGAAGTTTTTGGTATTTTGGTAGAGCCCACATGTGTGACAGGCAGTAATGCCCCATTTCCAACAAGCACACTTTTATGACCAGAATAAGGAAGGAGGTTATAGAGAATACCTGGGTTGGGCATCATATGGTTAGAGGCTCCCGAGTCAGGGTACTAGTTGTAGTCATGTGGTTCACCTATCGTCATGGCAGCAAAGGATTGGCTGGGATCCGGGAACGAGGAATTGTTAAAGCGATGAGGGCAAGCGACATCAATGTGACCTGTCTGTAAGCAGATTTGACAGAATTGAGGAGCGGGACCAAGCATTTCTGCAGTAGAATGAAAAGGGGGACCGACCGGAGGACGAATAGAATAAGAAGTGTTAGGGGGGTGCTGCCCGGTAGGGGTGCCGTACGGTGGGCCGGTGGAGGGCGGTCTCCCCCCACGGCCACCACGGCTCCCTTTGCCTTTCTGACCAAGACCCCGACCCCGACCACGGCCACCATGGGGTTGGGTCGGTTGGGGGGGTTGCCCAGAGGCAACCATGGCATGAGCAGGGTCCGGGTTGGTACGTCCGATGTTTCTATTTAGAGCACCTTTCTTATTAAGTAAAGCAGATTTTAATTCATCATACGATTACAGTTTTGAAGTTTGTCAGGTAAAAGTTCCAAAATCGGCATATTCAGGGGTTAACCCACGAATGGCGAAGTGTTGGAATTCCCTAGCAGACACGGGTGAGTTAATGGCAGCTAAATCATCGGCAATTGTTTTAAGTTCAAAAAGGTAGGCATCCATGGTTTTGCCATCTTTTTTCGTAAATTTATGAGTTGAGTTCGGAGGTCATACTCCTTAGCTATGGAGTAATCCCGAAAACGCTTAGCCAGGGCATCTAGCATGGCTTTAGAGGTTGGATGACTAGCAATATCGTTGATAAGAGGGCGGGAGAGTGTGGCGGCTATGCAAGATCGGAGACTCTGATCTGTGCGTAGCCATGTAATGTAATCCGGGTTAGAATAAGCCGATCCTGTGGGGAGAGTTATTTGGGCAGGGGGACAAGGGAAAGATCCATCGATGAACCCTAATAGTTGGTGCGCAAGTAGTAGCATTTTAAATTGTTCTTTTCATGGTGGATAATCGGCAGTTGATTTGAGTTTGATTGTAACAATGCTAGTTATATTTGATAAGGGGAGAACAATTGGAGAAGTAGGATGATTGTAAATATTAGGGTTTAAATAATTAGGGTTTAAGTAATTAGGGTTGAGATAATGTGGGAGAGAGGGTGGCGGCACCACACCAGCGCCACCGACAGGAGGGAGGGCCGAAGGGAGGGTTGGTGCAGAACCACCGTCAACCGACCGGAGGCCGCCAGACACGAGGGATCCAGCGAAGCCAGCCATGGGTGGGGCGGTCGAAGGGAAGGGGTTCGTTAGGGGTGGGATGCCCAGATTAAGTGCCGGAGTCGACAATGACCTCCCAAGCGGTGGTGGAGTGCCAGAGATGGCGACACCGGCATCCACCGACCGAGAGAAAGGAGCATCGGTGGTGGTGGTTCCGACATTGGGGTTGTCGGGCACCACCCTCGATGGGCTACCAGCGACGGCGCCGGGCAGAGGGCCGACATGAGGGGAGGAGGGCAGGGAGGTTAGTGTTTTAGCGTAGGATTGATTCGGATTAGTTGCCATTACTCAAAATAAGTTTTGAAATCAGAAAGAAATAAGAAAAAAAATACTTACTAGGGATTTCAACACTTCAGGCGCATAAGAGAAAGAAAGAAAACCCGGCAAGCAACAAAGGAGCACAGCGGGAGAGAATTAGGGCCAAGGTAGGCGGCAGCAGCGCGGCCAGCAGAGGAGGCGGCTCAAGGGAGGAGCAGCCGCTCGGAGAAGGGACGGTCAGGAGAACGTGAGACCGTTCGTGGGAGAGAGGAGGGTGGGGCGCGCAGCTCTAGGGGAGGCCAGACGGACGTGTGGCGGCGCAAAGGGTCGGGCGCCGTGGAGAGAGGAGGCTAAGGGGAGGGGTGTGGCGGCGCCCAGAGGAGAGAGGGGATTAGGGTTCTGGAGACACGATTCACCACCCCCCCCCCCCCCCCCCCTCCTTTTTTTGATAGAAGAGGGTATCAAGGATATGACTCTGATACCATGTGAAATATTATGTTTGAATGAATAATAAGTACATTGGAGGCCTCAATATATAGGCAAAGTACAATGACCAAAAAACTATAATATCCCTATAAATTATAAAAGTCAAAGGATAAAAGGGTAAAATACAAAACTCTAAGAATATTCTAAAATACTCTAAATTATAGTCTAATAGCAGAAAGTTAAAGTAAGGTTGATACCACAACTTAATGAACATTAAATTGTTACTCACAAGCAAAGTGAAAGCGAAAGACACCTGAAATGCTAAGGAAAATCCGCATTTATAGTCATGGAGTGAGAGATGCAAGAATATTCTCATTAAACTATCATAACTGTCAACTCGGCCTTGTAAGCCTGATTTACGAAGTTAGCATATATGAGATACATATATAATCCGAAGTGGGGTTCCATCCTCAACCAATTTGCATTAAATGGAGTAACCCACTATATTTATATATTAATTTATTCACCCGTACAACTTCTATATATGATTTTAACTTGGAATCACACATGTGAAGTCCTTAACCATAACCAAGAGTGGGATTTTTGTTCGATAATTAGCGAAATAATTGCGATACAAAATTGGTGTCCCGCGAAGGCAGAACCCTAGACCACATTGGAGTGGGAAGAGATCAATACAAGAGTAGAACAAAAATAAAAAAGGCAAGATCTACCTACGCCCACAACTCCGGTTACACATCGACACCCGTTATAATACAGAGTAGTAAGCAAAAATCAGATAAACCTCCACACTTGAAGACCTCATAACCAAAGTTGCCTACCAAAAATGCCAACTCGAAGATGACATCATTACACACCAACAATCAAACCATCCAAAAAGCTGCCAATGTCGAAACACGAACTCCAACAAAAGAAGACTTAATCCATCAATCCGAGATGCTTCTCAGAATGATACACAATTGCTTGGATTCGACTAACCTCATACTTCTAGGATGTCAACTTAAATCACAATTATGTTGGTAGACGATGTGAAAAGTTACATGGAAACAAGTAGATTACAAAAGGAGAATTCTTTTGTACAAGAGGCAAACAAGAATAGCTCCCTTGCCTCTCTAATTTTGAGTCTTTAGTCATCAATATTTTAGGATTTTTTTTTTTTTTTTTTAAAACTAAAACCCACCTAAAATTTTCAAAGTTACATCTAAATTTTTCAAAATTTTTTAATATCACACATTAATGTTAATGCCGTTAACATCCATTAGCTTTTATTTTTATGACATTTAAAAACATAGTTTTAAGAATATACAAATTATTTTTTAAATATTTACAATTTTTTAGATATTTAAAATATTTTTGGAATATTCTAAAACTATTTTGATTGTAAATTCAAATTTTCAGAATTTATTTTCTCTTATTTTTCAAAATCCATGTCAGCAAAAACTAACAAATATTTTAACAGAGTTATTATTAAGATGTAATATTAAAAAAATTTAGAAAATTTAGGTGTAACATTGAAAAAATAGAATGTTTACGTGGATTTTTGAAACTTCGCATAAAATTTATGTGGTGATTAGTAAAAAAAAAAATTCAATAAATGTCCACTAGCAATTATTGAAAAAACTTGCTAATTTTCTATCTTATTGTTGCTAAGTTTCTACCCCTTCAAAAGTCTTTCTACTCCTAATCCAACAATTCTAAAGTGATGCAACCGCACTGTAGCTATTGATGGTGACACCAAGACGGGAAGCTTGGCGGGGTGGATTAGGCTAGTTCTTGGCTTGGCGGGTTGCGTAAACATGCGGCTAGTGGAGTTTATTACTAATCAGGATACCTTAGCTTGGATTAGATTAGGAGATAATTATTAGTTATTTAGATAATTAATAGTTACTTTTGTATTTATCCTTTAGTCTTTTATTTGTCTTTTAAGTCTTTTTTTTTTTTAATCTTCTAAGTTTTTATTTTAGATGAGTTTTCTCCTTCATTTGAACAAGAGGAAGACTAGGGGTTTAGGGATCCAATTCATAGATATTTTTATTATTTTCTAGAGTTTTTTTTCCTATTCTTGGGTTGTAAGAATTTGAGTTACTATTTTTCCATTTGTTCTCAATTATTTTCAGACTAAGGAAGGCTGTTGAACCTTTAGTTCTCCAATTTTTCCTCTATGTGCTACATCATAAAGCATCACCTATTTCAATTACTTAACATCTTCGTACTCCTAATTAAAAACAAGGATAATATTAATGGAGACCTCCTAAACTATTGGTCGAAATCAAATTTACTCATAACTTTTAATTCTATCGAAGACACACCTGAATTATAGATAAAAATCGATGTAACCCCCTCAACTTTAAAATTATATTAAGAACACTCCTCGAACTATTAAAGAAGATCAATTCAATCTCTTAACCTTGAATTTTACCAAAAGACATCCAAAGCTATGAAAAAAATTAGAAAAATTTTTGGTTCGGATACCCCAATATTTTTTAAAATATTTTTGAGTATTACAAATTTTCATAACTTTTTGCAAGTATTTTTCCTATAATTCTATTATGGCAAGTAAAATAAAAAGAAAGTAACTCAAACACAATTTAAATATCATTTACATTTAAAATAAATTTAAATATTCAAAAAAATTAGATTTTAAAAACTCCTAAAACTTCCAATAAATGATTTCAAAAATGAAAAAAAAAATTTATATTTTTTAGAATTATTTCAAAAACGAGTCATATAATCGAGAGGTTAGGCGTGGAGGGAGACATTGTTCAGCTTTCAGATTATCCAAGCTAACAACATAATTGCATAATTGCAGGTATAGGAACCAATCTCTCCTTTCAATGCATTTCTTACACCCTCCAAGGATTTCAAGTAATAATTAAAAATATGTTTTATTTTATTTTGTTTTTTTTTAAATTTTATGCAAAATTGAAGAACCGGGAGGATACGAATTTGAAGATCAAGGTGAGAAATGGCAGCCTATAATCTATAATCGAGAGGACTGAAAAAGGTGGCACTAAACCGAAGGGTGTTTTTGTTTTGGGTGTATAATGAGATTGTGAGGAATAAAATACCCAAGAACTAGATCCGATTCAAATAATATAACAAACATGAAGTAAATAACAAGAAAAAAGAGAATAAGCAAAGGAGACAATGATTTACATGGAAACCCCTCTTCAATCGAGAGAGGGAAAAACTACGGGTGGAGATGGAGAATCTTTATTGATCAATATAATGAAAAAATTACAATTCACTTCCTCTCTCTCAATGATAACGGCGCTCACTTTATTTGGATGCTTAACACGTAAACCCTTGCATCGTATTTATACTCGAGCAGATCTGGAGTCCCGATCAATCGGCATTTCACCGATCGATCGGTGAGCCCTTTGGATGAGTTATGCTTCTGCGACTTTCCCAATCGATCGGCCTTAACCCCGATTGATCGGCTTGCTCTCGGCTATTTTTCATAAATCCAAGAAATTTAAGACACATATAACAAATCTCCACCTTGGCTCAAATTTCAGACATAAGAACTTCTCTACCTTCTCCACAAAACACCCTGATCGGGCTCATCTCAACGAAATACAAAACCCAACCAAATCCAAGCAACGCTCAAACTTACTGACAGGTAGAACTTTAGTGAACAAATCAGCAGGATTATTAGCTGTGCCAATCTTCTTCAATTCAACCTTGACCTCTTCAATTAGATCCCGAATGAAATGATGTTTAACATCTATAGGCTTTGTCCTGTCATGATGGGTCATCTTATCTTTGGCTAGATGAATTGCTGATCGACTATCACAATAAACAAAAACTACACCATAATCAACACTAATCTCACTAATTAAGCCTCTCAACCACACAGCTTCTTTAAACGCTTCTATCATTGCCATATACTCAGCTTCTATAGTTGATTGTGCTGTAACTGACTGTAAATAAGCTCTCCAACTGATAGCACAATTACCAAGGCAAAAGACATAACCTGAGGTAGACTTCCTCTTATCGAGGTCACCACCACTGACTCGACATAACGAACTAAACAGCTTCAACTCCTCCCAAACTCCAAACATGTACCAGAAGTGCCATGTAAGCACCTGAGAATCCATTTAACAGCTTGCCAATGCTCTTTACTTGGATTCGACATATATTTGCTCACCTTACTAACAGCCTGTGTGATATCTAGACGTGTAAGCACCATAGCATACATGATGCTACCAACTGCACTGGAATACGGGACATATGACATCTCTCTGATGTCTTCATCTGCCTGTGGTGAAGCTAATGTTGAAAGCTTAAAATAAGCTGCCAAAGGAGTGCTAACTGGTTTTGCATCTTTCATATGAAAAAGATCTAGAACGTTCTCAATATACTTCTCCTGAGACAAGTATAGCTTTCCTGCCTTTCTGTCTCTCTTGATTTCCATATCAAGTTTCTTCTTGGCTGCTCCTAAATCTTTCATCTCGAATTCATTCTTCAACACAGCTTTCACATGTCGGTCTCAGACATATCTGTAGCTGCAATCAACATGTCATCAACAAACATATAACAAAAGATAAATGAATGAACCTGCACTAGTTTGTCTGAAATAGGCACAACTATCATATTTACTCTTGAAGAACCCATGACCTGTCATAAACTGATCAAATCTCTTGTACCACTGTCTTGGAGATTGCCTCAAACCATACAGAGATCTCTTCAACAAACAAACATGATTTTCCTTTCCTTCAACAATAAATGCTTCGGGCTGACGCATGTAAATACTCTCGTCTACCTCACCATGCAGAAAATGAAGCTTTCACATCAAGCTACTGTAACTCTAGATCATGCATGGCTACTAAAGCAAGTAGTGCTCGAATGGAAGTATGTCTAACAACAGGTGAGAAAATATCATGAAAATCAACTCCAGGTACCTGACTGCAGCCTTTGGCTACCAATCGAGCCTTGTACCTTGCATCTTCAACTTATGGAATGCCTTTTTTTCTTTTGAAGACCCATTTAAAACCAATGATCCTCTTCCCTGTTTGAGGCTTAACAAGCTGCCAAGTCTAATTCTTCTGCAAAGATTCCATGTCTTCGTGCATTGCCATCAACCACTTCTCTGAATCTGCTCTAGACACAGCTTTTGAATAAGTGAAAGGTTCACTGTCTTCTATAGTCTCAGCCGCTGAAAGGCATAAGCAACCATCTCTTCGTAACCATAACGCTGCAGTGCTTTAGTTTGTCTTTTCTGTCTTCTACTAGCTATAGTACATTACTCCACCTGCTGATTAGTTTCAACCACTTCATTTCTTTGAGAAATCTGTAGTAGAGGTGCCTGTATACTTTCTGTGGATTCAGTTTGTTGCTAAACTAGACTATCCAACTGTATCTGAACTATCACTAGCATCTGCACCTGATTAGCATCACACATAATAGAAGTCTTCTTCTATGGATAGAGTAATGAAGACTCATCAAACATTACATCTCTACTCGTCAGAAATTTATGAGAATTAGAATCCTATAAATGAAATCCCTTCACACTTGAAGTATAACCAAGAAAGATGCACTTCTTGGCTCTAGGGTCAAGCTTTCCTTCATTAGCATAAGCATAAGCAGGACAACCAAAGATTCTTAAATGAGAATAATCTGTAGGGGATCCAGACCATACCTCTTCCGGAGTCTTCATCTGAAGAGACGAATGAGGTGAACAGTTCACCAAGTGATATGCCATGTTCACTGCCTCTGCCTAAACCTACATTTGAAAGCATACAATGAGCCTTTTCTAGCAATGTTCTATTTAGCTTTTCTGCAATTCCGTTCTGTTGAGGTGCACCTATGCAAGTTCTATGCCTGACAATGCCTTGATATTCACAAATTTTGGTGAAGTCACTGTCAACATATTCAAGGCCATTGTCCGTCCTCAGCCTCTTAATCTGCTTCCTTGTTTGCTTCTCAAGTAAAGCCTTTCATTTCTTAAAAGTGTCATACACTTCATTCTTCTGCTCTAATAAGTAAATCCAAACTTTCCTTGAAAAGTTATCAGTAAACACCTGGAACCACCTTTGGAAGCAACTCTTGATGGTCCCCATAAATCTAAATGTATGAAATAATCTAACGTCCCCTTAGTCTTGTGCACTGCCTGTTTGAAGCTGACTCTCTGTGCTTCCCATAAATACAATGCTCACAAAATTCCATCAGTCCAATAGACTAACCATATAACAAGCCTCTTTTACTGAGATCAGACAGCCCCTTATCACCCATATGACCACGTCTCATGTGCCATAACTTAGTGATATATGGACCTGTAATAGATGATGAAGAAACGGCTACTTATCCTGTCACTGTGGAACCAACAAGTTCATACAATATTCCTACCCGTCTGCCTTTCATCACAATCAGAGCACCCTTTCTGACCTTCATGACTCCACCTTCAGCTGTGTACTTATATCCATGAGAATCAAGGGTACCTAAAGAGATAAGATTCTTCTTTAAATCTAAAACTTGACGAATGTCACTCAATATCCTAACAGTGCTATCAAACATCTTAACTCGAATTGTTCCTATACCCAAAACTCTCCATGCTACATCATTACCCATCAGAACTCCACTCTGAATTGACTCATATGTGGTGAACCAGTCTCTATTAGGACAAACGTGATAGGAGCAACCCGAATCTAGAATCCAATTGTCTTTAGATCTGGACTGAGGTTCGGTCATTAACAAAACATCAACATCACTCTCATCTTCAACTACACTAGCTTTTGTGGGTTTATCATTTCTTTTCGGGTCCTTTCTGTTATCAGTTTTTAGTTTTCCCTTAAGTTTATAGCAGTTCCTCTTAATGTTCCCTTTTTTATGACAGTAATTACAGGATAGGTTCTTATGTCTAGACTTAGACCTAGACTTGTTTTCACCATTATCATATCCTCTTGCTTCAGTTTTCCTCTCACAAATAAACTACTTCCTGAGTCATAAATGGAGTCAGACAACTCCTTATCTACTCGTTATTTACTCAGTAAGTTTTTCTTAACCTCATCAATTGTGATAGTTTTTCTACCACTATAAATCATGCTTTCAACAAAGCCTTTATAAGAGGTAGAGAGAGAACAATAACATAGCTTGATCTCCATCCTTAGGAGCATCATCAAGCGCCTTTAACTCTTGAATGATAGAGTTAAGTTCATTAATATGATTCTTAAGTGACGTACTTTCTGATATACGAAAGGTGAACAACTAGCGCTTCATTGCAAGTTTGTTAGAGACAGACTTAACGCAGAGCATCTCTTGCAATTTCTCCCACAACTCCTAAGCAATTTTCACTTCCAAAACTTCTGTCAAAACGTCATTGGTAAGACACATTTGAATAGCGGTTAGAGCCTTTTCATCTAACTCCTCTCATTGTCCTTCAGACAAGCTCTCTAGCTTCTTCTCTTTCCCGTCCAAAGCTTTCTTCAAGCCGTTCTGAGTCAAGAGACCCTTCATGCGAATCTGCTATAAACTGAAACTCTATTGACCACCAAACTTCTCAACTTCAGATATCACAACAGACGTCATAGTACCAAATCGAATAACTAGAGCTCTAATACCAATTTGTGAGGAATAAAATACCCAAGAAGTGGATCCGGTTCAAATAGTATAACAAATATGAAGTAAATAGCAAGATAAAAGAGAATAAACGAAGGAAACAATGATTTAAGAGGAAACCCCTCTTCAATCGAGAGGGGGAATAACTACGGGTGGAGATGGAGAATTTTATTGATCGAAATAATGGAAGAATTACAATTCATTTCCTCTCTCTCTCAATGATGACGGCACTCACTTTATTTGGATGCTTAACACGTAAACCCTTGCATCGTATTTGTACTCGCACAGATCTGGAGTCCCGATCAATCGGAGGGTCCCCGATCGATCAGTGAGCCCTCTAGATGCGTTATACTTCTGCGTACTTTCCCTATCTATTGGTTGTATCACTGATCGATCGGCACGCTCTCGGCTATTCTTCATAAATCCAAGGAATTTGAGACACAACCTAACATAGATGTTAAAATACTTCAATGGGAACTCAAATTGTAGGATGAAAGTATATAAATAGCAATCACTGACTAACTTCAAGTTGGCACTATTTAAACTATAAAGCTCAGATCTTTAACATTATTGAACAAAATGAAGCAACTTAGAGTCATCAGAGATCTGATGTAACTCCACTTGTGCTGAGGACCTTCTTTGACATAGCTTGATAGAGTGAGAATGACACATATAGAGGTGAAAATGTGAGAAATGTGCCTTAGATGGTTTCATTATGCTTTTGCGGGAACCATCCTCTTAGGTTGGGGGTCCTCGGAAGCAGCCTCTCTTCAGGGTAGCCCCTTAAAGTGGAAAGACTGCGTATATCTACCCCCCCAGGCCCTACTTTTGGGGGAGCCCTTGTAGGCACTGGGTTTGTTGTTGTTGTTTTATGGTTCCAGTATGCTAAAACGCAATTAAGTCATTTGAAAGGAGATTGAAGACACAATATTCTACCACTGAAGCTCATGGAACAAGCCCATTCATGTCCTTTTAAATGTATATGATGTGTGTGTTTTTATTGTAATATCAAGTTATACCGTTACCACATCATATGTGTACACACACAATTTATGTTGACATAAAATCTTTTTTAGTTCGGTTTAATTGTAATACATTTATATCATCTTCTATTCATTTGATAGTCTTTTCAATGTTCATTCAAGAGCAAGCATAATTGGATGGCTTTTTCCAGATGACAATACTTCAACAAGTAAGCTATCATCCTCACGGATGACTATATTGAATTGGTCCTTTTTCACAAGGCGTATGATGGATTTCTATGGATACAATTGGAAGAAATTTTTTGTATTGCTTTGTGATAAATAGTTTGGGATAGATACTTAAGGACAATTACCATCTGTTTATACAAGATTCGCTGTATAAAGCTTCGTACCGGCATATATTTTTGTGGTTGTGTCGGTTTGTGGAATAAAATTATGTATGTACTTCAAATTGTATTTATTTTGATTCAATGTGTTGATTAATGGAATTGTATATATGTAAAGATTATGAATTTTTATGAAAATTTAGAAATGTTTCTATGGCTTGTTCATCTATTATTATGGGATTGGCGATGCTAATAGGTAAAATTTGAATATGATTCTAGGGATATTAAAAAGTGTAAGAACGTAAGCATCACGGTAATGCTAATAGGTAAAATTTGAATGTGGTTTAGCGATACTAAAAAGTGTGAGAACGTAAGTGTCATATTCTAGAGACGTGTATTATCTCTATACCAGCACTATCAAAGAGTGTCGCAATAGCCTCAACTACACAGTCAACAACGACACTAATATATGTGTCACTAGAATGACCAAGGACACTTTTAAGTGCAAGAAGAGTTAAAATATGACGTCACTATGGCCCTATTTTGTTGTAGCAATGTAAGATTGTTTTAAATATAAATGAAAATTTTACTTTACTTATATTATTTTCATGCGCCAACTTAGTGTTATTTAACGAATTGTAAAAGAGTTATAAGGATAGTTCGGGGTCAGGGGGCAGATTGATGTTGATTAATAGTTCGAAGGTATCTTTGATGATATTGAAAGTTCGGAGGGTCACATTGATATTAATCAATAGTTTAGGGGTGTCTTTGATAAAATTTAAAGTTCGGGAGATCACATTGATTTTGACCAATAGATCAAGGGGTGTTTTTGATGAAATTGAAAGTTTGGGGGTCTTTATAAATATTATCCTAAAAACAATGTTGTCAAGAATTTTAATACAATACAAAACTACTATAATGTATAATAAAAATTAAGATAATGATATTATTTCTGATTTTAAATAATGACTATACACAAATTAAAACTAACTAAAACATAAATACTACCCATGCAACGCATAGGGAGAGGCTAGTATTTTCATTTTTGGATATGTTATAGACATGAAGCACGCCTTGAATTGCTCCATGCATCAGTTTTTTGGCCCACCTTATGATAAGTGTCATCATGTAGGTTGGTGATTAAGCAGTATAAGGCTATACAGCTTCACAAATGTATATATCTCACCAATCTCCAATTCCATCCTAGAGCCAGTGCCAGAGCCAGAGCCAGGCCTCGATTGGCTAAAACTAAAGTCATCTAGACATCCGGTGCTCCTCCTACTGCGTCTTGATCAAGATTGCACTCTGCGTGTGCCCCACAGTCTTCCTCCTAGGAAGCCCTCCCAGCTGCAGATCATAGGAAAAGCTAGCAGAAGGTTGCTCGGCTTGCCCAAGTTGAGCTCCCAGTATAGGGATTTTTTTTTTTTGGTTTGTCATTGAATTTGTTTTGACTGTTTTTGGATGTATTTGCACTTTTAGAGGATCCCTCTATCGTGTACTTTTGAGGATTATATCCTCTTAATTTTATGTATATATATATGTGTGTGTGTACCAAAGAGGGCACCAACACGCCATCACCGGATCCCATTAGAACTCCGAAGTTAAGCGTGCTTGGGCGAGAGTAGTACCAGGATGGGCGACCTCCTGGGACGTCCTCACCCTCAGGTTGGGGGAACTGGAAAACAGCCTCTCTTTAGGTTAACACCTTGAAGGGGGAAGGCTGTGTACATCCCCCCCCCCCCCCCCCCCCCCCCCCCCCCCCCCCGCGACCCTGCGTAGGCGGGAACTCTTGAGGCACTGGGTATGTTCCTTTATATGTGTGTGTGTGTGTGTGTGTGTGTGTGTGATGCAGCCCTGCCTGAGGGCTTAGCGGCACTGGCTTGGCGGGAAGGTCTTGGCGGACGCAGAAGACAGGGACGCAGAGAAGGAGTTTGAGTAGGATTAGTTTATGTCTAATTTGAGTTTAAGTAGGATTAATTTAGATTTAAAATTTAGATTTAATTTTTGTATTTATCTTTTAGAATTTGATTCGACTTAGGATTAGCCCCTCTATATATGCATATTGAAATCTAGGGTTTCATTAGTTCATAAATTTTCAGATTATTTTCCCTTTTAGAGCCTTTTTCTCGGGTTGTAAAATTAGAGTGTCGTATTTCCCCTGTTTTTTTTATTAGAGATTAATAAACTTAAGGGAAGGTTATTGATCCTTCCTGTTCCCCTAAATTTTTCACTTATGCACTGCAACAGTTGGTATCAGAGCTAAGAACGATTTCTGAGATGGCCCGTCGTTAACAAAGGAATGTGGGAATTGACGACGTTTACGAGCGGGACATCCAAAGGCGGACCATGCGATAGTTTGAGGAGTTGGAGGAATCGAATGTTGCTTAATTCAACTAGGGGCAAATCCCAATCTTGAATCGGGAACCCAGCCCCAACGCCCATTAATACCGGGTGCGGACAAAGACACGGACGAGCATTTTCAGAATCCTTTCCCAGACATTGAGCTCCCGGATCAAAAGCAGAGGAGGACTCGGCCTTTTACTGGAGATGCCAATGATTATGAAGATCAGAGGTGGGAGTCCAGCCTCCATATTGAAATTCCGGAGTTTAATGGTGGAGGATGCATTGAGGATTTCTTAGATTGGCTAGTAGCCATTGAGGAGGTTCTGGAGTTCAGGGAGGTGCTACAAGTGAAGCCGGTGCCGCTTGTTGCTATTGGGTTAAAGGGTAGGGCAGTCGCCTGGTGGACACAGCTGAAACAGATTCGGAGCAGCTGAAAAAAAAAGCCAATATAGACTCTTCAAAGAAGGTGAAGAAACATATGCGAGGCTCCTTCTTTCCTCACAACCACGCCATAATGATGAACCAACGCCTTCAAGGATTGTGACAGGGTTCGAAGTCTGTGGAGGAGTACACCGCTGCATTTTATTCGTTGATCGCCAGGAATGACTTGGCAAAGAATGGAGAATAATTGGCGGATTGATACATAAGCGGGTTGAGGGAGCCAATTCAAGAGGTGTTGAATACGTTTGACATCTTAACCGTCTCTAAAGCAAATCAGAGGGCCATGAATGTTGAATGCCAGCAAAGGCATCACCAAATTGGTGGCACATGGAGGGTAGCGCCTATGCAGGCCACACAGAATAGGCCCCCAATAACCAATGCCGGTAAACCTAATGCACAAGACTTGGCGGGAACATCGAGGACTCGTTGCTTCAAGTGTGGAGAAGTAGGACACCGAGCTGCTGAGTGCCGAAAGGGTGACAGGGATGGAAAGGGCCTTTACATAGAGGAGCTCCATGACGAAGTTGGCGAGATCGCAGAGGATGAGACCCAAGAAGACTTGCCGTGTCAGGAAGAGGATGCCATAGCGGGTGATGAAGGGCATCTGTTGGTGATTAGGAGAGCTTGTTTTGCGCCTAGATAAGAGCAGGGGGATGGTGTTAGCTATGAAACAACATTTTCGAAACCACATGTACCATTGGCGGTAGGGTGTGCGACATGGTCATCGATTTGGGTAGCTGCAAGAATGTACCATTTATAGACGTTCTCGGCTAATGTCAATGTCAGCAAAAGTGAGGAAGAGAACAAAGATTGGAATTCTCGGTTTAATAGTGGATATTGTTGCTCCCCCTCTGGGGATTTAGGTTTCGGTTGAACCACGTAAATTTCAGTGTTCAGATTTTTCCTCCATTCCCTTACATTTTTTGTTTGCTATTTCTATTTAAGGTTCGGTATTTCGTGGGTGGTCCTAACAACATATTTACAATTGTATTTACTAACTAAAGTGGATATAAAAATAAATGATTGTAATGTCTATTTATTTTTTTATGAAAATAAAAATTGAAAGCAACTTATGCTCCCCCTAAAACAGCTAAAGCAATCGACACAACCCTGAACCTAGCATTCGCGGCACCCTAGTTACACAATGCTACCATGAGATTGTAAAATTTGTTCTAGTTATATAGTTGAAAGGGCGATGTGAGCAACTAAACAGATTCTAGATAATTTTCAGGTTGCTTCAAAAGGAAACTGCAAATTTAGGTAGAAGAGTTGTCAAATTTTGTTAATGAAAATGACTGTAATATAGACCAACTTAATAAAAAAAATGCGATGATATCTTAACCCAATATTTGCTCTTAGAATACAAAATATACAAAAGAAGAAGGGTCATGGCACATTACTTCAATATGTCCTTGCACTTGTTAGGGCTAGACATAACCCAAACAATTCAAGCAACCATTAGGAATCCCAAATTTTTTAGGACCTGATTTTTATGGTATCAGTTGTTAATACTAATAAGTTTTATGATTAGGTATCAGTTATTAATGTTAATAAGTTTTATGATTAAAAGTTTATAATTTGTTGCATATAAATGTCCTCATTTGAAATTTTTGCTTCAGGCCCCAAAAATATCCAGACTGACCCCGGCACCTAGTCACATAAAAAAATAATTGTTTCCAATAGTTGAAATTCACATATAAAATTTGCGACCCCAAGTATCCTTCATCATTAAGTTTGTCCTATCCTCTATGAAAGAATTAGTAGCAAAATCCAAGGTTTGAAGGTGAACCTCCTCTCCAATGTCGGAAGCGAGGTCCCCATTAAGCCTCTCCTATCCTCTATCCCATCTTTTGTCATGAGCTGCTTCAAAATCCCATATTCTTTTGCTCGAAGGATGAATGGTGCTATTGCGCTTTTTGTTGGAAGGGTGGAACCGTGATGAAAGAGGCATTTATTGGGCTAGTCGGTAGAAAATCTCTAAATTAAAAGGTATGGGAGGTTTAGGCTTCCGCGACCTTATTGGGGCCAATCTTGCTCTTCTCGTTAAATAGATTTGGAGAGCCATTGAAAATCCTAACACCTTTTGGGTTCATGTCCTCAAAGGTATATATTTTTCTAATGCTTCAATCCTTGATGCTAGGCATAATTCCTCATGGGGCCAGAAAAGTTTGATCCAAGGAACCTCATCGTTAAAGGTCTGAGGTGGACTGTGAGCAGTGGGGATGACGTCCATATTTGGAGACACAAATGGGTCTTGAGCTTACCAAATTTTTGTGTTTCAAGTGTCCCGGCTTCAGCCTCTGTCACCACTAGGGTTTCGGAGCTGATTTACCACCAGTCACGTTGGTGGAAGGAAAGCCATTTGTCCTCCCTTTTCTCAGCTAAGGAAGCCTCTTGCAGTCGATGCATCCCCATTGGAAAAATGGACCTCAAGGATGAGGTCATTTGGCATTTCCCAACTTCCGACCGTTATACCGTTAAGTGGAGATACGCTCTCTGGACCTCATTCAACTGCAAGTAGAAGATCACCCCTCGACCCCTCAAGCTCGTTCTCCAACCAAGACAATTCTTTTAAAAGAATTTGGACCTTTGATTCTCCTTTGAAATTACGGCACTTTGTTTGGAGGGCATTTTCCAACTCCCTTGCCACAAATGAAAATCTCTTCCATAAGAAAATCATTAATGATCTATCTTGTCCTCGCTGTGGTCTCCGTAAAGAGACTATTGAACACATCCTCTTCTTTTGCCTGTTTGCTCAAGCATCTTGGTTTGCCTCGAACTTGGGGGTACAAACCTTCCCTGAAGGTTTCGGTTGCTTTAAGAAATGGTGGTCCTCCATTTCCACGTATCTGGCTCGGAACAACCACGCTCTCACTTGCATTGCTTTCTTATGTTCGGGACTTTGGAAAGCTAGGAACGAATTCACCATTAAAACCATTCACTCTTATCCAATCTCCACTGCCCGTGCTGTTGATGGCCTTGCCTTCACCTTCCTTAACTCCAGCAGGAAAACCCACCATTCCTCTTCCCTCAAGCTCCTGCCCCTTGCAGAATCCAAAACTAGACCCCACCCCCTCATGGATCTATTAAGCTAAATGTGGACACAGCATGCAATCCTAGTTCGATGACCATGGCATTGGCTTTGGCTCTTTACAAGGTGGGTGGTGTTTTTCCTTCCATGCAAGTTCAGTGCTGACAGGTGAAACTCAAGCTATCAGAGAGGTATGTTGCTTGGCACAATCTTGGGGCTGGGGAAAAGTCATTATTGAGTCTGATAATAGAATCGCTATCGAGTCTATCCAGAGCCAGAAAGGCTGCCCTTGGGTCATCCGCGCTGTTGTTCATGACATTCGAGTCTATTTCCTTTTATTGGAGTACTTGCACTTGTAACAGAGTGGCCCATTGGGTCGCCCGTTCGCATCTTGTTCATCGATGTAACCATGATTGGTGGATCTGTATGCCACCTCATCCGATGTCTATTGTAACTGCTGATTTAATGGAAATGTAGTCTTACCCTCGAGCTTTTTAGTGTTAAAAAAAATATCCACATACATAAAGGGTGTAAAAACGATGGAAATAAGAGAAGAGAATTGCTGCGGATAGTTGTGTGTCTATTCACAGCCCCTTCTCCCGACATTAATGCCTCCATTACATATACTAATTAAATATTTAATTTATTAGCGAGGTAATTTTATAAATAATGGTTTACATAAATTAAAATTTTGAAATTACATCACAAAATCCTATTTTTATTTATTTTTATTTGCATATCCTCATCAAACAATCATTATACAAAATAAATACATCTCAAATACAAAATATTAAGCAAAATACATAGCACAATGTTAATACGATAAGTCAACATAGCGGATAGAAGACAGAAGCTCACCCCTAATAGTCCACAATACCTCCTAAGGCTACATTTCTTTTATTGTTGTTCTAATATTATTTGCATGCCTATTATTATTTTATTATTTTATTACTTAATTTGTGTGACCCTAATCTCTATTTTTTTTTCTCCTTTTCTTTTCTATTAAATTTTCCCATTAAATAAAAGAGAAAATTATGTTTTTATATTCTACTGTTTGGTATTATATTTTTTTCAGGTACTCTAATGTTTTAAAAAGCTTTGAGTTCCTTTGAAACTTTCGTAAACGTTTTTTTACAGGTACTCTCGTCTTAACTCAGTTAGGATTCCGTTAGTTTTTTATTTTATTTTAATGTCGCACTTAAAAGAGAGAAAATATCCTAAAAACATTTGATATTTTGATTCAAAAAAATTTAAAAGTTGTAAAATAGTTTAAATATTATAAAAATATATTAAATCTGGAAAAATATTCTAAAAACTTTAAAAAATGTTTCAAATTCTAAGAAATCTTTTTAAATTTAAAAAATATTTAAATAAAAAAATTTGAAATATTATAAAAATATCTTAAGAATTTAGATATTTTTTATATAATTTATAAAACATACTAGATATAAAAAAAAATATATGCCATTGATAATGTCAGAGAGAAATTTATTATTGCCGAGGCATTTTGTCCCCCTATTTTTAAAGACAAATTATAAAAATATTCATAAACCTTATAATTAAATATAACGCACTTCCTCCACTTTTAATTTTATAAAATAACCCCTGATCTTTATAATTAAGTACAGTACCTCACATTCTCTCACCCGTGTTGGTGGGAGAACCTTAGAGCCCTGCATGCTCTGAAAACCCTATCGCCATGCCGCCTTCTTCGTCCATCTCCTCTCTTTTTTCTTCCTCTCTCTCGATTCGTTCTTGCTCTTACGTCCTTTTCCCTCAAGTGTATTGTCTTGTTTTTTCTTGTTTTGGTGGCAGCAAAAACGCCAACTGAGAGTTGTATTTGTCTGGATGACGAAGCCCTGGAAAATGAAGTTAGCCTCCTTGATCTTGAAGCAAATGGCGAAATTGGCAAAGCTTTGAAAGATTATGTGCTTGTTGGGAAGTTGATGTAAGATAAACCCTTAAAAATCGGATCGATGTGTGCTATTATCTGGAAGGTGTGGTCTCTTGGTGAACGGATGGAGGTCCAAGATTTAGGAGGTAATATTTTCTTGTATTTGTTCAAATTTCAACATGATAAGATGCGGATTGTCACTCTGGTCCATCAATGATGGCCATCTTGTGCTTAAAGAATGGTCGGACAATGTCACTTCGAAGGAGTTGGATTTTCCGACTTCTGAATTTTGGGTCCAGGTCCATGGTTTGCCTTTGAGTTTGATGACTAAGGCTAATGCCCCTAAAATTGGGAGCATGTTTCCTGTGGTGGTAAAGCATTATGAGCAAATGGAGGGTGAGACTACTTGGAGTCAGTATCTACGATGAAGGTGACCGTTCAAGTTACCCGACCCCTTAAGCGTGGATTTTGGCTTAAAATAAAGATGATTTTTGGGTGCACTTTTAGATATGAAAGATGCCCGATTTTTTTTATTCGTGTGGATTCCTAGGCCATGTGATGAACAAGTTCCCTACTAGAAGTATGACGTCTAGGCCGAACCCATTCGATTGCTCTCCGAGGGCTATGTATGTTAAAGCAGACAAATTGAAATTTGCAAAGAATGTTGCGGATAAACCAGCTTCCCTTGTTCAGAATTCTATTCCAAAGACTGTTCAGGTTAAGGAGGGAGTGGGAGAATGTGAGATGATATCTATAGTTGCTTCCAAGCCATCGGTTGGAGATTCTTTGGTAGCCCCGATGGCCTCAATGAAACGTAGAATGAAAGTGGGAGAAAAGAGGACTATTGAAGAGGAGTGTGGTAGGATGTGTCATAAAAAAGCAAAAATGGCCATGAAGGATATGTTTAGCTCGATGGTAAATCAAGATGAGAGTGTGCTAGGATGTGTCATAAAAAACCAAAAATGGCAATGACGGATATGTTTAGCTCAGTGGTAAATCAGGATGAGAACGAGGTGTAGTGTCTTAGTATGGCTTGGACGGAGGACCATAATGGAACGATTGAATCTATTTATCGGGAGGCAACAGTGGCACTTGAGGAGGGGTCAAGGGTACTTTCAACATGTGATCAGGGAGGGACACAGAGAGTGGTTAGAAGATTAGCTAGTCTTAAGAGAGCTGCTAAGGAATAAATAGAATGTGAGAGGAGTACTATGGCCTATATCCTATATATCCTTATGGAAGCTTCTCCTTCTGCTATCCCGTTTATTAAGGAGTTTGATTTTGACATGACTGCTTTTTCTTCTTAGGAGTTTGTGGCGGTTATTCCGGAACAAGTGCTTCTTAAGCTATGAGTATTCTATGTTGGAATTGCTGGGATTGGGCTAGCCCCCGACAATTAAAGCTTAATAAATCTCTTCTGGATAGGGTGATAAAGTTAGTTTGGCTATAGGGGGCTCCCCTTCTTTTTTTCATCAATGCTTTTATGGACGCGTGTAATTTGACGGAGTTAGAAACCAAGGTCTGTGCTTTCTTCTAGTCCAAACGCAGAGGTGAGATGGAAAATGTTAGGGAAAGAATTGATAAAGTCCTTGTTAATATTTAGTGGCTACTATTGTACCAATAAGCTACTGTTGGCCTTCTGCTTGCAGTAGGTTCCGATCACTCCCTTTTCCTTTTTGTTCCTAAAGGAGAGAGATACAAGCCGAATTGTAGTTTTAAATTTGAGGCACAATGGCTGCTTCATGAGGATTATAGAAGATTAGATGCAGAAGGGTGGAATAATCAGGTTGATGGACATTGTACTAGGAACAGTGTCCTAAAATTCAAATTTATTATAGATATATTATTTTAATTAATAAATAAAATTTAAGTCCCAGTTATTTCCTAGTTAAATTTGTGTAAGCGAGCATTTATATTGCATGTAATTTTTTTTGGGAAACATCCATGAGATGGTGTAGTCCTCAGACTACAATTTACATGTTTGTTCTAAGTGGATAATGAGACTAAGCCACAGATAGACTTGGAACAAATTGTATGGATTGTTATTTGAAAGGCTCGTAGTTGAAGACAAGTTTGGACCATTTATATGCTAAGACTATAACGTGAAACTTTAGATGACTTGTCTTGGTCATGTGGATGGAGATCCAAAAGTGTTAGGCTAGTGTGTTTAATAAGATTGACACACTGAGTTGGACCATGTGAATTACTTATTTCTAGACTACTATCGGAGATGAGTGATTCACGTTGTACTGTTTGAATGACGACTCTAAATCCTGAGGGTGTTTTGGACTTGTGCAAGGAGCGTTAGTTACTTTGGTGTACTATAAGTGAGGTATAAACGCACGACTGAATTCCTACATACACTGGGTAGCGGCGTGAAGTGTGACAAGGATCAGGTATTCAATACGAAATCTACAGTCTCTTATGAGATACAGATGTCCCCTTAGTTGATTCTCAAATATTTGGATAGTTCGAAAACTTTGGCCAAAGTATTCTAAGTGTTTGACATTTGGATTTTATACTATAAATATGTTCAAGTATAAATGAATTATTCAGTGAAGGGCGAGTTGGTAACTATTGGAGAAGCAGTGAGAAGGATAATGGTAGTGGTTATATTTATCCTTTGTCATGGACATCTAGTGAAGGGGTTGTTGTCATCAATACAGTCTATTAGGAAGATATCGAATAAATAATTTAAGTCTGAAGTGCAGCGAGATTTATTTAGTGGAATTAAGTCTCATTACAACAATAACAACAACAATCCCAGTGCCTCAAGGGTTCTCGCACAAGCGGGGTCCGGAATTGTGTCTCATTAAATAGCAATTAAATTATTTTATGAGATAATTAATTTAACCCATTTGGAGCTAGATTTAAATTGTCCTTGAGGTCCCTCCGCAAGCCTCTGTATTTATTGCTATCGAAAAAATATTAGGCTGTGTTTGGAGCATGGAATTGGAGGCTAGAATTAAGGCTGAGGCTGGAATTGGAGCTCAGAATTCCAATTATGTTGTTTGGTTCACCTGCTAGAATTAGAATTACAATTCCACTGCCCAATTCAATGGAATTGGATTTTAACTGAAAATCAAACTTTCCAATTCCTCAAGGTGGGGGTACGGAATTGCAATTCCATATTAACTCCATTAACCTAAAATCCAAAATGACCAACTTAATTAACCCAGTCCAAAATAAATCAAAATCCAAAGACTTAGACACAAACTAAATTTTTCACGAACCTGAATATCACCCAACTCGAATAACTTGAACTTGAAATAACTGAAATCACCTTAACTCAAATTCCAAAATGACCCAATGTGATTGATTCAAAACTCGAGATGACTCAAATCTAGAAAATGAAACTACTCGACTTGAATATAATGTAAACAAGTTGAGCCAAAGTGAAAATGAAATTGACCAAAATTTTAACACAATCCATACCCAAAAAGACCCGACCCATCTCAAACTCAGCTTAAGATGACTCGAAATTTGAAATGATACAACTCATTTGTCCCAAAACTAAGATGACTCGAGCTTGAAATGACCTACAACAACAACAAAAACAAACCCAGTGCCTCTAAGGGCTCCTGCCTAAGCGGGGTCGGGGGGGGGGGGGGGGGGGGGGGGGAGATGTACGCACACACACGGCAAGCAAAACAACAGAGCTTGAAATGACCTAAATGAACTTAAATTCGATCTTAACTATCCTGAATCTCGAAAAAACATAACCCGATTAATTAAAATTCGAGGTAACTTGAACACCAAATGATCTAATGCCATATTCGACCCTATTTGACTCGAATATCGAATAACTCAAACTCAAATTGGATCGCTCCGACCGTAATAACTTGAATGCAATGTGAACCGCTCGAAGTACTTCAACTCAATGACCTGAAACCCTCGATGATTCAAAACATTACGTAATTATAATTCCGACATCCAGTTCCTTTGACGAACCAAACAATGGAATTTCAATTCCATCAGAATTCCAATTCCACCAGAATTGAAATTGGAATTGCAATTCCACAGTCCAATTCCAATTTCATGTTCCAAACAGAGCCTTAAAGAATTCATCAGATGAATTATTTATCCATGAGATAGATAAATTAATTTTGCCAAAATTATTCATGAGATGAATAAAAGTTGAAAAATCATAAAATAAAATAATTTAAAAAAATTAAAATTCATTAGATGAATTTTTACATGTAGGAAACAAAGCCAAAAAAAAAAAAAAAAAAAAATCACGCACAGGTCACGATTTGCATATTCGCGGATGGGCCAACCAATGCGCAACACGTGTCGCACACTGAGCATATCTGGGGAGGATCTGCGTGCACAGAACTTGGCCAATCAAGCCACGAAACGTGGCATGCGATGACAGGGTCCATGACGCGAGCACTATGCACAGAATGCGTCATTTTGAATTGCCTTTTGAATGAAGTGATGTGTTTTGTTTTAAACTGGGCAATCCCACATCAAAAAATTAGGGTTTTTTCGCTCCAGTATACTCCTATAAATAGAGGTACCTATTCCAAGGGTTTGACATTCAATCAAACAAATTATTTTAGGTTTTTGGAAATTGTTTCAGAGACCTAATTGGAGACAAAAATTTCTGTTGAAATTTTTCTTTCCTTAGTTAATATTTTTCGGTGCCCACCATCTGGGCAGTTTGAGGTCATTGCGTAGAAGATCACGGGATCTCAATTTTCTTGGTATTCTTTATTATTGGAGCAATTCCAGGTATGTTCTTTTTTCCTTCTTATTTTAGTTCTCTTTTCTATTTATTCATAGTATTCGTTATTATACCTGTTTAAGTTTATGTATTGTTATGAATATTTTAGAGTATGAGGCCAATAGATCTAAATTATGAATTTAGATCTGTTGATTTAAATTATAAATTTAAGTCATCAGATTTAAAATTAGAAATTTTAAACTGACCCTAGGTTTAGATTTATGAATTCTAAAAATTGTGGAAAAATTTTTTTAAATTCATCCCCACCTAACAATCGGTATTAGGGCAAAGGGTTTATAGAGATAAGCCTATTCCCGGGAACTCTTGCACGTGAGGTGTCACGAAGCGTGACTCTTTGACCGGGGGCTTAGGTAGAGAGAAGATTCTCCTACTCTAAGTGTTCTAATAGGTGCTTATTGTTGTTACCATAGTTGAGATCTGTTATCCCAATAGTTGGCATCAGAATTTATTTTTCCAACAAAATTCATGTTTTTCCTAACACATTGCATATATGTGGCAAACAGGAAACCGAAGGCTTGTAGCAGGAAGTTGGCTAATTGGAGCAAAGTCTAGTCCAAATAGCGGGTTAAACTTATCAAATAGATCAATGATCGGCTTCAAGAAATTCAAAGTAGGCTGTCCTCAAACAAAAAGAAGAAAGAGGAGATTCAATTGTTGTAGGAGATGGATATAATTTGGGAAGAAGAGAAGACATATTGGCATCAGCGATCTAGAATTGATTGCCTTAAATCTAAAGATAATAATACATAATTCTTCCATGCGGCTACGGTGCTTTGCAAACATGGTAACCGAATAGGCTCATGGACAATGAAGGTAATTGGGTCAATGATGAGGGAAAAATTAGAGATATGGTCAGAAATTACTTTGAGCAGGTGTACAAGTATGGGCCAGAATCTGATCTTGATGAGGTGCTTGGTTCGGTCTTGCCTTCTGTCTCTGAGGCTATGAATGTTTCATTAATTGAAGACATTACAGGTCAAGTGAAGATGGTGGTTGATCAAATTGGTAGCTTGAAAGCTCTTGGACATCATTTAGGGATATTCAAGAATTTTTCTCCATGGGGCAATTGTTAAGAAGTTTCAATTTCACCAATATTACTGTCATTCCAAAAGTTCCAAGACCTGAACATGTTTCCCAATTTCGCCCAATCAAATTGTGTAATTTCATCTAGAAAATTATTCAAATCATTTGAAACCGATTCCTCTCGGGATTGATTCCCCTTTCCAAGCGGCTTTTGTTCCTAGTAGACATGAGGCTTTTAACTCGTTACACCATAAGAGAAGGGGTTGTGTTTCAGCTATGGGGCTTTAAATTGATTGGTCTAAAGCCTATATAGAGTCAATTGGGTCTGTTTGGAAAAGCTTCTCAAGAAATTGGGGTTTCACAACCGTTCTATCGGATGGGTTATGGAATGTGTGTCGCCTATTTAGGTTTGTCCTGTGATCAATTTGGTTCCCGTTTGTCCTATTAAAATTTCTAGGGGGCTGCGACAAGGCGATCCACTTTCCCCTTTTCTTTCATTATTTTTATGGAGGCTCTCTCCTTGTAATATTAATGATGCCATTGATAAGATACTGCAGAAATTGTATCGCTTTAGTGGTCATGTACGTCATTTGAGTCACTTTTTTTTTTTTGGTGGATGACTGTCTTTTATTTTGTGAGGCTAGTGTTGATGTCGTTCGTGTGCTAAATGGGGTTCCCCAAAACTTTTGTTCAGCTTTGGGTCAAAGTGTTAATTTTCTAAAATCAAGCGTACATTTCTCATCTAATACCCTTCCCGAGTTACATATGGGCGCCCATGAGCTGTCTATGTTTGATGATTTGGAAAAATATTTAGGGATTCAATTGCTATGGGGTAGGAATAAAGGGTCGAACTTCGAATATCTTTGATCGGTTGTGTTGTAAAGTCAAAGGTTGGAAAGCATCTCTTTTGTCCCTTGCCGGTCGAGAAATTCTTATCAAGGTCATGCTCTTTGCAGTCCCGCAATATGTTCTTAAATGCTTTAAACTCCCTCTCTTCTTAAGCCGTCGTATTAATGCTCTGATTGCTATGTTTTGGTGGGAAAGTGGGGTTCATGAGGATAGAACTATTCATTGGGTCAATTGGAAAACAATCTCTAAACCTAAAGGTCTTGGGGAAATGAGTTTTTGAGATGTCGAGGGGATGAATATGACTCTTCTTGCCTATCAAAAGTGGAGAATTCTTAATAACCCGGGAGCCTTTTGGGTTCACTTTTTAAAAAGCGTTTATTTTCCTAATGGTGGCTTCCTTAATGCATCTATAGGGTCTAGGGCATCGTGGGGATGGGGAAGTATTATGAAAGGTAGCGATTTTCTCAAAAAGCGGCTTAGGTGGAATGTTAGTAATAGGAAGCTTATTAATATTTGGAAGGACGCTTGGATCCCCAATCACTGTACAAGAAATCTGTCTCCTCCTAACCTGATCGAGCTTAGCCCACTTGTGGGTAGCGAATCCTACTCATAGTGGGTCTAGATCATGGGACTATGCGTGCCTTGAAAGTCTCTTTCCCTATCCCCTTGTCAATGTTAGAAGGAATATTCCTTGTTTCAACCCCTCGGTTCGACCAATTAGTGTGGGATCGTGGTAAATTTGGTACATATAGAGTCAAATAGAAGTATGCTATGTGCGTCTCGTTGAGAGGGGAGAGGGAGGATGCGGGTTTGGGATCTTCAAAGTCGATCGTGGGGGGTGTGGGTCTTAAAACTATTGGGAAGATTAATATTTCTTCTGGGTTTGAGTCTTTATTTGGTAGGTTTGGATTGATGTTGTTGCTTCCAATGTTAATTTAGCCAAAAGAAATATGGGACATTCCATGAATTGTCATAGGTGCCGCTACAATAGAGAGACAATTGACCATACCTTGTTTGAATGCCTGTTTGCTTGTACCATGAGGGCGGTGTCAAATGTTGGTTTTACCTTTGGCTTTCCTATGGTTCCCAAGGTGGTGGACCAGCTTATGTAATCATTTTTAAAATGATGATGATTCCTTTTTAGGGTGGTGTATGTTTGTTCATGGATACAGAAAGCTGGATGCTCCTTTATTTTCTAACATTCCAATAAACCTATGGAGACCATTGTTGTTTGGGCTTTGGATGACTGGGCTCTGTTCAGCGTTGCGACATGTCCCACTAGTAGGGCGGGTGGTGATCGAGTGGATGATGGTGACCATAGATGGAGTCCTCCAAGTGAAAGATTTATGAAACTTAATTCAGATGCAGCATGGAAAGCGGATAAAGATCAAGTTGGATTAGCGGTGGTGACGCGGGATGATAGCGGATCTTTGAGACTTGGTTGGTGTGGCTCGTGCTTTGCAACATTAGCCATGATTGCTGAAGCTTGTGCTCTCAGAGCCTCTTGTTTCCTAGCATTTTATTCGGAGGTAGAAGCGAGTTATCTTTGAATTTGATTGCAAAGAGATTATTTCCATCATCAACAATTTCATAATGGTTCCATGGTAAAGGCTATTATTTTTTATATTAAATAGATGTTTTCTGATTTTGAATGTGTTTTGTTCTTTTGGGTTCATAGATCGGCAAATTGTGTTGCCCATAAAATAGCTAAACATCACTGCACACGTGCTTGTGTTCATGATTGGAATCTCTCGCCCTCACTATGGGTTGCCCAAGCAATTTTAAACAATAGCAATTAATGGTTGGATTGTGCCTCTTTTGACAATAAAAAAATAATAATAATAATACATCCCATGCATTCTAAATAATGCAACTCATGCACTTTCAAGTTTATAAAATAATCCCGTGAACTTTAAATTAAATACACCCCTACACTTTTATTTTAACCAATGAACTTTATTAATAAACATAACTTACACTTTGGATTTTGTTAATAAACATAACATATCCTTTAGACACTAAAAAATTTTGAAATATCAAAAAAATATAAGAAATTAAATAACTTGAAACAAATTATAAGAAAATAATTTTTCTGAAAAAAGTCTGACAAATGTAACAATATCTTTTAACTTTAATTTAAAAAATTTTTAAGTTCAAATTAATTTTAAATTTTAAATTTATTATTTTGGGGGGTGGAGGGGAGGGGAGGGGAGGGGAGGCTCGAGAATTTGTTATTGTTTTTGGCGGGGGTCCCTCATAAATCTCACACTCTTATATATATATATATATATATATATATATATATATATATATATATATATATATACACATACATATCTTCAATTTTAAATTAATAGCTAGAATTATTATTCATATGTCACATTTAATTTCTATTTTTTTAACTATTGTGCCTATTTATTCTTTAAACTTGTAATTTTGTTAATTTAATCTTCGTTCAATAAAAAAAAATTCCTTATAAGCTAGTCCAATAATGAAATTCATATAAATTTATAGCTAAAATTGTAGTATTAATTAGCACTTGTATATATTTTTCTTATTAAAGAGTGTTGGCCGAGTTTTACATAGGGCGGTAATGCTTCTCAGATTTATGCATCTTTTAATTGTTATTTTAATTATTTTGCACCTATTTAATTATAGTTCTACACTCATTTTGGCAATTTTTATGTTTAACAGGTTTGAAATTAAAGTTACAAAAATTGTCAAATTTTAGTGCAAATAAGACAAATTTGACATGTAAACAATTAAATCAAGTCAATCGAGATTTACACATCTTCCCTATACTTTTGTTAGATAGGGTCAATACGTGATAATTAACCATACATTAGGTCGAGCCTATTTTCCTTATGCTTTAGTTCGATAGGGTGAATACGCGATACTAACAATATCTCCTTAGTAGGTTGAAGCTTGGAACATATACCACTACCCTTGTGACAATTAATAATCCCAAATTAAAAGTTAACGCAAAAATAATTGGCTAATGATGGATTCGAAACTCTAGGTTCTAATTTAATACACCTTTGAGCGTAGAAGTAGATTGCCTTAATTTAATTTTTGTTTCTTTATATTAATCAATACAAAAATCTCTCAATTCTATTTAAATCAATTTAGGTTATAGAATAATTTCACCCACTCTTAGTCCCTGTATTTCGACACCCACTTGCTCTATACTATAATTTAGATATGTTTAGTAGATAGGGTTTTATATTAAATTTTGATAGACGTAAAAAAACACATCAAGATTTTGGCGCTGTTGCCCGGGACTAGGCAACGTTCGTGATTTTATTTTTGTGATTTTCTTTGGTTTTTAATTGTTATTGTCTCTTTCTTTAAAAAATAAAACTAAAAAAAATATTTTCGTTACTTATCTTAAAAAGGTTATTTTTTTATATTTTATATTTTATATTTATTTATTTTTAAAGCATTATTTATGTTGAGATTTTCGTGCATAGGTTGATTTTTGGATAGTTTATTATTTGTTTTTCTTTTTAAGTGTTTGTTTTGCTAGTTTTAGTTTTTAGTTTTATTTGCTTCTTGTGATTGTTTATTTATGTATGGTCGCCGCTCTTGGTCTGTTGACCTTACTTGATTCGACCCTGAAATTGAAAGGGCCTTAAGAGACTTTAGAGCCTAGCACCGAGCACAAACCGCAATGGCTGACGAACAACAACCACGTCCACTTATGGAGTATTTTACTCCCACCACATACACCTTACCTTCATGGATTAGGTTGCCACCTGTAGCCCATCAGTTCGAGCTTAAGCAACATACCATACAAATGCTTCTTTCGTTCCATGGCTTAGGTAATGAAAACCCGTATACACATTTGGACAGTTTCATGGAGGTTTGCTCAACCTTCAAGATTCCCAACGTTAGTGATGATGCCATCTTACTTCGCCTTTTTCCTTTCTCTTTGAAGGATAAGGCTAAGTATTGGTTAGGCACCTTATCTAGTGGGACGATTAGTACTTAGACTCAGATGCAAGAAGAAATTCTATCCCATTAGTAAGACTTACACTGCTAGGAGAGCCATTAACACCTTCTCCCAACTCCCTACTGAGGAGTTTCACGAGAGTTGGGATAGGCTTAGGGAACTCTTACAAGCTTGTCCACATCATGCTATCCCTAAATGACAACTAGTCCAAAATTTCTATTATGGATTAAATGAGAAGGGTCAACAAACTATTGATGCTCCATGCACTGGTCAATTCCTCAGGAAGAATGAGAATGGGGTGTGGGAACTATTTGAACATTTGAATGAGAATTCACAACAGAATGCCGCACATGCACCTTTGAATGCTTCTAGATTAAATAGAGGAGGAGTACATGAAGTTGCCCATACCTCTATCTTAGATAAGAAAGTAGACTCTCTTGCCTCTTCTGTGGAGCAGCTTACTTCTTTATTTAAGATGACATTGACTCCCCCTCCTGTACCTAATGTGTCTAGTGTTCAAAACATGCATAGTGTTTGTTCTTCATGTTCTAGTGTCTCTCATTCTACACTTGATTGCCCATCCGCTTCACCTATTGTTTAGTGGTCGGAGGAACAGGTTAATGTAGCCCAAGGATTCTCAAGGAACGACTCATACTCGAACACGTATAATCCGGGTTGGAGAAACCATCCAAACTTCTCCTGGAGGCAAGGAGGAGAAGGACAGTTTATACCACAACAACCAAACCCACGACCTCAACAATCTGGTATGCCCTGACCTCTCGGTTTTCAACCGCAAGGGTATGCTTCCAACTACTCTCAACCTCCTAATTTGAGCTCTAATTCGAATTTTGAAGAGAAGGTTTTGAGTGCGCTGAAAGGTTTGGAAGCTAATTTCCAACTCCTCCCCTCCCATACACAATCGATCTCAAAGTTAGAAACCAAAATAGGCCAACTAGCTGACACTTTGAGTAGGAGAGATGAGGGAAGACTCCCTAGCCAAACCATAGAGAACCCTAGGGACTATGTGAGGCAAGACAATTATCCTTCCCTTCAAGAACAAGCAAAGTCTATTAAAATGTTAAAAGTGGGAAGGAGGTTGACGATGGGGTGAGTGCTGAGAGTGAAGTACCCATAAGTGGCAAGGGAGAAGAAAAGAGCAAGGAAAGAGAGACGGAGACCGATGAGGTCATGCACCCCTCTTCCACTCCTAAAACCTCTGATCTTCCTTCCTCATATGTACCTAGAGTGCCCTTCCCCCAAGCTTTAGTTGCACCACATCCAAATGGGAAGGACAAGAAGTGGGAAGACATTTTGGAGACTTTTAAGCAAGTACAGATAAACATTCCCCTTCTTGATGCAATTAAATAGATCCCGGCTTATGTGAAGTTTATTAAGGACCTTCTGAACCAAAAGAGATGATCTAAAGCACATCTGCCTAAAAAAGTATTTTTAGCCGAGCAAGTGAGCTCTATTCTAAAGTGTGACGCTCCAATTAAGTACAAAGACCCTGGTGTCCCCACCATCTCTTGTTCACTTAGAGACTACCCGATTGATAAAGCTTTACTGGACTTAGGAGTGAGTGTCAACATTATTCCTTACTCGGTTTATGAGAGGTTTGGCCTAGGAGAGTTGCAACCCACCATGGTGATCTTGCAATTAGCAGATAGATCAACTAGGATCTCCCGTGGTGAGCTGACTAACGTGCTAGTGAGAGTAGACAAAGCCTTGTTTCCTGTTGATTTCTTTGTGCTTGATATGAAACCTTCTAGTCATTCGAAAAACCATGTCCCTATCATTCGAGGTCGGCCTTTCTTAGCAACGGCCAATGCTACCATTAATTGTAGATCTGGGATAATGGACGTTAGTTTTTCAAATATGACTATTAGGTTGAACATTTTTAAGGCTTTGTTGTCACCCACTAGTGAGGATGAGTTGGAGTGTTTCTGGGTGGATGTTATTGATTTGGTTGACCAAACACTCCCCTCTATCCTAGTTAGCGATTGTGAAGTTGCTTGATGCGGGGATCATTTACCCAATTTCTGATAGTAGGTGGGTTAGCCCTATTCAGGTAGTCCCAAAGAAGTCGAGCGTTACTGTGGTTAAGAGTAGTGATGGAGAGTTAGCATGTACTAGAGAGACCACGGGCTGGAGAGTGTGTATTGACTATAGGAAGCTTAACTCTGCCACTAGGAAGGACCATTTTCCTCTACTATTTATTGACCAGATTTTAGAGAGGCTAGCTGGTCAGATCTTTTACTGTTTTTTTGATGGATATTCAGGATATGACCAGGTAGCAGTCTACCCAAAGGATTAGGAAAAAATGACTTTTACATGCCCCTTTGGCACATTTGCCTACCGTAGGATGCCATTTGGTTTATGTAATGCGCCCGCTACATTCCAAAGATGCATGATGTCTATCTTCTCTGACATGGTAGACATATTTCTTGAGGTTTTCGTGGATGATTTCTCTGTTTTTGGGCCTTCGTTTGATGAATGTTTGCAGAATTTAAGGCTTGCTAAAAAGATGTGAAGAGACCAATCTTGTTTTAAGTTGGGAAAAGCGTCACTTTATGGTTCAAGAGGGGATTGTATTGGGTCATAGAGTGTCTAAGAAGAGTATTGAGGTTGATAAGGCTAAGGTAAATCTGATTGCAAGCCTACCCCCTCCCTCAAACGTGAAGCAAGTTAGATCCTTTCTAGGTAATGCAGGTTTCTATAAGAGATTCATTAAGGACTTTGGGAAGTTAGCCAGACCATTGGCTAGCTTGCTAGTTAAGGAAATATCATTTGAGTTTGATGAGTCTTGCTTAGAAGCTTTCCAAAAGCTTAGATCATTACTTGTGTCGGCCCCTATTATGCAGCCACTTGAGTACTCTCTCCCTTTTGAAATTATGTGTGATGCTTCTGATTTTACTATAGGTGCCGTCCTAGGTCAAAGAGTGAACAAAGTGCCTCATGTCATTTACGATGCTAGTAAAACTCTTAATGATTCCCAACACCATTACACCACCACTGAAAAGGAGTTGCTAGCTGTTGTGTTTGCTCTTGACAAGTTTCGTCCCTATCTTTTGAGGTCAAAAGTCATTATCTATTCTGACCATGCTGCATTAAAATATTTGCTCTCAAAGAAAGAAACGAAACCTAGGCTCATTAGATGGATTCTTCTACTTTAAGAGTTTTACATTGAGATTAGAGATAAGAAAGGTGTAGAGAATGTGGTAGCTGACCATCTCTCTAGGATTTTCTTTGAGCATCATGATCCATCTATTTCAATGCATGACTTTTTTCTTGATGAGCAACTTTTTGTTGTCTCCCATTCACGTGGCCCTTGGTTTGCAGATATTGTTAACTTCCTCGCTACAGGTACGATTCCATCTACTTGGTCTAAGCAAGAAAATGATAGGTTTTATTCTCAAGTAAAGCACTTTTACTGGGATGACCCTGACTTGCTTAAACATTGTGCGGACCAAGTAATTCGAGATGTGTTCCAGAGTGTGAGTATCATAGCATTTTATCTTTTTGTCACTCATACACATGTGGAGGACACTTTGGAGGTTGTAGGACTGTTGCAAAAGTCCTACAGTGTGGTTTTCATTGGCTTACTCTGTTCTAGGATGCTCACAAGTTTTGTCTTGCATGTGAGCGTTGTCAGCGCACAGGTGCAATGACACATCGAGACATGATGCCTTTAAACCCCATTTTAATTGTGGAAATATTTGATGTTTGGAGTATTGACTTTATAGGACCATTTCCTCCATCTTCTGGGTTTGTTTACATACTTTTAGGGGTTGATTATGTGTCTAAATGGGTTGAGGCTATACCTACTAGGACCAATGACCACAAAGTGGTCATGCAATTTGTCAAGAACCACATTTTTAATCGCTTTGGTACCCCTAGAGCACTCATTAGTGATGGTGGTAGGCATTTCATTCATAGGTTATTTGAGGCACTTCTTAGGAAGTACTCAGTGCATCATAAGATTTCAGCCCCCTATTGGCCCCTATCATCCCCAAACTAGCGGTCAAGTAGAGCTTTCAAACAGTGAGATCAAGTCTATACTTGATAAAACGGTTCGTTCAGATAGGAAAGATTGGTCTCTTAGGTTGAATGATGCTCTTTGAGCTTACCGCACTGCCTATAAGACCTCACTTGGTATGTCACCACAGAGGTTAGTCTTTGGTAAGGCGTGCCATTTACCGGTTAAGTTAGAATACCGTGCTCATTGGGCCACTAGGGCTTTGAATTTTGACTTAGACCAAGCTGGATCTAACCGAAAGCTTCAATTGAGTGAACTTGAGGAGTTCAGAAATGAAGCTTATGAGAATGCAAAGATTTATAAAGCTAAAACTAAGGCTTTTCATGATAAATATATTTTGAAGAAAACATTTGCTCCTGATCAAAATGTTTGGCTTTTTAATTCTAAATTGCATCTTTTTCTTGATAAGTTGAGGTCTAGGTGGGATGGTCCTTTTGTGGTTAAATAGGTGTACCGCTCAGGTGCTATTGAGATATGCCACCTAAAAGATGGTCGTGCATTCACTGTAAATAGTCAAAGGCTTAAACCTGTAGTTGAGTTGGATGGCATTGTTGATCAACGGCTTATTGAAGTCATCTCTTTGGTGGACATCATGATTGATACTTGATCTTTGCTGGATTCATTGCGCCCGGCTGAAGGCGTACAACTTAGCGCTCCTAGGAGGCAGCCTAGGTTTTGTTAACTCTTGTTTTTAGTTTAGTTTTTAAACTAATTAGTTTCTTGGAGACTTGTTTTATCTCTTTTCAGGTTCTTGTCCCGGCTTGAAGAAGTCATATATAAATGTTCACGCTACCTTGTTAGGTTGTATTGCTCTATCTTACCTATTTCTTGTACTTTAATGATTTATGTTTTCGCATTCAGGACAATGCATGATTTAGGTGTGGGGGTGAGGCTCATTTGCATGTGCTCATTTTTTTGGTCAAAGTTTTAAAACTTTGGCGTCTTTTGTGCATTTTAAGCGTGTATTATAACCGTTTAACCAAGTTTTTCTTGATCGATGTGTATATTATGATGACAGTGGGATTAGTTGTTTATTTCGTTCTCTTAATTTCATGAAGTTAAATGATTCTACTTCATACTTGTTAATAAGTATTGTTGATCATTGTTACTATTAATGGGTTCTACTCATGCCGCTCACATATGCACTAAGCACAGGACTTTCATGTTACGAAAAATTCGAAGAATTTGAGTAAACAACCTTATATATCTTGAGTTTTGCAAGCCTACCCTATTGGCTTATCCTAATCCTTGCCCTTGATGTTAGGTAAAGTACTGGTTGGTCAATGTCAATTGTAACGATGAAGTACGTGTTATTAAAAAAAAAATCCAAAAATGGACCAAAAAAAAAGAGGAAACAAAAAGAAAAAAAATGAAAAGGAAAAAAAAAAAAAAGGGTTTCCTCCAAAAGAAAAGTCAAAAAAAAAAAAGAAGAGAAAATTGGTGTACATTCATGATAAAGATATTCCTCTTTTGTGCTATATCGAGGTCAAAATATTGTAAAGTGGTTACTAATAGGCCACTTAAAATTCTCTATGTACGGGCATGTGTTTAGGTGATTCAATGGTGTGGGTGTGCAAAACCTTGATATATTTGGTTGGAAGCGAGAATTTGAAGAGATTCTGTGACATGAAATCATAATCACTTTCACTTGTGCGCTTAAATTGATTGAGTAGTTCCTATTAATTGATACAAGGTTAATAAAATTTTATGACGGGTTTTGAAGTTTAATTATCTAAATTCATGGAATTGGAGAATGCTCTAGATGATTTAATCTTGTCTTGAATTGTAATGTAGATGTTAATCTCAGAAAACCTGGTGAAGGTTGGGACAGTTGGGGTAGATGGTCACTGTAGTCTTTATGTTAAATCATATACTTTGCTCGAGGACCAGCAAAGGTTAGGTGTGGGGGTGTTGATGCGTCTCAGATTTATGCAACTTTTGATTGTTATTTTAATTATTTTGCACCTATTTAATTATAATTCTACACTCATTTTGACAATTTTTATGTTTAACAGGTTTGAAATTAAAGTTCAGAAAATTGTCAAATTTTGGTGCAAATAAGACAAATTCGACGCGTAAACAATTAAATTAAGTCAATCGAGATTCAGGACAACAACGTATAAGCTTGGCCCAGCCCAACCCGTGAAACCCGCACCAGCATCACCTGCCCATCGCACCTCCAGCCGCAGGCCCATCTTCCGCAGCCCAACCGACACTAGCCCAGCATCAGGGTCTTCATCCTTAGGCCCAACTTCACTCCCGTCTGGCCCATCATCATCTCCCTCCTCCAGCCCACACCGACACCTCAACCACTAAGCCCAACACACACCACCAAACCACGGCCCAGATCCGGTAGGGCTTAGAGAAGAGGAAGAAGAGTCGGCTTGGGGGGGGGGGGGGGGATTTAAATTCGCTAGTTTTTGCGTTTTTGGGCTCTCTGTTTTTTGGAGTTCTTCAACAGAGCACAACTCTCTCTTTCTCTCTCCTCTCAATTTCTTTTTCTATTTTTTTCGTTAAATTGAAACAAGAGCGAAATTAGCGTGAAGGCCGACATGAATACGTTCATCTCCACCTTCACCGGATCATCCTTGTTGGAGAGTTAACTTGCTCTCTGGGGTTAGATGAAGTCTTAGTCTTTTTACTTTTGTAGTACTTTTAAATTCGGGATAATTAATTTGTTACATTAATTGCTAGATTATGATAAATACTACGAAGTATTATGCTTTAGTTGTTTATTCAATTAATATGATTATTGAATTTTTAACTTTTAATTGTTGAGATTGATATTTATAAATTAATTCTTTGTGCTTGTAGCCTTAGGATTAATTAATCAAGTAATAGTATTAACTGAAAAATTAATTAAAGCCTATCTTCCCTATGCTTCAATTAGATGGGGTCAATACTTAATAATTAACAATACGTTAGGTTGAGCCGATTTTTCTTATGCTTTAATTAGATAGAGTCAATACGCGATACTAACAATATCTCCTTAGTAGGTTGAAGTTTGTAGCTTAAATCACTACCCGTATGAACATTAATAATCCCAAGTTAAAAGTTAACGCAAAAATGATTCGAAACCCTCGGCTCCAATTTAATACACCTTTGAGCGTAGAAGTAGATTGCCTTTGTTTAATTTTGGTTTCTTTATATTAATCAATACAAAAATCTCTCAAACTATTTAAATCAATTTAGGTTATAGAATAATTTCACGCACTCTTAGTTCCTGTGGTTCGACAACCTCTCGCTCTATACTTTAATTTAGATGTGTTTAGTAGACATGGTTTTATATTAAACTTTGATATACGTAAAAAAACACATCAGGCGGGTACCACCTCGAATGGCGGATCCATAATTTGTGACCACTAGAGGCACAATGCAAATGAATATGTATGCGCGTGCAAGCGTGTACATGTGCGTGTGCGTGTGCATGGATGAAGGTGCAGGTGCGTGTGCGTGTGTGTTTCAATGATCTAAAAAATTCAATTACTGGGGCCAACAAACACTTTACAAATTATGCTCTAAACATAATAAATAAATACATTATTATTAACTAATAAATTTCAAATATTTATAAATTAATCAAAACAAAAGAATGTAAAAACTAAAATTAATTAAATACACAAAATAACACAAGTAGAATTAGAAATTAACGAGGTAAAATATTTTTTATTTTGTTGAAAATTTTATGAGTGATCATAAAAATAAAATAAAAATTATGAGTGATCATAAAAAAAAAATTAATTGATTTGTTAGATAAAGGCTATAATAGTGGGTGATAGAGGTTTACTATGGTATTATTTATTGACAGAAAAAGAAAAATGTACCTAATTTATTGAAAAAAATAATGCAGGGAAATATTATATTCAGATAAAATATATGACGTTTTAACATTTTCATTTGAGATGGTGTTTAGCAAATGGATATACTCATGTGTTATAATACTCACTAAGGAAAGTAGTGGATCAAAAATTCTAATAGCACGAGATTCATAATTACAATTAAAAAAATCTATTACACAATTAATTAAATTTATATATAATTATTGAAATGACATTATAATAAAATATTAATTAAAATATTAAATATTTATTATTTTATAAGATAATAAATTTTTTGGATCCAATTTATAAGTTAATAATTAATGGGGGTTATGGAGCTCGAACTTGCGATCTTATACAAGCTTATTTGCTAATGGCCGCTAGACTACTATGCACCATATGCCACCAGGGCATGTACTATAATATATATAAATGTTTGACTGGGGGCCCATGCCCCAATAGTTTAAGGCTAGATCCGCCCCTGGTTGAGATGTGGAACAAGTGGTTGCTGAGTGTGACTAGCTTAGGTATCTTATGCTTGATATTGTTCTCCATCATTCTGGTCCGGTTCAAATTTTGTACAACAATATTTCAGCTGCCACTAATCTTATCTCCAATGATCATAGTAAGCATGTTGATATTGATTTTTACTATGTCTAAGAAAAAGTAATTAAGGGTGATATCCAGGCTCAATATACTCCCACCACTAAGTAGGTTATTTATATCTTTACCAATGGTTTATGTTCTGATTGTTGCCCCACTCATAGGGCCAATCTGAAAATTGGTCTGCCATGTTCAGACTGAAGGGGTGTATTAGTACAATAGTCTCAGTATTATGTTAGTAGGATATTCTTTAGATTATATATGATATATTAGCATCCATGTTGGGCATACTCTCTAAAATATTCTTTCACACCAGTAGTCCTTTTTTTTTTTTTTTTTTTTTTTTTTTTTAATCTTATGTTAGTGGTCCATGTAATTTGCTCAATTTAATCTAGGGATGACAATGGAATGGGTAAAACCTATTTATCCGCCGGCATGAGTGCTAGTGACACGGGTAAGGAGTAGGGTACAAATATAAATACCCGCCATGGGTATGGGGCGAGTACGAGAATAATGAAGCAAGTACGGGAAAATATAAATATTTTGGAATTAAACATAACACACCCCTTGCACTTTCAAAGTTCAGGGGGTCAGTTTTTGAAATTAAAAGTACGGGAGATGTGTTGCGATTAATTGCAAAATTCAGAAGATTTTACTATATTTTGCCCTAATATATATATATATATATATATATATTTGAAAATATAATTTTATCTAAATTTAATATAACGCTAAATATATAGCAACAACGACAACAACAACAACAACAAACCTAGTGCCTCCAAGGGCTCCCACCTAAGCAGGGTCTGAGGGGGATAGATGTACGCAGCCTTCCCCCTTCAGGAGGCGACCCTAAAGAGAGGCTGTTTTCGAGGACCCCTAGCCTGAGAAGCTGGTCTACAGCAATGAGTAAAAGACTGGACCCGCTAAATATATAGCAATACCTTTAAATATATGTACAATATAGGTCATATTAATACATAATACTTAATTGTTTTGCTTTTAATTAGTCATTATCAAACCATACTTGACACATGTCATCATTTTGCTTGTATCCAAATAAACAAAAGGGGTAATATAAAAATGCCCTATCATTATTACCCCTCTGACGTCATGCACATCCCTTTTCATTTTTTTAATTAAATGCAATTTTGAGCCAAGCCCGAGCCGAGTCTTGAGCTCGGCAGGCTCGAGTTGGCTCAAATACAACCCTAACAACAACAACAACGTCGCAGTGCCTAAAAGGCTCCTGCCATGGTAGAGTCTGAGATGGAGGATTTATGCAGCCTTACTCGTACAGAGTGTTACCCTGTAGGGAGGCTATTTTCGTGGCCCTCATAAAATTTTTACTTAGCTACCCTAACGTTTTAAAATATACACTAGGATACCATGAGGTTTAGAAATTTTATAACTAAGGTACCCTGAAGCTCTAAATGCTTATCAATCATGTATCCTTCTTCCAAATTTGATAGATTTTCGATAAAAAATGTTAAAGTGATACATAATTTTGAAAAATGATTTTTACCAAAAAAATGATGATATGACACATGCTTCGGCAATATGTACGTTGTTTATATTAAAATTTAATGTATTTTTATTCTAAATCATTAACTCTATTTTAAAAATATTGACATGACTTATATATATATAACACATTATATTAGCATTTAAAAAATCCGAGTAATTTTCACAAAAATTTATCAAATTCTGATATAGGGTGCCTTAGTGATTTTTTTTTGGATAATTGAACATTTCATTAATCCAAAGGAAAGAATAATGGATAAAATACATCAAAGAGGGAATTGATTCAATCCCAGCAAAAATAACACACGCGCTCTCTCTCAAACGATTCACCCATCGATCAAAAGGATCCACACGCGCCACCCATTCCCAGGGCGTGAGGGAGCGTGAGCGGCCTACAGGGGACTGGAGTCACAGCCAAGGTATCGACGTCAGGCCGCCGACCTGGTCGTACAGCTATTTCCCTCTTTTATCTCCTGAGCCAAAGACCCCAACGGTCAAAAGCCCTCACACGCGCCACCCAGCCCCGGCGCGTGTGAGCCCGTGGTTGCATCTTGGGGGTCGGAGTCACCGCCTAACGACTCGACGTGGTCCTGCCTACCCGACCGTACACCTCTTGACGCAAGCCGTCAACGCTTTCGGGTGACCATCGAGGGATCTCCACCCCCCTCCTCCACGAACTGGCCGCGCCTCCACCGTGCCACCACCGTGTTTCAAACTTCCGGTATTCTCTCTTCACCTTTCCACGAACCTACTCCAACACGCTACACCTTCAATTTCTAAAATCTACCACCATATACATCAACCTCCATCAACCACCGAAACCCCCACCGACCACCACCACCACCACGCCTCCAATTCCACCGACCACCACCACCACCAACTGCAGCATCAGAATCCACCCCCGACCACGGTACCTCTTCAGCCATCGCAAATGCTACACGCTGGTTCAAGGGCATCTATCTTAGTTGATGGTTTACCGGAAAGAACGACAAATTCGTGGCTCAGGGCTGTTTTCCGTGCATTCAATTCTATTTATGATACTTTTGTTCTTGTCAAAAGAAGGCTGAGAACTACAGAGTCATATGGCTTTGTGCGGTTTCATGACTTGAGCGAAGCTACAAGGGTTGTCAAGTCCATGAATGGGAGGTGGGTTGCGGGTGTGAAGCTCAGGGTGCAATGGGAAACTCCAGTCAGAAGTCCAATCCCTACATCCACTTGAGGCCGACAACAGTGGAGCAAGACCCAGCAGGTCAGAACCACATATACGACCCATGACTGGGGAAATGAATCAACTAATCGAAGTGGGGTACATGCTAGTACAGATCTTCCTAGAATTTCAGTGTCAAATTCTAATAAGAGAGTTGAGGCATGGCTTAAGCGGTCAATTATTGCCCGTTCCAGTGTTGAGGTCAGTCTTGATAATGTTCTTACATTTATCACCGATAACGACCTTTACGGACTTACAACTAAAGGCTTAAGCAACAATTCCGTTATTCTGGTCTGTGATTCGATTGATACTATGAATGCCTACCTCGGCCCCTGCAAGGAGATCCTCTGACGAATGTTTAGTGAGGTTTATAAATACTCGGGGGAGACGCTTGGGTCCCTTAATAGAAGAGTCTGGCTTGAGATACACGGATTGCCGATCTAGTGTTGGTCAAATGAGTGCTTTGCCGATATCGCCAAACTCTGGGGGAGGTTCATTAGGGTGGATTCAAGAACATACACTATGAGGTGGGTTGACGTTGCTAGGATTCTGGTGGACACTTGCCATACAACTTCTATCCACCAGATAGTCCAGTTCCACCACAGCGGGGGTACCCGTTTGATCTTCGTGAAAGAAGGAAGCTCTGCATTGATACCAGACTACTCTCCCAACGTTGTGTTCAGAGCCGCATCCGCTAGATTGGCAAGGAAGCAGGCTTTTTCCACACCACATCCCCCTCAAAGAAACGAGTGCATGACCGTGATAAGGCATTCCTCACAGATTCAACCTTCTCCGCTTCTGGTGCCTGAGCACTCAGTTTTTAGTGAGGAGTCTAGAACTCCTGCCCTGCTGTTGGCTAATGATGGGATGAAAGTTGCTTGGCAGCCGTCTGGTCATGTTTCCCTCTACCGCGATGGCCAAATCATTGGAAGATGGGCCCCGCAGCCATTGATCATGCATGCCAGGCCTTGCGCTCCTCAGCAGGTGGTGCACCCCCCTCTGCTACTGCCATGGGCTGAGAGTAGTGAAGATCCAACGATTCAACATCATGCCCAGATAACCGCTCCTGATACCCACAGTTGGGGAGGTAACAGTGATAGTGAGTCAACAAATTCTGGGCTTGAGTTCCCTCCAGGATTCGAGCCCATAGCAGCAATGGGTAACTCCCAAGCAGAGGATAGCATGTTGTCGTGTTAGCAACAATCAGATCCCCCCATGGAAGGGCCTAGCCTGGGCTGGAAACAAAAGAAAAAGTGCGCACAACAAAAAGACAGAGAAAAGCGATCAAGCGAAAGATGAAGGATAGACAGAAGCGGGAGCTGCAAGATTTCCTCAAGGATATGTCTCCTACAAGTAATGCTGGAAAATCGCCTAAGTCAGCCAAGAAGAAGAAGAAAAAATGAAATAGGGGTATTCGAAGCACGAACATCACGGAAGAAGCGTATGATCAGAGGATCCAGTCTGCTGAGCGGGTTTTAGAGATAGGTCAAAGGCTGGGCATCAAATTTGAAGCTTTCAATCCGGTTGAGGTGGCAGACGTCCTTGCTCATAGAGTTGGCGTGCGTGCTTGGGCTTGTTTTCTTTCGGTTGTTTCTTTGCTGCTGGGGTTTTTGAGTTTGCTGGCTCCGCTCCTCTTTGGTTTTTCTGTGTTTGTTTCTCGCCGTTTGTTTTGTGTGTGCTCCAGTTTTGCCATTTTTCGGTTGTGTGTCTGGTTTTTGTCTTCTTTGGGTCCGCTCGCGTCGTTTTTGTTTTGGCTGTGTTGGTCTTCTGTCGGGTCGTTGCCTCTCCATGTTCCTTTTGTTTTGCTTGAGGCCCTGTTTTCCTTTTTGTTTAGTTTTTTCTTGTTCTTGTTGTCTGGTCGTCTTTCGGCTAGCCTCAGGCCTCATTTTTTCGAGCTTGCCTGTCTTGTATCAGGCACTCCGGTGTCACTTATCGAAAAAAAACCATCAAAGAGGGAAAAAGACAAAATCTAAACAATAACAAAAGAGCAGCAAACTGCACCCATACAAGCAAAAACCATCAAAATACTAGTAAGACCAAGTTGAGCTGCAAGTCTTAGACTTCACATAGTTCAGACAAGCCACCATGGGGGAAGATCTTAAGACGACATTTTTCGTAAGGGAATCTGCTATTTGATTTGCATCTCTCCTTTAATGAGTAATTGACATCCATTCAAAGCATTTCCTTAAAACTATAATTTTGTTTAACGAACAATTCATCTTCTAAGGGCCTCCATCTATCCCATTGCATCAACATACCACGTTCACCAAGTCTGATTTAATAACAATTTTACACTCTTTTTTAGGGTTCATTTACTAGCTACTAAAGCACCAGTTCCCATTAGAACTCCGATGTTAAGTGTGCTTGGGCAAGAGTAGTACCAAGATAGGTGACCTCCTAGGAAGTCCTTGCGTTGCCAATCCTATAAGGTTGGGGGAACTCGGAAACAGCCTCTCATCAGGGTTATACCCCAAGGGGTAAGGCTGCGTACATCCACCCCTCCTAGACCACGCTTATGCATGAGCCCTGAAGCACTGGGTCTGTTGTTATTGTTGTAGATTTCTCAATGCCAATTGGAGCTTAGAAAATGTAAGGTATTCCACCCCTATGATCATAGAGAACACCTCCAATACCAGCTCGCCCAGTTTACCCAATGAGGATCCATCTACATTCTAATTGAAAAACCCCTCGTTAGGCAGAGCCCAATCAACTAAAACACGATAAGGCCAGGCCCAATTGAAGTTGTACTCAATGTTAGACACTATCTGATCAACTGAGTATGGTAAATCTTAATTTCCTACTTTAATCCACAGTCATTCTGAACTTTATTAGTGTAATCAACTCCTCCAGACTGATCAGCTTGTAATTGAAAACTATCTCATTCCTAATGAGCCAAATAGACCAAATTTCAGCAAAAAAATAATACATATCACACCTTAGCCTTAAAAGCATTGCCAACCAAGTATTGCCAGTGGTCAAAGAATGCACGAATAGAGCAGGGGAGTGCATTGCGAATATTCCACTATTTTAACAAAGACGATCACACTGACCAAGCAGCATTGCACTGCACAAAAAGATGGTCGCCTGAATCCTGCTCTTGATTGTAGCAAGGACACCCATTTTTACTAGCCGACTTCTAGTGTTTAACCTGTTAAGGAGCGAGAACCAAACAAAAAGCTCGACTTTAAGGGGTACAACTCCCTTCTAGACACCTTATGTGAACTTGGTTATTCAATCTTGAGCACCAAGGACCTAACAGAATATCTATCTCTTGAGTCAAACCTCTAGCAACAACTATCAGATTTCTCGGGGCAGAGGAAAACCGGATCAAGTGCATCTAACATGTTGTCTCTCAACGTTTCTTCATAGGTGTTTCAGGATTTTTTGGTAGGGATCTTTTAAGGGAGAACTGGGCTCAAGTTCTCCTCTTTGTGGTGTTTATTACTGTATTTATAGTGGTTAGGAGGGAGCCCCTTGGCGTTATGTGGGAGAAAACATAGTTTGGGTATGGGAGTGTGAGAGGGCCATCTGGGTATGGGAGTACCGCTAGGGTGTAGGAGTACCGCCAGGGCATAGGAGTACCGCCAGAGTGTAGGAGTACCGCTAGGGCTAGGGCTGCGGTAGTTGCCCTTGATGGCCGTTCACTGGGGTATGCTCATAACGGCGTCTTCCTGGGGAGGTGGTTGTCTTAGCAAATGGTGTTTTCCTTAACAGTTAGCCCCCCACCTTGGGGAAAAAGGTACTTTTTTGTCCCAAAGTGTTTTGCTATAAATACCCTTGTATGTGGGGTCGGTATTCCTCAGAATCTTGGTTTTTAAAAGTGTGCTTTAGTAGGTCACCCTTTACAAGGCGTTTTTAACTAAGGAGTAATTATTGAATTTTTGTTTTTCGCTTGCTTGCTTTTCTCTTTTTATTATGAATAATGTTACTTGCGAAATCTGATTGCAGCTTCCTGCCAAGTCAATCTTAAGGTTCTCCTGTGTTTCGTCATTTTCTCCTAGTCTACTTTTTAATTATGACTTTGTTAGATGGCAATCTTTTCACTCTCTGAGCCGTACCACGGATGGATTTTTCTTGCAGCTTGAGACTGACTCGCGCCGTGATGATTTGGAGGCTTTTTACTTTTTAGGAGATTTTTCTCCAGTCGTCCCTACTGAGGTACTGGAGATTCTGACTGATAACGTTCGCCTTTTGGGTGTGGCTGGCGGTTTGTTGTTGTACCGTGATTACAAACTCTCTCGACTGTTCGTTTGTAACCCTTCTGTGGGGGTGCGTCAAATGGTTCCTCTTCCTGACGGGGTCTTTATGGGTTATGCGGATTCTCCTTTGAACTTGGTATTTGGGTGTTTTGATACTGCCGTGGATTTTTGTTCTTACCTTTATCTACTGGTACTTGACTTGTCCCAATCCTACTGGGGGCCTTGGCTTAGTGTGTACCATGTATACTTTTAGGAGGGCAGCTGGAACTTCTGGGGGAGCTTGGATGTGGGCCCTAGGAATGTTTCTCTTGTAGATCATGTCTGTTTGGGTGGAGAGTTGTATTTTTTGTCGGATTGGGGACACTACTTGGGAGATGCTCAAGCTTGCCCTTACATAGTTCGATGGGATACTGCCGCTGGTACCACTTGTAGAATGTCGTTCCCTGGCTCGGTTTGTGAAAACCTTTTTGCTTGTCGGGATGCCAAGCTTTCAAAGTGGTGGGAGACTTCAACATACCTCCCTATTCTTTGCTTGGTTACGCTAAGGAGTCCGGTTTTTACCATGTGGATGCTGTCGCGTTCGGAGGATCCTTCTTCTTGGGAGACGCGGTTTCGCCTACATGTTCAGCTGCCTTGGTCTGGATGTAGGTGGGATCCGGTGATCACTAGCTTTACTGTGACAAGGGATCACCTAGCTTTTACCGCCCATAATCAAGTGTTCCGATGTGCTCTTAATGGGGATCAGCGTGGATGTATAGTTTACTTGGGGAATCATTGCTGCAATGTACAGGCGCAGTTGTTCCCTTACTCAGAGTCCTTATTTCGCTGTGCCGATGATCCTATGGCGCCGTTTGCGGCTTTCATGTGAGAGAGTCTTCCGGGTAGTAGAAACAGGTTTTGGGTTTTTATGGATGTGGGTGTTCCTTTTTTGCATCGCTATGACTTTTTTATAATTATGTTGTGTATAGTGGCGCTCTTAGCGGCTCCTTTGGCTTAGGTTTTTTATCTTTCTCGCCTTTAAGTTGTGATAGAGGTTTTAGTTTCTGTTAGAGGTTTGTTTGATATCTTTTCCTTTCTATTTTTGCTTCCTGTTTCTGTTGGAGTAGATGTTGCTTGGTGTTTTTTCCTGTGATGTGCTATTAGCTTTCCGTTAATTACCCCGTTTCTTGTAAAATAATGATTTTTCTTGTGACATGAGCTAGGTTCTTATGATGGTGGGTTATGTATTTCCGGTCTCGTTGTTAGGCGGGACTTATGCCGTTGCGGGCTTCTCAGCTGATGAGTGCTACCGCTAGTCCCAGTGTTAGGCGCGACTTATACCGTTGCGGGCTTCTCAGCTGATGAGAGCTACCACCAGTCCCAGTGTTAGGCGGGACTTATACCGTTGCGGGCTTCTCAACTGATGAGAGCTACTGCCAGTCGCAGTGTTAGGCGGGACTTATACCGTTGCGGGCTTCTCAGCTGACGAGACAAAACACGTATAAAGGAAAAAGAACTAAGTAACGCTAAGCGAGAAGCCCCCAGCCGACAAGGCTGGGAAAGACAAAAATAACATATTAAAACTAAGGAAAAAGAACTAAGTAATGCCAAACAAGAAGCCCCCAGCCGGCAAGGCTGAAAAAGACAAACAACATACTAAAACTAAGGAACAAGAACAAAGTAACGCCAAGCGAGAAGCCCTCGGCTGGCAAGGCTGGAAAAGACAAACAACATATTAGAACTAAGGAAAAAGAACTAAGTAACGTCAAACAAGAAGCCCCCAGCTAGCAAGGCTGGAAAAGACAAACAATATATTAAAACGAAGGAAAAAGAACTAAGTAACGTCAAACAAGAAGCCCCCAGCTGGCAAGGCTGGAAAAGACAAAAACAATATATTAAAACTAAGAAAAAAGAACTAAGTAACGTCAAACAAGAAGCCCCCAGCCGGCAAGGCTGGAAAAGACAAAAACAACATATTAAAACTAAGGAAAAAGAATTAAGTAACATCAAAGCAAGAACCCCCAACCGACAAGGCTGAAAAATACAAAAACAACATATTAAAACTAAGGGAAAAGAACTAAGTAACGTCAAGCAAGAAGCCCCCAGCCGGGAAGGCTGGGAAAGACAAAAACAACATATTAAAACTAAGGGAAAAGAACTAAGTAACGTCAAGCAAGAAGCCCCTAGCCAGCAAGGCTGGGAAGGACAAAAATAACATATTAAAACTAAGGGAAAAGGACTAAGTAATGTCAAGCAAGAAACCCCTAGCCGGCAAGGCTGGGAAGGACAAAAATAACATATTACAACTAAGGGAAAAGGACTAAGTAACGTCAAACAAGAAGCCCCTAGCTGGTAAGGCTAGAAAAGACAAAAATAATATATTAAAACTAAGGAAAAAGAACTAAGTAACGTCAAACAAGAAGCCCCCGGCAAGGCTGGAAAAGACAAAAACGACATATTAAAACTAAGAGAAAAGATCTAAGTAACGTCAAACGAGAAGCCCCAAGCCGGTAAGGTTGGAAAAGACAAAAACAGCATATTAAAACTATGGAAAAAGAACTAAGTAACGTCAAACAAGAAGCCCCCGGCAAGGCTGGAAAAGACAAAAACAACATAATAAAACTAAGGAAAAAGAACTAAGTTACGTTAAACAAGAAGCCCCCAGCCGGCAAGGCTGGAAAAGACAAAAATAACATATTAAAACTAAGGAAAAAGAACTAAGTAATGCCAAACAAGAAGCCCCCAGCTGGCAAGGCTGGGTTTCGGGTTTATTTAAATGGCGCTGTGTTCGAGATCTTTTAAAGGTGGGGCGACATATAGCCACCCCCTTTTCTTGGCTGTCACCTCTTATCTTGGGGCATTTAATGCCATTCTGTTTTCTAAAACCCTAAACCCCCTTTTTCTTCCACAGTGAGCCCGTCTTCCCAATGAACCCTACCTCTTCCTTTTACTTATAACCGGTTTTCGTCCTGATTTCAAGGTAATTTTTTGTTGGTTTGCGAATATTTTGTTGAATTTTTAGCGTGATTCTGGCTTTTCAAACATGTTCCTTGTTTCTCCAAAGATTTTCGAACCCTGAGCTGTTCGTCAGAGCTTCCATGGAGGATTCTAATGAAAACACCCAGATTATTTCCGATTTTCTTGCGAATACAGCTGCGAGTCTGGCGATAGAGGGGGGGATGCTTCTTGACCAGGTGGTATCCCCCTCTTTTTGTTGGCCTAGTTCGGAAAATGTCTCCTTGCCTTCAGGGACGAATACTCTAACTTTGCCCATGGGGAACTCCGGTGGGCCACCTCAAAATTATCGGGGTAAGGTTTTCTTTATCTGACCTTTTTTTGTTTTTCCTTATTTTGTTTTTTTGTTTTTTTTTTTAAGAGCATGGCTCCCAAAAGGTCACGGCCAGGTCAAGGTCACCAGGGCGGTACTGGGAAAATTTCTGCAGAGGAGGGTTTAATGGTAGAACCGTTGTCACGATCGGCTCCTTTACCCGCACAATCCCTAGAGGAGGAGGGGGTTCGTGCCCAGTTTTCGGAAGCGGCGCTGACGCTTCCTTTGGGGTCATTTGTATCCTCCCTGCCTTTCGCTGAAGGGGTTAAACAATTTCGAGATAAGTTTTACTTTCCTCATGACTATGAGGCTATTGGACCGAGAGACAATGATAATATTTTGTTCCCCCGCCATCTGGGCTCCTTTTCGGTTACCGTGGATTCTTTGGAGGTGGGATTGAGATTCCTCTTGCCCAGTATATTAGAGTGGGTCTTTAGACAATATTCTTTATGCCCTAGTCAGATTAGCCCAAATGGATTTAGGAATATTTATGGGTATTTAGTTACTTGTTTCGTGGCGGGTTTGAGCCCTTCCACCTGTAGTTTTGATTATTTATTTAGAGCTAGGCGACTAAGGGGAGTAGTGACATTTGAGGGCAAGGCGGGAGTGAAGTTTGTGGAGAATAATCCGTCAAAGATAAATTTTTGGTAGAATAAATTCGTTTGGGTGAGACCTTCGCAATCCTTACTTCTCCCCACGTACTAGACTAAGGTGAATAAGAGTAACACTCCTTCCGCAGATGAGCTTTCGCCTCTTGATAAGGAGGTGGTTCGGTATTTTGAAAGGGAGTTAGATTCTTGATTTGTGGCCATCAAGGAAATTTTGGCTCAGGATCGGGTGCTCATAAAAGCAGGTTTATGTTCCCGGCCGGCAAGTGGTAAGCGACTTTTTAGCCCAAGGGGAGAAGCTTCTTCTTTTTCCTTTCTTTTTTTGTTGGTTATTTTGATTTGTCCTAACTCGTTTTTGGTTGTCGTTATTGCAGGGTCGGAAGTTGACTTAGATATTGTTCAACTTGCGGAGGATTACCGTCAGGGTGGCGACAGGGTAGCAGAGAGAGGAAAAAGGGCTACCATTGAGGGTCGAAAGTCCTATAGGACGGGAAAAAGAGCATCTACTGAAAGCAGAGAGCAGTCCTCCAGACCACGCCCAAAGAAGCAAAAGAAGGCTACGGTTGCGGCACAAGTGGAGGAGCCGTCTAGGAGGACATCCTCTTTGCAAGGGGATATGACTGGGTTCCCCGTGGTACAGGCCTCTCCCGCTTTGGAGAGGTCTGCTCCTGCCTTGTATGCTGGGGAGGTGGTACCTGAAGCATCTCAGCCAGTAGGAGACGTTTCCTGCCCTCAGCCCGTAGCGGTGGTAACTAGGCCCGACTCTGGTGATGAGACACCGAGTGTTTTTCCTGAGGCAGCAGCTGGTCCACCAGGGGGCGCAACCACTACTATTGTCGTGGGTCCGAATGAGCCATTGTTTCCCCCTTCTGCGGGGGTAGCCGGAGGGGTACCTGTGGCTATTGCTATGGAAATGGCTGAGCCTTTACCCAGTGAAATGGAGGTGACGGTTACTGCTGCTGCTATGGAGCCCCCAAGGTGTTTGCCTAAGGACGTACCAGAAAGCGCTCCTGCTGCCATTATGACGGAGGCGGTTGATCTTGGTCTCCAGAATGAGGCCTCGAGAGCAGACGAACTAACGGTGGTCGAAGGAGACCTTGGGAGACCCGTTAGTAGTGTGGCAGCTTTTAGGGAGGATATTACGGAAAGGGTCCCGGTTTATGCTGAGCCGTCAAGCCAAACATCTTCTTTTACTCCTTCGTTTGGCGACCAGGATATAGGGGATGACTGTAGTGCTGACAGGTTTCCTCCTTCCTTTTGAATTGACCTATAGGCGGTGCCGAATTCGTTTCACGGTACTTGTTTTGGACTGGAGCCTTCCTCCTTGAGGGATGAGGCGGCGGCTGGTGATAGGAGCTTTCCTCCCGAAGTCCCATCTTTTGATAGTTCTTCTATCCTCTCTCCCCGCGATGGTGTAGACCTTGTTCAAAGGGCGAGTCATGCTGCACTTCCTTCAGAAGTGCCGCTGGCGGCTACGGGAGATACGGTTGCGACCTATGCCTTAAAGGTAGCGTTTCTATTATGTTTTGATATTTTATGGCCATCATTGAACTTACCTGTTTGTGGTGTGGCTGCAGATTAGCTCGTGGTCTTCTGCTATGGTCACCAGGTGGTTTCAAGAGAGGGAGACGGTAACCAAGGAGCTTGTTAGGTTGGAGGGCGAGAATAAAGACCTTGCTGTGACGGTGCAGGGGATGAAGGTGGCCAGAGAGGAAGAGGCGCAAACGCTCTCTTCATTACAAAAGGAGAAGGATATGGCACTGAAGGAGGCGAAGCGAAGCCGTGAGGAGAAAGAAAGAGTAACATAGGAGGCCCAGACGATCAGTAAAGAGAAAGAGAGAGAGACGCAAGAGGCCTCAAGGCTTCGGGAAATGCACGCAAAGGCTTCTTTGGAGGCGCAAGGACTGAGGGAAGAGTTGTCGTCCTGTCAGGCGCATTTAGAGAAGCTGCAAGACAAGATGCAACGCCGTCAGGTGGAGGGTTCGAGAGCCGCGGAGAGTGCCACAGAAGCCGTTACTCAATTTAAGGCTAGCGTGGAGTTTCGCGGCGTGATAAGTTCCTCTTATTGGCGGGGCTTTACCTCGGGTCTCTCCAACTTTGCTCGCCGTCTGCTTCCGAGCCACCCTGGTTTGGGCCAGGAGTTGCTTTAGCGAGTAGCGGACCAGCTTCATCAAGATATTTCACACTCGAGAGAAGGGACTAGTAGCTGGCGGCCATAGTTACCCTTTTTTTTTTTGTTATAGCTTTCTAGATAAAGGGTTCCTCTTAGTGTGGGAAGGATCTTCCTTTTGGGGCCTACATTTATGCCTCTTTTGTAATAGTAATTCGTATGCGTGTTTTGTTTACTCGTAACCTAAGGGCAGCATTCTAGTTGCTGCTTCTGGGTTATAGCGCACAATGTCATAGATGTAATACTATAATATATATATATTAATATAATATATATCGGCATAAATTTTTGTAACTATACGAGCTTCCAGACATCCACATCTATTATCTGGGTGATTTAAGGGGTCTTCTTGTTATACATGTATCACGGTTTTTATATGTGGTATTTTTTAAGGTTTTTCATATTCCAGGATCGCAGAACTTCAGTGCCGTTGAGACGCTGTAGCTTATAGCTTCCATTTCCTAATTTCGCACTTACACGCTAGGGACCTTCCCAATTGGCGGCCACTTTTCCTGATCCGATACCATGAGTAATGCTTGCTCGACGCAGCACTAGGTCTCCCACCTCCATGCTTCTAGGCCTTACATGTTTATTATAGTACTGAGATATCCGTTGCTTCTGAGCCGTTATGCAGAGGAGGGCGTTTTCCCTAGTTTCGTTGATTAGATCAAGAGAATGTCTTCGTAATTCTTCATTTTCAAGTTGTCGGTATCCTTGGGTCTGATGGCTGGGCTCTCCTACTTCTACTGGGATCACGGCCTCGGCACCATAGACCAACCTAAAAGGAGTTTCCCCAGTGGCTACTCGGTAGAAGGCAAAGGACACCGGGTAGCTCTTCCAACCACTTTCCTTTTGCATCGTCCAACCTTCGTCGTAACCCCACAAGTATCTGCTTGTTCTCGGCTTCTACTTGTCCATTGCTTTGTGGGTAGGCCACTGATGCGAAGTGGAGGGAGATTTTCATGTGCTGGCAATAGTTATAGAATCGTGGTGAGCTGAGCTGTGTTCCATTATTAGTTATGATGGCTCGTGGGATTCTGAAACGAATTATAATGTTTTTCCATAAAAATTGGCGGGTGGTGTGGTCAGTAATACTAGCTACCGCCTCCGCTTCTACCCATTTGCTGAAGTAGTCCACAGCTACTATCAGGAATTTTCTTTGCCCGCTGGCCAATGGAAATGGACCCAGGATATCCATTCTCCACTGGTCAAAAGGTATTGAGTCAACGATGGGGTGTAGTGGTACCGCTGGGGCGTGGATTAATGGTGCGAATTTATGACATTTATCACATTTCCGCACCAACTTGGCGGCATCTCTTTCCATGGTAGGCCAAAAGTACCCGGTTTTGAGCGCCATTCTTACTAACGTTCGTTTTCTGATGTGTACCCTGCAAATTCCTTCATGAATCTCCCTTAGCACATAATTTCCCTCTTCCTGGGTTAGGCATTTTAGTAGGGGGTACGTGAATGACCTCTTATAGAGTTGTTGGTCGATTATCACAAAACGGGCTGCTTGTCGTTGCAGCTTTCGTGCTTCCTTTTTGTCCGCGGGCGTCTTGTTTTGCAGAATGAGATCCACGATGGGACGCATCCATCCCTTTTCATACTGTATCTGCATTGTGTCCAAGGGAAGGGGTCGGTTTGGGTACTTCACATTGACCTCTTGTATCTATACTTCTCCTTCCTCTCTTTCTACCATGTGCTTGAGGCCAGCCAACCGACTTAGATTATCGGCCCGCTCATTGTCTTCTCGGGAGATTCCCCGTATACTGAAGCTTTCTAATTCGGAGATCCGTTTCTGGACCAAGCCAAGGTACTGCTCCAGGTGGGGCTCCTTTACTCCGTATTCCCCAGTTACCTGGTTTACTACCAGTTTCGAGTCACTGAAGACCTCAACGTGCCTGGCGCTAGCTGCTCTAGCGTAGTCAATACCTAGAAGCAAGGCGTCATACTCAGTTTCATTATTAGTAGCATTAGAATTAAGTTTTACCGCGTATTCCGCGTATTCCCCTTCTGGATTTATCAGCACGATGCCTTTGCCGTTGCCCCCTTGGTTGACGGAACCATCAATGAATAGTCTCCAAAGATGATCTTCTTTGGGGGAGGCTATCAGCTCGGGTATTTCAAAGCTGCATTCTACCAAAAAGTCAGCCAGGGCCTGTGCCTTGATGGCCAGGCGGGGGTGAGTATTGTATGTCATGTTCTGAGAGCTCTACTGCCCATTTTTAACATTCTTCCTGAGCAGTCTAATTTTCCTAGTAACTTTTGAAAAGGGAGATGAGTGAGCACAGTAACGGTATGGGCCTGAAAATAAGGTCTCAGCTTACGTGCGGCTGTGACTAAGGCCAACGCGGTTTTTTCTATGGCAGGGTATCTTATTTCTGCGTTCTTAAGGGACTGGCTCACAAAATATATCAGGAGATGTCTACCTTCGCGGTCGGCTATGAGTATGGCACTGGTGGTGTTTTCTGAAATGGCCAAGTAAATGCTCAGCTTTTCGTTTGGCTCAGGACAAGTAATGACCAGAAGCTGAGCTAGATATGGCTTTAGCTGCTGGAAGGCGTGCTCGCATTCTTCGCTCCAACAGAAGGGTTGCTTCTTTCGTAATGTTCTAAAGAATGGCACGGCCTTGTCGGCAGAACGGTTAATGAATCTATTAAGAGAGGCCATGCAGCCGGCCAGTTTCTGGACATCTTTAGAAGAACGGGGTGATCCCATTTCGAGAATAGCGCGTATCTTTCTGGGGTTAGCCTCAATTCCCCTGGTGCTGACAATAAATCCTAGGAATTTTCCTTCAGGTACCGCGAACGAGCACTTCTCTAGATTAAGTTTCATTTGGTACCACCTGAGTGCTTTTAGAGCCTCTCTTAAGTCTTCAATGTGATCTGGGTTTTTTTGGGATTTAACTATCATGTCGTCCACGTAAACTTCCACGTTGCGGCCGATTTGAGAGTCAAAAATTTTGTTGACTAGTCGTTGACACTTGGTGCCAACATTTTTGAGGCCAAACGGCATGACTCTGTAGCAGAATGTACCCTCAGCCGTTATAAAGGAAGTTTTCTCTGTCATCTGGGTGCATCTGAATTTTGTGGTAGCCAGAGAAAGCGTCCATGAAACTGAATAACTCGCAACCTGCCGTTGAGTCTACTAATTTATCTATTTTAGGAAGAGGGTAAGAGTCCGTTGGGCAGGCGCTATTGAGGTTTGTGAAATTGACACACATTCTCCAATTTTCGTTCGCCTTTTTTACTAGAACTACGTTAGCTAGCCATTCTGGGTAAGCTACCTCCCTAATGGATCCTGCTTGGATTAGCTTTCTTACTTGACGCTTGACGGCCTCGTTGTGTTCGATGCAGAAGTTACGCTTCCGTTGTTTCACTGGTTTTTTGTCAACCTGAACATTGAGCTGGTGGGTGATCGCCTCTGGCGATATTCCGGGTATCTCGTCAGCAGAAAAAGCGAAGACGTCCCGGGGTTGTTTTAAGAGTTCACCAATCTTTTCCCTTAGGTGACGAGGAACTAAGGCGCCCATGTACGTGTGCTGCCCTGGCTCGTACTTTTTAGAGACGATGGGGCCGGGTCTGGACTTGAGGACGAATTGGGCACAGCTGGTTCGGCGGTTATTAAGGCCAAATCAGGAAAGTTGTGATAATATTCAGAGAGGGAGCCTTGACTGCCACGAATGGTCATAATGCCGCCAGTGTCGCTTTCAAACTTCATGGCTAGATGGTAGGTGGAGATTACGGCTCTTAGACGATTCACGGAGGGTCTTCCAAGGATTATATTATACGCTGAGGGAGCATCTATGACCAGGAATTCAATTTTTATGGTGCACTGTCCTACCTCACCTTGAACGGTTGTGGCTATAAGTCTCTTCCTCTGCAGTATAACGGGATTTACGGCGAATCCTACAACAGGGCTTGATGCAGGGATAAGGAAGGAGGTGGACATCCCCATCTGGGCGTAATAGTTCAAGAAGAGTACATCAACAGAGCTACCTTGGTCGACTAGGATTCTGTGGACGGTGTATCCATGAATATTGGCGATTATTACCAGAGGCTCCTCCTGGTATGCGTCAATCCCTTGCGTATCCTCTTCTGTGAAACTTATGCACTTAGGTCTATTAAGTGCAAGGCAGGGCTCCTTCCCTTTATCCCTAGCTTCTGGTTTCTCACTTTCTGGTGGTTCCCACTTAGTGATGGCGGCGACGACCGGGGGCGTTGTTTTGCTTGGTCCCGAGTCATGAATATCTTCACCGCAAGCTTTTCCTGTCTTTATCCTTTGTAAGTTCGTTCTAGGCAGGATTTTAAAGCACGGCATTCGGCAGTGTTGTGGGTGGTTGTTTGGCGATAGGTGCACCAACAATTTTTTCCTTTTTGAGTCCTTTGGCTGTTCTTCTGCTTTTATTGCCAGCACTGGTCGTGCGGTTTCTGGCGGGATCTGCGTTTTAAAGAAGGGCTTGCGCCTTTTTGGTGGCCGGGTATTTCTTGGTGGTGGCCTGAAACCCACTTTTGGCCTTGGAGAGGCCCCTACCTGAACTACTTCAGGTCTCGGCGCAACTTGCATTACATCTTCAGTGGTAATATACTTGTTGGCGTTGGGCCATAGGTCCTCAACGGTTAGAGGCGGTCCCTTAGCTAGCGCAAATTTAAAGTGGGAATTCTGTAGTCCGTTAACAAAGGCAGTAATGCCCGTCTCATCAGAGAGGTTGGCGACGTCGATCATGGCACGCGTGAACCGCCATACATAACTTCTTAAGGGTTCAAACTTATTCTGTTGTAGTTTGAGAAGATGTGCAGCCGTTCTCCTTCTCTTATTGCTCACAAAGTGACGTACGAACCGCTCAGAGAGCTCTGTAAATCCGTCAATGGATAAGTATGAGAGGGAGGAGAAACAACTTTGTGCAGCCCCCTTGAGAGTGGCGGGAAGGCATTTACACCATATATCTTCCCATACGTCCTGTATGTACATTCACGCAGCAAAACAAGCCAGATGGTCCTTAGGGTCTTGAGTTCCGTCAAATGCTTCCATATTAGGGATTTTTACCTTTCCTATGGGTGCCCGGAGGAGTCGGGATGTAAAAGGTGAGTGGGTTCCTGGTACCAGAGGCACTACCCCTGCTCCGGCAGCCCGCTTATGGTTCCCGCTTACATTGTTATGGTGAGCGCTGGTACTGGATTCGGTAATTGGGTTTTGGCTTTCAATCGGAGCGTGCCTAGAGGCTCTGGGGGTGGTGGTAAATTGGCTAGGGTCTGGGACCCTTGCGGCATCGTTATCTGCCATTTGCGTAAAGAACTGACCAAGTTGGTGTTGTAATTGATTGAATTGTTCTTGGGTTACATAATTTGGGCGGTGGCCCTCCTGGGGGAGAGGAGTGGAATGACTAGTATTTGACATGAAGGAAGTGTTAGTTCCCTTCCCACGGACGGCGCCAATTGTTTCGGGATTTTTTGCTAGGGTTCTTTTAAGGGAGAACTGGGCTCAAGTTCTCCTTTTTGTGGTATTTATTACTGTATTTGTAGTGGTTAGGAGGGAGCCCCTTGGCGTTATGTGGGAGAAAACATAGTTTGGGTACGGTGGTGTGAGAGAGCCGTCTGGGTATGGAAGTACCGCCAGGGTATGGAAGTACAGCTAGGGTGTAAGAGTACCACCAGGGTATAGGAGTACCACTAGGGTGTAGAAGTACCGCTAGGGCTAGGGCTGCGGTAGTTGCCTTTGATGGCCGTTCACTGGGGTATGCTCATAACGTCTTCTTCCTAGGGAGGCGGCTGTCTTGGCAAATAGTGTTTTCCTTATTCACGATATTATCATCCTTTTGCTTTGAAACAAGATATAACTTGGGGAAAGCAGTTTTCAATGAAATGTCACCCATCCAAATATCCTCCCAGAATTTAGCCCTTAATCCATTCCCTACAGTGACCATGCGGGCATCGCTAATTATTAAATCCTCCCAGAATTTGAGCACCTACAATTATAAAGTTGTCTGATAATTTATGAATACTCGCCACAACCCTTCTCTAAAAAGCTTGGCACTCATTAGAATATCTCCACCGTCATTTGAACAATAGGCCTGCGTTCTTAATCATAATGTCACTGACTTCAAGTCCACCCATCTACTTTGGTCTTTGAATAGTCCCACTTAATCAACGGAATACCTTTTTGGTTCTGATTCCTTGCCCAAAAGATATTCCTTTGAAGACTAATGATCTTCTTGGCCACGGTTTTAGGCATCTTGGATAAGGACAAATGAGATGTTGGGAGGTTTTGGAGGACAGCTTTAATAAGGACCAATCTTCCCACTCTCAAAAGCTTTGGCTTTCCAACCAGTAAATCGTTTTCTAATCTTGTCAATTACCGGGTCCTAGGTTCTCAATCTTCTATTGCTTGTGCCAAGAGGAAGCCCGAGATATAAACAGGGAAATTCTTTCGCATACACCGCAGCTCAGCAGCAGCTAGATCAGCCCACCTATTACCCTTACCAATCGAAACAAGAGCGGAATTAGGAAAGTTTATAGCCAAACTTGAGATCAGTTCAAAACATTTTATAATTCTTCCTATCTTCCTGATTTCATCACCATGAGCATCGCAAAAAAAATATAGTGTCGTTGGCAAACTGAAGGTGCTTGACTCTTTCTTCTCTGAAGCCCACCCGCATACCCACAATAAGGCCTGTGTTTGTAGCATTCACAATCATCGAATTTAGGATTTCCGCAGCTAGAACAAATAAAGACGGAGATATCGGGTCACCTTGTTGAATTCCACGGCCTAACGGTATGGTGGAGTAGGGGACCCATTAACTAGGATAGAGACAGAGGCCAATGTTTTACAAAATTTGATCCAGCTTCTCCATCTAGCACCAAATCCCATTTGGTGGAGAACCTTATTGGGGAAATCCCAGTATAGTGAGTTGTAAGCTTTCCTGAAGTCTAGCTTTAGCAGTGCACCATTTTCCTTCTTGCTTTTTGCCCACTGAACTACCTCATTAGCAATTAAAGCACCGTCAAGGATTTGCCAGTTCTTGACAAAAGCAGACTGCACCTCGTCAACAAGGCTTGGCATCACATTTATGAGTCTATTAGCTAGAACTTTTGCAATAATCTATATAAGCATCCAACCATGCTTATTGGTCTGAAATCACCAAGGCATGATGCTCTAGCCTTCTTCGGAATAAGGGTCACCCATTTTACATTGACTCTTCTTGGCAGCTCATTATGCGCAAAAAATCTTTGCACAAATGTGACTGTGTTCGGGCCTACTATCTCCCGTCCTTTTCTATTGAATTTGAAGTTGAAACCATCACAATTCGGTGATTTTTTGTAGGATTAGAGGCCCTAACTGCGTTCTTGACTACCGTCTCAGTTACTTCTTCTTCCAACCTATCTCTGTCCACACTGCTTAATGTAGGTAACAAAAGCCCTTCTAATATCGGCTTCCTGAAGCAAGGCTTAGCTGAGTGCAATTCCCGAAAATGATTCAAAATCTCTTCTCTAATATTCTCTGGCTTGTGAGTTCTCTGGCCACTGGCTTTCAAAGACCCAGTGAAGTTTTTCTTGAGTCTTGCTTCGGTTGGAGTAAAGAAATATCTAGTATTCTTATCACCTTCTTTGATGAGCCTGCATCTAGACTTGTGCTTCCAAAGTTGCTCACGCCTTAAATACCATTCTTGCACCTGACTATGCACTACTCTTCTTCTTGAAATTAACTCAGAGTTGCTAGGGTCTCGTTCAATTTGGAAGTCAACTTCATTTAGTTCCATCTCAAATGATCCCTCATTCCATTAATCTTTCACCAAATGCCAAAAATTTGGTCTAGTTAGCCAACAGTCCGAGGATCTAAACGAAACCGGACCCCAGTAAACTTTATTTGTCTCTACAGGTAAAGGGAGTGATCTGAGAGTTTTCTATTAAGTCCCCTATGCTTGATTTCTAGAAATTTGATCATCCATTCTGAAGAAACTAAGGTACGGTCAATTCTACTTGTTAAGGATCCTCTAGCTCATATGAATTTTCGCCAGATCAGAGGTAGGTCCAGGAGACAATTCCTCTGCACGAAGTTTTTGAGATCCAACACACTTCTTGTAATACTAGACAGACCACTTCTATCATTCACTTCCAATACTTCGTTAAAGTCTCCGGATAATAACAGAGGGCAATTGGCTACAACTATGATTGCTGAAAGCTCATAGTGGTAGGGGGACCATGGAGTAGGCCATTTAGGGCCGAACCACATTAAAATCCTATGTATTTTCTTTATTTCGTTATTGTCTTCTATCGTCGAATGTAATCTCGAATCAAAGCTTAGAGCCTCAGTTTTAAAGACCACCGTTTACAAGATCCTAAAATAAACTAAGTTATTGTTGAAGTTAAAACCGGATTTAAAGAAGATAACCTAAAAACAGTAAAGTTAAAACAACGAGTTTTGGAACTTAGGCGGTAAAGAGGTTAGGTTTTATCAGATCAACTTCAACAAGAGTATTTTGAGAACTTTAACCAGATAGAAATTGGTTTTAGAACTCTGAAGAACACCAACAATTGGTATCAGAGCCAAAAGTTTGTAAAATGGACGTGGTTCTTTAAACTAAGTGTCAAAAACGTGTTAAAACACACTTATGTTTTTTTTTCCTGAAAAAATTCGTCTTTTTGTTGTCACCATTTGTGAAAAGAAAAAAAAAAAAGTTTCTGTTTGCAAGAAAATTTTTTGAAATGGGAAAAATTGGCTGCTAAGTTTGATATCAAGAAAATTTGACGGGAAGAACGTAATACCCTTTGGAAGATCAAGACTAGAGCAATGTCGTCCCAAGGTGTGGGATCCAACTCGTCTGGCTGCTGTCTAGCAGTGATCGAGAAGAGTTTGGAGCAGAAGAGCTTTAGGTACTCTTGTTATGTGTTGTTTTGATTTAATGTGCTGCCTCTTATTTTTTTTTGTTAACTGTTGCTAAAATTTGGTCAAAGTTAGAAGAAATGTATAAGGATGAATCCTTGTTGCTTAGGATACTTATATGGAAATTTCTTCACCTTTAGATTGGCTGGTATAAGTCTCAAGAGGACTCCCTAAATAGGTTAAACAAAATTTTACAGGACCCAATGAAAGAAGATGTTTGAATTCTAGGTGAGATTCAAGCTATAGTCTTAGTGTGTGCTTTACCTAAGTAACTTAGGGGCATTAAAGACACATTAAGATATGGCCGGGTGAAGATCACTTTAGATGGAGTAAAGCAGGCTTTTAGGAGTAAAATTCTAGAACTGAAAAGGGAGGGGACAGACTAGTTTGGGGTACCAATGGTGAGGGAATGGTTATGAGAGGAAAGAACAGGTATTAGGGAAATCTGAAAAAATAATAATAATTATAATAATAACAAGGGATGATTGAAGGGTAGGTATCTGCCCTGATAGGAATTAAATACACGGTATAGCTAAGAATGTGGATTCGTTTTCTTAAATCTAGAAATGTTGATGTTTATTTCAATGTTTTGAACTGATTTATGTGATTCGAATGCTAATTGTGGAATGCTTGAAAGTGCTATGTTGAAAATAGTACTACTGGTCATGTTAATGTTTCGTTTTTTGAATCATTAGAGCATGTGTGGGTGTTTAAATTCAGGTTGTAGTTATTTTTTTATATGAATGCCACTAGAGATAATTTTATTAATATTAAAAACCGGAAACTGGGTAAAGAAAAGTGTTGTTAAGACATCACATAGGAGTAACCATAACTGGCATAGGGTATTGAAAAAATTAGGATTAACAAATGGAATGACATACATCATTAAGGATGTAAGACACGTTCCTGACCTACGTAGGAGCCTGACATCTTTATGTCATTTGGACTTAAAGGGAATGTAGCTTGGAGCCATGAACTTGGAACTTAGGATCTTGAAGTGATCCTTGGTGGTTCTAGAAGAGTGCTCAGATAAGTCTACGTATTAAATGGTAGGAGTGTCTCAGGTGAGTTAAGGATTGTGGTTAAGTCTGACCAGATCCGAGTTATGTCATAGGCATTTAGGGCCTTGTGAACAAGAGAGGTTTGGAAAAACTGTTATAACATGGAATGTTAAGAAATAACAGTGAGTCTAAAATTTAATTTCTGTGAGTCATGTGCATTTAGTATTACAGGTTGGTATTCAACGTAGGGATGCATACAACTCACGGGGTGTTAAATTATATGCATTCTAATTTATGAGTCAAACCAGGGTTGTTACCTTAGGTGGAGTATTATAATTTTCTGTCTATGATTGAAGTAATTCATGCTCAGTGTCAGGAATTTTCTGCTGAAATATTAGACAACTGTTTACCCACATTTGAAAGGTGGAAGGATTAGATAGAAAATATAACTAGTTAAAATTGAAAATACCTAAGAATGGACAACGGTTTGGATAACATAAATTCAAAATTGGTGAAATTGCATATTGCTGAAAATTATTTAAAATGGTGTCAAACAGTTAAAAACACGGTTAGAGGAACGCATTAGCAAATAGGGGTTGTGGAGCGTATGAACGAACTCTGTGTGACAAGGGTCCGGTGTATGATGTTCGCATCAAGTACTAGGAAAACAGTTTGAGGGAAGGGGCTGACACGGTAGCCTCACTATCTTGTAGATAGGACGCCATAAACTGGTAAATTAGGCTTAAGGACACCTGAGGAAATGCGGACCGGATAGCGAGCAAATGACTCTTTTGGGAGAGTGTTTGGCTGTGCGGCATGCGCCCACAAGTCTGTGGTAAAGTGTGAACCCCGGACCGTAAACAGGCATGTTCCTCAGTTACTTTGAAGGGGTAACATGTGATAGGATAGGAGTTAAGGAGGAAAATCGGACTAGGATCATAATAAGTAGAGATGTAATTTTTGATGAGTTGGACATAACCTACTTAGGTGATACTAGTAACTCAACTTCTAAGAAATCGTGTGTTTGAACCTAATCTACGTGAGATGAATCCAACAGAACTGAATTATCAAAACATGACTAAGATCATAAATTAAGGAATGAACCAGGAAAAGAATCGGATACCAAAAATGAACCAACCCGAACAGGAACAATCTCAGGATGTAGATAGTGCTGAAATATGCATTTTGACCTGGCTGAAATCTGAAAAAGATTCTTGAAAACGAACTAGGAGACTATCAACTAAGTAGGGATAAGGCTAGGAGAGAGGTAAGGCCTCCCCGATGATTAGGATACAGCTCGGCGCATAGTGTACGCCTTGGTTGCCCTTTAGTATATAGAATCATGACCATTGAGCTTCAAGCAGGCTATCTAACAGCCACCATTCTATAGAATGGCAGGATGCGTTGAAGACAGAAATGGGTTCCTTAGTGAAGAGCAGGACTTGGTCCCTAATGCCTAAAGCCAGCGGGTAAGAATCTAGTGGAAACCAAGTGGAATTACAAGACTAAGGAACATAGTTGACCTTTTGAGAAAAACATAGGTTTAAGGTTAGGCTAGTAGCTAAAGGTGTCCCGCAGCATAGAAGCGTGGATATCACTGGGAGGGAAGCACATCACCATCAGGGTGTCAATGAAGTTGACGGACTAGGATGACCTGGATTTGGAATAGTAGTTAGACGTAACTATCGCTTGTTTGCATGGGGAGCTTGGAAGGAGCTCTACATGGCTTAGCTTGTGGGTTTTGTTGAAACCTCGGAATGCTGGCCTAGGACGTAGGCTCGGTTAGTCCTTGTACGGACTGTAGCTGTGCCCATGGCAAATGGGAAAAGCGGTTCCATGACTTCTTGGTAGAAGTAGGGTAACTAGGTCAATTCATGATGAGTGCTTCTGTGTGAAAATTGTGATTATTGATTCTATGTTATACTTGCATATGTTGTTGATATGTTGGTAGCTAGTTGTTGCATGCCTGGAGATTATTAACCTGTGGAGTTTGTTAAACCGAATTAGATATGGAAAGACCTTGGTCCTGCTAAGTGGAATTAGGAATGGAGATTGGTAGTTGATCGAATGTTGAAAACGATAAACTTATCTCAGTCTAATTACTTAGAGAAGGTCATTCATAGGTTTAACATGACGGCGGCTAAGGTTAGAGTTCACATAACAAGACAAATTTTTAGCACATACCAAAATCCTAGGAATGATCAAAAGGCTGTTGATTAGAGCAACGTTCCATAGGCTAATGCTATAGGGTCAATCATGTAGTCCATGACTTGTACCAGGCCTGACTATAGCTTAACCAATCAGCATGCTCTCTAGGTTCAGGGTGAATTTAGGGAAGGAGCGCAGGGATGGGGTTAAGCGGCTATTGGGATATATATATTAAGGGTAGTTTGATGTTAGGACTTATGTTTGTGGGAACAGAAATCTAAGTCTCTTAGGATACACTGATGTCGATTTCGGTGGAGATCTGGTCAAACGAAAGTCCAAGAGCTCCTACATGATCTCTTTGAATGGTCGGGACTGTTAGCTAGAGATCCAAGGTCCAGTCTATGACTGTGGAAAAAAGGACTATAGTGGACTCCTGGAGCTAACAGAAGCCATTAAAGAGGAAATTAAGGCTAAGTAGACTTCTATAGGAATTAAACTTAGGCCTAGGAATTTCAGGATATATGGATAGCCAGTCAGCACTAGTATTGAGCAGGAACACTGTATTCCATGATAAGGGTAGGCATCTAGCTAGTCACGAGGTGTTTCGTGATGGAATAGTTAGACGGTGATAGGTTAGAGTTGCTGAAAATTTGGACGGATAAAAATCTGGCTGATATGAGAACTAAAGTCGTGCCCCTGAACAAGTTAATGGGGTTCATTAACTTGGTTCAGGTCTCCTGTGTTTTAGGAGAAGAATCAGGACCAAAACCAAAATGCTTTGCCCCCCTATTACTAGAGTGAGTCCAATAGTTAAACTAATTAGGAACCAGGTGGAGAATTGTTGGAATATGGTTCCTAAATAGTCTAAACTATGTCCGAGTACAAAGGCCGGTGAGAGCTAAGCTATTAGTCGCAAACAGATTTTGGCGGATAAAACGTAAAATACTTAAATGAGAAATTTTACTTAAATCAAAATGTGTTTTGTATTTAAGTAAAATCGATTAAGTAAATATAATAAATTAAATTTAAGTATTTAGCTGTTTTTTTTAAAACAACAGCACGAAGCTTCCTGTGGAAGCTTCCCATTTTTTCCCTCCTTAGCACTGCCACGTGTCGCCACGGGAGTGGCCGGTGCTGGGGTGACATCTGGACCCTTCATTTTTTGGTGCCCTTGGACGGTTCAGATTTAAAGCAGTTGGATTGCTTTTTTGCTTATAAAAAGGGGTTCTGAGCAGAGAAAGTAGGATGGGTCATTTTTGGGTGATTTTTCACCGGTTCTCTCTCTCTCTCTTCACCATGTCTATCTTCAACCTCTATGGGGTGTTTCTAGGGTTTGCCCTAGAGATTTCTGGTGCGAAAACCTAGCCGGTAAGGGATGGAGCTCGCCGGTGCTGGGAACCATGAAGGCGGATCATCTCAGGGATCTGGGATCGTGATGGTATAGCAGCTATCTGGCTCGGTGTTGGTAAATTTCTTTTACTCTCTCTTTTATTCTTTACTGATATGGTTGTAAAAGGTTGTATAAAAAGCGGTTTGTAACTAATAGCTTAGGTTTTGATGTGAAAAGTGCCTTGTACCATTTACGTGGTTGTAAAACTTAAATGATTAATAAAATAGAGCTCTCTAGTGGTAGGGGGACTTTGGAGTAGGCCATTTAGGGCCGAACCACGTTAAAATCGTGTGTATTTTCTTTATTTCGTTATTGTCTTCTATCGTCGAATGTAATCTCGAATCAAGGCTTAGAGCCACAGTTTTAAAGACCACCGTTGACAAGATCCTAAAATAAACTAAGTTATTATTGAAGTTAAAACCAGATTTAAAGATGATAACCTAAAAACAGTAAAGTTAAAACAATGGGTTTTGGAACTTAGGCGGTCAAGAGATTAGGTTTTATCAGATCAACTTTAACAAGAGTGTTTTGAGAACTTTAACCGGATGGAAATTGGTTTTAGAACTCTGAAGAACACCAACAATGGGCACATCAATATCACCAAATATCAACGACGAAATAAATATGCGGAAATAAAATCAACGCTAGGTATAACGAGGAAAACCCTCCAGAGTAGAGGGAGAAACCATGGGGCAAACCGATAACAAAATCCACTATAAAAAATAGCAATTACAACGTTTACAGTTTCGGAATGTTTGCCATAACTTGAAACCTACAAGCAAATTGAGCGATACAAGAATTACGTCCCTAGGCCCAAGAACAATTAATTATCCCGATCAATTAACTCCAATCAATACCTAGAAAATCCGTTCCAAATTACTCCAAGATCAAACCCTGTCTTATATATTGATTTGCCGTCTGCTGATTTTCGTTCTTTTCCGCACCGCACAAACTCACTTTATTTTTTATGGGCTACAGTGTGCCTTCCTCATTTTTAATCTCACGGAAACGTTAAACCCAAAATTAGGGTATATATATATATATATATTATTTAATATAATCCTAAGACTTGTTTAAACGGGCCATAAGAATATGAGCTGGACCACAGTACATATTATGTACCCCACAAATCTCCCCCTCCAGCTCACCATAAGGACGAGATGATTCCACATCAAACTATTTGGAATCAACATCGGCCAACCTAATGCACAAGTTCAACTTACCACTAGGTACCACCTTGGTTAACCTATCGACCATGTTCTTATTAGTGTGAATCTTCTTCAGCATCACCAGCTTTTTTTCAATCACAAAACGCAACCAATGATATCTCCGTCAATGTGCTTTGTGCGGGCATGGTACATGGAATTCTTACTCAGGTCCATTGCACTGTGACTGTCACAGAATACCATATACTCTTTCTATTTCAGACCCAACTCTTAAAGGAATCTCTGCATCCACAGTATCTCTTTGCCTGCTTCAACAACAACAAAATACTCAGCTTCAGTAGTGGAGAGAGCAACACACTTCTGCAATTTGGACTGCCAAGACACAGCTCCCCCTGCAAAAGTGAACAAATACCCCGAAGTAGATTTTCTACTATCAAGACATCCTGCCATATCAGAATCAGTATACCCTTCAAGAATCGGTCCTGAGCCTCCAAAACTCAAACACTGTTTCGAGGTACCCCACAAATATCTGAATATCCACTTCACTGCTTTCCAATGAGCTTTCCCTAGATTTGACAGAAATTTGCTCACAACACTTATAGCATGAGCAATATCTGACCTGTTGCAAAGTATAGCATGAATCAAAGACCCAATAGCAGAGGAGTAGGGAACATAAGACATCTCTTCTTTCTCTTTCTTGGTCACAGGACAAGACTGTTGACTTAATTTAAAATGTGAGGCAAGAGTTGTGGTAATTGGTTTAGCACTCTTCATGTTAAACCTTTCAAGCACCCGTTCAACATATTTTTCTTGTGACAACCACAACTTTCTAACCACTCTATCACAGACAATCTCCATACCCTAAATCAGCTTCGTTGGACCCAAGGCTTTCATTTCAAAAGACTTTGGCAACTCCTCTTTAAGCCTTCGAATCATATCTGCATCTTGACCAACAATTAGCATATCATCAACATAAAGCAGTAAAATGATGAAGTTAGCTCCAGCGAATTTCCTTATATGCACACAATGATCTGCAACTGTTCTCTTGTACCCTTGACCCACCATAAAGGAGTCAAATTTCATGTACCACTGTCTAGGAGACTATTTCAAACCATACAAGCTCTCTTTCAGTCTGCAAACCACGCGCTCTTGACCCTTAACTTCATATCCTTCAAGCTGCTTCATGTAGACCTCCTCTTGCAAGTCACCATGGAGAAATACAGTCTTCACATCTAATTGTTCAAGATCAAGATTCATACTAGCTGCCATACCTCCACTATAAAAAAAGTGACCAATAGTAACAAACTAGAAAATTTTCTGTTATAATTGATTTACCAATAGCAACAAAAATTTTCTTTTGTTGCAAATGCAAAATCTCATACAATGCTGACCCCTTTTGTAACAGAAAATCAGTCTGTTGGTATTCTATATAGCATTACCAACAGTACACTTGTGTTTGTTAGTAAAGGTATTTTAATAGAAAATTTTTTATATGTCATGAGGTAAGAAATGAATTTTTACTTCCCTCCAATATTACATTGTAAAAAAATTAAAAAATAATTTGTCAAAGATATATAGATAATTCAATTATATTAAATTTTTTATCCTCTAAATACATTACATAAATTTAATATTGGCAAGAATTTAAAATTTTATATCAATTCACAAAATTTTGGGTAAAATATTCCCGCCGAAGCCCAAATTTGGGTATTAATATTTTATAATAAAAAAAATATGCCCTAAATCACAAGGGTTTGACACTCCTCTCCCTGTTCGCCTGCTTCATTCTCTTTCTGTCACCTGCTTCACTCTCTTCTTGTTCGCTCGCTTCACTCTCTCTCTCGCTCCTGTACGCTCTTTCTCTCTCGCTCGTCCCTTCACTCATTACAAAAAATGCGCGCATCTATGACAAACACTTTACAATAGAGTGAAATTCCGTTGTAAATAAGGCATTATTTACGACGGAATTTTACTCCGTCGTAAAAGGTATAAGCAACTACGACGGTTCTAAAATACCGTCGTGGATGGGTCTCACTTTTCCGTCGTAAATGACTTTCAAATTTTCACAGAACTTATGGAGCGTTTTTTAGCGCCTTTTGGCTATTAATTACGATTAACATTTTATGACCGAAAAAAATTCCGTTGTCAGTAGTTACTACTTGCAACAAAAGTTTTACTCTATTGTAAAAGATATGAGTAAGTTTATAAGTCAGATAATTAAATTATACTTATTCAAAATTTTTATAGTAAAATAATATTATAACTATTTTTATTAAAATGCTATTTCTTACATATTTGAATAAAAATAATAACTAGTAATTTAATAGTTGTCTTTTTAACTAAAACAAGCCCTTTCCTTCCTCTGATAACAAAAAATCCTTTCCCTTCCATAGATGAGCTTTTCTCAAACGATAAACACCACCGTGCATCTTTTGTTTGCCGTCTCTTCCGAACTTACAGCTTCCCTCACTTGCAGGAAAGTGTCGAAATTTCTTTTTGTTTCTTAGTGTCAGAATTTCGTTTCCCTTTCAGGTTTGATTTCGTTTGATTTCTTTCAGGATTGAATTTCTTTCAACTTCGTTTAAGGTATGTTTTCGTTCTACTTTATTTGAGGTTTACTTTCATTCAATTTTGTTTAGGGTTTGATTTCATTCGATTTCGTTTAGGGTTTTAATTCGATTTTATTTAGGGTTTAGGGTTTGATCTAGTTCGACTTTGTTTAGGACAAGATTTGATTTTGTTCAACTTCTTTTAGGGTTTGATTTTGTTTAGGGTTTAATTTTCTAATTTATTCAGGGTTCGACTTCATTTAGGGTTTAATTTCATTTAGTTTTGTCAATTGCAGTCCTGAGAGTGATTGAACTGATTTCATATTTTTTATCCTTGACCCAGCTAGATTTGCCATCAAAGATGCACTTTCGAATTGATGTCCTTCATCCTTATTTAGTAAAGCAGTCTGCAAATTGTATTCTAAGTGTCATTGGCATCAATAATGCACATGGTTAAAGCGAAAGCTTGTATTCAGAGTTGTTAACATAATGTAGTTGCATATGTAGTGAGAAATCAACATATAAAGAATGGTTTAAGTACACTTTGCAGGGTAGCATAAATATATCAAGAAACCATCTAAGTTGGACAAAATGTCTTCCTCTTCAATAATAAGGTAGTTAATTCTAAATAGAAATGCAGAATTCCTAAGTCAAATGCACACAACTCAACATGCAAGAGGGGAACCTTGAATCCAGGAAGTTGAATGCTTGAGTGTATCTTCTTGGGTTATTTATTTGACACTTGGTCTCTCCTTGTTGAGTAAAGTTAGTCAATTCCGAGCTTTGTTTTTGTAATCAATTCTGAGCTTTGTTTTTGTAGTTTTGAAAAATTTATGTGGCCATGTTTTTTTTCAAATCGAATAGCTGCTAGAAATTCACAAGGTGCTCAAATTATTGTAAGCTTTTCTCTTCTCATCGTTTTCTCTTGCTTTAGAAAGAAAATTCATGATTGCTACTTACTCATTAATGTCGATTTTTTTTGTTAGCAATGGTGATTACTAATTACTCATTGATTTTTTTTGGAGATTTAGTGGTTAAAATTAGTTAGCAATGATCATTTGTTTGTTATTATTTCTGGAATTAAGTCTTTAGAATTGGATATCCTTGTTAGAATCGTTTTTCTTATGTTTTTTTCCACATTACTTATAAAGTATGGCTAAGGGCATATGTATACCCACTGAAAGAATTAACTCCTTGATTATGTTTAAATTATGTGATGAGTGGGTGATTGATTACTCATTGTATTTGCAAAATTAGTGATGCCTTGTCGTCTTTTGTGCCGAATCCAAACAAGAGTTTGTACTTATATAAATCACATTTTTTCATCATAGTCCTTTGCTGAACATTGAAGTAAACAATGCAATTTTTATGGTTGGGTCAATTCAGAAGCAAACGCACTTGTGATTGGGGCATTAAAGATTTCATCTCGAAGTTGATATCAAAATTGATACAAAGTGAATTGTACGGGGACTAAAAGGAACGTACTCAGTGCCTCAAGGGCTCCCACCTACATAGGGTCTAGGTGTACAGGGACTCAATAGTTATAATTAATAGTGTATAAGGATCAAACTGACTAAATGGGTATGTTTTTGTTTCAATTGCATGATAAACCAAGGTGGGTATTGAATAGAGGTGTGCAGATGACAATAAAACTAGACAGGGACATCAGAGACTCCGAGATCCAGAGGGTATGAGGATTTGTCTTACAATGGGAATCTCTCTAATGCACACGCTTATGTCTTTTAATGAAGACCTCATTCTTTTGTTATCAACTGTGTTCTTTTGCCATTGGACCAATGCTTTCTTTGCAATGATCATATTATCCACTTTGCTTATCTTTGGTTTGTTTATCTTTGTTTTATAGGAAACTAGTTCATCTCGTGATGATGAAGTTTATTATGAGGAACAAGATGGGGATGATGTCTTAGAAGACGAGGACGATGCAATGGAAGATGGGGAATGAAGTTTATTATGTGGTTTTGCTAAACCTGCATATGATGGGAAAAATTGTATTGAATGTTGTGTTTTGCTCAACTATGTGTTTTTTTGTTTGGATTTATGGATGATTCTAGTTATATGTAATGCATGACAAATTTGTCCGCTGGTATGATGATGATGTAGGGCTTTTGGTTTTGTTATTTTCAATTATGTGTTCTAATTGGTTGAAAAATACGAAATTTAGAAACAGAAGTACAATGTTGTTATTAATAGCAATAGTGAAAGAACTATAATGACGTAGGTGTAACTTTATTTCTGCTGTAACCAATAGCAACATAAATCACTTTGTTACTGTAACCAATAGCAACAGAAAGCACTTTATTGTTGTAACTAATGGCAACAGAAAGCATTTTGTTGCTGTAACTAATAGCAACAATTTTCATGTTGTTGCAAAGGTAATAGTAACAAATATAGTAACAATGACCAGTTTGTTGCTATTGGGGTACAATAGCAACAACTCGCATTTTCTGTTGCTATAGCTTTTAGTGACAGCGGCAATAGCAACAACGTAGTAACAGACAAAATTCTGTTGCTAAAAGCTATAGTGACAAAAAAATAGCCAATAGCAACAGAAACTGCTTTGTTGCTATTGGCCACTTTTTTTGTAGTGCTCGTACCACTCGAATAGAACTCATCTTCACAACTGGAGCGAAAATCTCGTCAAAGTCAATCCCTTTCTTTTGATTGAAGCCTTTCACCACCAATCGAGCTTTATGTTTCACAATTTGATCACCATTCTTTTTCAGCTTGAACACCCACTTATTTTGAAGTGTTTTTCTTCCTTTAAGAAGATCAACCAGCTCATAGGTTCCATTCTTCTCTAAAGAATTCATCTCTTCATCCACGGCTTTCACCCAATTATCCTTGTCTTTACAAGTCTACTCTTCTTGGTAGCTCTTTGGCTTCCCCTCATCAGTAAGACAAATATAATCAGAACTCGAATACCTTGTAGATGGTTGACGCACTCTATCATACCTCCTCACCTAAGGCTCAGCAGTCACTAGTTGGGGTGTTGGCTCCTCTCGCTCAACACAATCTATACCTAGAGCATTATCAATCGCAGTTGGCTCATTGTCATTCTCAAGTTCTGTACCATCAAAGACTTGTTCTTCATCTGTGGCACCTAATGAAGATGAAATTAGTGTAGTATCAAAAACATCAGTGGGAGCATATGTAGTCTTCTCTAACTTGTCAAAATCAGCCATATTCTCATGTTCATGAAACACGACATCTCTACTTATCACTGTCCTTTCCTTCACGGGATCCCATAATCTGTAACTGAACTCCTCATCACCATATCCTATAAATATGCACGGAGTGGCTTTACTATCAAGCTTGGATCTCTGTTCCTTTGGCACATGCACGAAGGCTTTGCATCCAAACACCTTCAAGTGAGAATAAGAAACGTCTTTTCCAGTCCGCACTTTCTCTGGAATGACAAAATGCAAAGGAACTGATGGATCTCTGTTGATGATGTACACAGCAGTATTCACAGCTTCACCCCAAAATGCCTAAGGCAGCTTCAACATTCTGAGTAAACCTCTGATTTTCTCCACAATGGTTCTAATCATCCTTTATGTGACACCATTATGCTGAGGAGTACCTGGTACTGTTCTTTCATGGCGAATCCCATGCTTCTTGCAGTATTTTCTAAAATCTTGGTTAACGTACTCTCTCCCTTTGTCAGTTCGGAGGCACTCCTGCAACATCTTTGTCTGTCTCTCCACCGTGGCACGAAACTGCTGAAAGACTTCAAATACATGGCTTTTGGATCTTAAACAAAACACCCAAGTTTTTTGTGAAGCATCATCAATAAAATGAACAAAATATCGATATCCTCCTAGAGACTCCACCTCTATAGGACCACATACATCAAAATGTACCAATTCAGGCTTATTTTATTTTTATTTCAACTGTTTACCAAACCTGACTCTGTGTTGCTTGTCTAACAAACAATCATCACAAGAGTTTAGTGACTTACCTTTAAGTGAAGGAATGGGGGACTTTTTAGCCATTTGTGCCACAAATTAGGTGAAGTATCATCCCCGACTACATTCAATTCACCACCACACACTGTCACACCTGTCTTGTCTAATAAATAACAAAGCTGTCCTCTTGTTACTATCAAAGACCCCTTAGTAAGCTTCCATTTTCCATTTCCCGGATGATGTGTACAAGCTTTTTTGCCCAGAACATTCATAGAAATCAGACTAAGGCACAACTAAGGAATATGTCGCACATTTTTTAGAGTAACAGTGCAACCAGTACTAGTATGTACACGGATATTCCCAATCCCAACGATCTTAGCAACACTACTATTGCCCCTTTTTCCAGTACCAAAGTCACTTGCTTTGTACGTAACAAAATACACTCTCTTGGGAACACAATGATAAGAAGCACCCGAATCAACAATCCATTCAATATCAAGATCACTTATATGATTGCACTCACCCTGAGCATAAAAGAATGTTACTTGACCATCATTATTATCACCTACCACTGCAGCTACAGTTTTTTTTTATCATCTGCCTTATTTTGACTTGTTTCACCTTTATGTTTTTTCTTTAGAAGAAAACAATTTATTCTCAAGTGTCCAGTTTTATGACAATGCCAGCACTCTAGTCTATCTCCCCCGGGCTTAGATCCGCCTTTGGAATTACCACGTCCCACAGGCCCTCTACTCTTGCTTCTACCTCGGTTCTCCGTAACAAATGCCTTCACATTAGCACCCATCTCTTTTCTTCTCATCTCCTCAATAAACAAGCACTCTTTTACAGCACTCAAAGCCAATTTTTCATCAGGAGCTGAGTTATTAACAGTTACAATCCCAACTGTCAGGTAGAGAACTTAAAAAGAACAAAGCCTGCAGCTCATTATCAAGAGTAATATTCTTAACAATCAACTAGTTAGTAACATCCTGAAATTCATTCAAGTGTTTGGCCATTGATTGTCCCTCTTTCAGCTTCAAGTTGACCAACTTTTTAATCAGAAAAGCCTTATTTCATTGAGCCTTTCTTTGATACCAACTCTCTAAACTTTTCCATAATGTCTCCGCATTAGTCTCCTGTGATATATGGTGAACGACACTAAAATCTACCCACTATCTAATTGTCCCAACAGTTTTTCTTTTCAATTTCCCATTCTTTATCTGACATTTTTTCCGACCTACCATCAACACCCTCAATCGAGTTATGTAAATCTTTACAATAAAGTAGGTCCTCGAATATTGGCTTCCAAGTTGAATAATTTTTACCGGTCAATTTTATCACTGCACTACCACAAGTACCATCCATTATTATTCACCCTAATAACGAACCTTAGCTCTGATACCACTTTGTTGGGGTCTACACACCAAAACCCAATTCCAATCGATCACTCAAGCCAATATCAATGACGATACAAATCACAGGCACACAAATATCACCAAATATCAACGACAAAATAAATATGCAAAAATAAAATCAACACTAGACATAACGTGAAAAACCCTCAAGAGTAGAGGGAAAAACTACGGGGTAAACTGACAGCAAAATCCACTATAGAAAATAACAATTGCAACGTTCATGGTTTCAGGATGCTTGCCCAAACTTGAAACCTACAAGCAAATTGAGCGATATACGAATTACCTCCCCAGACCAGAGAACAATTGATTCTCCCAATCAATGCCGAGAAAACCCACACCAAATTGCTCCAAGATCAAACCCGATCTCAATACCGATTTGCGGTCTATTGATTTTCGTTCTTCTCTGTGCCGAACGAACTCACATTATTTTTTATGTGCTGCAGTGCGCCTCCCTCTTTTTTAGTTCTCACGGAAACATTAACCCCAAAATTGGAATATATATATATACACATATATATATACATATATACATATACATGTATATATATATATATATATATATATATATATATACATGTATACATATATATATACACATATATATATACATGTAGACATATATATACACACATATATATATACATATATACATATATATACACATATATATATACATATATACATATACATATACATATACATGTATATATATATACATGTATGTATATATATATACATGTATGTATATATATATACATGTATATGTATATGTATATATATATATATATATATATATATATGTATATGGAGCGGCTAGAATAAGAATGGAAGTTCTATGAGAATATGAGAAAATTAAATCTACACCATTGGATCTTAAGTAAGATCGATCAATGGTTCTAACAGGCATATCGTATCCGGAGCCCTATCACCACCCAACGGTCAGCCCCACCGCCACCCACCACCACCGCTGCCACTCCTCTCTGCCACTGCTACCCATCTAAGATCCCAATGCTCATCACCACCGCCACCGCCACCCCCACCACAGCCATCCCTGCCACCGCCACTGCCACCACCACCCGTCTGTGTCTCTCCGTCCCATCTCATATCCCTATGGTCACCACCACCACCACCCACCCACGCCTCCGCTTTCACCTTCACCACTACCGTCGCTCATGTCTGCCACCCCCGCCACCGCCACCCATCTCTCTCGCTCCATCCCATCTTAAATCCCAACAGCCACCGCTGCCGCCTCCTTCCACCATTGCTGTGGTGGCGGTGGCAGTGGTGGTGGGAGGCAGCAGTGGTGACCGCTTGGATTCGAGATGGGATGGAGAGAGAGATGAGCGGCGTAGGCAGATGGCGGCGATGCGGTGGCGGGCGGCGGTGGTGATGATCATAGGGATCTCAGATGGGTGGCGGTGGCAGGGGTAGCGAAGTGGAGTGGCAATGGCGTCGGCGGTGGGTGGCAGTAGTGGTGACCGTTTGGTGTTGGTAGGGCTTCGGGCACGATGAGCCTCTTAGAACCATTGATCAATCTTATTTAAGATCCAACAGTGTAGATTAAATTTTCTCATTTTCTCACCAAATTTCCGCTGTCATTCCAGTCGCGCTATATATGTATATATATAATAACCCTAAGACTTATTTAAATGGGCCATAATAACATAGGTTGAACTACAGTACATATTATGTACCCTACACCATACAATACTAATGTTTGCCCCAGTTTTTTAGATTTTTCGAGCTTTTGTTTCTTGAAAACTTCCACTTCTAAATGCTCTTTTTTGGGTACTGATGTCACTCTCCATAAAGTTATCGTGATCACCCAGGTCTGACTCTTCACAAATATTCTAGGCGCATCTTTCTGCTTCCATTACTGATCTCTCTTGTAAATGACTCTTGGTCAACATTTACCTCATAAAGCTTTACGAAGCCCGATGGAAACTCATCTTCTAATAGCTCATCCTCTTCCGCTGTATTGGCAATCAGTTCCTTAGCCAAGGGTGCGGAAGAATGTCCTACCGTGACAAGACCATGGTTCTTGCATAGCCAGGGGCTACTCGAGCTGGGAGCAAGTGCCACACCCTACCCTGTTGCTTTAGACTTCCATGCTACTTCACTTAATCTTTCAGGCTTTGGCAGGATCACATTAATAGTTTTGTGAATGAAACTCTTGCCACCGGGACCATTCAGCTTCCTTCTTGTTGTAATTGGTAAATTTATGACTTAGTTTATGTTTAATAGGTTTTATAAATTAGGTTTAAAATTAGACTTAAATAAGCTAAAATGAGCTAGACTAACAGTGGGTATAAAAATGCATCACTTAATATTCGGAGTGAAGGTAAACCGCTGTGTTTTGGTACTCGGATATTTTGAATTTGGGCATTTTGGGGCAATGACCAAATTGCCCTTTACTTGTTGTACTAATTACTATTTGTACCATGTACCAGCTGCCCCCAAGCTTGTACTATGCTTGCCCGAAATGGTACTCCTGTTGCCTGAAAAAGTTAATGACAGCTGTACCTTTGCTTGTTCATCCTTATCTTCATTTCCTCTTACCCGTTGGAAAGGTAAAGCTTCTTTGAGAAGGTTCTAGAGATTCATCCCTGTCGTTCATCACCCCGACGCATGTCACTAGATCAAAAGCTCGTGTTGTTTTTTTTATGGGTAAAGATGGTATGTTAGATCGATTCTTATCAAGGCTGTGATGATGTCTAGGGTTAAGCCTTGGATTGTAGCTTGAGGGGCTATAAAATTTTGTTGTTAAAGTTTTAGAGAGGTGTGACCAGATCAATCTCTTCCTTCCCCTTTCTCTTCTGGCAATTTACTTCCCTATGGCTCTCAACGTAACCCTAACTCTAAATCCAAACCTCTGAGCCAAAGTGTCAAAGGTTTTAGCCTTGTGAGCCTTGATTCGAAGTGATTCCGTGTTCGAGGTGTTTCGGTTCGTGCTGGTGGTGGTCGGATCGTGCTTGTGGTGCTTAGTTCGTGACTAGTGGTGTTCGTTCGTGGCTGGTGAAGTCGTTTCCAACCTGCTGCTAGTTGATTCGAGCCTTAGGCGTTCAGATCTTGACATAAATCGGTTTCTTGAGGAGGTATACTTCTATCTTTACTTAGTTATTTGGTTTCTAACTTAGAATCCAAAGTTCTTGCTTTTGTTCTTGAGTCTAGAGGTTATTTGTTCTAGGCTTGAGTTGATTGAGTTATAATTAGTAGTTCTTTTGTATAAATTAGTTCCTTAGGGTTAAGATCTGAGATCTTGGAGTCAGTATTTAATTCTTTTACTTTGTGCAACTTGTAATCGTTTATCTGATGTCATAAATTGTGAAAACTCGCTGACTCGTGGTATATAAGCACCAACACTTCCTTTGTCCAAGGATTCTACATTACTGTTTGATTGAGTTTCAACATCTTTCCCATATGCAACAACTTTCTGAGTAGGAATATGTACTCCTTCCAACACATGTATCAAGTGCCTCCTGTTGAAAATCAAAACTTTTTTTAATGATTTTAAAAAATTAAAAACTATTTTATTTATTACTTTTATATATCCACGCATCATTTTATGTATACATGGAGATTTTTTTGACACTAGTACACATGAAGATTTTAACTTTGAATTTTATATATTAAAATAATTGTTAAAAGATGATTTGGTCAAATGGGAAATCCCTACATTAGTGGGGATATTTGTTTGGATTTAATTGAGTAACGGCTGCCGAGTGTATTGCAACGTGGTGGATTCTTATTTGAAATAAAAAATAATAATTAATAATATTAAAAAAAAGTTTAGGTTATAAAAAGGGTTGTAACATGAGTGAAAAAAAAATCTCTCCGAAAAAATAATGACTGGTTTTCAGTACTCTCCTTCCTCCCTCTCTCTTAAAAAAAATTGTGAGCCGTGGTGGTTTAGGTTCGGGGATCTTTGATTACTGTACTGATAGAGGTTCGACGGTTGTTGAATCATGGGAGAGGAGCGTTTTCAAGTTCAGGCATTGTGATATTCGTGTAAGAGGGGTGTTTCCTTTCTAAGGAGACCACACTTTTGCGCGCCTCAACCCACACAGGCATTTCTAAACATTTGCTCTGTTTAATTTCAGCCTTTAGTTCAATTATTGTTGGTATTTTTTGTTATTGGAGTTTTATGTTAGTAATTGTAATTTTTGGTGTTTTATTAGGTAAAATTTTCCATGCTTAGATGCTTCCATGCTTGTCATCCTCTCTAGGTTTTTCATGCCCTTCTCGCTTTTTAGGTTGGGGGTCCCCAGAAATAGTCTGTCATTAGGGTATCCCCCTAATAGGGTAAGGCTACGTACATCCTTCCCCTCCCCGACCCCGCTCATGCGGGAGCCCTTATGGCACTGGGCCTGTTGTTGTTGTTGTTGTTGTAGTAGTATTAGGTAAAATTTTCCAACACCTTTCTTGACCCACCAGATAAGAAGTTACCTCGTCAGTGAAGTTGTAATATGTTTCCACCAGAATTTGCCCCATTTCCAGTGACCCCGGGGCCTTGCACACGCAATCGAAAACAATGACTCTGCCTTAAAACTTCCCGATCTCAGTGAAGTTGGCTAGATTACAAGCGTGAAGGTGCACACCACAACAAGACAACCATGCTTTCCACTTCCTACTTGTTTCAAATTCAGTCCACGTCTTGGCTCTGTGAAACAATTTTCTCAGCTATTTAGGGCTTGTATTCAGTAGTAGATTTCTTTCTTCAAGTGACTTGAGGGCTATGACAAACTTGGTGCCGCCCAAAAACTGCGCAGTACAACAAAACAGGGCAATTCTCGGCGCATAATTATCGGCGTTTATACAAACGTCGAGAAATCTCGGCGTTTTTAAACGACGCAAAAAATATCGTCGCTTATAAACGCCGAGAATCTCGGCGTTTATAAGCGACGAGAATCTCTCGGGGTATAAATACCCCGAACAAACCCTCGCGCTCTCACCGTCGTCTCTCACCCTCACCTCCCGCAAACCCTAACCCTCGTCTCTCACCCTCACCACCCGATTTCCAACCGCGTCGCCGCCGGCGTTCTCCTGTCACCGTCGCCGCCCGGGTTCGCCTCTCACCGTCGCGCCCGGCTTCGCCTCTCACCGTCTCCTCCCGGGTTCGCCTCTCACCGTCGCCGCTCGGCTTCGCCTCACCGTCGCCACCCGGGTTCACCTCTCACAGTCGCCGCCCGGCTTCGCCTCTCACCGTCGCCGCCCGGGTTCGCCTCTCACCGTTGCCGCCAGCGTTCGTCTCTCACCCTCACCTTCCAATTTCACAGTTGCTCTTGCTTTGCCGTTAGTATGTGATGTCCTTGCCCTAGTTTCGGTTTTTATTTTTATTGGACTGCTTATTTTTCTACAAGTGTTATATCATTTGAGTTGGTTGAAGTAGTTTTATTATAGTTTTGTATTATCGTCGTTTCACACTTTCCCCTGCTTCATGCGCATCCTTAATGCTATGGTTCGAACAATTCTATCGTTGCATCTCATCATTTCAATTGATTAATACAAAAAATTGTTGTTTTGACGAAATTCTTGTGTTACTGTGTTTGATTGATGTTTAAAATTATGTGTTGGTGGCGCTTGTGAGTTCAATTTGTTAATGTCAGGGAGAATATATATCGATTTCATAATTTTTAAATTTGGAAAAATAAAACTTTGTTGTTGTATCCCTTGTTTAGATGGATCCTTCACATTAGAGGATTAAAATTGATTATAAGGAACTCATGTATCTTACTTTAATTTCTAACTTCTCCTAAGTCCCATTAATTATTTGTTTTTGTATTTGTATATATTTTGATTTGTTGATTAAATATTTGTCTTATGAACTCTATCTTTTTTCAATTTTTAGGTAATTTGATTGCACTACTTAATATTTAGAGATATGGATACGAGTTGGATCACGCAACCAAAGATTAGTCAAGCTTATATTGATGGTGTCATTGAATTCATTAAGTTGGCTAAAGAAAACTTTATAGAAGGAAAAACTCGATGTCCATGTAATAAATGTAAAGTAGCCAAATGGTTCTCATTAGAAGATATGGAATATCATATCCTTTTTAAGGGTTTTTGGCCAAAGTATAAGAAATGGATTTTTCATGGAAAAGAAGATATTGTTCAACAATTGAGATGTAATAGTCAAACATCTACCAATAATAATGAGGGAAGGGCCATAGGGCGAGATGATATTGGTGGATTACTACGAGAAAGTATCGGAGTTGATATTCCTCCCTCCACAAGTCAACCCCATTTGTCTGATGAACATGATTGGTCGGACCAAGTTCCTCTTGAACAACCCAACCAATCTTCTGAGGAGAAAGCTAAGTATAAGAAGATATTGGAAGCTTCTAATGAAGAACTATATCCAAGCTGTAGCGCATTCTCCAAATTGTCTAAGTTGATGCTTGTGTGAACTATAGAAATGATGGTGCTTGTGTGAACTTCTCTAAGTTGATGCATACGGGTCGATTGTTGAAAGATGATCCATTTGTCATCTCATCTCAAGTAAAGCAAGTTTTCTATATTCAAGATGAGATGCAAAAGGGATGGTATCATGTCATTAAGACTAAACCTAGGGACTTGTATGATCTAGGCGAGATTTGATCTTTGTTTTTTTATAGTTGTGAAATAATGTTACTTTGTCCATGTATGTTAGTTTTCTTTTGTACGTGTTGTTTCATTTTGTCCATGTATGTTAGTTTTCCTTTGTACGTGTTGTTTTATTTTGTCCATGTATGTTAGTTTTCTTTTGTACATGTTGTTTCATTTTGTCCATGATCTTTGTTTCATTATTGAAGGATTGTTTTACGGAACATATTTGCTTCTCATTTTATTTTTCTACGTTCTATTATACATCTACTAATTCTTTTGTTTTTGGAAAAGCGTGGATTCACAATGAGGAGGTTTTTTAGAAGTGGAAAATCAGTGCAGTCCTCAACAGCAACACCGGAAAATGAAGGAGGTGATGACAGTCGGCCAAGACCGTCAACATCTGAAGCAGAGGGACCAGTCAGGGAAGCTGGTGTTTGGTCCACTGACGTGCCATTTGATGAGAGAGAGCTACTTCAACTTATCGGTAAATGTTTTCAATTTTATGGCATTAATTATTGTAATAATTTTCCAATCAATTAGAAAAGTAATGGTATATCTTAATCGTTAATAGATGGCCAAAGTAACTTGAGTACCTTAAGGACGATACCAGTTAAGGAAGTATGGCATCTTCCTGAAGGTGTAAGAATTATTGTGCGGTTCAATGACCTACGTCAACCAATTAGAAAGGGTGGCGATTTGTTGATCCGGTTTATTGGAGAGGTTGCAAAAACGAGACGGTTTTGTCCCCTCGGAGTAAGGGATTGGCGTACAATGAATAACCAATATAAAGCAGAAGCTATTGAGGTTATCCGAGTAAGTATTATTTAAGTCTGAAGTTTACTTTATATATACGATATAATATGTATGTCTGAAGTTTTTGAACTTTATCATTGTATTAATTAAGGTTTTATTCCTTTGCCTTTTTGTGACATTATTGTTGGATTTTATGTTTTAGGGGAAATTTTCAATGCCCAGTGATGTATTGATTGATAAATCAATACTACAGCATCTTGGCAAAACGTGGAGGGGTTATAAGACGAGCTTGAAAGCGCAATATTGCCAAGGGAACAAAACTGAGGCCGAAGTTATTGCAACAGTGCCACAAGGAGTTAATCGTGACCAATGGATAACTTTGGTACAGTTTTGGCTTTCTCCACAAGGCAAGGTAAAACAATTTCTTTTTAAGTAATTTTTGATTGGTCAAAAAGGGGGAAGCAGATTGATATTGATTATGAATGTAAAGTTTTTCTTGGATTGATGTTGATTTCCAATGTCAGGAGAAGAGTAAATGCGGCAAAGAAGCACGTGCCAAGCAGAATCAGTTTCACACGACTGGTTCAACAAGTTATGCCAATAAAAGAGATAGTTTTGTAAGGACTTAAGTATATGTTTAGTGTATTATTACTATCTACCTGTTAAATTAGTTAAGACTTATGTTGACGTGTTGATTGTAGGAAATTAATAAAGGGAGGAAGCCCACGAGTATAGAGTTTTACCAAGAAATTCATACCAGGAAAAGTGGTGGCTTTTTTGAGAACACAGTTTCACAAGAATTTATGGTGGGTTTTATTATTATCTCACATTTCTTTTAATTTAAATGTATTTAATGTCTTTTTCTCTTCTTTGTAGGATACAGCTAGAGAAATAGTTGAGGCTCGACTTAGAACTTCTTCCAGACCTCGATCAAAAATCGAGGAGGAAGTATTTGCAGAACTAATGTATGAACAGGAAAACCCGGGCTATCGAGCGGTAGGCTATGGATTTGGCGTGAAGAGGAGTGATATATACGGAGTCAGGGGTGAACTAAAGAAAAAGGGACTCGACAGTACCGGTGATCATGTCGAATTACAAAATATGAAAATAGAATTGGCCAATGTAAAGCAGCAAATGAGAAGGCTCCTACCCATCTATGATGCTGTTTCTTCTGACCAAGCATCATATGAAATGACAGCAGAAGGTCGAGCAATTATTACTGCGGTTGCTGATCCGGTAAGATAATCTATTTAATTTCTATTTGTTTGTACTATAATGCAAATAATCGCCTTTCTAATCCTTTGTAAATAATAAAATTGATGATGTGAATGATTGAGACAAAAGGTGGCATTGGGGTTGGTACTTTTGGGGAACTATATGAATTTACCATGTGAAGCAAAATTTTGGATCAGATATACTAAATCTATTGTGTTGTCTATACAGGGTAGAGATGAATCGGGATCAGGTGACGGTGAACCCCCAAATTTTTTTGCATCTCCAAGCACGCCAAGCTCATTTGGTTGATTGATATATTTGTGAAGAATGTACTCGACTAAGTTAGCATTGTATATATATATATATATTTTTTTTGGTTATTAGATTAATTATGTTGATATTTGGAGTGAAAAAAATCTCAAATTTTGTCTTGAACTATCGAAGTACATTGACAATGATGTAATATTTTGATTGTCGAATTCGGAATTTTATGAAAAATTTATCAGTTTAGTTGATATTTTTTTATTAAGTAATTTTGTATATACATATATATATGTGTGTGTGTGTGTGGAAAATATGCACAAATAAATAGACAAAAGGTCTATGCTAAGAAGTAAAAGTAGGGTATTTAAAAAATCTCGACAATAAAAAATGCCGAAAAATCTCGGCGCTTAAAAGCGCCGAGAATACCGGCGCTTATAAACTCCGAGAGAATACCGGCGTTTATAAGTGCCGACAATCTCGGCGCTTATAAGCGCCGGTATTCTCGGCGTTTTTATTTTTTGGCGTTTTTTTTCTCGGCGCTTGTTCTAAGTACCGATAATGAAATTCTCGGCCCTTTTTTGCGCCAAGAATTCCAAAAAAAAGCGCCAAGATTTACCCCTTTTTTGCGCTTTTTTGCATATGCACTTCACAATCCAAGATTCCAGCCTCATAGAAAATACTACTAATGGTTTTGAGCTCACATCAATGATGGTCTCTTCAACAATGCTCTTTGAAATATTTTAAAGTGTAGGGGTGTTTGGCTAGAGTAAATATACCTATCACAAAGAAAAGAAAATTAGGTCCTAAAACTGTAGGTTGTGCATTTGTTGGATATTCTACAAATAGCAGTACTTATAGATTTTTAGTATTAAATTCAAAAATTTCCAAAATTTCTAATAATACTATTATTAAATCCCTTGATGCTACTTTCTTTGAAAATATTTTTCCAATGAAAAATAGAGTATCTAGAATTATTTCTGATGGTAGTTCTTTTAGCTAGCCCTATAGATTATGATAATGATAATCAATATCATAATTAACCTAGAAGAAGTAAAAGGGCTAGAAAGGCTAAAAATTGTAATGATGACTTTTATACCTTTTTAATAGAAGATGATCCTAGAACTGATAAGGAAGCGATGCAATCAACTGATGCTTCTTTCTGGAAAGAAGCTATTAAAGATGAAATTGAATCCGTTATGGCTAATAAAACTTGGATTTTGATTGAGTTACCATATGGATGTGAACCAATTGGGTGTAAATGGATTTTTAGGAAAAGAACTGAAAATTGATGGTTCATTTGAAAAGTTTAAGCAAGATTAGTGGCTAAGGGATTTAAACAAGAAGAAGGAATAGATTTTTTTGATACTTATTCAGTGGTTTCTAAGATTTCTACAATAAGTATCTTGCTTGCCCTTGCTTCTATATATAAATTAGAAATTTACCAAATGGATATTAAGATAGCTTTTCTAAATGGTGATTTAGAAGAAGAAATTTATATGGATCAACCAGAAGGTTTTGCAGTACCTGGACAAGAAAATAAAGTTTGCAAGCTAGTGAAATCCCTTTATGGATTAAAGCAAGCCCCTAAATAATGGCACGAAAAGTTTGATAAAGCAATGTTTTCTTATGGCTTTCATACTAATAGTGCTGATAAATGTGTACACATTAAACAAAATGGTAACACATGTGTTATACTTTGTTTATATGTTGATAACAGATTGATATTTGGAAGTAATCTCGGTGATATTATGAACATTAAGTCTTTCTTGTCTAGTAATTTTGACATGAAAGATCTTGGTCCTATTGGTGTTATTTTGGGAATGAAATTAATTAAGAATGAAAGTGGAATTGATTTGACCCAGTCACACTATATTGAAAAATTGTTGAAAAAGTTTGATTATATTTGTTGGCCCTAAAGCAAATATTATTGTAATTTTGATGATAACAAGCATTTAGTGAGTCATGTGATTTAAATTGTTCTAATCTTGTTTTTAAGTGACTTATAAGAAAGCTAGTCACATCAAGATTAATCATGGATACGAAACTTTTCAAAAGATGATAAATCAAGAGGAAAAGAGAGATGAAAGCTGAGGAGAAGATTTATCCAAATTGAAGAGAACGTGATCCGAGTCCGAGCATCCTAAAGTTATTTATTTTTATTGTCTAGGACCTAGGATCGGGATATATCAATTGAGTCCAAGTCTCAATATTGATATGTGATGCTCTTATAAAAATGTTTTTGAAAAATACTTTAGAAAGTTGATTTATCAAATTTTATTTGAAAAATATTCAAGTCAAAATTAAACCAATCTAGTTTATTAATTACAATATTTATTAAGATTGGTACTTTGAAGAGTATGATTAAATCAAATAAAGATAAAATTTTAATGGGTAATGATTTAGCTTGATTTATGGAACCAATCATTTTTATGATCAAGTCAAGTGGAAAATAAATTCAAAAAATTGAACAAATATAGCAATCAATCAATCAATTTTTTAACTTAGAAAATGTAATAAAAGCATCCCACCAATCAAGCAAATTGATCAAAACGTGTAAATGCACCCGGGTAGGCTGAGTGTCGACACACAGATGGTATGTGCCGACACACGGGCTTATACTAGCCACCAAGTGCTGCTGTGTGTCGACACACAAACTAAAAAGCTCAAAACGTTGATTTCTTTCCAAAACCTTTTCCCAACTTTTTGAACGTCTTATTGGCCCTCTTTCGCCTAAGAATAGGGCTTGAATGTTTGGTTGAAATCATCCAATACTCTCTAAGCATTCTTTGATAAAAAGTTCTCTTACATACTTGCGCTTTAAAGGTTTGTTTTTAAGTTTTGTTTAAAACTTTTATTAGAGCATCACTTGTTCTCTTATTGTTGATCATTGAGCTTTATTGGCATATCCTTAGCTTTGGCTAAGCTTGATCAAGTGTCAATTCACCCTTGAACGAGTGAAGAATTTGAGTGCTTTAATCCTTTCATTGCTTTTTTCAAATTTGTTGCATTGTAAAGGTTGGATCCTGAGCCTACGGTTACAAAAGGATCGGTTGTAAAAGGTTGGTCTTGAACCTACGTACAAAAAGACCGGTTGTAAAGGTTGGATCCTGAGCCTGTTTTTAAAAAGGATCATCGAGCTTAGTTAAAGGCTCAAGTGACTAAAAGTAGTCACTTGAGAAGTGGACTAGCTTCCGGTTTGGAAGTGAACCACTATAAAAATCTTTATGCATCCCTTTTATTTTTGTATTTGTCTTTTTCATTTAACATTTATTGTTTAGCTTTTAATTAAATTTTTGGTTCATAAATTTAAAATTTTCATTTATCACTTGAGAACCTAATTCACCCCCCCTCTTAGGTTGCCATTTGGACCTTCAATTGGTATCAGAGCCAGTGCTCTATTCTTTTTGGGCCTAACAACCTTAGAGTGATCCTATAACAACTTTCACTTCAATCTTAGCCGAGGGTCAATCAACCAACAAGCCTCCTCCTTTTGATGGGGAAAACTTCCCCTATTGGAAGTTAAGAATGAGACTTTATATTACATCTATTGATTTCGACTTATAGCTTATTACAGAAAATGGTGATTAAATAACCTCAAAGAAACAAGGTGAGAAAACCATTGGAAAAGAAGAAAATGAGCTTATGAAAGATGACAAAGAAAAACCTGCAAAACATGCAAAAGCTCATTATCAACTCTTATGTGCTATTGCTCCAAATGTCTTTAACTATGTGTTCGGTTGTCAATCGGCAAAAGAAATTTGGGACAAGCTAGAGGTCACCTATGAAGGTCCGGATCAAGTTAAGTCTTCTAAAATCAATATGTTGGTAAGAGCTTACAAACTTTTCATAATGAAACTAGAGGAATCAATAAAAGGGATGTACACTAGAGTTTTAGATATTACTAACAAACTCCAGCTCTTAGGAAAATGTCTTCAAATGAGGAGCAAGTTAGTAAAATTCTTCGATGTCTCCCTATTTCATGGCAAGGCATGTTTTAGACATGGAAGAGTTCAAAAAAGAGGAAAAACAAAAGAAAAACAAAGACATAGCATTTAAATCATCTCTAAAGGACAAAAGTGACGAAAGTGATGATGAAGTTGTTATGTTAGCAAAAAGATTTTACAAACGTCTTGAAAAGAAAAGATTTAAGAAAAATTTCAAAAATGGTTCATCTTCCTTCAAGGATGAACCAACTTGCTATGAGTGTGGAGAAGTTGGACATCTTAAAAGAGATTGTCCCAAGCCAAAAAAATAAGACGTTCTTCAACAAACTCAAAAAGAAAGACAAAAGGAAGAACGGAAGAAAGCTTTTGCAGCTTGGGGAGATAGTGACGATGACTTCAATGAAGAAAGTGAAGAGGAAGTAGCTAACTTTTGTCTCATGGCTTTTGACGATGATAGCGTTGAAGAGGATGAGGCAAACGATCTATCTTATGATGAACTTGTGGTTGGTTTTCAAGAGTTATATGAAAAATATAAAAAATTGAAAAAACAGCACAATACTTTTGTCAAAGGTCTTGAAAAGACCAGATTGGAAAAGGATTCAAAACAACGTTTGGTACTTGAACTTGAAAATGAATCTGTAAAGAAAAAGAACGAGTCTTTAAATAATGAGATCATTAAATTAACAAGTGAAAAGAAATGCTTGGAAGAAACACTTCATACTTTAAAAGAAAATGAGAAAGGAAAATCCAATGAAGACGAATCACTTTTAAAAGAAAATGAGTCTTTGAAAGAGAAAATTGAAGAACTTTCGAAAGTATCGAGCAAATTTTTTAAAGGTCAAGAAACACTTGACAAAATTATTGCATCTCAAAAGCCAATTTATAACAAAGAAGGAATAGGTTATAAAGAAAATTTCCAAAATAAAAATTTGAATGTTCTTTTTGTTAAAGCCTCGTCACCTCAACAAACTCTGTAAGGTGCAACTATTGCGGTGACCATGGGCACATCATTTACCAATGTTCTTTCAAAAGAAATTTGAAAAAGACAAAGATGGTTTGGGTCCCAAAAGGATCTCGACCACCAAATGTAAAGGCTAACAACAAAGAACCCAAGAAAATTTGGGTACCTAAAAGTGTCTGAATTGTGATAGGTGTGTATAAAAATTCAAAGCAAAAAACAAAAGTGGTACTTGGATAGTAGTTGCTCAAGACACATGTCTGGAGATAAATCTAAGGTCACTTCACTAATGCCAAGAAAAGGAAATGTCACCTTTGGCGACAATAAGAAAGGAAAAATAATCGGTATCGGTAATGTTGCTTCGAACTCTTGTCCTTGCATTGAAGATGTCGTACTTGTGGAAGGCCTTAAGCACAACTTGCTAAGCATTAGTCAACTATGTGATAAAGGCTATTGTGTGAACTTTGAATCATCTAGATGCATAGTTAAACATGCTAAAACAAATGAAATTTTGCTTGTTAGTCTACGATATGAAAATGTCTATATGATTGATCTTGATTGTATAGACTCATTAAAATGTTTTAGTGTCTTGGATGAAAATGATCCTTGGATTTGGCATAGAAGATTTGGACATGCTAGTATGGATTTAATTTCAAAACTTTCAAAAAATGATCTTGTTAGAGGTTTACCAAAGCTAAAATTTGAAAAAGATCATATTTGTGATGCATGTCAATATGGCAAACAAACTAGATCGTCATTCAAACCCAAGAACATAGTTACAACATCAAGGCATCTTGAACTCTTACATATAGACTTGTTTGGTCGTACTCGTCATTTGAGCCTTGGTGGAAAGCAATATGGACTTGTAATTGTTGATGATTACTCCCGCTTTACTTGGGTCCTATTCCTTTCCCATACGAGTGAAGTATTTGATAAATTTGAAAATTTTTGTAAAAAGGTGCAAAATGAAAGCGATTTGAAAATTATTTCGGTTAGAAGCGACCATGGAAGGGAATTTGAAAATGATGATTTTGAAATTTATTGTGATTACTTTGGAATTGATCACAATTTTTTGGCACCTCGAACTCCTCAACAAAATGTAGTGGCTAAAAAAAAAAATAGAACTCTTGAAGAAATGGCAAGAACAATGATTTGTGAAAATAACTTGCCTAAATCTTTTTGGGCCGAAGCCGTCAACGCCACTTGCTATATTTTAAATCGAGCTTTAATAAGACCAATTTTAAAGAAAACACCATATGAGCTTTATAAAGGTAGAACGACAAATATTGCATACTTTAAACCTTTTGGGTGCAAATACTTCATTCACAACAACGGCAAAACAAATCTTGGAAAATTTGATTTACGAGTTGATGAAGGTATTTTTATTGGATACTCTTTAACAAGCAAAGCATATAGAGTCTATAATAAAAAGACAAAGGTTGTAGAAGAGTCTATACATGTAGCTTTTGATGAAACTAATGTCTTGTCCTCTAGAACTCCTTGTGATGACGATGATATAGTAATCAAACCAATAAACATCACACACTCATCCAATGAGCCAGAAAAGGTTATATCTAACCCTCAAATGTATGAATCAAAAGGAGATAACCAAAATGTTGAATCCTAAGAGGAAAACTTACCACGAGATTAGAAATACTTGAAGGATCACCCAACAAGTCAAATCATTGGTGATCCCTCTCAAGGTGTAAAAACTAGGCATGCATTAACGGAATATTGTCATTTAGCCGCATTCATATCTCTTGAAGAACCCAAGAACATAAAAGAAGCTCTTAATGACGCAAATTGGATAATGGCAATGGAGGAAGAGCTCAACCAACTCAAGAGAAGTGATGTATGGGAACTTGTAGATAGACCCCAAGATCATCAAGTCATAGGTACCAAGTGGGTCTGCCGCAACAAGAAGGATAAGGAAGGTAGCGTGGTAAGAAATAAGGCAAGGTTGGTAGCTAAAGGCTATAACTAGGAAACCTTTGCTCTTGTTGCTAGGCTAGAAGCTATTAGACTCTTATGTGCATTTGCTTCATTTAAAGATTTCAAACTTTTTCAAATGGATGTTAAAAGTGCATTTTTAAATGGTCTTATTGTAGAAGAGGTTTATGTTGAACAACCACCCAGATTTGAGGATGACAAATTTTCCAATCATGTTTCCAAACTCAAAAAGGCACTCTATGGATTGAAACAAGCTCCTAGAACTTGGTACGAGAAATTGAGTTCCTTTTTAATGCAAAATGGATTTTCAAGAGGTGAAGTTGACACCACACTTTTTATCAAACACTCTAAACATGACATTCTTATCGTACAAATTTATGTTGATGATATAGTGTTTGGTGCTACTAATCCATCTCTTTGTGAAGAATTTGCAAATCTTATGAGCAGGGAATTCAAAATAAGGATGATGGGAGAACTCAACTACTTCCTTGGATTACAAATAAAGCAAGGCAAGGAAGGAATTTTCATCAACTAAACCAAGTACATAAAGGAAATACCCAAGAAATTTGGCATGGAAAATTCCAAGGCAATAGCAACACCAATGAGCTCAACTCTTAAGTTAGATATAGATGAAAAAGGTAAAAAGTTGGACCAAAAGCTATATCGAGGTATGATCGGATCCCTTCTTTACCTTACCGCTAGTAGACCTGATATATTGTTCAGTGTATGTTTATGTGCTAGATTTCAAGCATGTCCCAAGGAATCACATCTATGTGCCGTGAAAAGAATATTTCGATACCTAGTTGGTACTCCAAATTTAGGCATATTTTACCCTAAATGTGATTCCTTTGATTTAGTTGGATATAGTGATGTGGATTTTGCCGGATACAAAGTGGACAGAAAATCGACTAGTGGTACTTGTCAATTTCTTGGTCATGCTTTGGTGTCATGGTTTAGCAAAAAGCAAAATTCAGTTGCTTTATCCACTGCTGAGGCCGAATATGTTGCATGTGGTAGTTGTTGTACTCAAATGTTATGGTTAATGCACCAATTAAATGACTATGGCATTAATATTGACCATGCTCCTATAATGTGCGATAATACTAGTACTATATGTTTAACTAAAAATCTGGCTCAACACTCTAGAACAAAGCATATTGAGGTTAGATATCATTTTATTCGTGATCATGTGCTTAAGGGAGATGTCATTGTGAAACTTGTTCCCACCAATGAACAATTAGCAGACATTTTTACTAAACCTCTAAGTGAAGAAATTTTTTGTGATATTAGAACCAGAATTGGCATGTGTAATTTGACTTCTTAACTTTGATTGCTTGCATTTGACATTGAGTTCAGACACTCAACATAAAAAAAAGGGGCTTCAATGGACCAAGTATGCTTATTCAATTCATGGATATAGGAACTTGGACCAATTTTTAAAAATATTTTTTAAAAAAATGAGGAACACACACAGAGAGAAAAACAGAGCGCCGTTCTGTCTCCTGTGTGTCGACACACAAAGCAGTAGTACTGCTGCTCTGCATCTATGTGTCGACACACAAGGAAAAAAAAAAAATACAGAACCCTTTTTTCATGTGTCTTCCTTTCTTTTTCACCCCCCTCTTTCTCTCTGTTTCTCTCTCACTCAAGCCCTTACTCTTTTCTTCCAAAATCTCATCAAGATCACCATTTTTCTTCTAATTTCTTCTAAATGTTTACTTAAAATCAAGTTTCTAACTACTTTTTAACATTAAAACCTAAGCATTTTGTCAAAAACTCATCCTTTTCACAAACCCTAACATAAAACCGAACCTCCACAAATTTTTCTCAAGTTTGTCTGTTTTTCTTGCTCAAAATACTCTATTTTCACTACCATTACATCCTTCTTCAACAAAAATCACATTTTTTTTACAAACCCTAACCCTACCTCCGAATTTCTCGCTTCTTTCATTTTTTCACTCGATTTTTTTTCTTGTCGTCTATTCCCCTTAAGTTCTTCATCAATGGGTCGCAAAACCACTGCCAAGAAGAAATCTGGACACACTGAAGGGGCTTCTTCTTCTTGAGGTCCTAGCTCGGTAAGTTCCTCTAACCCCTTCTTCAAAAAGGAGGTATTATTCGGTAGATTAGTTGACTGGACTTGGATTAGGACTCATAACTTGGGAGAATTAGTTTTTTTGTCTGAAGGAGTGGGTTGGATTGAAATTTTCTCTATAAAGGAACCGGTATATCCGGAATTAGTAAGAGAATTTTATTTTAACTTAAATATTCTAAAACTACTCCTTTAGAACTATCCTCTGTTATTTCAGGTCAAGAAATCAAAATTACTACTGATTATATCAATGATTTACTTGGCTTTGATTTTTGTATAGAGGATGAATTTAATTTTCCTCAAGAACTCCACCAATTCTCACTCACCGAATCTCACCGACACTCCTTACTTCGTCGCGTTTGGGGTGAAGTACGACTCTCCAACCCATCGAGGCCTAACTCCAATGATTTGGGTGTTAGGAACAGTGTCCTGAAATTCAGATTTATTCTGGATATATTATTTTAATTAATAAATAAAATTAAAGTCCCAGTCGTTTCCTAGTTAAATTCGTGTATGTGAGCATTTATACTGCATGTAATTTTCTTTCGGGAGGCATCCATGAGATGGGTGTAGTCCTCAGACTACAATTTACATGTTTGTTCTAAGTGGTTTATGAGACTAAGCCACAGATAAACTTGGAACAAATGATAGGATTGTAGTTTGAAAAACTCATAGTCGAAGACAAGTCTGGACCACTTGTATATTGAGACTATAACGTGACACTTTAGATAGCTTGTCTTGGTCATGTGGATGGAGATCCAAAAGTGTTAGGTTAGTGTGTTTGACACACTGAGTTGGACCATGTGGGTTACTTATTTCTAAACTAATATCGGAGATGAGTGATTCGCATTGTACTATTTGAATGACGACTCTAAATCATGAGGGTATTCTGGACTTGTGCATGGAGCGTTAGTTACTTTGGTGTACCATAAGTAAGGTCTAAAACGAATGACTGAAATCTCACGTACACTGGGTAGCGGCGTGAAGTGTGACAAGGATCAGGTATTCAATAGGAAATCTACAGTCTCTTATGAGATACAGATGTCCCCTTTGTTAATTTGCAAATATTTGAATGGTTCGGAAACTTTGGCCAAAGTATTCCAAGTGTTTGACATTTGGAATTTATACTGTGATTATGTTCAAGTATAAATGAATTATTCAGTGAAGGGTGAGTCGGTAACTAATGGAGAAGCTGTGAGAAGGATAATGGTAGTAGTTATATTTATCCTTTGTCATAGACATCTAGTGGAGGGGATGTTGTCATCAATACAGTATATTAGGGAGATATCGAATAAATAATTTAAGTATGGAGTGCAGTAAGATTTATTTAGTGGAATTAAGTCTCATTAAATAGTAATTAAATTAATATCATGAGATGATTTAATTTAACCCATTTGGAGCTAGATTTAAATTGTCTCCAAGGTCCCTACACAAGCCTCTGTATTTATTTCCATTAGAAAAATATTAAAGAATTCGTGAGATGAATTATTTGTTCATAATATGGGTAAATTAATTTTGCCAAACATTATTCATAAGATGAATAAAAGTAGAAAATTATAAAATAAAATAATTTTGACAAATTAAAATTCATAAGATGAATTTTTACATGTGAGAAACAAAGCAAAATAAAATAAAATAAAATAAATCGCGTTTAAAACCTGCACAGTGGCGATCCGTGTAAACCGGATCCAACGAACCAGCGCGTGACACGCCCACTAGGGCCATCCCCGTGCCCACGAGGGAACCAATCATGCGGCGACACGTGGCACTCGGTGATAGGCCAAAGCACGCGTGAGCTGGACATTGAAACGCTGCGTTTTAATTGCTTTTTTAAACAAAACGATGCATTTTGATTTTAATTGGGCGGTTCCCACATCGAAAAAGCAAATTTTTTTCGCTCCGGTATATTCTTATAAATAGAGGGGCTTATTCCGAGGTTTGGCATTAGAGTCAAAATATTTATTTAGGGTTTCTAAAATTGTTTCAGAGATCCAATTTAATATTTTTTGGAGCCCACCCTCCGGGCAATTCGAAGTCATTGCGTAGAAGGTCTCGGGGTCTCGGTTTTGAAGAATATTATTGTCTTTTTGGGTTTCTATATTACTGGAGCAACTCCAGGTGCGTTCTTCTTCCTTTATTCTTTTTCGCTTTTCTATTTATTTACAATATTTGTTATTGTACATGTTTAAGTTTATGTATTATTATGAATATATTAGAGTAAAAGGCCTGTAGATCTAAATTAAAAATTTAGATCTGTCGATTTAAATTATGAATTTGAGTCAGTAGATTTAAAATTAGAAATTTTAAATCAACCCTAGGTTCAGAGTTATGAATTCTAAACTTGTTCCACTGCGTAATCTTTAGGGAGAATTTTTGAAATTCATCCCAGTAACCATTATTAGGGCAAAAGGTTTATAGAGATAAACTTATTCCCGGGAACTCTCGCACGTGAGGTGTCACGAAGCGTGACTCTCCGACCGGGGGCTTAGGTAGAAAGAAGAGTCTCCTACTTTAAGTGCTCTAATAGGTGCCTATTGTTGTGGCCATACTTGAGAACTGTGAACCCAATAGTCGGCATCAGAGTTTATTTTTCAGCAAAATTCATATGTTTTTCCCAACTTTAGGAGTGGTTCTTAAGCTAGCACATAAAATCATTTGTATGAACATCACTCCTAGGTCGGGTGGCTTTGACTCGGTCTCTAATTTACTTCTATTTTTTGCTATCTACACTCCTCGAAGGGAAGAAAATAAATTTAGGGGATTTAGTCTTAAAATACATGTTCCACATTCACACTAGAAAGACTAATCCCACATATGGGATGCTTCTTACCCGCATTTTCCGACAATATTTAACCCGCTCATCTTTTCAAAACCCCATTCCCTATCAAGATGACTCTATAGAGATATCCTTGAAGAAAATGGGCTTCAAATTTTGAAATAACAAATGGGTAAAGAAGCAACGAGGAGCTAGAAGGGTAGACATAGAAGAGGAAATAAGAGCCGAGGATGAAGAAGAAGAGAATTTTGATGAAGGGGGAAATGGGGATAACGAGCTAGAATCCCAGCCCAGACCTCAAAAATGAAGGAGTTTAGATGAAAGACTTACTTCTGTGGAAGTTCAATTAGCTTCCATACAAGAAAGTCAGTCTTCGCTACACTCTCAATTTGAAGAGTTCCGCCAAGAACATCGATCTACAATGCAAAAATTGTTTGACTTTTTATCTTGTAGACTTCGACCCCCTACCCCTTAGGTCTTTTTTCCCCCCTATTTTCACAAACTTGGAGCCACATTTTTCCATATGGTACAATCATGTTTAATCTTATACACTTTATGGATGCTCTTCTTTATTCTTCATGTGCGCATTAATGTTCTAATTGTCATATTCCATCTCTCCCCTTGTGCTTTTTGTTGAAGACAAAAGGGGAGAAAAATTGGTGTACTGATATATAGTATTCATGCTACTTATGTGTGTGTTTGATTGATTGAGAAATGTCGAAAATATGATGATGTTAATATACCGAATGTATGATTCCTAAAATGCACCAACTTAGGGGGAGCAATTGCGTTTGAACCTTAATCATGATAAACATTGCTCCATAAGTTCACAGTCATGTGTAAGAGAATACTCTAATGGTGAAATCTATGCTTCAACTTTCACATTTTCAAGAGAAAACACCAAATGTTTGTCACCATCAAAAAGGGGGAGATTGTTGGCCCTAAAGCCAATATTATTGTAATTTTGATGACAACAAGCATTTAGTGAGTCATGGGATTTAAATTTTTCTAATCTTGTTTTAAGTGACTTATAAGAAAGCTAGGCACATCAAGATTAATCATGACTATGAAGCTTTCCAAAAGATGATAAATCAAGAGGAAAAGATAAAAGCTGAAGAGAAGATTTATCCAAATTGAAGAGAACGTGATCCGAGTCCGAGCATCCTAAAGTTATTTATTTTTATTGTCTAGGACCTAGGATTGGGATATATCAATTGAGTCCAAATCTGAATATTGATATGTGATGCTCTTACAAAAATGTTTTTGAAAAATATTTTAGCAAGTTGATTTATCAAATTTTATTTGAAAAATATTCAAGTCAAAATTAAACCAATCTAGTTTATCAATAAAAATATTTTTTAAGATTGGTACTTTGAAAAGTATGATCAAATCAAATAAAGATAAAATTTTAATGGGTGATGATTTAGCTTGATTTATGAAACCAATCATTTTTATGATCAAGTAAAGTGGGAAATAAATTCAAAAAATTGAACAAATATAGCAATCAATCAATCAATTTTTTAACTTAGGAAATGTAATAAAAATAACCCACCACTCAAGCAAATTGATCAAAACGTGTAAATGCATCCGGATAGGTTGAGTGTCGACACACAGATGGTATGTGTCAGCACACAAGCTTACATTAGCCACCAAGAGCTGCTGTGTGTCGACACACAGACTGAAAAAGCACAAAATAGCTACTTTTGACTTGATTTCTTTCCAAAACCTTTTCCCAACTTTTTGAACGTCTTATTGGCTCTCATTTTCCTATAAATAGGGCTTGAATGCTTTGGTTGAAATTATCCAATACTCTCTAAGCATTCTTGGTTAAAAAGTTCTCTTACATACTTGCGCTTTAAAGGTTTGTTTTTAAGTTTTGTTTAAAACTTTTATTAGAGCATTGCTTGTTCTCTTATTGTTGATCTTTGAGCTTTATTGGCATATCCTTAGCTTTGGCTAAGCTTGATTAAGAGTCAATTCACTCTTGAACGAGTGAAGAATTTGAGTGCTTTAATTCTTTCGTTGCTTTATTCAAATTTGTTGCATTGTAAAGTTTGGATCTTGAGCCTACGGTTACAAAAGGATCGGTTGTAAAAGGTTGGTCTTGAGCCTACGTACAAAAAGACCAGTTGTAAAGGTTGGATCGTGAGCCTATTTTTGAAAAGGATCATCGAGCTTAGTTAAAGGCTAAAGTGACTAAAAGTAGTCACTTAAGAAGTGGACTAGCTTTCGGTTTGGAAGTGAACCACTATAAAAATCTTTGTGCATCCCTTTTATTTTTGTCTTTGTCTTTTTCATTTAAAATTTATTGTTTAGCTTTTTGATTAAATTTTTGGTTCATAAATTTAAAATTTTCATTTATCACTAAGGAACCTAATTCACCTCCCCTTCTTAGGTTGCCATTTGGACCTTCAATATTGATATGACTTCTGTTACTAGTCCTTTTGATCCAACATTTAAAATAAAGAAAAATGAAGGTGAAAGTGTTTCACAACACAAATATTCTCAAACAATTGGTTCCTTATTACATCTAGCTAATCATATTAGACTAGAGATTTCACATGTCATGTCGAGATTAGGTAGATATACACACAACCCAAGTATTATACATCGGGTGGCTTTAGAAACGATATTTAATTACCTAAAAGGAAGTTTAGACTATGTGACTCATTATTGTGGTTTTCCTGCTATAACTGAAGGATTTAGTGGCGCTAACTAGATAGTTGATTCTGATGATACAAAATCTACAAGTGGTTATGTGTTTACACTGGGTGGTGGTGCAGTGTCTTGGAAGTTTGCAAAACAGACAATTATTTCTAGTTCCACTATGGAAGCCGAGTTAGTAGGACTAGATGCTGCTAGTATTGAAGTAGAGTGGATCAAACGTTCTATGACTGATATACCATTATTGCTTGAGACATTGTGGTTTTCCTCCAATTTTGTTACATTGTGACAATCAAGCTATAATAGCTAAGATTAAAAATAAAAACTTTGATGAAAAGAGGAGGCACTTGAGGGTAAGGCATGAATCAATAAAGCATTTACTTACACATGGTGTGATTGCTGTTGACTTTGTCAGGTCAGAGGATAATATTGCGGATCTGCTTACAAAGGGACTGGTGTGCTTACAAGTTATACAATCATCGAGGTGAATGCAACTGAAGCCTGAAAAAGTAGTCGCCATAGTGGAAACCCATCTTCAAAGGTATGGCGACCCATGAATAAGGTTTAACGGGTAAAATTGAAGCTGACAGGTGATTTTAAGAGCACATATTTTATAGTGGAGTATTCCCAGGTTTTATTCATAAGATGAGGTGCTCTATTCTGCGATATTAAAGCTGGTTTTAAAACTCTAAATGGACCCAAAGGCATATAGTTTGCGGGGTGATGATCACAAGTTACTCATGGAGGATCCACCTACGTGAGTGTGGTGGTGAGTTGCCACTGTGGGAACTGGGATATTCCCTAATGACATTCATGAGGTAGGACTCGCGCGTACGACCATAACGCGCCCCACCGATAGAACCTTAGATTACCAATATTCTATGTGTGTGGTGAATGTAGACCTGGCTAAAGACCTAGTTCAAAGCTCTATTTGCTTCTACGGATTTTCAGGTTGAAACTCATAAAACTAAATGGGGGTTCAAACTCGGAAGTCATCCACATCTATTAACGGAATAAAAATGCTCACAAATATTTAGTACATTTTTTAATTTTCTAAATCATATGGGGGAATGTTGAAAATTAAAATATTTTTTTAATGATTTAAAAAATTAAAAACTATTTTATTTATTACATATATATATATATATATATATATATATATATATATATATATATATATATGGCAGATTTCAACTTTGAATTTTATATATTAAAATAATTGTTAAAAGATGATTTGGTTAAATGGGAAATCCCTGCGTTAATGGGGATATCTGTTTGGATTTAGTTGAGTAACGACTGCCGAGTGTATTGCAACGTGGTGGATTCTTATTTCAAATAAATAATAATAATTAATAATATTAAAAAAATTTTGAGGTTATAAAAAGGGTTGTACTATGAGTGAAAAAATATCTCCTAGAAAAAACAGTAACTAGTTTTCAATACTCTCCTTCACCCCTCTCTCTTAAAAAATTGTGAGCTGTGGTGGTTTAGGTTTAGGGATATTTGATTGCTGTATTGATAGAGGTCCAACGGGTTATTGAATCTTGGGAGAGGAGCGCTTTCAAGTTCAAGCATTGTGATACTCGTGCAAGAGGGACGTTTCCTTTCTAAGGAGAGCACACTTTTGCGCGCCTCAACCCACACAGGCATTTCTAAACTTTTGCTCTATTTAATTTCAACCTTTAGTTCAATTATTGTTGGTATGTGTTGTTATTAGAGTTTTTTATTAGTCGTTGTAATTTTTGGTGTTGTATTAGGTAAAATTTTCCAATACCTCCCTTGACCTACTATGTAAGAAGCTACCTCTTCAATGAAGTTGTGATGTGTTTCCACCAGAATTTGCCCCATTTCCAGTGACCCATGGGCCTTGCACACGCAATCAACAGCTATGACTCTACCCTAAAACTTCTCGATCTCAGTGAAGTTGTCTAGATTCCAAGCGTGAAGGGGCACAACATAACAAGGCAACCATGCTTTCCACTTCCTACTTGTTTCAAATTCAATCCACTTCTTGGCTTTGTGAAACAATTTTCTCAACTAGTTAGGGTTTGTATTTAGTAGTAGATTTCTTTTTTCAAGTGACTTGAGGGCTATGAAAAACTTGGTGCCGCCCAAAGGCTGCACTTCACAATCTAGGATTCCAGCCTTATAGAAAACATGGCTAATGGTTTTTGAGCTCACATCAATAATGGTCTCCCCAACAATGCTCCTCCTAAGTTATTCCAGTGAAGCTTCTACGGACATTCCATAAATTATCTTTTCTCTTCCAAAATAGTCGCGCTCCTTTCCTTGGTCCTTAGTGTTGGTATCGTCTATATCCCAAGCTCTTTTCCCCCAACCTTCCAATTCCTCAGTAACACCTCTCAGTTTCCCCTCAGAGCCTCCTACTTGCTTTCCCTTTCCTTTGACTACCTGCACATAGGATCTTCTTTTTATTCCAGGAGAGTTCATCTTTATTGAAACCACTCTGTTCACATTCCTTTTTATTTCTTCAGGTCACCCTTTCCTTTGAAATCTTGCCATTTTAACAAAAATTCTCTCCTCCCGCAACCAGCAGCCATTCGACACTTTAATAGCCTCTTGCGCTTCCCTCCATGTCTTGAATCTAACAAACCCATATCTTAGTCTTTTATCTCTCCTCAATTTCTACGGTACATAGGCATCCATCACTACATCCATGGTTGATGAAGATTTTCTTGAGCCATAAGCTCGTCATATTTGGTGGAAGATTGTTTACAAACAGGGTGAAACACTGTTGCTCCTTGGATTCGCTCTCTCTTATTGTTTCTCGAGGTCTTTGCTATGAAGAGGATAATTAGGGTACCTCAGTAATTTTAGATGTTGAAACTTCAGGGCATCTGATCTAGCGTGTAAAGTGAAAAATTTGGGAACGGGAAGGTTCAACTGCCTTCCCTTTAATTTTATTACAAAAATAGTAAAACAAAGGGGAAAAAGTCACTCAATTTCTCACAACTTGAGAAAGAGAGAAAACCCTAGAAACTTTTGAAATTAAATTTCAAAATTGAATTGTTAAAACCATAGATTTCCTCTTATTTAAATAGATGAGCTAGTTAACTAAAAATAAAAAACTAAAAAATAATTATGAATAAAATCTTAAAACTAAACACTAAATCCTATTCAAAATCAAACTCCTGCTACCGCGTCCGTGTCTAGACCATGTCGCCAACCCCATGCCGCTAACCTTACCCACCAAGTGCGGTATCGCCGGCTGCATCATCCTCCCCAAGGCTGAGAGAAGTCACCCTCGAATGCGCCATGTCACCTATTGGGACATTGTCGTCAAAGTATGGAGTTACATGCTTTACGTTGAAGATTTTGGAACTCTGCATATTGGATGGCAACTAAACACGGTAGGTGTTGTCGTTGACTTTGCTGATGATCTTCAAAGGATCATTTTTGTGCGCTATCAGCTTATTGTACTCCCAAGCTAGAAACCATTCTCTTGTAAGGAAGGCCCAGATTTGGTCACCTGCTTGGTATTCGACCTGGTGTCGGTGCTTGTCTCTAGCCTATTTATACTTGGCGCTAGCTTCTAGGAAGCGTGCACGTGTCATCTCAAGTATATCCTGGAGGCAGGCAATGAAGTCTTTAGCCTTACAATTAAGACGAGTAAGATCTGGTATGGGCACCAAATCAATCGGAGCTCTTGGTACAAAACCACAGACGATCTTGAATGGCAGGAATCCCGTACTTTTGTTAAGCAAGCTATTGTAGGCGAACTCAACTTGGTGAAGCTTTTGTTCCCATCCCTTGGCATTGTCGGCAACAAGACAATGAAGCAAGTTCCCAACGAGCAGTTTGTCACTTCAGTTTTGCTATCAGTCTGAGGATGGTGAACCGTGCTAAAGATGAGGCAGGTATGCACCATCTTTCACAATGCCTTCCAGAAATAGTTCACGAATCGTACGTTCCTTTTAGAAATAATGCTTGTCGACAAGTCGTGAAGCTTGTAGATTTCCCGAAAAAACAGCCCCATAACGTGGACAGCGTCAGTAGCTTTTTGACACCCAATGAAGGGACCATCTTAGAAAAGTGATCGACAACAACGAAAATCGAATCAACTCCGCCAATAGTTCTCAGTAATCCTTGCACAAAGTCCATGCTCACATCCGTCCACGGCTGACTTGGAACTGGTAAAGGCATGTCAAGGCTTGCGTTAGTCACACCGCCCTTCGATACTTGACATATACGGCAATGCTTGACAAACCTCTCAACTTCCTTGCACAAAGTCCACCAGAAATAGTTGGCGGTAATAAGCTGTAGCGTCTTATCTTGTCCCACATGCCCTGCATTGTGCTTCTCTTCAATGATCTTAAGCCGTCGACTCGAATCTGGAACACAAGGTTGATTCCCCCTGGAAAGGAACCCATCATGAATGAAGTAACCGAGAACAGAATTAGATTGTGCCTCTCGCCAAATCTCGCCAAAAGTGGGGTTGTCTTGGTACTGATTTGCCAATTGCTCAAACCCAGTCAGGGTAACCCATTACTGAGAAAGAATGAGACTCCGCCTCACACCTGACTTGTGCTTGATGACGAAGTGGAAGAGCCATATGTAGCTTGTCCATTAGGCATGTCAATTTGGGAGTTTGTCTTGACTATTGATGTACTTGAAGGCCAAATTATCGGAGTGCAAGACAAACCCTCGATTGGCTAAGTATGGCTTCCATTGCCTCGATGCTTGTACCAACGCGTACAACTCAAGGTTGTAAGTCGAGTAATTTAACCTACTTCCATCGAGTTTTTCACTAAAGTATGCGATAGGCCTTCCTTCTTGACTAAGTGCAACACCAATGCCAGTCTTCGAGGCATTTGTGAGCAATTCAAACATCTTATGAAAATCCAGTAGAGCTATAATCGGTGCTATGGTCAACCTCTTCTTTACCTTGTCAAACGTGGTAGTTTCTTGTGAAGTCCAAGCGAAGGAACTCCTCTTCATACAATCAGTGGTAGGTGCCATGATGCAGTTGAAGTTCGGCACAAAGAGTCTATAGAATGATGCCAAGCCTTGAAAGCTTCTGAATTCACTAGCGGTTCTCGACTGGGGCCAATCTCAAATGGTGGAAATCTTCCCTTCATCAGCTGCTATACCATCATCGAATACAACAAAGACAAGGTCTTTCATGAACTCAAAGTTCTTCAAGGCGGCAAACAAATGTTGCTCCCGTAAGGTACTCAACACTTCCTTGAGATGCTTTATGTGGTCGGCTCGATCTTGGCTATAAATCAAGAATCGTCGAAGTAGACGACAACAAACCTCCCAATGAAAGGATGCAGGACTTAATTTATAAATCTCATGAAGGTACTTGGCATATTGGACAATCTGAATGGCATTATCAACTCATAAAGCCCCTCTCATGACTTGAAGGCGGTTTTTTCCACTCATCTCCAGGCCGGATGCAAATCTGATGGCACCCGCTCTTCAGGTCTAACATCGTGAATACCCTTCAAGTTCTAAAGTTGATTAAACAAGTCAGCTAGTCTTGGAATGGGGAATCAATAGCGCACCATGATTCGCCAACTACCATCCTTCTTTGGCATCAACAGAGCTTCCACTACACAAGGACTCAAGCTCTCCCTGATAAACCCCTTTGCGAGAAGCTCCCCCACTGGGCGTCTCAACTTCTCATGCTCTGATGGACTCATACGGTAGTGAGGCCTATTCGGCAAGGGAGCCCTCGGCATCAAATCAATGCAGTGTTGTATGTCTCGTAATGGCGTTAGTGTATTCGGTAACTCCTCTGAAAAGAAATCAAAGAACTCACTCAATAAGGCGACAACCTCACTCGGTATCTCCAATGGGTTCATTTTGCTCTCTTTTCCAATCAGCACAAAGACGATCTTGGTGTCACCAACCTCCTTGGAAAACAGAGCTCATCCCTATATGCTTGGGTGTTAAGCAGTTAAGGCTCGTGTTGCTTCATCCTTCTTAGGCAACAAGATAATCTTCGTCCCCTTGAAGATGAAGCTACACGTGTTTTTCTCTCCGTCATGGATGGCACTGCTATCATATTGCCATGGGCTCCTTAACAACAGGTGGCAAGCATCCATGGTGACCACGTCATACCAAACCCCATCCTAATACTTCGACCCAATCAAAAAATTGTCCAAGCATTATTTAGAAACGGTTACCTAGTTTCCTTTCTTGAGCCACGATAACTTGTAAGGACAACTTTAGCTTGGCAACTGCCTCTTTGGAAATCACATTTTCACAACTCCCCAAGTCTATCACTATGCGGCATACTCTACTGCCAATGGTGCAAGTGGTCTGGAAGATGTTATTCCTCCGCCATCTATCTCTTAGCTCTTCTCTTGGTGCAAAGCAAGCGTACCTAATCACAAGTAGGCATCCTTCATCACCTACCATAGTGTTTTCTTCCAATGGTGCTAACTCAGTTTGGGGCTCTTTCTCACTAGCCTCACAACCTTCTTCATGGAATTCCTCAATAAAAAGACCCTTGCCGCATATGTCACCATTATGGGACTCAACAACACGGTGCCCCATCTCTCCACACTTGAAGCAACGGGTTCTTGAAGTACCCACCAAGTCTTGAGTAACCCGCTTACCGGTATTGGTAATTACTGGCCTCTTCTGTGCACTCTGATTTGGCTGTGCTCTCACTTGGCACTTCCGCCAACCTGTGCTCCCCAAGCCCCGCCAACTTGGTGACGCCTCTGCTAGTGCTCAACGCTCACGGCTCTCAGGCTTGCCTCCCAGACGGAAAAGATGTCGAACACGATCAACCTCCTGTGCAGATTCCTTCAACCTGCCAATATCACGGTCTGCCAATTGCTGTCACGTTCCACCAAATCGTTCCTAGCGATCAATGAGTAGAACTCCGATGTGCACTCCCGCACGGATCTAGAGCAATGTCTTAACCCGTGCAATCGTTGGCATATCATCTTGGCGTGATTGTGAAGTAGGAAGGCACCTCTTATATGTTTCTTCATCTTCTCCTACGACTCTATCTTTGCCTTCCCTCGACGAAGCAGCGTATGTTTCAATTGCCACCAGGCGGCGACTCTACGCCTTAACTATGTAGCAACAAATGGCACCTTCTTCCTCTCTGGAATCTCCCTAAACTGAAGGATCTCCTCCACCGCAGCAAGCCTATCCAAGAAGTCCTCTGGGTGTCCTCCTCCATGAAACTCAGGGATTTCAATCCGCAGATCGGATTCCCACCTCCGATCATCAAAATCAGCAGTGTTACCGGTAATGCGACCGTTGCCTCCACATCGTCTGATCCGGTAACTCGGTGTCCGAGAATAGGTTTTGGAAGCTCTTGTCCGTGTCGTCCTTGTCACCCCCTGTCGGCGGATGTTGGGGCTAGATTCCCGAAGCCTGCTCGGGATTCACCCCCAATTGAATCAAGCAACAGTTGATTCGTCGGAATTTCTTTCCCAAGTCCTCTAGTCTCCTCTCGGTCTGTCGTTGTATGTCTTGCTCGTAAACAGCTCCAACGACAGAGTATCTCTGTCACCCATAGATCATCTTTGAAGTCGTTCTGAGCTCTGATATCAACTGATGCAGAGTGTAAAGCGAAAAATTTGGGAATGAAAAGTTTCAAAGGCCTTCCCATTAATTTTATTACGAAATTAATAAAATAAGGGGAAAAAGTCACTCAATTTATCACAATCTGAGAAAGAGAGAAAATCTAGAAACTTTTGAAATTAAATCTAAAAACTGAATTGGTAAAACCCTAGATTTTCTCTTATTTAAATAGAGGAATTAGTTGATTAAGAATAAAACACTAAAAGGTAATAAAATCTGAAAATCAAACTTGTGCTGCCGCGTCTGCGCCCATACCATGCCGCCGACCCTTACCCGTCAAGTGCGGTATTGCCGGCTGCTTCAATATTTTGATAATAAATGGTCGAAACTCAGACATAATTAAGCAATAACTTTCTTATTTAATACTTTGATATGATTTGGGAAATCTCCCAAAGAATCTTCTTATATATTAAAGAGAAGTTTGTACTTTTCAAACTTCTCCAAAACCCTCCCCACTCCCAATCCTAAATTCTTAGGATTTTCCTTTTTATAATATATATAAAAGTTTGTACTTCCTTACAACCCTACCCCCAATTTTAAATTCTTAGTATTTTCCATTTTATAATTCTCCAAAACCATCCCCACCCCCAATTCTAAATAATTTAATATTATCATCTATACTCGCTTATATTTGTTATTTTATGCTATTTTTAAAAATTAATTTTTTAATAATATTGATAAACAATTTTGATTATTGAATTTAAACACATACTTTTGAATTTAAAGATTAATTATGTACAAAATGAAGCAGGTATGGTGGGTATGAGGTGGGGAGGGGCCGGTATAGAGCCGGGTGGGCCGGGTACAAAACTATACCCATGCCCGCGACGGGTACAGAGCGGGTACACCGAGCCCATACCCACTACCCACCTCACTTATACCCGTACCTTAGTTCAATTAATGTACAAAATTATGACCATAAAATACAGTATAGAACAAACATCACCCGTGCATTGCACGGGAAGGAACCTATCTTATATATACTCATATTATAGTGAAGTTGTCCATCCCCACAAACCACCAAACACCAAATAAAGTATTCTCATGAATCCTAGCCCCACAACAACTCACAAAAATCTAAAACAATCATTCTCATGAATTATAATTTGAGAACATAATATTTTCAAATTAACTGTTAATGACATTTAGTTGTTGATCAATTATAATTTGAAAACATAATCTTTCCAAGCTAACTGTTAATGACATTTTCGTCAAGATAAGATTGTATCAATTTGAGATGCGTCGTTCTCCAATTTGGGGAAATAGCATTTCTCTATTTTAAAATAACCGTTCATTGCACATGGATTAACCAGTAATTAATATTATATATGGTCAGTATTTCTTATTCACGTGTTGAAAATCCCCTTGCAAATTGGAGCCAGCTACTCGATGTAATAATTGAAATTTTTTTAAAAAAAATGTCAAAAATATGGTTAGAAAACCAAAAAAAAAAAAAAGCACAAATTGGTGTCCACATATACATATTTTAAATAAGACTGTGAAAATTCACAAAAGTACTTCATTATGTAGAAGTTAAACTTTGTAATAAAATATATACATTTTAGAAGTTTAACTTTAGAATATTTTGGGTCAATATATTTGAATTATTTGATATATTTAAATGTACTTTGTATTTGAAAGTTTAATTTCATAATGTTTGGGGCAATACGGGGTTCAACTTCTATATAATGAAATAATGATTGAAGTATGGCCTTTAATTTGTCATAATTAATAAAATATATAAATTTTAGAAGTTCAATTTTAGAATATTTTGGGTCAATATATTTGAATTATTTGATATATTTAAATGTACTTTGTATTTGAAAGTTTAATTTCATAATGTTGAGGGCAATACGAAGTTTAACTTCTATATAATGAAATAATGATTGAAGTACGGCCTTTAATTTGTCATAATTAATAAAATACATAAATTATGAAAGTACAATTGTCATAAATTTTATCCCAAAATATTGAAGTTCAACTTAACGCTAATCCTATATTCTAGCATATGTTAATTGTGTCTGTATGTCTTATTATGATCTATGCTCCATGTTTGTCCCATTAATATAACATAATTTCCAGATTTAAGAACAAATGCCACAGTTTTAACAGATAAATGAAGTAGTACTATATGTCATCTGAAGGTTACAACTACAACATATACGCACTGCTACTGTAATAGTAAAACCTTTCGTTGAGAACCTTCAATCAAGACTTTATTGGGTTTCTACAATCATATAAATGATAGATATATAGTTAGCAATACGAAAATTTAATTACATAAATGTTCATAGACTTTGCATAAATTATACATTAGTCAAGTTGACATAACATTTTATACTATCTTTTTGTACAAACAAACTATGCACAGCTATGCCCATGCATCTAACCCATATGCCAATTGCCCACACTGGGGCAACAACATTGAAAGCAAACATCCGTGGGCGCTTGATGCACATTCAAGGACCACAAACAAGTATTACCAAAAACTATATGCAGGGAAGTTGTTCAATGGTGTTCATGGACTATCAGGTACAAACACTTCTTAGTACTTTTTGCTATTGTAATCAAGATCAACAATACCAACTATTGCATAATAAATCCTTTAACAGCACGATATAATACAAGTTACAATGGAAGCTGCAAACACACACAAATGGAAGGGAACCTTTCAGTTAGAACAGGCGTATTCAATACAACAACTGCAGGTTCTCCCTCACAATGGTGCACACACAACAGGCCACAGCTACCAACTAAAGTTTGACCTCTCTATAGTAGTGCAACACATCCCAGAACAACAGTGTCTTGACATTCCATTACAAAAGGCGGATGTAGTTAAATGCGAAGATGTCCCAGCATATGTAAACATGCCAAATGCATACATTGGTAGGTCGTACATAAATATTCTAACATGTATACTGATTATAGACCTAATCGTAATTTCTCTAGACAAACTGCAGGTGTAATTGGAATAGTGATCGATGTATCTCTTCTTGCAACAACAGCAAAAACGAGAGGCATTGTACGCGAACTTCTTTTGTGCGACATGAGGTAAACAATACTTCATAATTATTACATTGTATGCAACGTTCAAACCATATCCAATAATAGCGACTGAACTAATAACTGCCATTCTAAAAAACTTAATGCATATAGAATGGGGACTTTGCGTCTATCATTATAGGGAGAGTTTGAGTCCGAAGAAGGGAACTACCTCTTCACACATTTAGGGAGGCAAAATGTGCTACATGCATCCCAAGTAGCAGTTAAAGACTCCCATGGTATGCTTCTAAAGTACTAAACATACTACAATAATAAAAAGGTTTCTAATGCTCACACAACTAACATATATGTTAATCTTTTAAAAGGACCATCAGTGACAACAATTGCGCGACCGTGATTGCTAATCAAACCTAAACATCATGATACTTCCAAATATCAAGGATGGGTAGTTAATAATACAAACTATTAAACATTTATTCAGGCATGAAGGATACTTACACGGAATTTGGCACATTATAACAGGTATGTGTTTAATGAGGAAGCACAAAAGTGAATAAGGAGGTTGCAGCAAAAAAATCTTAGCATCATCTGGTCAGAGATATACTTGAGGGCAGAGAACGTAACAATATTGCAGTACACATTGAAAGCCAATGTGAGCCACATATTTAATACCAAAAATTTGTACAACGGGAAATATGAACAAGCCTTACTTTATAAAGAATTACGAAGAATATCTAACTAATTTACAAAAATCTTACAGGAAATATATCTTAAATTATGTGCACGCATTACAAGTATCGACATGACGAACGGCACAACTTACAAGGCATGCCAAAATTGTAAAACAAAGGTCACTTGGATTAATAGGTATTACCGTTACAATAAGTGCCCCAACAATAATGCCATTGTGGAAAAAAGAAACTCAAATTTAGCAAATAAAGACGCATGTAATATAATTTATTAACTTTTCTTTTTCGCATAATATGTTACGGATCAAGATGGTTGTACGCGATCGATAGTGAAATGAAATGAAATGAAATGAAAATAATATTATTCTGGAAACAGGCAGAGTATTTAACCAAGAGCACGGTTGAGTATTTTGACATGATTGAAGGATAGGTATGCATCTAAATTATCTTCAACAAAAATAACTGAATCATGTCATACTCATGTGATGCTCAACGATACAGGAATATGGTCATTACTTGCTATCCTGCTACTTAGATGAATTTGTAGGCCGCAGCTGAATATTCATCATAAAGCCTACAATAAATGGTAAGAAAGATAACCCAAACGTGGTGTTCATCACAAAGGTACATTGGGAAGAATAATGCCACTATTACAAGATGATTCAACAAGAATCAATTGCAATGTTGTCTTACGAAGAGCGTACAATAAATAACATATATGCAACAAATGTCGAGGTAAGCAACAGGTCATGCTTTACTATTTCATAGCAATTAGATGCGGCCTAACAATGGCATATTTTCATTCCAGGGAACCGCAGAAAATTAAGGGGACATTGCACGGAAGGCAAACACAACAACTACCTATTTTTGGAATCATGTTCCCAATCTTTTGTGAAATGAACTTCATACTTAATATAGTGCAAATTTTGTTTACATTTTCATTTCTTTGAATTAGAAAATATATTTTGTCATCTTTTTGATTGAAAACTTTGATAATTACTACTATAAGAATTATGTAAATTGAACAAGATTATGGACAGCTAATCAAGCAAGAGTTTATTTCAATGCAAAAAATCTCGGCTATAAAATACAGTGACAAATAAATACCGCCCGTACATCGCATGAGAACAAACCTAGTTATAATGATAAGCATCAAGAAACCCGCATTCGGACAAATGGCAGAACATAGTTTAAGCCTTCTCTATAAAACAGTGTGTTTTATAAGCTTTCAATCCTCAAGAGTTAAACAACGTGCTCAAAAAAAAAAAATAAAATAAAATAAAATAAAAATATAAAAATATAAAAAAAAAATAAAAGAAAGAAATCCTCAAGAGTTAAAAGCCACATGCAATATAAACCAATGAATTGCAAAAGGAACGTGAAGTTCGCGCATCATAGAATATAGCATCTAGAGTTGGCTTTAATCCTGCTTTTTTTTTTTTTTTTTTTTTTTTTAACAGTACAAACGCCTTAAAGGCAGGGGAAGAGGGGATGCCGGGCCTCGAACATTGGATCCCGTGGGTGGCAAACCCCTACCCAACCATTTGGGTCAGGAGGGCTTTGGCGGCTTTGATCCTGTTTGTGCATTTAAATTTGGGATAATATATCTGTATTTTTTTAATTTTGCCACTTTTTTTTTTTTAAACTATATGTATTAAAGGGATTCTTCTATTCTCAACTATTAAAAAAAAATAATGATTTTAGAATATAACAAAAAAAAAAAAAATCAAAACCCAAATATTCCTAAATAATTGGAATTTTTTACCCAATTGGCATAGTTTTGAAAAAAAATTACCAAAATAGCTCACTTCTAAAAATATTTACTAAAATGGCACCATTTACTATATTAAATATAGTAAATAGAAAGCAAGATACATTCCCAATATCCTAATGGTACCCTGAAGACTATATTTAATAAGAATAAACCAAGTGCCTCAAGGATTCCCGCCTACGCAGGGTCTGGGAGGGTTGGATGTACGCAGTCTTCCCCCTTCAGGGTATTAACTTGAAGAGAGGCAGTTTTCAAGTACCCCCAACTTGAGAATGAGGACTTCCCAGGAGGTCACTCATCCTGCTGCTGCTCTCGCCCGAGCATGCTTGACTTCGGCGTTCTAATGGGATCCGGTGACGGCATATTGGTGCCCTCTTTGGTTGAAGACTATATTTAATATAGTGAATAATAACAATAATATATACAAGTCATTTCATCATTTAGGTACTCGTTAAATTTTTGTTGAGCCAATATTATATACATGAAAATTCATTATTTTTTGGATGAAAATATAAATAGTGAAAGTTTTTAAAAATGATATTATACATAGTAAGGGCAACATACTTTGCAAAAATGACCAAGAAGAAAAGTATTATTTAGAAAAGGACCATGAAAAGTATCAACTATTTATAAGTGATCAGGACAATTAGTCAAAAAAATAAGTGACAACCAAAAAGAATATGTGGTAGATGACATAACAATAAAATGGAAGACACATACAATGTCATGATGAAGTTAGTATACTTTTTTTAAAAATTTAAAAAATTATTAAAACTTTAAATTATTTATGTAAAATAGTTTTAATGCAATAATTTTTAGAATACAAATTAGTTGTGCTTCCGTTAAAACAAAAAAAAAAAAAAAAAAAAAAAAAAAAAAAAAAAAAACTGTTCACTTGACGTACGCCGTTTTAAACGAGCTACAGTAAATGGTGCCATGTTAGTAAATATTTTTAGAAGTGTACCATTTTGGTAATTTTTTTTATACCAATTGGGTAAAAAATTCAAATAATTGGCAATCCTTCAAAGAACACTGAAAACTGTAGAATAGTGCAAATAATACAATTGCACCAAAGTTGGTATGATCAATTCTGTCCCCCAAAAAAAAATCAAAAAAGTTGGTAAGGATCAATGAGTTATACAAGGGTAGGTATAGTAACAGTAAAAGAACCTAACTGATGCAAATAGGGATGAAAATAACCTGATCGAGACAAGAAAGGGAGAAACTTGACCCGGGGGCATTGAAGACCTGGATCCAACTGTAAGAACTAAAAAGGTTTTCATTAGGGTTTTCTAATTTAATTAGGATTAGATATTTTGTTTAACTTTTAACTCGTGTTTTAATTAGGGTTTCTTAGTTGAATTATGTAATTAAGGTTTAAGATTTAGAGTTAGATTATTATTAGGATTAGAGTTTTTTATGCCTATAAATATGCCATTTTTTCGATAGATAAAGGGCAAAAGCTCACAATACAAAGGAGGATGCACCTATGTGTAGGGCCTAAAAAGAAGCAAAGAGCAGAAAACAACAAAAGCCCAAACAACAATTATGTCATTAGTTTTATAGTTTTAGGAAGCTTTGATTTTGAATAAATTTAAATTGTTACTTTTGTCTCTCTTATTTTCTAGGTGAGAATTAAGATTGAATACTTATTTTTCTTGTTCTTTCCTGGCTTGAGCAATAAGAATTAAGGAAGGCTGTCGAATCCTTCTTTTTTTACGTTCCAGCAATTTGGCGATTTGCATCACTAACAATCACACCAGGAAGATAATTTGGAGAAAAGTCAACATTCAGCAAGTTTATTGTTCGAATGTTTCAAAATTCGGTATTAAATTATGTTGTCTCACATAAAACATTTGATGGGTGGACCTTCACTTGGATAATCTAACATATTTTATATGACCATTTGTTATTGTTTTTGACCGTTGCAAATATTAAACTAGGTGATGTCGCCTACGCCAAAGCGGGACACGCCAAGGAAGACGGAAGCAAGCATAAACTCGAAGAGACTGGCGGATGATGTGGGTAAGCTCCACGTGACAAGGCTAATACGAAAACACCGCTGAAAATTCAAAGATGAATTCTCTCCAAGCCGGAGAGAATGATGCAGTGGGTATCCCATCAATGGCGGGTTCCTTGGCACGATGCTCTGGAGGAACATAAAGTTGGCAAGACCAACGGGGGAAGAGAAACACAAGAAGTAAAGAAGAACAACCATCCTGAGGACCAGCCGCCATCTATGGTTAGTAGTGACAGGGAGGCGGCGCCATGGATGGGGGGAGGGTTGGACTGGTTAGACAAGGCGGGACTAACGTGTACTCATGGTTGACGCATCACTTGGCTGCAGGGCTTTGGCTTAGTGAAGAAAGAAGAACACGGGGAGCGGAGAAGTTCCACTCTTTGCGTCAGTATAGGCTGGCGCCGCCAATAGAGATCAACGCAAGCAAGGCCACAAGCATGATTCATGCCTTAATTCACGGGCGGTTAGAAGATTTCCGTTCCAATTTTTTTCTCTTTCCTTATCTTTTGATTTATCCTTTATTTGTCGGATTTATCACTTTAATTAGATTAGATCTGAATTTGAATTTCAAAGTTGTAAACCGTCCTCTATAAAGAGGGGACGGTTCTAGGGTTTTAGAGAGACTTGACTTTGATAATTTTTCTCATTATTATTTGAAGATTTCTTGACTCCTAGAGATGTAAGCGAGCGAGTTTTCTACGCCTCTTTGTTATTTTATTTTCCAATTAAATAAAATTCAAAGGGAAGGCCTTTGAACCTTTCCGTACCCCTTTGTTCATGCACACGCTGCATCACTAAGTCCCTATTAAAGTGGATCCAAAATATTCCACATTAATCTTTGTCCCATGAGTTGCATTCTGGCACCATGACCACTACTATGTTCATTGTTGTACGATGAGATTTTAGCCCATAAATTCATGGCTAGTTTGGATATGCTAGATGACTAGAAATAGGATTGATGTTCTCTTTTCAATTTTCCCATAATTCCCTCCCCTTACGTATCCAACAATGAACGACCTCATTCCCTCTAAACTATTGTCTTTTGTGACCTATTCGACTTCACCTATGCTACTGGGAATTGATAGAGGCTCTCCCATATCGTAACCCTTGATTACACTACTATTTTGGTTGCCGGTTAACCTTGGGGTTCTATTGCCAGGTAACTAGTATGTAGGGAAAATTCGATTTTCAAGTAGTAGTCTTCCACAGTGCGGTAACTTCCATCCGGTATTTCATAAGTCTTCTATGCTTAAGTTGATCTTAAGTCGCCTATTTTTCAAAAAGGGTGTAAATAAATCAAGTGCTTCATGAACTAGTCGCGGTTCGATATTCATAAGACTCGTTCATATTCGTTATAGGAGCTTCTTAAAAACTTATCGAGCCGAGCTTCAGTAAGCTCAATAAGCTTAACGAGTTCAGATCGAGTAAAAGGATGCTACGCTTATTAGCATTCGTTAATAGCTTGTTAAGGGATCGATAAAAGTTTGTTAACAGCTCGTTAACAATTTGTAGTAGCTCAAAAGGGTTCTTTAATGACTTTAAGTGGCGCAAATAGCTCAGCTCAATTGTGAGCTCGGATCCGTTGTAAGTTTAGTCGGTTGTGAACTCGAATCAGCTAAATAATGAGCCCGAGCAAACTTAATAGCGAGCACAAATCGACTAGATTAGGTGAACAAGTTGAGCCAAGACAATTATCGAACATACAAAAATCTTGTTAAACTGAACCCAAACAAAGGTCTGAACATTTGAAAAGAGCTAGTTCAAACTCGACTTGATAAAGCTTATTGAACTCGAGTTCAAGTAAGGGGTGTTCGGCTCAGCTCGGTTCATTTACACCCAAAGATGCGATATTTGAAAGGCTAATGATATTATCAGGGAAAAATATAGATACTAGGACAAACAACAACAACAACAACAGTCCCAATGCCTCGCGGCTCCCGCAAGAAGCAGGGTCTTGGGGGGGTGATGTACGCAGCCTTACCCCTTCCGCTGGAAAGGAGACTGTTTCCGGGGACCCCCAACTTGAAGTAGTTTGGTGCCTGCAGATATATTCTCTGCCAATTTAATAATTTCAAATTATGTGTTGCTTTACTAATTGCCTTAACATTAATATTTTTTACTCTGCCAATAAACATTCTCTATTTGAAATCCACAACAAACCTTATTTGACAAACGTTCAAATAAGATTGGAACGCCACCGCGTCTCTTAGCGTAATGTCAATGGTATTTTTATAGACACGGTTGTTGCAATTTGATTTTTTTTAATATATTTTTTCAATTTATATATTTAAGTGGGTATGCATTGTGGTCAATTTTAATATTTTATATTTAACATTGGACAATTTCATTAGTGGATTAATTACAAACAAATGTTATTTGAAAAAAGGAATATTTACAGGAAATGTCCCAACTTTAGTTTGCACATCGTGTCAATTTAGTATTTATACTTCTATTGTGTCAATTTAGTCTGTATACAATTTGTATTGTATCAATTTGGTACTTAAACTAAAAATTTCTATCAAGTTATTAATGAAATTTTCAATTGTTCGGTCATGAGTTGGGTTGAGTTCAGTCAATTAGTGGATTTCTAGTGAATTACTTTCACATAACGTAATTGTGCCGTTAAAAATTATATCAATAACTTAACTTGAATTTGATAAAGTACTAAATTAGCACAATATACATTATGGAGGGATTAAATTGACACAATTAAAAGTAAAATGACTAAATTTACACAATGAGAAAAGTACAAGAATCTTTGATGCAAATAACCTTGGAAAAATGAGGAAAAAACACTAAAATAGCTCTATATGAATTTGTTTAGTATAGTACTTGCTAACTTAAAAATAAACGTTACTAGTGGTTAATGGTTTCGTTTGGCACCGATCAAGAAATGAGCCTTTTTTTTTTTTTTTTTTTTGCACGAAGTGGTATGGTTTAGAACTCACTTGCTGCCATATATGCTGGGAAGAGTTGAACAACTTTTAATATAGAAAAATAATTAATAAAATACCAAACTATCTTTAGGTTAAATCTGATATTATAGATTAAACGTTGATGGATTTTGTTTATTTTGTTTATAATATAGGTCAATTTCGGTAGTTGATAAATTGTTTTAAATGTCATTACACAATTATGTAATTATTTTAATTAATATGTTTATTGTGATCTAACCCACAACAATCCCTTCCAAGACATTGCTAATTATGGCATTCTTGCACGAAACGAATGTTTTCATTGCTCACTCAAACGTATTTGTTTTTAATTTCTTAACATAGTAAAAATTATATTTTCAAAATGATAATGTTTTTTATTCTTGTCTTACTATTTTTCACTTTTTGTTTAAGTTAGAAAGAAAGTAAACAGAAAAGTTAAAATAAGGGAAAAAAAATTGTTTCAAAAATTAGTTTTAAATTTTTAAAAATTTTAAAATACAAATAGAAAATGATATCAAAAGATCCTTAAGTTCGATAATTAAAAAAGAAAATTATTAAATTATACAAGGTAGATATTTATATGCAAAAAGAAAGCTGGTAGGGTAGTTGGCAGCTTAGTATAATCTTTGTCAAAAATACACTTCAAAATAAAAATAACACCAACTACAAGTATGCATGACCATCCAAAGCTTTCGAAAACAAAACAATAACAATAATTGATACATTTAAAAAATTAGTCCGAACAATTGAGAGTATAAGTTTAGTAACTAGGAAATGTTATATCTCATGTTTTTCATCCATATAACTTTTAATAATTGGATTACATATGTATGATACAATGAACCCGATTATCCATTTGGTAGAAGATCAATTATATAATAATTTTGCCGAGTAATGTACTATTATTATTATGCAGAAGTTAGTATTGCAACAACCAATGTTTGCAAGAAATAACATAGACTATAAAGAGTCATGTAGTGGTATTATTGTCATTTGTAAATGCATATTTTTGGAATACTTGCAGGTTGTGAATTAGTGACATGACAAGTAAAATGAAAATACGCATATAATTCTACTAGAAACGGAGCAACAGTGACATTAGCAACTAACAGACACCAGGGAAACCATCAATGACAATAGGTGATAAGGAAGTAGATGGCTGCAATATGGATATGCTTGGAGGAGAATAAAGAAAAAGAAGGGTGATCAAAAGAAAAGATATGGCAAAGTAAAATATAGACAGTACGTATTAGGACGAAACAAAGTCAATTCTTGTAGAAGAAAGGACTATTAGTGGCATCATAGAAGATTGATAAGACTGGGATAGAAACTAACTATATAGAAGCAAAAACATGTAAATTTCAAGAAGTCGGGCATTACTTTTTTGCGAAACCAAAGGTGCGAACAAAAATCTGAGGTATGACAAGTAAGTTGATCGGGTGCAATCTTGTCAAACTAATAGCTAAGTATTAATTCCGGAGCTTCACTCAAACATCGAGACCGATTTTTAAGAGGATTAAAGTGAGGTTAGCGAGTAGAAAAGGATGACCTTTTTGAGGGCTACATAGCTAATATATAGTGTCCCCACTTACTTATCCCTCTTTAAGATGCCAAAAGGCAGTGACTAAAAGAATCATCGAATTATAAAAGTGTTTCTTTTGAAATGGAGATGACAAAAGGACAGGTCTCTCACTTGTGGGGGACCTTATAAAAGAATACAATCATATGGGCAGGCATGAAGTGGATGATCCATTTTCTAAAATGTCGGATTACTCTTAAAAATGGTGGTAGAGAATGTAGGAGCATTAAGGGTTGCATCCCCTAGGCTTGGATTTTGGTGATAATGAATGCTAATGAGGCAGTGACAAATTGTTAGAGAAGGCCTTAGGTGAAGGGCAACAAGTTAAAATTTTGGAATGGTAAATGGGTTTTCCGATTGCACCCTTAAAGAGTGATTGCTAAGCCTTTATCGTATCTCACTACATATTAAATGCATATAAATGGGTATAAGGGGCGGCTTGGGTTGGAGATGTACTTTTGACTGTAGGAGGCATTTACTTCTAAAGGAAGCTTGTGGCTAATGAAATTCATTTGAACCATTGAATTGGTGCAACCTCTACAAGTTTCAGACCACATCGTCTTCTTGAAGTTTATAAGGAAATATGGATACATGGTTAACCTTTTTCTAAGTCACTAGTATTTTATAACTCGTTTTGCAGTGTTTGTGGCTCTTTTTCTACTCATATACCCTGACATGTTGTACTCTATTTGTGGAGATCTATCTCGAAAATGTGAATATACCATGTTTATTAGTTAGTAAGTAGATTAGATTTGTACTAATCCCTTTATTGATGCCCTTCTATCACATTAACATAGATCCAATATGACATGGCTCCATTGCCACCTCTGTTTCAAAAAACGGACTCCAATAGGAATCACCTATTACCAAATAGGCTTTGATTTAACTTGTAGTAGCAGTACCACTATTAAGAAATGAAACAAAAGATTGTAAGTTCAAATCCGTTTCAACCTACCAAAAACCTAGGAATCTTCATTTTCAATACCCTAATAATGTAACGGTGACACTAGTAATAGATTTGGGGATCAGTTGACTCGTTTATATTCCAAAAATGAAGAGAGTGACATTTCAAATTAATGAAATACCGAATCAAACGTAGTATAGCGTATATTTTTATTCTTTGTTAGTGAGTATAGTATGGTATTTCGTTTTAATGGTTATTTATCAGAAAGACCTTTAATGATTAAATATTTAATATTATAACATATGAATATACTATTTTTCTGATTTTGTATTATGTAATGTCCGATCCCAATATTCTACAAAAAGTATAATCGATAATTTACCTATTATCGAATTGGCTTTGGTAGTTTGATATTTGTTACTTGGGTATGTCAACACTACTATTATTGCTAATTATTTTAATACAAAATAATATATTCCATGAATATTAATTGCATTACGATATGAAAACAATTATATGAAAATATCCCATACATTATAATTGAAAGTTTGCTCTAAAATCCAAGCATTCAATAATATAAATTGGTAAATTCAACCTCTACCAAAAACTAAATGGTGAAGTCAACCAAATAATGAATAGACTTTATTGCACACGCTTTTTATGAAATTTATCTACATAGGGTTTAGAGTTTATCATTGCATCTCTAGACATTTTAATACATACAGTAGAGTATTATGAGGTTAGAAAATTTTATCAATTAAGCAATTAACGACAAAATGCAATGAATTTTGTCAGAATTGAACCAGTTTTCAGCAAAATCAATAATATGGCACATTGTCACGATTCTGTTAGAAAACATTCAGCAGATAAAAATTCTCGATATCTAAATAAAAGTTATCTATATATTATCGAAATCATAAATCAAAATTCAATGGATTATACCTATATTTTATCATAATCATTGCGTTAGATATCTAATTGAAAAAATGCTTAAACTTTGAGAAATCTTATTAATAAGACTTTTTGACTTTTAAAATATTTTATTATACTTATTGAAGTCTCATATAATAAAAAATCAAAACTAAGGGTAATCTATTCAATTTCAGATTCATACAAAATGTCAATGAAGCTATGGTCAACGTCATATACCAACTAACGTAATTCAACTCTATGAAACGGTCATAATATTTGAGCTTATATTATGATTTCAAGCCTTTTTTTTTATTCTTTTTCTTTTCCTTATAAACCACTATAAATGCCCAGACGAGCGCAATCAAATGTCATTCACTTTAACGTAACACAAAAGAAAAAGAAAAGCATGGTGCCTTCAAGCACCACCCCAATGGCTCTTTCATGGCTACTCCTCCTATTTCTCTCTTTGTATGCTTCCCATGCATCCACACATTCAATCCAAGAGAACTTTCTCCAATGCCTTGGCTCCAAAACCGAGCAAATTGACACCTCCTTCCCAACATACTACACCCCTAACAATTCCTCGTTCTTATCGGTCTTGGGATCCACGGCACAAAACCTTAGGTACTTGTTACCATCTGTTCAAAAGCCGGTGTTGATCTTGATGCCAACCGAGGATTCCCACGTCCAAGCCACTGTTATATGTGCCAAGAAACTCGGTCTCCAACTAAGAATCCGTAGTGGAGGCCATGACGCTGAGGGTATGTCCTTCGCATCTGAGATGAAACAACCTTTTATACTTGTTGACATGGCTAAACGCCGGTCAGTCACTGTTGACATCGATGATAATAGTGCTTGGGTTGAAACCGGAGCCACCCTTGGTGAGCTATACTACCGCATCTCAGAGAAAAGTAGGGTCCATGGCTTTCCAGCGGGGTATTGCCCTACCGTGGGTGTGGGTGGACACATCCCGGGGGGAGGCTATGGAGATCTGATGAGGAAGTACGGCCTTGCGGTTGACAATGTCCTTGATGTCCGAATGGTTGATGCTAATGGTAGGATTCTTGATAGGGAGCTCATGGGGGAGGATTTGTTTTGGGCTCTTAGAGGAGGTGGGGGCGGGAACTTCGGTGTCATCATGGCATGGAAGGTTAAGCTAGTTCCGGTACCCACAACTGTTACAGTTTTCACTATAAACAAGACCTTAGAACAAGGCTTAACAAGGGTACTCTATAAATGGCAACAAGTATCTGATACAATTGATGAGAATCTCTTCATCAGAGTCGAAATAACGCCATCAACACTTCAAAATGGGAACAAGACCTTGCTCGGTTCGTTCAGTGCATTGTTCTTAGGCCAAGAAGCTGACCTTATTCAAATAATGGAAAAGAACTTTCCAGAGCTCGGGCTAAGTGAAAAGGATTGCTTAGAGATGAGCTGGATTGAAGCGGTAGTCTATATTGGCGCACTACCAAACGGCACAAGACCCGATGGTCTCCTCCACGCCAAGTCAATGACAAGGGCCTACTTCAAGGTAAAGGTGGATTATATTAAGAAACCAATTCCAGAGAGTGGATTGCAAGGGCTATTGGAGAGATTAATGGAAGTGGAAATGCCACAACTAATATTTAGCCCTTATGGTGGAATGATGAGTCGGATACCAGAATCAGAGACACCGTTTCCACACAGAATCGGCATAAAATTTCAAATTGAGTATATCGTATCTTGGGTTGATGGTAAGAAAAGTGAGAATAAGAACATTGAATGGATCAAGAAACTCTATGGCTACATGACACCTTATGTGTCCATGCTTCCAAGGGAACAATATGTTAATTTTCGGGATTTTGATCTCGGCATGGACAAAGATGGTAACGATAGCCTCATACAAGCAAGTGCTTGGGGATTCAAGTACTATAAGAATAATTTTATCAGGCTAGTAAAAGTTAAGACAAAGGTCGATCCCCAAAATTTCTTCAAGAATGAGCAGAGCATTCCAACCCTTACGGTTGCCCGAAGCAGAGGGAAAGTTCATGGGTAAAAATCCAATAATTAATTCACAAGATTCTCGGGCCAATCTTTGTCTTAGAAGTTAATCATTCGTTATGTGTAAAGAAAGAATTAATAAGATTGTAGCATTGATATTGTTTATTCATTGTTTGTTTCTCCTAGACCAAGTTTATAAATAAACAAATAATTTAAAATGTATTGTACAAAATTTGCAAGTGGATGGTAGACCAAATATATGAATAAAAGAACATTTTGACACCCTTTTTTGCATTTTCGATGACGATAATTTTTTAGGGATTCCGATCTTAGCTAGTTAAGAAAATAAAGATGAATAAGTTAATAAATTAGACATAAAATCATCACGTTGTTTTGTACAAGATCGAAGGACAACATCAAAAAAGCCAAGAATTGACTAAAACATGCTACTCGTACAATGGGTTATGCTAGTAACAACAAATAATGACCAAATAACAAAATAAAAGAATGGCATGAGAAGATAATGTGATTAGTAGGTTGAAGTTTAAACAGGTGCAAACCAACCGACTTGTCTACTTTACTAAGATGCTTTAAGAGGAGGTAGTGTCTTCAAAACCTTGTCCCAAGGTGACATAGTAATGCCAAAGTCTTTGTTTTGGATCAAAATAAGTGACGTTTCAAAGAGATACATATATATGGCAGCATATACCCTCATGAAATCATAGCTCAAAAAGGATGGTTTATATGCCTCAAGTAGACAAAAATATCTTATAATATGATAATATAATCATGCATTCACAACTAGTCCAACATGCTTATAAAAAGACAATCTGGAGACTTACTATAGGGCAAGAATGATGGCGCCTCAGTTAAGAAATTTTGATGAAATCAGAAAATCAAATAAGGGTTGTTACATAATAGATATTGAGCTCCCCTCTTGTGATTGGCCAATTACATGCTGTTACTTTCGCAATGACATTCAAAACCAGGTCTTATGGGTCAATATAGCAGCCGCTATTTACTTCCCGAGACTCCAAAGTGACCTAAGTTTGAGTCTCATCACTCTCCTTACCAATTAAATATACATTAAGTTACTCTTTTATCAAAAGGACTCCTATTCCTTTACATAAGAAAAAGACATTCATAATGCACATATGTGCATGTGCACATGCGTTCATACAAGCCTGTTATATTTTATAATTAAAAACATATTTGTAATTGTACTTAATATGTCAAAAACTAAAGGGACATAATGATGCAGCACATAAGTAAAAAATTGGGGGATCGAGAATGAGTCAATAGCCTTCGCTTTAATTTTATGAATCACTAGTTAAAAAAAAAAAAAAAAAAAAAGAGGAAAATAAATGCTCAATTCTCACAATCCAAGAAAGATGTTCAAAATAGAAAGTAAAAATCTAAAAATTGAAGGGTGAAAACCCTAAATTTCCTCTAGTATATGTACAGGAGATATTTGAAAAAGAATAAAACTCTAAGAGATAAACATAAATAACAAAAGGCAAATCTGAAATTCAAACTAATCCTAATCTAAGTAAAATATTCGTCCTTCCAGCCGCGTCCCCTGCTTCCGCCAACCCACATCCGCTGTGTGACCGGCCAAGCCCTAGGCACATGCTGCATCATCCTCCCCGGGTTGAAGAGAATTCGCCCCCGAATTAGCCAGAGGATCAGCACTATCGTTTCCGCCGAAATAGGGGACAAGGTGTTTGACGTTGAATATATCTAAGATCCTCATACCTGGTGGGAGTTGTAGACGGTTGGCGATATCCTTCATCTTCTCTAGTACCGCCAATGGTCTTATCTTGCGAGCTGTGAGCTTGTTGTACTCCCAAGCTGGGAAATGTTCTCATGTCAAAATCGCCCAAACCTTGTCGCCTGCATGGAACTGAACTGCTCGGCGCCTTTTGTCTCTAGCCGTCTTATACTTGGCATTGCCTTCTAGCAATCGAGCTTGAGTCTGCTCATGAATGTCCCTAAGGGAAGAGATGAAGTCATCAGCCTTCCTATTAGGATTTGTGAGATCTAGGACTAGTGCCAAGTCTATCGAAGATCGTGGAACAAAGCCATAGACAGCCTGGAATGGTGCGAACCCTGTGCTCTTATTGATGGAGCTGATATAGGCGAACTCGGCTTGATGCAGCTTCATCTCCCTTCCCCTTGCATTATAAGCAACGAGGCAACACAAAAGGTTGCCCAGTGATCGGTTAGTGACCTCGGTTTGTCCATCTGTTTGAGGGTGATGGATGGTGCTGAAGGCGAGAGACGTGTTCTCCATCGTCCATAACGTCCTTGAAAAGTGATTCACGAACCTAACATTCCAATCAAAAACAATGCTAGCTGGTATTCTGTACAACTTGTACACCTCTCGGAAATAGAGACCCGCCACATGTATGGCGTCAGCAGCCTTCTTGCATCCAATTAAGTGCGCCTTCTTGGAGAAGCGGTCTACAACAACGATGATGGAATCAATGCCTTCTGTTGCCCTTGGTAAGCCTAGTACGAAATCCATGTTGATATACGTCCACAGTTGACTTGGAACAGGTAATGGCATATATAGGCCAACATTGGTCACCCCTTGCTTTGAAAGCTGACAAACATGGCATCACTTGACACACCTCTCAACCTCTCTACGTATGGTAGGCCAAAAGGAGTTGGCGGTAACAAGCTGCAACGTCTTATCTCTACCCACATGCCCTGCGTAGTGCTTCTCCTCAATGATCTTAAGCTGCCAGCTTGAGTTCGGAATGCAAAGTTGGTTCCCTTTGGACAGAAAATCGTCATGAATAGAGTAGCTGGGAATAGACCCCAACTGTGCTTTCCGCCATATCTTGCCAAAAGTGGAATCATCATGGTACTGATTTGCCAGCTGCTCATACCTGGTAACCTCTATCCTGCTCTCTGGCAAGACAAGATTCCTTTGCTTAGTGCATCCGCCACCTTATTCATCACACCTGACTCATACTTGATGACAAAGTGGAAGAGCTGTAAGTAGCTAGCCTACTTGGCATGTCTGTCCGAAAGTTGCCTTGGCTATTGATGTACTTGAGAGCCACATTGTCAGAATATAAGATGAGCTCTCGGTTGGCTAAGTATGACTTCCAATGTCTCAATGCTTTCACCAATGCATAGAATTCCATATCATAAGTTGAGTAATTCAACCTACTCTCATTGACCATCTCACTGAAATACGCAATAAGCTTCCCATCTTGGTTGAGCACAGTGCCAATGCTAATCTTGGAGGAATTCGTGTGTAACTCAAATGTCTTCTGAATGTCTGGAAGGGCTAACACTGATGCCATGGCCAACTTCTCCTTGCTTGCATTGAAGGTGGTATTTTCTTGAGGGGTCCAAATGAAGGAACACTTCTTCAGGCAATAAGGGATATGCGCTATGATGGAACTGAAATTCGGAACAAAGTGCTTGTAGAATGATGCCAACCCATGGAAACTTCGAACTTTGCCAATTATTCTTGGCTAAGCCAGTCATGTATGGTTGCTATCTTCCTCTCGTCATGTGATATACCGTCCTTGGATACAAGAACCCAAGGAAGGTCACTTCGTCTCTCATGAACGCGCAATTCTGAAAGGCAGCAAACAAACTTTGTGTTCTTAAGGTGCTAAGCACTTCCTCCTGATGCTGGATATGCTAAACACGGTCCTAGCTGTAAATCAAGATATCATCAAAATAAACAACAATGAACTTCCCAATGAAAGGAAGCAGAACCTGATTCATGAATCTCATGAACGTGCTTGGCTCATTGGACAATCCGAATGGCATGACTTGCCACTTGTAAAGCCCATCCCTAGTCTTGAAGGCGGTTTTCCACTCATCTCCTGGCAATATGCGAATTTGGTGGTGCCCGCTCTTCAAATAAAGCTTCGTGAACACCTTCGAGATCTGTAACTAATCAAGCAAGTCATCCAAGCTCGGAATAGGGAATCGACAGCATATCCTGATCTTGTTGATTGCCCTACTGTCAACGCACATTCGCCAACTCCCATCCTTCTTTGGCATCAATAGAGCTGGTACTGCGCAGGGACTCGAGCTCTCCCTGATAAAGCCTCTAGGGAGTAGCTCCTCTACTTAGCGTCTCAACTCCTCATGCTTTGATGGACTCATCTGGTAATGGGGCCTATTCAGTAATGAAGCACTTGGCATCAAATTATTGTGGTGCTGGATGTCTCTTAATGGCGACAATGCAGCAAGCAACTCCTTTGGAAATACGTCAGCGTATTCTTTCAACAAGGTAGTAACCTCACTCGGTATCTCCCCCGGAAAGATCTTGCTTTCCTTTCCAATCAACACAAACATGACCTTGGTGTCGCCAACCTCTTTGGCGAACATTGCTCGGCCTTGTATGTTCGGCTGTTAAGCTTTTGAAGCTCGCGGTGCCTCCTTCTTCTTAAGTAACAATATAATCCTAGTCCCCTTGACAATGAAGCTGTAAGTGTTCTTCCTATTGTCATGAACGGCACTCCTATCATATTGCCATGGTCACCCCAAAAATAAAGGGCAAGCGTCCATGGCGATGACATCACACCAAACCCCGTCTTTGTACTTTACCCCAATTGAAAAATTAACTAAGCAATGTTTTGGAAACGGTTACCTGATTTCCCTTTTTCAACCATGAAAATTTGTAGGGATTAGGATCAGCTTCCATCTTCAACCCTAATTTGGTGACTGCCTCTTCGGATATGACGTTCTCACAACTGCCCGAGTCAATGATCATGCAGCACACCCTACCGCCAATGGTGCATATGGTCTGGAAGATATTGTTCCTCAATCAACCATCCTTCTGCTCCTCACTTGGCGCAAAGCAGGCATGCCTAACCACTAATAGATGCCCTTCAACAACTCCTGTATAGGCTCCATCAGCCTGCCTTTGTAACTATCCGCCAATTGCTCCCTAGTTTTCGCCAAGTCATTCTTGGTGACTAACGAGTAGAACTCTGCCGTGTATTCCTCCACAGATCTAGATCCTTGATACAATCCCAATAGACAGTGGTGCATCATCCTGGCATTGTGAGAAAAGAAGGCGCCTCTCATGTGCTTCTTCATCTTCTCCCATGATTCTATCTTCGCCTTCCCTAGGCCAAACCGAATTTGCTTCAGCTGTTGCCACCGGGCAGCTGCCCTACCTCGTAACCGAGTAGCAACTAGCAGCGCCTACTTCTTTTTTAGTACCTCTCTGAACTCGAGAACCTCCTTTACGGCAACAAGCTAATCTCAAAATTCTTCTTGGCGTCCTTTTCCATTAAACTCCGGAATTTCAATCTGGAGGCCAGATTTCCACCTCCGATCGTCCATACCGTGGGTGTTACTGGTATTGGGCCAATGTTACCTCGGCTTAGGATCCGATAGCTCCTCGCTCAGGAGCGAATTTTGGAAGCTCTCGCCCGTCTCCTCTTCTTCAACACCTGGTGTTAATGGGCGTTGGGATTGGGTTCCCAGTGCAAGGTTGGGATTTGTTCCCAATTGAATCAAGCAACGCTAGATTCACCAGAATCTCTCCTTGAACTCTTCTAATCTCCTATCGTTCAACCATTGATGATCACGATCATAAACATTTTCGACAGTGGCATACCTCTGTCACCCACAGGCCATCTCAGAAATAGTTTTAAGCTCTGATACCAACTGATGCAACATATAAGTAGAAAATTGGGGAACATGAAGGAGTTAACAGCCTTCCCTTTAGTTTTATTAATCACTAATAAAAGAACAGATGGAAATAAACGCTCAATTCTCACAACTCAAGAAAGAGGCTCAAAATAGAAAGTAAAAATCTAAAAATTGAATGATGAAAACCCTAAATTTCCTCTAGTATATATAAAGAAGCTATTGGAATAAGAACAAAACTCTAAGAGATAAACATAAATAATAAAAGACAAATCTAAAATCTAAACTAATCCTAATCTAAGAAAAATTCGTCCTTCCAACCGCGTCCCCGCTTTCACCAACGTAACGCACCAACCCACATCCGTCGTGTGACTCGCCAAGCCCTAGGCATGAGCTGCATCACATAAAAATAAGTGATTGTATAACTACTCGAATTTTTGCAAAATTAATGGTTAAAAGTCTGCGCCACCCCAGTTACGCAAGAACACTATGCAACTGTAAATCTATTATGATTCCATAGTTTAAAAGGGTGATGTGAGCAATTAGAGAGATTCCAGAAAAACAGAACTGAACAATTTTCAAGACCCGTCAAAGGAAACTGCAAATTTGGGCAGGGAAATTCTCAAATTTTGTTAGTGAAAATGATTGTAAGAAAACCATAATATAACTATAATCTAACATTAAAAAAATTGTTTGACCAAAAAAAAAAAAAAAAAAAAAAATAATAATTGGTTCCAATAGTTGCAGTTGACATACAAAAGAATGGAAGAACTTTTACAAAGAAAAGAAAAGCATCCAATTTATTGTAAATATTGGATATTATTCAGGTATAATTTTGAGGTTTGAGTTTGAATATTATTAAATATCCTAAATAATTAAGAATTATGTAAAAAACCTTTCTATATATAGGGGTGAGATTTGTAGAAAAACAGAAGCACGAAAAACAAAAGAAAAGATTCTGAGAAAGAAAATGAAAGTGCAATGAGATTTGAGAAGAGTTTGAAAATATATTATAATATTAAAATGAGCGGATTATTTTTCGATTTTTTAGTTTTTATACAAAATACTTGTCATTTCTCTTCAAGCATATTTAGGTTTGTCTTTTTATAATCTTCCTATAGAGTATAATATCTTTATAGTTTTACAACACGCTATCAGCGAGTCTCTAGCCAGACAAGAATTATCGCAAGCTCGAGGTAAAATTTTTTTAAATTATTTTCTAACCTTTGTAAATTTCTAATGGCTAATCTAACTAAGCTTGAATTTACTGCTCTTTATATAAGTGGCAAGAATTAATTGCGTTGGACCCTTGATGCTGTGATTTACCTTGATGCTATGAATCTCGGAGATACAATTAAAAAAGGTAATTGCGCATCCCTGCAGGATCGCGCAAAAGCAATGATATTTATCAGGCATCATGTCCACCGAAGGATTGAAAGCCAGGTATCTTACTATAAAGGACCTGCTTGTCCTTTGGTTTAATTTAAAGAAGAGATTTTATCACCAAAAATATGTGATACTCTCTAAAGCTCGCTATGAATGGATTCACATGCGGTTGCAGGATTTTAAAACTGTTAGTGAGTATAACTCTATAGTGTTAAGTATTACATTCAGACTGCAATTATGCTGTAAAAATATTACTGAGGAGAATATATTGGAAAAAAAAATTTCGACTTTCCATATCTTGGGCATGCTCTTGCAGTAGCAATATCAAGAAAGAAATTTTAAAAAAATACTGAGTTAATTCATTGTCTTCTTATTGCGGAACAAAATATTGAATTATGGATGAAAAATTATCAGTCACGACCAACTGGGTTAGAGCCATCCCTTGAAGTGAATGCTGCTCCTCATGAAAGTAATACATATAATCGTGGTCGTGGCCGTGGTCGTGGTCACGGACGTGGCTGTAGTCGTGGACGCGGTAGTGGTTGTGGATGAGGTAATCAAAATGGACCAAAATCTAAGAGGTCTGGCAACAATAAAAAGAAAAATAAAAGGGAGAAAACCCATCAGCCAAATTCGTCGAAAGACACTGAAATGAGTTGTTACGGTTGTAGCACAAAAGGTCACTGGTCGCGTACCTGTCGTATGCCTGACCATCTGGTGAAGCTATATCGAGCATCATTGAAAGGAAAAGAAAAGCTCCTAGAAACAAATTTCGCTGAAGATCATTCTCCACTTGATGTGACGCATCTTGATGTTTATGATTTTTTGAAGATACCAATGGGAGAATTGATCTTTTAATAGGTGATGGAAGTGTTAAATTGGAATAAAATTTTATGTTTTTAAGTTATATTTTTGTACTAAAGCTTGTTTTGCGTGTACTGGGATAATATCGTTTTGGTGTGTGTAAGTTAATGTAATAATATAGTTTGGAGAGTGTGTAATACAATATCATATTTTTTAAGTTTTATCATAATGGGTTATTTCCAGGCTTGATCAATAAAATTCAAAAATGTTATTATATTTTGAAATACTTTATTCATTACACCCTTGTACTTTTAAATGGAATTTCACCAATACATATGTATTTTATAGAAACATGGATTTGATCAAAGATGGAGATTTATGTCTAGCAGACAGTGCAACGACACATACTATCCTCAAAAGCAAAATATATATTTTCTCAGCTAAGATTAGCTGAAGCGAATGTTAATACAATATCGGTGTTTCAAGTTTGGCTGAAGGCTCCGGGAGAGCACATGTTATATTCCCGAAGGAAAAAAACTAAACATAAGCGATGCTCTATTTTCCAGTAGATCACAGAGAAACTTGATCAGTTTTTGAGATATTCGTCGCAATGGTTATCATATAAATGAGGGCGATAAAGAATATCTTTATATTACATCGCTTACTTCAGGAAGAAAGAAAATAGTGAAAAAATTGTCAGTACTTTCTTCTGGGTTATATTATACTTACATAAACCCGACTGAATCAAACACATTGGTTAACCAGAAGTTAACTGATGGCAAAACGTTCATCCTATGGCATGACCGTCTAGGCCATCTAGGTGTAACAATGATAAGAAAAATTATTGAAAGTTCTCATGGGCACTCATTAAAGAACCCGAAGATTTTTTCTCCTGATGAGATTTCATGTGCTGCATGTGTTCAAGGAAAAATGATTACTAGGCCATCCCCAACGAAAATTGGGTTTGAATCTACTAACCTTCTAAAAAGATTACAAAGAGACATATGTGCGTCTATTATTCTTTCATGTGGACCATTTTGATATTTTATGGTATTGATAGATGCCTCAACACGTTGGTCACATGTTCGTCTATTATCTACTCGCAATGTGGCATTTGCGAGACTCCTTGTGCAAATAATCCGATTACGGGCTCAATTTCCAGATTACGAGATCCAAAAGATCCGTCTTGATAATGTATGAGAATTTACATCCCAAACTTTTAATGACTATTATATGCCAATTGGGATTATAGTTGAGCACCATATGGCTCTTCGGCATACACAAAATGGTCTTGCAGAATCTCTGATTAAAGGTTTGCAGTTAATTGCTAGACCATTGCTCATGAAAACAAAGTGCCTAGTTCTGCATGGGGACATGCTATATTGCATGCGGCAGCACTTATTCATGCTCGGCGAGCAGCTTATCTTAAATACTCCCAATTACAACTTGTGTGTAGTCAAGAACCAGATATATCCCATCAAGGAATTTTTGGTTGCGCAGTGTATCTACCAATTGCTCCACCCCAGTCCACAAAGATGGGTCCCCAAGGATACTGGGAATTTATGTTGGGTTTGAATCCCCGTCAATTATAAAATATCTCGAACTTCTGGCTGGAGATATTTTTACTGCACTGTTTGCAGATTATAAATTTGACGAAACGATGTTCCCAGAATTAGGGGGAGAAAAAGTAAAGCTGGAAAAGTATGAAATTGTGTGGAATGCATCATCTATATCACATTTTGATCCACGTACGAATTACTGTGAAATGAAAATCTAGAAGATTATCCATTTACAAAATATTACGAATCAATTACCAGATACATTTATTGATACGAAAAGAGTGACCAAGTTACATGTCCCATCTATGAATGCCCCCGTTCGAATTGATATTCCGAACGAACAGTCTTCTAAGACATTGGCAAGTATGTCTATTGCCCGCCAAAAGCGTGGTAGACCTGTTGGTTCTAAAAATAAGAATCTAAGAAAGAAAAGAGAGCAACATGAACAACTTGGCTCCTTTATTAAAACTCCTGAAGAGAAAATCCCCTGAAGTGGTACAAATACAAATCCAAGAAAAAGAAACAGAAGGCAAAATGGTTGCTCGAGGATATCAAATACCTGAAAATTATGAAAACGATGAAAATGTCGAGAATGAAGAAATCTTGATAAACTATACTCTTACTGGCATACGATGGAATCAAAATGAAATGATTCTCGATCAAGTGTTCGCATATAATGTGGCCGCTAATTTGACCCCAGAAGGTGAAGATTTTGAACCTAAATCTCTTCAAGAATGTCAAAGAAGAAAATGAATGGCCAAAATGAAAAGAAGCAATACAGGCAGATTTAAACTCACTCGCGAAACGTGCAGTTTTTGGACCCATAGTCCAAACGCCTTAAAATCCGAAACCCGTTGGCTACAAGTGGGTTTTTGTGCGAAAAAGAAATGAAAAGAATGAAGTCGTAAGATATAAAGCACGACTTGTAGCTCAAGGCTTCTCACAAAGGCCAAGAATGGACTAAGAAGAGACATATTCACATGTAATAGACGCAATTACATTCAGATTTTTAATATGCCTAGCAGTCTCTGAAAGACTCTACATGCGTCTTATGGACGTAGTAACGGCTTATTTGTATGGATTACTTGATAGTGATATCTATATGAAAGTCCCTAAAGGACTAAAAATGCCATAAGCGTATAGCTCAAAACCTCGAGAGCTATGTTCAATAAAGTTACAATGACCATTATATGGATTGAAACAATAAGGGCGAATGTGGCACAATCGTATTAGTACGTACCTAGTGGAAGAAGGATGCGTGAACAATCCCGTTAGCCCATGTGTTTTTGTTAAAAAATCAAATTTTGGATTTGCTACAATAGCAGTCTATGTTGATGATTTAAACATCATAGGAACGCCTGAAGCGATTAAACAAGCTGTTGCATATCTAAATAAAGAATTTGATATGAAAGATCTCAGAAAGACACAATATTGTCTTGGTCTACAAATAGAGCACTTATCTGGTAGAATTTTAGTCCATCAATCTACTTATACAGAAAAAGTGTTTAAACGTTTTTATATGGATAAGGCACATCCGTTGAGCACCCCGATGGTTGTCCGATCACTTGATGTGAATAATGACTCTTTTCGACCTTGAGGGGATGACAAAGAAATTATTGGCCCTAAAGTGCCATATTTGAGTGCAAGAGGTACACTAATGTATTTTACTAACTGTACAAGGTCAGATATAGCTTTTTCAATTAATTTATTAGCAAGATATAGCTCAACACCTACCCGGAGACATTGGAACAGAATTAAATATATATTTCGATATCTCCGTGGTACATCGGATATGGGTTTATTCTATCCCAGACAACCAAATCCAAAATTAGTTGGATATGCAGATGCAAGATATTTGCCTGATCCACATAAAGGTCATTCACATACAAGATATTTATTTACTTATGGTGAAACTGCTATATCTTGGCGATCTACCAAACAAATGATAGCAGCAACTTCTTCAAATCATGCCGAAATACTTGCACTTGATGAAGCAAGTAGGGAATGTTTATGGTTGAGATCCCTTATTCAACATGTTCAAGAAGAATGCGGTCTTCCAAGAATCAGGGGGAGCCCATTAATACTGTATGAAGATAATACTGCATGTATTGCTCAGATCAAAGGTGAATACATTAAAGTAGACAGAGCTAAACATATCTAACCAAAGTTCTTCTTTACACACGAACTTCAAAAGATGGGGGAAATAGATGTTCAACTAGTTCGCTCAAGTGAGAACCTGATAGATTTGCTCACGAAAGCATTACCAACAAAAATATTTGAGAAACTAGTTCATAAGATTGGTATGCGTCGACTTAGGAGCGCCCTTTACTAATATGTTCACATGAGGGGGGGTTAAATACGAGCTGTACACTTTTTCCATTTGCTATGGTTTTTTCCCATTGGGTTTTTCTGGCAAAGTTTTTAACGAGGCAGGCGTATCTAACTTGGACACTATACATTTTCAAGAGTGTCATGTCTCGTTATAACGGAAAATATCCAAAAGGAGAGTGTTGTAAATATTGAATATTTTTCGGGCACAATTTTGAGGTTTGAGTTTGGATAATATTAAATATCCCAGAAAATTTAAAATTATATAAAAAACCTTTGTGTGCATATATATATATATATCTACTTTCTTCAAAGCTAAGCAACCACCACCACTTGAGTTTGCTTATAAATAGTGGGGTGATTTGCACATAAACAGAAGCTGGAAAAACAAAAGAAAAGATTCTCAGAGAGAAAATGAAAGTGCAGTGAAATTTGAGCAGAGTTTGAAAATATAATATTGAGAGGATTATTTTCCGGTTTCTAGTTTTTATACAAAATACTTGCTATTTTTCTGCACGCATATTCGGATTTGTCTTTTATTATCTTCCTATAGAGTATAATATCTCTGTAGTTTCATAACATAATTCAGTTTTTGATAATTTATGTCTAACTATGATCCTGAATTATAACTAGATCATACTGTATATAAACACAACTAAACTTAAATATTAAAACAAAAATATTTTGTAATTGTCCAATGTTAAATGTAGAATTTTTTTTTTTTTTTCCCAACTAAATATCACCTGAATTTTAAGTGCGATTTCAAAAATACATAAATTTTTAATTTTAAATGTTATATCTAGACTTTCCAAAATTTTTTAATGTAACTTCTTAATATTAATGCCGTTAACATTCGTTGAATTTTACTAACGTGACATTTAAAAAATAATTATTTAAATATAAAAGTTATTTTTGAAAATATTTACAAAATTTTTTAGATATCTAAAATATCTTTTTAAATGTTTAATATGTTTTAAATTTATTTTAAATATTAAATTATTTTCTTTTTTTTTTTTTCAAAAGCCATGTTATTTAAAACTAACGGATATTAGCGGCATTAATATCAATGTGTGTCATTGAAAAATTTTAAAAAGTTTAGGTATGAAATTTAAAAACTAAGAAATCTAAGTAATCGTTTGCAAGTGCATCCAAAAATTCACATGGAGTTTGGTTAAAAATCCAACATAAAAGACCAAAATTGACCAAAATGCATTCCCACCTACATTTTGAGGCAGAAATGAAAAATGAACAAATTGCGAAAACCATGTCAATTAAAATACCAATGAAAGTATGTCAACTAACGAAAGGGAAGGTGAAGAATTATATAGATTACCTTAGTTTGATATACTTCCATGACTTTTTGCGCACATATTTGCATTTTATATACTTATATAAAGTCCTTATTGTATACATATATATGGTGTAGATGTTGTGTAATGTATGTTATAACATTGTAAAAGATTAATTTACTTGGTTATATAATGAATATGCTCTAGTGTTTTGTGTAAAAAGTAAAGTATAAGGGTCTGTTTTTTATATGTATGTTGAATAGTGTTTGTTGTTGATTTTAATATCCTGTCTATAAGTATAAACGATTTAAGCTGAGTTGAGATCTTTATTTTTGATAGTCGTCTCTACTTGACCATTACCTTGATCTAGACGATTTGAGTTATTATTGAGTTGAGCAGTTGTTGATTTGAACTGAGTTCACAATTGAGTCGAGCTCGCTACTAAATTGAGGTATTCGGGTCACTATTGAGTTATTATTTAACTATGTTTTAATAAAATAGTCTCTAAAATATTCTATACCACTAGGGTTTTTCCTTCATTTACTATTCTAGCCTTCTAGTATTGTAAACCCTTGGGGTAAGGATGTCTTTTACCTTTGATATATTTGCCGATAAATAGGCACCTATGTACTCTTCATATGTATCATCAAGAATATTGCTTTCTTACTTATTCACAAGGTACCAGAGCTCTCTCTCTATCTCTGATTTAATTGTTTTCGCTTTCGCCATTAATTTTCTTTTATATTGTGTTGAATTCTCTACTAGTGCCTTTTTAATTTAACTTTTGTTTTTAATGGAGCAATGGCATCTAACCCTGGTTGATCATACGCAAGTGCCCTCCCCCCCCCCCCCCCCCCCCCCCCCCCCCCCCTCCCCTGCTGCCAGTGACCGACGTGACCGGGTGGAGACCGGACCCTCCCGTGCCAGTGGTGTCCGACAGCATTCATTTCGGTAACACCACCTTCGGTGATACTCTACCTTGGTCAGTTGATACCGGTTTCGCCATCTCCGATGCTCTACCACCAATTGGAAGGCCCACAGTGAATCTGACACTTAGCTTGGGCATCTCCTTCTCCCTATCGTACACCGGCCACCAAATCGCCGGTCCCCATATCACTTGTCATCACTCTGGTGGTGTCGGCAACCCCTCCGGCCCCTCACCGATACCCCCCATTCCAGGTGATGTGGTGTCTGTGCCCGTTCTTCTTTCTATTCAAAGTACTTTCTCCAACCCTAATTTTATAAACCGTAATCCCCCCCCCCCCCCCCCCCCCCTACCCGCGTCCAAGTTTTACTTCCTCTTTCCAACATTACAAGCATAGTTATTATTAAAATAGAAACAACCATAGAATATCCTGCGTGGTGTGAAATAATTTATTATGCTCCTACTCGTTCATCAATTGCAAGGGTTTGTTAATGGTTCTTATCCCTGTCCCCCTGCCCAAATCCCACAATCAAACGGATCGACCTACCCTAACCTTGATTATCTAATGTGGCTTTGCACGGAGCAAAGTCTCCAATCCTGCATTGCTACCCCCTTCCGCTCCCTCATAAACGACGTTGTCCATCATCCAACCTCAAAAGCCATGTGGAATGCCTTAAGCACTTTCGGGATCAATCCATGGCCAAAAAGTATGATCTTCGAACCTAACTTATGAATCATTGTAAAGATGGCAAATCAATGGACATTTACCTCTTTGAATTAAAAACAATCACCGATGATTTAGCTGCCAGTGACTGACTTGTGTCTAGTAGAGAAGTTCAACATTATGTTCTTCATGGCTTAACCCCTTGAGTATGCCGCTTTTTCTACTATCACTCGTCAAACATAAAAACAATACACATATGAGGAGCTTAAAACCGCCCTCTTGAACGAAGAAGCTTCCTTGACTCGATACCCTAGCCGAGCCCTGCCTGATCCAGGTCATGTTATCATTGCCTCCAGTCAACCTCCCCTCGGCGCCACTCCAAACCGTGGGGGGCATGGATGCCACAATGTGATGGCCGCGGTGGATGCTACAGCCAATAGAGTCACCCCCTCCCGACCACTCCTCCGGGTGGCCCGCTTCAACCCGTTGCTCCCTCCTCGATTCGCCCTTCTTTTGGTTCTTCTTCTAGCTCTATGCAGGTGTGCTCGAGCACGGACCTCAGTTTTGCTAGATTTGCTCCCAAACCCATCACAATGTTGTCGACTGTCCCCACCGCTTTGATAGCACTACCTTCCTTGATCCATCTCGCTCATTGGCTGCCATGACTGCTAGAGAATTGCATGACTACAACTGGTATCTTGACTCATGTATTTCCAATCACATGACGCCTCACCCAGGTATTCTCACTAATCTTCTTCCCTATTATGGTCATAAAAGTGTTCTTGTTGGTAATGGAGCATTGTTGCGTGCAACATATGTTAGGTCTTCCTCCATAACTACCTGTGCAAAACCCCTAACATTACCTAATGTCATGCTCGTCCCTAATCTCACTCACAACTTACTCTCTCTTAAACAACTATGTCAAGATAATAACTAAAACGCCACGTACAAAAGTAGAAAGAAATATTGAGTTGGTAGGATTAATCCATTTGGATATGTGTGAATTTGAAGGAATATTAACGAGGGGTGGAAAAAGGTATTTTATAACCTTTATTGACAACTTTTCAAAATATTCTTATGTGTACCTTATAAAAAACAAAAGTGAAGCTTTTGAGAAATTTATTAAAGAGGTAGAAAACCGTTTTAATAGAAAAACTAAAAAGTTTAGAATCGATAGAGGTAGAGAATATGACACATATGGCCTCATCGATTATAATCGATCCGCTGGTATAGTACATGAAGTTACCCCTCCCTATTCACTCCCTGTACTGGTGTAGCGGAACGGAAAAATAGATCGATAATTAGCTTGACAAATGCCATGTTAGTTAGCTCCGGAGCCCCTAACAATCTATAAGGAGAAGAAATTTTCACCGATAAATGATGAATTAGACTCTTTAATGACTAACAAAACATGGAAGTTAGTAGACTTACCTCCGGGATGCAAATCCATAGGTGGCAAGCGGGTACTTCGTTGGAAACGTAAGCCCAAAGGAACTAGAGACAAATTTAAAGCTATTGGTCGATAAAGGTACATAATATATTAATCTGTCAAATGGATGTAGAAACAACATTTTTCAAATGGAGGCTTAGAAGAAGAAATATATATATATAAATATGGATCAACCGGAAGGGTTTGTCCAACCAGGGAATGATCATAAAGTTTTTAAATTAACAAAATTATTGTATGGTCTTAAGCAAGCCCCTAAACAATAGCATGAAAAATTTGATCAATGCTTAATTTCTAATGTGTTTAAGTTGAATGAAGCTGACAAGTGCATCTACTATAAATCTGTGAATGATGCTCATGTTATTATTTGTCTATATGTTGATGATTTGTTAATTTTTGAAATCAATCTATACATTATAAGTTCAACAAAGACTTTATTAAAGAGTGTCTTTGATATGAAAAACATGGGTGAATCAAATGTTATATTAGGGATGAAAATCACTAGAACTAATGATGGCATTTTTCTTGATCAATCCCACTATATTGAAAAGATATTGAGGAAATTTAATATGTTTAATTGCTTACCCGTTAGTATACTATTAGCCCACATGTCTATCTCTATCCAAAAGACAATGATGTTGATGTTATCAATCAAAGTGAGTATGCTAGTGTAATTGGCAGTCTAAGATATGTTGCTAACACTACTAGGCTTGATATTGCTTATGCCGTTGGTGCACTTAATCGATTTACTAGTAGTCCTACATTTGATCATTGGACTGCTTTGAATCGTGTTATGAGATGCTTCAAAAGCACTATAAGTTACGGTTTATGTTATAAAAATCACCCTGCTGTTCTTGAAGGTTTTAGTGCTGCAGATTGGAACTCCCATTCTCGTGACGTTGTTTCTATAAGTGGTTACTTGTTTACACTTAGTGGTGGAGCTATTAGTTGGAAATCAAAACAAAAAAACAAACAATTATTGCTAAATCAACCATTGAGGCTGAGCTTGTAACTCTAGCCACTGCTAGTGAGGAGGCAGCATGGTTAAGAGAACTATTGTAGGATAGACTAGTACCACCTGTTCTCATACATTTTGATAGCATTGCAACTATTGGCAGGGTTCATAATAAATACTATAATGAAAAATTCAAATCTATAAGAAGGAAACATAGTATAGTGAGATCACCCCTCACAAATGGTGCCATAACTATTGATCATGCGAGAAGTGATGATAATATTGCGGATTTGCTAACAAATCCTCTAGCCAGAGGAAAGATGTAATACCCGGCCTTATTAAATTAAATTCGGTATTACAATATGTGAAACTTAGGATATATAAATTAAATTAGACTCGGTAGTACTATGTGTGAAATTTATGACATTTAAATTAGGTTAAAACTCGCTATTATTTCGATTAGGTTTCAAAATAAAAATAAAGAAACAAATAAATATATAAAAGAAAAAGAAATGAAAATAAAAGGAAAAAAAATAAATTAAAAATACTACATCCCCCCCCCCCCCCCCCAAACTAGGGATGGCAATGGGGCGGGGCGGGTACAGGGGGTGTCTCCTCCATACCTGTATCCGCCACCCAAATCCTATACCGGTACCCGCCATGGGTATGAAGTGGGTACCCGAACCCGCCCTGGCGGGTACAAACTCCTACCTGTACCCATCCCATTACCCGCGGGTATCCAACGGGTATACATTACCCGCCCCATACCCTCTCTAATATGCATAGAAAATAATTATCTATACCGGGTCATATTAGTTATTTAATACTACTTTTAATAATCAATTATATTTTTTTATAACATTGATAAATAATTTGGATTATTGAATTTAAAGTTTTTTTTTTTTTTAATTTGAAGGTTAACTACGTACAAAATAAAGCGGGTATGGCAGGTATGAGGTGGAGCGGGGCGGCTATGGAGCGGGGCGGGGCGGGTACAAAACTATACCCATACCCGCCTCATACCTATGACGGGTACGGGGCGGGTACACCAAACTCGTACCCACTACCCGCCCCACTTATACCCGTACCCGCCCCAAACGGGGCGGGTACCCGCGGGTAGCAGGTATATACCGCCCCATTGCCATCCCTACCCCCCACCAACACGTTTTTTTTTTTTTCTTCTCTCTCCTCTGTCCCTCCTGATTGAACAAATATAGCAATCAATCAATCAATTTTTTAACTTAGAAAATGGAATAAAAATAACCCACCACTCAAGCAAATTGATCAAAACGTGTAAATGCACCCGGATAGGCTGAGTGTCGACACACATATGGTATGTGTCAACACACATGCTTACATTAGCCACCAAGAGCTGTTGTGTGTCGACACACAGACTGAAAAAGCTCAAAACAGCTACTTTTGACTTGATTTCTTTCCAAAACCTTTTCCCAACTTTTTGAACGTCTTATTGGCCCTCATTTGCCTATAAATAGGGCTTGAATGCTTTGGTTGAAATCATCCAATACTCTCTAAGCATTTTTGGTTAAAAGTTCTCTTACATACTTGAGCTTTAAAGGTTCGTTTTTAAGTTTTGTTTAAAACTTTTATTAGAGCATCGCTTGTTCTCTTATTGTTGATCTTTGAGTTTTATTGGCATATCCTTAGCTTTGGCTAAGCTTGAATAAGAGTCAATTCACTCTTGAACGAGTGAAGAATTTGAGTGCTTTAATTTTTTCATTGCTTTATTCAAATTTGTTGCATTGTAAAGATTGGATCCTGAGCCTACGGTTACAAAAGGATCGGTTGTAAAAGGTTGGTCTTGAGCCTACGTACAAAAAGACCGGTTGTCAAGGTTGGATCCTGAGCCTGTTTTTGAAAAGGATCATCGAGCTTAGTTAAAAGCTAAATTGACTAAAAGTAGTCACTGGAGAAGTGGACTAGCTTTCGGTTTGGAAGTGAACCACTATAAAAATCTTTGTGCATCCCTTTTATTTTTGTCTTTGTCTTTTTCATTTAAAATTTATTATTTAGCTTTTAATTAAATTTTTGGTTCATAAATTTAAAATATTCATTTATTACGAAAGAACCTAATTCACCTCCCCTTCTTAGGTTGCCATTTGGACCTTCAATATTGATATGACTTCTGTTACTAGTCCTTTTGATCCAACATTTAAAATAAAGAAAAATGAAGGTGAAAGTGTTTCACAACACAAATATTCTCAAATAATTGGTTCCTTATTACATCTAGCTAATCATATTAGACTAGACATTTCACATGTCATGTCGAGATTAGGCAGATATACACACAACCCAAGTATTATACATCGGGTGGCTTTAGAAACGATATTTAAGTACCCAAAAGGAACTTTAGACTATGTGACTCATTATTGTGGTTTTCCTGCTGTAACTGAAGGATTTAGTGGCGCTAACTAGATAGCTGATTCTGATGATACAAAATCTACAAGTGGTTATGTGTTTACACTGGGTGGTGGTGCAGTGTCTTGGAAGTTTGCAAAACAGACAATTATTTCTCGTTCCACTATGGAAGCCGAGTTAGAAGGACTAGATGCTGCTAGTATTGAAGCAGAGTGGATCAAACGTTCTATGACTGATATACCATTATTGCATGAGACATTGTGGTTTTCCTCCAATTTTGTTACATTGTGACAATCAAGCTATAATAGCTAAGATTAAAAATAAAAACTTTGATGAAAAGAGGAGGCACTTGACAGTAAGGCATGAATCAATAAAGCATTTACTTACACATGGTCTGATTGCTGTTGACTTTGTCAGGTCAGAGGATAATATTGCAGATCTGCTTACAAAGGGACTGGTGTGCTTACAAGTTATACAATCATCGAGGTGAATGCAACTGAAGCCTGAAAAAGTAGTCACCATAGCGGAAACCCATCTTCAAAGGTATGGCGATACCATGAATAAGGTTCAACGTGTAAAATTGAAGCTGACAGGTGATTTTAAGAGCACATATTTTATAGTGGAGTACTCCCAGGTTTCATTCATAAGGTGAGGTGCTCTATTCTGCGATATTAAAGCCGGTTTTAAAACTTTAAATGGACCCAAAGGCATATAGTTTGCGGGGTGATGATCACAAGTTACTCATGGAGGATCCACTTACGTGAGTGTGGTGGTGGGTTGCCACTGTGGGAACTGGGATATTCCCTAATGACATTCATGAGGTAGGATTCGTGCGTATGACCATAACGCGCCCCACCGATAGAACCTTGGATTACCAATATTCTATGTGTGTGGTGAATGTAGACCTGGCTAAAGACCTAGTTCAAAGCTCTATTTGCTTCTACGGATTTTCAAGTTGAAACTCATAAAACTAAATGTGGGTTCAAACTCGGAAGTCATCCACATCTATTAACGGAATAAAAATGCTGACAAATATTTAGTACATTTTTTTAATTTTCTAAATCATATGGGGGAATGTTGAAAATTAAAATATTTTTTTAATGATTTACAAAATTAAAAACTATTTTATTTATTACATATATATATATATATATATATATATATATATATATATATATGGCAGATTTTAACTTTGAATTTTATAAATTGAAATAATTGTTAAAAGATGATTTGGTTAAATGGGAAATCCCTGCGTTAATGGGGATATCTGTTTGGATTTAGTTGAATAACGACTGGCGAGTGTATTCCAACGTGGTGGATTCTTATTTGAAATAAATAATAATAATTAATAATATTAAAAAAATTTTAAGGTTATAAAAAGGTTTGTACTATGAGTGAAAAAATCTCTTAGAAAAAACACTAACTAGTTTTCAATACTCTCCTTCACCCCTCTCTCTTAAAAAAATTGTGAGCTGTGGTGGTTTAGGTTCAGGGATCTTTGATTACTGCATTGATAGAGGTCCAACGGGTTATTGAATCTTGGGAGAGGAGCGCTTTCAAGTTCAAGCATTGTGATACTCTTGCAAGAGGGGCGTTTCCTTTCTAAGGAGAGCACACTTTTGCGCGCCTCAACCCACACAGGCATTTCTAAACTTTTGCTCTATTTAATTTCAACCTTTATTTCAATTATTGTTGGTATGTGTTGTTATTAGAGTTTTTTATGAGTCATTGTATTTTTTGGTGTTGTATTAGGTAAAATTTTCCAATACCTCCCTTGACCTACTATGTAAGAAGCTACCTCTTCAATGAAGTTGTAATGTGTTTCCACTAGAATTTGCCCCATTTCTAGTGACCCATGGGCCTTGCACACGCAATCAACAGCTATGACTCTACCCTAAAACTTCTCGATCTCAATGAAGTTGTCTAGATTCCAAGCGTGAAGGGGCACAACACAACAAGGCAACCATGCTTTCCTCTTCCTACTTGTTTCAAATTCAATCCACTTCTTGGCTTTGTAAAACAATTTTCTCAACTAGTTAGGGTTTGTATTTAGTAGTAGATTTCTTTTTTCAAGTGACTTGAGGGCTATGAAAAACTTGGTGCCGCCCAAAGGCTGCACTTCACAATCTAGGATTCCAGCCTTATAGAAAACATGGCTAATGGTTTTTGAGCTCACATCAATAATGGTCTCTCCAACAATGCTCCTCCTAAGTTATTCCAGTGAAGCTTCTACGGACATTCCATAAATTATCTTTTCTCTTCCAAAATAGTCGCGCTCCTTTCCTTGAAAAACAACCCTATAACGTGGACAGCGTCAGTGGCTTTTTGACACCCAATGAAGGGACCATCTTAGAAAAGTGATCGACAACAACGAAAATCGAATCAACTCCGCCAATAGTTCTCAGTAATCCTTGCACAATGTCCATGCTCACATCCGTTCACGGCTGACTTGGAACTGGTAAAGGCATGTCAAGGCTTGCGTTAGTCACTCCGCCCTTCGATACTTGACATATATGGAAATGCTTGACAAACCTCTCAACTTCCTTGCGCAAAGTCCACCAGAAATAGTTGGCAGTAATAAGCTGTAGCATCTTATCTTGTCCCACATGCCCTGCGTTGTGCTTATCTTCAACGATCTTAAGCCGTCAACTCGAATCTGGAACACAAGGTTGATTCCCCCTGGAAAGGAACCCATCATGAATGAAGTAACCGGGAACAGAATTAGATTGTGCCTCTCGCCAAATCTCGCCAAAAGTGGGGTTGTCTTGGTACTGATTTGCTAATTGCTCAAACCCAGTCAGGGTAACCCATTACTGAGAAAGAATGAGACTCCTCCTCACACCTGACTTGTGCTTGATGACGAAGTGGAAGAGCCATATGTAGCTTGTCCATTAGGCATGTCAATTTGGGAGTTTGTCTTGACTATTGATGTACTTGAAGGCCACAATATCGGAGTGCAAGACGAACCCTCGATTGGCTAGTTATGGCTTCCATTGCCTCGATGCTTGTACCAACACGTACAACTCAAGGTTGTAAGTTGAGTAATTCAACCTACTCCCGTCGAGTTTTTCACTAAAATATGCGATAGGCCTTCCTTCCTGACTAAGTACAACACCAATGCCAATCTTCGAGGCATCTGTGAGCAGTTCAAACGTCTTATGAAAATCTAGTAGGGCTATAATCGGTGCTATGGTCAACCTCTTCTTTACCTTGTCAAACGTGGTAGTTTCTTGTGAAGTCCAAGCGAAGGAACTCCTCTTCATACAATCAGTGGTAGGTGCCATGATGGAGTTGAAGTTCGGCACAAAGAGTCTATAGAATGACGCCAAGCCATGAAAGCTTCTGAATTCACTAGCGGTTCTCGGCTGGGGCCAATCTCAAATGGTGGAAATCTTCCCTTCATCAGCTGCTATACCATCATCGAATACAACAAAGACAAGGTCTTTCATGAACTCACACTTCTTCAACGCGGCAAACAAATGTTGCTCCCATAAGGTACTCAACACTTCCTTGAGATGCTTTATGTGCTCGGCTCAATCTTGGCTATAAATCAAGAATCGTCGAAGTAGACGACAACAAACCTCCCAATGAAAGGATGCGGGACTTAGTTTATAAATCTCATGAAGGTACTTGGCATATTGGACAATCTGAATGGCATTATCAACTCATAATGCCCCTCTCATGACTTGAAGGCAGTTTTTTCCACTCATCTCCAGGCCGGATGCAAATCTGATGGTACCCGCTCTTCAAGTCTAACTTCGTGAATACCGTTAAGTTCTATAGTTGATCAAACAAGTCATCTAGTCTTGGAATGGGGAATCAATAGCGCACCATGATCTTGTTGATAGCTCTACTGTCCACACACATTCGCCAACTCCCATCCTTCTTTGGCATCAACAGAGCTTCCACGACGCAAGGACTCAAGCTCTCCCTGATAAACCCCTTTGCGAGAAGCTCCTCCACTTGGCGTCTCAACTTCTCGTGCTATGATGGACTCATACGGTAGTGAGGCCTATTCTGCAAGGCAGCCCTCGGCATCAAATCAATGCAGTGTTGTATGTCTCGTAATGGCGTTAGTGTATTCGGTAACTCCTCTAAAAAGAAATCAAAGAACTCACTCAATGAGGCGACAACCTCACTCGGTATCTCCAATGGGTTCATTTTGCTCTCTTTTCCAATCAGCACAAAGACGATCTTGGTGTCATCAACCTCCTTGGCAAACGTAGCTCATCCCTATATGCTTAGGTGTTGAGCGGTTAAGGCTCGTGTTGCTTCATCCTTCTTAGGCAACAAGATAATCTTCGTCCCCTCGAAGATGAAGCTACACGTGTTTTTCTCTCCGTCATGGATGGCACTGATATCATATTGTCATGGGCTCCTTAACAACAGGTAGCAAGCATCCATGGTGACCACGTCATACCAAACGCCATCCTTATACTTCGACCCAATCAAAAAATTGACCAAGCATTATTTAGAAACGGTTACCTAGTTTCCTTTCTTGAGCCACGATAACTTGTAAGGACAACTTTAGCTTGGCAACTGCCTCTTCGGAAATCACATTTTCACAAACTCCCCAAGTCTATCACTATGCTGCATACTCTACTGCCAATGGTGCAAGTGGTCTAGAAGACGTTATTCCTCCGCCATCTTTCTCTTAGCTCTTCTCTTGGTGCAAAGCAAGCGTCCCTAATCACAAGTAGGCATCCTTCATCACCTGCCACAGTGTTTTCTTCCAGTGGCGCTAACTCAGTTTGGGGCTCTTTCTCTCTAACCTCACAACCTTCTTCGTGGAATTCCTCAATAAAAAGACCCTTGCCGCATATGTCACCCTTATGGCACTCAACAACATGGTGCCCCATCTCTCCACACTTGAAGCAACGGGTTCTTGAAGTACCCACCAAGTCTTGAGTAACCCGCTTACCGGTATTGATAATTACTGGCCTCTTCTGTGCACTCTGATTTGGCAGTGCTCTCACTTGGCACTTCCGCCAACCTGTGCTCCCTAAGCCCCGCCAACTTGGTGATGCCTCTGCTGGCGCTCAACGCTCACGGCTCTCAGGCTTGCCTCCCAGACGGAAAAGATGTCGAACATGATCAACCTCCTGTGCAGATTCCTTCAACCCGCCAATATAACGGTTTGCCAATTGCTGTCCCGTTCCACCAAATCGTTCCTAGCGATCAATGAGTAGAACTCCGCTGTGTACTCCCGCACAGATCTAGGGCAATGTCTTAACCCGTGCAGTCGTTGGTACATCATCTTGGCGTGATTGTGAAGTAGGAAGGCACCTCTTATATGTTTCTTCATCTTCTCCTACGACTCTATCCTTGCCTTCCCTCGACAAAGCCGTGTATGTTTCAACTACCACCAGGCGGCGGCTCTACGCCGTAACTAGGTAGCAACAAATGGCACCTTCTTCCTCTCTGGAATCTCCCTAAACTGAAGGATCTCCTCCACCGCAGCAAGCCTATCCAAGAAGTCCTCTGGGCGTCCTCCTCCATGAAACTCAGGGATTTCAATCCGCAGATCGGATTCCCACCTCCGATCATCAAAATCAGCAGTGTTACCGGTAATGCGACCGTTGCCTCCTCATCATCTGATCCGGTAACTCGGTGTCCGAGAACGAGTTTTGGAAGCTCTTGTCCGTGTCGTCCTCGTCACCCCCTGTCGGCAGATGTTGGGGCTAGATTCCCGAAGCCTGCTCGGGATTCACCCCCAATTGAATCAAGCAACAGTTGATTCGTCGGAATTTCTTTCCCAAGTCCTCTGGTCTCCTCTTGGTCTATTGTTGTATGTCTTGCTCGTAAACATCTCCAACGACAGAGTATCTCTGTCGCCCACAGGTCATCTTTGAAGTCGTTCTGAGCTCTGATATCAACTGATGCAGCGTGTAAAGCAAAAAATTTGGGAATGAAAAGTTTCAAAGGCCTTCCCATTAATTTTATTACGCAAATAATAAAATAAGGGAAAAAAGTCGCTCAATTTATCACAATCTGAGAAAGAGAGAAAATCTAGAAACTCTTGAAATTAAATCTGAAAACTGAATTGGTAAAGCCCTAGATTTTCTCTTATTTAAATAGAGGAATTAGTTGACTAAGAATAAAACACTAAAAGGTAATAAAATCTGAAAATCAAACTTGTGCTGCCGCGTTTACGCCCATACCACGCCGCCAACCCTTACCCGACAAGTGCGGTATTGTCGACTGCTTCAATATTTTGATAATAAATGGTCGAAACTCAGACATAATTAAGCAATAACTTTCTTATTTAATACTTTGATATGATTTGGGAAATCTCCCAAAGGATCTTCTTATATATTAAAGAGAAGTTTGTACTTTTCAAACTTCTCCAAAACCCTCCCCACTCCCAATCCTAAATTCTTAGGATTTTTCTTTTTATAATATATATAAAAGTTTGTACTTCTTTACAACCCTACACCCAATTTTAAATTCTTAGTATTTTCCATTTTATAATTATCCCCACCCCCAATTCTAAATAATTTAATATTATCTTCTATACTCGCTTATATTAGTTATTTTATGCTATTTTTAAAAATTAATTTTTTTTATAATATTGATAAACAATTTTGATTATTGAATTTAAACACATACTTTTTAATTTAAAGATTAATTATGTACAAAATGAAGTAGGTATGGTGGGTATGAGGTGGGGAGGGGCCGGTGTAGAGCGGGGTGGGCCGGGTACAAAACTATACCCATGCCCATGACGGGTACAGAGCGGGTACACCTAGCCCATACCCACTACCCGCCTCACTTATACCCGTACCTTAGTTCAACTAATGTACAAAATTATGACCATAAAATACAGTATAGAACAAACATCACCCGTACATTGCACAGGAAGGAACCTATCTTATATATACTTATATTATAGTGAAGTTGTCCATCCCCACAAACCACCAAACACCAAATAAAGCATTCTCATGAATCCAAGCCCCACAACAACTCACAAAAATCTAAAGCAATCATTCTCATGAATTATAATTTGAGAACATAATATTTTTAAATTAACTGTTAATGACATTTAGTTGTTGATCAATTAGAATTTGAAAACATAATCTTTCCAAGCTAACTGTTAATGACATTTTCGTCAAGATAAGATTGTATCAATTTGAGATGCATCGTTCTCCAATTTGGGGAAATAGCATTTCTCTATTTTAAAATAACCGTTCATTGCACATGGATTAACCAGTAATTAATATTATACATGGTCAGTATTTCTTATTCACCTGTTGAAAATTCCCTTGCAAATTGGAGCCAGCTTCTCGATATAATGCTTGAAAATTTTTTTTTTAAAAATGCCAAAAATATGGTTAGAAAACCAAAAAAAAAAAAAAAAAAAACAAATTGGTGTCCACATATGCATATTTTAAATAAAACTGTGAAAATTCACAAAAGTACTTCATTATGTAGAAGTTAAACTTTGTAATAAAATATATAAATTTCAGAAGTTTAACTTTAGAATATTTTGGGTCAATATATTTGAATTATTTGATATATTTAAATGTACTTTGTATTTGAAAGTTTAATTTCATAATGTTTGGGACAATACGAGGTTCAACTTCTATATAATGAAATAATAATTGAAGTATGGCCTTTAATTTGTCATAATTAATAAAATATATAAATTTTAGAAGTTCAATTTTAGAATATTTTGGGTCAATATATTTGAATTATTTGATATATTTAAATGTACTTTGTATTTGAAAGTTTAATTTCATAATGTTTAGGGCAATACAAAGTTTAACTTCTATATAATAAAATAATGATTGAAGTATGGCATTTAATTTGTCATAATTAATAAAATACATAAATTATGAAAGAACAATTGTCATAAATTTTATCCCAAAATATAGAAGTTCAACTTAACGCTAATCCTATATTCTAGCATATGTTAATTGTGTCTGTATGTCTTATTATGATCTATGCTCCATGTTTGTCCCATTAATATAACATAATTTCCAGATTTAAGAACAAATGCCACAGTTTTAACAGATAAATGAAGTAGTACTATATGTCATCTGAAGGTTACAACTACAACATATATGCACTGCTACTGTAATATTAAAACCTTTCGTTGAGAACCTTCAATCAAGACTTTATTGGGTTTCTACAATCATATAAATTATAGATATATAGTTAGCAATACTGCAATTTAATTACATAAATGTTCATAGATTTTGCATAAATTATACATTAGTCAAGTTGACATAACATTTCATACTATTTTTTTGTACAAACAAACTATGCACAGCTATGCCCATGCATCTAACCCATATGCCAATTGCCCACATTGGGGCAACAACATTGAAAGCAAACATCCGTGGGCGCTTGATGCGCATTCAAGGACCACAAACAAGTATTACCAAAAACTATGTGCAGAGAAGTTGTTCAATGGTGTTCATGGACTATCAGGTACAAACACTTCTTAGTACTTTTTGCTATTGTAATCAAGATCAACAATACCAACTATTGCATAATAAATCCTTTAACAGCGCGATATAATACAAGTTACAATGGAAGCTGCAAACACTTACAAATGGAAGGGAACCTTTCAGTTGGAACAGGCGTATTCAATACAACAACTACAGGTTCTCCCTCACAATGGTGCACACACAACAAGCCACAGCTACCAACTAAAGTTTGACCTCTCAATAGTAGTACAACACATCCCAGAACAACAGTGTCTTGACATTCCATTACAAAAGGCGGATATAGTCAAATACGAAGATGTCCCAGCATATGTAAACATGCCAATTTTTGGAACCGAAGAAAATTAAGGGGACATAGCACGGAAGGCAAACACTACAACCACCTATTTTTGGAATCATGTTCCCTATCTTTTGTAAAATGAACTTCATACTTAATATAGTGCAAATTTTGTTTACATTTTCATTTCTTTGAATTAGGAAATATAGTTTGTCATCTTTTTGATTGAAAACTTTGATAATTACTACTATAAGAATTATGTAAATTGAACAAGATTATGGACAGCTAATCAAACAAGAGTTTATTTCAATGCAAAAAATCTCGGCTATAAAATACAGTGACAAATAAATACCGCCCGTGCATCGTATGAGAACAAACCTAGTTATAATGATAAGCATCAAGAAACCCGCATTCGGACAAATGGCAGAACATAGTTTAAGCCTTCTCTATAAAACAGTGTGTTTTATAAGCTTTCAATCCTCAAGAGTTAAACAACGTGCTCAAAAATAAAAAAAAAATATATATATAAAAAAAATAAAAGAAAGAAATCCTCAAGAGTTAAAAGCCACATATAATATAAACCAATGAATTGCAAAAGGAACGTGAAGTTCGCGCATCATAGAATATAGCATCTAGAGTTGGCTTTGATCCTGTTTTTTTTTTTTTTTTTTTTTTTTTAACAGTACAAACGCCTTAAAGGCAGGGGAAGGGGGGATGCCGGGCCTCGAACATTGGATCCTGTGGGTGGCAAACCCCTACCCAACCATTTGGGCCAAGAGGGCTTTGGCGTCTTTGATCCTGTTTGTGCATTTAAATTTGGGATAATATATCTATATTTTTTTAATTTTGCCACTTTTTAATTTTTAAACTATATGTATTAAAGGGATTCTTCTGTTCTCAACTATTAAAAAAAAATAATGATTTTAGAATATAACAAAAAAAAAAAAATCAAAACCCAAATATTCCTAAATAATTGGAATTTTTTACCCAATTGGCATAGTTTTGAAAAAAATTACCAAAATAGCTCACTTCCAAAAATATTTACTAAAATGGCACCATTTACTGTATTAAATATAGTAAATAGAAAGCAAGATACATTCTCAATGTCCTAATGGTACCCTGAAGACTATATTTAATAAGAACATACCAAGTGCCTCAAGGATTCCCGTCTACGCAGGGTCTGGGAGGGTTGGATGTACGCAGTCTTCCCCCTTCAGGGTGTTAACTTGAAGAGAGGCAGTTTCCAAGTGCCCCCAACCTGAGAATGAGGACTTCCCAGGAGGTCACCCATCCTGTTACTGCTCTCGCCCAAGCACGCTTGAATTTGGAGTTCTAATGGGATCCGGTGACGGCGTGTTGGTGCCCTCTTTGGTTGAAGACTATATTTAATATAGTGAATAATAACAATAATATATACAAGTTATTTCATCATTTAGGTACTCGTTAAATTTTTGTTAAGCCAATATTATTTCATCATTACTTTTTGGATGAAAACATAAATAGTGAAAGTTTTTAAAAATGATATTATACACAGTAAGGGCAACATACTTTGCAAAAATGACCAAGAAGAAAAGTATTATTTAGAAAAGGACCATGAAAAGTATCAACTATTTATAAGTGATCAGGACAATTAGTCAAAAAAATAAGTGACAACCAAAAAGAATATGTGGTAGTTGACATGACAATAAAAAGGAAGACACATACAATGTCATGATGAAGTTAGTATACTTTTTTTAAAAATTTAAAAAATTATTAAAATTTTAAATTATTTATGTAAAATAGTTTTAATGCAATAATTTTTAGAATACAAATTAGCTGTGCTTCCGTTAAAACAAAAAAAAAAAAAAAAAAAAAAAAAAAAAAAAAAAACTGTTCACTTGACGTACGCCGTTACAAACGGCGTACGTTAAACGAGCTATAGTAAATGGTGACATTTTGGTAAATATTTTTAGAAGTGTACCATTTTGATATTTTTTTTCAAAACTATGCCAATTGGGTAAAAAATTCAAATAATTGGCAATCCTTCAAAGAACACTGAAAACTGTAGAATAGTGCAAATAATACAATTGCACCAAGTCGGTATGATCAATTCTGTCCCCCAAAAAAAAATTAAAAAAGTTGGAAAGGATCAATGAGTTATACAAGGGTAGGTATAGTAACAGTAAAAGAAGCTAACTGATGCAAATAGGGATGAAAATAACCTGATCGAGACAAGAAAGGGAGAAACTTGACCCGAGGGCATTGAAGACCTGGATCCAACTGTAAGAACTAAAAAGGTTTTCATTAGGGTTTTCTAGTTTAATTAGGATTAGATATTTTGTTTAACTTTTAACTCGGGTTTTAATCAGGGTTTCTTAGTTGAATTATGTAATTAAGGTTTAAGATTTAGAGTTGGATTATTATTAGGATTACGGTTTTTTATGCCTATAAATATGCCATTTTTTCGATATATAAAGGGCAAAAGTTCACAATACAGAGGAGGATGCACCTATGTGTAGGGCCCAAAAAGAAGCAAAGAGCAGAAAACAACAAAAGCCAAACAACAAATATGTCATTAGTTTATAGTTTTAGGAAGCTTTGATTTTGAATAAATTTAAATTGTTACTTTTGTCTCTCTTATTTTCTAGGTGAGAATTAAGATTGAATACTTATTTTTCTTGTTCTTTCCTGGCTTGAGCAATAAGAATTAAGGAAGGCTGTCGAATCCTTCTTTTTACGTTCCAGCAATTTGGCGATTTGCATCACCAACAATCACACCAGGAAGATAATTTGGAGAAAAGTCAACATTCAGCAAGTTTATTGTTCGAATGTTTCAAAATTCGGTATTAAATTATGTTGTCTCACATAAAACATTTGATGGGTGCACCTTCACTTGGATAATCTAACATATTTTATAAGACCATTTGTTATTGTTTTTGACCCTTGCAAATATTAAACTAGGTGATGTTGCCTACACCAAAGCGGGACACCCCAAGGAAGACGGAAGCAAGCATAAACTCGAAGAGACTGGCGTATGATGTGGGTAAGCTCCACGTGACAAGGCTAATACGAAAACACCGCTGAAAATTCAAAGATGAATTCTCTCCAGGCCGGAGAGAATAATGCAGTGGGTATCCCATCAATGGCAGGTTCCTTGGCATGAAGCTCTGGAGGAACATAAAGTTGGCGGGTCCAATGGGGGAAGAGAAACACGAGAAGTAAAGAAGAACAACCACCCTGAGGACCAGCTGCCATCCATGGTTAGTAGTGACAGGGAGGCGGCGCCATGGATGGGGGGAGGGTTGGACTGGTTAGACAAGGCGGGACTAACGTGTACTCATGGTTGACGCATCACTTGGCTGCAGGGCTTTGGCTTAGTGAAGAAAGAAGAACACGGGGAGCGGAGAAGTTCCACTCTTTGCGTCAGTATAGGCTGGCGCCGCCAATAGAGATCAACGCAAGCAAGGCCACAAGCATGATTCATGCCTTAATTCACGGGCGGTTAGAAGATTTCTGTTCCAATTTTTTTCTCTTTCCTTATCTTTTGATTTATCCTTTATTTGTCGGATTTATCACTTTAATTAGATTAGATCTGAATTTGAATTTCAAAGTTGTAAACCGTCCTCTATAAAGAGGGGACGGTTCTAGGGTTTTAGAGAGACTTGACTTTGATAATTTTTCTCATTATTATTTGAAGATTTCTTGACTCCTAGAGATGTAAGCGAGCGAGTTTTCTACGCCTCTTTGTTATTTTATTTTCCAATTAAATAAAATTCAAAGGGAAGGCCTTTGAACCTTTCCGTACCCCTTTGTTCATGCACACGCTGCATCACTAAGTCCCTATTAAAGTGGATCCAAACTATTCCACATTAATCTTTGTCCCATGAGTTGCATTCTGGCACCATGACCACTACTATGTTCATTGTTGTACGATGAGATTTTAGCCCATAAATTCATAGCTAGTTTGGATATGCTAGATGACTAGAAATAGGATTGATGTTCTCTTTTCAATTTTCCCATAATTCCCTCCCCTTACGTATCCAACAATGAACGACCTCATTCCCTCTAAACTATTGTCTTTTGTGACCTATTCGACTTCACCTATGCTACTGGGAATTGATAGAGGCTCTCCCATATCGTAACCCTTGATTACACTACTATTTTGGTTGCCGGTTAACCTTGGGGTTCTATTGCCAGGTAACTAGTAGGTAGGGAAAATTCGATTTTCAAGTAGTAGTCTTCCACAGTGCGGTAACTTCCATCCGGTATTTCATAAGTCTTCTATGCTTAAGTTGATCTTAAGTCGCCTATTTTTCAAAAAGGGTGTAAATAAATCAAGTGCTTCATGAACTAGTCGCGGTTCGATATTCATAAGACTCGTTCATATTCGTTATAGGAGCTTCTTAAAAACTTATCGAGCCGAGCTTCAGTAAGCTCAATAAGCTTAACGAGTTCAGATCGAGTAAAAGGATGCTACGCTTATTAGCATTCGTTAATAGCTTGTTAAGGGATCGATAAAAGTTTGTTAACAGCTCGTTAACAATTTGTAGTAGCTCAAAAGGGTTCTTTAATGACTTTAAGTGGCGCAAATAGCTCAGCTCAATTGTGAGCTCGGATCCGTTGTAAGTTTAGTCGGTTGTGAACTCGAATCAGCTAAATAATGAGCCCGAGCAAACTTAATAGCGAGCACAAATCGACTAGATTAGGTGAACAAGTTGAGCCAAGACAATTATCGAACATACAAAAATCTTGTTAAACTGAACCCAAACAAAGGTCTGAACATTTGAAAAGAGCTAGTTCAAACTCGACTTGATAAAGCTTATTGAACTCGAGTTCAAGTAAGGGGTGTTCGGCTCAGCTCGGTTCATTTACACCCAAAGATGCGATATTTGAAAGGCTAATGATATTATCAGGGAAAAATATAGATACTAGGACAAACAACAACAACAACAACAGTCCCAATGCCTCGCGGCTCCCGCAAGAAGCAGGGTCTTGGGGGGGTGATGTACGCAGCCTTACCCCTTCCGCTGGAAAGGAGACTGTTTCCGGGGACCCCCAACTTGAAGTAGTTTGGTGCCTGCAGATATATTCTCTGCCAATTTAATAATTTCAAATTATGTGTTGCTTTACTAATTGCCTTAACATTAATATTTTTTACTCTGCCAATAAACATTCTCTATTTGAAATCCACAACAAACCTTATTTGACAAACGTTCAAATAAGATTGGAACGCCACCGCGTCTCTTAGCGTAATGTCAATGGTATTTTTATAGACACGGTTGTTGCAATTTGATTTTTTTTAATATTTTTTTTCAATTTATATATTTAAGTGGGTATGCATTGTGGTCAATTTTAATATTTTATATTTAACATTGGACAATTTCATTAGTGGATTAATTACAAACAAATGTTATTTGAAAAAAGGAATATTTACAGGAAATGTCCCAACTTTAGTTTGCACATCGTGTCAATTTAGTATTTATACTTCTATTGTGTCAATTTAGTCTGTATACAATTTGTATTGTATCAATTTGGTACTTAAACTAAAAATTTCTATCAAGTTATTAATGAAATTTTCAATTGTTCGGTCATGAGTTGGGTTGAGTTCAGTCAATTAGTGGATTTCTAGTGAATTACTTTCACATAACGTAATTGTGCCGTTAAAAATTATATCAATAACTTAACTTGAATTTGATAAAGTACTAAATTAGCACAATATACATTATGGAGGGATTAAATTGACACAATTAAAAGTAAAATGACTAAATTTACACAATGAGAAAAGTACAAGAATCTTTGATGCAAATAACCTTGGAAAAATGAGGAAAAAACACTAAAATAGCTCTATATGAATTTGTTTAGTATAGTACTTGCTAACTTAAAAATAAACGTTACTAGTGGTTAATGGTTTCGTTTGGCACCGATCAAGAAATGAGCCTTTTTTTTTTTTTTTTTTTTGCACGAAGTGGTATGGTTTAGAACTCACTTGCTGCCATATATGCTGGGAAGAGTTGAACAACTTTTAATATAGAAAAATAATTAATAAAATACCAAACTATCTTTAGGTTAAATCTGATATTATAGATTAAACGTTGATGGATTTTGTTTATTTTGTTTATAATATAGGTCAATTTCGGTAGTTGATAAATTGTTTTAAATGTCATTACACAATTATGTAATTATTTTAATTAATATGTTTATTGTGATCTAACCCACAACAATCCCTTCCAAGACATTGCTAATTATGGCATTCTTGCACGAAACGAATGTTTTCATTGCTCACTCAAACGTATTTGTTTTTAATTTCTTAACATAGTAAAAATTATATTTTCAAAATGATAATGTTTTTTATTCTTGTCTTACTATTTTTCACTTTTTGTTTAAGTTAGAAAGAAAGTAAACATAAAAGTTAAAATAAGGGAAAAAAAATTGTTTCAAAAATTAGTTTTAAATTTTTAAAAATTTTAAAATACAAATAGAAAATGATATCAAAAGATCCTTAAGTTCGATAATTAAAAAAGAAAATTATTAAATTATACAAGGTAGATATTTATATGCAAAAAGAAAGCTGGTAGGGTAGTTGGCAGCTTAGTATAATCTTTGTCAAAAATACACTTCAAAATAAAAATAACACCAACTACAAGTATGCATGACCATCCAAAGCTTTCGAAAACAAAACAATAACAATAATTGATACATTTAAAAAATTAGTCCGAACAATTGAGAGTATAAGTTTAGTAACTAGGAAATGTTATATCTCATGTTTTTCATCCATATAACTTTTAATAATTGGATTACATATGTATGATACAATGAACCCGATTATCCATTTGGTAGAAGATCAATTATATAATAATTTTGCCGAGTAATGTACTATTATTATTATGCAGAAGTTAGTATTGCAACAACCAATGTTTGCAAGAAATAACATAGACTATAAAGAGTCATGTAGTGGTATTATTGTCATTTGTAAATGCATATTTTTGGAATACTTGCAGGTTGTGAATTAGTGACATGACAAGTAAAATGAAAATACGCATATAATTCTACCAGAAACGGAGCAACAGTGACATTAGCAACTAACAGACACCAGGGAAACCATCAATGACAATAGGTGATAAGGAAGTAGATGGCTGCAATATGGATATGCTTGGAGGAGAATAAAGAAAAAGAAGGGTGATCAAAAGAAAAGATATGGCAAAGTAAAATATAGACAGTACGTATTAGGACGAAACAAAGTCAATTCTTGTAGAAGAAAGGACTATTAGTGGCATCATAGAAGATTGATAAGACTGGGATAGAAACTAACTATATAGAAGCAAAAACATGTAAATTTCAAGAAGTCGGGCATTACTTTTTTGCGAAACCAAAGGTGCGAACAAAAATCTGAGGTATGACAAGTAAGTTGATCGGGTGCAATCTTGTCAAACTAATAGCTAAGTATTAATTCCGGAGCTTCACTCAAACATCGAGACCGATTTTTAAGAGGATTAAAGTGAGGTTAGCGAGTAGAAAAGGATGACCTTTTTGAGGGCTACATAGCTAATATATAGTGTCCCCACTTACTTATCCCTCTTTAAGATGCCAAAAGGCAGTGACTAAAAGAATCATCGAATTATAAAAGTGTTTCTTTTGAAATGGAGATGACAAAAGGACAGGTCTCTCACTTGTGGGGGACCTTATAAAAGAATACAATCATATGGGCAGGCATGAAGTGGATGATCCATTTTCTAAAATGTCGGATTACTCTTAAAAATGGTGGTAGAGAATGTAGGAGCATTAAGGGTTGCATCCCCTAGGCTTGGATTTTGGTGATAATGAATGCTAATGAGGCAGTGACAAATTGTTAGAGAAGGCCTTAGGTGAAGGGCAACAAGTTAAAATTTTGGAATGGTAAATGGGTTTTCCGATTGCACCCTTAAAGAGTGATTGCTAAGCCTTTATCGTATCTCACTACATATTAAATGCATATAAATGGGTATAAGGGGCGGCTTGGGTTGGAGATGTACTTTTGACTGTAGGAGGCATTTACTTCTAAAGGAAGCTTGTGGCTAATGAAATTCATTTGAACCATTGAATTGGTGCAACCTCTACAAGTTTCAGACCACATCGTCTTCTTGAAGTTTATAAGGAAATATGGATACATGGTTAACCTTTTTCTAAGTCACTAGTATTTTATAACTCGTTTTGCAGTGTTTGTGGCTCTTTTTCTACTCATATACCCTGACATGTTGTACTCTATTTGTGGAGATCTATCTCGAAAATGTGAATATACCATGTTTATTAGTTAGTAAGTAGATTAGATTTGTACTAATCCCTTTATTGATGCCCTTCTATCACATTAACATAGATCCAATATGACATGGCTCCATTGCCACCTCTGTTTCAAAAAACGGACTCCAATAGGAATCACCTATTACCAAATAGGCTTTGATTTAACTTGTAGTAGCAGTACCACTATTAAGAAATGAAACAAAAGATTGTAAGTTCAAATCCGTTTCAACCTACCAAAAACCTAGGAATCTTCATTTTCAATACCCTAATAATGTAACGGTGACACTAGTAATAGATTTGGGGATCAGTTGACTCGTTTATATTCCAAAAATGAAGAGAGTGACATTTCAAATTAATGAAATACCGAATCAAACGTAGTATAGCGTATATTTTTATTCTTTGTTAGTGAGTATAGTATGGTATTTCGTTTTAATGGTTATTTATCAGAAAGACCTTTAATGATTAAATATTTAATATTATAACATATGAATATACTATTTTTCTGATTTTGTATTATGTAATGTCCGATCCCAATATTCTACAAAAAGTATAATCGATAATTTACCTATTATCGAATTGGCTTTGGTAGTTTGATATTTGTTACTTGGGTATGTCAACACTACTATTATTGCTAATTATTTTAATACAAAATAATATATTCCATGAATATTAATTGCATTACGATATGAAAACAATTATATGAAAATATCCCATACATTATAATTGAAAGTTTGCTCTAAAATCCAAGCATTCAATAATATAAATTGGTAAATTCAACCTCTACCAAAAACTAAATGGTGAAGTCAACCAAATAATGAATAGACTTTATTGCACACGCTTTTTATGAAATTTATCTACATAGGGTTTAGAGTTTATCATTGCATCTCTAGACATTTTAATACATACAGTAGAGTATTATGAGGTTAGAAAATTTTATCAATTAAGCAATTAACGACAAAATGCAATGAATTTTGTCAGAATTGAACCAGTTTTCAGCAAAATCAATAATATGGCACATTGTCACGATTCTGTTAGAAAACATTCAGCAGATAAAAATTCTCGATATCTAAATAAAAGTTATCTATATATTATCGAAATCATAAATCAAAATTCAATGGATTATACCTATATTTTATCATAATCATTGCGTTAGATATCTAATTGAAAAAATGCTTAAACTTTGAGAAATCTTATTAATAAGACTTTTTGACTTTTAAAATATTTTATTATACTTATTGAAGTCTCATATAATAAAAAATCAAAACTAAGGGTAATCTATTCAATTTCAGATTCATACAAAATGTCAATGAAGCTATGGTCAACGTCATATACCAACTAACGTAATTCAACTCTATGAAACGGTCATAATATTTGAGCTTATATTATGATTTCAAGCCTTTTTTTTTATTCTTTTTCTTTTCCTTATAAACCACTATAAATGCCCAGACGAGCGCAATCAAATGTCATTCACTTTAACGTAACACAAAAGAAAAAGAAAAGCATGGTGCCTTCAAGCACCACCCCAATGGCTCTTTCATGGCTACTCCTCCTATTTCTCTCTTTGTATGCTTCCCATGCATCCACACATTCAATCCAAGAGAACTTTCTCCAATGCCTTGGCTCCAAAACCGAGCAAATTGACACCTCCTTCCCAACATACTACACCCCTAACAATTCCTCGTTCTTATCGGTCTTGGGATCCACGGCACAAAACCTTAGGTACTTGTTACCATCTGTTCAAAAGCCGGTGTTGATCTTGATGCCAACCGAGGATTCCCACGTCCAAGCCACTGTTATATGTGCCAAGAAACTCGGTCTCCAACTAAGAATCCGTAGTGGAGGCCATGACGCTGAGGGTATGTCCTTCGCATCTGAGATGAAACAACCTTTTATACTTGTTGACATGGCTAAACGCCGGTCAGTCACTGTTGACATCGATGATAATAGTGCTTGGGTTGAAACCGGAGCCACCCTTGGTGAGCTATACTACCGCATCTCAGAGAAAAGTAGGGTCCATGGCTTTCCAGCGGGGTATTGCCCTACCGTGGGTGTGGGTGGACACATCCCGGGGGGAGGCTATGGAGATCTGATGAGGAAGTACGGCCTTGCGGTTGACAATGTCCTTGATGTCCGAATGGTTGATGCTAATGGTAGGATTCTTGATAGGGAGCTCATGGGGGAGGATTTGTTTTGGGCTCTTAGAGGAGGTGGGGGCGGGAACTTCGGTGTCATCATGGCATGGAAGGTTAAGCTAGTTCCGGTACCCACAACTGTTACAGTTTTCACTATAAACAAGACCTTAGAACAAGGCTTAACAAGGGTACTCTATAAATGGCAACAAGTATCTGATACAATTGATGAGAATCTCTTCATCAGAGTCGAAATAACGCCATCAACACTTCAAAATGGGAACAAGACCTTGCTCGGTTCGTTCAGTGCATTGTTCTTAGGCCAAGAAGCTGACCTTATTCAAATAATGGAAAAGAACTTTCCAGAGCTCGGGCTAAGTGAAAAGGATTGCTTAGAGATGAGCTGGATTGAAGCGGTAGTCTATATTGGCGCACTACCAAACGGCACAAGACCCGATGGTCTCCTCCACGCCAAGTCAATGACAAGGGCCTACTTCAAGGTAAAGGTGGATTATATTAAGAAACCAATTCCAGAGAGTGGATTGCAAGGGCTATTGGAGAGATTAATGGAAGTGGAAATGCCACAACTAATATTTAGCCCTTATGGTGGAATGATGAGTCGGATACCAGAATCAGAGACACCGTTTCCACACAGAATCGGCATAAAATTTCAAATTGAGTATATCGTATCTTGGGTTGATGGTAAGAAAAGTGAGAATAAGAACATTGAATGGATCAAGAAACTCTATGGCTACATGACACCTTATGTGTCCATGCTTCCAAGGGAACAATATGTTAATTTTCGGGATTTTGATCTCGGCATGGACAAAGATGGTAACGATAGCCTCATACAAGCAAGTGCTTGGGGATTCAAGTACTATAAGAATAATTTTATCAGGCTAGTAAAAGTTAAGACAAAGGTCGATCCCCAAAATTTCTTCAAGAATGAGCAGAGCATTCCAACCCTTACGGTTGCCCGAAGCAGAGGGAAAGTTCATGGGTAAAAATCCAATAATTAATTCACAAGATTCTCGGGCCAATCTTTGTCTTAGAAGTTAATCATTCGTTATGTGTAAAGAAAGAATTAATAAGATTGTAGCATTGATATTGTTTATTCATTGTTTGTTTCTCCTAGACCAAGTTTATAAATAAACAAATAATTTAAAATGTATTGTACAAAATTTGCAAGTGGATGGTAGACCAAATATATGAATAAAAGAACATTTTGACACCCTTTTTTGCATTTTCGATGGCGATAATTTTTTAGGGATTCCGATCTTAGCTAGTTAAGAAAATAAAGATGAATAAGTTAATAAATTAGACATAAAATCATCACGTTGTTTTGTACAAGATCGAAGGACAACATCAAAAAAGCCAAGAATTGACTAAAACATGCTACTCGTACAATGGGTTATGCTAGTAACAACAAATAATGACCAAATAACAAAATAAAAGAATGGCATGAGAAGATAATGTGATTAGTAGGTTGAAGTTTAAACAGGTGCAAACCAACCGACTTGTCTACTTTACTAAGATGCTTTAAGAGGAGGTAGTGTCTTCAAAACCTTGTCCCAAGGTGACATAGTAATGCCAAAGTCTTTGTTTTGGATCAAAATAAGTGACGTTTCAAAGAGATACATATATATGGCAGCATATACCCTCATGAAATCATAGCTCAAAAAGGATGGTTTATATGCCTCAAGTAGACAAAAATATCTTATAATATGATAATATAATCATGCATTCACAACTAGTCCAACATGCTTATTAAAAGACAATCTGGAGACTTACTATAGGGCAAGAATGATGGCGCCTCAGTTAAGAAATTTTGATGAAATCAGAAAATCAAATAAGGGTTGTTACATAATAGATATTGAGCTCCCCTCTTGTGATTGGCCAATTACATGCTGTTACTTTCGCAATGACATTCAAAACCAGGTCTTATGGGTCAATATAGCAGCCGCTATTTACTTCCCGAGACTCCAAAGTGACCTAAGTTTGAGTCTCATCACTCTCCTTACCAATTAAATATACATTAAGTTACTCTTTTATCAAAAGGACTCCTATTCCTTTACATAAGAAAAAGACATTCATAATGCACATATGTGCATGTGCACATGCGTTCATACAAGCCTGTTATATTTTATAATTAAAAACATATTTGTAATTGTACTTAATATGTCAAAAACTAAAGGGACATAATGATGCAGCACATAAGTAAAAAATTGGGGGATCGAGAATGAGTCAATAGCCTTCGCTTTAATTTTATGAATCACTAGTTAAAAAAAAAAAAAAAAAAAAAAGAGGAAAATAAATGCTCAATTCTCACAATCCAAGAAAGATGTTCAAAATAGAAAGTAAAAATCTAAAAATTGAAGGGTGAAAACCCTAAATTTCCTCTAGTATATGTACAGGAGATATTTGAAAAAGAATAAAACTCTAAGAGATAAACATAAATAACAAAAGGCAAATCTGAAATTCAAACTAATCCTAATCTAAGTAAAATATTCGTCCTTCCAGCCGCGTCCCCTGCTTCCGCCAACCCACATCCGCTGTGTGACCGGCCAAGCCCTAGGCACATGCTGCATCATCCTCCCCGGGTTGAAGAGAATTCGCCCCCGAATTAGCCAGAGGATCAGCACTATCGTTTCCGCCGAAATAGGGGACAAGGTGTTTGACGTTGAATATATCTAAGATCCTCATACCTGGTGGGAGTTGTAGACGGTTGGCGATATCCTTCATCTTCTCTAGTACCGCCAATGGTCTTATCTTGCGAGCTGTGAGCTTGTTGTACTCCCAAGCTGGGAAATGTTCTCATGTCAAAATCGCCCAAACCTTGTCGCCTGCATGGAACTGAACTGCTCGGCGCCTTTTGTCTCTAGCCGTCTTATACTTGGCATTGCCTTCTAGCAATCGAGCTTGAGTCTGCTCATGAATGTCCCTAAGGGAAGAGATGAAGTCATCAGCCTTCCTATTAGGATTTGTGAGATCTAGGACTAGTGCCAAGTCTATCGAAGATCGTGGAACAAAGCCATAGACAGCCTGGAATGGTGCGAACCCTGTGCTCTTATTGATGGAGCTGATATAGGCGAACTCGGCTTGATGCAGCTTCATCTCCCTTCCCCTTGCATTATAAGCAACGAGGCAACACAAAAGGTTGCCCAGTGATCGGTTAGTGACCTCGGTTTGTCCATCTGTTTGAGGGTGATGGATGGTGCTGAAGGCGAGAGACGTGTTCTCCATCGTCCATAACGTCCTTGAAAAGTGATTCACGAACCTAACATTCCAATCAAAAACAATGCTAGCTGGTATTCTGTACAACTTGTACACCTCTCGGAAATAGAGACCCACCACATGTATGGCGTCAGCAGCCTTCTTGCATCCAATTAAGTGCGCCTTCTTGGAGAAGCGGTCTACAACAACGATGATGGAATCAATGCCTTCTGTTGCCCTTGGTAAGCCTAGTACGAAATCCATATTGATATACGTCCACAGTTGACTTGGAACAGGTAATGGCATATATAGGCCAACATTGGTCACCCCTTGCTTTGAAAGCTGACAAACATGGCATCACTTGACACACCTCTCAACCTCTCTACGTATGGTAGGCCAAAAGGAGTTGGCGGTAACAAGCTGCAACGTCTTATCTCTACCCACATGCCCTACGTAGTGCTTCTCCTCAATGATCTTAAGCTGCCAGCTTGAGTTCGGAATGCAAAGTTGGTTCCCTTTGGACAGAAAATCGTCATGAATAGAGTAGCTGGGAACAAACCCCAACTGTGCTTTCCGCCATATCTTGCCAAAAGTGGAATCATCATGGTACTGATTTGCCAGCTGCTCATACCTGGTAACCTCTACCCTGCTCTCTGGCAAGACAAGATTCCTTTGCTTAGTGCATCCGCCACCTTATTCATCACACCTGACTCATACTTGATGACAAAGTGGAAGAGCTGTAAGTAGCTAGCCCACTTGGCATGTCTGTCCGAAAGTTGCCTTGGCTATTGATGTACTTGAGAGCCACATTGTCAGAATATAAGATGAGCTCTCGGTTGGCTAAGTATGACTTCCAATGTCTCAATGCTTTCACCAATGCATAGAATTCCATATCATAAGTTGAGTAATTCAACCTACTCTCATTGACCATCTCACTGAAATACGCAATAAGCTTCCCATCTTGGTTGAGCACAGTGCCAATGCTAATCTTGGAGGAATTAGTGTGTAACTCAAATGTCTTCTGAATGTCTGGAAGGGCTAACACTGATGCCATGGCCAACTTCTCCTTGCTTGCATTGAAGGTGGTATTTTCTTGAGGGGTCCAAATGAAGGAACACTTCTTCAGGCAATAAGGGATATGCGCTATGATGGAACTGAAATTCGGAACAAAGTGCTTGTAGAATGATGCCAACCCATGGAAACTTCGAACTTTGCCAATTATTCTTGGCTAAGCCAGTCATGTATGGTTGCTATCTTCCTCTCGTCATGTGATATACCGTCCTTGGATACAAGAACCCAAGGAAGGTCACTTCGTCTCTCATGAACGCGCAATTCTGAAAGGCAGCAAACAAACTTTGTGTTCTTAAGGTGCTAAGCACTTCCTCCTGATGCTGGATATGCTAAACACGGTCCTAGCTGTAAATCAAGATATCATCAAAATAAACAACAATGAACTTCCCAATGAAAGGAAGCAGAACCTGATTCATGAATCTCATGAACGTGCTTGGCTCATTGGACAATCCGAATGGCATGACTTGCCACTTGTAAAGCCCATCCCTAGTCTTGAAGGCGGTTTTCCACTCATCTCCTGGCAATATGCGAATTTGGTGGTGCCCGCTCTTCAAATAAAGCTTCGTGAACACCTTCGAGATCTGTAACTAATCAAGCAAGTCATCCAAGCTCGGAATAGGGAATCGACAGCATATCCTGATCTTGTTGATTGCCCTACTGTCAACGCACATTCGCCAACTCCCATCCTTCTTTGGCATCAATAGAGCTGGTACTGCGCAGGGACTCGAGCTCTCCCTGATAAAGCCTCTAGGGAGTAGCTCCTCTACTTAGCGTCTCAACTCCTCATGCTTTGATGGACTCATCTGGTAATGGGGCCTATTCAGTAATGAAGCACTTGGCATCAAATTATTGTGGTGCTGGATGTCTCTTAATGGCGACAATGCAGCAAGCAACTCCTTTGGAAATACGTCAGCGTATTCTTTCAACAAGGTAGTAACCTCACTCGGTATCTCCCCCGGAAAGATCTTGCTTTCCTTTCCAATCAACACAAACATGACCTTGGTGTCGCCAACCTCTTTGGCGAACATTGCTCGGCCTTGTATGTTCGGCTGTTAAGCTTTTGAAGCTCGCGGTGCCTCCTTCTTCTTAAGTAACAATATAATCCTAGTCCCCTTGACAATGAAGCTGTAAGTGTTCTTCCTATTGTCATGAACGGCACTCCTATCATATTGCCATGGTCACCCCAAAAATAAAGGGCAAGCGTCCATGGCGATGACATCACACCAAACCCCGTCTTTGTACTTTACCCCAATTGAAAAATTAACTAAGCAATGTTTTGGAAACGGTTACCTGATTTCCCTTTTTCAACCATGAAAATTTGTAGGGATTAGGATCAGCTTCCATCTTCAACCCTAATTTGGTGACTGCCTCTTCGGATATGACGTTCTCACAACTGCCCGAGTCAATGATCATGCAGCACACCCTACCGCCAATGGTGCATATGGTCTGGAAGATATTGTTCCTCAATCAACCATCCTTCTGCTCCTCACTTGGCGCAAAGCAGGCATGCCTAACCACTAATAGATGCCCTTCAACAACTCCTGTATAGGCTCCATCAGCCTGCCTTTGTAACTATCCGCCAATTGCTCCCTAGTTTTCGCCAAGTCATTCTTGGTGACTAACGAGTAGAACTCTGCCGTGTATTCCTCCACAGATCTAGATCCTTGATACAATCCCAATAGACAGTGGTGCATCATCCTGGCATTGTGAGAAAAGAAGGCGCCTCTCATGTGCTTCTTCATCTTCTCCCATGATTCTATCTTCGCCTTCCCTAGGCCAAACCGAATTTGCTTCAGCTGTTGCCACCGGGCAGCTGCCCTACCTCGTAACCGAGTAGCAACTAGCAGCGCCTACTTCTTTTTTAGTACCTCTCTGAACTCGAGAACCTCCTTTACGGCAACAAGCTAATCTCAAAATTCTTCTTGGCGTCCTTTTCCATTAAACTCCGGAATTTCAATCTGGAGGCCAGATTTCCACCTCCGATCGTCCATACCGTGGGTGTTACTGGTATTGGGCCAATGTTACCTCGGCTTAGGATCCGATAGCTCCTCGCTCAGGAGCGAATTTTGGAAGCTCTCGCCCGTCTCCTCTTCTTCAACACCTGGTGTTAATGGGCGTTGGGATTGGGTTCCCAGTGCAAGGTTGGGATTTGTTCCCAATTGAATCAAGCAACGCTAGATTCACCAGAATCTCTCCTTGAACTCTTCTAATCTCCTATCGTTCAACCATTGATGATCACGATCATAAACATTTTCGACAGTGGCATACCTCTGTCACCCACAGGCCATCTCAGAAATAGTTTTAAGCTCTGATACCAACTGATGCAACATATAAGTAGAAAATTGGGGAACATGAAGGAGTTAACAGCCTTCCCTTTAGTTTTATTAATCACTAATAAAAGAACAGATGGAAATAAACGCTCAATTCTCACAACTCAAGAAAGAGGCTCAAAATAGAAAGTAAAAATCTAAAAATTGAATGATGAAAACCCTAAATTTCCTCTAGTATATATAAAGAAGCTATTGGAATAAGAACAAAACTCTAAGAGATAAACATAAATAATAAAAGACAAATCTAAAATCTAAACTAATCCTAATCTAAGAAAAATTCGTCCTTCCAACCGCGTCCCCGCTTTCACCAACGTAACGCACCAACCCACATCCGTCGTGTGACTCGCCAAGCCCTAGGCATGAGCTGCATCACATAAAAATAAGTGATTGTATAACTACTCGAATTTTTGCAAAATTAATGGTTAAAAGTCTGCGCCACCCCAGTTACGCAAGAACACTATGCAACTGTAAATCTATTATGATTCCATAGTTTAAAAGGGTGATGTGAGCAATTAGAGAGATTCCAGAAAAACAGAACTGAACAATTTTCAAGACCCGTCAAAGGAAACTGCAAATTTGGGCAGGGAAATTCTCAAATTTTGTTAGTGAAAATGATTGTAAGAAAACCATAATATAACTATAATCTAACATTAAAAAAATTGTTTGACCAAAAAAAAAAAAAAAAAAAAATAATAATAATTGGTTCCAATAGTTGCAGTTGACATACAAAAGAATGGAAGAACTTTTACAAAGAAAAGAAAAGCATCCAATTTATTGTAAATATTGGATATTATTCAGGTATAATTTTGAGGTTTGAGTTTGAATATTATTAAATATCCTAAATAATTAAGAATTATGTAAAAAACCTTTCTATATATAGGGGTGAGATTTGTAGAAAAACAGAAGCACGAAAAACAAAAGAAAAGATTCTGAGAAAGAAAATGAAAGTGCAATGAGATTTGAGAAGAGTTTGAAAATATATTATAATATTAAAATGAGCGGATTATTTTTCGATTTTTTAGTTTTTATACAAAATACTTGTCATTTCTCTTCAAGCATATTTAGGTTTGTCTTTTTATAATCTTCCTATAGAGTATAATATCTTTATAGTTTTACAACACGCTATCAGCGAGTCTCTAGCCAGACAAGAATTATCGCAAGCTCGAGGTAAAATTTTTTTAAATTATTTTCTAACCTTTGTAAATTTCTAATGGCTAATCTAACTAAGCTTGAATTTACTGCTCTTTATATAAGTGGCAAGAATTAATTGCGTTGGACCCTTGATGCTGTGATTTACCTTGATGCTATGAATCTCGGAGATACAATTAAAAAAGGTAATTGCGCATCCCTGCAGGATCGCGCAAAAGCAATGATATTTATCAGGCATCATGTCCACCGAAGGATTGAAAGCCAGGTATCTTACTATAAAGGACCTGCTTGTCCTTTGGTTTAATTTAAAGAAGAGATTTTATCACCAAAAATATGTGATACTCTCTAAAGCTCGCTATGAATGGATTCACATGCGGTTGCAGGATTTTAAAACTGTTAGTGAGTATAACTCTATAGTGTTAAGTATTACATTCAGACTGCAATTATGCTGTAAAAATATTACTGAGGAGAATATATTGGAAAAAAAAATTTCGACTTTCCATATCTTGGGCATGCTCTTGCAGTAGCAATATCAAGAAAGAAATTTTAAAAAAATACTGAGTTAATTCATTGTCTTCTTATTGCGGAACAAAATATTGAATTATGGATGAAAAATTATCAGTCACGACCAACTGGGTTAGAGCCATCCCTTGAAGTGAATGCTGCTCCTCATGAAAGTAATACATATAATCGTGGTCGTGGCCGTGGTCGTGGTCACGGACGTGGCTGTAGTCGTGGACGCGGTAGTGGTTGTGGATGAGGTAATCAAAATGGACCAAAATCTAAGAGGTCTGGCAACAATAAAAAGAAAAATAAAAGGGAGAAAACCCATCAGCCAAATTCGTCGAAAGACACTGAAATGAGTTGTTACGGTTGTAGCACAAAAGGTCACTGGTCGCGTACCTGTCGTATGCCTGACCATCTGGTGAAGCTATATCGAGCATCATTGAAAGGAAAAGAAAAGCTCCTAGAAACAAATTTCGCTGAAGATCATTCTCCACTTGATGTGACGCATCTTGATGTTTATGATTTTTTGAAGATACCAATGGGAGAATTGATCTTTTAATAGGTGATGGAAGTGTTAAATTGGAATAAAATTTTATGTTTTTAAGTTATATTTTTGTACTAAAGCTTGTTTTGCGTGTACTGGGATAATATCGTTTTGGTGTGTGTAAGTTAATGTAATAATATAGTTTGGAGAGTGTGTAATACAATATCATATTTTTTAAGTTTTATCATAATGGGTTATTTCCAGGCTTGATCAATAAAATTCAAAAATGTTATTATATTTTGAAATACTTTATTCATTACACCCTTGTACTTTTAAATGGAATTTCACCAATACATATGTATTTTATAGAAACATGGATTTGATCAAAGATGGAGATTTATGTCTAGCAGACAGTGCAACGACACATACTATCCTCAAAAGCAAAATATATATTTTCTCAGCTAAGATTAGCTGAAGCGAATGTTAATACAATATCGGTGTTTCAAGTTTGGCTGAAGGCTCCGGGAGAGCACATGTTATATTCCCGAAGGAAAAAAACTAAACATAAGCGATGCTCTATTTTCCAGTAGATCACAGAGAAACTTGATCAGTTTTTGAGATATTCGTCGCAATGGTTATCATATAAATGAGGGCGATAAAGAATATCTTTATATTACATCGCTTACTTCAGGAAGAAAGAAAATAGTGAAAAAATTGTCAGTACTTTCTTCTGGGTTATATTATACTTACATAAACCCGACTGAATCAAACACATTGGTTAACCAGAAGTTAACTGATGGCAAAACGTTCATCCTATGGCATGACCGTCTAGGCCATCTAGGTGTAACAATGATAAGAAAAATTATTGAAAGTTCTCATGGGCACTCATTAAAGAACCCGAAGATTTTTTCTCCTGATGAGATTTCATGTGCTGCATGTGTTCAAGGAAAAATGATTACTAGGCCATCCCCAACGAAAATTGGGTTTGAATCTACTAACCTTCTAAAAAGATTACAAAGAGACATATGTGCGTCTATTATTCTTTCATGTGGACCATTTTGATATTTTATGGTATTGATAGATGCCTCAACACGTTGGTCACATGTTCGTCTATTATCTACTCGCAATGTGGCATTTGCGAGACTCCTTGTGCAAATAATCCGATTACGGGCTCAATTTCCAGATTACGAGATCCAAAAGATCCGTCTTGATAATGGATGAGAATTTACATCCCAAACTCTTAATGACTATTGTATGCCAATTGGGATTATAGTTGAGCACCGTATGGCTCTTCGGCATACACAAAATGGTCTTGCAGAATCTCTGATTAAAGGTTTGCAGTTAATTGCTAGACCATTGCTCATGAAAACAAAGTGCCTAGTTCTGCATGGGGACATGCTATATTGCATGCGGCAGCACTTATTCATGCTCGGCGAGCAGCTTATCTTAAATACTCCCAATTACAACTTGTGTGTAGTCAAGAACCAGATATATCCCATCAAGGAATTTTTGGTTGCGCAGTGTATCTACCAATTGCTCCACCCCAGTCCACAAAGATGGGTCCCCAAGGATACTGGGAATTTATGTTGGGTTTGAATCCCCGTCAATTATAAAATATCTCGAACTTCTGGCTGGAGATATTTTTACTGCACTGTTTGCAGATTATAAATTTGACAAAACGATGTTCCCAGAATTAGGGGGAGAAAAAGTAAAGCTGGAAAAGTATGAAATTGTGTGGAATGCATCATCTATATCACATTTTGATCCACGTACGAATTACTGTGAAATGAAAATCTAGAAGATTATCCATTTACAAAATATTACGAATCAATTACCAGATACATTTATTGATACGAAAAGAGTGACCAAGTCACATGTCCCATCTATGAATGCCCCCGTTCGAATTGATATTCCAAACGAACAGTCTTCTAAGACATTGGCAAGTATGTCTATTGCCCGCCAAAAGCGTGGTAGACCTGTTGGTTCTAAAAATAAGAATCTAAGAAAGAAAAGAGAGCAACATGAACAACTTGGCTCCTTTATTAAAACTCCTGAAGAGAAAATCCCCTGAAGTGGTACAAATACAAATCCAAGAAAAAGAAACAGAAGGCAAAATGGTTGCTCGAGGATATCAAATACCTGAAAATTATGAAAACGATGAAAATGTCGAGAATGAAGAAATCTTGATAAACTATACTCTTACTGGCATACGATGGAATCAAAATGAAATGATTCTCGATCAAGTGTTCGCATATAATGTGGCCGCTAATTTGACCCCAGAAGGTGAAGATTTTGAACCTAAATCTCTTCAAGAATGTCAAAGAAGAAAATGATTGGCCAAAATGAAAAGAAGCAATACAGGCAGATTTAAACTCACTCGCGAAACGTGCAGTTTTTGGACCCATAGTCCAAACGCCTTAAAATCCGAAACCTGTTGGCTACAAGTGGGTTTTTGTGCGAAAAAGAAATGAAAAGAATGAAGTCGTAAGATATAAAGCACGACTGGTAGCTCAAGGCTTCTCACAAAGGCCAAGAATGGACTAAGAAGAGACATATTCACATGTAATAGACGCAATTACATTCAGATTTTTAATATGCCTAGCAGTCTCTGAAAGACTCTACATGCGTCTTATGGACGTAGTAACGGCTTATTTGTATGGATTACTTGATAGTGATATCTATATGAAAGTCCCTAAAGGACTAAAAATGCCATAAGCGTATAGCTCAAAACCTCGAGAGCTATGTTCAATAAAGTTACAATGACCATTATATGGATTGAAACAATAAGGGCGAATGTGGCACAATCGTATTAGTACGTACCTAGTGGAAGAAGGATGCGTGAACAATCCCGTTAGCCCATGTGTTTTTGTTAAGAAATCAAATTTTGGATTTGCTACAATAGCAGTCTATGTTGATGATTTAAACATCATAGGAACGCCTGAAGCGATTAAACAAGCTGTTGCATATCTAAATAAAGAATTTGATATGAAAGATCTCAGAAAGACACAATATTGTCTTGGTCTACAAATAGAGCACTTATCTGGTAGAATTTTAGTCCATCAATCTACTTATACAGAAAAAGTGCTTAAACGTTTTTATATGGATAAGGCACATCCGTTGAGCACCCCGATGGTTGTCCGATCACTTGATGTGAATAATGACTCTTTTCGACCTTGAGGGGATGACAAAGAAATTATTGGCCCTAAAGTGCCATATTTGAGTGCAAGAGGTACACTAATGTATTTTACTAACTGTACAAGGTCAGATATAGCTTTTTCAATTAATTTATTAGCAAGATATAGCTCAACACCTACCCGGAGACATTGGAACAGAATTAAATATATATTTCGATATCTCCGTGGTACATCGGATATGGGTTTATTCTATCCCAGACAACCAAATCCAAAATTAGTTGGATATGCAGATGCAAGATATTTGCCTGATCCACATAAGGGCCATTCACAGACAAGATATTTATTTACTTATGGTGAAACTGCTATATCTTGGCGATCTACCAAACAAATGATAGAAGCAACTTCTTCAAATCATGCCGAAATACTTGCACTTGATGAAGCAAGTAGGGAATGTTTATGATTGAGATCCCTTATTCAACATGTTCAAGAAGAATACGGTCTTCCAAGAATCAGGGGGAGCCCATTAATACTGTATGAAGATAATACTGCATGTATTGCTCAGATCAAAGGTGAATACATTAAAGTAGACAGAGCTAAACATATCTGACCAAAGTTCTTCTTTACACACGAACTTCAAAAGACGGGGGAAATAGATGTTCAACTAGTTCGCTCAAGTGAGAACCTGATAGATTTGTTCACGAAAGCATTACCAACAAAAATATTTGAGAAACTAGTTCATAAGATTGGTATGCGTCGACTTAGGAGCGCCCTTTACTAATATGTTCACATGAGGGGGAGTTAAATACGAGCTGTACACTTTTTCCATTTGCTATGGTTTTTTCCCATTGGGTTTTTCTGGCAAAGTTTTTAACGAGGCAGGCGTATTTAACTTGGACACTATACATTTTCAAGAGTGTCATGTCCCGTTATAACGGAAAATATCCAAAAGGAGAGTTTTGTAAATATTGAATATTTTTCGGGCACAATTTTGAGGTTTGAGTTTGGATAATATTAAATATCCCAGAAAATTTAAAATTATATAAAAAACCTTTGTGTGCATATATATATATATATCTACTTTCTTCAAAGCTAAGCAACCACCACCACTTGAGTTTGCTTATAAATAGTGGGGTGATTTGCAGATAAACAGAAGCTGGAAAAACAAAAGAAAAGATTCTCAGAGAGAAAATGAAAGTGCAGTGAAATTTGAGCAGAGTTTGAAAATATAATATTGAGAGGATTATTTTCCGGTTTCTAGTTTTTATACAAAATACTTGCTATTTTTCTGCACGCATATTCGGATTTGTCTTTTATTATCTTCCTATAGAGTATAATATCTCTGTAGTTTCATAACATAATTCAGTTTTTGATAATTTATGTCTAACTATGATCCTGAATTATAACTAGATCATACTGTATATAAACACAACTAAACTTAAATATTAAAACAAAAATATTTTGTAATTGTCCAATGTTAAATGTAGAATTTTTTTTTTTTTTTCCCAACTAAATATCACCTGAATTTTAAGTGCGATTTCAAAAATACATAAATTTTTAATTTTAAATGTTATATCTAGACTTTCCAAAATTTTTTAATGTAACTTCTTAATATTAATGCCGTTAACATTCGTTGAATTTTACTAACGTGACATTTAAAAAATAATTATTTAAATATAAAAGCTATTTTTGAAAATATTTACAAAATTTTTTAGATATCTAAAATATCTTTTTAAATGTTTAATATGTTTTAAATTTATTTTAAATATTAAATTATTTTCTTTTTTTTTTTTTCAAAAGCCACGTTATTTAAAACTAACGGATATTAGCGGCATTAATATCAATGTGTGTCATTGAAAAATTTTAAAAAATTTAGGTATGAAATTTAAAAACTAAAAAATCTAAGTAATCGTTTGCAAGTGCATCCAAAAATTTACATGGAGTTTGGTTAAAAATCCAACATAAAAGACCAAAATTGACCAAAATGCATTCCCACCTACATTTTGAGGCAGAAACGAAAAATGAACAAATTGCGAAAACCATGTCAATTAAAATACCAATGAAAGTATGTCAACTAACGAAAGGGAAGGTGAAGAATTATATAGATTACCTTAGTTTGATATACTTCCATGACTTTTTGCGTACATATTTGCATTTTATATACTTATATAAAGTCCTTATTGTATACATATATATGGTGTAGATGTTGTGTAATGTATGTTATAACATTGTAAAAGATTAATTTACTTGGTTATATAATGAATATGCTCTAGTGTTTTGTGTAAAAAGTAAAGTATAAGGGTCTGTTTTTTATATGTATGTTGAATAGTGTTTGTTGTTGATTTTAATATCCTGTCTATAAGTATAAACGATTTAAGCTGAGTTGAGATCTTTATTTTTGATAGTCGTCTCTACTTGACCATTACCTTGATCTAGACGATTTGAGTTATTATTGAGTTGAGCAGTTGTTGATTCGAACTGAGTTCACAATTGAGTCGAGCTCGCTACTAAATTGAGGTATTCGGGTCACTATTGAGTTATTATTTAACTATGTTTTAATAAAATAGTCTCTAAAATATTCTATACCACTACGGTTTTTCCTTCATTTACTATTCTAGCCTTCTAGTATTGTAAACCCTTGGGGTAAGGATGTCTTTTACCTTTGATATATTTGCCGATAAATAGGCACCTATGTACTCTTCATATGTATCATCAAGAATATTGCTTTCTTACTTATTCACAAGGTACCAGAGCTCTCTCTCTATCTCTGATTTAATTGTTTTCGCTTTCGCCATTAATTTTCTTTTATATTGTGCTGAATTCTCTACTAGTGCCTTTTTAATTTAACTTTTGTTTTTAATGGAGCAATGGCATCTAACCCTGGTTGATCATACGCAAGTGCCCTCCCCCCCCCCCCCCCCCTCCCCTGCTGCCGGTGACCGACGTGACCGGGTGGAGACCGGACCCTCCCGTGCCAGTGGTGTCCGACAGCATTCATTTCGGTAACACCACCTTCGGTGATACTCTCCCTTGGTCAGTTGATACCGGTTTCGCCATCTCCGATGCTCTACCACCAATTGGAAGGCCCACAGTGAATCTGACACTTAGCTTGGGCATCTCCTTCTCCCTATCGTACACCGGCCACCAAATCGCCGGTCCCCATATCACTTGTCATCACTCTGGTGGTGTCGGCAACCCCTCCAGCCCCTCACCGATGCCCCCCATTCCAGGTGATATGGTGTCTGCGCCCGTTCTTCTTTCTATTCAAAGTACTTTCTCCAACCCTAATTTTATAAGCCGTAATCCCCCCCCCCCCCCCCCCTACCCGCATCCAAGTTTTACTTCCTCTTTCCAACATTACAAGCATAGTTATTATTAAAATAGAAACAACCATAGAATATCCTGCGTGGTGTGAAATAATTTATTATGCTCCTACTCGTTCATCAATTGCAAGGGTTTGTTAATGGTTCTTATCCCTGTCCCCCTGCCCAAATCCCACAATCAAACGGATCGACCTACCCTAACCCTGATTATCTAATGTGGCTTTGCACGGAGCAAAGTCTCCAATCCTGCATTGCTACCCCCTTCCGCTCCCTCATAAACGACGTTGTCCATCATCCAACCTCAAAAGCCATGTGGAATGCCTTAAGCACTTTCGGGATCAATCCATGGCCAAAAAGTATGATCTTCGAACCTAACTTATGAATCATTGTAAAGATGGCAAATCAATGGACATTTACCTCTTTGAATTAAAAACAATCACCGATGATTTAGCTGCCAGTGACTGACTTGTGTCTAGTAGAGAACTTCAACATTATGTTCTTCATGGCTTAACCCCTTGAGTATGCCGCTTTTTCTACTATCACTCGTCAAACATAAAAACAATACACATATGAGGAGCTTAAAACCGCCCTCTTGAACGAAGAAGCTTCCTTGACTCGATACCCTAGCCGAGCCCTGCCTGAGCCAGGTCATGTTATCATTGCCTCCAGTCAACCTCCCCTCGGCGCCACTCCAAACCGTGGGGGGCATGGACGCCACAATGTGATGGCCGCGGTGGATGCTACAGCCAATAGAGTCACCCCCTCCCGACCACTCCTCCGGGTGGCCCGCTTCAACCCAGTGCTCCTTCCTCGATTCGCACTTCTTTTGGTTCTTCTTCTAGCTCTATGCAGGTGTGCTCGAGCACGGACCTCAGTTTTGCTAGATTTGCTCCCAAACCCATCACAATGTTGTCGACTGTCCCCACCGCTTTGATAGCACTACCTTCCTTGATCCATCTCGCTCATTGGCTGCCATGACTGCTAGAGAATTGCATGACTACAACTGGTATCTTGACTCATGTATTTCCAATAACATGACGCCTCACCCAGGTATTCTCACTAATCTTCTTCCCTATTATGGTCATAAAAGTGTTCTTGTTGGTAATGGAGCATTGTTGCGTGCAACATATGTTAGGTCTTCCTCCATAACTACCTATGCAAAACCCCTAACATTACCTAATGTCATGCTCGTCCCTAATCTCACTCACAACTTACTCTCTCTTAAACAACTGTGTCAAGATAATAACTAAAACGCCACGTACAAAAGTAGAAAGAAATATTGAGTTGGTAGGATTAATCCATTTGGATATGTGTGAATTTGAAGGAATATTAACGAGGGGTGAAAAAAGGTATTTTATAACCTTTATTGACAACTTTTCAAAATATTCTTATGTGTACCTTATAAAAAACAAAAGTGAAGCTTTTGAGAAATTTATTAAAGAGGTAGAAAACCGTTTTAATAGAAAAACTAAAAAGTTTAGAATCGATAGAGGTAGAGAATATGACACATATGGCCTCATCGATTATAATCGATCCGCTGGTATAGTACATGAAGTTACCCCTCCCTATTCACTCCCTGTAATGGTGTAGCGAAACGGAAAAATAGATCGATAATTAGCTTGACAAATGCCATGTTAGTTAGCTCCGGAGCCCCTAACAATCTATAAGGAGAAGAAATTTTCACCGATAAATGATGAATTAGACTCTTTAATGACTAACAAAACATGGAAGTTAGTAGACTTACCTCCCGGATGCAAATCCATAGGTGGCAAGCGGGTACTTCGTTGGAAACGTAAGCCCGAAGGAACTAGAGACAAATTTAAAGCTATTGGTCGATAAAGGTACATAATATATTAATCTGTCAAATGGATGTAGAAACAACATTTTTCAAATGGAGGCTTAGAAGAAGAAATATATATATATATATATGGATCAACCGGAAGGGTTTGTCCAACCAGGGAATGATCATAAAGTTTTTAAATTAACAAAATTATTGTATGGTCTTAAGCAAGCCCCTAAACAATAGCATGAAAAATTTGATCAATGCTTAATTTCTAATGTGTTTAAGTTGAATGAAGCTGACAAGTGCATCTACTATAAATCTGTGAATGATGCTCATGTTATTATTTGTCTATATGTTGATGATTTGTTAATTTTTGAAATCAATCTATACATTATAAGTTCAACAAAGACTTTATTAAAGAGTGTCTTTGATATGAAAAACATGGGTGAATCAAATGTTATATTAGGGATGAAAATCACTAGAACTAATGATGGCATTTTTCTTGATCAATCCCACTATATTGAAAAGATATTGAGGAAATTTAATATATTTAATTGCTTACCCGTTAGTATACTATTAGCCCACATGTCTATCTCTATCCAAAAGACAATGATGTTGATGTTATCAATCAAAGTGAGTATGCTAGTGTAATTGGCAGTCTAAGATATGTTGCTAACACTACTAGGCTTGATATTGCTTATGCCGTTGGTGCACTTAATCGATTTACTAGTAGTCCTACATTTGATCATTGGACTGCTTTGAATCGTGTTATGAGATGCTTCAAAAGCACTATAAGTTACGGTTTATGTTATAAAAATCACCCTGCTGTTCTTGAAGGTTTTAGTGCTGCAGATTGGAACTCCCATTCTCGTGACGTTGTTTCTATAAGTGGTTACTTGTTTACACTTAGTGGTGGAGCTATTAGTTGGAAATCAAAACAAAAAAACAAACAATTATTGCTAAATCAACCATTGAGGCTGAGCTTGTAACTCTAGCCACTGCTAGTGAGGAGGCAGCATGGTTAAGAGAACTATTGTAGGATAGACTAGTACCACCTGTTCTCATACATTTTGATAGCATTGCAACTATTGGCAGGGTTCATAATAAATACTATAATGAAAAATTCAGATCTATAAGAAGGAAACATAGTATAGTGAGATCACCCCTCACGAATGGTGCCATAACTATTGATCATGCGAGAAGTGATGATAATATTGCGGATTTGCTAACAAATCCTCTAGCCAGAGGAAAGATGTAATACCCGGTCTTATTAAATTAAATTCGGTATTACAATATGTGAAACTTAGGATATATAAATTAAATTAGACTCGGTAGTACTATATGCGAAATTTATGACATTTAAATTAGGTTAAAACTCGCTATTATTTCGATTAGGTTTCAAAATAAAAATAAAGAAACAAATAAATATATAAAAGAAAAAGAAATGAAAAGAAAAGGAAAAAAAATAAATTAAAAATACTACATCCCCCCCCCCCCCCCCCCAACTAGGGATGGCAATGGGGCGGGGCGGGTACAGGGGGTGTCTCCTCCATACCTGTATCCGCCACCCAAATCCTATACCGGTACCCGCCATGGGTATGAAATGGGTACCCGAACCCGCCCCGGCGGGTACAAACTCCTACCTGTACCCATCCCATTACCCGCGGGTATCCAACGGGTATACATTACCCGCCCCATACCCTCTCTAATATGCATAGAAAATAATTATCTATACCGGGTCATATTAGTTATTTAATACTACTTTTAATAATCAATTATATTTTTTTATAACATTGATAAATAATTTGGATTATTGAATTTAAAGTTTTTTTTTTTTTTAATTTGAAGGTTAACTACGTACAAAATAAAGCGGGTATGGCAGGTATGAGGTGGAGCAGGGCGGGTATGGAGCAGGGCGGGGCGGGTACAAAACTATACCCATACCCGCCCCATACCTATGACGGGTACGGGGCGGGTACACCAAACCCGTACCCACTACCCGCCCCACTTATACCCGTACCCGCCCCAAACGGGGCGGGTACCCGCGGGTAGCGGGTATATACCGCCCCATTGCCATCCCTACCCCCCACCAACACGTTTTTTTTTTTTCTTCTCTCTCCTTTGTCCCTCCTGATTGAACAAATATAGCAATCAATCAATCAATTTTTTAACTTAGAAAATGTAATAAAAATAACCCACCACTCAAGCAAATTTATCAAAACGTGTAAATGCACCCGGATAGGCTGAGTGTCGACACACATATGGTATGTGTCAACACACATGCTTACATTAGCCACCAAGAGCTGTTGTGTGTCGACACACAGACTGAAAAAGCTCAAAACAGCTACTTTTGACTTGATTTCTTTCCAAAACCTTTTCCCAACTTTTTGAACGTCTTATTGGCCCTCATTTGCCTATAAATAGGGCTTGAATGCTTTGGTTGAAATCATCCAATACTCTCTAAGCATTTTTGGTTAAAAGTTCTCTTACATACTTGCGCTTTAAAGGTTCGTTTTTAAGTTTTGTTTAAAACTTTTATTAGAGCATCGCTTGTTCTCTTATTGTTGATCTTTGAGTTTTATTGGCATATCCTTAGCTTTGGCTAAGCTTGAATAAGAGTCAATTCACTCTTGAACGAGTGAAGAATTTGAGTGCTTTAATTTTTTCATTGCTTTATTCAAATTTGTTGCATTGTAAAGATTGGATCCTGAGCCTACGGTTACAAAAGGATCGGTTGTAAAAGGTTGGTCTTGAGCCTACGTACAAAAAGACCGGTTGTAAAGGTTGGATCCTGAGCCTGTTTTTGAAAAGGATCATCGAGCTTAGTTAAAGGCTAAATTGACTAAAAGTAGTCACTGGAGAAGTGGACTAGCTTTCGGTTTGAAAGTGAACCACTATAAAAATCTTTGTGCATCCCTTTTATTTTTGTCTTTGTCTTTTTCATTTAAAATTTATTGTTTAGCTTTTAATTAAATTTTTGGTTCATAAATTTAAAATATTCATTTATTACGAAAGAACCTAATTCACCTCCCCTTCTTAGGTTGCCATTTGGACCTTCAATATTGATATGACTTCTGTTACTAGTCCTTTTGATCCAACATTTAAAATAAAGAAAAATGAAGGTGAAAGTGTTTCACAACACAAATATTCTCAAATAATTGGTTCCTTATTACATCTAGCTAATCATATAAGACTAGACATTTCACATGTCATGTCGAGATTAGGCAGATATACACACAACCCAAGTATTATACATCGGGTGGCTTTAGAAACGATATTTAAGTACCCAAAAGGAACTTTAGACTATGTGACTCATTATTGTGGTTTTCCTGCTGTAATTGAAGGATTTAGTGGCGCTAACTAGATAGCTGATTCTGATGATACAAAATCTACAAGTGGTTATGTGTTTACACTGGGTGGTGGTGCAGTGTCTTGGAAGTTTGCAAAACAGACAATTATTTCTCGTTCCACTATGGAAGCCGAGTTAGAAGGACTAGATGCTGCTAGTATTGAAGCAGAGTGGATCAAACGTTCTATGACTGATATACCATTATTGCATGAGACATTGTGGTTTTCCTCCAATTTTGTTACATTGTGACAATCAAGCTATAATAGCTAAGATTAAAAATAAAAACTTTGATGAAAAGAGGAGGCACTTGACGGTAAGGCATGAATCAATAAAGCATTTACTTACACATGGTCTGATTGCTGTTGACTTTGTCAGGTCAGAGGATAATATTGCAGATCTGCTTACAAAGGGACTGGTGTGCTTACAAGTTATACAATCATCGAGGTGAATGCAACTGAAGCCTGAAAAAGTAGTCACCATAGCGGAAACCCATCTTCAAAGGTATGGCGATACCATGAATAAGGTTCAACGTGTAAAATTGAAGCTGACAGGTGATTTTAAGAGCACATATTTTATAGTGGAGTACTCCAAGGTTTCATTCATAAGGTGAGGTGCTCTATTCTGCGATATTAAAGCCGGTTTTAAAACTTTAAATGGACCCAAAGGCATATAGTTTGCGGGGTGATGATCACAAGTTACTCATGGAGGATCCACTTACGTGAGTGTGGTGGTGGGTTGCCACTGTGGGAACTGGGATATTCCCTAATGACATTCATGAGGTAGGATTCATGCGTATGACCAAAACGCGCCCCACCGATAGAACCTTATATTACTAATATTCTATGTGTGTGGTGAATGTAGACCAGGCTAAAGACCTAGTTCAAAGCTCTATTTGCTTCTACGGATTTTCAGGTTGAAACTCATAAAACTAAATGTGGGTTCAAACTCGGAAGTCATCCACATCTATTAACGGAATAAAAATGCTGACAAATATTTAGTACATTTTTTTAATTTTCTAAATCATATGGGGGAATGTTGAAAATTAAAATATTTTTTTAATGATTTAAAAAATTAAAAACTATTTTATTTATTACATATATATATATATATGGCAGATTTTAACTTTGAATTTTATAAATTGAAATAATTGTTAAAAGATGATTTGGTTAAATGGGAAATCCCTGCGTTAATGGGGATATCTGTTTGGATTTAGTTGAATAACGACTGGCGAGTGTATTCCAACGTGGTGGATTCTTATTTGAAATAAATAATAATAATTAATAATATTAAAAAAAATTTAAGGTTATAAAAAACGTTGTACTATGAGTGAAAAAATATCTCTTAGAAAAAACACTAACTAGTTTTCAATACTCTCCTTCACCCCTCTCTCTTAAAAAAATTGTGAGATGTGGTGGTTTAGGTTCAGGGATCTTTGATTACTGCATTGATAGAGGTCCAACGGGTTATTGAATCTTGGGAGAGGAGCGCTTTCAAGTTCAAGCATTGTGATACTCTTGCAAGAGGGGCGTTTCCTTTCTAAGGAGAGCACACTTTTGCGCGCCTCAACCCACACAGGCATTTCTAAACTTTTGCTCTATTTAATTTCAACCTTTAGTTCAATTATTGTTGGTATGTGTTGTTATTAAAGTTTTTTATGAGTCATTGTAATTTTTGGTGTTGTATTAGGTAAAATTTTCCAATACCTCCCTTGACCTACTATGTAAGAAGCTACCTCTTCAATGAAGTTGTAATGTGTTTCCACTAGAATTTGCCCCATTTCCAGTGACCCATGGGCCTTGCACACGCAATCAACAGCTATGACTCTACCCTAAAACTTCTCGATCTCAATGAAGTTGTCTAGATTCCAAGCGTGAAGGGGCACAACACAACAAGGCAACCATGCTTTCCTCTTCCTACTTGTTTCAAATTCAATCCACTTCTTGGCTTTGTAAAACAATTTTCTCAACTAGTTAGGGTTTGTATTTAGTAGTAGATTTCTTTTTTCAAGTGACTTGAGGGCTATGACAAACTTGGTGCCGCCCAAAAGCTGCACTTCACAATCTAGGATTCCAACCTTATAGAAAACATGGCTAATGGTTTTTGAGCTCACATCAATAATGGTCTCTCCAACAATGCTCCTCCTAAGTTATTCCAGTGAAGCTTCTACGGCCTTTCCATAAATTATCTTTTCTCTTCCACAAGAGTCGCGCTCCTTTCCTTGGTCCTTAGTGTCGGTATCGCCTATATCCCAAGCTCTTTTCCCCCGACCTTCCAATTCCTCAGTAACACCTCTCAGTTTCCCCTCAGAGCCTCCTACTTGCTTTCCCTTTCCTTTGACTACCTGCACATAGGATCTTCTTTTTATTCCAAGAGAGTTCATCTTTATTGAAACCACTCTGTTCACATTCCTCTTTATTTCTTCAGGTCACCCTTTCCTTTGAAATCTTGCCATTTTAACAAAAATTCTCTCCTCCCGCAACCAGCAGCCATTCGACACTTTAATAGCCTCTTGCGCTTCCCTCCATGTCTTGAATCTAACAAACCCATATCTTAGTCTTTTATCTCTCCTCAATTTCTACGGTACATAGGCATCCATCACTACATCCATGGTTGATGAAGATTTTCTTGAGCCATAAGCTCGTCATATTTGGTGGAAGATTGTTTACAAACAGAGTGAAACACTGTTGCTCCTTGGATTCACTCTCTCTTATTGTTTCTCGAGGTCTTTGCTATGAAGAGGATAATTACGGTACCTCAGTAATTTTAGATGTTGAAACTTCGGGGCATCTGATCTCGCGTGTAAAGGGAAAAATTTGGGAACGGGAAGGTTCAACTGCCTTCCCTTTAATTTTATTACAAAAATAGTAAAACAAAGGGGAAAAAGTCACTCAATTTCTCACAACTTGAGAAAGAGAGAAAACCCTAGAAACTCTTGAAATTAAATTTCAAAATTGAATTGCTAAAACCATAGATTTCCTCTTATTTAAATAGATGACCTAGTTGACTAAAAATAAAAAACTAAAAAATAATTATGAATAAAATCTTAAAACTAAACACTAAATCCTATTCAAAATCAAACTCCTGCTACCGCGTCCGCGTCTAGACCATGTTGCCAACCCCATGCTGCTAACCCTTACCCACCAAGTGTGGTATCGCCGGCTGCATCATCCTCCCCAAGGCTGAGAGAAGTCACCCTCGAATGCGCCATGTCACCTATTGGGACATTGTCGTCAAAGTAAGGAGTTATATGCTTAACGTTGAAGATTTTGGAACTCCGCATATTGAATGGCAACTAAACACGGTAGGTGTTGTCGTTGACTTTGCTGATGATCTTCAAAGGATCATTTTTGTGCGCTATCAGCTTATTGTACTCCCAAGCTAGAAACCATTCTCTTGTAAGGAAGGCCCAGATTTGGTCACCTATTTGGTATTCGACCTGGTGTCGGTGCTTGTCTCTCGCCTATTTATACTTGGCGCTAGCTTCTAGGAAGCGTGCACGTGTCATCTGAAGTATATCCTCGAGGCAGGAAATGAAGTCTTTAGCCTTACAGTTAAGACGAGTAAGATCTGGTATGGGCACCAAATCAATCGGAGCTCTCGGTACAAAACCACAGACGATCTTGAATGGCGGGAACCCCGTACTTTTGTTAAGCAAGCTATTGTAGGCGAACTCAACTTGGTAAAGCTTTTGCTCCCATCCCTTGGCATTGTCGGCAACATGACAATGAAGCAAGTTCCCAACGAGCGGTTTGTCACTTCAGTTTTGCTATCAGTATGAGGATGGTGAACCGTGCTAAAGGTGAGGCAGGTATGCACCATCTTTCACAACGCCTTCCAGAAGTAGTTCACGAATCGTACGTGTCTTTTACAAATAATGCTTGTCGGCAAGTCGTGAAGCATGTAGACTTCCCGAAAAAACAACCCTATAACGTGGACAGCGTCAGTAGCTTTCTGACACCCAATGAAGGGACCATCTCAGAAAAGTGATCGACAACAACGAAAATCGAATCAACTCCGCCAATAGTTCTCAGTAATCCCTGCACAAAGTCCATGCTCACATCCGTCCATGGCTGACCTGGAACCGGTAAAGGCATGTCAAGGCTTGCGTTAGTCACTCCGCCCTTCGATACTTGACATATACGGCAATGCTTGACAAACCTCTCAACTTCCTTGCGCAAAGTCCACTAGAAATAGTTGTCGGTAATAAGCTGTAGCGTTTTATCTTGTCCCACATGCCCTGCGCTGTGCTTCTCTTCAACGATCTTAAGCTGTCGACTCGAATCTGGAACACAAGGTTGATTCCCCCTGAAAAGGAACCCATCATGAATGAAGTAACCGGGAACAGAATTAGATTGTGCCTCTCGCCAAATCTCACCAAAAGTGGGGTTGTCCTGGTACTGATTTTTCAATTGCTCAAACCCAGTCAGGGTAACGCATTACTGAGAAAGAATGAGACTCCACCTCACACCGGACTTGTGCTTGATGACGAAGTGGAAAAGCCATATGTCGCTTGTCCATTTGGCATGTCGATTTGAGAGTTTGTCTTTACTATTGATGTACTTGAAGGCCACATTATCGGAGTGCAAGGCGAACCCTCGATTGGCTAAGTATGGTTTCCATTGCCTCGATGCTTGTACCAACGCGTACAACTCAAGGTTGTAAGTCGAGTAATTCAACCTACTCCCATCGAGTTTTTCACTAAAGTATGCGATAGGCCTTCCTTCTTGCCTAAGTACAACACCAATGCCAGTCTTCGAGGCATCTGTGAGCAGTTCAAAAGTCTTATGAAAATCCAGTAGGGCTATAATCGGTGCTATGGTCAACCTTTTCTTTACCTTGTCAAACGTGGTAGTTTCTTGTGAAGTCCAAGCGAAGGAACTCCTCTTCATACAATCACTGGTAGGTGCCATGATGGAGCTGAAGTTTGGCACAAAGAGTCTATAGATTGACGCCAAGCCATGAAAGCTTCTGAATTCACCAGCAGTTCTTGGCTGGGGCCAATCTCAAATGGTGGCAATCTTCCCTTCATCAGCTGCTATACCATCATCGAATACAACAAAGACAAGGTCTTTCATGAACTCACACTTCTTCAAGGCGGCAAACAAATGTTGCTCCCGTAGGGTACTCAACACTTCCTTGAGATGCTTCATGTGCTCGGCTCGATCTTGGCTATAAATCAAGAATCGTCAAAGTAGACGACAACAAACCTCCCAATGAAAGGATGCGGGACTTAATTTATAAATTTCATGAAGGTACTTGGCATATTGGACAATCTGAATGGCATTATCAACTCATAAAGCCCCTCTCATGACTTGAAGGCGGTTTTTTCCACTCGTCTCCAGGCCGGATGCAAATCTGATGGCACCCGCTCTTCAGGTCTAACTTCGTGAATACCGTTAAGTTCTATAGTTGATCAAGCAAGTCATCTAGTCTTGGAATGGGGAATCAATAGTGCACCATGATCTTGTTGATAGCTCTACTGTCCACACACATTCGCCAACTACCATCCCTCTTTTGCATCAACAGAGCTTCCACTACACAAGGACTCAAGCTCTCCCTGATAAACCCCTTTGCGAGAAGCTCCTCCACTTGGCATCTCAACTTCTCATGCTCTGATGGACTTATATACGGTAGTGAGGCCTATTCGGCAAGGCAGTCCTCGGCATCAAATCAATGCGGTGTTGTATGTCTCGTAATGGCATTAGTGTGTTCGGTAACTCCTCCGAAAAGAAATCAAAGAACTCACTCAATAAGGCGGCAACCTCACTCGGTATCTCCAATGGGTTCATTTTGCTCTCTTTTCCGATCAGCACAAAGATGATCTTGGTGTCGCCAACCTCCTTGGAAAACGTAGCTCATGCCTAAATGCTTGGGTGTTGAGCAGTTAAGTCCATCCTTCTCGGGCAAAAAGATAATCTTCGTCCCCTCGAAGATGAAGCTACACGTGTTTTTCTCTCCGTCATGGATGGCACTGCTATCATATTGCCATGGGCTCCTCAACAACAGGTGGCAAGCATCCATGGTGACCACGTCATACCAAACCCCATCCTTATACTTCGAACCAATCAAAAAATTGACCAAGCATTATTTAGAAACGGTTACCTAGTTTCCTTTCTTGAGCCACGATAACTTGCAAGGACAACTTTAGCTTGGCAACTGCCTCTTCGGAAATCACATTTTCACAACTCCCCAAGTCTATCACTATGCGGCATACTCTACCGCCAATGGTGCAAGTGGTCTGGAAGATGTAATCCTCCGCCATCTATCTCTTAGCTCTTCTCTTGGTGCAAAACAAGTGCACCTTATCACAAGTAGGCATCCTTCATCACCTGCCACAGTGTTTTCTTCCAATGGCGCTAACTCAGTTTGGGGCTCTTTCTCACTAACCTCACAACCTTCTTCGTGGAATTCCTCAATAAAAAGACCCTTGTCGCATATGTCACCCTTATGGCACTCAACAGTACGGTGCCACATACTCCACACTTGAACCAACGGGTTCTTGAAGTACCCACCAAGTCTTGAGTAACCCGCTTACCGGTATTGGTAATTACTGGCCTCTTCTGTGCACTCTGATTTGGCGGTGCTCTCACGTGGCACTTCCTCCAACCTGTGCTCCCCAGGCCCCGCCAACTTGGTGACGCCTCTGCTGGCGCTCGACGCTCACGGCTCTCAGGCTTGCCTCCGAGACGGAAAAGATGTCGAACATGATCAACACCTCCAATACATATTCCTTCAACCCGCCAATATAACGGTCTGCCAATTGCTGTCCCGTTCCACCAAATCGTTCCTAGCGATCAATGAGTAGAACTTCGTTGTGTACTCCTGCACGGATCTAGAGCAATGTCTTAATTAACCCGTGCAGTCGTTGGTATATCATCTTGGCGTGATTGTGAAGTAGGAAGGCACCTCTTATATGTTTCTTCATCTTCTCCTACGACTCTATCTTTGCCTTCCCTCGACGAAGTCGCATATGTTTCAACTGCCACTAGGCGTCGGCTCTGCGCCGTAACTGGGTAGCAACAAATGGCACCTTCTTCCTCTCTGGAATCTCCCTAAACTGAAGGATCTCCTCCACCGCAGCAAGCCTATCCAAGAAGTCCTTTGGGCGTCCTCCTCCATGAAACTCAGGGATTTCAATCCACAGATCGAATTCCCACCTCCGATCATCAAAATCAGCTGTGTTACCGGTAATGCGACCGTTGCCTCCTCATCGTCTGATCCGGTAACTCGGTGTCCGAGAACGGGTTTTGGAAGCTCTTGACCGTGTCGTCCTCGTCACCCCCTGTCGGCGGATGTTGGGGCTAGATTCCCGAAGCCTGCTCGGGATTCAACCCCAATTGAATCAAGCAACAGTTGATTCGTCGGAATTTCTTTCCCAAGTCCTCTAGTCTCCTCTCGGTCTGTCGTTGTATGTATTGCTCGTAAACATCTCCAACGGCAGAGTATATCTATCGCCCATAGGTCATCTTTGAAGTCGTTTTGAGCTCTGATATCAACTAATGCAGCGTATAAAGTGAAAAATTTGGGAATGAAAAGGTTTAACGGCCTTCCCATTAATTTTATTACGAAAATAATAAAATAAGGGGAAAAAGTCACTCAATTTATCACAATCTGAGAAAGAGAGAAAATCTAGAAACTCTTGAAATTAAATCTGAAAACTGAATTGCTAAAACACTAGATTTTCTCTTATTTAAATAGAGGAATTAGTTCACTAAGAATAAAACACTAACAGGTAATAAAATCTGAAAATCAAACTCGTGCTGCTGCGTCTGTGCCCATACCATGCCGCCAACCCTTACCCGCTAAGTGCGGTATTGCCGGCTGCTTCAATATTTTGATAATAAATGGTCGAAACTTAGACATAATTAAGCAATAACTTTCTTATTTAATACTTTGATATGATTTGGGAAATCTCCCAAAGAATTATAATGATAAGCATCAAGAAACGCGCATTCGGACAAATGGCAGAACATAGTTTAAGCCTTCTCTATAAAACAGTGTGTTTTATAAGCTTTCAATCCTCAAGAGTTAAACAACGTGCTCAAAAAAAAAAAAAATAAAAAAAAAATAAAAAAAAAAAATAAAAAAAAAAAAATAAAAGAAAGAAATCCTCAAGAGTTAAAAGCCACATATAATATAAACCAATGAATTGCAAAAGGAACTTGAAGTTCGCGCATCATAGAATATAGCATCTAGAGCTGTTTTTTTTTTTTTTTTTTTTTTTTTAACAGTACAAACGTCTTAAGGGCAGGAAAAGGAGGGATGCCGGGCCTCAAACACTGGATCCTGCGGGTGGCAAACGCCTACCCAACCCTTTGGGCCAGGAGGGCTTTGGCGGCTTTGATCCTGTTTGTGCATTTAAATTTGGGATAATATGTCTGTATTTTTTTAATTTTGCCACTTTTTTTTTTTTTAAAACTATATGTATTAAAGGGATTCTTCTGTTCTCAACTATTTTAAAAAAATAATGATTTTAGAATATAACCAAAAAAAAAAATCAAAACCCAAATATTCCTAAATAATTGGAATTTTTTACCCAATTGGCATAGTTTTGAAAAAATTACCAAAATAGCTCACTTCCAAAAATATTTACTAAAATGGCACCATTTACTGTATTAAATATAGTAAATAGAAAGCAAGATACATTCCCAATGTCCTAATGGTACCCTGAAGACTATATTTAATAAGAACATACCAAGTGCCTCAAATATTCCAGCCTACGCAGGGTCTGGGAGGGTCGGATGTACGCAGTCTTCCCCCTTCAGGGTGTTAACTTGAAAAGAGGCTGTTTCCAAGTGCCCCCAACCTGAGAATGAGGACTTCCCAAGAGGTCACCCATCCTGTTACTGCTCTCGCCCAAGCACGCTTGACTTCGGAGTTCTAATGGGATCCGGTGACGGCGTGTTGGTGCCCTCTTTGGTTGAAGACTATATTTAATATAGTGAATAATAACAATAATATATACAAGTCATTTCATCATTTAGGTACTCGTTAAATTTTTATTGAGCTAATATTATATACATAAAAATTCATTACTTTTTGGATGAAAATATAAATAGTAAAAGTTTTTAAAAATGATATTATACACAGTAAGGGCATCATACAATGCAAAAATGATCAAGCAGAAAAGTATTATTTAGAAAAGGACCATGAAAGGTATCAACTATTTATAAGTGATCAGGACAATTAGTCAAAAAAAATAAGTGACAACCAAAAAGAATATGTGGTAGATGACATGACAATAAAAAGGAAGACACATACAATGTCAAGTTGAAGTTACTATACTTTTTTTAAAAATTTAAAAATTTAAAAAATTATTAAAATTTTAAATTATTTATGTAAAATAGTTTTAATGCAATATTTTTTAGAATACAAATTAGCTGTGCTTCAGTTAAAAAAAAAAAAAAAAAAGAGGAAAAAAAAGCGTTGTTCACTTGACGTATGCCGTTACAAACAGCGTACGTTAAACGAGTTACAGTAAATGGTGCCATTTTGGTAAATATTTTTAGAAGTGTACTATTTTGGTAATTTTTTTTCAAAACTATGCTAATTGGGTAAAAAATTCAAATAATTGGCAATCCTTCAAAGAACACTGAAAACTGTAGAATAGTGCAAATAATACAATTGCACCAAAGTTGGTAAGATCAATTCTTTTCCCCAAAAAAAAATTTAAAAAGTTGGTAAGGATCAATGAGTTATACAAGGGTAGGTATAGTAACAGTAAAAGAAGCTAACTGATGCAAATAGGGATGAAAATAACCTGATCGAGACAAGAAAGGGAGAAACTTGACCCGAGGGCATTGAGGACCTAGATCCAACTGTAAGAACTAAAAAGGTTTTCATTAGGGTTTTCTAGTTTAATTAGGATTAGATATTTTGTTTAACTTTTAACTCGGGTGCTAATCAAGGTTTCTTAGTTGAATTATGTAATTAAGGTTTAAGATTTAGAGTTAGATTATTATTAAGATTAGAGTTTTTTATGCCTATAAATATGCCATTTTTTTCGATAGATAAAGGGAAAAAGCTCACAATACAGAGGAGGATACACCTATGTGTAGGGCCCAAAAAGAAGCAAAGAGCAGAAAAAAAACAAAAGCCCAAACAACAAATATGTCATTAGTTTATAGTTTTAGGAAGCTTTGATTTTGAATAAATTTAAATTGTTACTTTTGTCTCTCTTATTTTCTAGGTGAGAATTAAGATTGAATACTTATTTTTCTTGTTCTTTCCTGGCTTGAGCAATAAGAATTAAGTAAGGCTGTCGAATCCTTCTTCTTTTACATTCCAGTAATTTGGCGATTTGCATCACTAACAATCACACCAAGAAGATAATTTGGAGAAAAGTCAACATTCAGCAAGTTTATTGTTCGAATGTTTCAAAATTCGGTATTAAATTATGTTGTTTCACAAAAAACATTTGATGGCTGCACCTTCACTTGGATAATCTAACATATTTTATATGACCATTTGTTATTGTTTTTGACCGCTGCAAATATTAAACTAGGTGATGTCGCCTACACCAAAGCGGGACACGCCAAGGAAGACGGAAGCACGCATAAACTCGAAGAGACTGGTGGATGATGTGGGTAAGCTCCACGTGACAAGGCTAATACGAAAACACCGCTCAAAATTCAAAGATGAATTCTCTCCAGGCCGGAGAGAATGATACAGTGGGTATCCCATCAATGGCGGGTTCCTTGGCATGAAGCTCTGGAGGAACATAAAGTTGGCGGGTCCAATGGGGGAAGAGAAACACGAGAAGTAAAGAAGAACAACCACCCTGAGGACCAGCCGCCATCTATGGTTAGTAGTGAACGGGAGGCGGCGCCATGGATGGGGGGAGGGCTGGACTGGTTAGACAAGGCGGGACATAACGTGTACTCGTGATTGACGCATCGCTTGGCTGTAGGGCTTTGGCTTAGTGAAGAAAGAAGAACACGGGGAGCGGAGAAGTTCCACTCTTTGCGTCAGTATAGGTTGGCGCCACCAATAGAGATCAACGCAAGCAAGGCTACAGGCATGATTCATGCCTTAATTCACAGGCGGTTAGAAGATTTCCGTTCCAATTTTATCTCTTTCCTTATCTTTTGATTTATCCTTTATTTGTCAGATTTATCACTTTAATTAGATTAGATCTGAATTTGAATTTCGAAGTTGTAAGCCGTCCTCTATAAATAGGGGACGGTTTTAGGGTTTTAGAGAGACTTGACTTTGATAATTTTTCTCATTATTATTTGGAGATTTCTTGACTCCTCGGGATGTAAGCGAGCTAGTTTTCTACGCCTCTTTGTTATTTTATTTTCCAATTAAATAAAATTCAAAGGGAAGGCCTTTGAACCTTTCCGTAACCCTTTGTTCATGCACAGGCTGCATCACTAAGTCCCTATTAAAGTGGATCCAAAATATTCCACATTAATCTTTGTCCCATGAGTTGCATTCTGGCACCATGACCACTACTATGTTCATTGTTGTATGATGAGATTTTAGCCTATAAATTCATAGCTAGTTTGGATATGCTAGATGACTAGAAATAGGATTGATGTTCTCTTTTCAATTTTCCCATAATTCTTTCCCCTTACGTATCCAACAATGAACGGGCTCTTTCCCTCTAACCTATTGTCTTTTGTGACCTATTCGACTTCACCTATGCTACTGGGAATTGATAGAGGCTCTCCCATATCGTAACCCTTGAGTACACTACTATTTTGGTTGCCGGTTAACCTTGGGGTTCTATTGCCAGGTAACTAGTATGTAGGGAAAATTCAATTTTAAAGTAGTAGTCTTCCACAGTGCGGTAACTTCCATCCGGTATTTCATAAGTCTTTTATGCTTAAGTGGATCTTAAGTCGTCTATTTTTCAAAAAGGGTGTAAATAAATCAAGTGCTTCATGAAGTAGTCGCGGTTCGATATTAATAAGACTGGTTCATATTCGTTATAGGAGCTTCTTAAAAACTTATTGAGCCGAGCTTTAGTAAGCTCGATAAGCTTAACGAGTTCAGATCGAGTAAAAGAATGCTACGCTCATTAGCATTCGTTAATAGCTTGTTAAGGGATCGATAAGAGTTTGTTAACAGCTCGTTAACAATTTGTAGTAGCTCAAAAGGGTTCTTTAATGACTTTAAGTGACGCAAATAGCTCAACTCAATTGTGAGCTCGGATCCGTTGTAAGTTTAGTCGGTTGGGAACTCGAATAAGCTAAATAATGAGCTTGAGCAAACTTAATAGCGAGCACAAATCGACTAGATTCGGTGAACAAGTTGTGCCAAGACAAGTATCAAACATACAAAAATCTTGTTAAACTAAACCCAAACAAAGGTCTGAACATTTGAAAAGAGCTTGTAACGCCCCCAACTTTAATACCAAATAGGCTTAAGTTAAACGGGCGCTACATGGCCGTACTACAATGAAATCCCCCATCATAGTACGAAGCCCAATCATCCCATCACAATTGCCTACAATTTTCATAAATTTTTCCAAAATCCATAACATCAAATTCAAATACATCATACCAATGACTTAATTCTAATAGCGCGGAAGCTCCAAATTTCAACACCTCAAATAGTCCATCATATTTTATTACGAACTTATTTAAATAGCTAAACCTCGAAATCAACAAAATTCCCGGAATAATACGTCGCTTTGCCTTCTTAGTTCCTCTAATATAGCCATGAGCTACTAATCTGGGAAAAAGAGAAATAAATAAATTGGGTGAGCAAACAATGCGCTCAGTAAGTATAACACATTTCCTACCCGGATCAGGCATATTATTAAAAATGGATAAACACCCAATCAACAAAAGCCGCAGGAATGCTCATTTTTTGTCCATACGCTCTCCTCGCCTTAATTTTCTCTAGATAGCACCTTTTGATAAGAGATATGAACAAGAGGCTTCGAGAAAACTAGTGTTTTCTGAATTATATGAGGCCAGTAAGCAAACGGCGAATCCATGGGTATTTGAACCTGAGTATCCGAGAAAGAGTAGAATATTTGATGGAAGAACGGGAGATCCTTTTTTCGGACGTTTTCTAGGATCAGAAGGAACCGCTATTCGAAGGGAGACTATTCCAATCGAAACTCTCCGGCCCCGTTTCGATGCACTATTGGAGAGCTCACTGGGCCCGCCGCTTTCTCAATCGAAAATGGAAAAAAAGAGAGATATGATTGGCACTAGAACACTTACGATAGACCCGCCAAGAACACATTAGGGCAGGTTCTCTTTCATCCGTCTTTCCTAGGTGCGCATCCCCATCTACTAAAAGTAGGCTCGAAGAGCTTTCAAAATCTCTGTTAGGCAGGCTTTCGGGAAGAACATAGAATAGTATAGTAGAGAACCGTTCCCTTGAGAGAGAAAGGATTGCGATTAGAACCCTTCTTGCCCTTACGATTTCAAGGATTTGATTTATCTTCGAAACTCATTTTGTTTTACAACTCATTTCCTTTCATAAAAGCTTTTTGGGAAACTTACAGACGCACCTACGGCCGGTATTATTCCCGCGACAGGGTCGTAATCGACGTTCGTATTTCGTATTCGAACCGGTTTATTCGTACCGGTTCAAGTCAACAGATCCGCTAGGATCAAAACGTAGTATCTGTTAGTTCAGAAGAACTAACAGACATCGGAAACTACGTGCTGGTATTATTCCGGCGACAGGGTCGTAATCGACTTTCGTATTTCATATTCCATAGTCGACAGACCTCGGAAGGTCAACGCAGTTATCTGTAAGCTCTATAAAACCTTTTCAAATTCAAATCACAAGTTCACAATAATTTCTTTCGAACTTCATATAATCGTAAAAACTCATTTGAAATTCACATATTCTTAAAATTCCTTCGAAATTCACATATTCGTCAAAACTCCTTTGAAATTCACATATTCGTACAAATTCTTTTGAAATTTCACATGTTAAATCAACGTATAAACCAATAATTCAACCCACAAGAGTCTAAATCACATAAACACATATGCCCAATCCTATTTTATCAAAACAATAAATCATTCAAATATAAATATCACAAATCAAGTCATTTAAAGCAATTCTTTGTAGTTAACAAACAAGCAGGGAAAGCGATATACTTACAAATCAAGTCATTTAAAGCAATGTTCCGTAGTTAACAAATAAGCGGGGAAAGTAATATACTTACAGATGCTAGCTTTTAACCCAAAAACCTAGTTCCTATAGTTGATTAGCCTTGAAATTGAGGAGATAGCATTATCGGCAGGGTGTCTGGTACTGTTCCGGCGAGTTGGCGGCACTGGTGAGGCGAGGAGAGAGAATCGTGGGTGGTAGAGAGAGAACCGAGAGGAGAGGGAGAGAGTGTTGTGGGTTGAGGTGTGAGGTTTGAGGGGTGGAGGTGTGGGGTATTTATAGACCCAGGGGAGGTCAGGCGGTATGGGGTGGGAGGCGGTACCGAGGTGGGGGTGGCGGGGTACCGGGTGGGTCAGGCGGTATGGGGTGGGAGGCGGGTACCGAGGTGGGGGTGGCGGTGGTACCGGGTGGGTCAGGTGGTACCGCGTGGGTCGGGGTCGTACCGCTTGGGTCCGGCGGTACCGTGAGGGTCGGGGTCGTACCGTGAAAAGGGGGTGGTACTGGTACCGTGGTGGTCGTGCCGCTTGAAAGTGGCGGCGGTAGTGGAGATGGGGACGGTACTTTGCTGGGGGGGGTGGTACCGAGGTACCGTGGTGGTCGGGGTCGGTAGGGGAAGAGAGTGAGACGGTAAAGTGGGAGGCGGTAAGGGTTAGGCAGTAGAGGGGGCCGGTAATGGTGGTCGGCGGTGGAGACGAGAAAAGAGAACAAAGAGAGAGATACGTACCGGGGAGGTGGTGCTCGGTACCGGCGTGGGTCGAGTCGAACGGTACTTGCGAGAGCTAGGCGGCACCGGCGAGGGCCGGGTGGCAGGGTGCAGGTGAGGCGGTGAGATAAGAGAGACACGGTGAGAGGTGAGAGGTGAGAGGTGAGAGAGAGACGTGTGAAAGGGGGCCGGTGAGGGAGAGAGAGAAAATCGTTCGGGTGTGAGTGCAGAAAAAAACGTGGGGGTGGGGGATTTAATTTTTATTTATTTTTATTTTCCTTTTCTTTTCTATTTCCTTTTCCCTTTTTCCTTTTTTTTTTTGTTATTTATTTGTTTACTTATTTTCATTTGTAACCTGATCGAAATAAAGCAAATTTTAACCTAATTTAAATATTCTAAATTTTACATATTATACTATTGAGCCTAATTTAATTCAAATATCATGAGTTTCACATATTGTAAGACTGAATTTAATTTAATTAGACCGGGTATTACATCCTCACCCCTTTAAACAAAGTTTCGTCCTCAAAACTTACCTTCATTTTCGGATAACTCTAGGCATTTGCTTCTCATCTTTTCCGCGAAATTTTCCAAGGCTCTCAACCTAAGGCTCTCACTTTAAATCTTAAATTCTTTAAAAACCTAGAGCTTTCATCTAGACTTATCTTAATACTAAAATGTCCCCTGAAATTCATAACCTAATGTTCAGCTTTCCGCACTTCAATTTCTCCAAAGTTCATAATCGGGTTCTCACTTTAACACTCAAAATTCCCCAAAATTCATAACGGCGCTCTGATACCACTTCTGTAATGCCCCCCAACTTTAATACCGAATAGGCTTAAGTTAAACGGTCTCTACATGGCCGTACTACAATGAAATCCCCCATCATAGTACGAAACCCAAATCATTCCATCACAATTTCCTACAATTTCCATAAATTTTTCCAAAATTCATAACATCAAATCCAAATACATCATACCAATGACTTAATTCTAATAGCGCGGAAGCTCCAAATTTCAACACCTCAAATAGTCCATCATATTTTATTACGAACTTATTTAAATAGCTAAACCAACAAAATTCTCGGAATAATACGTCGCTTTGCCTTCCTTGTTCCTCTAATATAGCCATGAGCTACTAATCTGAAAAAAAGAGAAATAAACGAATTGGGTGAGCAAACAACGCACTCAGTAAGTATAACACATTTCCTATCCGGATCAGGCATATTATTAAAAATGGATAAACACCCAATCAAAACCGATAAAATCAATTATCTTCGAAACTCATTTTGTTTCACAACTCATTTCCTTTCATAAAAGCTTTTTGGGAAACTTACAGACATATCTACGGCCGGTATTATTCCCGCGACAGGGTCGTAATCGACGTTCGTATTTCATATTCGAACCTGTTTATTCGTACCGGTTCAAGCCGACAGATCCGCTAGGATCAAAGCATAGTATCTGTTAGTTCAGAAGAACTAACAGACATCGAAAACTACGTGCTGGTATTATTCCCACGACAGGGGCGTAATCGACTTTCGTATTTCGTATTCCATAGTCGACAGACCTCGGAAGGTCAATGTAGTTATCTGTAAGCTCTATAAAACCTTTTCAAATTCAAATCACAAGTTCACAATAATTTCTTTCAAACTTGACATATTCGTAAAAACTCATTTGAAATTCACATATTCGTAAAATTCCTTCAAAATTCACATATTCGTCAAAACTCCTTCGAAATTCACATGTTCGTACAAATTCTTTTGAAATTTCACATATTCATACAAATTCTCTTGAAAATTCACATGTTAAATCAACGTATAAACCAATAATTCAACCCATAAGAGTCTAAATCATATAAACACATATGCCCAATCCTATTTTATCAAAACAATAAATCATTCAAAATATAAATATCACAAATCAAGTCATTTAAAGCAATTCTTTGTAGCTAACAAACAAGCAGGAAAAGCGATATACTTACAAATCAAGTCATTTAAAGCAATGTTCCGTAGTTAACTGTTTCGGGATTTTTTGGTCAGGTTCTAGATGAGAGCGGGACTCAACCCTCACTTGAGAAAGCAGCTGCTGGCGCATTTAACCCGGGCTCCCCTGCAAAATAAATAAAGCCGTTAGAGAGACCCACGGGTTTTCCCGCGGGAGACCCCTACGATGCCTAAGTTAGTAAAGGCATAATATTAATAACATATGATAAGTAAATAGCATAAAGTAAACAATAACAAATACTTATCATATACGAAGGGGGTCCTTGGTAGCTGGTGGCCGGAATACGTACTGGCGAGGTGGCCGGAATCCGTACCATTGAGGTGGCCGGAAAAGGGTGCCGGGGTTGAACGGGGACATGTGGGTGGCCCTTGGAGAAAGAAAGAAAGAAGAGAGAGAGAGTCGGGTTCTCCCTGGTGGTGGCCGGAGTGTTACTGGCTGGGGTGAGACCGGCAACGAGGTGGCGGCGAAGTGACCGGCGCCGCACCGGAGAAGACGGTCGGCTCAGGCCGGCACCGAAGGAGAGAGAAAAAGGAGAGAGAGTGGGTTGTTGGGTTCTTCTCCACTCCCCTTGGAGAGAGAGGGGAGATGGGTATTTATAGAGAGAGTTGGTGGACGATACCGGGGTGGTTGTACCGGCGAGGGTGTCAGGCGGTAGAGGTGTCGAGGTGGTCGGTGGTATGGAGGTGAGAGAGGGAGGCAGTAGTGGTGCCGAGGTGGTCGGCGATTCCGAGGTGAGAGAGGGAGGCGGTAGTGGTGCCGAGGTGGTCGGCGGTATTGAGGTGAGATAGGGGGGCGATAGTGGTGTCGAGGTGGTTGACGGTGCCGAGGTGAGAGAGGGGGGTGGTAGTGGTGCCGAGGTAGTCGGCGATACCAAGGTGAGGGAGGGAGGCGGTAGTGGTGCCGAGGTGGTCGGCGGTACCAAGGTGAGAGAGGGGGACGGTAGTGGTGCGGGGGTGGTCGGGGGTACCGAGGTGAGAGAGGGAGGCGGTAGTGGTGCCGAGGTGGTCGGCGGTACCGAGGTAGAGGCGGTAAGGGTCGGGCGGTCGGAGCTTGGAGGAGGCGGGGTGAGAGAGAGTGAGACGTGAGTGGTGAGAGAGGAGGGAGATGATGGTGGGGGTTTGAGGAGAGAGAGAGCACATGGGAGAGTCAGAGGAGAGAGAGAAAAGAGAGTAAATACAATTATTTTTAATTTTCGCTATTTATCTTGTTATCCAATTTTAATATTAATCTAGTTATTTTTATCCTCTACAGTTAGCCCCCCACGCCATGGGCGAATGGGGACCTGTTCACATTCGGCCGTGGAGTGTATAACATTCCAATACTCTGTCAATATGTGGACTGTCAAGATTTTGTTGATGAACGTTACTAGTTATGAGAAATTTTATAGGCGTTACCTGTGAGATCCTTTTAGATGAACATTGTTTTGGTTTATCCCTTCATGGTTTCTTTGTTGTGGTTTTACACGGGTAATTGGTTCTATGCTTCTTTGTTGATGAACGTTTTTAGCTTTTGGGATTTGTTTTAGGACTTAGAGAACTCGAGCCTTTTAAGGATCATGTTTGTTGGTTCTTCCCATTGCAGGGTACTGGAAGATCCCTATAATTGCTTGTGTAGGTAGTTAATGTGGGCGTGGTTTCATTTTATTTGTTAATTCTTGGTATGGCCCTTAGGAATTGTATTCTTGATAGGAGGCGCTCCTGGTCGAACAATGGTCTTTGGAGACATTGTTCTACCTGATGCGGTTAACTTTTAACGTGGCCTCTAGGAATTGTATTTCTGACTGGAGGCTTTGTTCATGGTCGAATAACGATTGTTGGATACGTTTTTCTACTTAATTTCTTAGAGCGGTCATTCGGAGTGGTTAATTTTAAGATATTTCCAAATGTTGGCCGTGGGGCTTAGTTATGAATGACCGCGTATTTAGTCTCCAAATTCTTACTTAGGAACTGAGATGAAGCATGCCGTGAGCATTTTAATCCTTAGCCCCCAGCTGTGAACTGGATTGAAATGTATTGCGATTATTTTTAACTCCTAGGACGGAGTGTATTATCAATGTTTCTACTTCACAGCCTACAACCGCAAACTGGGTCAGAGTGTATTACTTGCTTTAATATTGGCTTATGCTCAATTCGGCGTCGATACTGGTTGGAGCGCAAGTCGCGTGCCAAAGAGGCGTTTATGGCTCAAATATATTTTATCTGCCTGAGAACGGCTTACGGTTTAAGTATGTCTTTACCTATCTGAGAAGGACTTGTGGTTATGTTTGAGTACTGCCTGCCTGAGAAGGACTTTATAGCGTAAATGTGACTTACCTACCTGAGAAGGGCTTACGGCTATTTCTGAGTACTGCTTGCCTGAGGAGGGCTTATAGCGTAAATGTGGCCTACCTGCCTGAGAAGGGCTTACGGCTATGTCTGAATACTGCTTGCCGGAAAAGGGCTTATAGCGTAGGTGTGTCTTACCGGCCTGAGGAGGGCTTATGGCTTGACTAACTATCATCAACCCCAATGTTAGGTGGGGCACACAACTGCGGGCTCTGAAACCAGTGAGAGTATACCTCCCGTCCCGATGTTAGGTGCAACACAAACAACCGCCCCGGTATTAGATGCGGAACACAAAATCGCAGGCTCTCAAACCGGCGAGAGTTTACCGCTCGTCCCTAATGTTAGGTGTGACACACAACCGCCCCCGTGTTGGAGGGGGCCCAAAAACCGCGGGCTCTCAAGCTGGTGAGACTTTACCGCCCGTCCTTGATGTTAGGTGGGACATACAGTTGCCAGACCATTTTCAGCTTTCTTTTTTATAAGTGACACCGAGGCCCCATAGTTTAATGGTCTTAGAACACCGAGGCCTTCACATTAGGTGAAAGTCAAGTGGTTCCTTCACATTAGGTGAAGGGTGACCGCCCAACTTCTTCTTGCTCTGACTCCTCAACCTGAGCAAGAAGACCAAGCCCCCATTGCTCAAGGGACTTAGAATATCGAGGCTTTCACATTAGGCGAAAGTCGAGCGGTTCCTTCACATTAGGTGAAAGGTGACCGCCCAACTTCTTCTTGCTCTTTCTCTTCAACCAGAGCAAGAAGAACAAGCCCCCATTGTTCAAGGGACTTAGAACACTGAGGCTTTCCCATTAGGTGAAATCCAAGCGGGTCCTTCACATTAGGTGAAGGGTGACCGCCCAACTTCTTCTTGCTCTTTCTCCTCAATCTGAGCAAGAAGACCAAGCCCCTATTGTTCAAGGGACTTAGAACACTGAGGCTTTCACATTAGATGAAAGCCAAGCGGTTCCTTCACATTAGGTGAAGGGTGACCGCCCAACTTGTTCTTGCTCTTACTCCTCAACCTGAGCAAGAAGACCAAGCCCCCTTTGTTCAAGGGACTTAGAATACCGAGGCATTCACATTAGGCGAAAGCTGAGCGGTTCTTTCACATTAGGTAAAGGGTGACCGCCCAATTTCGTCTTGCTCTTTCTCCCCAACCTGAGTAAGAAGACCAAGCCCCCATTGTTCCAGGAACTTAAAACACTGAGGCTTTCACATTAGGTGAAAACCAAGCGGTTCCTTCACATTAGGTGGAGGATGACCACCCAACTTCTCCTTGCCCTTACTTCTCAACCTGAGCAAGAAGACCAAGCCCCCATTGTTCAAAGAACTTCGAATACCGAGGCTTTCACATTAGGTGAAAGCCGAGCGGTTCCTTCCCATTAGGTGAAGGGTGACCGCCCAACTTCTTCTTGCTCTTTCTCCTCAACCTGAGCAAGAAGACCAAGCCCCCATTGTTCAAGGGACTTAGAATACCGAGGCTTTCACATTAGGGGAAAGCCGAGCGGTTCCTTCACATTAGGTGAAGGGTGACCGGCCAACTTCTTCTTGCTCTTTCTCCTCAACCTGAGCAAGAAGACCACGCCCCATTGTTCAAGGGATTTAGAACACAGAGTAGAGGTGGCCAACGGGCCAGGCAGGCCCGGAAACTGCACCAGCCCGACCCGTGTTTGGCCCGGCCCGGCCCGAGGTCCCATGGGCCGGGCCTCAGGCCTATTTTTATTTTCGGCCGAGCCCGGCCTGGGCCCCGGGCCCAACGGCTCTAAAAAGGGCCATTGGGCTCGTTTTGAAGAGCCGTTCAACGGCTGTTTTATTAAAAAAAAAATTTATATTTTTTTTCCCTATAAATACTTAAACCTTCCCAACTCATTTTCTCACCAATTCTTCAATCTTCTCTTCTCTCTCTATACATTCATCATCTCCCATCTTCTCTAACTTTGCTAATTGCAAAAATTGTGCTCTAAAGTTCGAAGTTCGTAAAGTATTTGGCTGAAGTTCCAATTTCATTGTTCTCTTGTTTCGGTAATTTTAGTATCGCAATTTTATTTGATTCGCATTTTTCGTTTTGTTAATTTGCATTACTACTTGCATTTTATAAATACTAATTACTTATACTAATATGGCACACAACTCTTCATCATCCTCTGGAGCCGGTCGTGTTAGTTCTAGCTCTTCTCGGCTACCCAGAATCCCTAAAAGGAGTAGAATTGTCTTACTTGATACTGAAGAACGAGCTTTTATACAACCAGACCCAACACCCCCATACACTAATGATTGCATAGATTATAACTTTTCACAACAACAAGATTATCATGAGTCCGGTGGTGGTGGGGTTGGAGACTCACAAACTAATGAGGAACCCACACCCACCACCGAAGCCCAGTCTGAAACTAGTACCTCTACTAGTAGGCGTACAACTAATGGGATATGGAAGCACTTTACCCTTAATAAGACAACTAATAAAGCAACTTCTAAATTATGTGACCCACCTAAGGATTTTAGCCATCAAACTAGTAGTGGGACGGGCACATTAAACAGACATATACTTAGGTGCCACCCCGAGCAATTCCCAGAAAAGAGCCAACAATGTCTAGTACAGCAAGTGACCGGTGCACTTGCTAATTTTAGGTTCTCTCAGGAGAGCAACCGAAAGGGGCTAGCTAAATATATAATTATGAGTGAAAGGCCTTTTAATACCGGCGAAGACCCAAATTTCGTCAACTACTTCCAACGAAATGTTAATCCCGCCATTGTGAGGATTCCTCGGAACACCGTAAAGCGGGACGCTTTTACGTTGTACCACGGGATGAAAACTGGGGTCTTCACGAACACGAGCATGTTCTCGTTGACTTCGGACGTATGAACTTCGAAACCCAGCCAACCTTATATGTGCATAACGGCACACTGGACCGATGAATCCTTCATCGTGCAAAAGCGGATAATTCATTTTGGACTTTTAGATTGCCCCCACAATGCCGAGGTAATTACGGGTGTGATTATGTCGGCAGTCCACGACTGGGGCATAGAGCGACGTATCTTCAGTATTACGTTTGACAATGCTGCCAATAACACTGCAGCCGTTACACATTTAATTAGGCAAATGAGACCCATGTTAGGTGGGAAGTGTTTCCATATTTGTTGCGTTTGTCACATTTTGCATTTAATGGTAACGGATGGTTTAGATCTCATAAAAGCATCCCTTATCACCTTAAGATCGGTAATAATATCTGTAAAATCATCCAGCACTAGAAAAAGAAAATTTAAAAATTTATGTAGGTTGCATAACATAGAATATAAATAATTCAAATTAGACTCCCAAAATATGTGGTCGTCTATGGTAGAAATGTTAGAGCGCCTTCAACCATACAAAGACGTTCTAATGGAATACGCCTAGGAAAATCATGCAGAATGGAGCGATTACAACCTGGCCGGTATAAATTGGGAGACAATAGATCAAATTTGTAACTTTTTTAGCATATTTAAAGAGGCAATAACATTTTTTTCGGGTTGCTACTATTCGACCATGCCTCAAGCAATATCAAGATTGCTTGATATTGTCAATTGGATGGTGGGTAATGAATCCAACCCCGTTTTGTTCGCATTGATTCAGGCAATGAATGAAAAGTTTGCCAAATATTATTTCGAGTTACCTCTTACATACTACTTTACAACTACTTTAGACCCTCGTTGTAAATGCTCGGGTTTCAACTTGTTTTGCCAACATTTTTTCACGTATTTGAATCCTGCTCTTAATATCAATACTTTCATTGCCGATGTCAATAGCGACTTGCGTAGTTTATTTTCTCAATATTTTCGTCGATTAGCGTCCAATAATCCTAGTACTGCTGCAGTAGGATCTTCCACATCTAGTGAAAGTAGTTCACACACGTCATATTCGTGGAAGTTGTTAGAGCATTTTACGCCCACAGCAGCCCCCACATCATGTGACGAGTTAGATTATTATTTACGGACACCGATGGTCCATGTTTTCGGGCCGCCGGCCAACCCGAATTTTGACCTGTTACAATGGTGGAACATAAACCAAACCCAGTATCCCGTGCTTTCCACTATGGCACGTGATATACTAAGTTGTCCGGTGTCTTCAGTAGCATCGGAGTGTGCTTTCAGTCTTGGTGGCAGGTTGCTTGGAACGAAGAGGGCAAAGCTATCACCATCAAGCTTGGAGATGTCCGTGTGCTGGAAGGATTGGCTGCTAGCAGAGGCAAGAGATCAACAGAGAATGAAGCTGAATTCATCGAGCGATGAAGATGACGACCGTACAACCGATACCTCAAATGATGGCCTAGATACCCCCGAAGGCGATTGATATCAACACTTTTATATGTCAATTATTTACTTTTGAATATTGATATCAAAAGACTACCGCACCCCCCATATATCTCAAAAGACGACCGCACCCCCCATATGTCAAACTTTGTATTTGTACTTATATTTGTTACGTTATTTATGTACCATTATTTTTTTTGATAAGATATTTACCATTACTTATTGTGTATTTTATTTTATTATATATATTTAATGTATATTTAGCATTATTAGTGCTTGAAAAAAAATATATTTATATCTCATATTATTTATCAATGAATTACAATAATTTTAGTACAAAACGACTTTGTATTATAGCTCTTTTTTTCCCTTTAGTACAAAAACGAATTTAGTACAAAAATCGGGCCCAGGCCCGGCCCGAACCGGCCCGCCTGCACTGTAGCGGGCCCGGGCAGGGCCTGGCCCTCGAGGCCCCAGGGTCGGGCCGGGCCGAGCCGGGCCAGGATCGGTTCCCAGACGGGCCTCGGCCCGGCCCAGCCAGCTACAGTGCGGGTCGACCGGGCTTCGGCCAAGGCCCAGCTCGGCCCGCCCGTTGGCCACCACTAACGCAGAGGCTTTCACATTAGGTGAAAGCCAAGCGGTTCCTTTACATTCAGTGTAGGATGCCCGCCCAACTTCTTCTTGCTCTTTCTCCTTAACCTAAGCAAGAAGACCAAGCCCCCATTGTTCAACGGATTTAGAACACTGAGGCTTTCACATTAGGTGAAAGTCGAGCGGTTCCTTCACATTAGGTGAAGGGTGACCGCCCAACTTCTTCTTGCTCTTTCTCCTCAACCTGAGCAAGAAGACCAAGCCCCCAATGTTCAAGGGACTTAGAACACTGAGGCTTTCACATTAGGTGAAAGCCAAGTGGTTCCTTCACATTAGGTGAAGGGTGACCGCCCAACTTCTTCTTGTTCCTACTCCTCAACCTGAGCAACAAGACCAAGCCCCCTTTGTTCAAGGGACTTAGAATACCGAGGCTTTCACATTAGGCGAAAGCCGAGCGGTTCCTTCACATTAGGTGAAGGGTGACCTCCCGACTTCTTCTTGCTGTTTCTCCTCAACCTGAGCTATAAGACCAAGCCCCCATTGTTCAAGGGACTTAGAACACTGAGGCTTTCACATTAGGTGAAAGCCAAGCGGTTCCTTCACATTAGGTGAAGGATGACCGTCCAACTTCTTCTTGCTCTTTCTCCTCAACCTGAGCAAGAAGACCAAGCCCTCATTGTTCAAGGGACTTAGAACACTGAGGCTTTCACATTAGGTGAAAGCCAAGCGGCTCCTTCACATTAGGTGAAGGACGACCGCCCAACTTCTTCTTGCCCTTACTCCTCAACCTGAGCAAGAAGACCAAGCCCCCATTGTTCAAGGGACTTAGAACACTGAGACTTTCACATTAGGTAAAAGCCAAGTAGTTCCTTCACCTTCCTCTTTCTCCTCAACCTGAGCAAAAAGACCAAGCTCCCATTGTTCAAGGGACTTAGAACACTAAGGCTTTCACATTAGGTGAATGCCAAGCGGTTCCTTCACATTAGGTGAAGGGTGACAGCCCAACTTCTTATTGCTCTTACTCCTCAACCTGAGCAAGAAAACCAAGCCCCCCTTGTTCATGAGACTTAGAGCACTGAGGCTTTCACATTAGGTGAAACCGAAGCGTTTCCTTCCCAATAGGTGAAGGGTGGCCGCCGAACTTCTTTCTGCTCCCTTTCTAACCAGAGCATGCAGTAACCGAGCCCCCATTGTTAAAGGGACTCGTAGTACTGCAGACCTTCACGTTAGGTGAAGGTTAACCGCCTGCAGGCTTTCACGTTAAGTGAAAGCTAACCGCCTGCTGACCTACATGTTAGGTGAAGGTTAACGGCCTGTGGACCTTCACGTTAGGTGAATGTTAACCGCCTGCTCACCTTCACGTTAGGTGAAGGTTAACTGCCTGCTGACCTTCACGTTGGGTGAAGGTCAATCGCCAAACAATTGTTTGCTCCCTTTTTAACCAGAGCACGCAGTACCGATCCCCCATTGTTAAAGGGACTCGTAGTACTGCAGACCTTCACATTCGGTGAAGGTTAACCGCCTCCGGGCCTTCACGTTAGGTGAAGGTTAATCACCAAACAACTTCTTGCTTCCTTTTTAACAAGAGCAAGAAATACCGAGCCCCCATTGTTAAAGGGACTCATTATATAGTGGGCTTTTGCGTTAGGTGAAAGCCAAACAATTTCTTGCCCCTTTTCCAACCTGAGCAAGAAATACCGAGCCCCCATTATTAAAGGGACTCATAGTACTGCAGATTTTCGAGTTAGGCGAAAGCTAACTGCTTGCGAACCTTCACATTAGGTGAAAGTTAACCGCCAAACAATTTTCGGCTTCTCTTTTTTAATCTGGAGCAGAACAAGACACCTGCGGACTTCCACGTTCGGTGGAATTTAACCGCCCACCACCCGTAGAACTGTGGACTTTCACGTTAGGTGAAAGCTAACCGCGGTTGATAATTCTAGCTTCCAATCCTTGCCCTGAAGCTAAGTTAACGTAAACCACATAAGAGGCGTCAAAGCCCCAACTCATTACATAAGAAACATCAAATCCCTAGTCCCAAGTTAAGGAGTTAAGCTAAACATAAATCACATAAGTGACGTATATCATGTAAACTGCATTGAGAATGTAATTAACATAAGGGATGTAAATCATAAAAAACGCTAAGCCCCCAGTTTATAATCAGGGACTGGACTGAATGCAAATCCCATAGGGAACATTAATCACGTAATTTTCTACGAAAAAGATAAATTACGTAAAATTATATGGAGAACGTTGAATCCTCTGCTGTCAAGTAAATACCGTTGCTCATCGTTATTGAGGAACGATAAGTTCCGCACTTGCCGAGAGGCAGTTTGAATAGGTATCCCGTTCAGGTGTGCAAAACCATTAATAAGGATGCAATTATTTGTATTTGTTAATGAGCATGGCTTGCAGCTTACACGCGTCTTGTTAAAAATGCTAGACTCATTTTAACACCATTGTAAGTCTAAGGAGTAACGTGCCCCTTGAATCCTAAAGGTACGAAGTCTTTTAAGGCTTTACCCTTAATCCCAAGAGTATCGAACTCTCTGTTGGCGAGCAGATGAGCCAAGACCAGTGTCCCGATGAAGTTATGGCTACCCTTGCGGTGATAGCACCCGGGTGAGGGTATTGGGCGTAATACCAGGCCAAGTTCTTTGGCGGTATTGTTTAGCCGAGAGTGTTGAGGCTGTTAACAGCTAGGCTCAGTTGGTGACATTGTGTAGCCATCTTTGGTTGGTTGTGCGTATTTCACCGAATTTAGTGACGATTGGGTTTTGGCCAAACGGGCAGAGGGCACCATTTGGTGACCTCGCTATGACTTTTAAGAGATTATCCCCAAGATTGTTAGTGGTTACTTTTTTTAAATTACGTGGCCATACGTTACCCACTAAAGGGGTTAATGAGGCCACCAGGCTAAGTTTGTTGGGGTTAGGATTTAGCCAAGCTTGCTGGCGGCAACTTCACTGTTTGTTCATTTTGACGCTGTCCGTTGGTTACCCACGGTAGCCTATGGTACCGTTGGTTGGTGTTGGCCTAACTAGTGGTAAATTTTTTATTTACCTAAGTTGAAAGGTGAGCAGTGAAGCTTTAAAAAAGCTTTCGCCAACAAAGTTGGTGGTCGCAGAGATCTTGGGGTGTTGAAGGCAACATCCCCACTAACGGACCCTTTATCATGCTTGTTGGTAGTGTTCCAATTAAGTTGGGTGCCCAAGAGGCAAACTTTGACGGGTTTGGCCTCACACGTTATCATTGGCGAAGCCCCCAGTTTTAGGCGGCGTCATGAAAATGAGGATAGGCTGTCGTCACTACACAGCCAACCCAATGGGCGGCTGCACCTAATCAAGGTAAATAGTGCAAAGCCAAGTTATTAGACGAGGCTTTAGCTGACCTCGCAATTGGCTTTAACGAGTCACTCGAGTTTGTTGGCGATGGCTTTTACCGATGAGCTACTCAGTCAAGGAGTTGGCAATGCTATTCGGCCAAGCTCAACGGTGGTTATCGAGCCTATGGGTGCAGCCAAGTTTATTGCCAAGGCGCCCGATTGACATTGTTAAGTTTACTTCGTGGTGACTTAAGCCTCCCATTATCAGTGGTAAAGTTCTTATTGGCGAGTCTTTACTAATGATGCCAAGTGACATTGGTTGGCCACCGCAACTTTGTTTACAGATTTTTGCATCGCGTATTAACGTTGGCGCCATTTTGGTGTTCGCCTAGTTCAAGGGCGGCAACGTCATTATCTAAGGGAGCTCTTGAAGGGCGTTACCTCTATGTTAGGCAATTGGCGGTAATCGTCCACCTAGCTCAAATTTTTCTTTATTTGGGTTGCTTTTTGGTTAAGGATTTTGCCGCCTTTACACATAATAGTATTCTAGTTCAATTTAATTGTTGCTAGTGTATGAGTTAGCATATTTTGAAATATCATATTTGGCACAAGTTTAAGTTATATGAATAGCAAAAATTAAGAAACGAATATATTCAGACTTAAACACCATGCAGTGAAGTTTTCTATGCGATGAGATTTCTCTTATTCCCAATTAAGAACAGGAGCTACTTGATAAAAGTCTTTAATATAGTGGCCCCTATGAATAATAAAAGTTCAACCCATCTTTTCTAGTTTAATCACATATCTACTTAAAATATATCAGCTGGGTTAGAATTGACTTAAATCAACTTTAGTTAGATAAAAAATTTAGTGAGCAATTTCCGGAAAACGGGAGTGACACAATTCGTGTATTGCCGCGAATCCAGGACGGGAAATCTGATAAAATTATTTATGTGTAATTGAAGTAAGAATATTAAGAAAAGAACCTATAACATGCTCTAAAGCTCGAGATATGCTGTTAGTTTTACTATAAAATTTAAAACTACAACTTTTTTACGAATTTTGCTTGAACTTTTAGATTAAAAATATTATGAAAAATACCCATACTGTAGTCCGAAGCTCATGACAGGCTGTGAAGTTAAATTGAAATTTGCTATAAATTTACTGAAAAATTCAGACCTGAAGTCTTACTCTAAATGCATTAGAAAAAGACATAAAAATAAAGTCAAATCCAGAACTCATCTGGTGTTCAAACCGAAATTAGAGAATAGTTAAAGTACAGAGAAATTCACCATGCTCACAGTTCATTCTTTTATATGTACTAGAACTCGTGTGAAACGTAAATTTACTTTGTAATATGGTCGAACACGCAACTCGACTTCCGTACTAAATTTCTAGCTATATGACATCCATGAATATGTGGGGTGCAGAATAAGAAAGAAAAAATTAACTTTAAAGCGTGTTTATGTCTGGTTTGGGAGAAAATTGGCCTCATTTTTCTTTTGTGTGGCATTTTTTATCAAAAGAGTTGCATTTAGTTTTATATATTTACCGTTAGTAGGGTTTACTCATCTATTCAAGATTGATTCTTCCGATTTGAATGGAGTTAGGTGTGGAATTTGAACGACATGCTTTGACTTGTAAAACTAACAATCCTCGAACATGTATTTGAGGATCAATACATGAATAGTAAATTTTAAAGTTAAAGTGTAGTATTCTTATGATACGAACAATAAACTTTAATAATAATCCTTGAAACTTAACTTATTTATAGTTTCCTCGTACAGCTAATGTGGAAATTACAGTACGAGTACTTACACCAGTGTAGACATTATAAATGTTTACATTGAATAAAATTGGACAAACATTCCAAACTTTCTCCAAACATCCAGGGTCTTTCTTCTCTCTCTCTCTTTTTTTTTTTTTAGCTACGAATTTTTTTAAAAATTTAGAAGTAAAACTTGCCTCAAATTTACTGACAACTTACATCTAAAATCCTAATTTAGAGGTATTAGAAGGCAAATAAACAGAGAAAAATTGAAATTAAAGACTTATCTGAGGTTAAACGGGTATTGTAACCCCGAATCTTGTGAGGGTCTTAGGTGATTTGCACGGGAAAACAGGTTAAACCCTAGCAAGCTATCTTCCCACAGATGGCGCCTATTGTTTCGGGATTTTTTGGTCAGGTTCTAGATGAGAGCGGGACTCAACCCTCACTTGAGAAAGCAGCTGCTGGCGCATTTAACCCTGGCTCCCCTGCAAAATAAAGAAAGCCGTTAGAGGGACCCACGGGTTTGCCCGCGGGAGACTCCTCCGATGCCTAAGTTAGTAAAGGCATAATAATAATAACATATGATAAGTAAATAGCATAAAGTAAACAATAACAAATACTTATCGTATATGAAGGGGATCCTTGGTAGCTGGTGGCCGGAATCCGTACCGGCGAGGTGGCCGGAATCCGTACCTTTGAGGTGGCTGGAATAGGGTGCCGGGGTTGAACGGGGACATGTGGGTGGCCTTGGCGAAAGACAGAAAGAGGAGAGAGAGAGTTGGTTTCTCCCTGGTGGTAGCCAGAGTGTTACCAGCTAGGGTGAGACCGGCCACGAGGTGGCGGTGAAGTAGTCGGCGCCGCATCGGAGAAGACGGTCGGAGCTGGCCGGCACCGGAGGAGAGAGAAAAAGGAGAGAGAGTGGGTTGTTGGGTTCTTCTCCACTCCCCTTGGAGAGAGAGAGGAGATGGGTATTTATAAAGAGAGTTGGTGGACGGTACCAAGGTGGTCGTACCGGCGAGGGTGTCAGGCGGTAGAGGTGAGAGAGGGAGGCAGTACAGGTGCCGAGGTGGTCGGCGGGTACCGAGGTGAGAGAAGGAGGCGGTAGTGGTGTCGAGGTGGTTGGTGGTGCCGAGGTGAGAGAGGGGGGCGGTAGTGGTGCCGAGGTGGTCGGCGGTACCGAGGTGAGAGAGGGAGGCCGTAGTGGTGCCGAGGTGATTGGAGGTGCCGAGGTGAGAGAGGGAGGCGGTAGTGGCGTCGAGGTGGTTGGCGGTGCCGAGTTGAAAGAGGGGGGCGGTAGTGGTGCCGAGGTGGTCGGCGGTGTCGAGGTGAGAGAGGGAGGCGGTAGTGGTGCCGAGGCGGTCGGCGGTACCGAGGTGGAGGCGGTAATGGTCGGGCTGTCGGAGCTTGGAGGAAGCGGTGAGAGAGAGAGTGAGACGTGAGTGGTGAGAGAGGAGGGAGATGATGGTGGGGGTTTGAGGAGAGAGAGAGCACGTGGGAGAGTCAGAGGAGAGAGAGAAAAAAGAGTAAATACAATTATTTTTAATTTTCGTTATTTATCTCGTTATCCAATTTTAATATTAATCTAGTTATTTTTATCCTCTATATTAACAAACAAGCGGAGAAAGTAATATACTTACAGATGCTAGCTTTTAACCCAAAAACCCTGTTCCTATAGTTGATTAGCTTTGAAATTGACGAGATAGAGTTATCTGCAGGGTGTCTGGTACTATTCCGGCGAGGGGTGGCGGCACCGACGGGTCGGTTGCAGCTGTGCCGGCGAGGTGGCGGCACTGGTGAGGCGAGGAGAGAGAATCATGGGCGGTAGAGAGAGAACCGAGAGGAGAGAGAAAGTGTTGTGGGTTGAGGTGTGAGGTTTGAGGGGTGGAGGTGTGGGGTATTTATAGACCCAGGGAAGGTCAGGCGGTATGGGGGGGGGAGGCGGTTCCGAGGTGGGGGGTGGCGGGTACCGGGTGGGTCTGGCAGTATGGGGTGGGAGGCGGTACCGGGTGGGTCAGGCGGGTACCGGGTGGGAGGCGGTACCAAGGTGGGGGTGGCGGTACCGGGTGGGTCAGGTGGTACCGCGTGGGTCGGGATCGTACCGCTTGGGTCCAGCGGTACCGTGAGGGTCGGGGTCGTACCGTGAAAAGGGGGGCGGTACTGGTACCGTGGTGGTCGTGCCGCTTGAAGGTGGGCGGCTTTAGTGGAGATGGGGACGGCACTTTGCTGGGGGGTGGTACTGAGGTACCGTGGTGGTCAGGGTCGGTAGGGGAAGAGAGTGAGACGGTAAAGAGGGACGCGGTAAGGGTTAGGCGGTAGAGGGGGCCAGTAATGGTGGTCGGCGGTGGAGACGAGAAAAGAGAGCAAAGAGAGAGATACGCACCGGGGTGGTGGTGCTCGGTACCGGCGTGGGTCAAGTCGAACGTTACTTGCGAGAGCTAGGCGGCACCAGCGAGGGCCGGGCGGCAGGGTGCAGGCGAGGCGGTGAGATGAGAGAGACACGGTGAGAGGTGAGAGAGAGACGTGTGACAGGGGGCCGGTGAGGGGGAGAGGGAAAATCGTACGGGTGTGAGTGCAGAAAAAAACGTGGGGGTGGGGGATTTAATTTTTATTTATTTTTCTATTTTTTTGTTAGTTATTTGTTTACTTATTTTCATTTGTAACATGATCGCAATAATAGCGAGTTTTAACCTAATTTAAATATCCTAAATTTCATATATTATACTATCGAGCCTAATTTAATTTAAATGCCCCGAGTTCCACATATTGTAAGACCGAATTTAATTTAATTAGATCGGGTATTACAGAGCTAGTTCAAAGTCGACTTGATAAGGCTTATTGAACTCGAGTTCGAGCAAGGAGTGTTCGGCTCAGCTCGGTTCATTTACTTCCAAAGATGCGATATTTGAAAGGCTAATGATATTATCAGGAAAAAAATACAGATACTAGGACAATTTAATAATTTCAAATTATGTGTTGCTTTACTAATTGCCTTAACATTAATATTTTTTACTCTGCCAATAAACATTCTCTATTTGAAATCCACAACAAACCTTATTTGACAAACGTTCAAATAGGATTGGCACGCCTCCGCGTCTCTTAGCGTAATGTCAATGGTATTTTTATAGACACGGTTTTTGCAATTTGATTTTTTTTAATATTTTTTTTCAATTTATATATTTAAGTGGGTATGCATTGTGGTCAATTTTAATATTTTATATTTAACATTGGACAATTTCATTAGTGGATTAATTACAAACAAATGTTATTTGAAAAAAGGAATATTTACAGGAAATGTCCCAACTTTAGTTTGCACATCGTGTCAATTTAGTATTTATGCTTCTATTGTGTCAATTTAGTCTATATACAATTTGTATTATATCAATTTGGTACTTAAACTAAAAATTTCTATCAAGTTATTAATGAAATTTTCAATTGTTCGGTCATGAGTTGGGTCGAGTTCAGTCAATTAGTGGATTTCTAGTGAATTACTTTCACATAACGTAATTGTGCCGTTAAAAATTATATCAATAACTTAACTTGAATTTGATAAAGTACTAAATTAGCACAATATACATTATGGAGGGATTAAATTGACACAATTAAAAGTAAAATGACTAAATTTACACAATGAGAAAAGTACAAGAATCTTTGATGCAAATAACCTTGGAAAAATGAGGAAAAAACACTAAAATAGCTCTATATGAATTTGTTTAGTATAGTACTTGCTAACTTAAAAATAAACGTTACTAGTGGTTAATGGTTTCGTTTGGCACCGATCAAGAAATGAGCCTTTTTTTTTTTTTTTTTGCACGAAGTGGTATGGTTTAAAACTCACTTGCTGCCATATATGCTGGGAAGAGTTGAACAACTTTTAATATAGAAAAATAATTAATAAAATATCAAACTATCTTTAGGTTAAATCTGATGTTATAGATTAAACGTTGATGGATTTTGTTTATTTTGTTTATAATATAGGTCAATTTCGGTAGTTGATAAATTGTTTTAAATGTCATTACACAATTATGTAATTATTTTAATTAATATGTTTATTGTGATCTAACCCACAACAATCCCTTCCAAGACATTGCTAATTATGGCATTCTTGCACGAAACGAATGTTTTCATTGCTCACTCAAACGTATTTGTTTTCATTGCTCACTCAAATGTAATTATTTTAATTAAACGTTTATTCTTGTCTTACTATTTTTCACTTTTTGTTTAAGTTAGAAAGAAAGTAAACATAAAAGTTAAAATAAGGGGAAAAAAATTGTTTCAAAAATTAGTTTTAAATTTTTAAAAATTTTAAAATACAAATAGAAAATGATATCAAAAGATCCTTAAGTTCGATAATTAAAAAAGAAAATTATTAAATTATACAAGGTAGATATTTATATGCAAAAAGAAAGCTGGTAGGGTAGTTGGCAGCTTAGTATAATCTTTGTCTAAAATACACTTCAAAATAAAAATAACACCAACTACAAGTATGCATGACCATCCAAAGCTTTCGAAAACAAAACAATAACAATAATTGATACATTTAAAAAATTAGTCCGAACAATTGAGAGTATAAGTTTAGTAACTGGGAAATGTTATATCTCATGTTTTTCACCCATATAACTTTTAATAATTGGATTACATATGTATGGTACAATGAACCTGATTATCCATTTGGTAGAAGATCAATTATATAATAATTTTGTCGAGTAATGTACTATTATTATTATGCAGAAGTTAGTATTGCAACAACCTACGTTTGCAACAAATAACATAGACTATAAAGAGTCATGTAGTGGTATTATTGTCATTTGTAAATGCATATTTTTGGAATACTTGCAGGTTGTGAATTAGTGACACGACAAGTAAAACGAAAATAAACATATAATTCTACCAGAAATGGAGCAACAGTAACATTAGCAACTAACAGACACCAGGGAAACCATTAATGACAATAGGTGATAAGGAAGTAGATGGCTGCAATATGGATATGCTTGGAGGAGAATAAAGAAAAAGAAGGGTGATCAAAAGAAAAGTTATGGCAAAGTAAAATATAGACAGTACGTATTAGGACGAAACAAAGTCAATTCTTGTAGAAGAAAGGACTATTAGTGGCATCATAGAAGATTGATAAGACTGGGATAGAAACTAACTATATAGAAGCAAAAACATGTAAATTTCAAGAAGTCGGGCATTATTTTTTTGCGAAACCAAAGGTGCGAACAAAAATCTGAGTCGGGTGCAATCTTGTCAAACTAATAGCTAAGTATTAATTCCGGAGCTTCACTCAAACATCAAGCTTTTTGTAACAAGGAGACCGATTTTTAAGAGGATTAAAGCGAGGTTAGCGAGTACAAAAGGATGACCTTTTTGAGGGCTACGCAGCTAATAAATAGATTCCCCACTTACTTATCTCTCTTTAAGATGCCAAAAGGCAGTGACTAAAAGAATCATCGAATTATAGAAGTGTTTCTTTTGAAATGGGGGACCTTATAAAAGAATACAAACATATGGGCAGGCATGATGTGGATGATCCATTTTCTAAAATGTTGGATTACTCTTAAAAATGGTGGTAGAGAATGTAGGAACATTAAGGGTTGCATCCCCTAGGCTTGGATTTTGGTGATAATGAATGCTAATGAGGCAGTGACAAATTGTTAGAGAAGGCCTTAGGTGAAGGGCAACAAGTTAAAATTTTGGAATGGTAAATGGGTTTTCCGATTGCACCCTTAAAGAGTGATTGCTAAGCCTTTATCGTATCTCACTACATATTAAATGCATATAAATGGGTATAAGGGGCGGCTTGGGTTGGAGATGTACTTTTGACTGTAGGAGGCATTTACTTCTAAAGGAAGCTTGTGGCTAATGAAATTCATTTGAACCATTGAATTGGTGCAACCTCTACAAGTTTCAGACCACATCGTCTTCTTGAAGTTTATAAGGAAATATGGATACATGGTTAACCTTTTTCTAAGTCACTAGTATTTTATAACTCGTTTTGCAGTGTTTGTGGCTCTTTTTCTACTCATATACCCTGACATGTTGTACTCTATTTGTGGAGATCTATCTCGAAAATGTGAATATACCATGTTTATTAGTTAGTAAGTAGATTAGATTTGTACTAATCCCTTTACTGATGCCCTTCTATCACATTAACATAGATCCAATATGACATGACTCCATTGCCACATCTGTTTCAAAAAACGGACTCCAATAGGAATCACCTATTACCAAATAGGCTTTGATTTAACTTGTAGTAGCAGTACCACTATTAAGAAATGAAACAAAAGATTGTAAGTTCAAATCCGTTTCAACCTACCAAAAACATAGGAATCTTCATTTTCAATACCCTAATAATGTAACGGTGACACTAGTAATAGATTTGGGGATCAGTTGACTCATTTATATTCCAAAAATGAAGAGAGTGACATTTCAAATTAATGAAATACCGAATCAAACGTAGTATAGCGTATATTTTTATTCTTTGTTAGTGAGTATAGTATGGTATTTCGTTTTAATGGTTATTTATCAGAAAGACCTTTAATGATTAAATATTTAATATTATAACATATGAATATACTATTTTTCTGATATTGTATTATGTAATGTCCGATCCCAATATTCTACAAAAAGTATAATCGATAATTTACCTATTATCGAATTGGCTTTGGTAGTTTGATATTTCTTACTTGGGTATGTCAACACTACTATCATTGCTAATTATTTTAATACAAAATAATATATTCCATGAATATTAATTGCTTTACGATATGAAAACAATTATATGAAAATATCCCATACATTATAATTGAAAGTTTGCTCTAAAATCCAAGCATTCAATAATATAAATTGGTAAATTCAACCTCTACCAAAAACTAAATGGTGAAGTCAACCAAATAATGAATAGACTTTATTGCACACGCTTTTTATGAAATTTATCTACATAGGGTTTAGAGTTTATCATTGCATCTCTAGACATTTTAATACATACAGTAGAGTATTATGAGGTTAGAAAATTTTATCAATTAAGCAATTAACGACAAAATGCAATGAATTTTGTCAGAATTGAACCAGTTTTCAGCAAAATCAATAATATGGCACATTGTCACGATTCTGTTAGAAAACATTCAGCAGATAAAAATTCTCGATATCTAAATAAAAGTTATCTATATATTATCGAAATCATAAATCAAAATTCAATGGATTATACCTATATTTTATCATAATCATTGCGTTAGATATCTAATTGAAAAAATGCTTAAACTTTGAGAAATCTTATTAATAAGACTTTTTGACTTTTAAAATATTTTATTATACTTATTGAAGTCTCATATAATAAAAAATCAAAACTAAGGGTAATCTATTCAATTTCAGATTCATACAAAATGTCAATGAAGCTATGGTCAACGTCATATACCAACTAACGTAATTCAACTCTATGAAACGGTCATAATATTTGAGCTTATATTATGATTTCAAGCCTTTTTTTTTATTCTCTTTCTTTTCGTTATAAACCACTATAAATGCCCAGACGAGCGCAATCAAATGTCATTCACTTTAACGTAACACAAAAGAAAAAGAAAAGCATGGTGCCTTCAAGCACCACCCCAATGGCTCTTTCATGGCTACTCCTCCTATTTCTCTCTTTGTATGCTTCCCATGCATCCACACATTCAATCCAAGAGAACTTTCTCCAATGCCTTGGCTCCAAAACCGAGCAAATTGACACCTCCTTCCCAACATACTACACCCCTAACAATTCCTCTTTCTTATCGGTCTTGGGATCCACGGCACAAAACCTTAGGTACTTGTTACCATCTGTTCAAAAGCCGGTGTTGATCTTGATGCCAACCGAGGATTCCCACGTCCAAGCCACTGTTATATGTGCCAAGAAACTCGGTCTCCAACTAAGAATCCGTAGTGGAGGCCATGACGCTGAGGGTATGTCCTTCGCATCTGAGATGAAACAACCTTTTATACTTGTTGACATGGCTAAACGCCGGTCAGTCACTGTTGACATCGATGATAATAGTGCTTGGGTTGAAACCGGAGCCACCCTTGGTGAGCTATACTACCGCATCTCAGAGAAAAGTAGGGTCCATGGCTTTCCAGCGGGGTATTGCCCTACCGTGGGTGTGGGTGGACACATCACGGGGGGAGGCTATGGAGATCTGATGAGGAAGTACGGCCTTGCGGTTGACAATGTCCTTGATGTCCGAATGGTTGATGCTAATGGTAGGGTTCTTGATAGGGAGCTCATGGGGGAGGATTTGTTTTGGGCTCTTAGAGGAGGTGGGGGCGGGAACTTCGGTGTTATCATGGCATGGAAGGTTAAGCTAGTTCCAGTACCCACAACTGTTACAGTTTTCACTATAAACAAGACCTTAGAACAAGGTTTAACAAGGGTACTCTATAAATGGCAACAAGTATCTGATACAATTGATGAGAATCTCTTCATCAGAGTCGAAATAACGCCATCAACACTTCAAAATGGGAACAAGACCTTGCTCGGTTCGTTTAGTGCATTGTTCTTAGGCCAAGCAGCTGACCTTATTCAAATAATGGAAAAGAACTTTCCAGAGCTCGGGCTAAGTGAAAAAGATTGCTTAGAGATGAGCTGGATTGAAGCGGTGGTCTACATTGGCGCACTCCCAAACGGCACAAGACCCGATGGTCTCCTCCACGCCAAGTCAATGACAAGGGCCTACTTCAAGGTAAAGGTGGATTATATTAAGAAACCAATTCCAGAGAGTGGATTGCAAGGGCTATTGGAGAGATTAATGGAAGTGGAAACGCCGCAACTAATATTTAGCCCTTATGGTGGAATGATGAGTCGGATACCAGAATCAGAGACACCGTTTCCACACAGAATAGGCATAAAATTTCAAATTGAGTATATCGTATCTTGGGTTGATGGTAAGAAAAGTGAGAATAAGAACATTGAATGGATCAGGAAACTCCATGGCTACATGACACCTTATGTGTCCATGCTTCCAAGGGAACAATATGTTAATTTTCGGGATTTTGATCTCGGCATGGACAAAGATGGTAACGATAGCCTCATACAAGCAAGTGCTTGGGGATTCAAGTACTATAAGAATAATTTTATCAGGCTAGTGAAAGTTAAGACAAAGGTCGATCCCCAAAATTTCTTCAAGAATGAACAGAGCATTCCAACCCTTCCGGTTGCCCAAAGCAGAGGGAAAGTTCATAGGTAAAAATCCAATAATTAATTCACAAGATTCTCGGGCCGATCTTTGTCTTAGAAGTCAATCATTCGTTATGTGTAAAGAAAGAATTAATAAGATTGTAACATTGATATTGCTTATTCATTGTTTGTTTCTCCTAGACCAAGTTTATAAATAAGCAAATAATTTAGAATGTATTGTAAAAAATTTGCAAGTGGATGGATAGACCAAATATATGAATCAAAGAACATTTTGACACCCTTTTTTGCATTTTTGAAGCCGGTAATTTTTTATGGATTCCGATCTTAGCTAGTTAAGAAAATAAAGATGAATAAGTTAATAAATTAGACATAAAATCGTCATGTTGTTTTGTACAAGATCAAAGGACAACATCAAAAAAGCCAAGAATTGACTAAAACATGCTACTCGTATAATGGGTTATGCTAGTAACAACAAATAATGACCAAATAACAAAATAAAAGAATGGCATGAGAAGATAATGTGAATTAGTAGGTTGAAGTTTAAACAGGTGCAAACCAACCGACTTGTCTACTTTACTAAGATGCTTTAAGAGGAGGTAGTGTCTTCAAAACCTTGTCCCAAGGTGACTTAGTAATGCCAAAGTCTTTGTTTTGGATCAAAATAAGTGACGTTTCAAAGAGATACATATATATGGCAGCATATACACTCATGAAATCATAGCTCAAAAAGGATGGTTTATATGCCTCAAGTAGACAAAAATATCTTTTAATAAAAAGAAAAAAGGAACATACCCAGTGCCTCAAGGGCTCCTGCCTATGCAGGGTCTTGGGGAGGGGGGGGGGGGGGGGGGGGTGTGGATGTATGCAGCCTTCCCCCTTCATGATGTTAACCTGAAGAGACGCTGTTTTCCGGTGCCCCCAACCTGAGGGTGAGGACTTCCCAGGAGGTCACCCATCCTGGTACTACTCTCGCCCAAGCACGCTTAACTTCAGAGTTCTAATGGGATCCAGTGACGGCGTGTTGGTGCCCCCTTTGGTAGACAAAAATATCTTATAATATGATAATATAATCATGCATGCACAACTAGTCCAACATGCTTATTAAAATACAATCTGGAGACTTACTATAGGGCAAGAATGATGGCGCATCAGTTAAGGACTTTTGATGAAATCAGAAAATCAAATAAGGGTTGTTACATAATAGATATTGAGCTCCCCTCTTGTGATTGGCCAATTACATTCTGTTACTTTCGCAATGACATTCAGAACCAGGTCTTATGGGTCAATATAGCAGCCGCTATTTGCTTCCCGAGAGTCCAAAGTGGCCTAAGTTTGAGTCTCATCACTCTCCTTACCAACGAAATATACCTTAAGTTACTCTTTTATCAAAAGCACTCCTATTCCTTTACATAAGAAAAAGACATTCATAATGCACATATGTGCATGTGCACATGCGCTCATACAAGTCTGTTGTATTTTATGATTAAAAACATATTTGTAATTGTATTTAATATGTCAAAAACTAAAGGGACATAATGATGCAGCACATAAGTGAAAAATTGGGGGAACGAGAATGAGTCAATAGCCTTCGCTTTAATTTAATGAATCACTAGTAAAAAAAAAAAAAAAAAAGAGGAAAATAAATGCTCAATTCTCGATGTTCAAAATAGAAAGTAAAAATCTAAAAATTGAAGGGTGAAAACCCTAGATTTCCTCTAGTATATATAGAAGAGATATTTGAATAAGAATAAAACTCTAAGAGATAAGCATAAATAATAAAAGGCAAATCTAAAATTTAAACTAATCCTAATCCAAGTAAAATATTCGTCCTTCCAGCCGCGTCCCCTGCTTCCGCCAACCCACATCCGCTGTATGACCTGCCAAGCCCTAGGCACATGCTGCATCATCCTCCCCGGGTTGAATAGAATTCGCCCCCGAATTCGCCAGAGGATCAGCACTATCATTTCCGCCAAAATAGGAGACAAGGTGTTTGACGTTGAATACATCTAAGATCCTCATACCTGGTGGGAGTTGTAGACGGTTGGCGTTATCGTTCATCTTCTCTAGTACCGCCAAGGGTCTTATCTTGCGAGCAGTGAGCTTGTTGTACTCCCAAGCTGGGAAACGTTCTTGTGTCAAAATCACCCAAACCTTGTCGCCTACATGGAACTGAACTGCTCGGCGCCCCTTGTCTCTAGCCGTCTTATACTTGGCATTGCCTTCTAGCAATCGAGCTTGAGTCTGCTCATGCATGTCCCTAAGGGAAGAGATGAAGTCATCAGCCTTCCTATTAGGATGTGTGAGATCTAGGACTGGTGCCAAGTCTATCGAAGATCATGAAACAAAGCCATAGACAGCCTGGAATGGTGCGAACCTTGTGCTCCTATTGACGGAGCTGATACAGGCGAACTCGGCCTGATGCAGCTTCATCTCCCTTCCCCTTGCATTATAAGCAACGAGGCAACACAGAAGGTTGCCCAGTGATCGGTTAGTGACCTCGGTTTGTTCATTTGTTTGAGGGTGATGGATGGTGCTGAAGGCGAGACACGTGTTCTCCATCTTCCATAACGTCCTTGAAAAGTGATTCACGAACCTGACATCCCAATCAAAAACAATGCTAGCTGGTATTCTGTACAACTTGTACACCTCTTGGAAATAGAGACCTGCCACATGTATGGCGTCAGCAGCCTTCTTGCAACCAATGAAGTGCGCCATCTTGGAGAAGCGGTCTACAACAACGATGATGGAATCAATGCCTTTTGTTGCCCTTGGTAAGCCTAGTACGAAGTCCATGTTGATATACGTCCACAGTTGACTTGGAACAGGTAATGGCATATATAGGCCAGTATTGGTCACCCCTTCCTTTGAAAGCTGACAAACATTGCATCGCTTGACATACCTCTCAACCTCTCTACGTATGGTAGGCCAGAAGGAGTTGGCGGTAACAAGCTGCAGCGTCTTATCTCTACCAACATGCCCTACGTAGTGCTTCTCCTCAATGATCTTAAGCTGCCAGCTTGAGTTTCGAATGCAAAGTTGGTTCCCTTTTGACAGAAAATCGACATGAATAGAGTAGCTGGGAACAGACCCCGACTGTGCTTTCTGCCATATCTCACCAAAAGTGGAATCATCATGGTACTGATTTGCCAGCTGCTCATACCTGATAACCTCTAGCCTGCTCTCTGTCAAGACAAGATTCCTTTTGCTTAGTACATCCGCCACCTTATTCATCACACCTGACTCATGCTTGATGACAAAGTGGAAGAGCTATAAGTAGCTAGCCCACTTGGCATGTCTATCCGAAAGTTGTCTTGGCTATTGATGTACTTGAGGGCCACATTTTCAGAATATAAGATGAGCTCTCGGTTGGCTAAGTATGACTTCCAATGTCTCAATGCTTTCACCAATGCATAGAATTCCAGATCATAAGTTGAGTAATTCAACCTAGTCTCATCGAGCATCTCACTGAAATATGCAATAAGCTTCCCGTCTTGGCTGAGCACAGTGCCAATGCTAATCTTGGAGGAATTCGTGTGTAACTCAAATGTCTTCTGAATGTTTGGAAGGGCTAACACTGATGCCATGGCCAACTTCTCCTTGATTGCATTGAAGGTGGTATTTTCTTGAGGGGTCCAAATGAAGGAACCCTTCTTCAGGCAATAAGGGAAATGCGCAATGATGGAACTAAAATTCGGAACAAAGTGCCTGTAGAATGATGCCAACCCATGGAAACTTCGAACTTTGCCAATTATTCTTGGCTAAGCCAGTCATGTATGGTTGCTATCTTCCTCTCATCATGTGATATACCGTCCTTGGATACAAGAACCCAAGGAAGGTCACTTCGTCTCTCATGAACGCGCAATTCTGAAAGGCAGCAAACAAACTTTGTGTTCTTAAGGTGCTAAGCACTTCCTCCTGATGCTGGATATGCTAAACAGGGTCCTGGCTATAAATCAAGATATCATCAAAATAAACAACAATAAACTTCCCAATGAAAGAATGTAGAACCTGATTCATGAAACTCATGAACGTGCTTGGCTCATTGGACAATCCGAATGGCATGACTAGCCACTTGTAAAGCCCATCCCTAGTCTTGATGGCGGTTTTCCACTCATCTCCTGGCAATATGAGAATTTGGTGGTACCCGCTCTTCAAATCAAGCTTCGTGAACACCTTCGAGATCTGTAACTAATTAAGCAAGTCATCCAATCTCAGACTAGGGAATCGATAGCATATCGTGATCTTGTTGATTGCCCTACTGTCAACGCACATTCGCCAACTCCCATCCTTCTTTGGCGTCAACAGAGCTGGTACTTCGCAAGGACTCGAGCTCTCCCTGATAAAGCCTCTGGGGAGTAGCTCCTCTACTTGGCATCTCAACTCCTCATGCTCTGATGGACTCATCTGGTAATGAGGCCTATTCAGTAATGAAGCACTTGGCATCAAATTATTGTGGTGCTGGATGTCTCTTAATGGCATCAATGCAGCAAGCAACTCCTTTGGAAATACGTCAACGTATTCCTTCAACAAGGCAGTAACCTCACTCGGTATCTCCCCCGGAAAGATCTTGCTTTCCTTTCCAATCAACACAAACATGACCTTGGTGTCGCCAACCTCTTTGGCGAACATTGCTCGTCCTCCAATGTTCAGCTGTTAAGCTTCTAAAGCTCGCAGTGCCTCCTTCTTCTTAAGTAACAATATAATCCTAGTCCCCTTGACAATGAAGTTGTAAGTGTTCTTCCTATTGTCATGAACAACACTCCTATCATATGGCCATGGTCACCCCAAAAATAAAGGGCAAGCGTCCATGGCGATGACATCACACCAAACCCCGTCTTTGTACTTTGCCCCAACTGAAAAATTAACCAAGCAATGTTTTGGAAACGGTTACCTGATTTCCCTTTTTCAGCCATGAAAATTTGTAGGGATTAGGATGAGCTTCCGTCTTCAACCCTAATTTGGTGACTGCCTCTTCGGATATGACATTCTCACAACTGCCCGAGTCAATGATCATGTGGCACACCCTACCGCCAATGGGGCATATAGTCTGGAAGATATTGTTCCTCAATCAACCATCCCTCAACTCCTCTCTTGGCACTAAGCAAGCATGCCTAACCACTAATAGATGCCCTTCAACACCTCCTGTATAGACTCCTTCAAACAGCCTATGTAACGATCCGCCAATTGCTCCCTAGTTTTCGCCAAGTCATTCTTGGCGACTAACGAGTAGAACTCTGCTGTGTACTCCTCCACAAATCTAGAGCCTTGATGCAATCCCTACAGACGGTGGTACATCATCCTGGCGTGATTGTGAGAAAAGAAGGCGCCTCTCATGTGCTTCTTTATCTTCTTCCATGATTCTATCTTCGCCTTCCCTTGGCCAAACCGAATTTGCTTCAGCTATTGCCACCGGGCGGCTGCCCTACCTCATAACCGAGTAGCAACTAGCAGCGCCTACTTCTTTTTCAGCACCTCTCTGAACTCGAGAACCTGCTTTACGACAACAAGCTAATCTCAAAAGTCTTTTTGGCGTCCTTTTCCATTAAACTCCTGAATTTCAATCCGAAGGCCAGATTCCCACCTCCGATCGTCCAAACCGTGGGTGTTACTGGTATTGGGCCAATGTTACCTCAGCTTAGGATCCGATAGCTCCTCGCTCAGGAGCGAATTTTGGAAGCTCTCGTCCGTCTCTTCTTCTTCAGCACCTGGTGTTAATGGGAGTTGGGATTGGGTTCCCAGTGCAAGATCGGGATTTGTTCCCAATTGAATCAAGCAACGCTAGATTCGCCAGAATCTCTCCTTGAACTCTTCTAATCTCCTATGGGTCTACCATTGATGATCACGATCATAAACATCTTCGACGGTGGCATACCTCTGTCACCCACAGACCATCTCAGAAACAGTTTTGAGCTCTGATACCAACTGATGCAACGTATAAGTAGAAAATTGGGGAACATGAAGGAGTAAACAGCCTTCCCTTTAGTTTTATTAATCACTAATAAAAGAACAGAGGGAAATAAACGCTCAATTCTCACAACCCGAGAAAGAGGCTCAAAATAGAAAGTAAAAACCTAAAAATTGAATGATGAAAACCCTAAATTTCCTCTAGTATATATAGAGAAGCTATTTGAATAAGAACAAAACTCTAAGAGATAAACATAAATAATAAAAGTCAAATCTGAAATTTAAACTAATCCTAATCTAAGAAAAATTTGTCCTTCCAACCGCGTCCCCGCTTCCACCATCGTAACGCACCAACCCGCATCCGTCGTGTGACCCGCCAAGCCCTAGGCATGAGCTACATCACATAAAAATAAGTGATTGTATAACTACTCGAATTTTTGCAAAATTAATGGTTAAAAGTCTGCGACACCCTAGTTACGGAAGAACACTATGCAACTGTAAATCAATTATGATTCCATAGTTTAAAAGGGTGATGTGAGCAATTAGAGAGATTCCTGAAAAACGGAACTGGACAATTTTCAAGACCAGTCAAAGGAAACTGCAAATTTGGGCAGGGAAATTCTGAAATTTTGTTAGTGAAAATGATTGTAAGAAAACTATATAACAAATACAACTATAATGTAACATTAAAAAAATTGTTTGACCCAAAAAAAAAAATAATAATAATTGGTTCCAATAGTTGCAGTTGACGTACAAAAGAATGGAAGAACATTTACAAAGAAAAGAAAAACATCCAATTTATTATAAATATTGGATATTATTAAATATTCTAAATAATTAGAAATTATGTAAAGACCTTTCTATACATAGCGGTGAGATTTGTAGAAAAACAGAAGCACGAAAAACAAAAGAAAAGATTCTGAGAGAGAAAATGAGAGAAAATGAAAGTGCAGTGAGATTTGAGAAAGAGTTTGAAAATATATTATAATATTAAAATGAGAGGATTATTTTTCGATTTTTTAATTTTTATACAAAATGCTTGCTATTTCTCTTCAAGCATATTTAGGTTTGTCTTTTTATTATTTTCATATAGAGTATAATATCTTTATAGTTTTATAACACGCTATTAGCGAGTCTCTAACGAGACAAGAATTATCGTAAGCTCGAGGTAAAGTTTTTTTTATTATTTTCTATCCTTTGTAAATTTCTAATGGCTAATCTAACTAAATTTGAATTTACTGCTCTTGATATAAGTGGCAAGAATTATTTGCGTTGGACCCTTGATGCTGAGTTTCACCTTGATGCTATGAATCTCAGAGATACAATTAAAAAAGGTAATAGCGCATCCCTGCAGGATCGCGCAAAAGCAATGATATTTCTCAGGCATCAGGTCCACCGAAGGATTGAAAGCCAGGTATCTTACTGTAAAGGACCCGCTTGTCCTTTGATTTAATTTAAATAAGAGGTTTTATCACCAAAAATATGTGATACTCCCTAAAGCTCGCTATGAATGGATTCACATGCAGTTGCTAGATTTTTAAACTGTTAGCGAGTATAACTCTACTGTGTTAAGTATTACATTCAGACTGCAATTATGCTGTAAAATATTACTGAGGAGGATATATTGGAAAAAAAAATTTTTGACTTTCCATGTCTTGGGCATGCTCTTGCAGTAGTAATATCGAGAAAGAAATTTTTAAAAAATACTGAGAGTTAATTCAATGTCTTCTTATTGCGGAACAAAACATTGAATTATTGATGAAAAATCATCAGTCACGACCAACTGAGTCAGAGCCATCCAGTGAAGTGAATGCTGCTTCTCATGAAAGTAATACATATAATCGTGATTGTGGTCGTGGTCGCGGACGTGGCTGTAGTCGTGGACGCGGTAGTGGTTGAGGATGAGGTAATCAAAATGGACTAAAATCTAAGGGGTCTGGCAACGATAAAAAGAAAAATAAAAGGGAGAAAACCCATCAGCCAAATTCGTCGAAAGACACTGAAACAAGTTGTTACCGTTGTAGCACAAAAGGTCGCTGGTCGCGTACCTGTCGTATGCCTGACCATCTGGTGAAGCTATATTGAGCATCATTGAAAGGAAAAGAAGAGCTTCTAGAAACAAATTTCGATGAAGATCATTCTCCACTTGATGTGACGCATCTTGATGTTTCTGATTTTTTGAAGATGCCAATGGGGGAATTGATCATCTAGTAGGTGATGGAAGTGTTAAATTGGAATAAAATTTTATGTTTTTAAGTTATATTTTTGTACTAAAGTTTGTTTTGCGTGTACTGGGATAATATCGTTTTGGTGTGTGTAAGTTAATGTAATAATATAGTTTGGAGAGTGTGTAATACAATATCATATTTTTTACGTTTTACCATAATGGGTTATTTCCAGGCTTGATCAATAAAATCCAAAAATATTGTTATATTTTGAAATACTTTATTCATTACACCCTTGTAATTTTAAATGGAATTTCACCAATACATATGTATTTTATAGAAACATGAATTTGATCAAAGATGGAGATTTATGTTTAGCAGACAGTGCAATGACACATACTATCCTCAAAAGCAAAATATAGTTTTCTCAGCTAAGATTAGCTGAAGCGAATGTTAATACAATATCGGGTGTTTCAAGTTTGGTTGAAGGCTCCAGGAGAGCACATGTTATATTCCTCGAAGGAAAAAAACTAAACATAAGCGATGCTCTATTTTCCAGTAGATCACAGAGAAACTTGATCAGTTTTCGAGATATTCGTAGCAATGGTTATCATATAAATGAGGGCGATAAAGAATATCTTTATATTACATCGCTTACTTCAGGAAGAAAGAAAATAGTGAAAAAATTGCTGGCACTTTCTTCTGGGTTATATTATACTTACATAAATTCGACTGAATCAAACACAGTGGCTAAGCAGAAGTTAACTGATGGCAAAACGTTCATCCTGTGGCATGACCGTCCAGGCCATCTAGGTGTAGCAATGATAAGAAAAATTATTGAAAGTTCTCATGGGCACTCATTAAAGAACCTGAAGATTTTTTCTCCTGATGAGATTTCATATGCTGCATGTGTTCAAGGCAAAATAATTACCAGGCCATCCCCAGCTAAAATTGGGTTTGAATCTCCTAACCTTCTGAAAAGATTACAAAGAGACATATGTGCGTCTATTATTCTATCATGTGGACCATTTTGATATTTTATGGTGTTGATAGATGCCTCAATATGTTGGTCACATGTTCGTCTATTATCTACTCGCAATATGGCATTTGCGAGACTCCTTGCACAAATAATCCGATTACGGGCTCAATTTCCGGATTAGGCGATCCAAAAGATCCGTCTTGATAATGTATGAGAATTTACATCCTAAACTTTTAATGATTATTGTATGTCAATTGGGATTATAGTTGAGCACCCTATGGCTCTTCGACATACACAAAATGGTTTTGCAGAATCTCTGATTAAAAGTTTGCAGTTAATTGCTAGACCATTGCTTATGAAAACAAAGCTGCCTAGTTCTGCATGGGGACACGCTATATTGCATGCGGCATCACTTATTCAAGCTAGGCCAGCAGCTTATCATAAATACCCCACAATACAACTTGTGTGTAGTCAAGAACTAGATATATCCCATCAAGGAATTTTTGGATGCGCAGTGTATCTACCAATTGCTCCACCCCAACGCACAAAGATGGGTCTCCAAAGGAGACTGAAAATTTATGTTGGGTTTGAATCCCCGTCAATTATAAAATATCTCAAACAACTGACTGAAAATATTTTTACTGCACGGTTTGCAGATTGTAAATTTGACGAAACGATGTTCCCAGAATTAGGGGGAGAAAAAGTAAAGCTGAAAAAGTATGAAATTGTGTGGAATGCATCATCTATATCACATTTTGATCCACGTACGAATTACTGTGAAATAAAAATCTAGAAGATTATCCATTTACAAAATATTACGAATTAATTACCAGATGCATTTGTTGATACGAAAAGAGTGACCAAGTCACATATCCCATCTATGAATGCCCCTATTTGAATTGATATTCCTAACGAACAGTCTTCTAAGACATTGGCAAGTATGTCTATTGCACGCCAAAAGCGTGGTAGACCTATTGGTTCTAAAAATAAGAATCTAAGAAGGAAAAGAGAGCAACATGAACAACTTGGCTCCTTTATTAAAACTCCTGAAGAGAAAACCCCCTGCAGTGGTACAAGAAAATCTAGAATTTGTGGCGAGTTTTTTTGTGGCAAAAAAATATTGTCACAAAAAATATAAATGTATAACTAATTTGTGGCAAGTGAAAATCCGCCACTATAACACGCTCTATTGTGGCGATTAGTATATTTCGCCACAAAAGGTGTAAAAATTGCCACAAAAAATATATATGTATAACTAATTTATGGCAAGTGGAAATCCGCCACTATAACTTGCTCTATTGTGATGATTAGTATATTTCGCCACAAAAGGTGTTAAAATAATTCTCCTGGGCAAAAATAAGTTAACAAACGCGTGCCTAAACTTAAAAAAAAAAAAAAAAAAAACCTAAATCTACCTATACCCCCGTAACCCCTCACTCTCTCTCTCCCATTTCCCATTTTCCCCGCCCCCTCAATCTCTCGCCTCCTCCACCACCGCACAGACCACCACGCACCACCGCATCTTGCACGACCGCTTCTCTGCCGACCACCTCGCTGCTGCCGATCCCACTCTGACAGAATCTACGCAGTTAGGGTTTCGATTTTACTTAGGGTTAGCCTTGTCTCTCTCTCCTCCCTTGTTCTTTTTTATTATTGGTAAATTTATACTTTCTTATAATAGAGAACGTAACTTAGGGTTTCGATTTCCTGTTTTTCTCTTTATTTAGAGTTTCCTGAAATTTTGTGGTTTCTAGACTAGGTTTAGTCATCTCCTCTTCTTAGTCTTGTTTTTCAGATTTTAGTTTGGTAAATAAAAATTTGTGAACTACCACGTAACTGCAATAGAAATTGAGACAGAAATTCATGAATTTTCCGATTGCTTTCCACCGTAGAAATTCATGAATTAAGAAAGACAGGAGAGAGAGAGAGAGAGAGAGAGAGAGAGAGAGAGGAGAGCGGTTACAATGATGAGAGAGTGAACGAGAGGAGGAAGAGGATTGAGTCTTGTACATTTCTCAATCTAGAGATAGAGGAGAGAATGATGTGTTTGTTTAATTGTGCCCTTAATAGAGTTAGAAAAATATGGGATGATACAATAATATGACATGAAGATGGCGTGTAGGGTCATGTTTTTTGAAATTGGTTTGAATTTAGGTTCACATTGTTTGTACTTTTTATATATCAGGTTACAAATATGAAGAATCAAGGGACTCATAGCAAAAGAAGTGATGCACTAAAGACTATACCACCATCATCGATAGCTAAATTTTTCAGTATGTCCGAGACAAAACAAAAAGAAGCAGCTGGATTTGAAGCACTGGACCAAGTCTTACAAGCAATACAACTTATACCAAACTTTGGATCGACACACAGTAAAAGTTTTATTTTATGTAAATTTTCATTTACCCTTATTTTAAGTAAGGCTAATTCCCTTCCCTTTCCTTTTTAATTATTATGAAGGGATGGTGGAATCGGATAGCGAATATGAATTTGAGGAAAATAATGAATTTCAAGGTCCTATAGAAGAAGACGCCACAAATGATGTTGAAACTTGAAATGGGAATGTTGGATTGGTTCCTATTGAGGTCATAGAGACTCTACAGTTCCTCATATAGTTCTCTCCTACTTAATATTTTGTTATAAACAGCAAGCATTGTTTACTATGTGTGTAATTTTTTCTAGCAGGCCATGCTATAGCACGCCAACAGATAAGTTCTTCTCAAGATGTTGAAACTGGTGATTCATCTCAACCTGCAGGTTGGTCAATTTGCTCAAGTGTTGTGACTTGTTGCTCTAATGTGCGCTTATTAGTTGCTCTTTTGTTTCTTACAATTTTGTTTATTTGAAGATAATCCGCCTCGTTGTGGGAGGACTAAATGTCTGAAATGGAAAAGAAAAAGAAACGCTAGCAATTTCACCAAAGTTAGCGTACAACTTCCAGCAAATTTGAGACGTGTTGTGGGTGATAATGCACAACGGTTTATTACAGAAGCTAGCTTGTATGTCAAACATTTTTGTCCTTTGAATGTGGAGAAATGGAAGGAAATACCTTATGATAAAAAAGTGAAGCTACTTCAGCAACTAAAGGTCATATTTTTCATTGATCTATGGAGTTTCTCCATCATTACATAATCTAGGTCATGTTATGTTGTTATAGTATTGATAGTTGTTTCAAATGCTTATTAATGTATTTAGCATTTGTTCAACTTCCCAAATGAAGCGTGGGTGGATAAAGCACTACTCAAACAGTGTAAGAGATTATTTAGCAGCTGGCACTATCATTTGAAGAACGAAACTTATGAAAAACATGTGACACTTGCTGCTCGTCTTAACAATAGCCCTGATAATATTGACCCTGAACAGTGGCATTGGGTTGTAACAGTTCTCTGGAATTTGAACAAGGCTAGAGTAAGTTCATGTTGTATGAATATAATCATTTTAGTGTTTTACTATTACATCTTTTATTATCCTAACAATGTGTTTTCTGTTATGTTTACTACACTTTTTATCGTTCCAATGCAGAAAATTAGTGAGATTAACAGGGCAAATGCATTGTCTCAAAAGATGAGGGCCAAAGTTGGCATGAAGTCAATTGCTAGGATTTACCACGACATGGTATATTATAATTTTTTACTTATGCACACAACTCATTAATGTTAGTTATTAAGTATATCATATTTTATAAATTTTTTAAAATTCAATTCTAAAATTATAATATTTTGTATTTATTTTGGCATGAATTACTTAGGGACAAACAACCCCAACTCAAAATTCTGAGGAAATACAACCAGATAAAGATGTGGAGCTACAATATCTCACATTATGGGAGACAACAAGGAAGGGCTCTAATGGTAAGTGGGTTGACGATGCTGCGGAGAAAGTGTATCAACAATTGAAGGAATTACATCAAAAACAACTTGAAATATATGGAGTTGACAACCTTACTCCACAAGAAGCATACACAAAAGTTCTCAAGCATAAATCCGGCTATCAGAGAGGAATGCGAGCAGGGGTTGTGCCATTTCTAGGTCGCCATAATGCAGTTGCAACTGAAGCCCACATCGATGCATGGGTGGAGATTGAAGTCGATAAACGAATGGCTGGGATTCTGCAAATGCTTTCAACTTTAAGCCAACAAGTTGCTATTCTTCAAGCTAACCAAAATGTGTCAGTAAGTGTTTTATTTTCTATTAATAATTTTTTTTTTGCATTTTATGAAGCCTTCTTCTATTGAGTTGTATGTATGTGTTATGTAGGGTCAATCAATTGGACAAACACAGCAAGCTCGATCTTCTTCACATTCAGAAAATGCCTAGGCTTCTTCAGTGAGAAGCTAAGGTAAATTCTCTCACATGAAAATTTGCTTGGCTTTTCGGCATATTTTTGATGTTAAAACCACTTGAAGTGTTTTAGGATGTAGTGAATTTGTTGTGATGTTATAGTTGACATGTGGAATGTTTGTGTTTTGGCAACGTTGTGACGTTTTAGCAATAGTTATGTTGAGGTCTTTTGAATTTTTTTGAGAATTCATTGGATGGATGTTTGACTTTGTTTGTGATGATGTTTCAAGAAATACCATAGTTTTATTGATAGTGAATGCAATTAATTTCAAATAGATGTCTTTTCAAATTTTCTTGATAATTTTCTTGCAGAAGTCAAGTAATAACTTAAACTTTTTTATGATTATTTTTGGCAGCAAAGTACTTTAAAGGTGAAGGTTGCAAGTGCCATAAAGAAGTTGGATACAAGTGGTGGTTGCAGATATATTTTACGTCACTTTTTTGCTTTTATTCGAATGGAAGTTGAAAGTCAATGTTGAATGAAATTTGGTCTTGAATGGATGTATAAAGCTCTTAGGAGCTTTGGATTTGTTTTGTAGGAAAACTATCTTTTGTGTAGTGTATGCAAAATTGATGACATTGCATGTAAAATCAAAGTTGGAGCTTTGAATTTAATATATATATATATTTTGTTCAATTAGGTATGAAAATTTGCATAGTCTCATCTTTTTTCTTTTTGTTTGAAACTACTTATATCTGGAAATAACTTCGTAATAGAATTATTACATTTTGTGGCAAAACAATAGTTGCTGCAATAATTGGTAGACATACAATTGCGAAAACGAACACGCCACATAATTTCTAGTTTTTCTGGAAAATTAATTTTGCCACAAAAATCATGAATTTATTGTGGCAAATTAATTTTGCCACAGAAAACGTGTTTATTGTGGCAAATTATTTTCCCCACAAAAACTAGCAATTTTGTGGCAAATTAAAAGTCACCACAAAACCATCCTCTTCTGTGGCAGACAAAAAGTCGCCACACAATGCTTTTGTGACGCGGCTAATGCGGCAACCTTGTGGCGAGCAAAAAATTCGCCGCAGAATCCTTCTGCGGCGAATTTTGGACCTTTTGTGGCAAAAATTTTCCCCACAAAAACCCAATTTCTTGTAGTGAAATACAAATCCAAGAAAAAGAAACAAAAGGCGAAATAGTTGCTCGAGGATATCAAATACCTGAAAATTATGAAAACGATGAAAATGTCGAGAATGAAGAAATCTTGATAAACTATGCTCTTACTGGCATACGATGGAATCGAAATGAAACCATTCTCGATCAAGTATTCGCATATAATGTGGCCGCTAATTTGACCACAGAAGGTGAAAATTTTGAACCTAAATCTCTTCAAGAATGTCAGAGAAGAAAATGATTGGCCAAAATGGAAAGAAGCAATACAGGCAGATTTAAACTCACTCGCGAAACGTGCAGTTTTTGGACCTATAGTCCAAACGCCTTAAAATACGAAACCCATTGGCTACAAGTGGATTTTTGTGCGAAAAAGAAATGAAAAGAATGAAGTCGGAAGATATAAAGCACGACTTGTAGCTCAAGGCTTCTCACAAAGGCCAAGAATGGACTATGAAGAGACATATTCACATGTAATAGACGCAATTACATTCAGATTTTTAATAAGCCTAGCAGTCTCTGAAAGACTCTACATGCATCTTATGGATGTAGTAACGGCTTATCTGTATGGATCACTTGATAGTGATATCTATATGAAAGTCCCTAAAGGACTAAAAATGCCAGAAGCATATAGCTCAAAACCTCGAGAGCTATGTTCAATAAAATTACAATGACCATTATATGGATTGAAACAATTAGGGCGAATGTGGCACAATCTTATTAGTACGTACCTTCTGGAAGAAGGATGCGTGAACAGTCACATTAGCCCATGTGTTTTTGTTAAGAAATCAAATTTTAGATTTGCTATAATAGCAATCTATGTTAATTATTTAAACTTTATAGGAACGCCTGAAGCGATTAAACAAGCTGTTGCATATCTAAATAAAGAATTTGAGATGAAAGATCTCAGAAAGACACAATATTGTCTTGGTCTACAAATAGAGCACTTATCTGGTAGAATTTTAGTCCATCAATCTACCTATACAGAAAAAGTGCTTAAACATTTTTATATGGATAAGGCACATCCGTTGAACACGCCGATGGTCGTCCTATCACTTGATGTGAATAATGACTCTTTTCGACCTTGAGGGGATGACAAAGAAATTATTGGCCCAGAAGTGCCATATTTGAGTGCAAGAGGTACACTAATGTATTTTACTAACTATACAAGGTTAGATATAGCTTTTTCAGTTAACTTATTAGCAAGATATAGCTCAACACCTACCTGGAGACGTTGGAACGGAATTAAATATACATTTCGGTATCTCCGTGGTACTTCAGATATGGGTTTATTCTATCCGAGACAACCAAATTCGAAATTAGTTGGATATGCAGATGCAAGATATTTGTCTGATCCACATAAAGGCCATTCATAGACATGATATTTATGTACTTATGGTGATACTGCTATATCTTGGCGATCTACCAAACAAACGATAGCAGCAACTTCTTCAAATCATGCCGAAATACTTGCACTTGATGAAGTAAATAGGGAATGTTTATGGTTGAGATCCCTTATTCAACATGTTCAAGAAGAATGCGGTCTTCCAAGAATCAGGGGGAGCCCAATAATACTATATGAAGATAATACTGCATGTATTGCTCAGATCAAAAGATATATGCATGATAAGATCTTGCCTCGGGCGAGTCACATATTGCGCACTTACCGCTATCTTTTTGAAGCAGATAGTGAACGGATACATTAAAGGCGACAGAACTAAACATATATCACCAAAGTTCTTCTTTACACACGAACTTCAAAAGACGGGTGAAATAGATGTTCAACAAGTTCGCTCAAGTGAGAACCTGATAGATTTGTTCATAAGATTGGTATGCGTCGACTTAGGAACGCCCCTTACTAATATGTTCACATGAGGGGGAGTTAAATACGAGCTGTAATCTTTTTCAATTCGCTATGGTTTTTTCCCCATTGGGTTTTCCTGGCAAGGTTTTTAACGAGGCGGGCGTATCTAACTTGGACACTATACACTTTCAAGAGTGTCATGTCCCCTTATAACGAAAAACATCCAAAAGGGGAGTGTTGTAAATATTAAATATTTTTCGGGTACAATTTTGAGGTTTGAGTTTGGATATTATTAAATATCCCAGAAAATTAGAAACTATTTAAAAAAACCTTTGTGCATATATATATATATATATGTACATATACACATAATATATGTATATATATTTACTTTCTTCAAAGCTAAGCAACCACCACCACTTGAGTTTGCTTCTAAAGAGCGGGGTGATTTGCAGAAAAACAGAAGCTGGAAAAACAAAAGAAAAGATTTTCAGAGAGAAAATGAAAGTGCAGTGAAATTTGAGCAGAGTTTGAAAATATAATATAATATAATATTGGGAAGATTATTTTCCCGTTTCTAGTTTTTATACAAAATAATTACTATTTTTCTTCAGGCATATTCGGGTTTGTCTTTTTATTATCTTTCTATAGAGTATAATATCTCTATAATTTTATAACATAATTCAGTTTTTGATAATTTATGTCTAACTATGATCCTGAATTATAACTAGATCCTACTGTATATAAACACGACTAAACTTAAATATTAAAACAAAAATATTTTATAATTGTCCAATGTTAAATATAGAATGGTTTTTTTTTTTTTTTTTCCCAACTAAATATCACCTGAATTTTAAGTGTGATTTCAAAAACACCTAAATTTTTAATTTTAAATGTTATATCTAGACTTTTCAAAATTTTTTAATGGAACTTCTTAATATTAATGCCGTTAACATTCATTGGATTTTACTGACGTGACATTTAAAAAATAATTATTTAAATATAAAAGTTATTTTTGAAAATATTTACAAATTTTTTTAGATATCTAAAATATCTTTTTAAATGTTTAATATGTTTTAAATTTATTTTAAATATTAAATTATTTTCTTTTTTTTTTTTTTTTCAATTGCCACGTTATTAAAAACTAACGGATATTAGCGGCATTAAAATCAATGTGCTTTATTGAAAAATTTTAAAAAGTTTAGGTATGAAATTTAAAAACTAAAAAATCTAAGTAATCGTTTTCAAGTGTATCTAAAAATTTACATGGAGTTTGGTTAAAAATCCAATATAAAAGACCAAAATTGGCCAAAATGCATTCCCACCTAAATTTTGTGGCAGAAACAAAAAATGAACAAATTGCGAAAACCGTGTCAATTAAAATACCAATGAAAGTATGTCAACTAACGAAAGGGAAGGTGAAGAATTATATAGATTACCTTAGTTTGATATTCTTACATGACTTTTTGCGTACATATTTACATTTTATATACTTATATAAAGTCCTTATTGTATACATATATATGGTGTAGATGTTGTGTAATGTATGTTATAACATTGTAAAAGATTAATTTACTTGGTTATATAATGAATATGCTCTAGTGTTTTGTGTAAAAAGTAAAATATAAGGGTCTGTTTTTTATATATATGTTGAATAGTGTTTGTTGTTGATTTTAATATCCTGTCTATAGGTATAAACGTTTTAAGCTGAGTTGAGATCTTTATTTTTGATAGTCGTCTCTACTTGACCATTACCCTGATCTAGACGATTTGAGTTATTATTGAGTTGAGCAGTTGTTGATTCGAATTGAGTTCACAATTGAGTCGAGCTCGCTACTAAATTGAGGTATTCGGGTCAATATTGAGTTATTATTTAACTATGTTTTATTAAAATAGTCTCTAAAATATTCTACACCACTAGGGTTTGTCCTTCATTTATTATTCTAGCCTTCTAGTATTGTAAACCCTTAGGGTAAGGATGTCTTTTACCTTTGATATATTTGCCGATAAATAGGCACCTATGTACTCTTCATATGTATCATCAAGAATATTGCTTTCTTACTTATTCACAAGGTACCAGAGCTCCCTCCCTATCTCTGATTTAATTGTTTTCGCTTTCGCCATTAATTTTCTTTTATATTGTGTTGAATTCTCTACTAGTGCCTTTTTAATTTAACTTTTGTTTTTTATTCGGCAACCCTTCGCCCCCTCACCGATACCCCCCGTTCTAGGTGACGCGGCGGCTGCGCCCCTTCTTCTTTCGATTCAAAGTACTTTCTCCAACCCTAATTTTATAAACCGAAATTCTCTCCCCCCACCCCCCCCGCGTCCAAGTTTTACTTCCTCTTTCCAACATTACAAGCATAGTTATTATTAAAATAGAAACAACCATAGAATATCCTGCGTGGTGTGAAATAACTTATTATGCTCCTACTCGTTCATCAATTCAAGGGTTTGTTAATGGTTCTTATCCCTGTCCCCCTGCCCAAATCCCACAATCAAACGGATCGACCTACCCTAACCCTGATTATCTAATGTAGCTTTGCACGGAGCAAAGTCTCCAATCCTGCATTGATACCCCCTCCCGCTCCCTCATAAACGACGTTGTCCATCATCCAACCTCAAAAGCCATGTGGAAATGCCTTAAGCACTTTCGGGATCAATCCATGGCCAAAGAGTATGATCTTCGAACCTAACTTATGAATCATTGTAAAGATGGCAAATCAATGGACATTTACCTCTTTAAATTAAAAACAATCACCGATGATTTAGCTGCCAGTGACTGACTTGTGTCTAGTAGAGAAGTTCAACATTATGTTCTTCATGGCTTAACCCCTTGAGTATGCCGCTTTTTCAACTATCACTCGTCAAACATAAAAACAATACACATATGAGGAGCTTAAAACCGCCCTCTTGAACGAAGAAGCTGCCTTGACTCGATACCCTGGCCGAGCCCTGCCTAATCCAGGTCATGTTATCATTGCCTCCAGTCAACCTCCCCTCGGCGCCCCTCCAAACCGTGGGGGGCATGGACGCCACAATGTGATGGCCGCGGTGGATGCTACAGCCAATAGAGTCACCCCCTCCCGACCACTCCTCTGGGTGGCCTGCATCAACCCAGTGCTCCTTCCTCAATTTGGCCTTCTTTTGGTTCTTCTTCTAACTCTAGGCAGGTGTGCTCGAGCCCGGACCTCAATTTTGCTAGATTTGCTCCCAAACCCATCACAATGTTGTCGCCTTTCCCCGCCGCTTTGATAGCACTACCTTCCTTAATCCATCTCCCTCATTGGCTGCCATGACTGCTAGAGAATCGCATGACTACAACTGGTCTCCTGACTCATGTATTTCCAATCACATGACGCCTTACCCAGGTATTCTTACTAATCTTCTTCCCTATTATGGTCACAAAAGTGTTCTTGTTGGTAATGGAGCATTGTTGCCTGCAACGTATGTTAGGTCTTCCTCCATAACTACCTGTGCAAAACCCCTAACATTACCTAATGTCATGCTCGTCCCTAATCTCACTCACAACTTACTCTCTATTAAACAACTCTGTCAAGATAATAACTAAAACGCCACATACAAAAGTAGAAAGAAATATTGAGTTGGTAGAATTAATCCATTCGGATATGTGTGAATTTGAAGGAATATTAACGAGGGGTGGAAAAAGGTAATTTATAACCTTTATTGACAACTTTTCAAAATATTCTTGTGTGTACCTTATAAAAAACAAAAGTGAAGCTTTTGAGAAATTTATTAAAGAGGTAGAAAACCGTTTTAATAGAAAAATTAAAAAGATTAGAACCGATAGAGGTGGAGAATATGACACATATGGCCTCATCGATTATAATCGATCCGTTGGTATAGTACATGAAGTTACCCCCCCCTATTCACTCCCTGTAATAGTGTAGCGGAGCGGAAAAATAGATCGATAATTAGCTTGACGAATGCCATGTTAGTTAGCTCCGGATCCCCTAACAATCTATAAGGAGAAGCAATTTTCACCACTAATTACATATTTAATGGAGTGCCATGTAAGAAAATTTTAAAAACGCCCTATGAATTATGGAGAAATAGAAAACCAAAATTGGATTATCGAAAGGTATGGGGTTGTTCAGCCTATGTGAGAAAAACCGATCCCAAAATTCCTAAGTTAGGAATGAAAGCAATAAGGAGTGTCCTCATAGGTTGTGCTTTGTATAGTAAAGCTTATAGATTTTTAGACCATGAGAATAATGTGGTAATAGAGTGGCTAGATGCTATATTTCATGAAGATAAATTCCCTTTTAGATCTAGAAATAGTGGGAATGATGAAAACGATAAAAGAATAATTGATAATGATGCTAGTGCTTCCCAACCTAGAGAAGACACTAATCCTGAACAAATTAGAAGGAGTAAGAGGCAAATAAATAGAAAAGGATTTTGGTTCTGACTTGCTTTTATACCACATTCAGGATCCTTGTATGTTTGTTGAGAGCTTCGTTTATATGGGGGACAATGAACCTAAGTCAATTCATGAAGCCTTATCATCACCGGACTCAGATTTCTGGAGAGAAGCGATAAATAATGAAATAGACTCTTTAATGACTAACAAAACATGGAAGTTAGTAGACCTACCTCCAGGATGCAAATCCATAGGTGGCAAGCGGGTACTTCGTTGGAAACGTAAGCCCAAAGGTACTAGAGACAAATTTAAAGCTATCGGTCGATAAAGGTACATAATATATTAATCTGTCAAATGGATGTAGAAACTACATTTTTCAAATGGAGGCTTAGAAGAAGAAATATATATATATATATATATACACATATATATATGGATCAACCGAAAGGGTTTGTCCAACCAGGGAATGATCATAAAGTGTTTAAATTAACAAAATCATTGTATGGTCTTAAGCAAACCCCAAAACAATAGCATGAAAAATTTGATCAATGCTTAATTTCTAATGTGTTTAAGTTGAATGAAGCTGACAAGTGCATATACTATAAATCTTTGAATGATGCTCATGTTATTATTTGTCTATATGTTGATGATTTGTTAATTTTTGAAATCAATCTATACATTATCAGTTCAACAAAGACTTTATTAAAGAGTGTCTTTGATATGAAAAATATGGGTGAATCAAATGTTATATTAGGGATGAAAATCACTAGACCTAATGATGGTTGATACGCATGACTTTTATACATTTTATTTTCCCTTTTTGTCATATATTCGACCTCTATATATGTGTTCGGTTGTTGTTTAGGTACATTTTCATGTAGAATACATCAAAGGGGACGGAAGAAGAATTATGGCAAAATCGAGCATGATTGAGGCACTTTTGAAGACTGATTGGAGAAACCCGACCATTTGTGCAGATGAAAGGACCATTAGATCATAATTTGATGAACCGAGTACTTTTTATAGCCCTTCAGGACTTAATCGGAAAAAGGGGTCTAAAGAACTAACCACAAGACTGCCGCTTGATCGGCCGAAATCACCGATCGATCGATATTTAGTGCGTGAGATCACCGATCGATCGGGATTTATTCCCGATCGATCGGGAGTGCTTCGTACGGAACCCTAAATACTCTAACGCCTATAAATAAAGAAGGGGAAGTCAACCTAAGGGAGCTTTTTGGCCGCACGTTCTCCCCTCTCTCCAAAAACCCGAAGCCGCTACGAGATCTACAAATTCTCAAAAGCCAAAGCGCAAGAGGTCGGAATATTGGGGGAATTCAGGCTCGGATCAGCATCAACATGAAGATTGGGGGAGTTTACTCTTCTATTTATTTTACACTCAGTATTTCCTTTTATAAAAATTCAAGTATGTGTAAAACTCCCATGGAGGAGTAAACTTTCTTAGTTTAGGGGATGAAGGGCGGGTAGCCGCCCGTATCCCAGATTTATATTGCGCTTTTGACGATTGGTTTGGTTATGTTATATTCGCACCCCTGTGCGGAGCTCTTCATGATTGTTGGATATTCTTTGTATGTGTGCTTGTAGCCATGACAAGGTCTCCAACTTTGCAGTGATTTGTCTCATGCTTGTAGCCTGGACCATAACATAACAGGAATTCATGTATGGTCAGGGTTAAGATTGTACCCAACCCTGGACCCAATCTTTTATATAAGTTAATATTGGATTAGGAGTAACAAAGGAATTAAGTAGTGCTAATGAGATAACCTATGCTACATCAAGAATGCTATGATAGATTATGCCTTTAGACTAGTTCATTACCTTAAGCCTTAATTTATATATTAACCTAGGCTTAGAGTTTGTAGCCTAAGTCCTTCGAATCATCGTCCGAAGTAGAATATAATGACGGGATACGTGCTAAGCTACCCTGAATTCACCCCCTAAATTAAACTCAATCGAATTGCCATACTCGCTTATATTTAGTTTCAGTAATTTAGCTTCAACTCATTCAAACAACATACAAAACAAAAAATTCAACTACCCGTTAATTAGTAAATCTAACTTGACACGATTCCCTATGGATACGACCCGTATACCCGACGAAGCTACGACGATCTCGTACGCTTGCGAGTAGACGGTTTTAAAACCCACATTTAAAACACATCAATGGCATTTTTCTTGACCAATCCCACTATATTGAAAAGATATTGAGGAAATTTAATATGTTTAATTGCTTACTCGTTAGTATACTATTAGCCCACATGTCTATCTCTATCCAAAAGACAATGATGCTGATGTTATCAATCAAAGTGAGTATGCTAGTGTAATTGGCAGTCTACTAGTCTTGATATTGCTTATGCCGTTGTTGCACTTAATCGATTTACTAGTAGGCCTACATTTGATCATTGAATCGTGTTATGAGATGCTTCAAAAGCACTATAAGTTAAAGTTTATGTTATAAAAATCACCCTGCTGTTCTTGAAGGTTTTAGTGCTGCAGATTGGAACTCCCATTCTCGTGACGCTGTTTCTATAAGTGGTTACTTGTTTACACTTAGTGGTGGAGCTATTGGTTGGAAATCAAAAAAAACAAACAATTATTGCTAAATCAACCATGGAGGCTGAGCTTGTAACTCTAGCCACTGCTAGTGAGGAGGTAGCATGGTTAAGAGAACTATTGTGGGATAGACCAGTACCACCTGTTCTCATACATTTTGATAGCACTGCAACTATTGGCAGGGTTTATAATAAATACTATAATGAAAAATCCAGATCTATAAGAGGGAAATATAGTATAGTGAGATCGCACCTCACGAATGGTGCCATAACTATTGATCATGCGAGAAGTGATGATAATATTGCGGATTTGCTAACAAATCCTCTAGCCAGAGGAAAGATGTAATACTCGGTCTAATTAAATTAAATTCGGTATTACAATATGTGAAACTTAGGATATTTAAATTAAATTAGACTCGGTAGTACTATATGTGAAATTTATGGTATTTAAATTAGGTTAAAACTCGCTATTATTTCGATTAGGTTTCAAAATAAAAATAAAGAAACAAATAAATATTTAAACAAAAAAGAAAAAAAAAAGGAAAAGGAAAAAGAAAAGAAAAAGGAAAAAGGGGAAGAAAAAGAAATGAAATGAAAAGGAAAAAAAATAAATTAAAAACACTACATCTTCCCCTCCCCCCACTAGGGATGGCAATGGGGCGGGGCGGGGCGGGGCGGGGCGGGTATGGGGGGGTGTCTCCTCCATACTTGTACCCGCCACTCAAATCCTATACCCGTACTCACCCCATTACCCGCGGGTATCCAACGGGTATGCATTACTCGCCCCATACCCTCTCTAATGTGCGTAGAAAATGATTATCTATACCGGGTCATATTAGTTATTTAATACTACTTTTAAAAATCAATTATATTTTTTTACATCATTGATAAACAATTTGGATTATTGAATTTAAACATGTTTTTTTTTTTTTAAATTTAAAGGTTAACTATGTACAAAATAAAGCGGGTATGGCGGATATGAAGTGGAGCGGGGCGGGGTGGGTACAAAACTATACCCGTACCAGCCCCATACTCATGACGGGTATGGGGCGGGTACACCGAACCCGTACCCACTACCCACCCCACTTATGCCCCTACCCGCGGGTAGCGGTAGTGGTGGCCAACGGGGCGGGCCGGGCCTGGGCCGAAGCCCGGTCGGCCCACACTGTAGAGGGCCGGGCCGGGCCGAGGCCTATCTGGGAACCGGGCCTGGCCCGGCTCAGCCCGGGGGCCTCGAGGGTCAGGCTCGGCCCGGGCCTAGTGCGGGGAGGCCGGTCTGGGCCGGTTCTGGGCCCTTTTTTGTACCAAAGTCGTAAAGGGAAAAAAAAGAGCTATAATATAAAGTCGTTTTGTACTAAAATTATTGTAATTCATTGATAAATAATATGAGACATAAATACATTTTTTTCAAGCACTAATAATGCTAAATATACATTAAATATATGTAATAAAATAAAATACGCAATAAGTTATGGTAAATATCTTATCAAAAAAAAATGGTACATAAATAACGTAATAAATATAAGTAAAAATACAAAGTTTGACATATGGGGGGTGCGGTCGTCTTTTGAGGTATATGGGGAGTGCGGTCGTTTTTTGATGTCAATATTCAAAAGTAAATAATTGACATACAAAAGTAATGATATCAGTCGCCTTCGGGGGTATCTAGGCCATCATTTGAGGTATCGGTTGTACGGTCGTCTTCTTCATCGCTCGATGAATCCAGCTTCATTCTCTGTTGATCTCTTGCCTCTGCTAGCAGCCATTCCTTCAAGCACACGGACATCTCCAAGCTTGACGGCGATAGCTTTGCCCTCTTCGTTCCAAGCAACCCGCCACCAAGACTGAAAGCACACTCCGATGCTACTGAAGACACCGGACAACTTAGTATATCACGTGCCATGGTGGAAAGCACGGGATACTGGGTTTGGTTTGTGTTCCACCATTGTAACAGGTCAAAATTCGGGTTGGCCGGCGGCCCGAAAATATGGACCATCGGTGTCCGTAAATAATAATCTAACTCGTCACATGATGTGGGGGCTGCTGTGGGTATAAACTACTTCCACTAGATGTGGAAGATCCTACTGCAGCAATACTAGGATTATTGGACGCTAATCGACGGGAATATTGAGAAAATAAACTATGCAAGTCGTTATCGACATCGGCAATGAAAGTGTCGATATTAAGAGTAGGATTCAAATACGTGAAAAAATATTGACAAAACAAGTTGAAACCCGAACGTTTACAACGAGGGTCTGAAATAGTTGCAAAGCAATATGTAAGAGGTAGTTTAAAATAATATTTGGCAAACTTTTTTTTCATTGCCTGAATCGATGCAAACAAAACGGGGTTGGATTCATTACCCACCATCCAATTGACAATATCAAGCAATCTTGATATTGCTTGAGGCATGGTCGGATAGTAGCAACCCGAAAAAATGTTGTTGCCTCTTTAAACATACTAAAAAAAGTTACAAATTTGATCTATTGTCTCCCAATTTATACCGGCCAGGTTGTAATCGCTCCATTTTGCCCGATTTTCCTGGGCGTATTCCATTAGAACGTCTTTGTATGGTAGAAGGCGCTCTAACATTTCTACCGTAGACGGCCACCTATTTTGGGAGTCTAATTTGAATTGTTTATATTCTATGTTATGCAACCTACATAAATTTTTAAATTTTCTTTTTCTAGTGCTGGATAATTTTACAGATATTATTACCGATCTTAAGGTGATAAGGGATATTTTTATGAGATCTAAACCACCCGTTACCATTAAATGCAAAATGTGACAAATGCAACGAATATGGAAACACTTCCCACCTAACATGGGTCTCATTTGCCTAATTAAATGTGTAACGGCTGCAGTGTTATTGGTAGCATTGTTAAACGTAATACTGAAGATACATCGCTCTATGCCCCAGTCACGGACTGCCGACATAATCACACTAGTAATTACCTCGGCATTGTGGGGGCAATCTAAAAGTCCAAAATGAATTATCCGCTTTTGCATGATGAAGGGTTCATCGGTCCAGTGTGCCGTTATGCACATATAAGGTTGGCCGGGTTTCGACGTCCATACGTCCGAGGTCAACGAGAACATGCTCGTGTTTGTCGCAAAATGTGTGAAGACCCCAGTTTTCATCCCGTAGTACAACATAAAAGCGTCCTGCTTTACGGTGTTCCGAGAAATCCTCACAATGGCGGGATTAACATTTAGTTGGAGGTAGTTGACGAAATTTGGGTCTTCGCCGGTATTAAAAGGCGTTTCACTCATAATTATATATTTAGCTAGCCCCTTTCGGTTGCTCTCCTGAGATAACCTAAAATTAGCAAGTGCACCGGTCACTTGCTGTACTAGACGTTGTTGGTTCTTTTCTGGGAATTGCTCAGGGTGGCACCTAAGTATATGTCTATTTAATGTGCCCGTCCCTCTACCAGGTTGATGGCTAAAATCCTTAGGTGGGTCACATAATTTACAAGTTGCTTTATTAGTTGTCTTATTAAGGGTAAAGTGCTTCCATACCCCACTAGTTGTACGCTTACTAGTAGAGGTACTAGTTTCAGGCTGGACTTCGGTGGTGGGGATGGGTTCCTCATCAGTTTGTGAGTCTCCAACCCCACCACCACCTGAATCATGATAATCTTGTTATTGTGAAAAGTCATAATCTATGCTATCATCCAGTGTATGGGGGTGTTGGGTCTGGTTGTATAAAAGATCGTTCTTCAGTATCAAGTAAGACAATTCTACTCCTTTTAGGGATTCTGGGTGGCCGAGAAGAGCTAGAACTAGCACGACAGGCTCCAGAGGATGATGAAGAGTTGTGTGCCATATTAGTATAAGTGATTAGTATTTATAAAATGCAAGTAGTAATGCAAATTAATTAACTAAAAATGCGAATCAAATAAAATTGCGATACTAAAATTAGCGAAACAAGAGAACAATGAAATTGGAACTTCAGCCAAATACTTTACGAACTTCGAACTTTAGAGCACAATTTTCGCAATTAGTAAAGTTAGAGAAGGTGGGAGATGATGAATGTATAGAGAGAGAAGAAAGGATTGAATAATTGGTGAAAAATTGAGTTGGGAAGGTTTAAGTATTTATAGGGGAAAAAAAATATAATTTTTTTTTTTTTTAATAAAAGAGCCGTTGAACGGCTCTTCAAAACGAGCCCAACGGCTTGGCCGAAAATAAAAATAGGCCCGAGGCCCAGCCCACTACAATGCGGACCGGGCCGGGCCGGGCCAAACACGGGCCGGGCTGGTGCTGTTTCCGGGCTGGCCCGGCCCGGCCCGTTGGCCACCTTTAGGTAGCGGGTATATCCCGCCCCATTGCCATCCCTACCCCCAACCCACATGTTTTTTTTCTTCTCTCTCCTATGTCCCTCCTGTACGACTCCCTCTCCCTCTACCTCTACCGCCTCCCTCTCTCCTCTACCGCCTCCCACCATCGTCACCCATGCCGCCCGGCCACCTTGACGGTACCAGTACCGCCTCCCTCCTCACGGTACGCACCCGACCTTCACGGTATCGCCTAACCCAAGCGGTACGACCCCGACCTTCACGGTACGACTAGACCACCACGGTACCGCCTCCCTCTCCACTACAGCCGCCCACCTTCACGGTACAACCTTGGCCACCACGGTACCGCCTGACCTCCCCACGCTCTATAAATACCCCACACGTTAACCCCCTCAAACCTCACCCCCCCACCCAACAACTCTCTCTCTCCTCTCGGTTCTCTCTCTCTACCACCCACGATTTTCTCTCTCCTCTCTCTCCGGTGCCGCCACCTTACTGGCACAACTCTGACCGCCTCCCGGGTGCCGCCACCTCGCCTGCACAGCTCCGGCCGTCTCTCCGGTGCCGCCACCTCTCCTCCACAGCGCCGGTTGTCCCTCCAGTGTCGCCACTTCGCTAGAACAGCTCCGGCCACCTTGTCGGCAACACCATCTCGTCAATTTCAAAGTTAATTAACTATAGGAATTAGGTTTTTGGGTTAAAAGCTAGTGACTGTAAGTATACCACTTCCCCTGCTTGTTTGTAAACTACGAAAACTGCTTTAAATGACTTGAATTGTGAGACTTATATTTCGAATGATTTAAATGTAAGTATACCACTTCCCCTACTTGTTTGTGAACTACGAAAACTGCATTAAATGACTTGAATTGTGAGACTTATATTTCGAATGATTTAAATGTAAGTATACCACTTCCCCTACTTGTTTGTAAACTACGAAAACTGCTTTAAATGACTTGAATTGTGAGACTTATATTTCGAATGATTTAAATGTAAGTATACCACTTCCCTTGCTTGTTTATAAAGTATAAAAATTGCTTTAGATAACTTGATTTGTGAGATTTATATGTTGAATGATTTATTGGTTTGATGAAGTAGGATTGGGCTTATGTGCTTATGGGATTATGTGATTTATACTCTTATGGGTTGAATTATATTGGTTTATACGTTGATTTAACATGTGAATTTCGAAGAATTTGTACGAATATGTGAATTTCGAAGGAGTTTTTCCGAATATGTGAATTTCAAAGAAAATTATTGCGAATTGTGATTTGAATTTGAAAAGGTTTTATAGAGCTTACAGAAAACTACGTTGACCGTCCGGGGTCTATCGACTATGGAGTATGAAATACGAAATACGAAATACGAAAGTCGATTACGACTCTGTCGCGGGAATAATACCGGCACGTAGTCTCCGATTGTCTATTAGTTCTTCTGAACTAATAGATACTACGTTTTGATCCTAGTGGATCTGTCGACTTGGAACCGGTTCGAATACGAAATACGAACGTCGATTACAACCCTGTCGCGGGAATAATTCTGGCCGTAGTTTTTGATGCGTCTGTAAGTTTACCAAAAAGCTTTTGTGAAATGAACAGAGTTATGAAACAAAATAATTTTCGAAGGTAATTGATTTTACCGATTTTGATTGGGTGTTTATCCGTTTTTAATAATATACCTGATCCGGGTAGGGAATGTGTTATACTTACTGAGCGCGTTGTTGGCTCATCTAATTTGTTTATTTCTCTTTTTCCCAGATTAGTAACCCATGGCAAGCTCCTGAAGGAAGAACAGATGGAGCAACTTACTCCAGAATTAGTTATTTCAATATCTAAATTCTATTGTAGTATATCAGTGACCGTCTAGGATGTTGTATTTCAAGCTTTCGCACTGTTTTGTTGTATCTAAGGACTATGTTGTATATATTTTATAAGAACAGTTTATGAATTTTGAGGAATTTGGATCGAAAGATTTTGGGCTTCGTACTATGATGGGGGATTTCATTGTAGTACGGCCATGTAGCCCCCGTTTAACTTAAGCTTATTCGGTATTAAAATTGGGGGCGTTACAGAAGTGGTATCAGAGCGCCGTTATGAATTTTGGAAAATTTTAGTGAGAACCCAGTTATGAACTTTGGAGAAATTTAAGTGCGGAAAGCTAAACATTAGGTTATGAATTTCAGGGAAGATTTTAGTATTAAGATAAGAGTAGATGAAAGCCCTAGGCTATTAAGGAATTTAAGATTTAAAGTGAGAGCCTTAGGTTGAGAGACTTAGGAAATTTTGCGGTTGAGATGAGAATTTAGTTTATTATTAAGAAACAAAGTGTTCAGTGCCGAGGAAATACAGTTGACTATTTGAATTAGTAATTTCAACTATATTGGAGTTTAGAAGTTGTTTAACAACATGGTTTCTTATGTAATTTGAGTAAAGGTGAAGATGAGTGACATGGGCGAAACATTGGCATCCCTGAAAAGAAAGAGAACCTTGATGGGAAAAAGCAGGGCTCCACCCCCGATCGCAGAAGTCCTTAGTGAATCGGAGGAGGATATAGAAGAGGAACACCCTGACGAGGAACGTGTTCCCCTGCAGAACAGACCTTCTGGACAAAACGGCCAGAACTCAGGTGACTCCTCTAATCAGTTTGATGTTGCAACAATGCACCAGCTCATGGTTAATCTTTCGCAACATCAACAACAAGCTCAAACTGTGCCTCCCCTCACTCGACGCATTGAAGAGACTCCGTTTGTAAGATTGTCAAAATTGAGGGCCCTAAAATTTGAAGGAGCAGATGACCCTTTAGAAGCTGAAAATTGGATACGGGAAATGGAGACCTTGTTTGAGGCCATGTCAATAGCCGACGATGATAAGGTTCAAGCAGCCACCCCTTTTTTCAGGGGAATGCGGAGTTCTGGTGGACTATAGTTAAGGTAGCATATCAGAATGCTACTGAACCTTTGGTTTGGGAGAAGTTTAAAGAGACCTTCTACAACAAGTTCTTCCCTGAAACACTCAGAATGACGAGAGAAAATGAATTCTACAAGCTAAGACAAGGAGAGCAGATGACGGTATTGCAATATGCTAACAAGTTTCATGAATTGGGACGTTTTAGCCCAAGTATCATGACATCAAAGACAAGTAAAGCAAACATGTTCGAAAGGGGATTGCTTCCTCGCATTAGGAGGCGTCTGTCAAGTGTCATTTTCAAGGAATACAAGGAGGTCCTTGAACGTGCCTTGAAGGTCGAAGCAGATCTAAAGTTGGAAGAAAAGGAATATGCTACCAAGAAAAGGCCATCAGGCGGCAAATCTCAGGACGGAAAATCCAACCAATCTGGTGACAATGGCAAAAAGTTTCGTATGACGAATCTAGAGCACTCTAACATTGGGTTCAGAAAATGCGAGCACTGTGGTGGGGAACATTATGGTGAATGCTACAAAACGTTAGGGCTGTGCTTCGAGTGTAAAGGGAAAGGACATATAGCCCGTAATTGTCCTCTCAAGAAGAAATGAGAAGCAAATACCTAGAGTTATTCAAAAATAAAGATAAGTTTAGAGGACGAAACTTTGTTTAAGCGGGTAAGGATGTAATACCGGGTCTAATTAAATTAAATTCGGTATTACAATATATAAAAATTAGGATATTTAAATTAAATTAGACTCGATAGTACTATATGTGAAATTTATGACATTTAAATTAGGTTAAAACTCGCTATTATTTTGATTAGGTTTCAAAATAAAAATAAAGAAACAAATAAATATATAAAAGAAAAAGAAAAGAAAAAGGAAAAGGAAAAAGAAAAGAAAAAGGAAAGGGAAAGAAAAAGAAATGAAAAGAAAAGGAAAAAAAATAAATTAAAAACACTACATCTTTCCCCCAACCCCCAACCCACCTCGACCCACACGTTTTTTTTTTCTTCTCTCTCCTCTGTCCCTCCCGTACGACTCCCTCTACCTCTACCTCTACCGCCTCCCTCCCTCCTCTACCGCCTCCCACCATCGCCACCCGTGCTGCCCAGCCACCTTGCCGGTACCAGTACGGCCTCCCTCCTCACGGTATGCACCCGACCTTCACGGTACTGTCTGACCCAAGCGCTACGACCCCGACCTTCACGGTACGACCCGACCACCACGGTACCGCCTCCCTCTCCACTACCGCCGCCCACCTTCACGGTACGACCTTGGCCACCACGGTACCGCCTAACCTCCCCACGCTCTATAAATACCCCACGCCTCAACCCCTCAAACCTCCCACCCCCACCCAACAACTCTCTCTCTCCTCTCGGTTCTCTCTCTCTACCACCCACGATTTTCTCTCTCCTCTCTCTCCGGGGCCGTCACCTTGCCGGCACAACTCCGACCGCCTCCCCGGTGCCGCCACCTCGCCGGCACAGAGCCGGTTGTCCCTACGGTGTCGCCACTTCGCCGGAACAGCTCCGGCCACCTTGTCGACAACACCATCTCGTCAATTTCAAAGTTAATCAACTATAGGAACTGGGTTTTTTGGTTAAAAGCTAGTGACTGTAAGTATACCACTTCCTCTACTTGTTTGTAAACTACGAAAACTGCTTTAAATGACTTGAATTGTGAGAGTTATATTTCGAATGATTTAAATGTAAGTATGCGACTTCCCCTACTTGTTTGTAAACTACGAAAACTACTTTAAATGACTTGAATTGTGAGACTTATATTTCGAATGATTTAAATGTAAGTATGCCACTTCCCCTACTTATTTGTAAACTACGAAAACTGCTTTAAATGACTTGAATTGTGAGACTTATATTTCGAATGATTTAAATGTAAGTATATCACTTCCCCTACTTATTTGTAAACTACGAAAACTCCTTTAAATGACTTGAATTGTGAGACTTCTATTTCGAATGATTTAAATGTAAGTATACCACTTCCCCTACTTGTTTGTAAACTACGAAAACTGCTTTAAATGACTTGAATTGTGAGACTTATATTTCGAATGATTTAAACATAAGTATACCACTTCCCTTGCTTGTTTGTAAAGTATGAAAATTGCTTTAGATGACTTGATTTGTGAGATTTATATGTTGAATGATTTATTGGTTTGATAAAGTAGGATTGCGCATATGTGTTTATGGGATTATGTGATTTATACTCTTATAGGTTAAATTATATTGGTTTATACGTTGATTTAACATGTGAATTTCGAAGGATTTGTACGAATATGTGAATTTCGAAGGAGTTTTTACGAATATGTGAATTTCGAAGGAGTTTTTATGAATATGTGAATTTCAAAGGAAATTATTGTGAACTTGTGATTTGAATTTGAAAAGGTTTTATAGAGCTTACAGATAACTACGTTGACCCTCCGGGGTCTATCGACTATGGAATATGAAATACGAAATACGAAAGTCGATTACGACTCTGTCGCGGGAATAATACCAGCACGTAGTCTCGGATTGTCTGTTAGTTGTTCTGAACTAATAGATACTACATTTTGATCCTAGTGGATCTGTCGACTTGGAGCCAATTCGAATACAAAATACGAACGTCAATTACTACCCTGTCGGGGGAATAATACCGGCCGTAGTTTTTGATGCATCTGTAAGTTTACTTTTGTGAAATGAACCGAGTTATGAAACAAAATGATTTTCGAAGGTAATTGATTTTACCGGTTTTGATTGGGTGTTTATTCGTTTTTAATAATATTCCTGATCTGGGTAGGGAATGTGTTATACTTACTGAGCGCGTTGTTGGCTCACCCAATTCGTTTATTTCTCTTTTTCCCAGATTAGTAACCCATGGAAAGTTCCTGAAGGAAGCAAAGATGGAGCAACTTACTCCAGAATTAGTTATTTCAATATCTGAATTCTATTGTAGTATATCAGTGACCGTCTAGGATGTTATATTTTAAGCTTCCACACTGTTTTGTTGTATCTAAGGACTATGTGGTGTATATATTATAAGAACGGTATATGAATTTTGAGGAATTTGAATCGAAAGATTTTGGGCTTCGTACTATGATGGGGGATTTCATTGTAGCACGGCCATGTAGCGCCCATTTAACTTAAGCCTATTCGGTATTAAAGTTGGGGGGGTTCCAAAAGATCCGGGTTGCATCGAAGGGGTTGGGATTTAAACCCAAAGAAGAAATTGTTCACCCATGAGGATACCCTAAGAAGGGACAAATGAATCACGTAGTAGCATGCATTATACTTTATTCAGTCCATTTCTATGGTGTGGCACGCTTACTTGTGGCGATGTTAAGGTTGAGCCCCTATGTTGGGGTGGGGTGTAAGGCCACGAGTACATTCTTGATTGATCCACCTATATGAGTGTAGAAGTTAGGCCGCTTCCTATGAGAGTTTGGCCTAACTCTCTAGAGCACTCATGAAACTAGGATGTAGCATAGGGTCGTAATGTGTATGCTTTAGATGAATTGGGTTAATGTCACATTGGGGCTATCTTGGTTTAGGTCAAAATCGGTTTGGGTTACGCTCGGGTTGGGTCATCCTTCGATTCAGGTTAACTTCAGGTCAGGTCAACTTTGCGTCACGTCAACCTCGGGTTGCGTCAGATTTCAGGTTGACTGTTAGGGGTGTTTTGATAATATATTTATTCAACCTTGAAACTCATAACTAAAATTGCAAAATAAAATGACTATAATTAGCATATTATTTAGATACTATGACCAATGGGGTTTTAATTCGATTCAGGCTATAGGACGGCTCTAGTTCACGTTAGGTCATCACAGATCGGGTCGAACTTGGATCGGGTCTAATTCCGATCAAGTAATTTCGAGTTTTAAGTAAGCTCGAGTTGGGTCAAGTTCGGGTTAGGTGAAATTAGGGTTGGTTAATTTTCAAGACCAGGCCGGGTAGCGGGTCAAATGCGAAGGGTCATATTTTGCCTACTTAAATTTTAAGTAAATAAATGGTGTTGCGTAATTAAATGGTAATTTCTAGTAAATGAGTGGTGATTTTGAGTAAATGGATGGTGATTTTGAGTAAGTGAATGGTGATTTTGAGTGGTGCTTAAAAAAATGGTAATTTTGAGTAAGTTAGCGGTATTTGTAGAGATTTAAATTTATGTGTTGTGTAATTAAATAAAAGTTACAGGGTGTGATAGTGAATGGTATTTTTAAAATATTTATAATTTTTTTTGATGAAAAAATATTTTGCATTTTCTTACATTAAAAAATTACGAACATTTTATATTAATTACTTTAAAGAAAAAAATTATTTTAAATGTCAAAACATAGTTCAATATTTAAAATGTAACTGATTGATGATTTTGAGTAGGTGGCAAGTAATTTAAATAATTTGGTGATTTTCAATTAATTAGCTAGTTATTCTAAGTAACTAAGTGATTTTGAGTAAGTAGATTGTGATTATTATAAAAATAATATTTATAAAATAATAATTAATAATATTCTTAAATTATGAACTAAATTTAGAGTAAATATTATGCTCATTTCATTATCTTTATTAACTTAGTATTCAAAAGAAAGACTTGACTTTAATTTCTTTTTTCAATTTTAGTTACCTGCTCAGCAAGTAACAAGTTTTAAAATCAGCGGCTGGGATTAAAGGCTAAAAGGTCAATGGCTGGACACAAATTTTTGCATGTGCAGAAAAAAAAAAAAAAAAATATACATATATATATATATATTTGCATGGTAGAAATACCCATGGCTTTAGAGAGCCTATGGGGACACCTTAGATGTCATATGTGTGAAACACTCTAAATGCCCTTAAGCAACTAGGGTTTAAAGGTTAAGTTCACTGTGGTTCTAATATTGAAGTTGCTGAAACACTAAGTAAGGGTTTAAAGGTATTACAACTCTTATGATACATGGGTAAGCATGGCCAACGGCTCGGAAACCGGCCCAGCCCGAGCTCGGTCTGCACCGGGCCGGACCACGGGCCTTTTTTTGATGGGGGCGGGGCCAGGGCCCGGGAGTCCTAATTTTTTTTTAAAAAAAATTTATATTACTTTTACTTTGTATTTTTTGATAAAAAAATTTGTACTTTTAAATATTAGGCTCTAACTGCATTGTATTTGTACTTGTTACGTTATTTATTTATCATTATTTACTATTACTTATTATATATTTTATTTTATTACATATATTTAGCATTATTAGTGCTTGGGATAAAATGTATTTGTATCTCACATTATTTATCAATGAATTATAATAATTTTAGTACAAAATGACTTTGTATTTTTTAAATTTTGTATTTTTTTTAAGCCGACGGAAGCGGGCCGTGCCTGGCCTTGGAGGCCCCCCGGTAGGACCCGGCCCGGCCCGACTCACAAACAGGCAGGACCCGGCCCAGGCCCGGCCCGTGGCCACGCCTATGCATGGGTCCTCAGCCAAAATTTTTCATGAAATAAAAAAATTACTTTAATTTTTATTAAAATAAGTGGGGGAATGTTAAATAGTTTAATAAAAAATACTTTTCAATTATGGTTTTGAAATCTAGTATTATATCATGTTTTGACCAAATTTATACTAAAAATTAATAATTTATTTACATGATAGCATTTATATTAGGCTGTGTTTTGAGCCTGGATTTGGAGCTGAGGTTGAAATTGGAGCCCAAAATTTCAATTATGTTATGTGGTTCACTTACTGAAATTGGAATTACAATTCCACGGTCTAATTGCATGGAATTAGATTTTAATTAAAAATCATACTTTTCAATTCCTTAGAAGTGATGGTAAGGAATTACAATTTTATATTGACTTCATTGACCTAAAATCCAAAATGACCCCACTTGATTAGCCTAAATTCAAGATGTGTCAAATTTTAATGACTTAGGCACAGCTCGAATGACTTGAACTTGAAATGACAGAAATCACCTCAGCTCAAAGTACGAAGTAACCTAAACCGATTGACTCAAACTCGAGATAACTCAAATCTAGAGAACAAAACTACTTGACTTAAATGTGATCTAAACAAAATGAGCCCAAGTGATGACCCAAGACTTAATACGATCCAAACTTAAAAATGACCCAACCCATCTCAAACTCAGACTAAGATGACTCGAAATTTGAAATGACACAACTCATTTGTTCCAAAATTAAGATGATTTGAGTTTAAAATGAGCTAAATAAACTCAAACCCGACTGAATCTAACCTGAATCCCAAAAAAAACCTAACCCGATTAACTGAAAAATCACTATAACTTGAACAGCAAATGACCGACGCGATACTCAACCCGATTTGACTTGAAACTCAAACGACTCCAACTCAAAGTGACACTCCGACTATAATAACTCGAATACAATGTGAACCGCTTCGAAAGAAATCTAACCGTAGTTGATTTAAAACTCGAAATACTCCAATTCAATAGACCGAAAACCCTTGATGATTCAAATTATTATGTAATTATAATTTCGACCTGTAATTCTTTCGATGAACCAAAAAATAAAATTTTAATTCTATTAGAATTAGAATTAAAATTATAATTTTACAGTCCAATTTTAATTTTATATGCCAAACAGAATCTTAGAGATTTTGTGAACTTATTTACATGGTGGCATGGATATTGAAAGGATAAAGGTGTGCAGTACTATATAACGTCGCTGCTTGGCTCAAGTTGTAGATATACGAGAAAGGATAAAAGTGCTTCTTCCCATCATTTTTTATAAAATAAAAAAAATTCTTTTTAACTTTTGGCTAAAGAAAGGTATTGGTACGGCTTGATTTTTAAGGTTGTGCAGATCAAGAAAATATCACATAGTTTGGCATTGTGTCCTGGAGGCGGCTCACCGATACCTGCTGCACCAGCTAAGATCCAAGAATGGCGCGAAGCCTTCTTAAAGAGAGCTTGATCCATGCCTCACTCAACTGTTACATTATTGGTACTTTGTCATCTCCGCAAGTTATTGGTAATCTCTTTTTACTTCGTATTTTTTGTATAATATTTTTTTTATTTTTTGGTTCCAACAGTATGACATTTCATTTAATAGTAATTTATTTATTAGAAAAAACTTTAATGATTCAATATTTAACATAATATAGTATGAATATATTTTTTTCATTGATTTTGCTTCACATGACGCTCAATCCCAATGCTCTAGAAAAATTATAATCGATAATTTACCGTTTTTCAAATTAACTTTAATAATTTGATATTTGTTATTTGGTATGTCAACGGTATTTCCAATTAATATTTAATTGCTTTACCATTTCAAAAAATAATATCAAAATAGTCTTCGTATTACAATTGAAAGTTTGTTCTAAAGGTAAATTCTACCACCAAGAATGAAGAGACTTTTTTGCACACGCTTCTTTGAAATTTATAAACATAGAGTTTATCATTGCATATTTAGGCATTTTAATACATACAATAAAATATTATGAGCTTTGAAAATTTTATCAATTAAGTAGTTAATGCAAAAATCCAATGAATTTTGTCAGAATTGAGCAAATTTTCACCAAAAACCACTAATATGGGACATTGTCACAATTCGGTTAGTGCAAGCTCAGCATAAAAAAATTCCCCATATCTTATAGGAGCTACCTATATATTATTGAAATCATATGCCATCTATATTTACTGGCAAAAAAGCCATAGAAATCTAAAGGATAACACCTATATGTTATTGTAATCATGGCAGAAGTTACCTAACTAAAAAAACTTTTAAATATTGAGATATCTAAATGGTAAGACTTTTAAACTTTAAGATATTTCATTGTCATATAAATTTTTTTGATAATTAGAAAGAGAACTCACAACAGAAAAACGCCGGCTCATATTATAAAAAATCAAAATTAAGGATACCTAAATAAATAAATGCTTTTTTTTTGTTATAATTACAAACTTGAACAACCAATTCTAGAATCCTTGAATTCAAAGTCAATATTTGAAAAAGGATTTAATAAATATTAGTATTTATTATGAATTTTCCATGCCTCTTCAAAGTTTCGTCTTCCCCAACCATTATAAATACCGAGATAAGCCCAAGCAAATGTCATTCATTTTCACTTAACCATATAAAATAAAGCATACAAAAGAAAAGAAAAAGAAAGTATGGTTCCATCAAGAACTTCCTCAATGGCTCTTTCATGGTTACTAGTCCTATTTCTCTCCCTATATGCTTCCTTTGCATCCTCCTACTCCATCCAAGATAACTTTCTCCATTGCCTTGGCTCCAAAGCCAAGCAAACCACCCCCTCTCTCCCTACATACTACACTCCTAACAACTCCTCTTTCTTATCAGTGTTGGAATCCAGGGCAGAAAACCTTAGGTACTTGCTACCTTCTGTACGAAAGCCCATGTTGATCTTGATGCCAACAGAGGATTCCCATGTCCAGACCACTATTATATGTGCCAAGAAACTCGGTCTCCAACTAAGAATCCGTAGTGGAGGCCATGATGCTGAGGGTATGTCCTTTGCATCTGAGATGAAACAACCGTTTATCCTCGTTGATATGGCTAAACGTCGATCAATCACTGTTGACATCAATGATAACAGTGCTTGGGTTGAAACTGGAGCCACCCTTGGCGAGCTATACTACCGTATTTCGGAGAAAAGTAGGGTCCATGGCTTCCCAGCCGGGTATTGCCCTACTGTGGGTGTGGGTGGACACATCACAGGGGGAGGCTATGGAGATTTGATGAGGAAGTACGGCCTTGCAGTTGACAATGTCCTTGATGTCCAAATGGTTGATGCTAATGGTAGGGTTCTTAACAGGGAGCTTATGGGGGAGGATTTGTTTTGGGCTCTTAGAGGAGGAGGGGGCGGAAACTTCGGTGTCATCATGGCATGGAAGGTTAGGCTAGTTCCAGTACCAGCAACTGTTACAGTTTTCACCATTAACAAGACCTTGGAACAAGGCTTAACAAGGATACTTTATAAATGGCAGCAAATAGCTGATAAGATTGATGAGAATCTCTTCATTAGAGTCGAAATAGAGCCATCAAAACTTCAAAATGGGAACAGGACTGTGCTTGGTGCATTCAGTGCATTATTCCTAGGCCCAATAGCTGACCTTATTCAAATAATGGAAAAGAGCTTTCCCGAGCTTGGTCTAAGTGAAAAGGATTGCTTAGAGATGAGCTGGATCGAAGCAGTAGTCTATATTGGCGCACTCCCAAACGGCACAAAACCTGATGGTCTCCTCCATGCCAAGTCAACGACCAGGGGCTACCTCAAGGTAAAGGCAGATTATGTTAAGAAGCCCATCCCGGAGAGTGTGTTTGAAGGACTATTAACGAGATTACTGGAAGTGGAAATGCCGCAACTAATATTCAGCCCTTATGGTGGAATGATGAGTAAGATACCAGAATCAGAGACACCGTTTCCACACAGAAATGGCGTAATATTTCAAGTTGAGTATTTTGCATATTGGATGGATGGTAAGAAAAGTGAGAGTAAGAATATTGAATGGATCAGGAAACTCCATGGCTACATGACCCCTTATGTGTCCATGTTCCCCAGAGAACAATACGTTAATTTTCGGGATTTTGACCTCGGGATGGACATAGATGGTAAAGATAGCCTTATACAAGCAAGCACTTGGGGATTCAAGTACTATAAGAATAATTTTATTAGGCTGGTGAAAGTTAAAACAAAGGTCGATCCCCAAAATTTCTTCAAGAATGAGCAGAGCATTCCAACCCTTCCGTTTTCGCAAAGCAGGGGGGAAGTTCATGGGTAAAAATCCAATAATTTTCATAATATTTTTGGGCCGGTCTCTATCATAGAAAGTCAGTTACTTATTACCTGTAAAAAAGAAATAGTAAGATTGTAACACTTATATTACTTAATTGTTTGTGAATCCTAGATCAAATTTATAAATAAGCAATCATTTAGATTGTATTGTAAGAATTCTGTAAGTGGATGCATAAACCAAAGATATGAATAAAAGAACATTTTTATACCCATTTTCGCATTTTTGAAGCTGATAAATTTTTTGTGGATTCCAGAATTGGAGTTTTTGCTAGTGAAGAAACACAAACATGAATAAGTTATTAGATTAGATTTAAAATCATCAAGGTGTTTTATACAGCATCAAGGAACAACATGCTACTCGTATAACAAGTTACGTAGTAACTACCGATAATGACCAAACAACAAAATAAAAGAAAGCTAAGAGAAGATAATGTGAATTACTAGCTTGAAGTTTTAATGGATAAAAACCAACCAGCCTGTCTAATTTGCTAAGCTACTTTAGGAAGTAGTGTCCCAAAAACCTTATCACAAGGCGACAAAGTAATTTCAAATCCCTTGTTTTGGATCCGAAAGTGGTGATTCAAGAGGTATTTCTATGATAGCAACATATGTGCCCATCAAATCGTTATTGCTTAGAAATTAGAGTTGATATGCCTAAACAAGAGAAAGTATCGTATAATATGATAATATAATCATACATTCACAACCCCAGTCATCAAAGACATCCCCTCTATTCCAGCATGCGCTTTAAACTACAATCTAGAGACTTACTATAGGACAAGAATGATAGTGTACGAGTTCAATAATTTTTATGAAATATGAAAATCAAATAAGGGTCATTATATATAACAGATTTTTGGCTCACCTTTTGCGATTGGACATTACATGCTGTTACTTTTGTAATGACATCCACAACCAAGTTTTAGGGCTCAGTATGGCTACAATTATCACTTCCCAACTCCTGAGTGGCCCAAGTTTGAGCCTCATCAGTCCCCTTACCAATGTAAAATACATTCTGTTACTCTTTCTTCAAAAAGATTGCCAAGTCCTTTACTTACCCTAATAAGAAAATGACATTTATAATGCACGTGTACATGGCATATAAGTCTGTTACATTTTATATAATTAAAAACATATTCATAATTATATTTGCACTATTAAAACTAGGGTTATAAAAATAAATGACTGTATGACTATTCGGACTTTTGCAACAAAAAGAGGAAAAAAAAAATAAAATGAAAGCAACTTATGTTCCCAAAAAGGCCCAATAAAATGGGCACAACCTGGAACCTAACGTCCGCGACACCCTAGTTACAAAACACCACCATGTATTCTAAAATTCCATAGTTGACAGGGTGAAGTGAAAAACTATAAAAATTCCAGAAAGCAAACGTGGATAATTTTGAAACCGCGTTACTTCACTATGTCCTTGCAACTAGGTAATACAAAAAATTAAATTTTCTTAATTTATGCGTATGTTCCTCAATTACAACTAGATTCTATTATATAGAAACATAACTATACTTAAATATCAAAATAAATATATTTTCTAGTAATGTAAATACATGGTTATTGTTTATATTTAACAAAACTATTATGCATACACGTAAATAAATTGATAAATAATATACATACATACATACATATATATATATATTAAAAAAATAAAACATACAAACAAAAATGAAATACAGAAAAATGTCAACTAATAGAAAAATGAATAAATTATCAAAAAACAGTTCATAAAATTAAATTTTTTTTAAAAAAATACAGAAAATTATCAAAATAAAAAGGACACTAAAACTTATAAAAAGGTACAAAATTTTAAAATATAAAAATGTTACAATATAGGAATTTTGATATTTTCCAGTACTATTCTGGTGGACAATTTGTTTATTATTTAGTATTTATTTTTGATTATGTAAAGTTCATCAATTAGTAACCCTATCTCAAAATATGGTAAATTTTCGTTAAAATTTGCATAATTTCTACTAGAACTGATATGTGTGTGTGTATAACTCTTAGGAGAGGGTGAGAGTAATATGAAATATTCTGGACCACTCATTTAATTGCTGACATCTTTTTACTCCTACCTGACATCACCCCATTCTCCCCTGCTTTAACCAAATATTGCATAGAATTCACCATCTCATAAAAAATATATTTATAATATATACATATATATATATATGATGGTGTTTTTATGAAAGCGTAAAAGCGTGAGAGAAATGGATCCTAAACTTCTATTGTAATGGACGGCCAAGATTTGTTAAATATTAAAAAAATAATAATTTATAACCCATATCCCTTCATGGGGCAAAAAGAAAGAAGGGGTATGAGAGGAACTTTTTTTTTTTTTTTTTTAATACTCAACAAATTTGGGTTGTAAATTGTTATTTTCTTTAATGTCCAACAAATCTTGTCCATCCATTGCAATGGAGGGTCATGATTCACCCCTCTCACGCTCACCCTCTAATAAGAACATCAACATGTGTGTGTGTGTATATATATGTGTGTGTGTGTGAGGTAGGAGTAAGAAGGTGTCAGCAGTTAAATGAGTAATTCAGAATATTTCATATCACTCTTACGCTTCCTATAAGAGTTATACACACACACACATATCAGTTCCAGTAGAAATTATGCAAATTTTAACCAAAATTTACCAAATTTTGAGATAGGATATACCTAGATAATAAATTTCAAATACAATATAGAAATTAATACAATAGGTAAAGTTGATCAATTATTGGCATTAATAACCCTAGACTATGTATTCATATTTTGTTGATATGTTCACTAATATTTTCCTAGTAATACGATAAAAAGAAAAATACATAATACTAGACTAAATGGTATAGTGATAATCTTTCTCTATAAGTATGTAACATTTCCAAAAATTATTCAGCTTCGCTGCCCTATATGATCAACTTTTATTGAACAAGTTTTTGATGCAAACTGATGCAGCCCCACAATCCTAAGAATTGGCGGAAGACTTGGCGAGAAGGGGCTTGGCGAGATGGCTTCGGTTACCAAGTTCCTTGGGGATGCGATTGGAAGAGATTAACATTGAGTAGGATCTTAGTACTAGATCAGTGGATAATTATTGGTCATTTTGTAGTTATCCTTTAGTCTTTTATTTTGGGTGAATAAGCTCCTCTATTTAAGGAAGAAGAGGCCTAGGGTTTTTGGCATTCAATTTCATGGATTTTCATTATTTTCCTAGAGTTTTTCTTCTATTCTCGGTCGTGAGAATTTGAATAATTACTTTCCCTTTATTTTCTTCTTATTTTAGCAATAGAAATCTAAGAAAGGCTGTTGGACCTTCGGCTTCCCTAAATTTTTATGTACGGGATGCATCAGTTAGTAACAGAGCTCAGAACGGTTTCTGAGATGGCCAGTGGGTAACAAAGACACGTCGCCCTTAGGTACGTTTACGAATGCGATGACCAACGTCAATTTGGGAGGAGAATTGAAAATTTGGAGGAGAAATTCTGGCGGATCAAGCTATGTTTGATTCAATTGGGAGCAAATTCCAATCAAGTATCTGTGGCTCGGCCTCAAAACCCATCACTAGGGGGTGGCGAGGAAGACACAGACGAGAGTTTCCAAATCCCGTTCTCGGAAGTTGAAATTCATGATCAGTGTGTGAGGATAGCTCAAACGAATACCTGAGACACCGATTATGTTAATGATTGGAGGTAGGAATCTGGCTTCTGATTGAAATTCCAAAGTTTAATGGTGGAAGAAGACTAGAATTTTGGGATTAGCTTGCTGCGGTGGAAGAAGTTCTCAAATACAAGGAGGTTTTGGAGCACAAGTAGGCGCCATTGGTTGCTACTTGGCTAAAGGGTAGGGCCCCCGCCAGGTGGCAGCAGCTAAATCATACCAGGCTTAGGCAGGATAAGACGAAGATCGAGACGTGAGAAAAGATGAAGAAGCACATGCGTAGCGCCTTCCTTCCCCAAAATCATGCCAAGGTGATGTATCAACGTCTTCAAAGCTTGCGTTAGGACTCTCAATCCGTGGAGGAGTACATGGCAAAATTCTATTTCCTAGTCGCCAGGAATGACTTGGTTAAATTGGAGGAGCAGTTGACGGACTGATACATTGGCAGATTCTAGAGGTGTTGAATATGGTCGACATCTTTTCAGTCTCGGAGGCAAGTCAGAGGGCTATGAACATCAAGAAGCAACAAAGAAGACATCAAGCTTACGGTACTTAGAACTTCAATAATAGTGGGCGTGACTAGGTACGAGTACCTCCCAATCCAGGTGCTCAGATAAAATCGATAATCGGCAATACTAGAAAATCATCTAACTAGAAGTTGGTGGACGGCTCAACGACTTGTTGTTTCAAGTGTGGAGAGGTGGGACACGTGTCGCCAAGTGTGGAAAGAGTGATAGACCTGACAAAGGTTTGTACACCGAAGGACTCCATGCTGCGGATGGCATGGAAATTGAGGAGGAGGTAAGAGATGAGTTGGCGCTAATAAAGGAGGATGCCGTTGCAGGTAGGCGTGGCATTAGGGCAGGTAAAACCTATTACCTGGGGGTACCCGCTCCATTTGGGGTGAGTAAAAGTATAAGTGAAGCAAGTAGCGGGTATGGGTATGGGTATGGTGTTGTACCTGCCCCGCCCTACTGCAGACCTGCCCTGCTCCACCTTATACCCACTACACCCACTCCATTTTGTGTCTAGTTAACGTTTAAATTAAAAAAAAACACGTGCTTAAAATTCAATTACCTAGATTATTTATCAAAGTTACTAAAAATGTAATTGAAATTTAAAAATTAGTGTTAAATAATTAATACAGGCTTGTATGGATAATTGTTTTATACCCACAATATGGCGGGTATGGGGTAGGTAATGGATACCCTTAGATACTCACGGGTATTGGGGTAGGTATGGGTATGGGTATGGCTATGGGTTTATACCCGCTGAGGCAGGTGTGGGGTATAGATTTGGGTAGCGGGTACGAGCATGGAGGAGGCACTCCTTGTACCCGCCTCGCCCCACCCCATTGCCATCCCTAATTGCAGGTGACGAGGGCTACCTACTTGTGATAAGGTTAGTCCGCTTCGTACCTAAAGAGGCAGAAGGAGATGGTTGAGGAGAGAATAATATCTTTCAGACATCTTGTACCATTGCCGGGAGAGTGAGCCGCCTAGTGATTGATTCAGGGAGCTGTGAGAACATTTTTTCCGAGGAGGCTGTCCAAAAGTTGGGGTTGAAGATGGAATCAAATCCGAATCTCTACAAGCTATCTTCGCTCAAGAAAGGAAACTAGGTGACTGTCTCGAAACAATGTCTGGTCAATTTCTTAATTGAGTCGAAATATTGGGCTGGGATACAATGTGACATAGTGACCATGAAAGCATGCCACCTGTTTTTGGGCTGTCCATGACAATTTGATAGAGCTGCCATACATGATGGATGGAAGAATACACATAGTTTTCTCTTTGAGGGAACAAAAATCATCTTGTTGCCCAGAAAAGAGGAAGCGCCATGAGCACTAGTAGCTGAGAATCCAAACTTACAAGGCAGGGCTATATTCGCCAAGGCGGTTGGCAAGAACAGAGTTGTCTTTTTAATGATAGGGAAGGATAGTAAGGTGGAACATGCAGAGATACCGAGTGAAGTTGAAGATCTGTCGAAAAAGTTCGCTAACATCTTTCAAGAAGTGTTACCGGATACATTACCGCCTTTCAGAGATATCCAGCACCGGATTGATCTAATGTCGAGGGCTACCTTACCTAATAGGCTGCATTACTAGATGAGTCCTGAAAGCATGTGGAGTTGATGCGCCAAGTGGAGCAATTACTCACCAGAGGGTTCATTAGGGAGAGTTTGAGTCCTTACGAGGTTCCCACTCTATTGACAATTAGTGGATGTGCATAGGCAGCAGAGCCATCAACAACATCATGTTACATTACCGATTTCTTATTCCAAGATTGGATGACTTACTTAATCAGCTTCGTGGGTCTTTAGCAAACTAGACCTAAAGAGCAGGTATCATCAAATCTGCATTTCGCCAGGTGATGAATGGAAAACCGACTTCAAGACACGAGAAGGATTGTACGGTGGCTTATCATGCCATCTGGGTCGCCAAGTGCATTCATGCAGTTCATGAATCAAGTTCTACGACCATTCATTGGGAAGTTTGTTATCGTGAACTTTGGCGATATCTCAATCTACAGTCAGAACCAAGTTGAGCATTTAGAGCATCTCAAGGAAGTACTAGACACCTTGATGGAACAACACTTATTCGCCGCTATCAAGAAGTGCAAGTTCATGAAGGATCGGGTAACTTTCCTTGGGTTTATTTTGTCCATGGATGGTATAGCAGCTAACAAAGGCAAGACAAATGAGATTCAAGATTAGCCACAACCGAAGACGATAAGTGAAGTGCGAAGTTTTCATGGTTTGGCTTCTTTCGACCAGAGGTTTGTGTCAAACTTCAGTTCAATTATGGTGCCAATCACGAATTGCATGAAAGGGAGTTCCTTTGCTTGGACTCCGGCAACAGCTAATGTCTTTGAAGAGGTAAAGGGGAGGTTATGAAGAAAATAGGATAAGCCTTACTGGATTTTCAGAAGACTTTCGAGCTTGACATCGACCCCTCCAAGATTGGCATTAGCACAGTACTTACTCAGGAGGGGCGTCCTATATTGTATTTTAGTGAGAAACTTGATGAGAGTAAGTTGAACTATTCAACTTATGATATTGAGTTCTATGCAGTGGTGAGAGCATTGATACGTTGGAAGTCCCATCTAGCAAATAATGAGTTCGTATTGTACTCAAACAACGTTGCATTGAAGTACATTAACAACCAAGACAAGCTTTTTGATCGGCATGTGAAGTGGGCAAGTTACATTCAGTTCTTTCACTTTGTGACCAAGCACAAATCAGGCGCATTGAACAAGTTTACTGATGCACTGAGTAGGCGTTCTCTCATCGTGTCTGATAGCAGAGTTTTCACAGTTGCTTTTGATCAGTTGGCAAAGCAGTATAAAAATGAACTCGCCTTTTGAGGGATTTGGCAGGAAGCTTAATCTGGTTCAATGCCTGGATATTCTATACATGACAGGTTTCTCTTCAAGGGGAATTAGTTATGCATGCCAAACTCGAGTTTGCATCTCAAGGTCATTCAAGAGAAGCACAAAGACGGGCATATGGGAAGAGACAAGATGCTCAAATCATACCATTTTATCTAGGTGGGGTCCTTTACCTCAAGAAACCATTTGACATATCAACTAACTTCTCAAAATCTTTATTTTTAACCCAAATCCTTCCTATCTAATTCAAGGAGGCTCTGTGTTATCAAGAACAATAGTGAAATTTTGGTTATTTACTGTTATAATTTGCTCATGTACAATTCTTGGAATTTTGGTTAAGATCAAATCCTCCATCCATAGCAAAAACTATTTTGGAAGAATCCCCTAATAGGAAGATGATGAACCCTAAATACTTTAGGGGAAATGCTCAGGAGGAAAGGACATCTCTTTTTTTTTTTTTTTTTTCTTAAAAAGTAAAATCTTATTGACTGGATCATTGTACATTTTAATTAGATTTAGGGATTTCATGTACAAATACAAGTAGTCCCTAACTACTTATACATCTAATCATAAATCAGATATGTATTACATGTTTTTTGTTATTAGGATAGGTTAATTTTTATAGATTCACGGGCGGTATTGTAGTCAGCTCAGGGATTTGCGGTAAATTGTCTCAGGTCAAGGCTAAACTTCCTTCGTAGTAGGTCCACCAAGATCCGACGTCACGTGGCATGATACAAGCGAAAGGGTTGACTTTCACGTGCCTTATTAGTTAAGGGTGTTGCGGCGTGAAGCGCAAACTGCTCTTCTATCTCCTAGTGAATTGGATGGGAACAAGACACAGGAGGTTATCTATAGAGCATTTGAAGTCCCTCCTGAGGAAGCGAACTCATTTCTGAGGAATGACCAAGTGCGATAAAGAGCAAGCAAAAACTAGCTCTTGGAGAAAACCATTTCTCTTGTTACCATTAAAACCAAAACAATTTTGTTTTAGTACTAAACGATGTTCCTTACCATAACAGAGTGGGATAATCAATATGTATTTTTCTCTTCCCCTTTCATTTCATGAGACCACAACGGAGTGGAGCAGCCATGACACGAAGTTCCTTACCTTAGCTGGATCTCGGTGGTGCCACCAAAACGGTATGAGTGTCAAGGGAGGAATTCCCCACTTAGGGCAACCAAGCATGCCCCTTAGTTTCAGTACTAAAAGGGGGATGGAACGAAGAGGAGAGGCCAACCAAGGAAGTAAACACAGACTAACTATGCTTGCAAGATCAAGCATAGCTCTCTATACTCTAATTTTTAACTACTCGTACAGGAAGGAATCTCTTTCGATCTGGAGAGAATCATTTTTTCTCCATCAAGAATGCCTCAACTGGATAAATTTACTTATTTCACACAATTCTTCTGGTCATGCCTTTTCTTCTTTACTTTCTACATTCGGATATGCAATGATAGAGATGGAGTACTTGGGATCAGCAACTTTACCTACTTGACTCAACGATGAGAGAATCGCTTTCATACGGTAGTTCAAATCCAATAGTAGGTAAAACCAGTCGAAACCCCCGGTTTTGCTGGCATGACAGCAAGGAGTCAACTAAATGACAAAGCATGGGCTGCTTTAACTTGTGGTCTTATTCAACTTGCGATTCTCTCGAATAAGGCTTCCCAGCCTAGCCTATCTCGGTGTCTGCTACCGAAAGAGAGAATTGGGCGGCTCAAAACCAGCCCAACCTCTTCATCGTCACATCCCCTTTTCCGACGCTTTTCTAGCGCACCTAACTGCAAGACGATTAGGTTTGTCTGTGACGCTTTTGGGCGGTGCCCTAATCGTACCTCTGCTTTTTATTTAAGTTAATAATCATCTATACTCAAAAAGATTAAAACTTTAATGTAATACTATTTATCATTTTATCGTTAGTTTGAATTTAAGATTCAACAATATTAATTTGTACTCAAATATAATTATAACACTGATTTTACTTTTATTTTTGTTAAAATTGTTTATATGGATAAATACATTTACTTTATATATGTATTTCTGCCTCTATTTTTGCTAAAATTAATTAAACAATCATCTATATTAAAAAAAGTATAAAACTATAATCAAATAATATTTGTCATTTTATCATTGATTTAAATTTAAACTAGTTGTTTCCCATGCAATGTACGGTGGAAGTCTAAATTTAGATTTTAAGTTATAATTTATTATATTGACTTGAACTAATATATTTTACTTAAAATAATATTACAAGTTATAATCGCTACTAAATTATACGGAATAAATTATGACTTTGAAAATTATTTTTTAACAGAATTATCTAATTAATTGCTTAATCGTTTATTGTTAATAAAATTATGCAAAGAGCACTTTTATATTTTTTTATTTAAAATATTATTGTTGATGTAATTAAAAGTGCACAAATATTTCAAGGTTTAGTTTCACTACTTATTTAGAAAATAATTGTTATATTATATTATTTTATATTCCATGACCTGAAAAAAAATATTATATTAGAAAGATAATTTGTCAAAACATAATAAAGAATTAAATATAATAAAGTGAAAATTGAGACTGCAAAATGTAAATCAATACCTTGCTTGTGGTTGGTTTTGAACTCTCGTGGGCCCATTGAGACAGATGATGCATCTCTAACCCAATTTGACTTATATATGCATCTTTATGAATAATTATATAAAAATTCATTGTACATTATGTGGGAAACGATTTGTTTGCATGATCTTTTGAGAAAAAAGATCTATAAAGCACTTTCTAACCCTTCGTTTTCTCCCAATAGAAACCCTAATACACATCGTCCTCCAATACCCCATCTATGGTTAAAAAAAAAAAAAATGAATTTTTAGAGTTCGTATCCAACTAAAATGAGAAATATTATAAAATAATCATAGATAAACAATGCAATACAAATATACAAATCAAATAACTAACTAAAAAAATCAAAAGATACAGAGAATCATACTTATAATCCTACACTTGAAGGCTTAATTTTTTTTTTTTTTATAAGAAATCATTGCAAGGATAAATAAGAAATTGATGTTTATGTTTCTGAAAATTTCCTATTTTGTTTTGGGAGTTATGGTTGGCATTTTGTTACAGACTAAAGGAGGTTCCATCCCAAAACCAATCGGCAATATGTGGAGTAGCCCCTTTAGTATATATATTGGTCTAATTGGTGGTCACCCACCGATGTGGGATACCCCTTTTTCATTTCTTCTTGTAACAAACCACCACGCTCCGCAACTGTCGTCCTCAACAGCTGTCACTCTAGGTAGCTTCACTCTTAGTAGGTAGCCCTTTTCTCTGGACGGCTTCGCACTACTCTAGATAGCCCTCTCTTAGGTAGCCCTTTTCCCCCTAGATGGCTTTCACTCTGGGTAGCTTCACTCTGAGTTAGGTAGCCCTTTTCTCAGGACAGCTCCACTCTACTCTAGGTAGCCCTTTTCAAAACTTAGGCTCGTTATAAGTGGTTTGTCCAGCACGGCCATTGAGCACAGTCCGTCCCAAATCGGACCGAGCACAACTCCAGAGCAGGGTTTGTCCCATACCAAACCCGAGCTCCTTGGAATCGATTCGAGGATTGACGGCTCTAATACCAATGTTACAGATTAGAGGAGGTTCCATCCCAAAACCAATAGGTGGAGTAGCCCCTCTAGTATATATATTGGTCTAATTGCTGGTCACCCATCGATGTGGGATACCCCTTTTTCATTCTTTCTGTAACAAACCTCCACGCTCCGCAACCATCGTCCTCGACGGCTGTCACTCTAGGTAGCTTCAGTCTGAGTAGGTAGCCCTTATCTCTGTACGGCTTCACTCTATTCTAGGTAGCCCTCTCTTAGGTATCCCTTTTTCCCCTGGGCGGCTTCACTCTAGATAGCCTCACTCTGAGTTAGGTAGCCCTTTTCGCAGGAAGGCTCCACTATACTCTAGGTAGCCCTCTCCTAGGCAGCCCTTTCTGAAACTTAGGCTCGTTATAAGTGGTTTGTCCCGCACGGCCATCGAGCACAGTCCGTCCCATACCGGACCGAGCACGACTCCAGAGCAAGGTCCGTCCCATACCAAACCCGAGCTCCTTGGAATCGATTCGAGGATCGACGACTCTGATACCAATGTTACAGACTAAAGGAGGTTCCATCCCAAAACCAATTGGCAATAGGTGGAGCAACCCCTTTAGTATATATATTGGTCTAATTATTGGTCACCCATCGACGTGGGATAAAAGACCTCTGTGACTTTGATCAAGAGGGTAGCATCATCACTAGGCCGATGGTGACATTGCAAATCCCGTAAAATCTCCATCATTTTGCTTTGTTCTTGCTTAATTGAAGTGAGATCCGATTTAATGTCTTGGAACATCTCATCCATGGAACAATGTAAACTAGCCTCAGTATCGTCCGATCGAGCCTCAATCCGGCACAAATCAGTAACACTTCGTGTGCTATCCACCATGACGGAGCAAGAAAACACAGCACTTACATGAAATCTGATACCAAATGATGCAACTATCAGGGTTGTATTCAAGAATTAGGGTTTTAGATTAGGGATAGATTGAAGAAAGAGAGTTAGATAAGAGAGAGAAGTAGAGAGAGAAGAGAGAGAGAGAATTAGGGTTAGGGTTTAGAGGAAGAGAGAGAGAGAGAGAGAGAGAGAGAAGATATTTTGTTATTGAATGTCTAATTTGATATTTGTTACAAGTATTTATACTAATTCACCCAACAACTCAACTAACTCAACTAACTCTCCTAATTACACTTTTATTTAACACTAATATATGTATCACATTTTGTGATTGATTGATATAGAAAATGAAGTGTATGGGTGTAGTTGTGTGTAGTTAATTTTTCCCCTTAGGAAAAGGTTAGAATTTTAATTTAATTCTATCTCCTAGTGAAGTCGGCAGTGGACGTGAAACATAATTTTGTTTTTTTTTTTATAAATTCTTTAAATGGTTAGAATTTTAGGGATAGAAGATTACTATTTTTTTAGAGGGTGAGGTTGTTACCAACTTCTAAATCCGTGTGATGCACGGTCATGGTTTAAATTTTGGACAATTATAAATTATAAATTATGTCAAATCGATAATTTAGTTTTCTAAAACAAAAGTGTATTATATACTATGACAATAATTAAAAGATGTACCTTTTCATTAATTAGTTATAGTTGTGTCAATTCCATGAGTTGTGTGATGTGTATACCTAGGGTCATGCATAGTGTTTTTATTCATACTTAGTTTAATTGCAATTGTTTATTTTACCATCATTGTTCAATATTGTGTCTTCACTAAATTTTCCTTATACATTTAGTACTGATGACTTCACACACTACTCAATGTTCGATTGTCGAGTAATAATTTCGACTTTCTATGATTCGATAATAAAAGAACATTGCTGATCTAAAAAGGAAAACATATTAGTAGAATTAAATTATTACACATATTGATAAATTTTGAAAAATAAAAAGAAGTGAAACTCAAAAGAGTTTAGAAAAACTAATAATTTTTGTGTATTTTATTCATTTGAAACTATCAAAAAAGTTATCAATCTTTAATATGACCAAAAATTAATTTTTTTAGGGAAGATATTTTTATTTAAAAAAGAAATTTCTTTTCACAATATATTTTTTTTTGTATTTCCTATAATTTTTCTTTATTTAATCTTTTTTATTTAAATCTTCTACAAATTCAACTTAATCCTATTTTTTTTAGAAACATATGTTAAACTTTGTAATTATCTTTTACAAAAATTTGGGAGATAACCAAATTAAATTCAAATAGCATATCTTTTACAAAAGTTTAATTTTCACATGGGAGATAAGATTAATCTATATTACAATCAAAACCTCAAAATCAAATCAAATAGGCACACATGTTATTTGAGGACAATTTAAGGAATGGTTTATTGGAACGTAATTTCTTTTTCATACTTTTACCAAATAAGTTTAATTTTTTAATCACATTTTAAAGAGTGAAAAAAGAGAAAGTGTTACCGAGATATATAAGAAGATCCAAGGGCCTAATCTGAAGAATAGCATCATCTTTGTTGAGTGTAAAGGTCAAAAACTAACCATTATCCTTCTCTCTTTCGTATTTTCTCTTCCTTCAATTTTGATTCTATCATTTTGTAAATGATTTAATTCGTTGTAAATTATTAATAGAAGCGAGGATACTTTAAATTTAATAGAAGCAATGATACTTTAAATTTATAATCACCTAAAATAAGGAGGTGGGGAGGAGAGGGTAGGTTAATTAACCACCACATCATGGGTGGTTTTATTTTTATAAAGTAGTCATTTAAATTAAGTTACTTCAATTTTTTTTGCCTTAAAAATAATCGGGCCTTAAAATTTTAGTATTTGGGTGGACAAGCCTTCCCATAAAAGGAGGGACTTCTCTTTAAATATATAGATAGGTAGATAGATAATTAAGATAACATAAGATATATATAAAAGATATAAATATAAATATAAATACAGATTATAAAATAATTAATGTATCCATCTTTATTATTATGCAAAAGTTTCTTCCCTCACCGAATTACACTAAACATTTAAATTCAATTTTATTAATATTAATCTATATTAAAAAAATAATTATGGCTCTAATTTTACATCTATTCTTAAATTTATTTTAGCATGTCATCCACACATAAAAAAGAAGACAAAGTAATGGAGAAAAACTAAATAAAGCATAACAGAAGAAGACATTATATTGTACTAAAATTATAAATGCAATGATCAACAACTATGACAAAGCCTTTGAAAGAGAGGTTTGTGGCCCTTTTTATGCATTAAAAAAGAGTTAGGCAATATAACGCTTGAGAATTCCTTCAGTTTTGAGGTTTTTTTTGGTTATATTAGTGGTGTATTTGGGTAGACCGTTGCAGAATTTGATTTAATGTTGGAATGAGAGTGATGAGTTGTGGAGTTTCAAATATGCCATGGTGTTGAACTTGAAGGTGGTGGGATAGTGAAATTTGGTGGATCCCTAGAATATTTAATGGCAATTGGATACTAATTTTCTTATATATTTTTTAGATGAGTGCAGTAGAACACTTTATTTTTTTTTTTTTTTTTTTTTGTGCAGGTAATTGAAGAGATGGTGGGGAGGAATATAAATGCTTAACCTATTTAAATTTTTTAGTTTTTAGCTATAATTATTAGGTTAGGGGATTGAAGGCATTAGAAAGAAGAAGTCATTTATACTTAGCAGATAGAAATAGATTAGGTTTTTTAGATTAATTAGGTATAGGTCTTTTATTTAATTAACAATTTATTATTATGGTTTATTTTTAACATATAATCATGTTTATGATTTTGAGTTATATTACAATAACATTAAATTTGGTTAGAATTATGACAGGATTATTTTTTAAAAGTTCAATTTGATTTAGGAGTAGGGTTAAATCAATGCTTATAAATAGTTGATTACTTTAGAAAGCTTGGATTTTGAATAAATTGAAAATGTTTGTTTATTTCTCTCTTATTTCCTATGCACCAAAGAAAATACCAACACGCTGTCACCGGATCAAAAGGATAAATAGAAAAATTTGATGTCTGCATATAATATTATATCTATACCACTTACCACAAATTTATCAATAATATAAGATTTTTGGACATGCGATTTAAAGGATTTTTTTATTTTTATGTAAGATTTTTACTTTTAAAGGATTTTTTCTTAGCGTGCTTCTTTTAAAGGATTTATACTTTTATAATAATTTGTATTTACACTTTTAATATTATGATAAAATTATTTCATTTGTATAAAGTCAAAGGCCTTTTTAACATTCATCATACTTAAAAAAAAAAAAAGGTGAAATCATGCTATTTTTTATTTTTTTTTTCCAAGCTGTATACATTATTACATGTCATTCCTCAAAAGTGGCTTGAAAATGGTTCAATAGTGACTTGAATAACTCATTTGGCATCAACTCGGCATGATTGGGAACTCGATGATGCAGCCCGATAATTGGCAGATGGGGCTTGGTGGCTTGACAGCTTGGCATGATCCCGGTCGAGGCGAGCTACGGATAAATGCGTCCAGATATATGACCGGAGGAGATTGTCATTTTTTAGAATACTTAGCTAATAGTTTATAGATAATAATTAATATTTATTTGTACTTATCTTAAAATTTTATTCATATTTTATCTTTTAAGTTTTTAGGTTAGGTAAGTCTTCCTCTATTTAAATAAGAGGAAAACTAGGATTAATTTAGCATTCAATAATTTTTAGATTTGATTATCAATTTTCTTGGGTTTTCTCTCTTTCTCGAGTTATGAGAAATTGAGTGACTTTTTCCCTCTTGTTTTTATTACTTTCGTAATAAAAATTAAAGGGAAGGCCATTGAACCTTCTCGTTTCCAAATCCCACTTTTATGCGCTGCATCAGTTGGTATCAGAGCTCAAAACGACTTCTAAGATGGCCCATGGGCGACATAGATACGCCGCCATTAGAGATGCGTATGAGCAAGACATTCAACAGCAAACCGAGGGGAGCTTTGAGGAGATCGAACAAAAATTTTAGCGAATCAAGCATTGCTTGATTCAATTGGGGCTGAATCCCAAGCAAGAGCTGGGGATCTAGACCCAACACCCGCCGGCACCGGGTGACGAGGACGAAACTGCGGAAAGCTTTTACAATCTCCACCGTCGATCATCCTCCTTGGCCACATGACCACCACAATCACCAACCAAAGTAATCCCACGAAATCCACTCCAACCCTTAACAATAATATAGCCTACATTTAGCATATATGAGGAGTCCGATCTTGATTTATCTTTTTCACCTATCTTAGATGAGTCCACCTATGATGAGCCCATCTGTGATGAGGAGAAAATAAAAAATATCGAGATCTTAGACCTAGCTCCGCCATAATGACCGCACTTCCACCGCCTCCATCAACACCAACTTTGCCGTCGGTACAACCTCAACCACTACTGTTAGCTCCACAAAAAAAAAAAATTATCCACTTTACCCGCATCACGAGCACCAACTAATAAAAGCCTACATCGAAGTGCTCTACCACTACCCAATGGATCTTCTGGATTTTCTCTGTTGCCATCGCCAACCACCTTCGAGACTAAGCGGCCGAATTCATGGACGAATTTTCTCCAACTCGGGGAGAATGATACAGCCCGATAATTGATGGATGGGGCTTTGCAACTTGATAGCTTGGCATGATCCCGGTCGAGGCCAGCTACGGATAAATGCGGCCAGAGATATGGCTGGAGGAGTTTGTCTTTTTTTAGAATACTTAGTTGGTAGGTTGTAGATAATTATTAATATTTATTTATACTTATCTTTAAATCTTTTATTTATCTTTTATTTTTTAAGTCTTTTAGATTAGGTAAGTCTTTTATTCTATTGAAATAAGAGAAGGAATAATTTTCAGATTTGATTATTAATTTTCTAGGTTTTCTCTTTTTTCGAGTTATGAGAAATTGAGTAACCTTTTCCCCTTTGTTTTTATTATTTTCATTATAAAAGTTAAAGGGAAGATTATTGAACTTTTTCGTTCCCAAATCCCACTTTTATGTGCTGTATCATTTGATATAGCTAAATAACGAGCTTCAGTCGACTCAATAACAAGCTCCAGTCAGCTAGATTAGGCTAAGAAACCGCGCCAAGATGAGTATCAAAACACTAAAATCTTTTTGACCCGATTTTGAACGAATGCATGAAAGCTCAATAAAGCTTATCGAACTTATGTTTGAACAAATGGATGCTCAGCCTGACTCATTTTACACCCTTAGGCAGGATATTAAAATCCAAAACAAACATTATTTGACATATAAATGAGGGACCTTTATATTGTACCTTTTACTCAAAACATCCGAATATATATATATATATATATATATATATATAACTTTTAGTTAGGATAACGGCATTTTCGACTTCAAACAAAGGTAATAAGTGAATATAATTATTTAAAATATAATTCCTTTAAATAAGACTAGCCTGCCACGGTATTATGGCGTCATTGTTAGTTTTTATGCACACAGTATTATGGCGTCATTGTTAGTTTTTATGCACACGGTTTTTGGAATTCGTTCTATTTTTCCCAAAAATTTAGGTGTGGATGCATTATAAACAATTTTGGTATTTGATTAGTGACAATCAAATGTTATTATTAAGAGGAATATTGAAACAATACTAAAGTAGTTTATATGAATTTTTTTAATATTGTATATGTTAAGTTAAAAAGACGATATTATACTAGTGTTAATGAATTTTTTTAGCACCAAATTAGGAATGAGATAATGGTTTTAGCATTGTTTGGTAGAGTTTGCAACTCAGTTGATGCCTTGCAAATGTGAAAGAATTAAACATCTTTTAATATAGACTATATTTGGCAACACCTTTTAGAAGCATTTGCAACACCATGATACTTAGCCTCCGGACTGGAACTAGAAACAGCAGGTTGTCATTTAGAAGACCACGAGATATTTTTTCCATTAAGGTACACAAAAAATCTCGATGTGCATCGACGTGTATTGGGGCATCCGGCCCAGTCGTCATTTGAATACGCCCCAAGCTGATCGGTGCGAGAAGAAGAAATAGTTAAATCATGATCCAAAGTACTTCAGATGTAACGAAGAATGCGCCTGATAGCAACCCAATGAGAATGATGTGGAGCATGCATGAAAAGACAGACCTATAGAATAGCACAAGAAATATCTAGTCTTGTGAATGTAAAATGCTGCAAAGCACCAACCATACTACGATAGAAAGAAGGATCAATCATAGGTTCACCATCTGCACTTGGAATCAGTAGGCATTGCCATTGGTTTGCACAAAAGCATTTTGGTCTTGTCAAGTAGATTGTGAGCATACTTAGCATGAGAGAGAAAGAGACCACGAGAGGAATGAGTCATAGAAATCCAAAAAAAATAATTTAAGCATCTCAAGTCTATCATGTCAAACTCACAACGTAGGTTCTATTCAAAGAATGAACCAAAGTATAGGAAGAGGCTGTAAGAACTATGTCATCCACATACACTAGTAAGATAGCCATATCAGCTCCACGTGTAGAATAAACATCGAAGAATTGGATTTACAGCTCACAAAATTAAGACGATGCAAAAACGAGGAAAAGTGGTTATATCATTCATTTGGGGCTTGCTTGAGTCCACATAAAGGCCTATTCATGATCAGGAAAATTAGCATCCACAAACCCGGCGGCTGCTTCATATAAACGTCCTCAGTTAAGTTCTTATTTAAAAAAGCATTTTTGACATCAAATTAATGAATAGGCCAATGTCGAGCAGTGGTAATAGCTAAAACTGTGCGAATGGTAGCGAGCTTTACAACTAGGCTAAAAGTCTCATCATAATTAATACCATGCCTTTGAGTGGAGCCTAGGGCCACAAATCGGGCTACATAAAGCTCAACTTTGTTGGGATGAATTTCAAAAACTTTCTCTAGTTTATTAGACTAACACAGCGAAATGGTTTAAAACTCGTAATTTTAAACCTAGAGATGATTTAAAATTCCTAATTTTAACCTTACAAGCCTCTACTCTAATGCACTCAGAATAATAACATGAAAAAAAGAGCGTAAATAAATAGAAAAGAGAAAAACCAAAAGAAAAGGGAAAGAAGAGTACCTGAAAAAGCTCCAAATAAAAAAAACTAGAAATCTGAGACCGAGAAGCCTTATACACAATCTCCTCGAAAAACCTAGAGTGAGGGCTCCAAAAAATATTAATCTTAAGAGAAAATTTTGAATGAAAATTTTCTCTCATTTAGATATGACACAGTCAATACTTTCAGGAAACCTTTTGTCTTTTTTGTTGGATGCTAAACCTTGACTTCAATACCTCTATTTATAATAGGCTATCGGTGCAAAAAACTAACAAAATTTCGATGTGGGCATTTTAAAAGAACAAAACGATGCCATATAACAGGCTTAGTGAAAAGCGTTTTACTTACTCATCACGTGCCACACGCTAGCCTGTGTTGGTCTGAAACTAACGGCGCAGATCGCCCCCTTATGGGGCGTCCCAGAGTGTGCCACAAGGCACGTTCTACGGGTCACTGATGTGTTTTAAAGTGTGTTTTAAAACCGTCTACTCGCAAGCGTACGAGACGTCGTAGCTTTGTTGGTATACGGGTTGTATCCACAGGGAATCATGTTAAGTTAGACTTAGAGATTAACAAGTGGTTTGAATTTTTAGGTTTTGTTGTTTGAATAAATTGTTGACTAAATTAATAAAATTAAATATAAAGTAAATGTGTCAATGCAATTGAGATTAGTTTAGGGAGTGAATTTAGGGTAGCTTAACACGTATCCCGTCATTATATTTTATTTAGAACGATGATTTGAAGGACTTAGGCTACAAGCTCTAAGCTTGGGTTAATATATAATTTAGGACTTAAGGTAATGAACTAATCTAAAGGCATAACCTATCTTAGCACCCTAGATGTAGCATAGGTTATCCCATTAGCACTACTTAATTTCTTTGTTATTCCTAATTCAATATTAACTTATATAAAAGATTGGGTTCAGGGTTGGATACAACCTCAACCCTGACCATGCATGAATTCCTGTTATGTTATGGTCTAGGCTACAAGCACGAGACAAATCGCTGCAAAGTTGGAGACCTAGTCATGACTACACGCACACATACAAAGAATATCCAACAATCATGAAGAACTCCCCATAGGGGTGCGAATATAACATAACCAAACCAATCGTCAAAAGTATAATATAAATCTGGGATACGGGCGGCTACCCGCCCTTCATCCCTAAACTAAAAGTCTACTCCTCCATAGGAGTTCTGAACATCATGAAATCCAAGAAAGAAAACAATAATGATAAAACTAAGGATTTGAAGACTCCCCCAATTGATGTTGACGTTGATCCTTGCTTTAATTCCCCCTGTACTCCGACCACCTGCGCTTCGGCATTTGAGAACCCTTTGGATCTCGTAGCGGCTTCGGGAAGGAGAGGATGAGAGGAGGTGTGGCCAAAGATACCTAAAACAATTAGATTTTCAATATTTAAACAAAACGTGGCGGAGCGGCGTGTAGTGCGGGGTGTAGTGCGGCGGCCCACTTCCTCCCCGTCAATCAATATATATGTTTATATATATATATATATAATATAATATAATTTTATACAAATATAATATAATAAAATATATAAATATTATATAATGTATATATTAACGATGCATGTGATCTATTTAGTTGGTCATTCTTTTCCACACGTGGTCGGGTTTCTCAAAGTCGTCTTCAATTATGCCCCGATAGTGCTTGATTTTTGCCACTTTTCAACCTTTGTTTGCTCCGTTGCACTCTAAGCCAAAAAGTACCTAGATTACAACAAAATACCCACGTAAAAGCCAAATATATTGCCGGAATGAAGAATAAAATACGAAAATATAAGGCACATCAACATCCCCAAACCCACACCTAGCTTGTCCTCAAGCAAGATTCTATTCGAACTAGCTACTGGCAGAAAAGTTGAGTCAGGCATTTAACAGCAAAGGTCACTTATGAAAATTATTGTTCGACCATACTTGAGAGTGTACTTGAGAGTAGCGAATCCTTATGTGATGTTATTATTGCACTAACTCTGACTTAGGTCTCCATTATTAAGGTCTTTTTACTAGTGAGTGATTTTAGAACTTCTCTCCCCTTCGTCTTACTTCAAAACCCTCTGACTTAAATAAAAAATAAAGGTAATAAGTAAAGGAACAAGTTATCCTAACCCTTCACTACTAATCAATAGTAAAATCGAAAGGCTTCTCTTTTCTCTTGTTTTCCCTTCTTCCCTTTTTTTTTCTTTTTCACTCGGTTAGGTGTGTCTCCCTCAGACCCATGTAGCGAGTTTTCGGCCGGCAGCTCCCGATCTAGTTGGTTCAAGGTACCAGGTTTTAAGAGACCCCAACGGACCTAATGGCTTGAGTTTTAAGGATCCACAACCTAATCCGTTAACAAATACCCTTTTTTTTTAGTGCTTATTTTAGTAATTATAAAGTTGATTCTTCTTAAGCTTTCCCTGTGGCCTATGTAGCGAGCTTTCGACCGGCTGCTCCCAATCTAGTTGACTCAAGGTACCAGGTTTTAAAATACCCTTACGGGCTTACTTGCTCGAGACACAGGGGGTACAAGAACCAACTAGTTACTTTTTTTTTTCAGGGGTTATTCAAGATAAAGAAATGTACAATTAATTTCAACATTGTTAGAAGTAGAATGGTGGATTCGTATTCCTAAAGTTATTACCATTATTTCAACCCAAATAATAGGATATGTTACAAGATTAAGGGAGAAAAGTAATAATATCACTAACTAGTTAAAAGACAAAAATTTGGATTCAAAAGTCTAATCCAGCAATAATCTCATCTTATAAACATTCTAGCATCAAGTAAATCTCAGAACTAGTCGACAATAAGGGTCACAAACAACCTTATACTCATTTATGCCTTCAAAAATGTAGCTAATTTAAACCAAATGAAGCTTTAAAGGACAAACAAAAGTTTGCTCTCATATGCCATCCCCAAACCCAAACCTTGCATTGTCCTCAATGTAAATCGACAAATATAAATTCAAGCAAGGAAAGGAAAGAGACGACCTGAGGTGTGACATATTCAGCGACATGTGGTGAGCAAATCCAAAGAAAAAAGATGGAGGAAGCAAGCTGCAATCGAAGACAAAGAAGACAGGATACTAAACAAATTTGTTAGTAGTGTTAGAAATAAAGAGCGTACAAGTGTTTAGTAAAAGAGAAACAAAGTAATCATAGGAGGGATAATAAACAGATCTACAATTGAAAGAGAGTTCATGCCAAAATAATAATAATAATAAATAAATAAAATAAAACTAAACTAAAGATAGGTTTGGTTGCCTCCCAAGAGCACTAAGTTTAACTTCTTCAGCCAGACACAGTTTAGAACACGAGTTCAACCAAAATCCGAGGCAATGTCTGCCATAGAACTCAGGTTGATCTAGTAGGGACGATCCCCAAACCCAACAGCGTTTCGAGACCCGTGACTATCAAGGAAGGAAACATTACCAGCGTCAGGGTCACAAATCTCTATCCTCCTAGGTGTAGGTGACGAAGCACAGCTATCGACACAGACAGGGACACTATTATAGTCATCACTTTTAGTAGAATCAGGCTTACCTGGCTCTACCAAAGGGTTAACATCATCAACCTTGTAGCATTCCAACTCGTCCTCAGTCTCAGGGTGTCGAACAAAGTTCGAGACCTTCAATTTTCCCTTGAGATTTCCAAAAGAAACCTCCAACACTCCCGACCTATAGTGAATCATAGCGTCGGCCATTGCTAGGAACGGTTGACCTAGAATAATGGGAGCGTTGTGCTTTTGCCTAGGAGTAGGGTCTATATCTAAGATGAGAAAATCAACAGGGAAGACAAACTTGTCAATCTTGACAAGTACATCTTCTACTACCCCACGAGGTACTCGCTCTATCCTATTAGCCAACTGAAGTGTAACATTCGTTGGCTTAAGGTCTCATATACCCAATTCCCGAAAAACAGAGTAAGTGATGAGGTTTACACTCGCTCCTAGATCTAGCAAGGCTCTGCTAGTGTAATGCTCTCCCAAGACGCATGGAACTATAAAAGCTTCGGGGTCTCGAAACTTGAGTGGGGTGCCTGATACTAGAATACTGCTCACCTTCTTGGTGAGTCGAACCTTCTTTGGGATATGCGCTTGTGTGCGCTTCTTTTTGGTGCAAAGGTGCTTGAGGAACTTGGAATACATAGGAATGTGTTTAATGGCTTCAATAAACGGAGAGTTGATCTTCATGTCCTTAAACACATCTATTAGCTCAGCCCTCTTTAGGTTGTCCTTCTTCTTCGGTCCTATAAGGGCCGAAGGAAAAGGGATGAGGGGTTCAAATACCCTTTCGCGTGATCCCCCCCTATCAGCAGTGGGAGGGGGAGTCACATCCTTCTCAGTTTCAACCACAATTTTTCTAAGGTTCTCCTCTTTTGAAACAGACACAATCTGAGCTTGCTCATGAATGAGCAAGCTAGGGTTACAACTAGTTGATCCTATGGGGTTTGTGAGTAGTTGGGAGGGTAACCACCCTTCCTCTATCCTATTTAGTACGTGGGTCAACTGTCCTATCTGGGTCTCTAATTTGACGATAGATTGCGAATGAGACCGAACCAGTTGTGTGGTGTCCTCCATAAAGTGGAGCATACGCTCCTCAAAATGTGACATAAATCTTGGAGGTGGACGAGGACGGTCATTATGAGAAACATTGGAGTGAGGTCGAACATCATACCTATGCTCTCCCTGAAAAACAGGAGGGTGCACGTTACCTTCAAATCCAGGATCTTGTTATTTCGTGGGTTGATATTGATTGGCGTCCTGCTTCCACGAGAAGTTCGGATGATCGCGCCATCCGAAATTGTAGGTGTTTGAGAACGGGTCGCTATTTCCCGAATATCCTTGAGCTGCCTGAACCTAGTCCTGTACGTAATAGGGGAATTGTGACGCATATACACAATTAAACACAGAATTGTCCTCACTCGAACAATTGTCGCACAGAGTAATATCACTTGATGACTCAACAGCATTGACCGTACGCACATTAGTAGGATTCACATGCAAGTTCATAAGCTGATCCATCTTCCTGCTAAGGGCGTCCAGTCGAAGGTTAATATCAGCGGTAGGTGCTACTTCGTAGACACCGCATGTGCCCCCTCTAACCACCCTCACAGAAGAGGCTAGGTAGAGTGAGTGTTCGCTGAGGCCCTCAAATAGCGTCCACGCCTCGTCCTTATCTTGTTGGTTAAATGCTCCCCCACATGAAGCATTAACCATTTGCTTGTTGGAAGCCGTGAGACCACCGTAGAAATTCTGCACAAGAGCCCACTTGGGTGACCCGTGGTGGGGACAACTTCTAAGGAGCTCCTTAAATCTGTCCCAGCTCTCATGAAATTGTTCCTGATCCTTTTGTTCAAAACTGTTGATTGCACATTTAACAACCATAGTTCTGGCTTTAGGATAAAACCTGATCAGGAACTTTTGCTGGAGGTCAGCCCAAGTGGTGATTTCACCTCTTGGAAGAGATTGAAACCACCTTTTGGCTACATCCTTTAATGAGAAGGGAAAAAGACGTAGCCGAATAGCATCAGTTGAGACACCTTGATGATGACAAGTTTTGCAAATTTCTATAAACGCATCAAGATGCTCGTATGGGCTCTCAATCGGCTTCCCATAGAAAATGGGAAGCATGTTGATGATATCAGGCTTAAGTTCGAAGTTAACATTACCCGCAGCAGGTAACGTAACTCCGGTGGGTGGGACGTACGTGTGCGAAATGAAGTGGTCCCCAATCGTACACGGTGCAAAGTTAGCCATTCTAAAAAAAAAAAAAAAAGAGAAAATAAATAAGTAAAAATAAACAAAAAAAGAAAAATTAAACTGAAAATTAAACCAATGAAAAATAAGTTTTTTTTTAAAAAAAGAAAAAAATTAAAATTAAAATTAAAAAAATAAAAACAATAAAATAAAATAGCTAAAAATAAACGTAAAAAACAGTAAAAAAAAAAAGGTAAAGTGAAATTTATTTATTTATTTGGATTTTTTTCTTAAGCAAAAATAAATAAATAAATAAATAAATAAATAAATAAAATAAAATAACTTCTTAATTTAAAAATCAAGCATACGAGACGTCGTAGCTTTGTCGGGTATATGGGTCGTATCCACAGGGAATCGTGTTAAGTTAGACTTAGTGATAAACAAGTGGTTTGAATTTTTCGGTTTTTGTTGTTTGAATAAATTATTGACTAAATTAATAAAATTAAATATAAAGTAAATGTGTCAATTCAATTGAGGTTAGTTTAGGGAGCGAATTTAGGGGAGCTTAACACGTGTCTCATCATTATATTTTACTTAGGATGATGATTTGAAGGACGTAGGCTACAAGCTCTAAGCCTGGGTTAATATATAAATTAGGGCTTAGGGTAACGAACTAGTCTAAAGGCATAACCTATCTTAGCACCCTAGATGTGGCATAGGTTATCTCATTAGCACTACTTAATTCCTTTTTTACTCCTAATTCAATATTAACTTATATAAAAGATTAGGTTCAGGGTTGGGTACAACCTCAACCCTAACCATGCATGAATTCCTGTTATGTTCGAGTCTAGGCTACAAGTACAAGACTAATTGCTGCAAGGTTGGAGATCTAGTCATGGCTACAAGCACACATACAAAAATATCCAACAATTATGAAGAACTCCCTACAGGGGTGCGAATATAACATAACTAAACCAATCGTCAAAAGTATAATATAAATCAGGGATATGGGCGGCTACCCGCCCTTCATCCCTAAACTAAAAGTCTACTCCTCCATAGGAGTTCTGAATATCATAAAATCCAAGAAAGAAAACAATAATGATAAAACTAAGGATTTGAAGACTCCCCCAATTGATGTTGACGTTCATCCTTGCTTTAATTCCCCCATTGCTCCGACCACCTGCGCTTCGGCGTTTGAGAACCCTTTGGATCTCGTAGCGGCTTTGGAAAGGAGAGGATGAGAGGAGGTGTGGCCAAAGATACCTAAAACAATTAGGTTTTCGATATTTAAACAAAACGCGGCCAACCGGCGTGTAGTGCGGGGTGTAGTGCGGCGGCCCACTTCCTCCCCGTCAATCTATGTATATGTATATATGTATATATATATATATATATATATATAATATAATATAATATAATATAATATAATATAATATATAATATTATATAAATATAATATAATAATATATATAAATATTATATAATATATATATTAACTATCCGTGCGATCTATTTGAGTTACCGAATTACAACCCAGTTGGTCATTTGTTTCCACACGTGGTCGGGTTTCTCAAAGTGATCTTCAATTATGCCCCGATAGTGCTCAATTTTGCCACTTTTCAACCTTTGTTTGCTCCGTTGCACTCTAAGCTAAAAAGTACCTAGATTACAACAAAACACATATGTAAAAGCCAAATATATTGCGGAAATGAAGAATAAAATAAGAAAATATAAGGCACGTCAGTCACCCCTTGGGCATGTCGCACGCTGAATGGCTGCTTGCGTCTACGTTGGCTTCGTAATTTTTTTTTTCTACATGTAAAGAATTCATTCTATGAATTTTTATTTTTTTTTAAATTATTTGTTTTATAATTTTTAAATTTTATTCATCTCATAAATAATATTTAAAAAAATTAAATTTACTCATCTTATGAATAAATAATTCATCCAATAAATTCTTTAATATTTTTCAATGGCAATAAAAACAAAGGCTTGCATTAGGACCTCAGGGACAATTTAAATCTAGCTCCGAATGTGTTAAATTAATTATCATCTCATGATAAAATTTAATTATCATTTAATGGGACTTAATTCCACCAAATAAATCCCACTACACTCTAAACTTAAATAATTTATTTGACAAATTCCAAATAGTCTATATTGGCAACAACCACCATTGTATTAGATGTCCATGACGAAAAATAACTACAACTATTATCGTTATTTTTCTCACAACTTCTTCATTAGTTACCGACTCACCCTTTTCCGAATATTTCATTTATACTTGAACAAATTTACAGTATAATTTCCAAATGCCAAAAACGTCGAACACTTTGGCCAAAGTTTCCGAATTAATTTAGACACCTACGAATCAACTAAGGGAGCATATGTATCTCATAAGAGGCTATGGATTCCCTATTGAATTCCTAATTCCTATCACACTTCATGTAGTTAACAAATGCACGTGGGAATTTGGTCATATATCAAGACCTTACTTATAGTATACCAAGGTAACTAACATTCCATGCATAGGTCCATAATACTCTCAGGATTTAGAGTCGTTCAAGTAGTACATCATAAATCACATGATCCAACTCAATAGATTAATCTTATTGAACACACCTGAATAACACTTCTGGATCACCTTCTACATGACCAAGATAGGTCATCTAAGGTGTCATTAGCAGGCAAGTAGTCCAAACTTATCACCGACTATGAGTTTTCTCAAATAACATTTCATTCCATTTGCTTCAAGTCTATCTAGACAGCTTAAAACAAACATGTAAAAAGTAATATGAGGATTACATCCATCTCATGGATATTACTTAAAAGAAAATCACATGGAACATATATGCCCACTTATACAAATTTAAGGAGGAAACGACTTGAACTTCAATTTCATTCTTTAATAAAGTAACATTTACAGGATAAATTTAGATTTTTAGGACACTATTTCTAATATTCCCCCACTTGTCCTACAATTTACTATACACTTTATGCCTATTCCCTCTGAGTGTGATTCAAAGGTCTGTTGAGTGAAAGTTTTTGTAAAAGGATCTGCAAGGTTATTGCTCGTATTTATCTTTAGGATCGCTATCTCACCCTTGTCCACTTAGTCTCTAATGAGGTAGTATTTCCTTTTAAAGTGTTTGGACGTCTTGTGTCTTCTAGGTTCTTTAGAATTAGCCGACGCACCTGAGTTGTCACAAAAACAGTAATTGGTGTTAGACCATCTCTAACTACCTGAAGATCTTTTAGGTACTTCCTGAGCTAGCATGCCACCTTTGCAACTTCTAAAGTTGTAACATATACAGCTTCCATGGTTGGTCAGCAATACAAGACTGTTTGACACTCCTACAACTGATGGCTCCACCTCCAAAGGTAAAGACATATCCAGACGTTGAACATCTGGCATCTCTATCTAATTGAAAATCTGAATCAATATAGCCAACTGGAACTAGTTCGTCACTATGAAATATTAGCATATAATCTCTAGTTCTTCTCAAGTACTTGAGAATATGTTTCACCGCCACCTAGTGCATCAGACCTGGGTTAAACAGATATCTACTCACCATGCCAACTGCATAGCAACTATCTGGTCTTGTGCACAACATGGCATACATGAGGCTTCCCACAATCGAAGCATATGGAACATTCCTCATCTGTTCTTCTCTTGAGGTGTCTTAGGACACTACTCTGAAGAAAGAGGGACTCCATGCCTGAAAGGTAAAAGCCCTTTCTTAGAGTCCTCCATGTGATATCTTGACAATATCTGTTAATATAAGTGGTTTGAGAAAGACCCAACATCCTATTCGCACGATCTCATAAAAGCTTAATCCCAAGAATGCAGCTGGCTTCTTCTAGGTCCTCCATATTGAACTATCTTGACAACAAAATATTTATAATTGATAGGACTCCTGCATCATTCCCAATGAGTAGTATGTTGTCCACATGCAACACTGAGAAAGTCACTACTTTCTCTTGATGTCGTTTGTGCGCGCATGGTTCATCAACCAATTGCTCAAACTCATAAGAATTAATTGCTTCATTGAATCTAACATTCCATGAATGTGATTAAGGGTGTAAATGAGCTGAGCTGGCTCGCGAGCCCTTGTGAGCCGGCTCGTTATAAAGCCTGAAAAGCTCGGCCTGCTTCGAGCTCGAGGTGAGCCTGAGCTGGGTGAAGCTCGAGCTCCTAAGCTCGCTAGCCTAAATGATTTGAAATGAGCTTTTCTTAACGCAATATTTTTTATTAAATATGACCAATAAAACCAAATTTGAGTCTAAATGAGTGGAGCTCGAGCTTAAATGAGCTGAAATATTGCAAGCTTAATTCAAGCTCGCCGAGCTTAGATTAAGCTGAGCTCGAGCTTGAACTTTCCGAGCTTGGTGAACTTCGAGCTGAGCCCAAGCCGAGCTTAATGTAAACGAGCCGAGCCTCGAGGCTAACAGGCTCGAGCTCGGCTCGGCTCGGCTCGGCTCGGCTCGAATACACCCTTAAGCATGATGCTTGCTTCAGTCCATATATGGACTTCTTTAGTTTGCATACCATATGCTCCTGATTTTGGCCAATGAAACCGCTTGGTTGTATCATATAGATGTCTTCTTGAAGAGGACCGTTCAAAAAGGCCGTTTTAACATCCGTTTGCCAAACCTCATAAGCATAATGAGCTGCAATAGATAGGAGTATTCTTGTGGACTTTAGAATGGCTACTGGTGCGAAGGTCTTATCATAATCTATTCCTTCCTTTTGGGTAAAACCTTTTCCAACCAATCTTGGCTTGAAGGTCTCTACCTTCCCGTCCACTCCTCTTGTACTCCAACAGGTTAAATGCCTTCCGGTGCCTCTACAAGTTCCCAGACCTGATTAGAATACATAGATCCTATCTTAGACTTCATTGCCAAGACCCACTGGTTAGCATTCATGTCTTTAATTGCCTCATTGTAGTTGACAGGATCAGATTCAATGTCACGGTCAACCATTAAGTCTGCCACCCTGAACTTGTCAGATGCCCTAACAATCCTCCCACTATCCTTAGGCTCTCGTGTACTTGGAACATCCTCAGACCTATCTGTAGGAGCATTTAATGAATCCATTGTGTCCCGAGATGTGTCTAGCTATTCAGGATTAGCCTCATTATCTTTAATTCCTCTAACACTAGTTTACTTTTGCTTTTGTAGTCTACTACAAAGTCCTCAAAATATTTCGCATTTGCACTTACAAACACCTTTTGTTCAGAAGGACTGTAGAAAAGACCACTCTTTGTTCCTTTGGGATAGCCAACAAACATACACCCCTCTATCTTTAATTCTAACTTGTCGGGATTCTTTTTCAACACATGTGCAGGGTACCCCCAAATTCGAAGGTACCCTAGACTAGGCGATAGGAATTTTACGAACTGACTTAGATAGAACTAAGCTAAGGAGATATGCTACTATTTCTAAGGCATAACCCCAAAAGGAGATTGGTAATGTAGCATCATTCATCATGGACCTTACCATCGTCCACAATGTCATATTCCTTCTTTCTGCAACACCATTCTGCTGCAGTATACCCGAAGCAGAAAGTTGAGATCTTATCCCATTTGCTGCTAGAAAATCCAAAAATTCATCCGAAAGGTATTCTCCACCCGATCTGATCAAAGTTACATGACTTATTTACATAATTCCTTTTCAACCTTAGCTTTATACTCTTTGAACTTTTTAAAAGAATCCGACTTATGTCTCATTAGGTAAATATATCCAAACCTAGAGTAATCATCAGTGAATGTGATGAAGTAATCATTACCAACCTCTTGCTTGAATATTCATTGGTCCACATACATCTATGTACACTAGCTCAAGCAAGTCACTGTTTCCTTTACTCTTAAGGATAGACTTGGTCATCTTGCCTTTTATGCAGGATTCGTAGACTAGTAAGGACTTCAAGTCCAAAGGTTCTACCAGTCCATTTTTTTACCAGTCTTTGGATCCTGTTCAAATTAATGTGACCTAAACATTGGAGCCATGTGAAGGCATTATCCCTTTCAGGGTATTTTCTTTAAAGAGATTGAGCTTGTGTTAGATTCATTCAAACAAGTATTAGAGTTCTGATCAGAAAATAACATGAATAAACCATCAACACATGTACCTTTGAAAATAAATAATTTAGTTCTCATAATAACAAGTTTAGAATTGAAATTCACTGAATAACCATTATCCACTAAACAAGATACGGCAATCAAATTCCTGCGTAATGTGGGTACAAATAAACAATCCTTCAAAATCAAACCCTACCGCTAAAGACTAAGCTAACGTCTCCTACTCCTAAGATATCAAATCTTATACGTCTCCAACCGTCAGGTACACATCTCCATCATGCATCCTCCTAGTTAGCATGAGCCCCTGTAACATTTTATAGACATGGTCAATTGAACCTTAGTCCACACACTAAGAACCTAGTGGACTCTCAGCTATGCCTGACTCAACTGCCTTCACCAGATGGCTTCGCAGTCTTTGCAGGTAGAGTAGCTATGTATTTGGTGCAGTTCCTCTTCCAGTGGTCCATCATACCCCAAAAGAAACACTTTCCTTTTGTTGGCTTCTTATTGGGTTTAGTTGCTACATTAGCAACCTTCCCTTTTCCTTTTTTTCCAATTGGTCCCTTAGTTTGCTTGCTCCCACTAACCCTTGATGCTTGAGTGAAGTGGAAACTCCCCTTGGCTCACATCACATCCTCTGCAACTTACAGCTCTTTCATCAGGTCAAGCAGCAACTAATCTTTATTATTCATTGTGTAATTGAGTCTAAACTGGTTGAAGGAGCTCAACAGAGAGCTGAGGATGATGTCCTATTGAGATTGACTTTCAATCTTAGCACAAAGAATCTCCAACTCAGGCAAACATGCCGTCATCTTCATGACGTGTTCCTGAACCGGAGTTCCTTCTGACATCAGCTTTTGTCTAGCTGTCCTATCTTGACTACCAAACATTTCCTTTAAATGTTTGATCATCTCAGTCGCTATTTTTATTTCAAGCATCTGATGCTTGAAAACATTTGTCATTGAAGCCAAACTATAGTATCTGGCTAACTCATTAGCCTTATGCCAGCAATCATAATGCTCTTTAACAGTAGTTATAGAATTATTAGTGGGCACCGTAGGTTGAGCATCAGTAAGAACAAACTTGTGACCCTCATGTATTAAAATTATGTCCAAATTCGTTTTCCAAGTGAAATAGTTAGGTCCAATTAGAGCATTATCCTTATGTATTGAGTGAAGTGCACTAGTCACTACCATTATTAGTCTCTATAAATGCAAACACTTGTATAACTATATAATATGAGTCATACACAATGCAACGATATCTATTCTTTTAATTTTAGCATACACAATGAGTCAGATATCCACAAAACTGAACTATCATGTATGCAATGATGACCCAACTAAACCACTCCCCACTCCCCAGCAATGGGGTCGTATGAAGTTAGTTTAGATGAGAAGTATTATCAATTAATATGTTTTTTTATAACTCTTACTAAACATGATTAACTCACTACTTTTCCTTAATCTCTAATGTGACACAATAGAGCTCCTCAGGGAGGCTAATGTATTACGCTAGTCAAGTGTAGAGCATTACCTAAACCTCCATACAAATACATGTAATACTCCAAGGTAGTGTAGTCCCATCGCTTCTTTGCACTTCAGTTTATTCTATCAGAATTCTAACCTTGTAACCTCTAAACCAACATCCTCCATGGGAAATGACGTCAATTCACTATATTGCTAGACTGGTAACGGAGACCATGAGGTTTCAACAATTGAACCTCGCTCCCACTTGAATTTTATAAACTAGTGGTTTCTTTTTTTAAATTGCCTTTATAACTTGATTATCTCATAATCATCAATAGAATCTCATTCTAAAATACTTTAATTAATAAAAATTCTTTTTTAATTATACTTATTTAATTAGTACTGACGTCTACACATCCCAAATTTTTTTTTTCAATGCCACATCACTGATCATGTTAGCGTCAACATCACTTTAAAAAAATAATTTACTTTTTTTTATTATTAAAAAAATATTGACTTTCATCTCATCAGATCAATCCAACTGATTTAGTTAATCTTAACAATATACACATAATCACTTAATACTTAATCTAAATATAAATGTAATTTAAAAAAAAATCAAGGGTCTACAATTATGATCAATATCAAATAAAACAATCTTGCCTTTTCATTTTAATAAAATCTTTATTTTATTAAATCGTAAGTCTATTTATTTCAATCTTACTATGCTTATTATGTATATTATGAATGTAACCAATTATTGGGACAAATTTCTTAAATTTTCCCTAGTTCATTAGACTAATACACCAGAATGGATTAAAATTCCTAATTTTAAACTTGCAAGTAATTTAAAATTTCAAATTTTAAATCTACAGGCCTGTACGCTAATACATTTATAATAATAGCATGAGTATACAATTAGCATAATAAGAATACGGTAAAATATAGAAAAGCAAAAAACTATAAGGAAAGAGAAATAAGAATTCCTGGAAAAGCTCCAAATAAAGAAAACTAGAAATCCAAAATCCAGAAGCCTTCTTCTCAATCTCCTCGAAAAACCTGGAGAGTGGGCTCCGAGAAATATTAAACTTAAGAGAAAAAATTTCAATGAAAATTTTCTATCTTTTAGATACTTAAAAGTCAACACATTCAGGAAACCTTTTATTTTTTTTTTATTGGATGCTTGAGTACCCCTATTTGTAGTAGGTTCAGAGCGAAAAACTAACAAAATTTTGATGCGGGATTCATTTTAAATGAACAAAACTATGTCATATAATAAGCTGAGTAAAACACGATTTATTTACTCAATGTCTGCCAGGTGTCAGCGTGGCATTGGTCAGTGCCTAACGGAGCGGATTGCCCCCTTATGGGGTGTCCCATAGTGTGCAACGTGGCACGCTCTGATTAATATGCGCTTGTAAGCTTGGATCACCCCCTAGGCAGCCCAACACGCGACATGTGTCACACATTGATTGGCTGCTTGCTTATAAACATTGCTGCCTGGCTTCATGAATTTATTTTATTCTTTTTGTTTATTTTGTTTCCCACATGTAAAAAATTCATCGTATAAATTTTTAATTTAAAAAAAAAAAAATTTTTTTATAATTTTTAACTTTTATTGATCTCATGAATAATGTTTAGCCAAATTAAATTCACTCAATTCATGAATTCTTTAATATTTTTTCAATGGCAATAAAACTAATGGCTTGCGCAGGGGCAATTTAAATCAATATCCAAATGGGTTAAATTAATTGCCATCTTATGATAAAATTCAATTATCATTTAATAGCACTTAATTTCAGTCAATAAATTTCACTGCACTCTAGACTTAAATCATTTCTTGATATTTTCCAAATAGACTATATTAACAATATAAACCCCCTCTATTAGATATGCATAAAAAATAATTAATTAGAACTACTACCGTTATTTTTGTCATAGCATCTCTATTAGTTACCGACTCGCTCTTTTCTAAATAATTCATTAATACTCAAACAAATGCACAATATAAATTCCAAATGTCAAACACTTGGAACACTTTGGCGCAAAGTTTCCGTATTAATTCAAACACTTGCAAATCAACTAAGGAACATCTGTATCTCATAAGAGACTATAGATTCCCTATTGAATACCTAATCCCAGTCACACTTCATGTAGTTGCCCAGTGCATGTGGGATTTCGGCAATATATCAAACCTTATTTATAATACATCAAGTTAACTAACATTTAATGCACAGGCCCAAAATACTCTCAGGATTTAGAGTCGTCTTTCAAATAATACATCATGAATCACTCACTTCTGGTAGTAGTCTAAAAACAAGTAACTAACATGGTCCAATTCCGTGTATTAATCTTATTGGACACACCTACTAGGCACTTCTATATCGCCATCCACATTGCCAAGATAAGTAATTTAAACTGTCACGTTATAGTCTTAGCAGACAAGTAGTCCAAACTTATTACCGACTATGAGTTTTTTCAAATAACATTTTGTTCCATTCGCTCCAAGTCTATCTGTGACTTAATCTCATAAACCACTAAGAACAAACATGTAAAAAGTAATATGAGGACCACATCTATCTCACGGATATTACTTAAAAGATAATCACATGCTACATATATGCCCCCTAACACAAATTTAACATGGAAACGACTAGAACTTCAATTTCAATCTTTGCTAAAGTAATATTTACAAGATAAATTTGGATTTTTATGACACTATTCCTAACAAACATCACCTGTAGCTGTTTGCTTGATACGAAAAACCCATTTGGAATCAACAACAGTAATATTATCCGGCCGAGGAACAAGTCTCCAAGTGTTGTTTCAAAGAAGCGCATTCTACTCATGAAGCATAGCATTCCACCAATGATCATCATTACGTGTTTGCTTGCAAGAAAACGGAGTGTTTGGCAGAATAGAATGAGCATCCATAGAAGGCTTAGACAATGCTTTAACAATAACAACTTTTATACGAGTCACCATGGGCGATGGAGCAATGGGTGGCAATGGCTTGCGTGAGTTGGCCAAGGTTGGGTTTAGTTCTACTCTTGACCCTACGAAGACAGGAACTGGCCGTAGCTGGTGGTTCGGTCCAAGCAGGTCGGTGAATGTAGAAAAATTCAGAGGGTTCCACAATACTTTGTGAAGTCACTTCATAATGCTCTGAGAGAATTGACCCAACCATGCAAATGGAAAATCTGTCTCATCAAGGATAACATGTCTAGAAATGATAACTTTATTAGCAAACAAATTAAGACACTTATACTCCTTATGATGCGAAGGATATCCCAAAGCACACACAACAAAGAATGAGGTGCCAATTTGTGTGGAGTAGTGACGCTCAAATTAGGGTTGCAAGCACTCCCTAACACACGTAAGTGATCAAAGTTGCTTTCTTTTTGTAAAGCCTTTGAAAGCGTATCTTTTTCTTAATAGCCGTGAAAGGTAAAAGATTAATAATATGGGCAGCCACAAGGATGGCCCCAACCCAAAACTCCAATGGCGTACAAGCCTGAAGTAAGAGGGAATGCATCATATTCCCAACTATTCTATGCATACGTTCAACTTTTCCATTTTGTTTAGAAGTATTAGGATATAATACCCTGCTACAAATGCCTTGTGCAACAAAGAGTGCATTAAAAATCATGATTAACATATTCACGCATATTGTCATGCTTAAATTGGTTAATCAATGTTCCAATCTAATTCAAAATGAGATTTCGAAATTGAACAAATAGATCAAACACCTCAGACATGGTGCACATAGGATAAATCCACACATAATGAGATAATCATTAAGAAGAAGCAAATAATACTTATAAACACTAAAACAAAAAATAGGAGTTGTCCTTGCATCGGAAGGAATAATATAAAAAGGCTTAGAAATGTTTGACACTGATTTTTGAAATGATAGATGACTATGCTTGCCTAATTGACAAGCATGACAAAGAATAGCCTCTGGAGTCTGGAACATGAAATAAATTTGCGTTTAACTAAAGATGACAAAACTGGTTGCTCGGGATGAACAAGATGGCGATGCCAAAGGGACGACGTGACTGTGGAAGCAACAAGGGAAACATGAGTGGAGGACGACCTAGAAACTAAGAAAAGGGGCCCAGTACTAATGCAGCAAATTATGGTAGATGTCATCTTAGAATTCTTAATTGAAAAACCATCCGAGTCAAATTCTAGAAGGCAATGATTATCTCTGCAGAATTGACAAACATATAGTAAATTGGTAGATAGGTCAGAAACATAAAGGACATTAAGTAAATGAAAATGACCATCATGAGTAATGAGGAAACCAGAACCAAACCCGATGATCGGTAAATAAGCACCATTACCGACCATAATTTTATCATGTCCGTGATAAGGAGTAAGAGAAGTCAAAAGACTTAGGTTATTAGTCATATGAGATGACGCACCATTATCTATTATGCAAGGGGAATCAAGTATACGAGTGAGTAAGGAGTAAAGGATTGAGAAATAGGCTGATACGATGCAAATCTTGAACAGAAATTATAACTAGTAGTATAAGTATTATTTGCAGGATGAAATTGTAGATTAGAAAAGGTATCCGTTATGAGGAGGTTTACCAAAGTAGAATGGCCGTGGTTGCAAAGCATGGTGAAACACCAGAGTAATGGGCCAAGAATCTTGATAATTGCTTTGAAAGGTGAAATTAGTTGCCGAAGAGTCCTGGCGGTGTCCATCGTACCCCAAAATCAATTTAGGATTTAAAGAGTCCAAAAATCCGGCAATTAGGAATTTTTTTTTAATCTAAACAAAAACAAATTTTTGTTTTTCTTAATAATCAAGTGTACAAAATTGAATGAAATTGGGTACTGAGTGCACTTACAATTTTTTAATATGTAGAGAGATTTGGAGAATTGAATTTAGAGAATTAGGTATCGGGTGCACGTAAAAATATGGAGAATTGAATTGAATTGGGTATTGGGTCAGCGACGTTCAACTCAGACTGCGGCAGTGGAAAAAGCGGCTAGAGTTTGCCTTTGAAAAAGAGAAAATATGAGAGAGAATTATTTGGCTTTGATACCATGTAAAATAATGAAGAACCCACCGACTAAGGGTGCTCTCTTGTATATTTAGTGATATTAATAGTAATGGACAATAGAATGGCTAAAACTTAAAAAATGTTGCGTTATTGATAAGTTAGGTAAGTGCTTGATAACAACTCATTAGTAGTTGGTATTAACTCAAAAATAATTTGATAATGCTCGATGGTGACTCGAATAACTCATCTCAGTAGCGATCTCGACTCGGTTGTGAGCTCGATATGGCTAAATAACGAGCTTCACTCGACTCAATAACGAGCTTAAATCGGCTAGATTAGGCTAATGGACTGCGTCGAGACAAGTACCAAAAATATTCAAATTTTATGGAACCAAGCTTGAACAAATGTATGAAAGCTCGATAAAGCTTATCAAGCTTGAGTTCGACCAAAGGAATGTCTAGCTCACCTCGTTTACACCCCTAGACAAGATATTAAAATTTGCAACAAACATTATTTGACCTATAAATAGACAGTATAATGACGTTTTTGACCTCAAACAACAACAATAAGTGAATTACAATTAGTTTAAAACATAAAAGTTTAAATAAGACTAGCTGACCATCACTAGAGGTGGCCAGTGGGCCGGGCCGGACGAAGCCTAAACCTGCCATAAACTGGGCTGAGCAATGGGCCCTTGAGGGCCCAACAACTCTTTAAAAGATCCAATGGCCAACGGCTCTTGGGAGGGGGGAGCAATGGCTCCCCTCTTGCTTTTTAATAAAAAAAATATTATCTACAAATACCCATCCCCTCATTCCATTTCCTTGCCACAAATCTTCGTCCAATTCTCTATTCTCTCTCTACATTCGTCTACTTCCTTCTACTTGCAAGAATTGTGCACCTCTAGCTCGTAGAATCCTGGTCAAGTTCGAATTTCATTGCTCACTTTGGTAATTTTACTATCAAAATTTTATTTGTTTTGCATTTTTATCTACATAATTTACATTAGTAGTTGCATTTTTAAGTACTAATCATTTATACTACCATGGCACACAATGCATCTTCGTCTGGAGTCGGTCGTTCTAGTTCTAGTTTTTTTTGACCACCTAAAGCGCCTAAGAGGGGTACAGTTGTCGAACTTGATACCAATGAACGAGCATTTTTAAAACCAGGCTCATCACCTCCATACATTGACACCATAAATTGGGACCTCCAATAACAACAGTACTACATCGACCAGGATTTTTTGGAGTCGGGTGGTGGTAGTGGAGACTCACAGACTGAAGAGGAACCCACACCCACCACCGAACTCCAGCGCGCAAGAACTAGTACTAGTAGGCATAGTACTAGTGGGATATGGAAGCACTTTTACATAGATAGGAACAATAATAAAGCGACTTGTACATTATGTGACCCACCCAAGCCCTTTAGTCATCCATCGGGCAGTGGGACAGGTATATTAACTAGACATATAATTAGATGTCACCCCGAACAAGTCCCAGATAGAGCCCAACAATATTTAGTACAGCAAGCGACCGGTGCGCTTGCTAACTTTAGGTTCTCCCAAGAAACTAATAGACAGGTACTAGTTAAATATGTAATTAACGCTGAAAAGCCTTTTAGCACCTACGAAGACCCTAGTTTTGTGGAGAATCTCCAAACAGGGGTGAACCCCACCATCGTAAGGGTTCATCAGAACACTTTAAAACGGGACGCATTTAAAGCTTACAATAAAATGAAAACTGAGGTTTTCAAAATTTTTAGGGCGAACACGAGCATTTTCTCGTTGACGTCCGACACTTGGAAGTCGAAACCCGGTGTGCCTGACTTGTACGTAACGTCACACTGGATCGATTCCTCCTTCACCATTAAAAAACGAATAATCCATTTTGCATATTTCGATTATCCCCACACTGCCGACATATCCACTTGTGCGATTATGGAGGCAATCCATGGACGGGGGATAGAGCGTCGTATTTTTAGTATCACGTTCGACAGCGCTACTAGTAATAACACATCCATTAAACAACTAAGTAGGCATATGAAACCCGTGTTCGGTGGGTGGTGTTTTCATTTACGTTGCATCTGTCATATACTGCATTTAATGGTGATGGATAGTTTAGCTCTAATAAACGCTTCTCTTTCCACCTTAAAAGATGTAACAGTAGTAATAAAATCATCCGAAACTAGAAAGAGAAGATTTAAACTTCTCGGTAAGGCGCATGGGTTAGAGTATAAATAATTTAAATTATACTCACCAACTTGGTGGTCATCAACTGTAGAAATGTTAGAGCGCATACTACCATATAAAGATGTCCTAGTGGAATTTGTACAGGATATTCGTCCAGATTTAAGTGATTATAATCTGAACGATGTACACTGGGACATAATTAACGAAATTTGTAAATTTTTTGCCATTTTTAGAGACGCTACCAACTTTTTTTTTGGTTGCTATTATCCAACCATACCACAAGCAATATCTAAATTGATTGATATTGTATCTTGGATGTCGAAAAATGAATCGAACCCCTTGGCTGAATCAATTAAAGCAATGAAAACTAAGTTTTATAAATATTATTCTGAACTACCCCTTACATATTATTTTGCCACTATTTTGGATCCCTGTTGTAAACTCACGGGTTTGAACTTATTTGCCAAATATTTTTATGAACAATTAAAATATGATTTAAATATCAAAAAATTCGTTATGCAAGTCAAGTCAGACCTATACACTTTATTTTTCCATTGTTCTCATAGATTATCATCAGATAATCCATATATTACTCCTACTACAGTTGGATCTTCCACATCTAGTGGAAGTAGTGCACACATGTCAATTGCGTGGAAGATGCTGGGCCAATTCACGAACACACAAACTTCCACATCATGTGACGACCTAGATTACTATATGCAGACGCCGCTAATCCAGTTCTTCTCGTCACCGACCAATCTGCAATTTGATATTTTGAAATTGTGGTGTACAAATGAAACCCAATACCCCATGCTTTTCACCATGGCACGTGATATACTAATGTGTCCGGTGTCATCAGTAGCACCGGAGTGTACTTTTAGTCTTGGTGGCAGGTTGCTTGGGATGAAGTGAACGAAGCTATCACTGTCCAATTTGGAGATGTCCGTGTGCTTAAAGGACTGGATGCACGAAGGGGCTAGGGACCAAAACTTACTAAGGCTGGGTTCATCGAGCGAGGATGAAGAAGTCTGCACTATCGATACGTCAGACGGCGTCACAACAACCCCCCAACCAGCGTAGACTAATTTCTTATTGTTGTACTTCTATATCTTGTTTGTATTTTGTAATAAATATATTTGTACTTTAAATAGATCATAACAACTGCTGTTGTTGTATTTGTTACATTATTTATCATTACCATTATTTATTATATATTTTATTTTATTACATATATTTAGCATTATTACTGATTGTGATGGATTGTATTTGTATCTGTTAGGAAAATGTTTCAAAATATACTTGGTATTTTAGTAGGGATACCGTCAGGAGGCCGATCGATCGGGGTGAAGCTCGATCGATCGGGAAAGTTACGTAAAAGAAGGACGACAACAGTGAGCCAGCCGAACGATCGGTACCCCCCAATCGATCGGGAAGCGCGTTTTTCTCTGGGCCTATAAATATGGACGTAGGGTTTACGTCACAATAATCCAATTAAAAGTGAGGTTATTCCCTTAGCGGCGCCGCCAATACAAATTGAGAGAGAGAGAGAGAGAGAAAAGGAGTGATTGTAATTCTTCTTTTCGATTCAATAATAAAAGCTCCAATCTTCGCCCGTGGTTTTCTCCCCTTTTGATTGTAAAGGGGTTTCCAAGTAAATCATTGTGTCGTTTGTTTCTTTTCTCTTTTAGTCCATTTATTTCTCGATTTGTCGTGGTATTTGATTCGATTGCATACTAGGAGAATTAATTATTTCCGCACAAATTGGTATCAGAGCCTGGTTATTAGAATTGGTACAATGGCATCAGGTATTAAGACCGAGGTAGAGAAGTTCAATGGTCAAGGAAGCTTCAGCTTATGGCTAGTCAGTGTGAAAGGGCTCTTAACTCAGAATAGCCTGAAGAAAGCACTGGAGGGGAAAGAGAAGAAACCTGAGACTTTGACCGAGGCACAGTGGGAAGAGATGGATGATAAGGCTTTCACGCTGATACAGATATGTTTAGCTGATGATATTCTGTCGGAGGTCTTGGAGATGGAAACCTCAAAGGAGTTATGGGAGAAATTATTAGACATGTTTTGCCACAAGTCAGTCTCCAACAAACTCGCAGTGAAGCGATGGTTATTCACTTTCCGTATGACAGAAGGTACATCCCTTAAAAACTATCTTAGCGAGTTTACCTCTATTATACAATAATTAAAGGAATTGGATGATGTCCCTAAGGAATAGGATCAAGCTATGTTATTACTGTATTCGCTCTCTAATTCGTATAAGGGCTTCGTAGAAAGCATGATATACGGGGGTAGGCCGACCATTACTATTGATAAGGTAAAAAGAAACCTTGTGAGTAAAGAACGGGAAGATAGGGAGTTATCTGACTCGGTGAATGACTCAGGTAGTGGTTTGCATGTGAGAGGTAGACCAGAACATAGGGGATCCAATGGTGGGAAAAAGTCTAGGTCCAAATCTAGACATAAGAACCTGTCGTGCCATTACTGTCACAAGAAAGGGCACATAAAGAAAGACTGTTACAAATATAAGAATAAATTGAAAGAGGGTAACAGGGGTGACTAAGGCAAAGATAAGTCCGCTGAGACTAGTTTTGTAGAGGATGATAGTGAAGGGGAGTTTCTATTAGTTGTTGATTCTCATTATAGGTCCAAGGATAAGTGGGTCATGGATTCGGGTTGTTCATATCACGTTAGTCCAAACAGAGACTAGCTCTCCACGTATAAGTCTATACAGGGTGGAGTTGTCTTGATGGGTAACGATGCTGCTTGTAAAGTAGTGGGGATTGGGATAATTCATGTGAGAATGTTTGATGGGGCTATTAGAACTTTGAATGATGTACGTCACATTCCGGAGTTAAAGAAGAACTTGATTTCTCTCGGTACCCTTGAGTCTAGTGGGTACAAGTACACCGCTGAAGGTGGAGTCATGTGGGTCAGTAAGGGTGCTTTAGTTGTGATGAAAAGGAATAGGGTTGGTACTTTGTATGAGCTTGCAGGTACTACCGTGACAGGTTTTGTTGTTGTTTCCACATATACTATGACAGAAGCTGAGATCACAAGACTTTGGCACATAAGAATGGGTCACATTGGTGATAAAGAATTATCTAAGTTGAGTAAAAGGGGACTGCTTTGTGGTCAGTCAATAGGACTGGTGGAATTCTATGAGCACTGTGTGTATGGGAAGTAGAAAAGAGTTAGCTTCAAGTCAGCAGTGCATTAGACAAAAAGAACGTTAGATTACATCCATTCTGATATGTGGGGACCTTCTAGAGTGGCTTTTAAAGGTGGGTTCAGGTATCTTTTAACGTTTACTGATGATTATTCACGTAAAGTTTGGGTCTATTTTCTTAAGCAGAAAAACGAAGTGTATGATATCTTCAAGAAGTGGAAGATTCTGCCTGAAAAACAGACAGGGAAGCCGATAAAAAGGTTGAGGACTGATAATGGTCTTGAGTTTGTTGAAGGTGACTTCACTCGATTTTGTGAAGATCAGGGTATAGTCAGACACAGGATATGTACAGGTCGATCTCAGCAAAATGGAGTGGCTGAAAGATTGAATAGGACGTTACTTGAGATGGCTTGATGTATGCTTTCAAATGCAGGCTTAAAAAGAGAATGGTGGGCAGAAGCAGTTAGCACAGCTTGTTATCTTGTGAACACCACACCGCATTCTTCATTACAGATGAAGACACCTGAAGAGGTATGGTCTAGTTCTACTTTTGATTATTCTCAGATTAAATTATTTGGTTGTCCTGCATATGCATATGCTAATGATGGAAAGTTAGAGCCTAGGGCCAAGAAATGCATCTTTCTTAGTTATTTGTCAGGTGTGAAGGGATATAGATTGTGGGATCCCAGTGCTCAGAAGTTTCTGACTAGTAGAGATGTTGCCTTTGATGAGTCTGCTCTACTACATCCGCCACACACACCCTCCATTGATAGTGATACAGTTCAGGTTGAGACACCTGATGTTACAGAGATACAGTCAGATCAGCAGGTCGTTCAGCTAGAGAGTATTCCAGCACCTCAGGTACGGGTTTTTGATGTTGTTACTGATAATTTTTAAATAAGTTAGCAGGTGGAGAATAATACTATAGCTGGTGGTAGAACGAGGCGATAGATCAGGACTCCAGAGAGATATGGGTAAGAGGAGATGATTGCTTATGCTCTCACTACTGCTGAGTCTTTTGATGACAGAGAGCCGACTTCATATACAGAGGCTGTATCGAGATCAGATGCTGAGAAGTGGCTCGTTGCTATGAATGAAGAGGTGAAGTCTCTTTATAAGAACCAGACATGGGAACTGGTGAAGCCTCAAACAACAAAAACGCTGATTGGTTGCAAATTGGTCTTTAAAAGAAAAGAGGGCATTCCTGAAGTTAAAGCTGCAAGATACAAGGCACGTTTGGCAGCTAAAGGCTACAGTCAGGTACAAGGTGTTGATTTTCATGATATATTTTCATGTAGTTAGACATACTTCGATTCGTGCGCTTTTGTCTTTAGTTTCTATGCATGACTTAGAGCTTGAGCAGTTAGATGTAAAGACTGCATTTTTGCATGGTGAACTAGAAGAGAGTATCTATATGCATCAGCCCGAGGGCTTCATTATAAAAGGAAAAGAAGATCATGTATGTTTGCTTAAGAGGTATTTATATGGTTTGAAGTAGTCTCCTAGGCAGTGGTATAGGAGATTTGATCAGTTCATGACAGGTCATGGGTACATTAGGAGTAAGTACGACAGTTGTGTGTACTTCAGAAAGACTAATTCAAGCTTTGTTTATTTGCTTTTGTACGTTGATGACAGCACGAGACATGAAGGATGTTGATGACTTGAAATCTATGTTGAAGAGTGAGTTTGAGATGAAAGATCTTGGAGCAGCTAAGAAGATCTTAGGTATAGAGATTCGTAGTGACCGAAAATCCGAAAAATTATACTTATCTCAGGAGAAGTTTATTGAGAAGGTCTTAGACAAGTTTCATATGAAGGATGCTAATCCAGTTAGCACGCCCTTAGTGGCTCACTTCAAACTCTCAGCATTAGATTCGCCTCAAACTGAGGAGGATGTCAGGTACATGTCTCAGATTCCCTATTCTAGTACAGTGGGCAGTATTATGTATGCAATGGTTTGTACGCGTCCAGATATTGCTTTTGCAGTGAGCCGAGTTAGTAGGTACATGGCGAATCCAGGTAGAGAGCATTGGCATGCTTTGAAGTGGATTCTTAGGTATCTTCATGGAACCTCTGATATTTGTTTGGAATATAGGAAAAGTAAGTGTTGCTTGGTTGGGCATGTAGATTTTGATTATGGTGGAGAACTCGATACGAGGAAGTCCACATCAGGGTATGTGTTTTGTCTAGGTGACACAGCTATCAGTTGGAGAGTGTGTTTACAGTCTGTTACTGCACAGTCTACTACCGAGGCTGAGTACATGACAATGATAGAAGCATTCAAAGAAGCCGTCTGGTTGAGAGGTTTGATAAGTGAAATCAGTGTTGAGCATGACGCAGTTAAAGTCTACTGTGATAGTCAGTCCGCCATTCACCTAGTGAAAGATCAAATGTCACATCATGACAGAATGAAGCACATAGATGTGGGGCATCATTTTATCAGAGATCTGACTGACGAGCGGAAGGTGGAGTTGAAAAAGATTGGGACTGAGGACAATCCAGCTGACATGTTCACTAAGGTTCTACCAGGGAGCAAATTCGAGAATTTGGTGGGTCTTTCCGTTTGAGGTGTGTTAGCCCCGGTTGAGGGGGCGTTTGTGGAGAAGGTGGAGTTATTTTATTGTTCATGTTAATTTTGAGCCAAGGTGGAGATTTGTTAGGAAAATGTCTCAAAATATACTTGGTATTTTAGCAGGGATGCCATGAGGACGACGGCAGTAGTGAGCCAGCCGATCGATCGGGAAGCGCGTTTTTCTCGGGGCCGATAAATATGGATGTAAGGTTAACGTCACAATAATCAAATTCAAAGTGAGGTTATTCCCTTAGCGGCGCCGCCAATAAAAATTGAGAGAGAGAGAGAGAATAGGAGTGATTGTAATTCTTTTTTTCGATTCAATAATAAAAGCTCCAATCTTCGCCCGTAGTTTTCTCCCTTTTTGATTGCAAAGGGGTTTCCACGTAAATCGTTGTGTCGTTCGTTTCTTTTCTCTTTTAGTCCATTTATTTCTCGATTTGTCGTGGTATTTGATTCGATTGCATACAGGGAGAATTAATTATTTCCGCACAGTATCCTATATTATTTGTATCCTGTAGTTGTACTTTTTTTTTAATTTTGCATGTTTAAAAAACCAAAAGGGCGGAGGGAGGGACCGGGCCAGCCCGGGCCATGCTAAGCCCCAGAGGCCGGGACCCAGGCCCGGACCGGCCGGCTCCCAACCCGGCCCGTGACCACCTCTAGCCATCACCGTGTATGGGGTCATTGTTAATTCTTATCCAAACGATATTTGCAATTCATTTTTTTCCCCCTAAAAATTTAGGTGCGGATGCATCATGGACAATTTTGGTAGTTGATTAGTTACAATAAAATGTTATCATTAGTAAGAATAAAGAAAAAAAAAAATTTAGTGCTATAGGAACTTTTTTAGCATTAAGCTTGTTAAGTTAAAAAAAAAAAAGTATTATACTAGTGTTAATAAATTTTTTGGCGAACTAGGAATGGACTAATTCTTTTGACACTGTATAGTGGCGTTTGAAACACATTTGTCACCTTGAAATTGTGAAAAAACTAAACTTTTTTTAATATAGAAAAATATTTAATAAGACACAAAATTATTACTATGGTAATTTTGTATTTTATATTAAACATTGGCGGATTTTTTTTTGGTACATAACATTGGACAATTTGTAAGTTGATAAATTAATTTCAAATATTATTATACTAAATTTATTATTCTTATCTTTATATTTGGCCAATCAAATGCAAAAATATAGTATAATTAAGGTATAAGTTATAAAGACCCTTTAATTAATTTGTTATTTGGGATAACCTACAACAATCACTTCCAGGACATTGGAAATTGTGGGATTCTTGCACGAAAGGAAATTTTCCTTTGCACACTTAACGTATTGGCTTTGGATTTCTTGATGATACTAAAAATCAGGTTTTCAAGTTGATCAATTTCTTTTCTTTTTTTTTTTTAATATTATTTGAAGTTTTTATTTAACCCAGAAAGAAACTAAAATAAAAAATAAAAATAAAAAAAATGTTATTTTTAAAATATAGTTTTTAATTTTTAGAAAACTGAAAAATACAAATAGAAAATGATACAAAAGTCTCTAATGTTCGATAATTATTAAATTATAAAAGGTAAATAATTATATACTCAAAGAAGGTTGGTCCAGTGTAGTTGAAAGCTCGGTATAATTTTCAAAATGCTATTAGCCCAAGCTTCAAACATGCATGATCCTCAAAAGCTCAAGGCCATGGCCCACACTTTTGTGCTTTCTCGAGCTTATATTGAACTTATGGAAAAAAACCAGCCCAAACAATTGAGGCCGTAGGATATATTTAGGACATGTTATACCTTTTGTTTTAACACATAATTTTTAGTAATTTTATGTATTATGTATGTATGCTAGAATGAACCTAGTAACTCATTTGGCATAAGGTCAATTATATGCTTTTCGAGTTGTGTACCATTAGCACTGTGGAGAAAACAACACCCAGAACTGGATCCGATTCAAATACTACAACAAGTACGAGAAGCAAATTAAGAACCAAAAAGAGCAAAACAATGAATACAACGATTTACGTGGAAACCCCTCTTCAATCGAAAGGGAGAAAACCACGGGGGAAGATAGAGACTTTTATTGAACGAGAAAATAGTAGAAGAATTACAAATCACTTCTTTCACTCTCTCTCTCTTTCTCAATGCACGGCGGCGCTCACTATGAATTTGGATGCTGAATACATAACCCTTGCTACGTATATATACATGCGTGAAATTGAAGTCCCAATCGATCGGTATCTGCCGATCAATCGGGGCTCTTCCTTGAAGCTTCCCACTTCTACGTACCTCCTGATCGATTGGCTATTACTCCTGATCGATCGGCATGCCCTCTGGAACTATACCAAGGAATTTGAGACATATCATAACAAATCTTCACCTTGGCTCAAATTTTATCACAAAACAAACTCTCCACCTAAAAACGTCACCCCTCTTGGGGTTAATTCAACGACACAGAAAGCCTAACCAAATTTGAGTAATGAAAATTTCCTGCTGGGTAGAACTTTAATGAACATGTCAGTGGGGTTATCTGCAGTACCAATCTTCTTTAACTCAACCTTGCCTTCTTCAATCAGATCCCGAATGAAATGATGCTTGACATCAATATGCTTTGTCCTGTCATGATGGGCCATCTGATCCTTAGCTAAACAATAGACACCAACTGTGCCCTGATCAACATTGAGTTCACTAATTAAACCCTTCAACTAAACAGCTTCCTTGAATGCTTCTGTTACTGCCATATACTCTACTTCAGTAGTTGATTGTGCAATAAGTGATTGTAGACCTACTATCCAATTGATAGCACTGTCACGCAAGCATAACACATATCTTGAAGTAGATCTCCTCTTATCGAGGTCTCCACCATAATCAGAGTCAACATATCCTACTAAACAGCATTTACTCCTCCCAAACTCCAAACATACACCAGAAGTGCCATTTAAGTACATGAGAATCCATTTAACAGCCTCCCAGTGCTCTTGACCTGGATTTGCCATATATCTGCTCACTTTGCTTACTGTATATGCGTTATCTGGACATGTTCATACCATAGCATACATTATACTGCCAACTGCATTAGAGTAGGGGACTTGTGACATTTACCTGATGTCTTCCTCTATCTGAGGTGAATCTAATGCTGAAAGTCTGAAACGAGCTACCAAAGGAGTGCTAACTGGCTTAGCATCTTTCATATAAAATCGATCTAGAACCTTTTCAATATACTTCTCCTGAGATAAGTATAACTTTCCTGCTTTTCGGTCCCTCTTGATTTCCATACCAAGATTCTTCTTGGCTGCTCCTAAATCTTCCATGTTGAACTCATTTTTCAACATTGTTTTCAAGTCATCAACATCAGACATCTCCTTAGCTGCTATCAACATATCATCAACATATAACATAAGATAAATGAATGAACCTGAACCTGTATGCCTGAAATAAACATAATTGTCGTATTTGCTCTTGAAGAACCCATGACTGGTCATAAATTGATCAAATTGCTTGTACCACTGCCTTGGCAACTGCCCGAAACCATAGAGTGACCTTTTCAACAAACAAACATGATCTTCCTTTCCTTCTACAACGAAATCTTCAGGCTGATGCATGTAAATACTTTCTTCTAACTCACCATGAAAGAATGCAATTTTTACATCTAATTGCTCAAGCTCTAAATCATGCATGGCTACTAAAGCAAGTAGTGCTCAAATAGAAGTATGTCTAATAACATGTGAAAAAATATCATGAAAATCAACTCCATGCACCTGACTGTAGCCCGTGGCTACCGATTGAGCCTTGTACCTTGTATCTTCCACTCCCGAAACGCCTTCTTTCATCTTGAAGACCCATTTGCACCTTAATAACTCTCTTCCTTGTTTTAGGCTTGGCAAGTTGCCAAGTCTGGTTCTTCTGCAATGACTCTATTTCTTCGTGCATAGCCATTATCCACTTCACTGAATCAGATCTACTCACAACCCCTGAATAGTTGGAAGGCTCAATGTCTTTCACTGTCTCAGCCATAGAAAGAGCATACGCTATCATTTCTTCATACCCATATCTCTGAGGCGCTCTAGCTTGTCTCCTCTGTCTACCACTAGCAGTAGTATACTGCTTCACCTTCTGACCTATTTCAGCCTCTTCATTTTCTTCAGTAACTTGTATTGGAGGTGTCGGTATACACTCAGTGGGTACAACCTGCTGCAGAACTGTATTATTTAACTGTATCTTGTCAACACCTGACTTTTGCACTTGACTCATATCACAAATAGAGGAGGGCGTGCGTGGCGGATGTAGTAGTGATGACTCATCAAAAGTCGCATCTCTGCTAGTCAAAAATTTATGGGACTTTTAATCCCATAAATGAAATCCCTTCACACCTGATGTATAACCAAGAAAAATGCACTTCTTGGCTCGCGGCTCTAACTTTCCTTCATTCACATAAACATAAGCAGGACAACCAAAAATTCTTAAATAAGAGTAATTAGCAAGGGATCCAGACCATTACCTGGTAAAATCTGAATATGACATAGACGATGTAGAAATAGCCACTGACCTTGTGACTGTGGAACCCAGAATTTCATACAAGGTTCCTACCCTTTTGCCTTTCATCACAATCAAAGCACCCTTACTAATCTTCATTACTCTACCTTCAGCTGTGTACTTATACCCATGTGACTCAAGAGTACCTAAAGAGATGAGGTTCATTTTCAAATCTGGGATGTGATGCACATCACTTAAAGTCCTAACTGTACCATCAAACATTTTAACTCGGATTGCTCCTATACCGGAAACTCTACAAGCTGCATCATTGCCCATCAAAACTACTCCACCCTGGATCGACTTATAAGTGGTGAGCCAGTCTCTATTAGGACAAACATGATACAAACAACCCGAATCCATGATCTATTTATCTTTTGACCTGGACTGGGATTCGGTAACTAATAGAACCTCAGCATCACTCTCACCTTCAACTACACTAGCCTCAATAGACTTATCGTTTCTATTCTGGTCTTTCCTGTTATCTTCTTTCTGCTTATCCTTAAGATTATAACTGTACTTCTTTATGTGCCCTTTCTTGTGAAAGTAATTACATGATAGGTTTTCGTTTCTAGACTTAGACTTGTTTCCACTACCAGACCGCTACCTTAGTTATTTACATAATTTGAAAATTATTTATCTACTCGTTCTTTACTCAGTAGGTTTCTTTTAATCTCGTCAACAGAGATGGTTTTTCTGCCACCAAAATTCATGCTTTCAGCGAAGCCTTTATACGAGATGGAGAGTGAACATAATAAAAGCATGGCCTGATTTTCATTCTTAGGGGTGTCATCCAATTCTTTTAACTCTTGAATAATAGAGTTAAATTCATTAATATGGTTCTTGAGAGATGTATCTTCTGACATACAGAACGTGAATAACCAATGTTTAACTGCGAGTTTATTGGAGACTGACTTGAAATAGAACATTTCCCGGAATTTCTCCCATAACTCCTTAGTGGTCTTTGCTTTCAGAGCTTTTGTGAGAACATCATCTGTAAGACACATCTAAATAACTGTGAGTGTCTTCTCATCTAACTCCTCTCACTGTGCTTCTGTCATATTCTCCAGTTTCTTCTCTTTTCCTTCTAAGGCTTTCTTGAAACCGTTCTGAGTCAAGATGCCCTTAACGCCGACCTGCCACAGACTGAAACTCCCTTGACCTCCGAACTTCTCAACTTCAGATTTAACTGCAGACGTCATAGTACCAAATCGAAATAACAGGGCTCTAAAACCAATTTGTCGACAAAACAACACCCAGAACTAGATCCGATTCAAATACTATAACAAATATGAGAAGCAAATTAACAACAAAAAAGAGCAAAATAACGAACATAGCAATTTACGTGGAGACCCCTCTTCAATCGAGAGGGGAGAAAACCACCGGCGGATATGGAGACTTTTATTGAACGAGAAAATAGTAGAAGAATTACAAATCACTTCTCTATCTCTCTCTCTCTCTCTCAATGTACGGCAGCACTTACTATGAATTTGAATGCTGAATACGTAACTTTGGCTACGTATATATACATGCGTGAAATTGGAGTCCTGATCTGGGGGTCCCGATCGATTGGCCTCCGGATCAACCGGTATCTGTCTATCGATCGGGGCTCTTCCTAAAAGCGTCCCACTTCTGCGTACCTCCCAATCGATCGACTATTCCTCCCTATCGATCGATGTACCCTCTTTAGCTGTACCAAAGAATTTGAGACATATCCTAACAATCACTATGTAAAAGCGAGCATTAAAACCTATGTGATGCAGCGCATAGATGAAAATTTAGACAACGGGAAGGTTCAACACCTTCCTTTAATTCTTATTACGAAAATAATAAAGAACAAGATGAAAATAGTTTAACCTAATTCTCACATCCCAATAATAGAGGAAAAACACATAAAATGGATAAATTCTTTAAACAATTGAATGAATAAACCCTAACTAGCCCTTCTTTTAAATAGAGGAACTTTCTTAATTAGACTAAAAGTCCTAATCTTGAGTAAACAGTGGAGATTACTACCCATGTGATCTTCTTAAAATAAAACAATAAAATGTAAAGATAGTAAAATTTACTCATCTATACTAAGTTTTAACAATTAAAGTGGAACTCTATCTTCTCTCATCCTCCTACCACGTCCGCCTCCCTTCTTGCTAACTGGAGAAACTCGCCAAGGATCCCGCTAATTGTGAAAGGAGGGCCACGTCATCCTCTTCTGCCTAGAGAAGATTAGCCATCGAATTTGTCAATGGATCATCTAGGCCGTTCATGCCAAGTTGCGCCCTCATGTCGGCTTCCAGTCTCGCCAAGCTCAATCCGGCCATGCTTGTCCTAGATGCAGATTGTTGCCAAACTCCACCAAGATATGGGCAGTTGTTTGCCCCGCCAAGGTATGAACGGCATAATCCTCCCCAGATTGACGAGAATTCGCCCTCAGGGCGCACAGAATAAGCTGGTAATCGGCAACACCGGTAAGCTGGTTACGCAGGACTTGGCAGGTACTTCGAGAACCCGTTGCTTCAAGTGTGGGGAGGTGGAACACTGTGCTACTGAGTGTCGTAAGAATGATAGATCTGGCATGGGTCTTTACATGGAGGAGCTCCATGGAGAAGATGGCAGGGTTAGAGAAGAAGAAACCCTGACTGAGTTGGCGCAATTGGAAGAAAACATTGGGGCAGGTGATGGAGGATGCCTATTTATGATTGCACCAAGAGAAGAAAAAGGAGATGGACGGCTGAGGAATAACATCTTCCACACCACCTGCATCATTGATGGAAGAGTATGCCGCATGGTGATAGATTCGGGAAGTTGAGAGATTGTGACCTCTGAAGAGGCAATCGCTAACCTGGGGTTGATGACCAAAGCACATCTGAGTCTATGCAAGCTCTCATGGCTCAAGAAGGGAAACAAGGTAATCCTGTCTAAACTATGCTTGGTTAATTTTTTGATTGGATCAAAGTATAAGGACAGGGTTTGGTGTGACGTGGTCACTATGGACGGTTGCCATCGGTTATTAGGGTGCCCATGGCAATATGATAGGAGTGCCATCCATGATGGATGGAAAAGCACGCATAGCTTCATTTTCGAAGGAACAAAGATTATCTTGTTGCCCAAGAAGGATAAGGCGCCATGAGCCTTAATGGCTCAACACCTGAGTATACAGGGACGCGCTATGTTCACCAAGGAGTTTGGCGACACCAAGATCATCTTCGGGTTTATTGGGAAGGATAGTATGGTCCTAGTGAGGTTACTACCTTGTTGAGTGAGTATGTTGGTGTCTTTTCGGAGGTGTTACCGGATGCTCCACCGCCATTACGAGATGTATATAGCACCGCATTGATCTGATGCCCGGGGCTGCCAAGTAGAGGAGCTTCTCGCCAAAGGGTTTATCAGGGAGAGCTTGAGTCCGTGTGAAGTGCTGGCTCTATTGATGCCAAAGAAAGATGGTAGTTGGTGGATATGTGTAGATAGTAGAGCTATCAACAAGATCACGGTGCATTATCATTTTTCCATTCCAAGGTTGGATGACTTGCTTGACCAACTATAGAATTCGACGGCATTCACGAAGTTAGACCTAAAGAGCGGGTACTATTAGATTTGTATCTCGCCTAGAGATGAGTAGAAAACCGCCTTCAAGACACGAGAGGGACCTTACGAATGGTTGGTCATGCTGTTCGGAGTGTCCAATGTGCCAAGTACCTTCATGAGGTTTATGAACCAAGTCCTGCGTCCTTTCATTAGGAAGTTTGTTGTTGTCTACTTCAATGATATTTTGATTTATAGCCAGAATCGAGTTGAGCATATGAAGCATCTCAAGGTAGTTCTGTGTACCTTGCGAGATCAACATCTGTTCGCTGCCTTGAAGAAGTGTGACTACATGAAGGACCGAGTAACCTTTCTTGGCTTCATTGCATCCAAGGATGATATAGCAGCTGATGAAGGGAAGATTTCTGCTATTCATGACTGGCCACAACCAAGAACAATTGGCAAAGTCCAGAGTTTCCACGGATTGGCGTTATTCTATCGACATTTTTTTTCAAACTTCAGCTCCATCATAGCACCTATAACTGATATCTGAAGAAGAGTTCCTTCACTTGGACTCCTCAAGCAGCTAACACCTTTTGATGAGGTAAAGAAGCGGTTGACCATGGGACCGGTGTTAGCCCTTTTGGATTTCTAGAGGACGTTTAAGTTGCACACGAATGCCTCCAAGGCTAGCATTTGTGCTGTGCGTAGCCAAGAAGGGAGGTCTATTGCATACATCAGTGAGAAACTCAATGGGAGTAGGTTGAACTACTCAACTTATGATCTCAATTTCTGCACATTGGTAAGAGCATTGAGCCACTGAAAGTCATACTTAGCCAATCAGGAGTTTGTCTTGTGCTCCGATAATGTGGCCCTTAAGTACATCAATAGACAATACAAACTGTTGGACCCACATGCCAAGTGGGCGTCATCAAGCACAAGTCAAGCATATTGAACAAGGTGGCGGATGCTATGAGTAGGCGGAGTCTCCTTCTTTCTCAGCACCAGGTTACCGTGACAGGGTTTGAGAAGTAGGCGGATCAATATTAGGATGACCCAAATTTTGGCGAGATTTGGGGGGAAGCACAGTCATGTTCTGTTCCCGGTTACTCCATTCATGATGGGTTCCTTTTCAAGGGGAATCAGCTTTGTGTTCCAGATTCAAGTATGAGGCTTAAGATTGTTAAGGAATAGCACAACGCAGCACATATGGGTCGAGATAAAACACTACAACTCATTATTGCCAACTATTACTGGCTAATGTTGCCTAAGGAGGTCGATAGGTTTGTAAAGCGTTGCCGTATATGTCAGGTCTCGAAGGGCAGAGCGACCGATGCTGGCTTTTGATTACCGCTACCAGTTCCGAGTCAACCATGGACCGAGGTGAGCATGGACTTCATGCTGGGATTACCGAGAACAACAAGCGGCATTGATTCGATTTTCGTTGTGGTGGATCGCTTCTCTAAGATGGCTCACTTCATCGGGTGTAAGAAAGCCGCAAATGTTGTTCACGTTGCAGGGTTGTATTTCTAGGAAGTCTACAAGCTTCACGGTTTTCCAGCATGCATTATCTCCAACAAGGACATAAAATTCGTGAAATACTTCTGGAAGGCGTCGTGGAAGATGATGCACACCTCTCTCACCTTTAGTACAATTCCCCATCCTCAAACTAATGGCAAAACCGAGGTGACAAACCATTCGTTGGGAAACTTACTTTGTTGTTTAGTTGCCTTCAAGACAAGGGCTGGAAGCAAAAGCTCTACCAAACTGAGTTTACCTAAAATAGCTCAGTCACAAGGAGCACGGGGTTCCCGCCATTCAAGATCGTCGTTGGATCTATAACGTGGGCTCCAATTGATTTGGCACCAGTCCTAAATCTTAGTCGCCCTAGTGGAAAGGCGGGAGAATTCATTTCCAGCTTGCAGGATATACATGACAAGACTGGAGCATGCCTCTTGGAAGCTAGAGCCAAATATAAATTGGCGAGTGGCAAGCACCAATGCTAAGTCCAATACGATGTAGGCGACCAAGTTTGGGCCATCCACACCAAAGAATGGTTTTCGACTTGGGAATATAATATGTGAACGGCACGCAAAATTGGCCCTTTGAAGATCATCGATAAGGTCAACAACAATGCCTACGGTGTTCAATTGCCTTCTGGTATGAGAACTTTTGAAGTCTTTAACGTTAAGCTCTTAACCCCGTACTTTGGTGACAATGATCCAGCGGTTGACATGGCGAATTCGAGGGCAAATTATCTCCTGCCTGGGGAGAATGATACAGCTTATGTTACCACCGTGGCTATTGTTGGCGGGTTGGAGTTAAGCGGGTATTGGTTGTTGGCAGCTTCACGCGGACGCAACAATTGGCAGCTTGATCTAGGCGCGGCACTTGGAAGTTGACTTGAATTAGGATTATTTTAATTCCTAGATTTTATATTTATCTGTTACCGTTTTATTCTTAGTCAAGTAGCTCCTTTATTTAAATAAGAGGAAACCTAGGTTTTTATCTGTTTCTAGATTTTATTTTCATAGGTTCAGAGCTTTCTCTCTTTCTCGAGTTGTGAGAAATTGAGTAGATTTTCCTCTTGTTTTATTGTTGTTTTCTTAATAAAATTAAAGAGAAGGCCGTTGAACTTTCTCGCTTCCTAAATCCCACTTTTATGCACTGCATTACTTTATTTCTTTTACTCCAGATGGTCTAAACCATAATGAAAGTTAAAGTCGTCCAAAATTTTTTTTTGAAACCTCCCCTCGACAATATTTGACGCCCAATGCTTAATAGTTCTCCAATCATTGTTCGAAGCACAAATGTCGAGCCCTACCAATCAAGGTACTTGTACAAAATGTGCCATAATACTCAACACCGAAGAAAGAGATGTTTGATGCACTCCACCTCACTAGAAAAAAAAGTGACCATTACCAACAGTAGTATTTCAGGTTCTGTTGGTAATGGTTGTACATTACCAACAGCAAAATGTTACTGTTGGTAATGACTTAGAAGGAGTAAAAAGTGAAAATAATAAAGACTTAGTCGCAACAAAAATAAATTTTTGTTGGTATTAGTGTAGTCAATCCCAACATAATACATTTCTGTTGGTATCAATGTAGTCAATCCCAACATAATAGATTTCTGTTGGTATTGACTAGCTCAATGCCAACAGAAATAAGTGATGTTGGTATTGACTAGCTCAATGCCAACAGAAATAAGTGTTGTTGGTATTGACTAGCTTAATGCCAACAGAAATAAGTGCTATTGGTACTGATTAGCTCAATGTCTACATTAATAAATTTTGTTGATATTGACTAGATCATTGCCAAATAAAATAAATTTTGATGGTATCAACTAAATTAATACCAATAGATGTATTTATCAATAAACAAATTTTCGATAAATTTAGTAATTATAAAAAATTTTATTAGAGCAATTTAGATATCAATGCCGTGAAGTTTGATATATTCATTTTATAGTGCCTTTTGTGAAATAACTTTTTAGTCAAAAATCATAATTAAAAAATAGTTTAACTAATGATTTGTATTGGTGTAACTATGCCCCATTTTTATTCTTTTTTACTGTCATTCGGATGATTTTATAAAATATTTGTAACTTGTTGTATTAAAACATTATTTCGCAAAATTTATGAACTAAAAACATAGTACATTAAACCTCATAATAGTAATAAGTTATAATTGAACATATATTTAAACAATATTATAATTAAATAATAAACTAATAATAATATTAATAATAATAATGCTTTCAAAAATTTTTATTTTTCCTCTTCACTTTCATTTTCCCTCCATTTTTTAATTTTATTTACTTATTTTATTTTTATATTTGTACTTCACTCATTACCAAAAACTATTATCAAAGGACAGAATCATATTACCAACAAATAAATTTTTAGTATTGGACCAATACTGATAGAGGCATTTACTAACAAAAAAATTTATTGTTAGTATTATTCTTATAAAAATACCTTGACATTTCAATATATATTATAAGGCAATACAAAGTTTGAATTATCACTGAGGTACCCTATGCGGAACCGATGAGTTTTTGGCAAAGTACAACCCATCTTCACTAGAAAATACTATTATCGTACATGATTAAGACAATATATATGAACTATGTTCATCTCTTTTGCAAAAATTCAGCAGATTGCGAGAAAAATTCACTGAAATAATGTGTCATGTCAACATTTTCTGACAAAAAGTTATAAGACTATGAGGGAGGATACTTTGAAATTATGTTTTCACATTAGCCTTCATGCTGTGGACCAGCCTTTCAGGATGCGGGTCCTCGGAAACAGCCTCTCTTCAGGGTAGCCCCTTGAAGGGGGAAGGCTGCGTACATCTACCACCCAGACCCTGCTATTGCGGGAGCCCTTGCAGGCACTGGGTTTGTTGTTGTTGTGTTATTATTCTTATAATATTAAAAGAATTATTATCAACAAACAAAGTCACTAGTGTTAAATTTAAAAAAATTAATAGTGCTTAATTTTTTTACTCAATTTTTATTTCCCTCCTTAATTTTTCATTTCCTCTTTAATTTTTCCCCTTTTCTCTCAAATTTTTATTTTCCCTCTCAAATTTCCCTCCAATACTTACAATTCTAACCCAAAATTAATTTAATAATTAAATAAATTTAGTAATTGATTAAAAATAAAAATAAAAATAATAGTAAAGTAAAAATTCCCACCCCCCCCCCCCTCCAAAAAAACACTTCATTTCCCCGTTTTATTTCACCTGCAACATCTAACAGGCACGCCGGCGACGACGACTCGACCGCCACCACACCGGCCACATCGACTCGACCACCACACCACGCCGGCCACCGCTGCGGGGTCCTTCGGCTTGACTTGACAGCACTCACGCCAGACTCAGTGCCCTAAATTTCTGGTATAAACATGAGTGTTTATATACATTTTACAATTTATTTGGTTTAAAACATGCGAATTTGTTGTATGAGACATGAATTTTACTGAAATTTATGTTGGTCGTTACTAGGTGTTGAGTAGTTTTGTGCCCATTCATATGTTTTTCTACCCTTAAACACTAATTTAGAACCCTAATTTTCTCTCTCCTCTTACAAACGTTGATTTCACTTCGACCAAAACAAAATGGAGGTTTTGCGTGTCTCTGGTTGCTTCGGTTCCCTCTTCGGCCGTCCATCGATGCCTACATGCTATCATTGCCGTTGATTTTCTCTCTTTTGCGTCTTTGTGAGGTTCTCTATCCGGTTCACATATCTCTCTAATTTCGCTTTCCCTTTTTGTTCATTTTGGCTCTTTATGGTTGATTTCTCATGTAATTGAACCCTAAATCACCAGTAATCGAACCATAAATTACCATTTTTTGTTCGGTTGAAGCCTTATAGTTGATTTCTTTGGATTTTTCATTTTACTGAAGAATTAATCGCCATTTTTGTTTGTTTGAGAACTTATGGTTGATTTCTCGTGTAATTGAACCCTAAATCACCCCTTTCTGTTCATTTGAAGGCTTGTAGTTCATTTATTGTGTAATTGAACCCTAAATCGCCAATTTTTTGGTTCATTTGAAGGCTTATAGTTGATTTCTTTGTATTTTTCATTTTGTAGAAGGTTGAATTGCCATCGATGTTGCACATGTAACCTAAGCTCTCGAAGTTGCCATTGACCTCGTTAATCGAAGCCTAATTATTTGCATATTGGTCTCTTGTTAGAAATATTATTGTTTAGCATTGTGTTCTGAGTTGATAAGCTAATAATGCGACTTCCTAATCAAGTTCGGGTGACCTAAATTGAGATTGCATTTGAGCTTGGCTGAGGTGAAGTTCAGGTGAAAATTTAGTTGCTAATTTCGTAATTGATAGTTTCATAACATATGACATCGAGCTTAAATGTAAAAATTTAACTAAAATGAGAATTTGAGTAGAGAGAAGAAAATATTTTCATTATCATTCCATGAATGTAATTACATGAGAATCTAACTATTTATACTAAGCCTATTTTACATATTTGTAGTGTAGATGGACTTAGTAAGTATAGTTTACATGTTGTTGATTGTAAGTTCGGTTATGTGGGGTGGTTTAATGTTATAACACTTGTAAGTGATGTGTGGTTGGTTTGGAACTCCCTTAGTCTTTTCTCCCAATCCTTCTATGTGAATACATGTTGGTATATATGTAACCGTTCTATTGATTATTGTATTGGGATGCATGAGGCAAATGTGAGAGAAATCTAGGAAACGAGATTGGTGATTGTGGTGGATGGTGATGTGAAATTTAGGGCAAGCATTGATATTTGTGTTCACCCTAGTGGAAGGCCTGGAGGAAGCCCCTCATGTCATGGTTAGATTGGGCCATTGAGACATCCATGCCTTAATGTTTAGGTTACTTGGGCTTGAGCTTGGCTTATTAGGGGCTTTTACTTGGCTCAGGGAGCTATAAGCTTGACCCATGATGAACAAAGTCTTGAAGCAATTGGAAGAGAATGGACAAAGTCTTAAAGCAATTGGAAGAGAATAGCCCTAGAAAAAGCTTTGTTTTGTACAGCCCCATGGAGATAAGAAGTGGGACATATAAGTTAACCAATGGTTCACATATATAGGCTTAAGATTCACATATTATCTTTCCTTTTTTTCGTTGGTTCATTGCATTATTGTCATATCTTGTTTCATTTTCTTGAAAGATTGTTCTTTGTAATTAATTCATTATTTGTCATATATGGTTCACAAATGTAGGCATTCTCATGCAGAATTTGAAAGCCAGGATTTGTTACAATTGCTAGGTGAGTTTCGTTCATCTAGGTACGTCCCTAGCCCTTCTTGTTGTAATTGAAATGTGCTTTTTACAGATAAGCTTGATGACATTACATGTCAATTAGATCTCTTTTTTAGATGAGTTATCTTGTGATATCTTTTAATTGTGTAGGCAGGCTCTAAAGTTTGTCAGTTACAAAGAACTTGGTTGATGCTTTTAAATTCATCGCTTTTTTCCTTTGTTTTTGTTTAATATAGTTGGGATATTGGGATATGAACTTAGGTCAAAAATATTGTTTTGTTCTATCAACAAAGAATATATTGTTCATTGTATTCAATAAATCCAAGCCAACATTATTTCTAAATGTGCCTTTTTCTAGGAGTTTATAACCTTATTTTTTTGGAAGTGCAATGTTTATTAATTGGTTACATTAATGCATTTTATGATATTTGCACATGTCAGATCTCCAGAGATTGTCATATTGCTCTATGGTTTTATGAACATTGCAGTGTCCTTTTTCGGATAATGTCTAATTTAAGTTCAAATGTAGAGTCCTAGGTTATGGATTATGGCCTTAAATGATTTAGAGCTCTAACATGTACTTAAGTGGAGCCTATGTGTTCTATCATTGTTTTTGCTTTGCTTACTTAAGGTTTCTTCGCTGACGCTTCTTCTTCCAAACCGTAAGCATTTAAGACACAAGTATACCAATATGTTCTTCAAACCCTAAGCATATCTACAATAACAATGATTTTCGATAATTATTACACTATTGCCCTTGTAATTGGATGTGTCCTTGGTTCTCAAACTAGCTTAGGAATTGCGGGTATATGGTATGTGAGTTGATTTGGACATTAGACCCTTCAGTATTTTAGTATCACTACAACAAAAAAGGGCAATTCTCGGAGCATAATTATCGGCGTTTATACAAACGTCGAGAAATCTCGGCGTTTAAATGCGTCGAGATAAAGCGTCGAAAATTCTCGGCGATTTTAAATGACGCAAAAAATATCGGCGCTTATAAGCGCCGAGATTCTCGCCGGGTATATATACCCCGAACATAACCCTCATTTTCTCGCGCTCTCACCGTCGTCTCTCACCCTCACCTCCCGCAAACCGTAACCCTTGTCTCTCACCCTCACCACCCGATTTCCAACCACGTCGACTCTCACCGTCGCCGCCCGCGTTCGCCTCTCACCGTCGCCGCCCGCGTTCGCCTCTCACTCTCGCCTTCCGATTTCACAGTTGCTCTTGCTTTGTTGTTAGTATGTGATGTCCTTGCCCTAGTTTCGGTTTTTATTTTTATTGGACTGCTTATTCTTCTACAAGTGTTATATCATTTGAGTTGGTTGAAGTAGTTTTATTATAGTTTTGTATTATCGCCGTTTCACACTTTCCCCTGCTTCATGCGCATCCTTAATGCTATGGTTCGAATGATTCTATCTTTGTATCTCATCATTTGAATTGATTAATACAAAAAATTATTATTTTGATGAAATTCTTGTGTTACTGTGTTTGATTGATGTTTAAAATTATGTGTTGGTGGCGCTTGTGAGTTAAATTTGTTGATGTCAGGGAGATTAGATATCGATTTCATAATTTTTAAAGTCTGAAAAATAAAACTTTGTTGCTGTATCCCTTGTTTAGATGGATCCTTCACATTAGCGGATTAAAATTGATTATAAGGAACTCATGTATCTTACTTTAATTTCTAACTTCTCCTAAGTCCCATTAATTATTTATTTTTGTATTTGTATATATTTTGATTGGTTGATTAAATATTTGTCTTATGAACTCTATCTTTTTTCAATTTTTAGGTAATTTGATTGCACTACTTAATATTTAGAGATATGGATACGAGTTGGATCACGCAACCAAGGATTAGTCAAGCTTATATTGATGGTGTCATCGAATTCATTAAGTTGGCTAAAGAAAACCTTATAGAAGGAAAAACTCGATATCCATGTAATAAATGCAAAGTAGCCAAATGGTTCTCATTAGAAGATGTGGAATATCATATCCTTTTTAAGGGTTTTTGGCCAAAGTATAAGAAATGGATTTTTCATGGAAAAGAAGATATTGTTCAACAATTGAGATGCAATAGTCAAACATCTACCAATAATAATGAGGGAAGGGCCATAGGTCGAGATGATATTGGTGGATTACTACGAGAAAGTATCGGAGTTGATATTCCTCCCTCCACAAATCAACCCCATTTGTCTGATGAACATAATTGGTCGGACCAAGTTCCTCTTGAACAACCCAACCAATCTCCTGAGGAGAAAGCCAAGTATAAGAAGATATTGGAAGCTTCTAATGAAGAACTATATCCAGGCTGTAGCGCATTCTCCAAATTGTCATTTCTTTTGCACTTGTTTCACTTGAAATGTATGCATAGTTGGTCTGCTGAGTCCTTCACGATGTTGCTAAGACTTCTTGTTAATGCATTTCCCCAAATTATGGTATTTCCATCATCTTATTATGAAGCTCAGAAAATGATCAATGAGTTGGGTCTTGGGTATGAAAAGATTCATGCTTGTCCAAATAATTGTATGTTGTATTGCGGTGAAATGTCTGAAAAAAAGAGTTGTCATACATGCGGTACCTCAAGATGGAAGACAGTTAAGGGTAAGGAAGATGACAGTTGTAGTGATGAAACTTTGTCAACCAAGAAAGGAGAGCCCGCTAAGGTTATGCTGTATTTTTCTTTGATTTCAAGGTTCAAAAGATTATACATGTCATCTAAAACAGCCGAAGATATGAGATGGCATGAGATAGACCGTTTGAAGGATGGGAAATTAAGACATCGTGCAGATGGCTTAGCTTGGAGGGCATTTGATGCTCGGTATCCGGAGTTTTCTTCAGATCCTCGTAGTGTTAGGCTTGGTCTTGCTAGTGACGGCTTCAATCCGTACCGTCTTATGAATACTACTTATAGTACATGGCCAGTGGTGTTGATCCCGTACAACTTGCCCCCATGGCCATGTATGAAGCAATCGTCATTCATTCTTTCTTCGATTATTCCTGGGAAATCGGGCCCTGGACTTTTCATTGATGTGTACCTACAACCATTGCTGCATGAGTTGAAATTGTTATGGGAAGGTATTGATGCATATGATGCCTATAGTGGACAAAACTTTAGTATGCAAGGGGCTATAATGTGGACTATCAATGACTTTCCTGCATATGCTATGTTGTCTGGTTGGAGTACAAAGGGCTACACAGCTTGTCCTTATTGCACTGAACATACACATTCTTATAAGTTTGGGGGCAAGATTTGCTATAATGGACACCGTAAATGGTTACTTAATAATCACCCTTTTCGATCTCAGAGTCAATTGTTTGATGGGACAATGGAGTATGCTTGTGCTCCTACTCCGGCATCAGGGACTGATATCTTGAAAGCACAAGAACAAGTTCATTACAAGTACGGAAAAACCCAAAAGACTAGTAAGAAGAAAAGAGAAAGGCACCACATAGACAGTTCAATAGAAAGAGTGGACAATGAAGAAGTGCTTTGGAAGAAAAAAAGCATATTTTTTGACTTGCCATATTGGGAGTACAATCTCCTTCGTCATAATCTAGATGTCATGCACATAGAGAAAAATGTGTGTAATAATGTTCTAGGGACGCTATTACATATGGAGAGAAAGACTAGAGATGATGAAAAGGCAAGAAGGGCCCTTGAAGAAAGGAACATAAAGCTACATCTTTGGCTACAACCTCGTCCTAATAGAGATCGGTACATGCCTCCAGCTTCTTACTATTTGTCTTCAAATGATAAAGAACGGTTTCTAAGAGTTCTACAGAAACTTTGGGTCCCAGATGGATATGGATCTAACATCTCTAGATGTGTGAAGTTGAAACAAAGAAAACTCTTAAACCTTAAGAGTCATGACAACCATGTTCTTATGCAAGATATTCTTCCTGTAGCTTTACGAGCATCCAATGCCACACAAGTCATTGAGTTGCTTTCAGAATTGTCTTCCTTTTTCAAATACTTGTGTTGTACGACCCTCGACCTAAATATGCTCGATCTTCAACAATTGAACATTATTCTTACACTTTGTGAGATGGAGATGGAATTTCTACCTACATTTTTCACAGTCATGGTTCATCTACTAATTCATTTAGTAGATGAGGCTAAACTTGGTGGGCCTGTTCACTATAGATGGATGTATCTGATTGAAAAGTTAGCCGATAATGCTTCATTTACTTTTATCTCTCATGTTTGGCATCCAGTAATTGATCTCACGTGTTATTTATATTTATGTAATAAAGGTATTTGTCCCATTTGAAAGCATACGTAAATAACCAGGCGCGGCCAGAAGGGTCCATTGCTGAAGGCTACATCATGGAGGAGACTATTACATTTTGTTCTAGATACTTAGAAGGTGCTACGACCATTTTTAATAGACCCAAAAGAAATGATGATAATGGTTCAAGTATAGGTAAATACTTGTTAAAGTCTGGGGGTCGTGCAATTGGAAAAGAGAAAATTGTTCGCCTTGATATGAGAAGTAAGGAACAAGCGCATCGTTATGTGCTACTCCAGCTAGATGAAATCAAGGAACTTCGTGAGTAAGTGTTAATAGAAGCAACTTTGTCAATATTAACTATTTTTGTTCAACCTGCTAATAATTTCCTTATTATAGTGAATTTTTAAGTGAAAAACGACGAGCATATTTCCATAGAGGTCGATCTAATGCAACATTAGAAAATTAGTGGATTGTTGAAGAGTTTTCTGAGTGGCTTCAAAACTAGGTTAGTATATTTTATTCGATGTTGAAGTTGATATTATATATTCACCATTAATTTTGATACTACATTTTATTCTATTAAGGTGCACAAAATTGATGCAACTACCGAAGAAGGCCGATTGAGAAGGGCTTTAGCTGGTGGGCTAAATCAGTATGCTAAAAGAATGAAGGGCTTTGTCCTTAATGGATACAAGTTTCATACAGAAGATCGTGAACGCTATATGAGGACACAAAATTCTGGGGTCATGGTCGTAGCTGATGGACAAGTTTACTATGGCAAATTGACAGACATATATGAACTAGACTATTATGGGAGTTATAAAGTTGTCATTTTTCGTTGTGATTGGGTAGATATAAATAGGGGCTTAACAACATTTAGAAATGATGGTGCTTGTGTGAACTTCTCTAAGTTGATGCATACGGGTCGATTGTTTAAAGATGATCCATTTGTCATCTCATCTCAAGCAAAGCAAGTTTTCTATATTCAAGATGAGATGCAAAAGGGATGGTATCATGTCATTAAGACTAAACCTAGGGACTTGTATAATCTAGGCGAGATTTGATCTTTGTTTTTTTAGAGTTGTGAAATAATGTTACGTGTTGTTTCATTTTGTCCATGTATGTTAGTTTTCTTTTGTATGTGTTGTTTCATTTTGTCCATATATGTTAGTTTTCTTTTGTACGTGTTGTTTCATTTTGTCCATGATCTTTGTTTCATTATTGATTATTTGTTTTACGGAACATATTTGCTTCTCATTTTATTTTTGTAAGTTCTATTATACATTTACTAATTCTTTTGTTTTTGGAAAAGCGTGGATTCATAATGAGGAGGTTTTTTAGAAGTGGCAAATCAGTGCAGTCCTCAACAGCAACACCGGAACATGAAGAAGGTGATGACAGTCAGCCAAGACCGTCAACATCTCAAGCAGAGGGACCAGCGAGGGAAGCTGGTGTTTGGTCCACTGACGTGCCATTTGATGAGAGGGAGCTACTTCAACTTATCGGTAAATGTTTTCAATTTTATAGCATTAATTATGGTAATAATTTTTCAATCAATTAGAAAAGTAATGGTATATCTTAATCGTTAATAGATGGCCAAGGAAACTTGAGTACCTTAAGGACGATACCAGTTACGGAAGTATGGCATCTTCCTAAAGGTGTAAGAATTATTGTGCGGTTCAATGACCTACGCCAACCAATTAGAAAGGGTGGCGATTTGTTGATCCGGTTTATTGGAGAGGTTGGCAAAACGGGACGGTTTTGTCCGCTCGGAGTAAGAGATTGGCGTACGATGAATGACCAATACAGAGCAGAAGCTATTGAGGTTATTCGAGTAAGTATTATTTATGTCTGAAGTTTACTTTATACATATGATATAATATGTATGTCTGAAGTTTTTGAATTTTATCATTGTATTAATTAAGGTTTTATACTCTTAATTGTGTTAATTTAATTCAATAGTATAATTGGCAATTGGTTCTTCTATCAAATTTTACTGTTCGAGTGAAATTTGGATATAGCACTGAAATGTGGTTGCTCTCTTACTAGTACAACTACTACTTTATGCCTTCTTACTATTCCCTTGCCTTTTTGTGACATTATTGTTGGTTTTTATGTGTTAGGGAAAATTTTCAATGCCCAGTGATGTACTGATTAATAAATCAATACTACAGCATCTTGGCAAAATGTGGAGGGGTTACAAGACGAGCTTGAGAGCGCAATATTGCCAAGGGAACAAAACTGAGGCTGAAGTTATTGCAACAGTGCCACGAGGAGTTAATCGTGACCAATGGATAACTTTGGTACATTTTTGGTTTTCTCCACAAGGCAAGGTAAAACAATTTCTTTTTAAGTAATTTTTGATTGGTCAAAAAGGGGGAAGCAGATTAATATTGATTATGAATGTAAAGTTTTTCTTGGATTGATGTTGATTTCCAATATCAGGAGAAGAGTAAATGCGGCAAAGAAGCACGTGCCAAGCAGAATCAGTTTCACACGACTGGTTCAACAAGTTATGCGAATAAAAGAGATAGTTTTGTAAGGACTTCAGTATATGTTTAGTGTATTATTACTATCTACCTGTTAAATTAGTTAAGACTTATGATGACGTATTGATTGTAGGAAATTAGCAAAGGGAGGAAGCCCACCAGTATAGAGTTTTACCAGGAAACTCATACTCGGAAAAGTGGTGGCTTTTTTGAGAATACGGTTTCACAAGAATTTATGGTGGGTTTTATTATTACCTCACATTTCTTTTAATTTAAATGTATTTAATGTCTTTTTCTCTTCTTTGTAGGATACAGCTAGAGAAATAGTTGAGGCTCCACTTGGATCTTCTTCCAGCCCTCGATCAGAAATCGAGGAGGAAGTATTTGCAGAGCTAATGTATGAACAGGAAAATCCGGGCTATCGAGCGGTAGGCTATGGATTTGGCGTGAAGAGGAGTGATATATACGGAGTCAGGGGTGAACTAAAGAAAAAGGGACTCGACCGTACCGGTGATCATGTCGAATTACAAAATATGAAAATAGAATTGGCCAATGTAAAGCAGCAAATGAGATGGCTCCTACCCATCTATGATGCTGTTTCTTCTAGCCAAGCATCATATGAAATGATAGCAGAAGGTCGAGCAATTATTACTGCGGTTGCTGATCCGGTAAGATAATCTATTTAATTTATATTTGTTTGTACTATAATGCAAATAATTACCTTTCTAATCCTTTGTAAATAATGAAATTGATGATGTGAATGATTGAGACAAAAGGCGGCATTGGGGTTGGTACTTTTGGGAAACTATATGAATTTACCATGTGAAGCAAAATTTTGGATCAGATATACTTGTCTTGCTGCTTGATAAGATGGTTTGGTTTTTGGATGTTTTGACACTTCTTCTACTAAATCTTTTCCCTAATATCTTCATTGATAATTCTCTTTCAATTTTTCCCATATGAGGAATAGCCTAACTTTAGACAACAAGATATAATTTGAATCATGTGTGTTGTGCTTTACAAGATGTGGCAGAGAGTGGAATCTCATGTGCTATATTGTCGCCTTAAGATGTTGCAGACTCTTCATTTGCTTCAAGCACATACTAGATAGAAATGAGAATGGAGGGCAAGTTAAATAGGTGGCAATCACATGATATGGAAGTCATAAGATGCAGCACAACCTAGGCCTCCCTCTATCAACTCCTACTTCCCTTCCAAAAGGGATTGTGGACACTTGAGGGTTGACGGATTCCGATAAATGATTTCATGTGCTCATTGTTATTGATTTATGTGATAGTAAACTGGTAGATTGATATTTTGTACATAAGTAATGTTATTATTGTGTTGTTTATACATGGTAGAGATGAATCGGGATCCGGTGACGGTGAACCCTCAAATTTTTTTGCATCTCCAAGCACGCCAAGCTCATTCGGTTGATTGATATATGTGTGAAGAATGTACTTGACTAAGTTAGCTTTATATATATATATATATATATATATATATATTTTGGTTATTAGATTAATTATGTTGATATTTGGAGTGGAAAAAATCTCAAATTTTGTATTGAACTATCAAAGTACATTGACAATGTTGTAATATTTTGATTGTCGAATTCGGAATCTTATGAAAAATTTATCAGTTTAGTTGATATTTTTTTATTAAGTAATTTTGAATATATATATATATATGTGTGTGTGTGTGTGTGTGTGTGTGTGTGTGTGTGTGTGGAAAATATGCACAAATAAATAGGCAATACAGGCTGTTTGTAAAATATCCATGCCAAGAAGTAAAAATAGGGTATTTAAAAAACTCAAATAATCTCGACAATAAAAAACGCCGAAAAATATCGGCACTTATAAGCGCCAATACAATATCGGCGTTTATAAACGCCGGGACATTCTCGGCGTTTATAAGCTCCGAGATTCTCGGCGCTTTTATTTTTTGGCGTTTTTTTTTCTCGGCGCTTGTCCTAAGCGCTGATAATAAAATTCTCGGCGCTTTTTTGTGCCGAGAATTCCAAAAAAAAGCGCCGAGAATTACCCTTTTTTGTTGTAGTGTATCTTTTGTAGTTTTGTGAATATTTTTGAATGTAGGATTTACAATATGGATGTATTTAAAAGTAAGGATTGGGTGAAGTTCCCAAGAGCTTGAAGCGAATTTGATAATGGAATTCAAGCATTTGTTTCGTATGCTCTTAAGTTGTTGGTGAAATTGGGTTGATACCGTATCCATGTAAGTTATGCGCTAATCGATATAGTAAAGATAAACTAACTAATTTATGGGACACAAGCTTGAATCTTTCATTTTATTTCTTTAATTATGTGGACCATGCGGGCACCTTTTCTGTTTGCGCATGGTCGTTTCTCTAATGATATAGCAGTAGTTCAATACTGGTAGGTAATTTTTTACAATGTTAACTCTAGTAAACTAGCTGTACCTACTTGCTGTCTTTTATCATATCATATGTTCTTGTTCTTTTTTAATTATGTTCTTATTCCAAATGATAATAGTGCAAATGTAACAATATAATTCCAGTATTTGATTGCTCATAACTGTTACATTTTTTAGAACTCTATGCAATATTTTAATTATGTATAACTTACCTATATGCTAAAAGATTGAGATTGAGCTTAAGTTGTAAATCTAACGTCTCTGTTAATCATTGTTACAGGAAAATGGCATGTCGTTGGATGGTGAGTTAATCAGGAACATGAAGACGAGTAGATGGAGATGATTTGTAGGAAGATGTATGATGTTGGTTAAATTTGTTGTGGACATATTACTTAAGAACTTTTGGGTAGATGATTGATTTGTCTTTTTATCTATTTGAACTTTTAGGATTTGTTTTGGATAGTTTTCTTTTCTTGAGGATTAAAATAGACATGAATATTGAAGTTGTATTTTGGATGCTAAGATGGATTTGTTTTGTTTTGTATTAATCAAGAGTAGCTATATGAAATTGTTGTTGGTAACTCCCTTGTCAATATAAACTTGTTGGTATTTACAGTCATTGTTGGTATATCTTTTACCATCATACGTTGTTTGTTGGTATAATTTCTATCAACATAATTTTTTTTGGTTAACAATGCCCTTTACTAACAGAGGTTTCATTAGTAAACCATTTGCCAAGAGAAAACTTCTTGTTGGTAAACCATTTACCAACATAAAGCTTGTGTTGGTACTACCTTTTACCAACAGATAATTTGTATTGGTATAACTTTTACCAATACAGAATTTATTGTTGGTGTACTTGTTACCGACAGAGGATTTGTTGTTGGTAATACCTTTTACCAGCAGAAAAATTTTATTGGCATAATTTTACCAACAATTAACAACTGTGGCTATTAAGGAGTTATTACCAACAACTTCGAATTTCTGTTTGTAAAGCCTTTACCAACAAAGGCTATACCAACAGCCTACCAACAAACCAATTTCTGTTGGTAAAGTCTTTACCAACAGAAAAATCGCTATTGCCAACAACAATCCTGCTGTTGGCAATTGTCACTTTTTTTGTAGGGGCTTCCTCATGTAGGGTGCTACTGTTTGCTATGGGAATGATACCCAAGTGGCATAGATGGTCCCTCATGCTCCGTTTATCAAGTAAGGTTACCCTGTATTTGTGCTTCTTTCGAACTTTCTAATGGCCATCTGCAACTTATTGGGGTTGATGCGATTCAATGATTCTAAAGAATTCCGTTAGCCACGAGCTTCCTTTAGAAGAGAATGCCTCCTATAGTTAAAAGTCTATCTTCAACCAGAGCTGTCCCATATACCCATTTGTTGAACTACATGCATTTATTTTAGTGAGATATAATAAAGATGTAGCAATCATTCTTTAACACTGTAGTGGAAAACCATTTGTCATTCCAAAATTTTAACTTGTAGCCCTTCTCTAGTTTCAACCTTTCGCTAGAAGTCTCAGTCACTACCACATTAGCATTCTTCATCACCAAAATGCAAGCCTAGGCCATGAAGCCCTTAATGTTCATATATTCATCTGCCGTGAGTTGTGGTTCCCATCTATAGAGTTGATCCCCTTCTTCCATGATGTACTACCTTCAACAACTACCTTTACCACCATTTCATGAATGAGAGATGTTTCCCCCTGTCATCTCCTTTTCAAAAGAAACACTTTCGTAAATCGGTGATTCTTTTAGCCACCACTTTTTGGCATCCTAAAGTAGGTAAGGAGGCTATTTATGAACTCTCTAGCACTCAATAAGGTCATCTCTTTCAACCCGTTCACCTCTCTTTAATTCTTTCAATCACCATTCCCCTTCATGCAGTAAGCTTCAGGTTTGGCCCAAGTGGAACTCTTGAATGCTTACCTGGTAGTTTCACAAAATTGCACACAACTAGCTTATTTGACTTCCCGGTCTACACCTCAGGTACTTAACTCCTAGAAATTCATTTATCCTTGCTTCAATAGGGAGTTTCCGCCCTTGTCTTATGGATCTTATATGATGCTGCTAATAGTTGTTACTTCTATGATAGTCGACTTTGTTTTGTCATGATATATATAAACTACCTAGATTTCACTTTGCCAAATCTTTCCTTCAGATCATCCTCCTTGTTCTTTGCTGTCCTCCAAGTACATCACTGTTGCATCCATTTTCTTCCTATCACCTACTGTCGTCGCTAGTTTCACTGGTGTCTTTCAGTTTCTGACGTATTTGCTATTTCGTTTCTAGAGGATTTTGAGTTTTTTTTTTTCATTTTACATGCCAACTTACTGATCTACCACCTACAAATATTCCAAAATATGTATTTACTATTGAGAATAGTACTAGTACATGACTCGTTTTATTCATCCAAGATAAGCTTTTTGATTAACACAACATAATATATGTTATTCCTTGCAAACATAGTGATGCAACGCGCAAAAGTGGGATTTGGGAAACGGAAAGATTCAACGGTCTTCTATTTAATTTTATTACGGAAAAAAAATAAAACAAGGGGAAAATCTGCTCAATTTCTCACAACCGGGGAAAGAGAGAAAGCTTTAAGCTAATGAAAATAAAATCTAGAAAAATTGAATAATAAAACCCTAGGTTTCCTCTTGTTTAAATAGAGGAGCTATATGATTAAGAATAAAATATTAAAAGATAAATATAAAATCCAAAAATTAAACTAATCCTAATTAAAGTGAACTTCCAATTGCTGCGCCCAGATCAAGCCGCCAATTGTCACGTCCAGGTTAAGCTGCCAACAACCAATACCCTCTTAACTCCTGCCCACCAACCATAGCCATGGTGATAACGCTGGCTGCATCATCCTCACCAGGCCAAAGAGTATTCGCCATGTCAACCAGAGGATTGTTGTTGCCAAAATACAGGGTTAAGTGCTTAACGTAAAAGACATCAGAAGTTCTCATACCGAAAGGCAATTAAACACGGTAGGCATTGTTGTTGACCTTGCCGATGATCTTCAAAGGGCCAATTTTGCATGCCGTCAACTTGTTGTATTCCCAAGCTGGAAACCGTTCTCTGGTGAGGATGGCCCAGACTTGGCCGCCTACATGGTATTGGACTTTGCAACGGTGCTTGTCACTCACCAATTTATACTTGGTGCTAGCTTCCAAGAGGCATGCTCAGGTTTGGTCATGTATATCCTGCAGGCTGGAAATGATGTCTTCAGCGTTTCCGCTAAGGCAAATAAGACGTAGGACTGGTGCCAAATCAATCGGAGCCCTCGGTACTGATCCATAGACGATCTTAAATGGTGGGAACCCCATAATCCTATTAACGAAGCTATTGTAGTGAATTCAGCTTGGTAGAGCTTTTGCTGCCAGCCCTTGATGTTGTCGGCAACTAGACAATGAAGTAAGTCTGCCAATGAGTAGTTTGTCACCTCGGTTTGGCTATTAGTTTGAGGATGGTGAACTGTAGTGAAGGAGACACAGGTGTGCACCATCTTACACAACGCCTTCTAGAAGTAGTTAACGAATTAAATGTCCCTATCAGAGACAATGCTTACCGGCAAATCGTGAAGCTTGTAGACTTGCCAGAAGTACAACCCTGCAATGTGAACATCATCGGCAGCTTTCTTACACCCGATGAAGTGTGCCATCTTAGAGAAGCAAACCACCACAACAAAAATCAAATCAATGCTACCGGTTATTCTCGGTAATCCCAACATAGAGTCCACGCTTAAACTCGTCCATGGTTGACTCGAAACCAGTGGTGGTAGTTAAGGGCCTACGTTGGTCACTCTGTCCTTTAAGACCTAACATATATGGCAACGCCTGACAAAGCTCAAAACCTCCTAATGCAACATCAGCAAAAAATAGTTGGCAGTAATGAGTTGTAGTGCCTTATCTCAGCCCGTAAACCCTACATTGTGCTTCTCCTCAACAATCATAAGCCTCATACTCGAATCCAAAACACAAAGCTAATTCCCCTGGAAAAGGAACTCGTCAGGAATGGAGTAATGGGGAAAAGAACCCAACTGTGCTTCTCGCCAAATCTTGCCAAAAGTTGGATCGTCCTGATACTGATCAGCCAACTGCTCAAACCCGGTTACGGTAACCCGGTGTTGAGAAAGAAGGAGACTCCACCTACTTAGAGCATCCTCCAACTTGTTCAATGCGCCAAACTTGTGCTTGATGACAATGTGGAAGAGCCGTATGTAGCTTGCCCACTTGGCATGTCGGCCTGAAAGTTTTCTTGGCTATTGATGTACATGAGGGCCATGTTATCAGAGTACAAGACGAACTCCCGATTGGCTAAGTATAACTTCCAATGCCTCAGTGCTCTTACCAACGCGTAGAACTCAAGATCTTAAGTTGAGTGGTTCAACCCACTGCCATTGAGTTTCTTACTGAAGTATGCGATAGGCCTCCCTTCTTGGCTAAGCACATCACTAATGCCAGTCTTGGAGGCATCCGTGTTCAACTCAAACGTCCTTTAGAAATCAGGAAGGGCTAACACCGGTGCCATGGTCAACCTCTTCTTTACCTCGTCAAAGGCAGTAGCTTCTTGAGGAGTCCTAGCAAAGGAACTCTTCTTTAGACAATCAGTTATAGGCGCCATGATGGAGTTGAAGTTCGGAACAAAATGTCTATAGAATGGTGCTAATCCGGTTGAATTCTGGATTTGGCCAACTATTCTTGGCTGTGGCCAGTCATGAATAGCAGCATCAACTGCTATACCATCTTGGATACAATGAAGACAAGGAAGGTTATTCGGTCCTTCATGAACTCACACTTCTTCAAGGCGACAAACAGATGTTGTTTCTGCAAGGTACTCAGCACTTTCTTGAGATCCTTCATGTGCTCAACTCGATTCTGGCCCTAAATCAAAATATCGTCGAAGTAGACGACAATAAACCTCCCAATGAAAGGACTTAGGACTTGGTTCATAAACCTCATGAAGGTACCTTGTGCATTGGACAATCTGAATGGCATATGACCATCCATTCGTAAAGTCCACCCTGTGTCTTGAAGGCGGTTTTCTACTCATCTCTAGTTGATATACGAATCTGATGGTACCCGCTATTCAAGTCTAACTTCGTGAATACTGTCGAATTCAGTAGTTGGTCAAATAAGTCACTCAACCTCGGAATGGGAAAATGAAATCGCATCGTGATCTTGTTGATAGCTCTACTGTCTACACACATCCGCCAACAACCATCCTTATTTGGCATTAACAGAGCCGGCACTACACAAGGACGCAAGCTCTCTCTAATAAACCCTTTGGCAAGAAGCTCCTCTACTTGGCGTCTCAACTTCTCATGCTAAGATGGACTCATACGATAGTAAGGCCTATTCGGCAAGGCAGCCTGTGACATCAGATCAATGAGATGTTGTATGTCTCGCAATGGCAGTAGTGCACCCAGTAAATCCTCCAGAAAGACATCGGCATACTCACTCAACAAGGCGGTAACCTCATTCGGTATCTCCCCAAGATTGACCTTAGAATCCCTCCCAATCAACACGAAGATGATCTTGGTGTCGCCAACCTCCTTGGAAAACGTAGCTCGTCCCAGTATACATGGGTGTTGGGCCATTAAGTCTCGTGCGGCTCATCCTTCTTGGAAAACAAGATAATCTTTGTCCCCTTGAAGATGAAGCTATATGTGTTTTTCAATCTGTTATGGATGGGACTCTTATCATATTGCCACGGGCGTCCAAATAACAGATGGCAAGCGTCCATGGTGGCCATGTCACACCAAACCGCATCCTTATACTTTGATCATATAGAAAAATTAACAAAGCATCGCTTGGACGCGGTTATTTAGTTTCTCTTATTGAGCCACAAGAGCTTGTATGGACTCAAATATGCTTCCATCATCAACCCCAGCTTGGAAACTGCCTCTTTGGAGATCATGTTCTCACGACTTCCCGAATCTATCACCATGTGGCATACTGTTCAGCCAATGGTGCACGGGGTTTGAAAGATGTTATTCCTCAGCCATCCATCTCCCAGTTCTTCTCTTGGTGCAAAACAAGCACGCCTAATGACAAGTAGGTGTCCTTTATCACCTCCCACAACATTTTCTTCCAATGGCGTCAACTCAGTCTAGGTTTCTTCCTCACTAACCCTGCCATCTTCTTCATGGAACTCCTCGATGTGAAGACCCTTGCCATGTCTATCACCCTTATGACACTCAACAGCATGGTGTCCCACCTCGCCACACTTGAAACAACGGGTTCTTGAAGTACCCGTCAAGTTCTGATTGACTTGCATACCGTTGTTGGCGATTACTGGCTTGTTCTGTGCACCCTGATTTGGAGGTGCTCTCACTTGGTCTCTCCCACCAACCCGAGTTCCCCAGGCTCCCCGAAATGTCCACAGCTCTTTGGCTTACCTTTGGCACTATAAAAAAATGTCGAACATGTTCAACGCCTGCTGTATAGACTCCCTCAACCTGCCAATGTAATGATCTGCCAATTTCTCTCTCGTCTCTGCCAAGTCACTCCTGTCAACCAAAGAATTGAACTCCACCGTGTACTCCTCCACAGATCTAGAGCCCTGACGCAACCCCTGCAGTTGTTGATACATCATCTTGGCGTGATTGCAAGGCTGGAAGGTGCCGATCATGTGATTCTTCATCTTCTCTCAGAACTCTTGCTTCGCCTTTCCCTGATGAAGCTGTGAATGCTTCAGCTATTGCCACTAGGCAGCGGCTCTAGCCCGTAGCTGGGTAGCAACCAATGGCGCTTGCGTCCTCTCCGGCACCTCCTTAAACTCGAGAACCTCTTTCACGATGGCAAGCCAATCCTAGAAATCCTCCGGGGGTCCTCTGCCATAAAACTTCGGGATCTCAATCTGAAGACCAGATTCCCACCTCCGAACATCAAAATCGTTAGTGGTTCTAGTATTGGGCTGATGCCTTTTCAATCTTCGATTTTGGAAACTCTCATCCATTTCGTCCTCCTCATTTGGTGTTGGCAGGTGTTGGGGCTAGATCCTCGGCTCCTGCTTCGGATCTGCCCCTAATTGAATGAAACAACACTCGATTCGCCGGAATTTCTCTTCCATCTGCTTAAATCTCCTCTCATTCTACCATTGTACATCTCGCTCGTAAAAATCTCCAACGGTGGTGTATCTTTGTCGCCCACAGGCCTCAGAAGTTGTTTTGAGCTCTGATACCAACTAATGCAGTGCTAAAAAGTGGAATTCGGGAAACAAAAAGGGTCAATGACCTTTCCTTTATTTTTATTATGAAACTAATAAAACAAGCAGAAAATATGCTCAATTTCTTACAACATGAGAAAGAAAGAAGGCCCTAAACTTATGAAAATAAAATCTAGAAAAACTGAATAATGAAACCCTGTGTTTCCTCTTGTTTAAATAGAGGAGCTATTTGACAAAGAATGAAATAATAAAAGATAAATATGAAATCCAAAAATTACACTAATCCTAATTAAAGTCAACTTCCAAATGCCGCGTCTAGATCAAGCCGCCAATTGCCGCATCCCGGCCAAGCTGAAAAAAACCAATACCCGCTTAACTCCTACTCGCCAACCATAACCGTTGCGGTAACGCAGGCTACATCGTAATGTTATCTTTGTGCGTGACCAATGGGTGGAAGAGGACGCTCTTGGAAGTATGTGGGTGAGTACTTGGTGCTCTATTTCTTTGAAATTTTGGGAATTTTTCCGTTTCATGGACTGTGTCAAGCTGTTGTCATAGTATTGGTGATGGCTCCAACAAGGTACAGACAAGTCTTCAACTGTGAAAGCAGTTTAGCAACATCTAAATTGCTGGTACTTTATAACTCTTTTTACATTGTTTATGGCTATTTCTCTACTCTTATGCCTTGGTATGTCGAACTGTATTTGTGGGACTCTATCCCTAAAAAACGTGAATACCTTGTTTATTAGTTAGTAAATAGATTGGATTTGTATTAAACTCCTTATTGAAGCCCTTTCTATCACATTGACATAGATCCAATATGACATGACTCAATTGCCACCTCTATTTCAGGCGAACTGACTCCCATAGGAATCACCATTTGCCAAATAGGCTTTGATCTAACTATAAGAGTACCAATATTATAACACACATTGTAAGTTCACTTCCATTTTGCCCTAACATAAACCTACATACCTTTTTTTTCAATACCTTAAGTACGAAATAGTGACATTAGTAATAGATTTGGAGGGCAAATGACGCATTTATAATCTGGAAATGGGGGAAGAGACATTTCAAAATAATCAAAATACTGAATCAAACATACCATACCGTGCATATTTATTCTTTATTATTCAATGTAGTATGGCATTTGATCTGATAGTTTACTTATTAGAAAAGACGTTAATGATTCAATATGTAACATTATACAATACTAATATACTTTTTTTTTTTGTTGCTAATTTTGCTTCTCATGATGTCCAATCCCAATACTCTAGGAAAAAACAGTTTAATTGATAATTTACCTATTATCGAATTAACTTTGCTAATTTAATATCTGTTAATTAAGTATTTCAATACTATATATTACTATTATTAATTATTTTAATACAAAATTTAATATATTCCAATTAAAAGTACAATTGAAAGTGTGCTCTAAAATCCAAACGTTCAATAATATTAATTGGTAAATTCAACCTCTACCCCAAAAAAAAGAGGGGGCAAACAACAATCAATTTAAAAATAACCCAACCATATGTTAATATACCAAAAAATAATTCAACTCTATTTTCTAAACAAATAATAACCCAACTCCAACTTTTTTACCAAAAAATAACCCAACTCTAAATTTTCTACCATAAAATAACCAATATCTAAAATTAATTTAAAAAAATATTGAATTAGTGGCTAAGCATGGCATGTGACATGATGCTTAAATAATATATTTTTCTCCTATGTTTTTTTGGTTTGGCTTGATTTGTTTCCCCACCAAACCAAACAAAAAATTCGTTTTTATTATTTTTTTTTTTAATAATTGAGTACAATCCCACAAAAAACCAATATTACGAGGCACAAAACAAGCAAAATAATAGAGGAATATAACCATAGAACTAGGGCTGCAAATGACCCAAGCCAAGCTGAGCTGAACCATAGCTTGCTTAAATCGGCTTGGCTCATTAACTAAGTAAGATTAACTCGGTATCGGTATCGGTATCGGTATCGTTTATCTAATCGAGCGGCATATCTGTGATTCAGCTCGTTTACTAAATGAGATCAATTCAGCATTGGTATCATTTATGTTTGATTATTTGGTGAGCTGGCTTGTTGAGTTTTGCCAACTCATTGCACTCATTTATCAGGATTGTGAAGCTCATTTATGAAGCATGTTATACTCATTTATAATTATTGTTACTTGGATTTCTAGAAAAAGTTGATAAAATAAATCATGTATGAAAATAAAAAATAAAAAAAATACACACATGTAACTCAATTATGCAATATAGACATGCGAGCCAATAATCGAGCCAGCTCGTGAGCCTTACGAACCAACTTGCGAGCCTTTTGAGCCGTGTCGGACTCGATTTGATTTAGCTCATTTAATTAAATGGGATTTTTTAAACGAGTCGAGCAGGCTCTCAAGCTGGCTTAGATGTCCCAGTCGAGTCCTAAACAAGCTGAGTCAAACCGGCTCGCGAGCCGGCTTGGCTCATTTGCAACCTTATAGCGAACAAGCCAGACCAAAAATAAATAGAAGAAAAATACCATGCACCACAATTCAATATTTTTAAAATCACATTTTTAGAGTTGGGTTATTTTTATATTAATTTTAAATTTCTGTTATTTTTTGTTAGAAAAGTTAAAGTTGAGTTATTTTTTTGGGTAGAAAATGGAGTTGGGTTATTTTTTGGAATATTGACATATACTTGGGTTATTTTTAGATTAATTATTGAAATGGTGAACCATAGAAAGAAGAGACTTTATTTCACACGTTTTTTTAAAATTTATCGACATAGGGTCTATCATTGTATATCTTGACATTTTAATACATAAAATAAAATATTATGATGTTTGAAAATTTTATCATTTAAGTAATTAACGCAAAAATTTGATGAATTTTGTCAGTATTGAACCAATTTTTACCCAGAATACTAATATGGAACATTGTCATGGTTCAGTGAGTGCAAGTTCAGCAAATAAAATATCGTCATATCTAATATAAAAAAAAAAGGAAAGGAACATATCTAGTGCCTCAAGGGCTCCCGCTTATGCAGGGTCTTTGGGGGGGGGGGGGGGGGGGGGGGGATGTACGCAGCCTTCCCCCGTCAGGGTGTTAACCTGAAGAGAGGCTGTTTTCCAGTGCCCTCAACCTGAGGGTGAGGATTTCCCAGGAGGTCACCCATCCTGGTACTACTCTCGCCCTAGCACGCTTAACTTCGGAGTTCTAATGGGATCCAGTGACGGCGTGTTGGTGCCCTCTTCATATCTAATATAAGCTACTTATAAATTATTGAAATCATAAATCATCAATATTTATTGGCAAAAGAATCAAAGAAATATAAAAGATAATATTTATATGTTATCGTAATCATTGCAGGAGGTAATTGTAAAAACTTTTAAAATTGTGATATATCTAATTGATAAGACTTTTAAATTTTAATATATTTCATTGTATAAATCGAAACCTTGTATAATAAAAAATTAAAACTAACTGTAACTAAATAAATAAATGCTTTTTTCTCATAATTAAGAATTTGAATAACCAATTCCGGAATCCTTGAATTCCATGTCAATGAAGCTAACCAGGTGAGGATCCCATGCCGTGGGTACTACCCACCGCATGTGACATTTTTTTTAATATAATTTTTAACACTTATTATTTAATTAAAATTTATTTCAGTATATTTTATTATATATGCAAATATAATATATTATTTATATTTATATATTTTATTTATTTAAATTTAAATTTAATACTAAAAAGTGCTATAGATTAATTAGTATCATTCGTATATAATTAATACATAAATTTTCAAAATATATATGTAAAAATATCTAATTTGATATGTTAATAATGTTATTGCTTCATATAATATAGGAACTTAGTCAGTGAAATATACTTTTAAGATTAAATGTAAGTTTACATAAATTAAATAGGTTTTTTTTTTTTTACTGAAAACCACCTACATTTTAAGTGCGGTTTTAGAAAATCATCTAACTTTTCTAAATTTTTAAAGTCACACCTAACTTATCAAAACCTTTTCAATATCACACCTAATGCTGCGACTGTTAACTTTTCATTAAAATAAATACGAAATTACTAAAGTATCCTCAATAAAACTTTTTTTAATTAATGAATTAAAAACAATTTTACAAATAAAAAATACTTCTAAATTTTTTTGGCGGCAATAGGCTATAGCAGCACGCTAAACCCTTAACAATTTTAGAAGCTTGGACGTGAAGGTTAATTTTGTTGTTTAAAAAAGCTAATACTTAATACAACTTAATTAAATTAAGTTAAACTTGGTGTTTTGATGTATTTGTGAGCCAAAACGCAGCATTTCATTTGACGGAAAGTTAACGGTGTCAACATTAAATGTCACATTGAAAATGTTTTGAAAAGTTTAGGTGTGACTTTGAAAAATTAGAAAAGTTTGGTGTTTTTTGAAATAACACCTAGAATGTAGGTGGCTTTTGGTTAAAACGTCCACACACACACATACACAAAAATAGATATTTATATATGATGACATTCTTATGAGAGGGTGAGAGCATGAAAGGGGCGAATCTTGGCCCTCCCTTGCAATGGATGACCAACATTTTTTAGACATTTAAAAAAGTAACAATTTACAGCCAATATTTGTTGGGAATTAAAACAAAAAACACTCCCCCTCCCTTTACCCCTTCTTTCTTTCTGCCCATAAAGGGGTATGGGCCGTAAAAAAATTTTTTTTTTATTTTTAATGTTTAGCAAATCTTGCCCTCCAAGTTTCATCCGCGTTAAACATTATAAATACCAAGATAAGCCCAAGCAAATGTCGTTCGTTTTTGCTTAACAATATAAAACAAAGAATACAAAAGAAAAGAAAAAGAAAGTATGGTGCATTCAAGCACTTCCTCAATGGCTCTTTCATGGCTGCTCCTGGTATTTCTCTCCCTATATGCTTCCTTTGCATCCTTTTACTTCATGACTTTCTCCATTGCCTTGGCTTGAAAACCGAGCAAACCACCTCCTCTCTCCCTATATACGACACTCCTAACAACTCCTCTTTCTTATCGATGTTGGGATCCACGGCGCATAACCTCAGGTACTTGCTACGTTTTTTACAAAAGCTCGTGTTGATCTTGATGCCAACCGAGGATTCCTACGTCAAATCCACTGTTATATGTGCCAAGCAACTGGGTCTCCAACTAAGAATCCGTAGTGGAGGCTATGACGGTAAGGGCATTTCCTTTGCCTCTCAGATGAACAACCATTTATCTTTGTTGACATGGCTAAACGCTGGTGAGTCACCATTGACATCGATGATAATAGTGTGTGGGCTGAAATTGGAGCCACCACTTGGTGAGCTATACTACCATATCTCAGAGAAAAGTAGGGCCCAAGGCTTTCTGGTTGGGGTATTATGCAACCGTGGGCGTAGGTACACACATCACGAGGGCAGGTTATGGAGATTTAATGAGGAAGTATGGTCTAGCAGTTGACAATATCCATAATGTCCGAATGGTTGATGGTAATGGTAGGGTTCTTGGTAGGGAGCTAATGGGGGAGGATTTGTTTTGGGCTCTTAGAGGAAGTGGGCATGGGAATTTTGGTATCATTATGGCATGGAAGGTTAAGTTAGTTCCAGTACTAGCAATTGTTATACTTTTAACTGTTGGGAAGACTCTATAAATGGCAACAAGTAGCTGAAAAAACTGATGGGAATCTCTTCATTCGAATCATTGTACTGCCATCAAACCTTCAAAATGGGAACATGACGTTGCTTGGTTCGTTCAATGCATTGTTCTAAGGCCAAGCAGTTGACTTTATTCAAATAATGGAAAAGAAATTTAATGAGCTTTGGCTAAGTGAAAAGGATTGCTTAGAGATGAGTTAGATCGAAGCAATAGTCTATATTGCAGACCCAAACAGCACAAAACCCAATGTTCTCCTCCACGCTCAGTCAATGACCGGGGCCTACTTCAAGGTAAAGGCAGATTATATTAAGGAACCAACAGAGGTAGTTACATTAAGGAACCAATCCCGGAGAGTGGGTTGGAAGGACTATTGGTGAGATTAATGGAAGTGGAAACGCTGCAATTAATATTCAGTCCTTACGATGGAATGATGAGTCAGTCACCAGAATCAGAGACACCGTTTGTAAAATTTCAAATTGAGCATATTGTATCTTGGATGGATGATAAGAAAAGTGCGAGTAGGAACATTGACTGGATCAGGAAACTCCATGGCTGCATGACCCCTTATGCGTCCATGTTCCCTAGGCAATAATACATTAATTTTGGGGATTTCGACCTAGGGATATACATAGATGGTAACGATAGCTTTATAAAAGCAAGTGGCTGGAGATACTACAAGTACTATATGGCTAATTACATCAGGCTAATGGAAATTAAAACCGAGGTAGATCCCCTGAACTTCTTCAAGAATGAACAGAGCATTATACCCCTTCGGTTTGCTGAAGCAGAGAGAAAGTTCATGGGAAAACATTGAGTAATTGATTCATGAGATTCTTGGATCGTCCTCAAAAGCTCTCTCATTTATTATGTGTAAAGAAAGAAACAATAAGACTATAAAACTAATATTGTTTATTGATTGTTTGTTAGCTCTATATAAAATCTATATATAAGGAATCATTTAAATTGCATCATTAGAATTTTGTACGCTCATGGATTGAAGCATCAGATTTACACCCCTTTTCACATTTTGTAGGCCAATTATTCTTTTGTGGCTTCCGAAATTAGAGTCTTTGCTTGTGAAGAAATGTAAAGACAAATGAGTTAATAAATTAGACTTAAAATCATCGAGATGTTTTGTACATCATCAAGGGATAACATCACAAAATCGAAGGCTTGACTAAAACATGTTAAATCCTGTGAAATGTTGCTCTAGCAAACATAAGATAATGCCCATATAGCAAAATAAAAGCATGTTAAGAGAAGACAATATGAATTACTAGCTTAAAGTTTGAACAGGTGCAAACCAACTAACTTTTCTGCTTTACACAGCTTTTGAAAAAGGTACAATTCTGAAAATCTTGTCTTATAGAGAAGAATTAGGTAGTGTCAAAGCCCTTGATTTGGATCAAAAGTTATGATTCAAGTGCTATTTCCGTGGCTGTAACAAACATGCCATCAAATCATCGCTCAAAAAACATAGTTTATATAACCAAAAAAATCTCAGTAATGTATGCATATATGCTAATATAATCATAAGTTGACCATCAAAGCCATTACCTCTATTCCAACACAGTGCTCACCCTGGAAAGGGCAATGATCATATGTACAATCAATATTTGTTTAAATATGTTGTCTAGACTGTCATCCAAAGACTTACTTTACTGAGGGAAGAATAATGAAATCACGAAATTAGATAAAGATTGTTACATAGCTGATTTTTAGAAAGTTGTGTACAATTTTACTAAAATATTACAATTTAAGTTAGATTGTTGCACAGCTTTGAACCTTGTTGATGTATTTCAAAATAAAATGCTCGATAAGAGTTTATTAACAGCTTGTTGTGGGATCATTTGCAGTTGATATTAGTGCCAACATGGTGCAATAACTCAATAATGACTCAAATAGCTCATTCTGATTACGAGCTCGATTCGGCTCAACAACAGCTCTACTCAATAATTATCCAAATCGTCTAGAATAGGCTAACGGTCAAGCAAAGACAAGTATCATACACTAAAATCTTATTGAACAAAGCTCGAATAAAGGTTCGAAAGTTCGATAAGACTGAGCTCAATTTCAAAAAAGAAGGTGCTCAACTCGTTTACACCTACAGACAAGATATTAAAATCCACAACAAAAACTATTTGACATACATATAAATAATGGACACTAGGGGTGATCATGGATTTGGACAAACCCAAGACCCACCCGGCCCACTTAATTTGGGCTCGGTTGGTTTGATACCACGAAATAGTTAGGTTTAATTGGATATAGGTATGTTTACCCATGGGTCTTGTGGGTTTTTTGGGTTACCCCACAAGATCCATTATCACCTAAACCATATTAAACATCTTAAAGCGAAACTTGCTTAAATTTTTTGGAAATTATTATTTAGTATATTGAGATTTGAACATTTATCATCTAGATACCCAAACATCTCAAATATACAATGAAGTACCCCGAGGTTTGAATATTTTATCATTTATGTGTCCTATGTAGGAATTTGATGAACTTTTACGAGAATATAACCAATTTTATAAAGAAAATGCTGATATAATAGTATAATTTATATAAGCCATGCTAATATTTTCAATAAAAATTGAACAAATTATGACAAAAAAATTCATCAAATGTTGATACAAGATATCTAGATATTGCTAAAATTATGTGTCATGTGAGCACATTTGGCAAAAAAATCATCAAAATCTATTTAACATAAAAATATAGTGTCGGAATCATACTATTTTCCAATGAAAATATATTGAACTTCGAAAAAATAGTACTTAATTGACTAAATTTTAAAACTTTAGGATACCTAAATAATAAAATGTTTAAATATCAAGGTATTGCATTGTATATATATTAAAACTTTAGGATACCTAACTTTTAAATGGTCAAAAACCAAAATGATAATTTCCCTACACGTTATTGGGTCTAAAAGTTACATTTAGTTGGGTTTGTTTGACTAAATTCTCTGTGCAACAAAAATGCCAAACGTTGATATCTTTTTGTTGACGGTTAATTTTAGTGACATTTAAACTTTATTAAGGTTTAAAAGCGTCAATAAAAATGTTGACACTTAATTGAGGCATTTCTTTTTTGACGTTTGAAAGCGTCAAGGATTTGTCAACGCTTGAAAGCATCAAGAAGTATTTTCTAACACCAAAATTGATGACACTTGGGGAAAGCGTCAAGAGTATTTCTCATGACACTTATAAGCGTCAACATCTTACAAAAGAATTGTCAAGATATGCCATTTTTGCTAGTCCTTTTTTTTGTACAGCCAATATTCGGGCTTTTTTTTGGCTTGACGAAAATATTATTGCTTTTTTATTTTAAAAAGCAATATTATTATAAAGATTAAAATTTCAAGCCTAATATCTTTTACTTATAGTAAATGATATTGTTATTTTGGGAAATTATCACATAAATGCTTTGAATATTTATCACCGAGGTACTATAATTTGTTAATATATATAACGTGGTACCTTGTGGTTTATAATTGTACCAATCAAGCCCCTGTACCAAAATTTGGAAGATTTCAGTTAAAAAAAGGTTAAAATAGAACATGATTTCAATAATATATAAATATATTTATTAGAATTTGACAATTTTATATCAAAAAATAATAACATGACAAATTATCTCAGTAACATGTGGGTAAGTTACACTGGAATTCTGTTAATTTTCATCCTAATTGGCTTTGGTCTTTTCTATTTGTGCTTTTTTATGTTGTATTTGAAGCAATGCCCAAATGAAGTTCAAATTTTAGTTAGGGCAAGCCCAAGACCTTCCTAACCCATTTAATTTAGGTTTAATTGGGCATATGTATGCTTACCCAGGGGTCTTGTTGGCTTTAGACCCATTATTACCCGACTAATATTAAACATATCTAAACTAAACATGCTCTAATTTTAGGAAAATTATCACTTAGGTACCTTAAAGTTTGGGCATTTATCATCTAGGTACCCAAACATTTTAACATATACAATTAAATTCCCCAAGGTTTGAATATTTTATGAAATAGGTATTCTATGTTGGAATTCGATGAACTTTTCTGAAAATATGACTAATTTTATATAAAAAATATTGATATAATATGATAATTTGTATAAGTCATGCCAATATTTTCAACAAAATTGAACAAATTACAATAAAATATTCATCGAGTGTTAATACAAGATGTCTAAATGATGCAGTGCGTTAGTAGAATTTAGTGAAATGGGAACGGCTTGACAGCCTTCCTTCAATTTTATTAATGAATCAATAAAACAAGGGAAAAATTAACTCAATTTTCACAACTCGAGAAAGAGAAAAAACTCTAAATCATAACATAAAATCTGAAAAATTGAATCCTTAAACCTTGGATTTTCTCTAGTTTAAATAGAGAAGTCATTTGACAAAAACTAAAATATTAAGAGATAATTCAAAATTTAAATCGGAAAAATAAAGCTAACTCCTATTCAAACTCTAACTTCTATCCGCTTATGCCGCGTCTCTGAACCTGCTAACCATACCCACAACTTGTATCCAACCAAGCAACCCACTAAGCTATGTACCGGCTACATCATCCTGCCCGGGTTGGGGAGAATTCGCCCTCAAATTCACCTGAGGATCAGCAAGATTTGTCGCCAAAGTAGGGAACAAGGCGCTTGACATTGAACACGTCAGATATCCTCATACCGGGTAGAAGCTGTAGATGGTAGGCATTGTCATTGATCCTTTCCAATATTGCCAACAGTCCTAACTTGCGAGCTATCAGCGTGTTATATTGCCATGCTGGAAAGTGCTTCCATGTCAAGATTGCCCAAACTTTGTCATTTGCCTAGGATTGCACAGCTAGGCGTCACTTTTCTCTTGCAGTTTTGTACTTGCCGGTGGCTTCTAACAACTGAGCTCTAGTTTGATCATGAATGGGAAGAGATGAAGTCTTCAGCCTTCCCATGAGGACATGTCAGATATGGAGTAGGCGCTTAGTCTATCGTAGACCGTGGAACAAAGCCATAAATGACCTTGAACGGCGAGAACCTTGTACTTCTATTGACGTAGCTGTTGTAGGCGAACTCAGCCCGGTGCAGCATCGTCTCCTGTCCCTTGACGTTATCAACAACAAGGCACCGGAAAAGGTTACCGAATAATCAGTTGGTGACCTCGGTTTGTCCATTCGATTGAGGATGATGGACGGTACGAAAGCCAAGAGATGTGTTCGCCATCTTTCATAATGTCTTCCAGAAATAGTTCACGAACTTGACTTCTCTATTGGAGATGATGCCAGCCGGTAACCCGTGTGGTTTGTAAACCTTTCATGAGTATAAACCCGCCACATGCATGGCGTCAATAGCCTTCTTACATTCGATGAAGTGAGCCATCTTGGAGAAGCGATCCACGATAACAAAGATTGAATCAATGCCGCCTATTGTTCTTGGTAGCCCTAGCACAAAGTCCATACTTACGTATGTCCGCGGCTGACTGGGAACTGGTAGTGGCATATAAAGACCCGCATTGGTCACCCCGCCCTTCGATACCTGACAAATAGGAAAACGCTCGACATACCTCTCATCCTCCTTGTGCACGGTTGGCCAGAGCTAGCTGGCGGTAATGAGTTGCCGCGTTTCATCTTGCCCCATATGACCCACATTGTGCTTTTCTTCGATGATCTTAAGCGTCAAGCTTGAATTCAGAATACACAGCTGATTTCCTTTGCAAAAGAACCCGTCATGGATTGAGTAACCGGGAACAAAACCTGACTACGCATCTCGCCATATCTTGCCAAAAGTGGGATCGACGTGATCCTGAACCGCCGGCGGATCAAATCCCATCATGGTAAGTTGATGCTCAAGGAGATTCCGTCCATTTAGGGCATCTGTGACCTTATTCAGTAAGCTCGACTTGTGCTTGATGACGAAGTGGAAGAGCTTTATGTAGCTAGCCCATTTGGCGTGTCGGTTTGAAAATTTGTCCTTGCTATTGAAGTACTTGAGGGCTATGTTATTAGAACACAAGACGAACTCCCGATTTGCTAAGTACGACTTCCAATGCCTCAGTGCTCTAACTAACGTGAAGAATTCCAGATCGTAATATGAGTGGTTCAACCTACTACCATCGAGCTTCTCACTGAAGTATGGAATAGGCCTCCCTTCTTGGCTAAGCACAACGCCAATGGCGGTTTTGAAGCCATCCGTGTGCAACTCAAAAGTCCTCCAGAAATCCAGAAAGGCTAACATTGTTGCCATGGTCAACTTCTTCTTTACCTCATTGAAGGCAGTAGTTGCTTGGGGAGTCCAAACGATGGAACCCTTCTTCAGACAATTAGTTATAGGCTCCATGATGGAGCTGAAGTTCAAAATAAAATGCATGTAGAATGACGCCGACCCATGGGAACTCCGAACTTCGCCAATGCTTCTTAGCTGAGGCCAGTCACATATAGCGGCAATATTCCCTTCGTCAGCTACAATGCCATCCTTGGATACGATGAAGCAAAGGAAAGTTACTTGGTCCCTTGCAAACTCACACTTCTTCAAGGCAGGAAACAAATGTTATTCTCATAAGGTACTCAGTACTTCTTTTAGATGTTTCATGTGTTGAACTTGATCCTAGAAATAAATCAAAATATCGTCAAATCAGATGACACCAAACCTCCCAATGAAAGGCCGAAGGACTTGGTTCATCAACCTCATGAAGGTACTTGATGCATTGGACAACCTGAACGGCATGACCAGCCACTCATAAAGCCCTTCTCGTGTCTTGAATGCGGTTTTCCACGCATCTCCTGGTGATTTATGAATCTGATGGTACTCGCTTTTCAAGTCTAACTTTGTGAACATCGTTAAGCGCTGAAGTTGGTCACGCAAATCATCCAATCTCGGTATAGGGAATCGAAAACATACCATGATATTGTTGATTGCCCTACTGTCCACACACATTCACCAACTTCCTTCCTTCTTTGGCGTCAACAGAGCTGGCACCGCACAAGGATGCAAGCCTTCCTTGATAAAGCCTTTGCCGAGTAGCTCCTCCTCTTGGCGTCTCAACTCCTCATGCTTTGATGGACTCCTCTGGTAGGGAGGCCTATTCGGTAATGAAGCACCCGGCACCAAGTGAATGTAATGCTGGACGTCTCGTAATGGTGGTAGTGCATCCGTTAGCTCTTCCAGGAATACGTCGGCGTACTCCTACAATAAGACTGTAATCTCACTTGGTACGTCCCATGAAGGCACCTTGCTATCCTTCCCAACCAACACAAAAATGATCTTGGTATCGCCACCACGTTGGAGAACATGGCTCGTCCTTGTACGTTCAAGTGTTGAGCTTCTAAAGCTCGTGGTGCCTCCTTCTTGGGTAACGAGATGATCTTGGTCCCCTCGAAGATGAAGCCATAGGTGGTTTTTCTTACCGTCATTAATGGCACTCCTTTCATATTGGCATGGGCGTCCCAACAATAGATGGCAAACATCCATGGTGACAACATCAGACCAAACCCCGTCCTTGTACTTCTCCCTAATTGAAAAGTTAACAAAGCTATGTTTAGAAACCATTACCGGATTCCCTTTGTGAGCCATGACAACCTGTAGGGACTTAAATGAACCTCCATCTTCAACACAAACTTGGCGACGGCCTCTTAGGAGATGGCGTTCTCACAACTCCCAGAGTCTGTCACCATGCGGCACACCCTACCGCCAATGGTGCATGTGGTCTAGAAGATGTTGTTTCTTAGTCATCCGTCTCCCTCTTATTGTCTTGGCGATGAGATGGCGCACCTAACCACCAGTAGGCGTCCCCTGTCACTCCGCCATGGCACCTTCTTCTAGTGGAGCCGACTTATCTTGGACCTCTTCCTCAATAACCTAGCGAGCTTCTCCATGGAACTCCTTGATGTAAAGACCCTCGCCAGGCCTATCACCCTTACGGCACTCAACAGCTCAGTGTCCCACCTCTCCACATTTGAAGCGACGAGTTCTTGTATACTCACCAAGTCTTGAGTATTCAGCTCACAAGTGTTGGCGGCTGGTGGTTTATTCTGTGTTTTCTAAGTTGGCGGTGCCCTCACTTGGTCTTTGCCGCCAACCTATACCCCCCAGGCTCTGCCAACTTGGCGTCGCTTCTGCTGCAGCTCAATGTTCACAGCCCTCTAACTTGCTTCTGTAACGGAAAAGATGTCGAACATGTTCAACACCTCCTATATGGACCCCCTCAACCCACCAATATAACTATATGCTAACTGCTCCCCAGTTTCCACCAAGTCATTCCTAGCAACTAATGAGTACAACTCTTCCGTGTACTGCTCCACGGATCTAGAGCCCTGGCGTAACCCTTGCAAGCATTGGTGCATCACCTTGGAGTGATTGTAAGGTAGGAAGGTGCCTCCTATGTGTTTCTTCATCTTCTACCCCGATGCTATCTTCGCCTTACTCTGACGAAGCCTTGTATGCTTCAGTCGCTACCACTGGGCTACTGCCCTACCCCAAAGCTGGGTAGCAACCAATGGCGCTTGCTTCCTGTCCGACGCCTCAATCCGCAACAAGTCAATCCTAGAAATCCTCTGGGCATCCTCCTTTGTTAAACTCCGGAATCTCAATCCGAAGACTAGATTTCCATCTCCGATCAACCTAATCGTTATTATAGCCGGCATTATGCCCAAGTTCTCCTCTACCTTCAGTTCGGCAGCTCAGCATCCGGGAACAGATTCTGGAAGCTCTCATCCGTAGTGTCATTATCACCCCGTGTCAGTGGGTTTTGGGGCTAGGGTCCCGGATCCAGATCGAGATTTGCCGCCAATTGAGTCAAGCAATGCTTGATTAGCCGAAACTTCTCCTTCAATCCCTCTAACCTCCTATCGGTCTGCCGTTGATGGTCATGCTCATAAATGTCTCTAACGACAGTGTATCTCTGTTACCCACGGGCCATCTCAAAAGCCGTTCTGAGCTCTCATACCAACTAATGCGGCATGTAAGTGGAATTTAGAAAAAGGGGAAGGGTTCGATAGCCTTCCCTTTAATTTTATTAATAAATCAATAAAACAAGGGGAAAATTAACTCTATTTGTCACAACCCGAGAAAGAGAAAGAAACAAACCCTAAATCATAAAATAAAATCTGAAGATTTGAATGCCTAAACTCTGGATTTCCTTTAGCTTAAATAGATGAGCTATTTTACTAAGAATAAAATACTAAGAGATATATCAAAATTTAAATATGAAAAATAAAGCTAACTCCTATTTGAACTCTAACTTCTATCCTCCCCTGCTGCGTCTTTGAACACGCCAATGCCAAGCTATGTACGAGCTGCATCACTAAATATTCTCCAAAATTATGTTTCATGTTAGCATTTTCGGTAAAAAGTCATTAATTTGTAATGGTCATACTAATATATTGTCAGAATCTAGTTCCATTTTAGCATTTTTTAATGAAAATATATTGAACTTTGACAAAATGATATCTAATTGATAAAATCTTAAAACTTTAAGGTACCTAAATAATAAAATATATAAATCTCAAGGAATTTTATTGTATATATATTGAAACTTTAGGGTACCTAGGTGATTAAGGGTCAAATATCTACGTGATAATTTTCCAAAATTTTATTTGGTCTAAAAGTTAAATTTTATCGAATTTGTTTGATCAAATCCTCATTTTTTATGTACAACCAGTATTTGAACATTTTTTTGCTTGATGAAAATACTATTGCCTTTTTTTTTATAGAGCAATATTATAGATATTAAAATATTAAGCCTAATATCTTTTACACATGTCCTTCTCCGGTTAGCCCTGTGGTTCGGGTTGCTATATGCCAACCCAAAGGTCCGGTGTTTGAGGGACATATCCCCCACTCTAAAGATGATATTACCAATTTGAGAAAAAATATCTTTTACACATAGTAAATGATATTATTATTTTGGAAAATTATCACTTTATTACCTAGGTATTATAATTTGTTAATATATATAATGTGGTATCTTGAGGTTTAAAATTTTATCAATTTGGTGCTTCTGCCCTAATTTTGTACGTTTCAGTTAAAAAAAAAATGCTAAAACAGAATATGATTTCAATATTATATACATACTTTGTTGGTATTTGATTTTTTTTTTTAAATGATAACATGAAAAATTATCTCAGCAATCTATGGGTAATTTATATCGAAATTTAATGAAATTTCATCCTAATTCGCTTTGGTCTTTTCCATTTGTGCTTTTTTATATTGTATTTGAAGCAATGCCCAAATGAGGTTCAAATTTAGTTTTGTATATTCTCTTGTATACTTAGATACACCATGCAATGAATGTTTGAATATGGGCCATGATGATGCAGTTTGATCCCAATTCCACACAATTTCAACAACAACTTAACAATTCCACAATAAAATCAATCAATGAACTTAGGAATGTAAATGCATTTGTATTATATAGTTTAGCATAGAGTATAACTCTACACGTATAAGAGTTGTAAAGTATAGAAGAAGGGGGAGGAGGATTTGAAGAGAGGAGAAAGGATTAGAGAAAATGAGAGAGAAAGAAATAAGAGATTCATCATTATTCATTTTGCCCACTAACATTAATCTCTCCGCCACTTATTTATACTAGCCTAAGAGTGACTAGGATTGCTGGCTAGGCGGTGACGTAGCTAACGATGTGACGCTCCCAAGTAGAATAGTCAATTACTTGGGTTGTATTATTTCCCCCGCTTGAAATGACCCTTGTCCCCAAGGGTCAAATATAGGAAAATGGCACTGAAGGTCGTAAAGAAGTTCCTATGTTGCATTGTAGGAGTCTGATTAGTCTATTGAACAAGCACCTGAGTAGCAGCAAGTTGGCAGTAAGTAACCTCGATCACAATATGGCTGCCCTTGACATAATCAACATTGTACCATAATGATCCCATAGTGGGTCTGAATGCCACGCTTGGCATAACTTGGCGTGAAACTCAAACGAAGTTAGAGATAGCACTGTACACAAAATCTAAAAGAGGGCATCGGTGGTGCTACTTTTTTCCCATTTCAATAGAATTCGATGATCGAACCCCAAACAGTACGTCGATAAGCTTGGAGACTCATCAAAAACTTTTGTGGAATCAGTTAACAAAGCCTGGAGATCAGTGGAGTCTTCAATGTGCTTTGCTTTGGTCATGTTGAAGCTGAACAGAGATGAGGCGTGCGCTAAAGATAAATCGGGGGAGTTACGGGTACAGCCAATATCAACGAGAAGACTGAAATGTTGTTTGCCACATTGTCCCTGGACACGCATAGTCTAACAATTCTTAACTCCTTCAAGAGCATGAATTGATATGTGAGGATTCGGGTCTGAATCAGGTTTTGGCACAAGAATGGCGTCGGTATCATCATTGACCTCCACCAAATAAAATTGAACTTGTTTATGCATGTCCGAAGGAAAAAATATTTCATGGTAGTAAAAACAAGATTTTTGGCCCTATATTCATCGATCTTCGCTAGAGTCATGATATGTTAATTCCGAATGGGTTTTTTTTTTTTCCCCCCTATTTTTGTGTTGATTTGGGAGTGTTTGAGTTGTGGGATTGAGTGGTTGTAATGATGTTAGGTATGGTGGACGGCATTTTGTCTGTGTTAATAAGACCATCATGAATTGCATTCCCAAGTGTGGGAAGGAGGGGTCCATTTTTGAAGGGTTTTCATCTTTAATTTGCTCAAAGTATTCAAAATTTTTTCCTAAAGTTAGTAAATATGATTGCATTTTGTAAAATGCTAGGCTTAAACATTTTAACCCATCCTGGTAGTTTCTCATGTAATCCTCCAAAAAGGACCTTGATCTTATGACTCTCAGATAATCTACTACAACTAATCAACAACTCAAATGCACTCATGTGTGCAGCTAATGATCCAAATTGCCTCAATTTCAACAATTCAATTAATGGATTCTCGGAAAAGTCTAGAAATTGGGCAAGAAATTGGTAATTACCTCTGGTCATATGCTTCATCTCCTTTATTGACCGATTAAGAGTCGATCATTGAAGATAGAGGGTTTCCATTAAATCCCTCTTCAATACCCTGAATCTAGTGCCATCTGCCATTATTATAGTCACCGGACCTCACAAATTGTTAAGGGTTAAGGAAAAAGTGCTCTAAAGAATGACTATTGATGAATAACTATTTAAGACATTATCAAACACCTTATTTGCGTAACTTGAAGTGCTGCTTAATAGTCTTTTTGTTTCTTGTACAAGCCTCCTATATATGGATCGAGATGAGGAAAAGTTGTTCTGATACCAATTGATGCAATTCGATCCCAATTCCACACTAAAATCAATCAATGACCTTAGAAATGTAAACACCTTTGTACTATATTGTATAGCATGGAATATAACTTTATAAGAGTTGTATAGTAAAGTATAGAAGGGGGATAGAAGAAAGAGAAGAGGATTACAGAAGATAAGAGAGAGAAAAACAAGATATTCATCATCACTCATATTGCCCACTAACCTTAATCTCTCTACCACTTACTTATATTAGCTTAAGAGTGATTAGGATTGTTGACTAGGCAATGATGCGGCACACCCAAGTAGAAGAGTCAATTACTTAGTTCGTATCAAATGACCATGGATTACCTAGGACTCATTAGAACTAGAACCAGAATCAGCCATTTGAAAATGCTACTAATGGGTATAGGTGGGTCTCGAACCCAAACTATTAGGTCTTCATGGGTTGGATCCAAACCCAATCCAATCCACCTATTAAACATCCATAATGGACACTTATATTTTCCTTTTATACTGAGCCAATTCATTATATAGCCACGTAAAATAATCTTTCTTAGTGTTATAACACATTACACAACATTTATACTGTATATGTATATGTATATGTATGTATGTATGTATGTATATATATATATATACACACACATGCATATATATTGTTAGGATATGTCTCAAATTCCTTGAATTTATAAAGAGGGCTGTGAGCAAGCCGATCGGTTGGGAAGTGCGCAAAGAGAATACGGATCCAGAGAGTCCGCCAATCGATCGGGAGCCCAAACACGCGTGCCCTAGTACGCTTAGTATAAATAGATGTTGTAGGTTTCAATTTAAGGTATCCAATCCAAATAAAGTTGAGCCGTCATCATTAAGAGAGAGAGGAAGTGTCCTTGTAGGTCTTCTATAGATCTCGTTCAGAGGAAGTGTCTTTGTAATTCTTCCATTGTTTATATTCAATAAAGAATCTCCATCTCCACCCATGGTTTTTTCCTTCTCAATTGAAGAGGGGTTTTCCACATAAATCACTATATTTTTCGTTTGTTCTCTTTTACCTTTTGTTTACTTCTCTTGTGTGTTATACTATTTAAATCGGATCCAGTTCTTGGGTGTTAAGTTCCGCATTAGGAAGATATTACTTCCTTTACAAATTGGTATCATAGTATATCAAATTTGTCTAGATTCCTAACAAATTGGTATCACAGCATATCAATTTCGTTCAAGATTTTTTCTTCCAATTGGTATCAGAACTCTGTTTATTCGATTTGGTACTATGATGTTTGCAGTTACATCTGAATTTGAGAATTTTGGTGGTCAAGGGAGTTTCAGCTTATGGCAGGTTCGCATTAAGGGCCTCTTGACTCAGAACGACTTGAAGAAAGCCTTAGAAGGAAAAAAGAAGAAACTAGAGAGTTTGTCAGAAGGACAACGGGAGGAGTTAGATGAAAGGGTTCCCACCGCTATTCAGATGTGTCTTACCGATAATGTTTTGACAGGAGTTTTGGAAGTGAAGACTGCTAAGGAGTTGTGGGAGAAATTGCAGGATATGTTCTGTTTCAAATCAGTCTCCAATAAACTCGCAGTTACGCGTCGGTTGTTCACCTTTCGTATTTCAAAAGGTATGTCACTTAAGAATCTTGTTAATGAGTTTAATTCCATTATTCAAGAATTAATAGAGCTTGATGATGCTCCTAAGGATGAAGATCAGGCTATGTTGTTGCTATGTTCACTCTCTACCTCTTATAAAGGCTTCGATGAAAGCATGATTTATGGTGGTAGAAAAACCATCTCTGTTGATGAGGTTAAGAGAAACTTACTGAGTAAAGAACGAGTTGATAAAGAGTTGTCTGACTCCGTATATGACTCAGGAAGTGGGCTATTTGTGAGAGGAAGAACTGAGAATAGAGGATCTGATTATGATGGAACCTCATCTAGGTCTAAGTCTAGATATCAAGATTTATCCTGTAATTATTGCCATAAGAAAGGGCACATTAAGAGAGACTGTTACAAGCTTAAGAGGAAATTAGAAGCTGATAATAGGTCCGACCAGAAGAGAAATAATCAACCCGCAGAAGCTAGTCTAGTTAAAGATGAAAATGATGATATTCTGTCAGTGTCTAAACCACACTCTAGATTTAGAGAAAATTAGATTCTGGACTCGGGTTGCTCCTATCATGTTTGTCCCAATAAAGATTGGTTCTTCACGTATGAGTCAATTCAAGTTGAAGTTGCTTTGATGGGCAATGATGCGGCATGCAAAGTTTTGGGTATAGGAACAATTCATGTTAAGATGCTTAATGGCACTATCAGGATTTTAAGTGATGTTTGTCATGTTCCTGATTTGAAAAATAAATCTCATCTCTTTAGGTACCCTTGATTCTCATAGGTACAAATACATTTTGAAGGTCAGTAAGGGCGCTCTGATTCTTATGGAAGGCAGAAGGGCTGGAACTCTGTATGAACTTATTTGTTCCACAGTGACAGGATCAGTGGTTGTTTCTACATCATCCATGTCAGAGTCAGATGAACATGGCATTTATAGAAAGTGGAAAAGAATTCGCTTCAAGCAATTCCTGATGAGTAGAGATGTCACGTTTGATGAGTCTTCGTTGCTACAGCCAAAGAAGATGTCATCTATTATTTGTGATTCAGGTCAGGTGATTAGGCCAGGGGTAGTTCAATTACAGTTAAGTAACACAGTTCAGCGTCAGAGAGCTTTCTTCACATATAGCATTCAGCCACCTCCAGTACATATTTCTAAAAGAAATAAAGAGGCTAAAACCGTTCAGCAGGTGGATCAGTATTTAGTTGCTAGTGAAAGACAGGAGAGACAAGCTTATGAAGAAGTTACTGATTTATCTCTTACAACTGTGTCAAGGGCTAATTCAGAGAAGAAGAAAATTGGATTTACTGATAACCTCACATATATGTTCACTAAAGTGCTACATAGCAAAAAGCTCAAGCATCGCTCGGCCTCAGTAAGATTTTTTGTTTTGTTGCGATAACCCCATGTGGGGTGTTTTGTGGAGAAGTTCTTTTATTTGAAATTTGAGCCAAGTTGGAGATTTGTTAGGATATGTCTCAAATTCCTTGAATTTATGAAGAGGGCCGTGAGCAAGACGATTGATCGGGTGAGAAGCCGAGCGGTCGGGAAGTACGGAGGGAGAATAAGGATCCAGAGAGTTTGTTGATCGATCGAGAGCCCAAACATGCGTGCCTTAGTACACTCAGTATAAATTGATGTTGTGGGTTTCAGTTTTAGGTATCTAATCCAAATAAAATTGAGCCGTCATTAATAAGAAAGAGAGGAAGTGTCTTTGTAATTCTTCCATTATTTGCATTCAATAAAGAATTTTCATCTCCGTCCGTGGTTTTTCCCTTCTCGATTGAAGAGGGGTTTTCATGAAAATCACTATGTTCTTCGTTTGATCTCTTTTACCTTTTGTTTGCTTATCTTGTGTGTTATAGTATTTGAATTGAATCCAGTTCTTGGGTGTTAAGTTCAGCATTAGAAAGATATTACTTCCTTTACAAATTGGTATCATAATATATCAGATTTGTCCAGATTCCAGACAAATTGGTATCATAGCATATAAAATTTGTTCAAGATTTTTTCTTACATATATGATGGACTTTTTGTTATGATAATGACTTTTCCAGCTTCAAATACCGACAATATGAGAATTATAACTTTTTAAAATATAAATACCACTCGTACATGGTACGAAAAAGTCTAGTAAGATTATCAAACTTTGGTATTTGACATAAGTTCGAATAAGGCTGACCCTTCATTGGCATTTTGATGGACACGGTTTTCGCAAAGTTTTTTCCATTCGTTTTTGCCCAAAAATTTGGGTGGGAATGCATTATGTTCAAATTTTGGTATTCTATATTGGGATTTTGACGCTACACTACATAAATATTTATTTGCAGTTTTAAAAAAATAACTTAGATTTTTTAATTTTTAAATTCTATACCTAAATTTTTTAATGGCATACTTTAATGTTAGCTCCATTAATATCTATTAATTTTTGCTAACATTGCTTTAAAAAAAAGAGAATAATTTTAAAAAATGGAATTCAAATTTAAAATAAATTTATGATATACAAAATTAAGTTATAATATTTAAAAGTACTTTAAATATCAAAAAAATTTGTAAATAATTTAAAAATAATCTATATATAAAACATATTTTAAATATCATTTCAGCAAAAACTAATGAATGTTAATGATGCTAATATTAAGCTGTGACATTAAAAAGTTAAAGTATGCATTTAAAATTAGAAATTTCTAGATTTTTTTAAACCGTACCTAAACTTTTGAGATTTCTTAGTTAAAAAACCCTTCTATATCTAACATTGGACAATTTTGGTAGTTGATGAATTACTCTCAAATGTTATTATATGTTTATCGTACACGAAAGGAATTTTACCATTCCCACTCAACACATTAGTTTTTGATTTCTTAAATTACTAAAGTTAGATTCTTAAGAAGTGTATGTTGTCTTATTTTTTTGTCTCTTAGGGTCAGGTTTTTTGAGAATAGCCTCTTGACCTGGTAACATTCGTGTAAATCTATATTGTTGTTTTTATCTCTATATGTAAAAATGTTAATATCATATACGAGTTGTAATAGGAAAAGACCACTGTATAAGTCTAGTGGGATAGTCCATCTAATGGCAATTAATCTTAGGACAGAGCTCCACTTAATTTTATGTGAGGACCTCGTATCTTCCATCTACGTAGTCGGGCCAGTGAAATTTAACAGTTTTCAGTTTTTATTTAACTTGAAAAGAAAATTAAAACTAAAAATTAAAAATAACACAAAGATCGTGTCAAAAATTAAAAAAATACAAATAGAAATAATACCAAAAGATCCTAAGATTTTATAATTATATTCTTTTATTATATCGTAAGAAAGAAAATATTATATACTCAAAGAAGGTTGGAACGGTAGTTGGTAGCTGGCTATAATTTTCGTCCAAAATACACTTCCAAATGCTAACCAAAACTATAAACATGCATGACCCTCCAAAATTTTGAAAAAAAAAATTTGATAAATTAAAATAACTACATGCTATATGTTGTGTTTTTAACAAGTAAAACGTTTAGTAATTTTGTGTATTATGTATGTATGTTGCAATGAACCTACTTATGGATTTGACTTGGGGTCAATTATATGGTAGTTCTGTCCAGCTGTGTACCACTGTTACTATGCAGAAGTTAGTATTGCAACCTATGTCTTATAACTCTTTTGGCATTGCTTGTGGCTCTTCTTGTATTCTCATGCTTCGGTGTGTGGCACTCTACTTGTGGGTCTCAGTACCTAAAAACATGTAAATTGCATTTTTATTAGTCAGTCAATAGATTAAATTGCATTAACCCCCTTTGGTATAATCCTTTTAATGACCAAAGAGGGTACCAACACGACGTCACCGCATACCATTAGAACTCCGAAGTTGAACGTGCTTGGATGAGAGCAGTACCAGGATAGGTGACCTCATGAAAAGTCCTCACTCTCAGGTTGGGGACACTCGGAAACAGCCTCTCTTCAAGGGTAATATCTTGAAGGGGGAAGGCTGCGTACATCCGCCCCCCAGAGTCTGCTTAGGCGGGAGTTCTTAGGGCACTGGGTATGTCGCCTTCTACCACATGAAAACAAACCTAATATGACATGACTCAATTGCCACCTCTATTGCCAATAAACTGACCATTTGCCAAATAGGCTTTGATTAAACTATAGTAGCAATACTAGTATTAATACACATTAAAAGATATTGTGAGTTGAAATCCGTTTTAACGTACCAAAAACTTATGAATCTCCATTTTCAGTACCTCAGGTATGAACGATACCGAACGAATCAAAATACCAAACCAAATATACCACACCATACATTCTTATTATTTGTTATTCCATATAATATGGTATTTCGTTTAACATTATATTTGTGAATTAGTACCAGAAAAAAACTTTTGTGTTTCAATATAATATAATACCCCATAAATACCCACTTATCACCGATTTTGCTTTACATGATTTACCTATTATCGAGTTCAACTTTGGTAATTTGATGTTTGATGTTTGGGTGTGTAAATTGTAAATACTATCACTATTGCATGTTATTTTGATACAAAATTTAATATATATTCAATTAATATTAGTTACTTTATTATGTGAAAACACTGATAGAAGATAATATTGATATTTGAATTGGGAGTTTGCTGTACGATCCAAACATTCAATAATATTTATAGGTAAAGTCAACCTCTTCCTAAAAAATGGTAAATTCAACCATAGAACGAAAGAAATTATTGCACACGCTTAAGGATTTTATAACTTGCATGTCTACAAATTTTAATAGACACAATAAAGTATATGAGGTTTGAAAATTTTACAATCCATGTAATCTACTCGAAAATCCAATAAATTTTTGTCTCAAGTTAATCAACTTTCACAACAAAAAAAAAAAAAAAGGAACCTAAGATGATACATTATCCCGATTGAATTACTAAAAGTTCGATAGAAAAAAAAAAATTTGCCAAATCTAATGGAAGCAACCTATACATTGCCAAAATCATGAGTCTTTAATATTTCTAGGCAAACTAAATCACTAGAATCAAACCAAGGAGACCTATCTGTTGTTGAACAAGCTTCACTTCCATGTCAATGAGGCTCTGGTTAAGGTCATATAAAAAACCCAAATTCAACTCCACGACATGGCTCGAATTAGGAATGACAATGGGTCGGATTTGGGTCGGGTTTTCCTTCATCCAAATCCAACCCAGAAAAAACCCGACCCATCCGAAATCCCAAAAAAACCTCATTTATTTCATAAAAATTCAACCCAAATCCAAATCCATCGGGTGGAACAGGTATCCGACCCAAATTCATAACCCATTTAAATCTTGGATAAGTTATAATACTACAACCTAATTTCAATTTATATAGCAATAATAATGCAATAATAGTACCTAAAAAGCAATATTTAGACAAATTACTATCTATTTTTTCTTTTTTATTTAATAATAATAATAATGCAATATTAGGCAATCATTCTAAAACATTTTAAATATTAAGTTTTATATATGGAGGTGTTTCATCATGACTTTTACAAAGGATTTTATAATCTAGAACAAATTCCAAAGTGTTGACGCAATAAAAAAAAAAAATATTGGAATCTAGTTGGTATATCAAAAACTCAAAATTTAGTAATTTTAAAATTTATCCTACACTAAGCACAATTTCGGGTTAGATTTTGGTCGGGTTCAGGTTGGGTTTGACGTCACCTAAATCCAACCCGAACCAAAATCTATTTATTAATATCCAAATTGAAATCCATTTGAAACACATTTATTACATCCAAATCCATTTAAAACATATTTATCACATCCAAATTCATTATAAGTAGATCAGGTTGGATGGATATCCAACAGATTTCGGCTGAATTGCCGTCCTTAGTTCTAATGTTTGAAACACATAAAATAATAATAATAATAATTTATTTATTATGAATTTTCCATGCCTCTTCCAAGTTTTCATTGCCTTGACCATTATAAATACCAAAACGAACCCAACCCTATATCATTCATACTTACTTAACACAAAAGAAAAAGAAAAGCATGGGGCCTTTATTCACTTCCTCAATGGCTCTTTCATGGCTACTACTCCTATTTCTCTCCCTATATGCTTCTTGTCCATCCACTTACTCCATCCAAGATAACTTTCTCCAATGTCTTAGCTCAAAAACCGAGCAAAACGCCACCTCTCTCCCTACATACTATACCCCTAACAACTCCTCTTTCATATCAGTCTTGGAATCCACAGCGCAAAATCTTAGATACTTGTTACCTTCTGTTCAAAAGCCTGTGTTAATCTTGATGCCAACGGAAGATTTCCATGTCCAAGCCACTGTTATATGTGCCAAGCTGCTTGATATCCAACTAAGGGTGCGTAGTGGGGGACATGACTTTGAGGGGGTTTCCTTTGCATCTGAGATGAAACAACCATTTATTCTGGTCGACATGGCGAAACTCCGGTCAATCACAGTTGATGTAGACAATAATAGCGCTTGGGTTGAAACTGGAGCCACCATTGGCGAGCTCTACTACCGAATCTCAGAGAAAAGTAGGGTTCATGGCTTCACAGCTGGGTATTGCCCTACAGTGGGTGTGGGTGGACACATCACGGGGGGCGGCTACGGGGATCTGATGAGGAAGTATGGCCTCGCAGTTGACAATGTCCTTGATGTCCGAATCGTCGACGCTAATGGTAGGGTTCTAAATAAGGAGCTGCTGGGGGAGGATTTGTTTTGGGCTCTTAGAGGAGGAGGGGGCGGGAATTTTGGTGTCATCATGGCGTGGAAGATTAAACTGGTTCCAGTACCAGCAATTGTTACAGTTTTCACCATTAATAAGACTTTAGAACAAGGCTTAACAAAGATACTCTATAAATGGCAACAAGTAGCTGATAAGATTGATGAGAATCTCTTCATCAGAGTTGAAATAAGGCCTTCAACTCTTCAAAGTCGAAACAGGACTTTGCTTGGTTCTTTTAGCGCGTTGTTCTTAGGCCGAGCAACTGAACTTATTCAAATAATGGTTAGGAGCTTTCCAGAGCTTGGGCTAAGAGAAAAGGATTGCTTAGAGATGAGTTGGATCGAATCGGTAGTCTATATTGTCGGATACACATACGGCACAAAACCTGATATTCTCCTCCACGCCAATCCACCGACTAGGGCCTATTTTAAGATAAAGTCGGATTATATTAAGGAACCAATTCCAGAGAGTGGGTGGGAAGGAATGTGGTCGAGATTAATGGAAGTGGAAAATCCGCAATTAGAATTGAGTCCTTACGGTGGAATGATGAGTCGGATACCAGAATCAGCGACACCGTTTCCACATAGAAACGGTATAAAATTTTCAATTTTCTGTATTGTATCTTGGCCAAATGGAAAGAAAGGTGAAAGTAGGCACATTGAATGGATCAGGAAACTCTATGACTACATGACCCCTTATGCATCCATGTCCCCTAGGGAACAATATGTTAATTTTCGTGATTTTGACCTCGGAATGGACGTAGATGGTAATGATAGCTTTATGAAAGCACGTGGTTGGGGATACAAGTACTATAAAACTAATTATATCAGGCTAGTGAAAATTAAGACAAAGATAGATCCTGAAAACTTCTTCAAGAATGAACAGAGCATTCCACCCCTTCTGTTTGGCTGAAGCGGCGGGAAACTTCACAAGGTAACATCACATAATTAATTCACAAGATTCTCGGGTCAGTCTCAAAAAGTCCGTCATTCATTATGTGTAATGAAAGACGTAGTAAGACTGTAAAACTAATATTGTTTGTTGATTGTTTGTTATTTCTAGATCAAATTTATAAGTATGGAATCATTTAAATTGTAACGTTGGAATTTTGTAAGTGCGTGGATTGAAGCATCAAATTTACACCCTTTCCCACCTTTTCTAAGCCAATTATCCTTTTGTGGCTTTTGAAATTAGATTCTATGCTAGCAAAGAAACTTAAAAATGAGTAAGTTGATAAATCAGACTTAAATTCATCAAAGCGTTTTGTACATCATATAGGGACAACATCAGAAAATCTAAGGCCTGACTATTGCAGCCCTTGTTTTGATCCAAAAGTAATGATTCAAGTGGTATTGCTGTGGCAGTGACAAACATGCCCATCAAATCATTGGTCAGAAAAAATACTTTATATAACCAAAGAGAATATCAATAATAATTCCATATATTATAATATAATCATAAGTTGAGCATCAAAGGCATCCCCCCCCCCCCAAATTCCAGCATAATAGTCACCCTGGGAAATGGCAATGATCATAAGTACACTAATACCTGTTTAAATATGTTCTCTAAACTATGACTTCTTTTATTGGGGGAGAATATGAAATTACGAAATCATATAAAGATTGTCAAATAATGGATTTTGAGCAAATGATGTACAATTGGTTGTTATATACCATAACTTTTTTTAATGACATCCATGATGAGGTTGTAGGGGTTGGTACTGTTGTAGTTACCACGCCCCAACTCGGGAGCAGCCCAAGTTCGAGCCTCATCGCCCTTCCCAATCTCAAATGCATTCGGTTGGGTCTTTCCAAAAAAACAAAAATCCAAAAGTTATTATTTACCCTTTCTAGAAATGCGATTCAAATATATGTTATATTTTATGTAACATAGATATAAATGTATTTACATATCGAAACTAATAAAGGGATATCAAAATATGATTGTATGACTACTCTAATTTTTGCAAATTAAGTCTTTAGAAGCAACTTATATTCCTCTAAAGAGTCCAATATATAATCGCTACAACGTAGAACATAATATCTGCAACACTGTAATTCCACAAACACCACCACAAGACTGTGAACTACATTTTGATTCTAGTAGTTGAAAGGATTATGTGAGTAACTAAAGAAAATGATTGCAAACGTAAGAAGAAATACAATCCTACTACGAATTCTCAATATAATGTGTATATACTTGCTATGTAACAATTTATACATAAAAAAATCTTTGTTTGGACTCTATATATTCATAACTAATTATGGAATGATAGTACAATAATAGCGTTCTTGAGAGTCACCAATTGTCATAGTGGCCTCACACTTAAGTCACACCATTGAAGTAACTTGTGCCACAAGGCTATGCATAAAGGAATCTTTAATTTGGATACCATTTTTTCAAGAATGATGGAACATGGTACACTAATAATATTTCTAAGTGTCCTTGTCTTAATTTGAACTGTACTTATTGTTGGAACCAAATAGATAAAATATTATATTTTTAGCGATAATTAGAAGTAAATCCCAATAATACACTTTAGTATAGACGTGGCCTCGAGGCAAACAATCATGAGAAAGAAAAAATAAAATACAAAACATATAAAGTAGAAGGATATCACCTGAAACGCTGGAAATAACGAAGTACCAATAATGTAACAGTTGAATGAGGCGCAGGTCATGCTCTCTTTAAGACGATTTCGCGCCCCTCACGGATCTAAGCCGGTGCAGCAGGTTCTGACGCGCCGCCTCCAGGATACAACACCCAACTACCGTTGAAACCTTCTCGGTCTGCACAACCTCGAAAGCTAGAGCCTTCATAACACCTTACTTAGCCAAAACATTACATATGTTCAACAGACCAACAAAAACATGTTTTTTTTTTTTTTTTTTTTTTTTTTTTTTTTTAATCTCATCTTTTTAGAAGCTTTGACACCAAAACTTTTATACACACTTTGCAAAACCGTAATTTCGCACCAAACGTTTCCTTTTTTTTTATTGCTTTAAAATCATTTGTAACTTATCATTCATTGCATAATTACAAGCCTTTAGGACCAAGAAAATATCTTCAAGTAACTGAATTACAAATTTAATAAAATTAAATTTTATCAATACATAAAGGAGGATATAATTGTTTTTTTTGGGTCAACAAGGATATAATTGTTGGTATTAAATAAAAATTTATCAATGATTTAAAAGATATAAATAACATCATCAAATCATATTAAATTTTAAAGTTATAATTAAAAAACGAATTTTTTTATTAAAATATCCAACATTCCCCCACTTATTTTAATAAAAAGTAAAAGAGCTTTTATAAGAAAAAATTCGGCTAAGTGAGGACCCCATGCATCATGAGAGTGGCAATATCTTTAAACCCTCTCTTAGTGTTTCAGCAGCTCCCATACTAGAACCACGGTGGACTTAGCCTTAAAACCTTGGTTGCTTAAGGGCATGTAGAGTGCTTCACACACATGGTATCCAAGGTGCCCCAATAGGCTCTCTAAAGCGTGCACATTATGGCCCTGTGCATCATCCTGGATCCATGAGCACTCTAGAGAGTTAGTCCAAACTCTCATAGGAAGCGGCCTTACTCCCACACTCATATAGGTGAGTCTATTAGGAGTGTACTCGTGGCCATACACCCCACCCTAACATAGGGGCTATAGACCTCATTAAGAGCGTAACTAGCTCAACCTCAATATCGCCACAAGTAATCATGCCGCACCATAGGGATGAACTAAAATAAAGTAAAGCGCATGCTAACCCCTGATTACTCCATGAATCGTTTGTCCCTTTTCAGAGTATCCTCATAGGTGACCCAATTTCTTTTTAGACGTAAGTCTCATCCCCCTCGATGCCATCCAGATCTTAACTCTAGCTAGAGCTTTTATACCCTAATAACACATTGTATCATCATTGGCGCCATTAGTGACAGATCTGGACCTACCATTGTCATGGCATTGCACTTTTCCATTCATATCTTATCTTATAGTGGCACAAGAGAAATATGTAATGTATGTTTTTCACCACTTCCAAACAACATAAGTCTACGGTCGCTTCCTTGCATCATTGGCACTACACGGCCTTTGACGCTAGCCCAACAACAAACTGACATGCCACATTCTGGCAACCCCAATAACGGACAACATATCAAATCCAAAATGCCACTATTCTATTATTGCCACATTCATAAACCATGCCAATCGTACCATACCTCATACTATCCACTTCATGCCAACATGCCTAAATACAAGAGTATGAGATAAAACAAGGCAATAAGGGTAGAGCTATCAATTTGTCTTAATGACAATCTTTGCAATATGAATATCCTCTCTTACATGATACCCAAGCCAAATTTAAATATTGGTCACTAGTAAACATTGAATTATTTGACAATGTTTTTTGACAATGTTCTTCAATTAGCAACACTCCATCGAATAACTTAAGACAATCATGATGTCGCTTTTAAGTGCAATATATCCTTGGGATAAAACATCCTACCAAAGGTCTCAACAATGACTCTTATGGAACTCATATCAATCTGGCCTTTGTTTCATCAGTTTTACATTGCCTAACATTCTTATAGATTAGGATCCGCCTAGACAAGATAAGGCCTTAATGTGAAAGTAAAAATTGTGATTCAAGGGGGACCACACTCGAGTGACCAACATCAAAGACCATATACACCACCAACTTAGCTATAAGTTATCTACAAACCAGTTGGCTTGAAATTCAAGCCTTTAAGTAGATGGAGTTTTCATGCAATCACTCAATGTCAACCAAAGTTACCAATAGTGGGCATTTAAACATAATTACCTAGAAACAAAGTGTTAAAGAATCATTAAATATCGTATCTTTGTAACTTGTCTAATTCTGGTCAAGCAACCAAGAGCATATTCACATACATTTGAAGCTCAAATTCAATTTTAAACAATAATTTTGTTTATACATAAAGGACATATGTAACTATCGACATTGAACAAAAATTAAAAGACATGGATCGGTTCAAGTAAACCATATCAACATTTGAAATTAAACATTTTTGTTTTAAAGTGTTCAACATTTTTTTTTTTTTTTTTTTTTGGGAATGTGACCCATTAAATAAGACACATGTAATAGCACCATCGTGCAAACACAAGAAAATACTTATGTCAGTTTACATTCATTTCTTAAACATGATGTACCAAGAGTTTTCAAAGATAACCTACATATTAACCCCCACTATTGGCAAAATAAAAATAAATATAGTTTTGCAAATTGGGTATACACAGATATAACTAGTATTACTATATTTTCTTTTCATAACTAGCATTATTATGGCTCACCAATGAAAACCTAGCATAGGTCCATGCAAGTGATTGTAAGCGACCAAAGAGAACTAATTAAGCATATCACCTGTATGTCTTAGACTGCCAGTAATACAAGTATCTTTGCTTTGATTAATAATATTGGCAACCTCATCATTTGGGTAGAGATATGCATGCCAATCTAACGCAGGACTAAGAGTAACCAATCAAGCAAATCCGAAGTAACGGAATTGGACAAGAAAATTACCGTTTTTTTTTTTTTTTTCTACACTGCCACGAGAGTTTTGCATAATAATTATTATTATTATTATTTTTTATTTTATTTTAATATTATTTTTTTATTTAACATGCCAATACCATCTCCACCAAACATGACACATGGTAATGTATGAGTTTGGGAGACCCATTATATCCAAGTTATCTCACTATTATATAAATGTCATGGAGCAAGAATCATTTGAGTCTATTTTCTATAAGCATTTTCCATAAATACCAAGACAACTAGGTACTTCAAAATGATAGTAGTTCAGGCTTTGGTGAGATGGTCCTAAGTTATATATCCCAAGCACACCTCGGTTCCCATTGAACTAAAGAAAAAGAAAACTGTAAACATATGATTACAAGAAAACTAATTCAATTTCACTGAGAATAATGGTTCCATGTAGCAACTGTGTCTCAATGGAGAAAAAGATTATTTGTCCTTTATCACATAACTCCATTTTTAGTCTTCATATGAATCGAATTTTAATCGATTGTTCTTTATCATGTCTCCAACTATCAAACTAGAGGTTTTGATCCTTAGGATTATTTTATTGGTGGAATTCAAATTTATCTTGCTTGACCTACCTATGGAAGTCAGAAACCGTCTTAAAATTTTTGGAGCCAAATAGATAAAATATTATATTTTTAGCTATAATTAGAAGTAAATCCCAATAACGCACTTTAGTATAGACGTGGCCTAGAGACAAACAATCATGAGAAAGAAAAAATAAAATACAAAACATATAAAGTAGAAGGATATCACCTGAAATGCTAGAAATAATGAAGTACCAATAATGTAAAAGTTGAGCGAGGCGCGGGTCACGCTCTTTTTAAGACGGTTTCACGCCCCTCTTGGATCTAAGCTGGTGTAATAGGTTCTGACGTGCCGCCTCCAGGATACAACACCCAACTCCCGTTGAAATCTTCTCGGTCTGCACAACCTCGAAAGCTAGAGCCTTCATAACACATTACTTAGCCAAAACATTACATATGTTCAACAGACCAACAAAAACATGTTTTTTGGTTTTTTTTTTTTTAAACTCATCTTTTTAAAAGCTTTGACACCAAAACTTTTATACACACTTTGCAAAACCGTAATTGTGCACCAAACGTTTCCTTTTTTTTTATTGCTTTAAAATCATTTGTAACTTATCATTCATTGCATAATTACAAGCATTTAGGACCAAGAAAATATCTTCAAGTAACTGAATTACAAATTTAATAAAATTAAATTTTACCAATACATAAAGGAGGATATAATTGTTTTTTTGGGTCAACAAGAATATAATTATTGGTATTAAATAAAAAATTATCAATGATTTAAAAGATAAAAATAACATCATCAAATCATATAAAATTTTAAAGTTATAATTAAAAAATGAATTTTTTTTATTAAAATATCCAACACTTAGGTTTGGAGACAAATTAAGCTATTTTTAGAACATTACCACGAGTTTTATCTAAATTTACCTTAAGTTTTAACTAAACTCACCCTAACATTCAACTAGTTTGTGTCAAGGAACCAACTGTCCAAAGGCTTAAACTGATGGGTAAAAGGCCCACGAGTGGTTTTAGACTCTAGCATGCCCACTCACGTGAACGCCAATTGGGCTTGAAGCGTGAATAATACATAGAACCACCTCATACCTTGTGCTTAAATTGTTTTAATATTGAAAGTGGGGACTGCTGAGATTCTAACTCGTGACCGACCTCAAGGTCATCAAGGCTCTGATACCATGTCAAGGAACCAACAAGCTATTGGGACAGATGGTTCCATGACATGGTATCAGATTGTGATCAAGAGATCACGAGTTTGAATCTCAATAGCCCCCACTTTCAATATTATTTTAATTTAAGCGCAAGGTCTAAGGGAGGCCAGTGCAATATCTTCACTTCAAGCCCAATGGGAATAGTTTGTACCATAGGGTTGTAATGAAGAAAATTTTCATTCGATGCCATTTCTTCACAAATTATAATATTACGGTAAAATAATGAAGTTATTAGATGTATCTACGGGATCTAATTGTAGCTTGGAGTGAACCTAAGATAGTATTAGACTTATACCACATGTGTTTAACTAAATGTGGTAGCTTTTGCAAACGAGGTTCTACATGAAGGAATGTTTCATTTGGTGAAGCTATTTTTGGACAGATTATGCAATTATGGTATACTATTAACATTTCTAAGTGTTTCTAAAAGGGAATTACTTGCACAACACTTTAATTTAAACATTATTTGCACAAGACTGACCCTTCACCGTGTGTTATGTCGTCCTGGTATATATATATATTTTTTTAATGCACAATTCGGTATTTTTTTTTCCTCCCTTTTCTTGCTAAAAATTTAGGTGGGGATGCATTGTGGTCAATATTGGTATTTTATATAATTTTGTTAGTTACTCTTAAATTTTATTATGCTATTAATTTGTTTATTCTGAGCTAGCGTAGGACTAACATAACCCTAAACAATTCAAATAATAGTTCGAAGCTTTCAAATTTTAGGGGTCTGAAATTTTTAAGTTGTTGTTTCTAAACTTACAGTTGTTAAAATTAATAAGTTATATGATTAGAGTTTTTAAGATTTATTGTACGAATATTAGTCATTAAGAAAACATTATTATATATAAAGGGCACTATTGATAATTTTTTTATTTAGAACTCTGAAATTGTCGGAGCCAACCCTCATCTAACCCACAACAGTCTCTTCCAAGACATCTCCATTCTTGAACGAAAGGAAATTTTCCATTGTCCACTCAATATATTAGTTTTTAATTTTTTAAAATACTAAAAGTTAGACTCTAAAGATGATTTTTTTTTTCTTTTTTTATACTAGTTTCAACTTTTACTGAACCCAAAAAGAAAATAAAACTAAAATTAAAATTAGAAAAAATTGTTTTCAATGTGTAATTTTTAGTCTTTAAAAAAATCAAGAAATGCAAACAGAAAATGATACAAAAAGACATTAGGTTGATAATTATAAAAGAAATTATTAAATTGTAAAAAGGCAAATATTTATTTACTCAAATATAGTTGGTAGGGTACTTCGTAGCTTGGTGTAATTTTAGTCTAAAATATACTTCAAAATGCAAATAACCCAAGCTACATGCATGCATGACCCTTCAAAGGTTTGGGCCTATCTTGCACTTTTGTGCTTTCTCGGACTTGTATTCAAATTATTGGGAAAAAGTGTTAGTCTGAAGGGTTGAGGCTGTGGGAGATATTTAGAGTATGTTATATCTCCTATTTTTAACACATATAATTTTTAGTAATTTGATGTATTTTGCGTGTATGTTTGAATCAACCTAGTTACCCATTTACATACAGTCAATTACGTTAGTTTTGTCGAGTTTGTTTTAATATTACTATGCAGGGGTTTGATTACAACCTATATTTAGTAGCACAAACTATGTTATGTTAATTAGATAGTTTATCTCGGACAACTATAATGAGTCATGTACTAGTACATTTGTTAATATAAATACAGATTTTTGGAATATTTATAGGTTGTAGGTTAGCAAGTTGGCATGTAAAATGAAATAACTCATATAATTCCATTATGAATGGAGTAACAAGTGATGGTAGCACATAAAAATATATTGATGAAGCCCGTAATGACACTAGGTGATAAAGAAGTAGGTGGATGCAATAGTTATTTACTTGGAGGAGATTAAAGAAAAAGAAGCAAGACCAAAAGGAATGAGATGACAAAGTGAAACTTAAATGGCGTAGATCATAATGAAACAGAGTTGACTCTCGTACAAGCAAGGGCTATTAGCGGCATCATAGGAGATTAATAAGACAAGTGTGGAAGCTAATTATGAAAGAAAGGGCAGATAAATCTCTAGAAGTCAAGTACTATTTGCTTGGGAAAATCTAAGGTGCTGATCGGGAAGACAAGTAAGCTGATGGGGTGCAGTCTTGTCCAACTACTAGCTAAGCATTCGTGTATTCTACTTTGGGCAAACCTGAAACTTACTGCAATGAAGAGGCCACTGATTTAGAAGAGTAAAGAGAGGTTAGTAGGAAGAAAACCTTAGTAAGAGCAAGACAACTAATAGCCTCCCCCACCTACTTGTCCCTCTTTAAGATGCCAAAAAACGGTGGCTAAAAGAGTCATCGGATTACAAAATGTGTTCCTTTTGAAAAGAAGATAACAATGTGAAAGATCTCTCACGCATGAAGTGGTACCTTCTCCAAAGACTCAAACAAATGGGTGGGTTTGAAGTAGAAGATCCATTTTTGAAAAATGCGTATCACTCTTTAAACGGCGGTAGAGGTATTTGGCTGAAGGTGATACATTATGGAAGAAGGTGGTTAGCTCCGTAGATGGGAACTAGTGACTATAGCTCACTGGAGATAAATGGAAGAAGGTATTTGCTTGAATGTAATACATTAAGGGTTGCATCCCTTAGACTAGCATTTTGGCGGTGAAGAATGTTAGTGAAGTAGTGACTATAGTTAATGTCTTAGGCTAAAACTAGGGAAGGAAAACAAGTCAAATTTTTGGAATGACAAATGGGTTGTCGACTACACTCTCAAAGAGTGATTGCTACGCCTTAATTGTATCTCATTACAGTAAGTGATACGGTTCAACAAATGGGTATGCGGGACAGGTTGGGTTGTAGATGGACTTTTAACTATAGGAGGCACTTGCTTCTAATGGAAGTCTACGGCTAATGAAATTCTTCCGAATCATTGAATTGGAGCATCCTTAACAAGTTATGGGAACATGGTCATGTAATCTAGAAGTTCAAAAGGAAGCATAGATACATGGTTAAGTCCTCCACATATAAGGTCCAGTCTAAACTCTCTTGTTCCTTTAGTATTGATAATCCTAAGCTGTGGATTGTTAAAAGGCACAACACCACCTATAATCGTAGTTTATTTAACCTTACTAGATAAATGGAGCACGCGGACCACCTATAATCATAATTTGGTTGACCTTGCTAGATAACTGGAGCATGAAGACCACCTATAATCATAGTTCGGTGAACATTATTGATGCAATGCGTAATAGGGATAATAGGAAAAACGAAAGGTTCATAGCCTTAATCTGAATTTTATTAAAACTATAATAAAATAAAAGGAAAATAGCTCAAATCTTTACACTCTGAGAATAAGAGAAAATGTAAGATGAAGTTGAAATTCTTAATTACCCACAAAACCCTACTTCTACCTCTCTTTAAATAAAGGTTAGAATCCTAGAACAATAAGGAAAAATATCAAGCAAAATCAAATCAAATTCAGAATCAGAACAATATTAAAAATCAAATCAAACCTTGGACCTCAAATCCTAATGGAAATGGAAACCCCAGATATGCCCTTAGCCGCCAACTCTGCTGTCGTGCTCATACACGCCAAGTCCAAATATTCACCAATCCCTTTAGAGTTACCAGCTACAACATCCTCACCAGGCGGGAGGGAATTTGCCATAGAGTATGTAGAACTATTGTCGCCAAAGTATGGGGTAAGTTGCTTGACATTGAAGACATCAGAGGTCCTCATTCCTGGCCGTAATTGAAGATGGCAAGCATTGTCATTGATCTTCTCAAAGGTTGTCAAGGGGCTCATCTTTCGAGCCATTAGTTTGTTGTATGACCATGCTGGAAATCGTTCTCTTGCCAGGACTGCTGACACCTTGTCGCCAACTAAAAAGTGGACTGCCTGGCACTTCTAATCACTTGCTGCTTTATACCTGGCACTAGCCTCCAGCAACCGTGCTCATGTTAGCTCATGGACGACCTTGAGGGTCGAAATGATGTCCTCTACTTTTCCATTTTGGCAAGTAAGATCTGGGTGGGCGCCAAGTCTATCGGCGATCGTGGGCCAAAGCCATAAATAATCTTGAATGGGTGAAGCCCATATTCCTGGTAACAGAAATGTTATAGGAAAATTCAACTCTAGCTTCTTATGTGTTTAGCAACGAAACATTGGAGTAGGAGTCTAAGTAAAGGTTTAGTGACCTCTGTTTGCCCCTCAGTTTGTGGATGATGGACCAGACTAAAGGCGAGGGACGTGTTCTTCATTTTCCACAATATTTTCCAAACGTAATTGACGAACCTCACGTCTCTATCAGAGACTATGCTTCTTGGTACTGCGTGGAGCTTGGACACCTCTCGGAAGTACAACCCTTCCACATGAACAGTATCGGCAACTTTCTTGCAGCCTATGCAATGCGCCATTTTTGAGAACTGGTCTACGACCACAACGATAGAGTCAATAGCGCCTCGTGTTCATGGCAAACCCAATACGAAATTCATATTGATATCCACCCATGGTTGCCTGGGACTGGCAACGGAAGATATAATCCTGCCTTGGTGAGGCCACTTTTGGATACTTGACACATGCGACATCTCTGAACAAATTGTTCAACCTCGATCCTCATTGAAGGCCAGTAAAACCTGACGCCCATAAGTTGGAGCATCCTATCTCTGCCCATATGCCCCTCGTTATGTTTTTCTCGATAAGGCGCATACTAGAATCAGGGATGTAAAGTTGATTCCCCATGAAGAGAAAACCATCATGGATAGAGTACCCAGGGACAAAGTCGGATTGGGCTTCCCGCCAAATCCCACTAAAGGCAAGATCATTTGCATACTATTCCACCAACTTCTCAAATCTGGACACTTTGACTCTACTCTAGGGCAAGATGAGACTTCGTCTACTCAGCACATCTACGACTTTACTCAAGGCGCCTGACTTGTGCTTGACTGTGAAGTGGAAAAGTTGGATATAGCATGCCCACTTGGAGCGATGCTCTGAAAGCTTATCCTAGCTATTGATATACTTTAAAGCCACGTTGCCGGTGTATAACATAAACTCCCTATTGGCAAGGAAAGATTTCTAGCACCACAAAGCTCTTACCAATGCATAGAACTCAAGGTAAAACGTAGAGTAATTCAACTTCCTCCCATCAAGCTTCTCGCTAAAGTATGCGATTGATTGTCCTTCCTGACTTAAGACCACACAAATGCCAATCTTAGAGGCATTAGTGTGAAGTTCGAAGATCTTTTGGAAGTCCAGCAATGCCAATACTGGTGCCATGATGAGCCTCTTCTTTATTTCGCTAAAGCCGTTGTCTACGACTGGAGTCCAACAAAAGGAACTCCCCTTCATACAGTTCGTCATTGGCGCCATTATTAGGCTTAATTTAGGCACAAACTGCCAATAAAACGATGCCAACCCATGAAAGCTTTGAATTTCACCAATCGTTTTTGGTCGCGGCCAGTCACGTATGGCCGTTATCTTCCCTTTCTTCAGCCGCCATCCTTGGATACGACAAACTCGAGGAAGGTCATCTTGTCCTGAAGGAATTCACACTTTTTTACTATGGTGAACAGGCATTGCTTCCGCAAGGTGCTCAAGATGTCCCATAAGACGCGCCAAGTGCTCACTTCTATCCTAGCTAAAGATCAAGACAATGATGACTTCTTTAGTGAACAGGTGAAGCACTTGCTTCCTTAAATGCATGAAGGTGCTTGGCGCGTTTGATAACCCAAATGGCATGACCAGCCACTCGTACAACCCCTCATGCGTTTTGCATGCAATCTTCCACTCGTCACCTGGCGAGATGCAGATCTGATGATATCCACTCTTCAAGTCAAGTTTAGAGAACACCTTGCGCTCCGTAGCTAATCAAGCAAGTCATCCAACCTCAGAATGGGAAAATGGTATCTCACAGCAATTTTATTGATGGCCCTATTGTCCACACACATCTGCCAACTTCCATCCTTTTTTGGTGTTAACAGAGTTGGAACTGCAGAAGGACTAAAACTTTCCAGGATAAACCCCTTGGGGAGAAACTCCTCCAGTGGGTGCCTTAGGTAGGCTCATATGGTAGTGAGGTCTATTTGGAAATGCAACTCCCGGCATTAGGACAATAAGATGTTGTATGTCTCATAATGGCAGTGACGTGCTCAGTAATTCCTTTGGGAAGACATCCACGAACTCCTCTAGTGACTCGTCAACCTCACTCCGAACTTCCCCTGAAGGTTCTTACCTATCCTTTCCGATCAGTAACAAATGACCTCGTTCTCGCCAATTTCCCTAGCGATCCTGGTCCTGCTTTGAAAATTCGGATGTTATGCCATTAATGTCCTTGGCGCCTCATCCTTCTTGGATAACAAGATAATCTTTGTTCCTTCGAAGGAAAAGCTACATGCATTCTTCCTTCTATCATGCACGGCCCCCCTATCGTATTGCCATGTCGCCCCAACAGTAAGTGGCAAGCATCCATCATGACTATGCCACACCAGACCCCATCCTTATACTACGTCCCAATCGAGAAAGTGACCAAGAAACTTTTCGACACGGATACCCGATTCCCTTTCTTGAGCCATTATAGCCTGTATGGATTTGGGAGTACTTCGGTCTTCAACCCCAACTTGGCAATAGCTTCTTCGGAGATCATGTTTTCACAACTCCCCGAATCTATTACTATGTGGCAAACCCTTCCGCCAATGGTGTAGGTGGTCTGGAAAATATTATTCCTCAGCCAACCGTCACCATCATTCTTCTTAAGCGAGAAATAGGCTCGCCTAATCACAAGTGACCTTAGTCACCTGCTACAGCATCTTCCTCCATCTCCAACTTGACCCGGTCTCCTTCATCGAGGGTTTCACTTTCTTCGTCGTGACGCTCAATGAATAGGCCTTTTCCAGATCTGTCACCCTTGCGACACTCTACAACACGGGGATTCATCTCCCCCGCACTTGAAGCAACGGGTTCGCGAGCTACCCGCTAAGTCCTGGTTGGCCATCTTGCCGACATTAGTGGGGACCGGCCTGTTTTAGATGCCAGGATTTGGAGGCACTCATACCTGCTCTTGTCCGCCAACCTGTGTATTCCAGGATCCGCCAACCGTACGTTGTCGCTATTGTTTCTCAACATTCATGGCTCTTTGGCTTGCTTTAGAGACGGAGAATATATTGAACATGTTTAACACCTTCTGAATAGAATCCTTCAACCCGCAGGTGTATCTGTCCACCAATTTTTCCTGTGTTTCCACCAAGTCATTCCTGGTGGCAAGAGAGTAGAACTCTACCCTGTATTCTTCAACGGAATTACAGCCTTGATGCAGTCCTTGTAATCGTTGGGTACACGATGTTGTTGTGGTTATTAGGCAAGAAGGTGCCTCTCGTATGTTTCTTCATGTTCTCTCAAGCTTCAATCTTCCCTTGACCCTGCCGGAGCCAAGTATATTTCAATTACTGGCACCTGGCGGTGCCCTACCCCGCAAATGGGTAGCAACTAATGGTGCATGCTTCCTCTTTGGGACTTCCTTGAACTCTAAAACCTCCTCAACTGAAGTCAACCAATCCTAGAAGTCCTCCGGGCGACCTCTTCAGTTGAATTCTGGAATCTCTATCTGGAAACAGGATCCCACCCCCGGTTATGGGATATTGGTTTCACCTTACTTATAATTAATCCATTGTTGATAGCATGGCCGATGTTAAATTGATCTATCCTCACATGCTGATCTGATATTTCGGCCTCTGGGGACAGGTTGTAGAAGCTATTGTTAAAATTCTGAGTTACCCACAAAACCCTACTTCTACGTCTATTTAAATATAGGTTAGAATCCTAGAAGAATAAGAAAAAATATCAAATAAAATCAAATCAAAATTAGAATCAAAACAATATTAAAAATCACAACAAATCTTGGACCTCAAATCCTAACGGAAACGGAAACCCCAGATATGCCCTTAGCCACCAACTCTGCTACTGTGCTCATACCTGCTAAGTCCTGATATTCGCCAGTCCCTTGAGAGTTATCGGCTACATCACTTACTAGATAAAATGGAGCACAAGGACCACCCATATATGCCATTTGGGTATCATTCCCCTGGTTAATAACAATCATGCCCTATGAAAGAAAGAGTTAGAAGTACCTCAATCATATCTTTCTTCAATGTTGAGTATTGTGATGTATTTTTTAAAAATACATTGAATGGTAGGGCTTAGCATTCTGTTCCTAGGAATTACTAGAGAGCTATCAAGCATTGGGTGTCATGCTGTTGGGGAGAGGTTCCAAAATCGGGTTTGGATAATTCTGCCTTTCATTATGGTTTGGATCATATGGAGAAAAGAAATTAAAAAAAAAAAAAAAAATCATCTTTGAGAGTGCCCGATAGGTGGAAGAATACCCTCTCTGTAATTCCAGGCAAGTACATGATGCCCTAAGTTTCCTTACAAACATGAGGACATTGTCCATTTCTTAGACTGTATCAAATCATAGTGGTTTGTACTAGTGATGGCTCCAGCAAAGTATGTATGAGTCTTTGGCTACAATGGTGGTCAAGCAATGTCTAAATTACTGGCGGCTTACAACTCTTTTTGCATTACTTGTGGCTTTTCTTGTACTCTTATGTCTCAGTGTGTCCCGCTTTATTTGCGAGGCTCGGCACCTAAAACCATGTGAATTGCAAATTTTTTTTTTTTTTTTATTAGTTAGAAGATAGATCATAATTGTATTACTCCCTTAACTAAAAATCCCCTCCATCACATAAACATATACTTGACACGACATAACTCAATTGCCACCTGTATTTCAAATAGGCTGACTCCAATAGAAATCCTCATTTGCCAAATAGGATTTGATCTAATTGTAGTAGCAATACCATGTATTAATATATAGGACGAAAGATTTTAAGGTCACATCTATTTCCAAATTCTTGATTATAAAATAGTGAAATTAGTACTAAATTTGAGGATTCGATGACTCATGTATATTCCAAAAATGGGGAGAGTGAAATTTCAAACTAATCAAAATACCAAACCCAATATACCCAACCACACATTATTATTCTTTGTTATTCAGTTTAGTATGCATAGTAGGTTGGTTATTAAAAATTTTAATAATTCACTATTTAACAAAATACTATACGAAGATGCTCTAGGCACCGATTTTGTTTTACACGATTTCCAATCCCAATGCTCTAGAAAACATATAACCAATAATTTACTTATTATTGAATTAACTCTTTTAATTCAATATTTCATATTTTGGTACATGGTACTTTTTATTATTATTAGTTACTTCTAATACAAAAATTTAATATACATTCAATTGATATTAATGGCCTTACCATGTAAAAACAATAATATGAAAATAGTCTTCATGTTAGATTGAATGTTGTGCTCTAAAACCCAAACATTCCATAGTCTTATTTGGTCAAGTCAACTTCTATCAACCCAATATATATATATATATATATATATAAATAAATAAAATTTTAAAAAAATAAAAAAAATTTATCAACAACCAATAAAAATAAATAAAAGAATGGTAATGTCGGCCATTGAATCAATTCTCTATTATTTCACACGTTTTTAAAATTTATCCAATACCTTTAAATTTTTAACCATTTATCATGTTTACATTTTCATATATACAATAAAATATTCAAAGATTTACAAATTTAATCACCAAAATAATCGACACCAAAATCTAATGCATTTTTGTCTGAATTCAACCAATTTTTAGTAAAAAAACAGTAATACAATACATGATCAAGATTCAATTATTTTAGTGAAAGTTTAATAGATCATAACAAAAATTCACCAAGCTCTAGTAGAAGCTACTTAAATATTGTCAAAATCGTAAGTCATCAATATCTTTTGACAAAAGAAAATCATGAAAATCTAACAGATGCTAGGGTAATTGATAATCATTTTAAAGTTTAGGATACGTGATTAGTATATTTCTTTAGTTTTAAGATATTTCATTGCTTATATTCAAATGCACCAAAAAATTAAAATACCCTAAAATAATAAATGCTTTCCTGTCGAGGTCATATAGCAAATAACCAAATTCAACACCATGTCACGGCATTAATATTTGAAACAATTAATAATTTTTTATTGGAATTTTCTAACTTGTACCCATTGGACACATGTTAAGGTATATTAAACACATCATATTTTAACATTTGATTGACTAATGTAAAATTTATTATTATTGCTAATTGTATCTGGCCATTCAAATATAAAAATATGGTACAATTAATGCACATTAACATATGCCCAATGGATGTATGTTAGAAATACCCTTTTTTATTATGATATTTCCATGCACCTTCCAAGTTTTCTTCGTCATTCATTCTTACCTAAACCATATATCAACACCAAAACAAACGAAAAAAGAAAAGCATGGTACTTTCAAGCAGTTCCTCAATGTCTCTTTTCTCTATCTATATGCTTCGTGTGCATCCACTTACTCAATCTAAGATAACCTTCTCCAATGCCTTGGCTCAAAAACTGAGCAAACCGCCACCTCTTTCCCGATATACTACACCCCTAATAACTCCTCATTCTGATCGGTCTTGGAATCAACGATGCAAAACCTTAGGTACTTGTTACCGTCTATTCAAAAGCCCGTGTTGATCTTGATGCCAACAGAGGATTCCCACATCCAAGCCACTGTTATATGTGCCAAGCAACTTGATCTCTAACCAAGAATCTGTAGTAAGGGCCATGACTTTGAGGGGGTGTCCTTTGCATATGAGATGACACAACCATTTATCCTTCTTGACATAGCTAAACTCCAAAAACCCTTTTTACTAGGACAATGCTCGTTACTGAGTTTATCTTCATTACACATAGGTTTATACAAAACTTGCATTTCAAGAGACCAAATCTTTAAGTACTTTATCCACATATGCCCTTAGTGATAGGCTCAATAGTTTTCAAGTTCTATCTCTTTGTATGTTGATACCAAGAATATAAGATGCTTCTCCAAGGCCTTTTATGTCAAATGCCTGAGACGGCATGCTCTTGACATCGTGAAGGAAAACAAGATCACTACTTGCAAGTAAAACATCATCAACATACAACACTAAGCAAATGCACTTGCTCCCACTAACCCTGATATGCACACAAGGGTCTATTTGATTTGAAAAAGCCGTAGACAATATTTTCTTATTAAACTTTAAGTACCATTTGCGAGAGGCTTACTTTAGTCCATAACTGACTTCTTGAGTTTCATACCATATGTTCTTTCCTTACTTCTATAAAACCATCAAGTTGTAGCATATAAACTTTTTATCTAAGCTCTCTATTTGGAAAAGCCATTTTAACATTCATTTGATAAAGTTTCAAGTCATAATGTGCATTCAAATTCATAGTAATTTCAAAGGAGTCCTTGGAAGAAACTAGAGAAAAGGTTTTATTAAAATTTATTTTATTATTATTATTTTTTTTTGTATATCCTTTGCAACCAGTCTTGCATCAAACCCAAACCTGGCTCTGATACCACATGTAGGTATTTTTTAAGGATCTAAATATTAGGTTTAGAGATTATAAAAATTCCATAAGCAAAAGTCATTGTTGTAGTCAATGGAAATTTGGTTTGATCTGTAAGGCAATCACAAAAAAGCAAGAACACGTCTCTCAATCTCGCTTAGAACTTGGTCTTCCACTGGCTCTCTCATTCTTTGTGATGACCACCAATGAGCCAAGTCATCCCCTTAGCTTTATTTTATAGTTGAGGTTTTAGGCGGAAAAAGGGGACCAAGCTCAGTGTTAGTAAACTGTATGAGCTCCCCATCAAAGCCTGTTTTTAATTAGGCCTAACACCTTATACCACACTATTAATTATACAATAAACTAAACGAATCTAGGTCCATATTTTAAAGGATCACTTTATCAATTGGGCTTTACTAGTTTAACATCCAACTAGTTTTATAAAATATGAAGACAACCCAATCAATGGTAACCCACTTTACTGAATAATTCCAAGAATATTTACCTTTTGCAAAGAACACCCGTGCTAATTGATTATATGACCATGTAAAATAATCCTCATCATTGTTATAACATACATTTCACAACATTTATACAATATATAAAATGTAAGTACCACTCTTGCATCGTACTAAAAAGTCTATAAGAATATTAAACTTTGGTATTTGAGACCTTCATTGGTATTTTGATTGACACGGTTTTGGCACACTTTTTTTTTTTCGTTTTTGCCTAAACATGTAGGTGGGAATGCATTGTGTTCGATTTTGGCATTCTATATTGGGTTGTTAACTGAACACCACATTAATTTTTAGGTGTAATGCTAACAAATTATTTATATATATATATTTTTTAAATGTCACATTTAAAATTTTTAAAATATTTCAATGTCACATTTTAATATTAGTATCGTCAATACCCATTAGTTTTTGCTGACAGAACTTTTGAAATAAAGGGAAAATAATTTTTAAAAAATTAAATTTACACTTTAATATTTTTCAAAAATATTTTAAATATTTAAAAATTTTGAAAATATTTTATTAAATTTTTTTTCTGATTTAAAAAAACTAAATATCACATGGGCAAACACTAACGAATTTTAATGGCATTAATAGTAAGGTGTGACTTAAAAAACTTTAGAAAGCTTATGTGTAAAAAACTAAGTTTTTCTGAAATTATAACTTAAATTTAGAAGATTTTTAAAAAGAAAACTTTTCATAAAACTACCTTACTTTTCAGTACAGTCCCATAAAACCACCTTATATTTTTTTAATTTTGAGAAAATCATCTTACTTTTGCAAAAAATTTACAATGTCACACCTTGTGACAGTTTCGGTTCGCTCTATTAGTTTACGTGCTGCGTATTAGGCTTTTTTGACCAAAACGACGTGTTTAGGTGTTATTACTTCAGTATATGTTACAGCCCAAAAAAGTATCCCACATTGGTGGGATCTCCAAAACAATATCAATTTATATACTAGGGGAGCTACTCCAGCCATTGCCAATTAGTTTTGGGATGGAACCTCCTTTGATAAGTAACAATGGTATTAGAGCCGTCGATCCTCGGATCGATTCTAGGGAGCTCGGTTTGGTATAGGACAGACCCTGTTCCGGAGTCGTGCTCAGTCCAATATAGGATGGACTGTGCTCAATGGCCTTGCTGGACAAACCACTTATAACGGGCCTAAGTTTCGGAAAGTGCTACCTAGGAGAGGGTTACCTAGAGTAGAGTGAAGCCTTCCAGAGAAAAGGGCTACCTACTCGGAGCGAAGTTACCTAGAGTGAAGCCATCCACGAAAGAAAAGGGCTACCAAGATTAGAGTGAAGCCGTCTAGAGAAAAGGGCTACATACTCAAAGTGAAGCTACCTAGAGGGAAGTCGTCGAGGACGACGGCTGCGGAGTGTGGTGATTTGTTACGGCCAGAAAAGGTATCCACATTGGTGGGATCCCTAAAAAAAATACTAATTTATATACTAGAGGAGCTACTCCACCTATTGCCAATTGATTTTAGAATGGAACCTCCTTTGATATGTAACAGTATGTCAAATGACCATTGTACTCTTAGCTTAAAAAAATTCACTCGCTACACTTTCAATTTCATAGAATAGCCACCTGAATATTGTAATTAAATACAATGTACCCCTTAGATTTTCAATTTAGCTGATACAAACATAGACTAATCCCATGCTTGGCGCCCGTTGCTTGTGCCATCTTCTGCTCTGCTTGCCACCAATCTTTCCTCAACTGTGAGCTGGCCACATCAACTCAAGATATTTTACTAAGATATTTTCTAGTTACTTGCTATAAATAAGAGAGTTAGTTATTTAGGGTTTCCATGTTTGATTAATGTACCCTTTTCTCTCTCTCTCTCTAACTCTCTTCTATGTCTTTCTCCCTCCTTTTGTAAATCTCCATTGAAGAAACTTATACATACACTATAGCAATACAAATACAACGGGGTAGCACTGATTGAGTAATTTGGCATCATTAGCCCTAAAACTTTGTTATTATACACAACTTACCCCCGCCCCATAACTTCGTCATAACACACACCTCAGACATTAAAAAATTTAAGATTTAAAAAATATACGAAATTAAAAAAAATTATGAAAAAATAATTTTTTGAGAAAAGTTTTAAAAATATAGTAATATTTTTTAACTTTGGTTTTTCACCTTTTTTCAAAATGATTTTTCAAATTTTTAAATTTGTACTATTTTTTAATTTTAAAATTTATATTCCTAAAAAAATTGTCATATTTTGTCTTCTATTATTGTTGTAAAATATCTAAAAAAATATTTTATTATCTTCTAAATTTATAATGTTACTACTATATTTAATTAAAAAAAAACTTGTGTAAATATTAGAAAATCTTCTTATACTTTTTTAAAAACATAAAGGTCCTATCTTTTACCTAAAAATATAAAATCTTTACCTTTTATATAAAAGTAGAAAATTCTTAATTTTATTTTTGATAATTTTTTTAATTTTAAATATATTAATCTAATTTTTTCTGAAGTTAAAAACATATTATTATATTCTTTCAAAATTTTTCTAAATTTTTTAATTTTTTTTTAAAATTTTTTAATTTAGTATTTTTTTTTATTTTAAATCTGAAATTTTTAATTTTTTCTGAATTTTTGTATATTTCTTTTGATTTCGTAAATTTTTAATTTTAAAGAGTGTAATAGTGATAAATATTATTGAATTATTAATGTCTAAACACGTCATTTTGGCCAAAAGAAGCTTAATACGCATGACTTAAACTAACAGAGCTAACGGAAAATGTCATAAAGTGTGACATTGCAAATTTTCCCCAAAAGTAAGGTGGTTTCCTTAAAAAAAATAATAATAAATAAGGTGATTTTATGGGATCCCATAGAAAATAAGGTAATTTTATGAAAATTTTTCTTTTAGTAAAAACTGCATTCTATATTTAATATTGGCCAATTTTGGTAGTTGATAAATTACTCTAAAATGTTAGTAAACGTTTATGATCTAAGTCTAACCCACAATTCGTACACGAAAGATGTTTTTCCATTCCCACTCAACATATTAGTTTTTGATTTCTTAAAATACAATAAATTAGATTTTTAAGATGATTATGTTTCTTTTTTTTTTTTTTATGATTTCCTGTTTTTACTTTTTTGTTTTCATTGGTTGAAGGTTCTTTGTAAATAGTCTTCCTATAAGATGGCTACCTCCCAAGGCAGAGCCTCTTTAAAGTACTGGGTTTACTGAAAACCACCTCCTTTTTAGATGCAGTTTCAGAAAACCATCTAATTTTCTTAATTTTTCAGTCATGCTTGAACTTTTCAAAAAAATTTTATTATCACATCTAATACTGACACTATTAACGTTATGTTAAAATAAATAGGAAACTGCCAAATTCCCCTTAATAGAACCCCTTTTTTTCTCTAATGAATTAAAAATTGACTTTTTTGGTTGGGGTTTTCCGGTGACTCATAGCTAATCTTAATAATTTTTAATTATTTTTTCAACTCTTTTTTTTTTTTTTTTTATTTTTATCACTTTCATTCTTCAATTTTTAGAAATTTTTGTACAATAATTAAAAAATTTAATAAATTATAAATAATTTTACAAATAAAAATTCATTTAAATTTTTTCAGTGGTAAAAAGCTGTAATAGCGTGCCAAGCCCTTAACAGTTTTACAAATTCAGAGGTGAAGGGTAACTTCATCATTTGCCAAATATATTACTTAATATAATTTAATTTAATTAAATTAAATTAAACCTGGTGCTATCATGTATTATACTCCAAAACGCGACGTTTCATTTGACAGAAAGCTAACGGTGTTGGCATTAGATGTGACATTGAATTTTTTTTTACTTTTTAGGTGTGACTTTGAAAAATTAAAAAAGTTTTGTGATTTTCTAAAACTGCACATAAAATGATGGTGATTTTTAGTATTTAAAAAAAAAAAAAATCTTGTTGTTTTAACTTTTCAGTTTTTATTTAACTTAGAATGAAACTAAGAATAAAAATTACAATTAGACAAAAATGGTTTCAAAAAATAGCTTTCATTAACAATAAAGAAATCATTAAATTGTAAGAAAGAAAATATTATATGTTGGATATTTTAATAAAAATATATTTATTTAATTATGATTTTTGATGATATTATTTATGTCGTTGAAATTGTTGACAAACATTTCTATTCAATATGGTAGAAAATAATTAATTATATTTTGTATTTATTATATTTATGTAATATTCTCCGTATTTATTAGGCAATTAGGGTCAGCATAATTCCTCCATAATTTTCTCCTCTTTCCTCCTTTGCCGCTGGTCCCTTGATTAGGAAGGAGTTTTTTTTGCTTTCCTTATTTCTTGATTTGTATTAATTGCTTGTATTTACTAGTCTAGGATTTTTTTTTTCTTTGTAAGATTGTTTTCTTCCTTCCCGTTTATATATAAGTTGAGATGAGATATCAATGAGAATCATCCAATTCTCACCAAAATTCTAAGTGTTATTTTCTAGTTTTGTCTTGATTCAATTTTTTATGGTATCAGAGCAAGTTTCGATCTTGTGTTGATCATTCTTGCATTTCCTTCACTTTGGCCGAAGCTCTACTGCAATTTTTATTCTCTTCGGTCCACAACAACAGAACAACCACCACTGTTGATTTCGCAAGTTCCTTTTTGAGGTTTTGTTAACATTCATCTCGACTGCAAGTTTCCACCACTTTGAGGTTTTGTCCATTTTGAGGTTTTGTTAACATTCGTCATTTGCAAGATTCTTTGTTTTGCTTCGCTGTTGATATTAAGGTTTTGTCCATTTTGCAGTGAAGAGTTCCATTGTTATCCAAATTTTATTTTGGGTTTTGAGTTTTGTCTGCTTCACTGTTAGTGTTTTGGTAAAAGAACCTTAGAGTTGAGGTTCGATTTACTCAGTCTTTATTGGTAATTTTGGCCTTGCTATAAGTGTTAATTATGTCTAACACTTCTTTTGCTAAAGATTCAGTGGCACTTCCCATGACAGGGGGAGTGATTAATCTCCATCTTTTGGAATGCCCGAAGATGAATTTCGTGCCCAGTGTTGGGACACCCTCTGTTAACTTGACAGGTCAGGGTTCGTTTGATAATAATAGTTGGATTATCGATACAGGTGCAACCGACCACATGGTGTCATCCGATTTTGTTTTGCTTGGTAGAGAGGTCAATACCAAGATTTGACCGGTTAGGCTACCTAACGGTGCTTGTTTGCCCGTTTCGCCCGTTGGACGTGCCAAAATCACAGACGATATTATACTCGAGAATGTGTTACAAATTCCGGGTTTTCATTACAATTTGTTATCCGTAAGAAAATTAACGAGAGATATAAATTGTGCATTAACATTTTTCCCAAAATTTTGTATGATACAGGTCCTGCCATCGAGGAGGCTGATTGGAGCGAGTAAAGAACGAGATGGGCTATATGTGTTAAAGAGTCGTGCATTTCCAAAATCTGCTCAGGTTGTTGGTACTACAAATAAGGGGGCTTTGTGGCATCGTCGGTCGGGACATGTTCCGTTTAACAAATTATCTAGTTTTTCCGGTTTGGATGTTGGCACTGTTTTGGATTATGTTTGTGACTCATGTCATAAAGCTAAACAAACTCGATTGCCTTTTCCCATTTTTGTTAGTAGATCTGTTGGTTGCTTTGATTTACTTCATGTTGACATTTGGGGTCCATACCGTACTTTATCAATGACAGGAGCTCATTTTTTCCTCACTATTGTTGACGATTTCAGTAGGTGTACTTGGGTTTTTTTGATGCGTGACAAGTCTCAGTCACACCAAATTCTTATGGATTTTTGTGAAATGGTACAAACTCAGTACAGCTTACATGTTAAACAAGTTCATAGCAATAATGGAGTGGAATTTCTATTTGGACCGTTGCTCGGTTTCTATGCAGGAAAAGGCATACAGGTACAAAATTCATGCATTGCCACACCCCAACAAAATAGGGTGGTAGAGAGGAAGCATCGCCATCTTCTTGAGGTAGCACGGGCCATTCGGTTCGAGGCGGGCCTCCCTATTCAATTTTGGGGAGAATGTGTTTTGACGGCGGCCTATTTGATCAACCTCATGCAAACACCTCGTCTACAAAACAAGACTCCTTATGAAGTGTTACTCGGTAAAACCCCTTCATACCATCATTTAAGAGTTTTTGGTTCCTTATGCTATGTTCACAATAAAGATCGTAGTAAGGACAAATTTGGTAGCCAAGCTATACGTGGCATTTTCATTGGGTATCCTCATGGGAAGAAAATGTACAAGGTTTATGATTTAGACAACAAAAGAATAGTGGTTTCTCATGATGTAATTTTTCATGAAAATGAGTTCCCTTATCTTAAAATTTTGAAGGATAGTGGTGCTCATAATGACAAGTTTGAGTTAGTTCCTTTTCAAGTTGGGCATTGTAAATTTACATGCTTCAACTTGAGGGGGAGTGTAGAAAATAATTAACTATATTTTGTATTTATTGTATTTAAGTAATATTCTCCACATTTATTAGGTAATTAGGATCAGTATAATTTCCTCTATAATTTTCTCCTCTTTCCTCCTTAGCAGTTGGTCCCTTGATTAGGAAGGAGATTTTTCTACTTTCCTTATTTCTTGATTTGTATTAATTGCCTGTATTTACTAGTCTAGGATTTTTTTTTCTTTCTTTGTAAGATTGTTTTCTTCTTTCCCGTTTGTATATAAGTTGAGATGAGATATCAATGAGAATCATCCAATTCCCACCAAAATTCTAACTGTTATTTTCTAGTTTTGTCTTGATTCAATTTTACAAACACCAAGAATTATATGCCTGGTACATATTAGTAAAATTTAATTCTATTGAAAAGTAAATTATTTAATTTGTAATTGAATTACCTAGTGTTACCTCTATTTTGGCCCTAAATGCTGATAATAATGCTTGTGATCGGTTGCAATACCTTGGCAGGGGCAATGTGACGTTGGAACCAAAAGACTTGAGTATAAAAATGCTTATTTTTGTTCATGCTTATTGAACTAGAACCAGAGAAAGATTACATAAAAAAATCGGAGCTTTTTGATGTTAATTCCTTCACAAAATCAATATTATTTGTTTTCCATTTCTTTATAACAATAAAAAAAGGCTTGATCATTTTCTCTTTTGGCTAAGTAAAGTGTTATGAAGGCTTTATCTTTCGAGGTTGTGCAAACCAGGAAAGTATCAACATTGAAGTTGGACATTGTATCCCGGAGGTGACGCACCGGTACCTGCTGCACTGGCTTAGATCCGAGAGGGGAGCGAAATCGTCTTACAGAGATCCACTACTCAATTAATACATTATTGTTATTGTGTCGTTTCCACGCAATCCAGGTAATATCTTTCTATCTTATATATTTTATATATTTATTTCTGTATTTAGTTCCAGCATTATATACTCAAAGAAGGTCAGTACGATAGTTGATAGCTTGCTATAATATTCATCTAAAATATTTTTCAAAATGCAAATAACCCAATCTACAAGCATGCATGCGTTAGTGCAAAACTACGAAATACTTACAAAATCCTTGCAAACGGATAACCGAAAGATCTCAGGTGTTGAGGCTATGTAATCACTTTCCTTAAGGTTTATTTCAGCATACGAAATATCATCGGGGATACAACAACAACCAAATATGAAGAGAGGATGTAAAAAGGGAGAGATTGATAGAAATGTCGAGAGATTGAAGTTTTCTCAAACTTTCACTAAAAGCACAAGAACACAAGAACAAACTTTTAAAGTTCTTTTCCAGGTGCTTTTTCTCTCTTTCTTTTTTATTCAAAATCAATCCATGAAACCAGGGGAAATATATGTGTATATATAGAAGAAAGACGTCACAAAATAAAGCAAAAGAACCGCCAAATAAGGGGAGAAAACCGCGCAACAAACCATCAAAATCGACCTATGTGTCGAAGCTGTGTGTCGACACACAGATTTCCACCGTGCGCTTCCGTAAAGGGATGTGTCTCGATACACGGGCCATGTGTGTCGACACATAGCTGTTCCCTTGCGGTTCTGTTGGATTGTGTGTCGACACACACCCCTAACAAGCTTTAAACACTTAAACAAGTATCGGGACAATCTCAAACACATCTTATACACATATTAAACAACATTTAACACATTATTGATCACATATTTTGAAAATATATCAACATTCGCTCACCATTTTCAAAATACAGTCAATCTCAAAATAACATCTCGAATAAAGGACGCTTCATTGTGCATCAACAAGGGTGTCTCCCAATTGAACCCCCAGTTAGTGAAAATACCATACAGTTAATCGGATCAAAAATGGTAGACCAAGCTTTGAACCATACAACCCATTGGAAAAACCGACTATCTAATCACGCACAAGGAGTACTCCCCGTACACACCCTACAACTCCAAGATCAACACATTTTTGGCCTTGTGTCTTATACCCTTTGTGAGTGTTTTAGGGCCAAACCCTTAGTCAAAAATCACCCCTTTGAAGCGGTCAAACTTTAACACACACTAAGGTGGACCTCATTGATCATGTGCTTGCGGCGCGACATTCAATAAGTTCTAAAACCGAGTCCATTAAAAGCACTAGTTCATCCTCTTAGAATTTCTGACACAGGTATCAAGCACTTCACACTCGGGACGAAAAAGTTCTCATTTAGTGCTTACAGTTACACAGATGACAAGTCTCTCTAATTGGGCAACTAATAATGACAGGTTTCACACTATCCCTTCATTTATTTATTAACAAGTCTCTAGCAATATTTTTAAATAAGAGATCCGCTAGATTCTGACTTACATTTTCAAAGTTCACTATGACCACTCAATCTTTCACAAGTTTTTTCACTTAACTATATTTGACACTAATGTATCCAGATTTTCAGTGATACATCTCATTCTTATATATTTGAAAGCACATCTCACTATCACAAAGGACATAAATAGTCAATACTGGCTTAGGCCACAAAGGTATCTTAAACACAAGATCCTTTAACAATTTTGTTTCTTTATAAGCATAAACCAGAGCAATAAACTCTACAACCACGGTTGAGTTAATAATATGTGTTTGTTTCTTGAAATTCAAGGAATAACATCCCCACCACTTTGTAACATTCTCTCGCTTTAGAAGCGTAGTCCTCCTTATTGGATATACACCTGGCATCCAAGTGTTCTTCTAAATAGAAGAGTATTCATTAAAAATAATACCATAATTCATGTTCATTCCAGTACCTCATCTACCACATGCCAGTAACCTTGACTTATATAGCTAGTTATATACACTTAGCTATCCAACAACAAAGGCTACATCTAACCTTTTCAAATTCCAATTATACTATTGAAACACTTTCTTTTGGTTCGACATAGTCATACCAAATTTCAACATGTAACCAGAGTACATATATACAACGAGTCCACTGTGATCGTCAAACTAGTCATTTGCACTTTTTAGATTCATTAACTACCTCTTTGAAGAGGCAACATCGCACGACTTCATAGTCTCGTCATAGGATCACAATCTATGACACAACAATATTGAACTTTAAAATTCATATTATTGTAGTTCATTTGCAGGCACTGGGGTTTTTTTGTTTTTTTTTTTTTTTTGTTGTTGTTGTATTATTGTAGTTCATTTATCTAGAAATATACAAGTCCGATCGTTAAGACTTTTCTTTTCATACTTCTTTACTCTTTTAAGTTCTAGAGTCTTTTTAGGGATATACCCTCAATCATGATTTTCATCATAATATACTTTACTTCACATAATCACAATGCATCATTCAGCATCAATGAAAGACTCAAAGCCATTTTAATGTACTCATTTATATTTACATATCAATTTACCCATAGCTGAATCATATGAATTATCATGCCATTTATAATCATCTAACTTTATGTGTAACACATGAGTCATTCGAATTCAATATTCATATACTCTTAATTTTTGTCACTTTAATGACTAATAACATGTGAATGCAGGATCATATAATAATCTCATATTCCATGCAACAACTGCATACAAATTAGACTCAACTTGAGCATCTTTGCATTCATTGTATAAATGCACTTCATTTCAACCGATGAAAAGAATCATGATTATTGCACCAACTAATCATGGAGTACTTAACCGTCAAATTCACATGTCCCTAAAAAATGCATGTAGACATTACTTCAAGGCTACTACTAATGCCACCAGGCTTCTTGCATGCCTGTCTGTATATACGTATTTTTGCCTTGCTTCTTGTTGCTTACACCATTTTTATGCTTGCAGGTGGTTGTTAGGTAGGCTCTCTTCTATAGATGATTGGTTGCTTTCGCATTTTTCTCTTGCTTAGATGCTTCTATGCTTGTCATGCTCTCCGTGCTTTTTATACCCTCTTGCTTTTCAAGATGGGGGTCCTTGGAAATAGCCTCTCATTAGGGCATCCCCCTGATGGGGTAAGGCTGCGTACATCCTACCCCTCCTAGACCCTGCTCACGCGGGAGCCCTTGTGACACTAGGCCCGTTGTTGTTGTTGTTGTATGAATCATGATTTCCAAGTGCTTTTAGACAACTTCTTTCATCATCCTTAATCATGAACTTCAATTTAAATTTATTTATATCAGTCACATTAGGGACCAACATATATATAATAACCATATACCTTATGATCCATTAAATAGATTCAAATTCACATCACTTTCATTTTATTAATCAAAAAAAGGCAATCATGTTTATAAATAACAAAGCTGCAAAACTTATAATCATATTAATGTTCAAGGACATATCAACCTCATAACCACATCAACATATATGGTTACACTTTTATATCTATGGACATGCATGTATTAGTTATATTAACTATCATGCACTAACACTATAACTTCAATAACATATATACATGATTATACTCAAACTCCTTAATAATCATGATCATGATCATATAAACATTGCCTTTCATGATTCAATTTCTTTTACTCAAATTATTTACTTCAAATAAGTAAACATGTATTTATTATAACCTTTTTAATAAGGATGAAAGTCATCAGTGTAAATATATATACCTCTGCAATTGTTCATAATATTATGCTTTAATATACATTCCGTCAAAAACAAGAATGTATCAACATACCCATACTTACATTCTATCATGGGTTTACTTTCACGCGATTATTAACATACGTGCATTAAACCTTAATCTGATTGTTGTTCATATTACAAACTTAAACAACAATGAATTCACTCTGCATATAATGCACAATCTATAATTTGTTTCAACCATCATAATTCTTTAAGAATTATAATTGCGGCATACAAACGCATGGATATTTATATTACCAATGTATAACAGTGTATGCATTCAATTATTATTATTATTATTATTATTATTATTATTATTATTATTATTATTGTTATTGTTATTATTATTATTATTATTATTATTATTATTATTATTATTATTATTATTATTATTATTATTATTATTATTATTAGTTTTGGAATCATTTGGGCGTATGGTTTCCACAACCACGCTAAACAAAGATTTTCCTTTCTTAGCATCGCCTTAACGTCTAGTTTCAACAATCACCCAAAACAACAACGATTTTATATGTAATCACATATCACGATTTACAGTAATTAATACAACTCATGTTTTACCATGGAGTAAATATTTTCACATTACACTGAAAATTTACCATGGAAAAACTACATTGCACGCTTTATATGGCAACAACCATTATCGGTTTTAAGCATTAAATATCATATCCATCTAGTAATGTATAATGTTTTGCTAATTATTCACAAGAGAGAACATGGATCAATGGTAACTTGAAACTACCCTTGCATATACATCCATGGGGCCATGCGGGATCGAACCCTTGCGTACGGGCTGTTGCATAAGATGCAATTTGGATCAATGTTTTAGGATCCTATGAATTCTCCGACAAGACGGCGGTTCGATGCATGATGCAAAACCATTCAATTAAACATCATGTATCATTTGATCAAAATTCATAATTTACAACCATCATGAATTCAAAGGCACTTGATCGTAAATTCATGATCCAACAATCAATGCCTATTTAAATTTAGTTTGATGTCACATGTATACACATCATTGAATGCACATCAACTTCACATAAATCTCATGATTTCATCCCAAATCAAGTAATTGAAATTCCATAGAACTTGTTTCCATTAATTGGATACAACTCAAAGGGCATAAAGAAATTTTACTATTGTCCTTATACATACCCATAATCTTAACATGTAAGCATTTGATCCAAAAATTCATAAAACAAAACATCAAATAATGCCTAAATGAAAAATTAGGAGTTTTTATCTTTTGAATTTCAACCCCATAGGTAAATAAACTTTCATGCATAAATAACAAAGCGTCAACCACTACTTCGAAGGCATTATGGAAGTTCATGATTTTGATATTTCTTGATCAAATTTTATGATTTCAATCTTAGAATTTCATGATTCCTACTCGTATTTGAATAAAAAAGACATACCTTGATCTATATTAATTCATATAATAGAAAGATCCAAGAAAAGGTGTCTATCCTCTGCATTCATCATTTTTCTACCATCTTACATGGTCCGCCATCAAATCCAGCAATGTGAAGAAGCCATTTTCAATTAACGAATATAAACCTTAAGATTGTCACTGCAAAACTACCAAATACTTGCAAAATCCTTGAAAATGGGTAACCAAAAAATCTCAGATGTTGAGGCTATGTAATCACTTTCCTTAAAGTTTATATCGGTATACGAAATATCCTCGGGGATACAACAACAACCAAATACGAAGAGAGGATGCGTAAATGGAGAGATTGATAGAGATGTAGAGAGACTTAAGTTTTCTCAAACTTTCACTAAAGAAAACAACACAAGAACAAACTTTTAAAGTTCTTTTCCAAGTGCTTTTTCACTCTTTCTTTTGATTCAAAATCAATCCATGAAACCGGGGGAAATATATGTGCATATATAGAAGAAAGACGTCCTAAAACAAAGAAAAAGAACCGCCAAAAAAAGGGAGAAAACCGTGCAACAAACAGTCAAAATCGACCTGTGTGTCGACACACAGGCTTCTGCCAACCTGTGTGTCGAAACACAGTTCATGTGTGTCAACACATAGATTTCATCCGTGCGCTTCTGTAAAGGGTTGTGTGTCAACACACGGGCCATGTGTGTCGACACCCAGCTGTTCCATTGCAGTTCTGTTGGATTGTGTGTTGACACACATTGGCCATGTGTCGACACACACCTCTAACAAGCTTTAAACACTTAAACAAGTATCAGGACAATCTCAAATACATCTTATACACATATTCAACATCATTAACACATTATTCAACATACATTTTGCAAATACATCAATAGCATGACCCTCCAAAACTTCCGAAAAAAAATAATAACAATAATTCATAAATTAAAATAACTAGTCCGAACTATTGATGCCATACGAGATATTTAGGACATGTTATATCTCCCTTTCTTTTTAACAAATAATAAATTTTAGTAATACAATGTATTACAGTTGTATTTTAGAATGAATCTAGTTAGCCATTTAATGTAAGGTCAATTATATGGTAGTTTTGTCAAGTTGTGTAATCAAATAGCTTAAGTTGGACAATTATGCTGAGTCGTGTATCAGTACTATTCTCAATTATAAATGTGTATTTTAGGAATACTATCAGTGGTGATCAGCGAGCTGGCATGTTAAAAGAAAAAAGAAAAAAGAAAAAAAAAAAAAAAAAAAAAAGGAACCTCATGCAATTCCACTAGGAAAAGAGCAACAAGTGATGTCAGCAACTGAAAGACACCAGTGAAACGAACGACAGTAGTAGGTGATAGAAAGTAAATGAATGCAATGTTCATGGAAGATAACAGAGAACAAGAAGGATGATTTAGAGGAAAGACTTGGGAAAGTGAAATCTAAGCAGTACAGATCAAGACGAAATAGAGTCGACTCTCGTAAAAGAAAGGACTTAGCATCATCATAGGCGATCGATAGATAGGAGCGGAAACTAACTGTAGCATCAAGGACAAATAATTAAATTTCCAAAATTTGGATACTATTTTCTTGGCAAAACCTGAGGTGCATACCGGGACGACAAGCTGATCTAGTGCAATCTTGTCAAACTACTGGATAAGCATTGAAAAGGAAAGAATTGTGGAATAATTGGATACTCCTAGAATAGGAGCCCTCTCGTATATTTATATTATTTTCAGAGAATATTACAGAGAATATTAATTACAAATATGGAAGGCTTGATTTATATACAAATATAACCCACTATACAAATATACTCTAACATCCCCCCTCAACCGAAGTGTGAGATAAACGAATGCAAAGGTTGTGTCTGAATAGAAGAAAGAGTTCCCACTGCAGATTCTTAGTAAAGATGTCAGTTATCTGTTGTGACGAAGGAATGTGGAGAACCCGAACAAGACCCATGTGGACGTGCTCTCTAACGAAATGAATATCTATCTCAATGTGCTTGGTACGAACATGCTGCAATGGGTTTGTGGACATGTACATAGCCGAGATATTATCACAATAAAGCAGGGTGGCGTGTGGAAGAAGGAAGACCAAGCTCACCAAGAAGCGAGCGAAGCCAACAACACTCAGAAACGGCATTTGCGACCGCCCTATACTCTGCCTCGGCACTGGAGCGAGAGACTGTAGGTTGGGGTTTAGAAGACCAGGAAATAATGTTACTTCCTAGGAAAACACAAAACCCCGAGGTAGAAAGGCAAGTATCAGGACATTTGGCCCAGTCTACATCAGAGTATGCTACAAGTTGATCCACATGAGAAGGAGAAACAGTTAGCCCATAATCAATGGTGCCCTTAATGTATCGAAGAATACGTTTAACTGCCGTCCAATGAAGTAAGCGCGAAGCATGCATAAAAAAGCATACTTATTGCACAGCATAAGAGATATCGGGGCGAGTAAAAGTGAGATATTAAAGAGCACCAATTGTAGATCGATATAAGGTGGGGTCAGTCATAGGATCGCCGTCATCGATTGAAAGTTTGGACTTGGAATCTGTAGGTGTAGCTATGGGCTTGCAGGAGAGCATGTTGGTCTTATCAAGCGGATCATGAGCATACTTGGACTGAGATAAGAAAAGACCATCTGAAGAGTGAGTAACCGAGATCCCAAGAAAATAATTAAGACCCCAAATCTGTCATGTCGAATTCAGCGCGTAGAGAACGATGTATAGCTTGAAGAAGCATGGTAGAAGATGCAGTAAGAACTATATCATCCACATAAACCACAGTATAGCCATGTCACTACCATGACGTAAGACAGATAGGGATGAATCAGACTTACAACTAGTGAAGCCAAGTGTGTGGAGAAAGGTAGCGAAGCGAATGTACCACGCCTGAGGTGCTTGCTTAAGACCATAGAGAGACTTGTTTAACTTGCAAACATGATCAAGAAATTGAGAGTTAATGAAACCTGGAGGTTGCTTCATATAGACTTCTTCATTAAGATATCCATTCAAAAAGGCATTCTCAACATCAAGCTCATGAATGGGCCACCGGCATGAAGTGGCTAGAGTGAGAACCGTGCGAACTGTAGCAGGCTTAACAGCGGGACTAAAGGTTTCACCATAGTCAACGCCTTACCGTTGTTTGAAACCTTATGCAACCAACCGAGCTTTATATCGTTCAATTTCACTTGTAGAAGTTTGCTTAATGCAATAAACCCATTTAGAGCTAACAATGTTGCCATGAGCAGGTGGAGGAACAAGATCCCATGTGTGATTACGAATTAAGGCATTATATTCATCAAGCACTGCGTTTTTCCAATTATCATCTGTAAGGGCCTGCTTATAAGAGAAGGGAACCTCGGGCAACATTTTATGAGCAAGCATAGAGGGTTTAAGAAGGGACTTTACAATACCAGCTTTGGAACGTGTCATCATAGGATGAAGGTTTCGGGAAGCATCCCGAGGTGGGCTCGGCGCACCCATTGTGAATGAAACAGGAGGCGAACAGGGCACCGGTGTGGTGACCCGTGTTGTTGCAGGCTCGGCTGGAGTAAGGGGCGAACCGGACACCAATGTGGTGACCGGTGGTGGTACAGCAGGCTGCAGGGAGGGTGGTTCGGTTGGTGGAGCGCCGGCGAAAGGGGATGAGGCAAGAGGTGATCAGAACACCTGATTGAGATGTTTCATCGTGTCCTGAGAAAAAGTACCCAGCCGAGCGAAAGGAAAATCTCTTTCATCAACCACAACATGCCTCGAAATGATGACTTTGTTAGTAGAAAGGTCTAAACATTTGTATCCCTTATGATTTGGTGGATAGCCCAGAAAAACACATAAAGTAGACTGAGGTGCCAGTTTATGTGGAGCGGTAGTAGTCAAATTAGGATAGCAGGCACTCCCGAAAACACGAAGGTGATCATAGTTAACCTTTTGTTTATACAAGTTTTGATATGGGATCTTTTTCTTAATAGAAGTAGAGGGCAATAGGTTGATAATATGATTAGTAGCAGAAACAGCCTCAACCCAATACTCCAAAGGCATACAAGCTTGAAAAAGGAGAGAACGCATCATATTACCAATAGTTCTGTGCATACGTTCAGCTTTCCCTTTTTGTTGTGACGTATGAGGGCATGAGACCCGACTAAGAATACCCTGCTATATAAAAAGTGCATTGAAATCATGATTAATAAATTCAGTCCCATTATCACACTGAAAATGTTTGATTTCCACCCCAAATTGATTTAAGATAAGCGCTAGGAATTGAAGAAACAAATCAAACACCTCCGATTTAGAATGCATCGGGTAAATCCACACAAAATGAGAGTAATCATCTAAAAATACCAAATAATATTTATAACCACTGAAACTAAAAACAGGTAATGTCCATACATCGGAATGAACAATATTATAACCACTGAAACTAAAAACAGGTAATGTCCATACATCGGAATGAACAATATCAAAAGGATGCGTAGTACTCGAAATAGACTTCTGAAAAGTTAAACGACTATGCTTACCTAGTTGGCAAGCGTGACACAAACTGGACTCTGAGGGACTAGAACAGGAAATAAATTTTTGCTTGGCTAAGGATGACAGAACAGGCTCTCCTGGATGGCCTAATCGACGGTGCCAAAGAGAAGAGGAGACTCGTGAAGCAACGAACGATGTATTAACGGTAGTTGGCCTTGGTGCTGTGAAAAGTGGCCCCGGACTGACACAGTGGATGATAGTTGACTTCAATTTAGGATCCTTAACAGAAAAACCAAAACAGTCAAATTCGAGGAGACAATTGTTATCTGAACATAATTGACGAACGGAAAGTAAATTTTTGGAGAGACCAGGGAAAAATAGAACTTTTTTTAAAACAAAACGACCTGCAGGAGTGGATATGAAACAGGACCCAATACCAGCAATAGAAAGACACGAACCGTTACCAACTAAAATTTTATTAGACCCGGTGTATGGAGACAGGGAGGTTAGGATACCTGGATTATTGGTCATGTGAGAGGAGGCCTCGTTATCCATGATCCAAGAGGGGTCAAGAGTAGGGGTAGTATAATATTGTGGAGAGAACTGACTTGCATCAAAACCTGGGTAAAAACCATAGCCAGTGGTATAAACATTATTTGCATGATGAAATTGTGGATTAGAAACATTACCACCAGAAGGAGCAGAACCGAAAGGAGGAGGAGGTCGATATTGTGTGTTGAACTGCGGGATAAGCAGCATGTACGACATTCCCCTCAAGTTTGGAGCCCACATATTTTGCATCCATTGATTATCCTGACCGCAACAGTTTCTACCTTTACCACGGCCATTGCCACGACCTCCATGACCACGACCGTTACCACGGCCATTACCATACTGATTTCCATATCCGGGCTGTTGTTGGTTACCAGGAAAAGCTGCCTGCTGGTCGGTAGGTTGGGGCTGTTGTGGTGGCTGCGGTATAGCTGGAGGGGTGACCTGCGGAGGGGCAGGCGGTGCACCCGAGGTCCCGGCTGTGAGAAGGATAGAAGACGAACCTGCATTGGTATTCTTAAGACGAGAATCCTCATTCATCAACATAGAACGGGCCTCAATAAAGGATGGGAAGGGAACACGGGACGTAATAGATGTGCACACCACATTGTAATCTTTTTCATCAGAAAAACTATCCACAGAAGCAAGAACCATATCAACATCAGTGATAGAGGCATTGACAGATTTGAGATTATCAGCTAAAGATTTAATCTTCGTGAGATAGGCTAACATAAAGAGATTTCCTTTCTTAATATTAGTTAACTCACGTTTAAATTGCAATTGACGTGACTGTGTGAAATCAGTAAAAAGCCGAGTAATAGAATCCCAAAGGGATGCAGCTGTGACATCATCATCAGTACCACACACAGCATTAGCCAGATTGGGAGAGATAGTACCTAAAATCCAAGAAATAAGAAGATTGTCAACCTGTCTCCAATAGCGATAGTCGGGATCTGATGTAGCAGGTGAAGAGGAGGTGCCATAAAGGTGATCATCCATAACATAACCTTTACAAGCGGAAAGAAACGGCCGACGCCAAACAAGATACGTAGATGGATCTTTAGATCTAGGGTCGAAGAAATTTGATGACGAATATTTGAGACGCTAAACGGTGTTGGAAGTGACAGACGGCCGGCGGTTTGGGAGGGCACGGCGGCCAAGAGAGCGGTGGTGGAGGAGGATTTGTCTGCCATAGAGAGAGGAGGAAGACGACAAGGAAGCGGTGGTGTTGGGAGAGGGGCGGCGCCCCTTTAGGGTTAGGAAAAGAAAGAGGACGGCTAGGGTTTGCCTTATTTTTACGAGAGAGCTAGTGTTTGCTCTGATACCATGAAAAGGAAAGAATTGTGGAATAATTGGATACTCCTAGAGTAGGAGCCCTCTCGTATATTTATATTATTTGCAGAGAATATTACAGAGAATATTAATTACAAATATGGAAGGCTTAATTTATATACAAATATAACCCACTATACAAATATACTCTAACAAGCATTCGAGAGTTCCATTTCGGACGAATCTGAAACTTATTGCACGAGAAGACCGGTGATTGGGAGGATTGAAGAGAGGTTGGTGGGTAGAAAGGGACAGCCATATTTAGAGCTAAATAGCTAATAAATGGCTTTCCCACATACAACTAATAAACAGCTAAAATGTTAGGGAGTGGTCCGAAAAACGAGTTTGGATGACTCTACCTGTCATTATGGTTTTGGTCATGTGGACTAAGAGAAATAAAATCATCTTTGAAAGAGAACCAATATGTTGGTATACTCTTCGGAACATGTCCATGGGAGGTGAGTACATGATGCTCGAATCTTTCTTCGAAATTTGAGGAAGCTCTCTGTTTCATGGAGTGTCTCAAGCACCACAGTGGTCATTATAATATTGATGGCTTTACAAAGTACGGCCAAGTCTTCAACTGCAACAATGGTCCAATAACATGTAAATTACTAGTGTCCTATAACTTTTTTTTTTTTGCATTATTTGTGACTCTTTTTGTACTCTCATGTCCTGAAGAGGTTACCAACACGCCATACCGGATTCCATTAGAACTCCAAAGTTAAGCGTGCTTGGGCAAGAGTAGTATCAGGATGGGTGACCTCCTAGGAAGTCCTCATCCTCAGGTTGAGAGCACTCAAAAATAGCCTTTCTTCAGAGGTAAATACCCTGAAGGTCGAAGGCTGCGTACATCTATTCGAAAATTATATATTTTATTGATTTAAAAAATTAATTAGTTTTATATTATTTAATTTTGGTTTCAAAGTAATACTCGATATTAATGATATTAAAATCTTGTATGCCAGTTACTAACCGTTGCAATTGGTCAAAAGAAAAAATTTTACTGCAAATGTTAATGTTAGTTGAGAAAAACGTTGAGAAAAAATAATTATTAAGTATATGTTGATCTATATAAAGCGTGAGAAGCATGATGGAAAGTATAGGTAGAACATGAAATATTTTATTCTTTCAATCCCCTCTATTCTTGTAAAAAAATAGTGAGCTAGGTAGTTGTAGTTTGGGATCTTTCATTGCTGCACTGATAGAGGTCCACCAGGTTGTTGAATCTTGGGAAAGGAGCGCGTTTAAGCTTAATAGCAATACTCGTGCAGGAGGGGCATTTCCTTTTAAAGAGAGCGTTCTTACGTGCCTCAATCCAATTAGAATATCTTTTTCCTAAACTCTTTTCTTTGTTTAATTTACTTCTATATGCCGTTGTTATTTATATGGTATTGTTGATCCTTGATTGATGGAATTCATGTATTATAATTTTGATCATGTTGTTACATTGTATTGTCCCAGTTTTGAATGACGTAGTTTTGTCCATGCCAATGTATAATGGCTATTTGATGAGTATTATAAAATATTTCCAACCACATCCCTCCCCCCCCTCCAAAAGACCCTGCTTAGGCAGGAGCCCTTGGGACATTGGGTATGTTGCTTTTAGTAAATAGATTAAATTTGTATTAACCCCTTTATTAATATCCTTTTTCGGCACATGAACACAAACCCAATAAGACATGGCTCAATCGCCACCTCTATTCCTAACACACCGACTGTAACGCCCCCAACTTTAATACCGAATAGGCTTAAGTTAAACGGGCGCTACATGGCCGTACTACAATGAAATCCCCCATCATAGTACGAAGCCCAAAATCTTTCGATCCAAATTCCTCAAAATTCATATACCGTTCTTATAATATATATACACAACATAGTCCTTAGATACAACAAAACAATGCGGAAGCTTGAAATACAACATCCTAGACGGTCACTGATATACTATAATAGAATTCAGATATTATCCAGCTATACGAAATAACTAATTCTAGAGTAAGTTGCTCCGTCTTTTTTTCCTTCAGCAACTTGCCATGGGTTACTAATCTGGGAAAAAGAGAAATAAACGAATAGGGTGAGCCAACAACGTGCTCAGTAAGTATAGTACATTCCCTACTCGGATCAGGCATATTATTAAAAACAGATAAACATCGAATCAAAACCAGTAAAATCAATTATCTTCGAAAAGCATTTTGTTTCAGAACTCGGTTCATTTCACAAAAGCTTTTTGGTAAACTTACAGACGCATCAAAAACTACGGCCGATATTATTCCCGCGATAGGGTCGTAATCGACGTTCGTATTTCGTATTCGAACCGGTTCCAAGTCGATAGATCCGCTATGATCAAAACGTAGTATCTGTCAGTTCAAAAGAACTAACAGACAATCGGAGACTACGAGCCGGTATTATTCCCGCGACAGGGTCGTAATCGACTTTCGTATTTCGTATTTCGTATTCCATAGTCGATAGACCCCGGAGGGTCAACGTAGTTATCTGTAAGCTCTATAAGACCCTTTCAAATTCAAATCACAAATTCACAATAATTTCCTTCGAAATTCACATATTCGTAAAAACTCCTTCGAAATTCACATATTCGTAAAAACTCCTTTGAAATTCACATATTTGTACAAATCCTTCGAAATTCACATGTTAAATCAACATATAAACCAATATAATTCAACTAATAAGAGTATAAATCACATAATCACATAAACACATATACCCAATCCTATTTTATCAAAACAATAAATCATTCAACATATAAATCTCACAAATCAAGTCATCTAAAGCAATTTTCATACTTTACAAACAAGTAGGGGAACTAGTATACTTACCTTTACTAGCTTTTAATCCAAAAACCCAGTTCCTATAGTTGACTAGCTTTGAAATTGACGAGATTGTGTTGCCGGCAAGGTGGCTGGAGCTGTTCCGGCGAAGTGGCGACAACGGAGGCACAACCGGCGCTGTACCGGTGAGGCGGCAGCACCGGAGAGACAGCCGGAGCTGTGCCGTCGAGGTGGAGGCACCGGTGAGGCAGCCGGAGCTGTGCCGGTGAGGTGGCGGCACCGGAGAGGCGGTTGGAGTTGTGCTGGCAAGGTGGTGGCACCGGAGGGAGAGGAGAGAGAAAATCGTGGGTGGTAGAGAGAGAAAACCGAGAGGAGAGAGAGAGTCGTTGGGTGGGGGTGTGAGGTTTGACGGGTTGAGGTGTGGGGTATTTATAGAGCGCGGGGAAGTCAGGCGGTACCGTGGTGGCCAAGGTCGTACCGTGAAGGTGGGCGGCGTTAGTGGAGAGGGAGGCGGTACCGTGGTGGTCGGGTCGTACCGTGAAGGTCGGGGTCGTACAGCTTGGGTCAGGCGGTACCGTGAAGGTCGAGTGCGTACCGTGAGGAGGGAGGCGGTACTGGTACTGGCAAGGCGTCCAAGCGGCACGGGTGACGACGGTGGGAGGCGGTAGAGGAGAGAGGGAGGCGGTAGAGGGAGAGAGAGACGCAGTGGGGAAGAGTTGGTGAGGGAGAGAGATGAGAACTGTACCGTAGAGAGAGAAAAAGGTAACAGGTGGGGTGGGGGGGGGGGGGAATGAGACTTTTTTTGCAAATTGGCCTACTTTTAAAAAAAATTTAGAAATTTAGCCCTCTTTCAAAAATATTTAGAAAAATGGCCCATTTTACTGTGGCCATATGGGTGCACGACGTACGGAACGTCGTGCAGCAGTGTTGCACGGCGTTCCGTACGTTGTGCAACCGATCTGTGCCGTTGCACGCCGTTCCGTATGGCGTGCAACAGTAAATATTTTTTCTTTAACCCCTTTAAAATTAAAAAATTAAAAAAATTTCTTTTTAATTTAAATTGTTTTAATTTTTAAAATAAAAATATCCCAGGGTGCACACTTATCGGCTGGTTTATTTGCTTAGGTTCAATCATATACTATTGACCTTTAACTATTGGCTTATTATGTGCCATATACTATTTGATGTACCCGTGCTTATGCTTTTAGGATGCCTGCTCTCATGACGACACGATATTCAGGTTGGGGGTTCTCGGAAACAGGCTATCTTCCACCCGAAAAGGGGAAGACTGCGTACAATAGTTAATGTATATTAATTTTGAAAATATATTTTATAAACATGTATCTAATAAAATAGTTCATATAATAATGTACAAATACGTAAACTCGTGATTTTTTGTTGGAAACGTCAACATCTCTCCATTTAAATGTGTCCCTCGTTTATATCCTCCTTATTAATAGTGTTATAATACCATAGTTTATGTATGAAATAGATTAAATAATAATATAGATATCACCATCTCCTCATTTAAATGTGTCCCTCATTTATAGCTTTCTTATTCATCGCTCAAATAATAATATACATATACCTTTTAATTTAAAATGTATACGTATTTAGTGATTTAAATTATAAAATTAAGAATTAAAATAATTTAACAACAACAACAGTCCCTATGCCAAAGGCTCCCGCGAAAGCCTTCCCCCTTATTAAAATAATTATAAAATATATTTTCAAAATTCATATACATTAACTATTGTACGCAGCCTTCCCCCTTTCGGATGGAAGAGAGGCTGTTTCCAAGGACCTCCAACCTGAATATCGTGTCATAATGGGAGCAAGCATCCTGAAAGCATAAGCACGGGCACATCAAATAGTACAAGGCACATAATAAGTAAATAGTACAAGGTCAATAGTATATGATTGAACCTAAGCAAATAAACCGGTCGATAAGTGCGCCCCCTGGGATATTTTTATTTTAAAAATTAAAATAATTTAAATTAAAAAGAATGTTTTTTTATTTTTTAATTTTAAAGTGGTTAAAAAAAAAAATTACTGTTGCACGCCGTACGGAATGTCATACAAGTAATCTCCTAAAATAGGCCATTTTTCTAAATATTTTTGAAACAGGGCTAAATTTCTAAATTTTTTTTAAAAGTAGGCCAATTTGCAAAAAAAGTTGGAAAATGAAGTGTTTTTAATTTTCTTTTTCCTTTTCTTTTCATTTCTTTTCTTTTCTTTTTCCCTTTCCTTTTCCTTTTTCCTTTTTTTTTCTTTTTCCTTTCCCTGGTTAACTTGTATATTTATTTATTTCTGTATTTATTTTATAACCTAATCGAAATAATAGCGGATTTTAACCTAATTTAAATGCCCTAAATTTCACATATTATACTATCGAGCCTAATTTAATTAAATATCCTAATTTTCACATATTGTAATACCGATTTTAATTTAATTAAGTTGGTTATTACAACGACTCAAATGGGAATCTCAATTTGCCAAATAGGTTTTGATCTAACTGTAGTAGCAGTACTAGTATGAATACACATGAAAAGAGACTGTAAGTCGAAATCCATTTAAAACTACCAAAAACCTATGAATCTTAATTTTCAGTACCCAAAGTATGACATTAATAATAGATTTAGGGGTCAAGTGGCTCATTTATATTCCAAAGATGGGGAAAGCAAAATTTCAAACTAATCAAAATATCAAATAAAATGTACCATACCACAAAGTTTTTCTTTTTTTCCTTTGTTATTCATATAGTATGGTATTTTGTTTAATACTTTATTTATCAATTAGTATTAGAACAAATTTTAATGATTCAATTTTTAACATAACATAATATAGTTATGAGCGTTTTTATTTTCGTTTTGATGCTCGTCCTTGATTGTAACACTAAATTACTGGTAGTGGATTGACTTTTCTAGAAATGGAGGCCAGTAGATGTAGGCTCATTTAGGAGTTGAACCACGTATATCGTGCGTGTTCTTCATTTCTTTTATTTTCTATATTAATTTTCACATTGTTTCGATTTTGAATTTTCGTTTGTTCAGTGTTTGGACAAGATCTATTTTCGAGTTGGATTCGATTTGGATTTTGCGGCCCAAATTCATAACATGTACGAATATAGACGTCCAATTCCAATACTCTAGAAAAAGCATAATCGATAATTAGCTTTCCTAAGTTGACATTTGATATATGGGTATGTCAATACTATTACTATCGTTAGTTATTATTATACAAAATTTTATATATATCCAATTAATATTAATTGCTTTACCACGTGAAAACATTGATCTGAAAATAATCTTCATATTAGAATTTAAAGTTTGCTTTACAATCCAAGCATTCAATAATATTTATGGGAAAGGTCAACCTCTACCTAAAACAAACGTAAATTCAACCACAGAATGAAAGAAATTACGGCACATGTTTAAGGCTTGACAACTTCCATATCTAGAAACTTTAATACATACAATAAATTATTATAAGGTTTAAAATTTTACAATTTAGATAATCTACTCAAAAATCCAATAAATTTTTGTCTAAAGTTAACCAATTTTCACCCAAAAAAAATATGCTAATATGGTACATTATCATGATTCAGTAAGTAAAGTTCAATAGATAAAATTTCGTCAAATCTAATGGAAGCAACCTATATATTGCTGAAAACATGAGTTTGTCGAAAATATGAGTCGTCAATATTTTTAAGCAAACAAAATCATCAGATTCCAATCGAAGAAACCTATATTTTTTAAAATTATACTAATATGGTACATTATCATGATTACACTTTTAAAATTATTAAACTCAAAATATTTTATATATTTAAATGAAAAGTTAAAGAACCTTCAATGCCATGTGGATGAGCCTCTGCTCAAGGTCATATAAAAAAAAAAAAAAAAAAAGCAAATTCAATTCCATGACACGGTTCTAATATTCGAAACACCTGTAATAATAATAATTTATTATTATGAATTTTCCATGCCTCTTCCAAGTTTTCGTTGCCTTAACCATTATAAATACCAAGATGAGCCCAACCAAATCAGTCATCTTTACTTAACACAAAAGAAAAAGAAAATCATTGCGCCTTCAAGCACTTCCTCGATGTCTCTTTCATGGCTGCTCCTCCTATTTCTTTCCCTATATGCTTCTTGTGCATCCTCTTACTCCATCCAAGATAACTTTCTCAATTGCCTTGGCTCGAAAACAAAGCAAAATGCCACCTCTCTCCCCACATACTACACTCCTAACAACCCCTCTTTCTTATCAGTCTTGGGATCCACGGCGCAGAACCTCAGGTATTTGCTACCGTCGGTTCGAAAGCCCATTTTGATCTTGATGCCAATGGAGGATTCCCATGTCCAAGCCACTGTTATATGTGCCAAGCAACTCGATATCCAACTAAGGGTGCGTAGTGGGGGACATGACTTTGAGGGGGTGTCCTTTGCATCTGAGATGAAACAACCATTTATCCTGGTTGACATGGCCAAACTCCGGTCAGTCACAGTTGATGTAGATGATAATAGCGCTTGGGTTGAAACGGGGGCCACCCTTGGTGAGCTCTACTACCGAATCTCGGAGAAGAGTAGGGTTCGCGGCTTCACAGCCGGGTATTGTCCTACAGTTGGTGTGGGTGGGCACATCACGGGGGGAGGCTATGGGGATCTAATGAGGAAGTATGGCCTCGCGGTTGACAATGTCCTTGATGTCCGAATGGTCGATGCTAATGGTAGGGTTCAAAATAGGGAGCACATGGGGGAGGATTTGTTTTGGGCCCTTAGAGGAGGAGGGGGTGGGAACTTCGGTGTCATCATGGCATGGAAGGTTAAGCTAGTTCCACTACCAGCAATTGTTACGGTTTTCACCATTAATAAAACCTTAGAAGAAGGCTTAACAAAACTACTCTATAAATGGCAAGAAATAGCTGATAAAATTGATGAGAATCTCTTCATCAGAGTTGAAATACTACCTTCAACACTTCAAAATGGAAACAGGACTCTGCTCGGTTCTTTCAGCTCGTTGTTCTTAGGCCAAGCACCTGACCTTATTCAGATAATGGATAGGAGCTTTCCTGAGCTCCAGCTAAGAGAAAAGAATTGCTTAGAGATGAGTTGGATCGAATCGACAATATATATTGCAGGTGGATTCCCAATCGGCACAAAGCCTAATGTTCTCCTCCATGCCAATTCAACGTTTAGGACCTATTTCAAGATAAAGGCGGATTATATTAAGGATCCAATTCCAGAGAGTGGGTGGGAAGGATTATTGGCGAGATTAATGGAAGTGGAAATGCCGCAGGTACTATTAACCCCTTACGGTGGAATGATGAGTCGGATACCAGAATCAGAAACACCGTTTCCTCACAGAAACGGCGTAAAATTTCAAATTGAGTATATCGTATCTTGGATGGATGGTAAGAAAAGTGAGAGTAGAAACATTGAATGGGTTAGGAAACTCTATGCATACATGACCCCTTATGCGTCCATGTCCCCTAGGGAGCAATACGTTAATTTTCGGGATTTCGACCTTGGGATGGACATAGATGGTAATGATAGCTTTATAAAAGCAAGTGGTTGGGGATACAAGTACTATAAGGCTAATTATATCAGGCTAGTGAAAATTAAGACAAAGGTAGATCCCCAAAACTTCTTCAAAAATGAGCAGAGCATTCCACCCCTTCCATTTGGTCGAAGTGCAGGGAAAGTTCACAAGGAAACATCGAAAAATTGATTCATGAGATTCTCGGGTCGGTCTGAAAAAGTATGTGATTCATTATGTGTAATAAAAGAAATAATAAGACTGTAAAACTAATATTGTTTATTGATTTTTTGTTATTCCTAGATCAATTTATAAATAAGGAATCTTTTAAATTGTACCGTTAGAATTGTGTAAGTGCATGGATTGATGTATCAAATTTTACACCCTTTTCAACAATTATTAAGCCAATTATCCTTTTGTGATTTTCGAAATTAGAATCTTTGCTGGTAAAGAAGCGTAAAGGCGAATAAGTTAATAAATTAGACTTAAAATCAACAAAATGTTTTGTACATCATCAAGGGACAACATCACAAAATATGACGCTTGCCTAAAACACTTTACCTCCTATAACAGGTTGCTCTAGCAAACAAGAGATAATGACCAGTTAGCAGAATAAAAGAATGGTAAGAGAAGGTAAAGTGATTTACTAGTTTAAATCTAATGAGTGCAACCCAATTAACTTTCGACTTTACTAAGCTACTTTTGAAGAAGGTGTTTTTGATCCAAAAGTGATGATTCAAGTGGTATCGCTATGGCAGTGACAACCACGCCCATCAAATTATTGGTTAGAAAACACTTTATATAACTAAAAAAAATAACAATAATATTGCATATATGATAATATAATCATGAGTTAATCACCAAAGGCATTCCTCCCATTCCAACATAATAGTCACCATGGTAAATGGCAATGATCATAAGTACAATTTATACCTGTTTAAATATGTTCTCTAAATTATAACTTACTTTATTGGGGGAGAATATTGAAATCACGAAATCATTTAAAGATTGTTACACAATAGATTTTGATTAAGTCGTGTACAATTCGATGTTATATATCATTAGTTTTAGATTGACATCTATGATAAAGTTTTAGGTGTTGATATAGTCATAACTACCCCACCCCAGCTAGGGAGCAGCCCAAGTTTGAGCCTCATCAACCTCCCCAATTTCAAATGCATTCCATTGCTCTTCCTTAAAAAGGACTCACAACAAATACATTAATCCTTTCTAGAAAATGACAATTATGTATGTGTTATATATTATAGAATTATACAACACATACACACACACATATATGTATAAATATATAGAGGGAGCAGCTGTAATGAGAATGAAAGTTTTGTAGGAATATGAGAAAAATTGAATCTACACTGTTAGTTCTTAATTAAAATTTATTAACGGTTCTAATTAAACCCCAGTTTTTTTCTCTCTCTCCCCTTTCTACGTTTATACCCAAATTTTTTTACTATCGGTTCTCTTTTTTTTTTTTTTTTAACCTTTAACAAAATTTATTTCCTCTCTCCTTCTCTTTTTATGTTTACGAAACAAATTTTTTTACTCTCTGTCCTTCTTTTTTTAACCTTTCACCTTTTTTTGTTTTCTCTAATGTTTACACCCAAATTATTTTTTACTTTCTCTCCTTCCCTTTTTAATATTTACCAATGTTTTTGTCTCTTTACTCCCCTTTTACTTTTACACTCTAATTTTTTAACTCTATCTCTGTCCTTTCCTTTTTATTTTTACACTCTAATTTTTTTTAACTCTCTCTCTCTCCCCTCTCTTTTCTACTTTTACACCCATTTTTTTTTTCTTTCTCTCATCCTCTTCCTGCATTTATAATCCAATTTTTTTTACTCACTCTCTCCGCCCCTTTTTATATTTGTACCCCAATATTTTTTTGCTATCTCTCCTCTCCTTTCTATGTTTGCACTCTAGTTTTTTTGGGCAAAATATAAAAGATTCCTTGAACTTTACAATTAAATAAACACATACCCTACACTTTTAATTTCATAAAGGCCTCTGAACTTTACAATTAATCACAACACACCCCCTGCACTTTAAATTTTATAATATAACATCTTAAAATTTATAATTAAACACAATATATCCCCTATACTTTATGTTGGAAATGTAACAAAGCTTAACCACATTTGAAAATTAATAACTTACTTTAATTCCAAAATCCGACATAGAAAGTTTAGAGAAGGAAAGAATAGTTTAAATATAACCTTGTAAAGACATGGTCATGAACTCAGTAATGGGTGAGAGAAAGGTAGGAACTGCGTGCGCGGGGGCCGTCCGTGCTCGGGGGAGGGTGTGGGTGTCCGACGGGTATTTTTATTTTTATCGGAAATCGGTTTTGTAAAACGGGTAGATTTTCCCACCTCCTAAAACAACATCGTGTTAATATTGCTCAGGTATTACCCAAGGGACGCGCCTCTCCATGGCGTCCATTACTGCCGCATCTCTTCCCCGGGTGGCTATTGGGGCACATCTGTCCTAGGTGGTTGCTCGGTGGCCCCAACGGTCATAATCTTCGGCTATAAATACCCTCATTCTAGCTAAGTCTCAAATTACCAAAAACAACAAAGTTCTCTCTCCTTCTTCTAAGCTCTGTCTCCTCTTCCTTTGCTGTCATCTCCTCATATTTCCTCTCTAAGTCTAGGCAAAGTGTTTTGGCATCCTACACAACTTCTAACGAGTGCATGTTAAAGGTTGGATCACGTTAATCCTGGAGGACAGCTGCCGATTACTTTGTGTGCACCATGGCAACGGTGAAATCATCGTTGAGGATAGTGGCTTGTATCACGGCGTGGTTATTCCCTTTGTAAGATCTTTCCCCCCTTTATCGATTTCGTTGTTGTGTTTGATAGTTTTTACAATTTCTGTTCACTATTTTACAACACTTTCAATTCAGCCCTTGAACTTTGTTATTACACAAAACCCACCCCATGAACTTTGTTACTAAATGCAGCATATCCCTTAGACATTAACAAATTTGAAATTAAAAAAAGTATGAAATAAAAATTTGAAACAAAACATGAAAAAAAAAAATTTTTGAAAACAGTTTGAAAAAAAATAATAATATTTGTAACTTTGGTAATTCAATTTTTTCAAAAAATTATTTTTTAAAATTTAAAATTTGCACAGTTTTTAATTTTAAATTTATTAATCTAAATTTAAATTTTAAAAAAGTTATTATATTTTATTTTGAAATATATTTATGAAAATTAAATAAATATTTCATTATCTGCTTTATTTCTAATATTATTTCTACATTTTATTAAAAAATTATTTTGTGTAGCTTTATTATCTTATCTTTGCTTAGAAACACAAAAATATAAAATCCATATCTTTTGAATAAAAGTAGAAAGTTCTTTATTTTTAATTTGATATATTTTTTCTAATTTTAAATATATTAATCTAATTTTTTTCCATAGCTAACAATATTATTATATTTTTTAAAATTTTTCCAAAATTTGTTTTCATTATTTGTTTAAAATTTTTTTAATTTCACATTTATTAGTGTCTAAAGGGTGAGTTGCATTGATACGAGCCAAAGTGGGATTTGGTGTACAGAAGGATGCCATCCCATTAGTATCCACCCACTTGGGCAGCTACCTTAGTCTCGATCCTTGAGGGCGAGGATCATTTCAAGAGGGCGGTATAGATACAATACGAGTATTGCCTAGTCGCCAATACATCTCGCCCGATTACTGCCACTGCTACTACCACCCTATGTCCCTTCTTGTCTCGCCGTCCTGGCTGCCAAGCTGCTGTACCTGGCGTCACCACGACATACAACCCGATAACACCAAGACGCCACCAATACCTCACGCCACGGTAGCACCGCCATCAGCAACCTTCTTCTAGAACCTTCCAAGGGCTGCCACCTCACCCCAAGATATTTGTAGATATTTTGGGGGTTTCTTCTATAAATAGGAGTTAGGGATCAGGGTTTGGATATGTTGAATAATATTGTGTGTTTTCTCTATCTCTCCCCCTATTTCTCTCTATGTCTTCTTCTCTTTCTTCTATGTAAATCCCTCATTATTGGGGTTCATCTATCAAACATAGTACTTAGCTTGTCATTCCTATTAATTTGAGTTAGATTATATTTATTGTCATATCAATTGGTATCAGAGTTACCTATCCTCATCCCCGATCATCGCCGATCATCATCATCATCATTATCAGCATCGCCATCACCCGCAACAGAAGGCCACCACCGTCTTCCTCTTCACGGTCATCTTCATCACCATCATCTTCATCATCAATGCCTAGCTCACCACCATCTTCATCATCATTATCATCATTATCATCATCATCATCAACGCCCAGCTCACCACCATCTTCATCATCATCATCATCATCGTCGTCTTTATCATCATCATAGTCATTATCAACGCCTCACCAACAACACCATCAGCTGTTCTTCAGCCCACCCAATCGTCATCATCACCTCCATAATTGTCCACCAACAGCTACACCTCTAGTTGTTCTTCGGCAACTACGTCATCACTTCATCCACCCAAACCCAATCATCACACAAACCCAAAACCAAACCTAATCATCATCACCTAAACCCAACCTTCACACAAGGTGTTCGATGAAATGCCTTAACTAGTCCTTCAGCTCATCGCACACAAGGTGTTCGACAAAATGCTTTAACGAGCCCCTCAGTTCACCACCGATTTTTTTTTATCACCATGGCTGATTCCGGCAACGCCTAAGGTAATTACCAAGCTTCGACCCAATTTACTAAGATCGAATTTCCTAGATTCGGTGGTAATAGTGTGGAGGCGTGGTTACATGTTTGTGTGAGGTACTTGGGTACCCTGAACAACTCCCTCACTTCTCCGCCAAACAGGAAGTGTTGGCAAGTAACTGAGCCAATTTGTGTCCCTAGTGGACAAGTTTGGGTTGACAGAAGAACATAAGGTTAAGGTATTGATAGGCGGTTTGTAGGAAGAGATAGCTGAAGGTGTTAGCTTGCTCAAGCCCCCAAACAAATCATGACGCCAAATTGTTGGCCAAGCAGCAGGAACGCAATCTCGCCTACCTTGAGAAGAAATCCGACAAAGGGTCTCTAGGGGCAAGCCAAACATACCCACGCCAAGTCCTGTGAAAGACCGTCCTTGCAACCTTCCACCCAAGCAGCTCCCGTCAGCCAACGACACACCTCGGAGTCAGCCAAATGTGACACCCGCCAAACTTGATGAGGATGACACTTCTTTTTCTCAGCCAAATCCAGCCCCGTATACCGCCATTGTTCGATTTCTTGGAGTCTCCGTGGATACCACCAACCGTCATCCCGCGATAGTGACGGACGGGAAATAGATTATCTCTACCACAGCTCCATCCTCCACCATCTCTGTGGCTCCAATCTTTGACTTGCCTTTACTGCTTTCAGATACAGCACTAACCGAGTTAGATCCTCCAGAGCTTCAACAGCTACTTTAAGAATTTGAGGATGTTGTTGCCATTTCCGCCAAGCTCCCACTCTCTTGCCTACTCTTCAACTGCTGAGTAGGCTTCGCGGAAGACAACAACACTGGTAAACTCAAGGATCATGTCTTTCTGAAAATTTTAAAGTTAGTATTTGACAAGGGAGGATCATCTACATTCTGGAGTTGGCTCAGTGTCCATGACCCTTGGGGGCAAGGGTCTCTGGAGGGGAAAAAAGTGATACGAGCCAAAGTGGGACTTGGCGTACAGAAGGACGCCATCCCATTTGTCCCCACCTGGCCGGGCGGCTACCTTACTCCCAATCCTTGAGGATGAGGATCGTTTCAAGGGGGCAGTATTGATAAAATACGTCTCACCCAGTTACCGCCACTGCTACTACTACCATTATCCCTTCTCATCTCGCCATCCTGGCCGCCAAGCTGTTATACCTGGCGCCACCACAACATACAACCCAATACCGCCAAGACGGCACCAATACCTCACTCCACAGCAGCACTCCCATCAGCAACCTCCTTCTAGAACCTTCTAAGGGCTACCACCTCACCCTAAGATATTTGTAGATATATTGGGGGTTTCTTCTATAAATAGGAGTTAGGGATTAGGGTTTGGTTATGTTGAATAATATTATGTGTTTTCTCTATCTCTCCCCCTATTTCTCTCTATGTCTTCTCCCCTTTCTTCTATGTAAATCCCCCATTATTGGGGATTACTAACGAAGTTCAGGGGAAGGGGGGTGAATTGTGTATAATCACGAAGTTAATGACTGTTTTTTAAAATTGAAAGTGTAGGGGTGTAAACATAAAAAGGGGAGGAGAAAGAGTAAAAAAAAAAAAAAAAGTAGGGTGTTAACATAGAAAATAGAAGAGAGAGATAAAAAAAAAAAATATTAGAGTATAAACGTAAAAAGGAGAGGATAAAGAATAAAAAAACAAATTGGGGTGTAAACACAAAAGGGGAAGGAGAGATAGTGAAAAAAATTGGTAAAATGTTAAAACGGAGAAGAGAGAGAAAAAAATTAGTGAAAGGTTAAAAAGGAGAGGAGAAAAAGCCAAAGAAATTGGGGCGTGAATGTAGAAGGGGAAAGAGTGAAAAAAATTGATGAAAAGTTAAAAAGAAGATAAGAAAGTAAAAGAAATTTGGATGTAAAAGAAGAAAGGGGGATGAGAGATAAAAAATTGGTAAAATGTTAAAAAGGGAGGAGATAGAGTAAAAAAAATTAGGGTGTAAATGTAGAATGGGATAAGAAAGAGAAAAATTGATAAAATGTTAAAAAAGAGAGGAAAGAGTAAAAAGATGTTACATGTAATAATCAAGATTAGTGATCTAAATACTCTTGATTAGTAATAAGATTGTATAGGCTATAAAAGGAGTTGTATGAGTTCATTTGAGATATAACAAAAGAATACATTTCTCTCTCCTCTCTCTCTCTCTACTTCTCTTCTTCTTTCCCTAACCCGAACCCTAATTTTCCATCTCCTTCTTCTACTTCTCTCTCTCATCTAACTCTCTTTCTTCAATCTATCCCCAATCTAAACCTTAATTTCAGATACAACTAAAATAGTTGTATCATTTGGTATCAGAGCAGTCATTTCTCGGCCTTAAAAAAAAAAGAAAAAAAAATCGTATATAGTGTCGGCATCAATTTTGAAACTTCAACTTCGGTTTTTGAAGGTCCGAATTCAATTTTCAAAGCAGTTAGGTATTGTTTCTACAATTTGTGATTCATCTTTTTCTTGCTTGGCTCAAGGAGTTGTGGTTCAAGAGTGCTACTAGGGTTTCTAGATTTTAGATAAGTTTTGATTTGATTATTGCACGACAAGTTGTTTGAGTTGATGGTGATTGAGTTTGATGAATTTTGCAAGCTTTTGTGTTTAGGTCTAAATTCCAAGGTTTGAATTTGATATTTTAAAGTAAAGAGTGTACTATAGGTATTGCATAGCAGGTGTTTGACAAAATGTCACAATATACAATTCCGCATTTGTTTAACCCAACTTCGGTCCAAGTGAAAACTTCCACTGATGCTATGCTTTTGGTCAAAGTCTCGAAGCTTATTTATCCTATAAATGAGGATATTCTTTACCAAGTGTTTTCTCCTTATGGTCCTCTTGAAAGAATCGAAGTGGACTCATCTTTCCTTATTGAGGTTACTGCTCATATTAGCTATTATACGAGAAAGAGTACCGCCTCAGCCTTCATTTCGTTGCACGGGAGACATATATACGGTGACTGTTGTGTTTTAGACATAAACTACCCCGAGATTGTAATGATATGGCAAGTCAAGAGCAAATTCAGTCTTTAAGGGAATTGGCATCTAGTGAAGCTACACTCGTGGTGATTGTTACTTTTGTTCTCTATCCTATAAACAAGGATATCCTTCACCAATTATTCTCTCCATTTGGCGCACTTGAAGAAATCACTGTAATCTCATCATCACTTTTGGAGGTTAAAGCTCAAGTCCATTTTGCATCAAGAGCAAACGCAATTTCGGCGTTTTCGTTGCATGGACGAGCAATATACGACCGTTGTTGTTATTTGGATATTCGATTTCTCGAGCCTACTTTTTGTTGGAAAATTATGTATTTTATTGATTTAAAAAATTATCTATTGTTATCTATTTTATAAAATAAACAGTAAAAATTAAATTAATGTTCAGGAATTAAGTTGTCATTTATACCATTCAAAAGCCTGTTTATATTTCTAACTTAATTCTACGGTTTCCTAACATTAGCCATAAATTTTGTGCATTTAAAAAGGTTTTTGTAAATGCTCACTACACGTTTTACATGGAAAAAAAATAAATTAATTAAATTTATAGTTTTTATATATATAAGCATGAGTATGATGGAAAAAAGAAGATAGAGCATGAAATATTTTTTAGTCTTTCAATCTCTTCCATTCTTGTAAAAAATTGTGAGCTTGGTAATTGTAGTTCGGGGATCTTTGATCGCTGCAGTGATAGAGGTCCGACGGGTTGTTGAATCCTGGGAAAGGAACGCGTTTAAGCCTAAAAGCAATACTCATGCAGGAGGGGCGTTTCCTTTCTAAGGATAGCGTTCTCACGTGCCTCAACCCAAAGATATATTTTTTCTAAACTCTTTCTCTGTCTACTTTGTTTTTCGTATATATATATATATATATAAGTGTTGTTTGTATTGAGATGTTGATTCATGCTCTTATGAAAGTTTGATGATGTTATATTGTATTTACTAGCTCTACAACTATCGATGTATAGATACTATTTCTTGGTTGATGTAAGATAATATATATTTCATGTTAATAATGTATTAGTCGATGAATATTATAAAATATTTCCAACACTTTTCAAGGGGGATCAACTACGAGCTTTAATGGAGCTGATATTAACTATATGTTTGAAAATCATAATCTGAATAGTCCGGCTAGTGATAAAACCTCAGTGGAAGTTTGTGGAGTAGATGATAACTTGCCGAACTCGATCTACACATCTTCCTTAAATTTTGAAAATTTGGGTGAAGTAGAGGTGGATTGTTTACATACAGGTGATGACTCGGTGTTTCTGGGTGATGGTGACAAACCTCGTCATGGAACTCAACTTAGGAAAAAAGTTCTGTGCATCCTATTTTTGGACAATGAATTGACTGATAATATCACGATTGAATGGAAGATACTCACTGAACACAATCTCAAGTTTCCCAAGCTTGCCACTTATGAGTTCCCTAAAGGGGATAAAGACATTGGAAATTCTACATGTCCACTTAGTGCACATGAGATTGAGGAAACCAAGCTCCTACAGTATGTTTTGATTGCATTGGACGCTTCTTGGGATTCTTTTGTGAGGGCAGTCCATGATGACAAACCTCCGCCAATCAGTTATGCTTTTGCTATGTGTGGAATGTGGAGTGCATTGTTTGAACAGGTTGTGGTGTTTGATCCTGGTGGAGCAAGAGATGTCACCAAGAAGTCACGAGCAGTGAGCTTGTTTCAGCTTCTTTGCTTTCATTGTCAAACCATTCCCGTTGATCCTGGTTGATAGAAAATATGCATATTATGTCTTCTATTTCATCCTTGAGGGCAAGGATGCTTTGTTGGGGGGAAAATTGTTACATGTAATAATCAAGATTAGTGATCTAAATACTCTTGATTAGTAATAAGATTGTATAGGCTATAAAAGGAGTTGTATGAGTTCATTTGAGATATAACAAAAGAATACATTTTCTCTCTCCTCTCTCTCTCTCTCTACTTCTGTTCTTCTTTCCCTAACCTGAACCCTAATTTCTCATCTCTTTCTTCTACTTCTCTCTCTCATCTAACTCTCTTTCTTCAATCTATCCCCAATCTAAACCTTAATTTCGGGTACAACTAAAATAGTTGTATCAAAAGAATTGGGGAGTAAACATAGAAAAAGGATGAAGAGAGAAAAAAATTAATGAAATGTTAAAAAGGGGAGGAGAGAGAGCAAAAAAAATTAGGATGTAAATGTAGAAAGGTGATAAGAGAAGGAAAAAAAAATAGTAAAAGGTTAAAAAATAGATGAGAGAGAGTAAAAAAAAAATTGAAGATGTAAACATAGAAAAGGGAGGAGAGAGAAAAAAAATTGAGGCTTAATTAAAATTGTTGATCAGTCTTATTTAAAATCTCATGGTATAGAATAAATTTTCTCATTTTCTCACAAAATTTTTATTCTCATTCTAGCCACACTATATATATGTATTTACATGTCAAAAAATAAAGGGATATCAAAAATATAAGTGTATGATTAAAACTTTAGCAAAATAAGTCTTTGGAAGCAACTTATGCTTTTCCTAAAGAGTCCAACATACAATCACCGCAACCCAGTACGTAATATCTGCAACATTATAGTTCCACAGACATCAGTACACGACCATAAAGTGCATTTTGATTCCAATAGTTTAAAAAGTTATGTGAGCAGCTATAGAAAACGGTTACACAACAACCATGGACCAACTTAAGAAGAAATACAATCGTACTACGGAATTCTCAATATAGTTAGCGCATACACTTGCTTCATAACAATTTATAAATAAAGAAATCTTTATTTGAAATCTATTTATTCATAAATTATGGAATGATGGTACACTAGTAACATTCTTGAGAGTCTCGAATTGTCATAGTTGCACCACCTAAGTTTGACGCAAAATAAATTTAGTTTTAGAATTGTGTTACATATTTTAACTAAATGTACCATAAATTTTAACTATATGTACCACACCATTCAAGTAGCTTGTACTATAAGGTTAAGTATAGAGCTGGTGAAATGTGACACAACTCAATAATCTAACCCATTTGACCCACTACCCTATCCAACCTTAAATGGAAAAATTTTAAATTTATTGGGATTTGAACACAAAAATGAACGGACCCCAATTTGACACAACCAGGACTTGATCGGACCCCAGCTGACCAAATATACAAGATGACCCGACCCGAATTAAACCTGACCCAAATTTGACCGACCCTTGATCATCGGGGAGATGGGTTGGAGTACACCCCAACTTGCTCTGTAACAGAGGAGAGGAGTATTTGGGAGAGAAAACCATGAAAAAGAAAATAATTTCCGTGAGAATTGTGTGTTTAACAAAACGCTTAATGACCGTATTTACAGAGAAAAATTCTTGCACGTTAGAGAAAACCATCATGGCTAAGAATCTGCTTAAACAAGGACAGTGGCAGATATGGAAGAGCCGAAAAATCCGGCTTCAGTTATGGATAAAAACAGTTATGGAAAGAGCGGGAATTGACGCAGTCAAAATGCATACTCGAGCTCGAGCTTGTAGCCTAAAGACCCAGAGTAAATACAGTGCCTCGAGCTTGCAGCCTCAAGGTCCAATAGGGATGACATCTAGAGCTCGATTAACATCCTTAAGCACCACCCAAAAGAAAGAACTCATCTCGAGTTTGTTTACGATAACTTAAACAAATACAATCATTGTAAAAATAAAAGTCCGGAAAAAAAAAAAAAAAAAACATTGCAGAACACCACAACAAGTAGTGGTGATGTGCCGCCGACCTGGTGAGGAGGGCACGCTGTCACGGACCGCCTATCTTTGTAAGATTTTTACTTAAGTAGGCCTTGTACTTAGGAATATTCTAGAAGGGTCTTGGACGTGCTAGTGCCTTCAAGAATATTCATGCGTATGTTTTGAGTTTAAGTTCATGTATGTATGAAGAGTCATGTCCCTAGGCGTAAAGGACGTGTCCCATAGGGCCTTGACATGGTCTATGCACACGGGCCTTTGGGAATGGACATGGCCCTTCCTTTGTTTGATGCGTGTATGTGGGAGAGACGTGTCCCTTGGCGTGGAGAGATGCGTCCCTTGGGTCCTTGACATGGTCCAAGTGCGCGGGCCTCATGAGGGGTCAGGTCCCTTCCATAGGGCATGTCCTTTGACAACTAGAGATGTGTCCAATGAACCTTGACTTGGTTCATTGACACGGCTTGCCTCAAGGGGACATGTCCCATCCTTGGTTCATTAAATTAATGTACTTAGAATTATATTCAATGTACCTAGAATACGATAAATGCACACTGTATCACAAGGGGAGTGTCCCAACCGTGTGTGTGCATGTACATAGATAGGTTATGTCTTTTGTGAAGAGTTGTATTTCTTTATTTGTAAATATGCTTGAGTATAAATAAAAATGGCATGGCATTGCCAAGGGTGACGATGATCATCCCAATTAATCCAATCTCTCTCTCTATTGTTCCAAATACTTAGATGTGTGAATCATACTTGTGTCACTAATATTTTCCCTTGCCTTCGAAACTCTTTCCTTGTGTTAAATACTTCCACATTATATTATTCCGCATAAACATAACCTCCGGGTTATCAGGTAGCCTGACTTAGTGAGGGACTTTCGGAGTGAAGTTAAGTGGCGCACGGGCTTGACAAGGGTGTCAGAAACTGTCCCGTGACAGTTGGTATCAGTGCAATTACGAGAATGGCAGAAAGCGTTGCTATGGAAGATGGGAACGTTAGCACATCACAAGTTGTGGAGGAACAACCAAGAGAATGGCCTGAGACACGTGAAGGAGTGTCGAGCAAAGGTAAGGACCCGCGGGTGAAGCGGAGTGCACTTACGAGTCTTGACATGCGTGATGCCAAGATGGAGTTGGAATCGGGTGTAGTCCAAGAGGTCCATGAAATTGTGGACACTTTGTGTGAAAGTGCTACGGGATTTGGGGGCAAGCGAATTAGACGTCATAACTGTTTCTTGTGTGGAGAGAACCACTACACACGTGACTGTCAAAAAAGGGTGGCATTGGAGGTGCAGGTAGCTGCACTTGAACAAGGGACGGAACCGGATAACAAGGAAGCTTGCACAGGACCATTTGTGGGCAGCACGCAGGTTGGGGGTGACTTGCGTGGTGCTGCGCAGGGTGATGCCCAGGACTGTGCCCAGACACAACGGGCAGTGTTGGGTGCACGGGTCCCAGGGCCAGATCAGACACGGGCTACGTTGGTTCAGACGCAGGCCCATGTCAGGACGCAGGACAGTGACCGGGTGCAACGGACTGCATAGTGTACACAGGTCCTAGGAGTTCCAGAACTTGACACGGACAGGACACAGCCGGTTGTGCATGTCCGGACATAGACGCAAGGTGCTGCGCATGTCCAGGCGCAAGCCCCAGTTGCTGCGCGTGACAGGCTGCAGGCCCAGATCGCAGAGACGCGAACTCAGGGTGCTGGGCATGTCCAGACACGGGCCCAAACCCCAGGGAGCAGTACGGACAGTGAACCTGTCCAGAGGGCCAAGGCGCAAGGAGGCGTGGAGGTCCGAGAGAGTACACATGAGTTTGCCTTGGGTGCACGAGTTGCGCAGGCCTTGGGAGCTCATGGGGCTGAAACACTTGAGAGTGTGCAGGTCCAAACGTATACATGTGATGAGGAGTGTGGGTCAGCCGCGAGTGTGCATGGGGCACAGGCCAAGGGGGTCCACCGAACTAAGGCACGGGGGTGTGCTGAGGTCCAACATGGAGCGTGTTGGAGTGTGCTTGGGTCAGCCAAGGGTGCACACATTGCGCAGGCCAAAGGGATCCAAATGACCAAAGCGAGCAGGTTCGTGGAGTTCAAGCAGGATGCACAACATGGTGCACGAGGGGCAACCGTGGTACGGGAACGTGCCCAAAATCAGGGGCATGCGTGCATTACGTAGGCCCAAGGTGCTGACAGAACCAAAGCAATGGAGCATGCAGAGGTTCAGACTTGTGTTACTAGAATCGAAGCACAGGTGGTTCACGGAGCTTCTGAGAGTAAGGCCTATGTTGGGCTTGGTGGGCGCAGGGCTGCACAAGTCAGTGCGCAGGTCCTGGGCCAGGCACAACCAAAGGCACTGGATTCGGAAGTCACGGGTGACAACAGAAGCAAGGCACGGGTTGATGCGCAGGTTCGGGCGCAGGCCCATGTCATGACACAGGCGCAGGGCGCTGCGCTGGTCAAGGTGCAGGCCCGGGGTGCTGCGTTGGTTCAGGCGCAGGCCCAGGTTACGCAGGAGCAGGCCCAGGGTGCTGTGTGTGCTGAGGTACAGGCCCAGGACCAGGGAACTGAGGTGCGGACACACACTAAGGTTCAGGATGTGGTGACAGCGACTTTGGCCACAAGGGTGCGCTAGGGTTTGGGAAGGTGCGTAGGTGTGCATGATACTTCAACAGTAGGGCACTCAAGATGGGGGCAAAGGGTTGTCAACACAAGGGTGTATGCTGCGGAGACCGAGGCACTTTGTGACATAGGTGCCAAACGCAACTCCGGTTCAGGACAAGAAGCGGAGGGGCTCGGGTTGGGCCTTGACAAGAGGGTGGGATGGATGAAGATGGGGTCTCTTTCATCCAGGCTCATCTATGATAGGGGACGTGCGGTGTCATCTCATATGAGGGGTTGGCATAGCACATCGGGTCTGACAGTGGTCTTAGAAGATGGTTTCAAGACGGTGCTGGTGATGAACTTCTTTGATACCTTAAAACCACTGTCACTTCCAATGAATTACGTAATGGAGATGACTCAGACTAAGGAAGCGCAAAGTGAACTTGAAGCTCACAAGGACGTAGAACCACCAGACAAACCGAAGCAATCACCTTTGAGAGTAGAGGTGGAACCCAGGATCGTGGACCAAGTCAAGGGCACACATGTGCGGCGTTGGGCCGTGATGAGGTTGCCCATGACAGTGCATGGGGTGCGCATGGATGTGCATGTCCTAGGCATGAGAGAGCATGACTTAGGAGGGGGAGCGCAATGCTTGGGGCTCGGATCGCTAGACTTGACATTGGGAGCACATGAAGTGCGCACCAATGCACTTGGGTTGCGCCTTGAGGCGCAATGCTTAAAATGGGATGGGCATGTGATGCACATCCTGACACTAGACACTTCTTCCATAAAATTGTTGAAGTCTGATGCGGTGGAGGACAAAGCCAAAGAACTTGACATTGTCAGGACCTATACGTAAAAGACATGGCAGAAGAAGAAGTGGGACGAGCCTAAACCTCCGTGGGAGGAAGTTGACAGCAACACCGATTTGGGGCCTGGGACAGGGCCTCTAGCCACCGTGGACTTCAGCCAGGACAAGGCCATGACAGCACACATGGGGCGCTGGGCCGCGCCTGGACTGACAGAGGACGCGAACTGGGTGCGCAAGACATGGCATGGAATGCACGGGGCTGTGCATCACTTGCATTTGGATGCGCATGACTTGGGGTTTGATGCGCATGACTTTCATTGGAGTGCACATGGGTTGCACACTTGTTTGCATGGGATGCGCACAGCTGCGCATCGCTTTGCAACACGGGAGCTGCTCAAGATTGCACTGGACAAAGAGACGCTGAGGCTTAGTACAGGGGCATTGTCAAAGGATGCTTGTCATGGGCTATGGACGCTAGAACCTCTACAAGACCGGGGCAAGCTGAACTTGAGGCACTTGATGCATGCCAACACTAATGACCTTGCTGAACAAGACATGGGACGCAGGGGAAGGACTAAGTACATGGAGTACTTGGTTCGTTGGAAGGGCCTTCCAAACATTGAAGCTTCGGGACGCATTTGAGGCATTCAAAGCCACTTGGCATTGACGAGGGCGTCAATGGCTTGGGTGGGGGAGAGTGTCACGGACCGCCTATCTTTGTAGGATTTTTACTTAAGTAAGCCTTGTACTTAGGAATATTCTAGATGGGTCTAGGACATGCTAGTGCCTTCAAGAATATTCATGCATATGTTTTGAGTTTAAGTTCATGTATGTATGAAGAGTCATGTCCCTTGGCGCAAAGGACGTGTCCCATAGGGCCTTGACAAGGTCCATGCACACGGGCCTTTGGGAATGGACATGGCCCTTCCTTTGTTGGATGCGTGTATGTGGGAGAGACGCGTCCCTTGGCATGGAGAGACGCGTCCCTTGGGTCCTTGACATGGTCCAAGTGCGTGGGCCTCATGAGGGGTCACGTCCCTTCCATAGGGGGCATGTCCTTTGACAAGTAGAGATGTGTCCAATGAACCTTGACTTGGTTCATTGACACGGCTTGCCTCAAGGGGACATGTCCCATCCTTGTTTCATTAAATTAATGTACTTAGAATTATATTCAATGTACCTAGAATAAGATACATGCACACTGTTTCACAAGGGGAGTGTCCCAACCGTGTGTGTGCATGTACATAGATAGGTTATGTCTTTTGTGAAGAGTTGTATTCCTTTATTTGTAAATATGCTTGAGTATAAATAAAGATGGCATGGCATTGCCAAGGGTGACAATGATCAACCCAATTAATCCAATCTCTCTCTCTATTGTTCCAAATACTTAGACGTGTGAATCATACTTGTGTCACTAATATTTTCCCTTGCCTTCTAAACGCTTTCCATGTGTTAAATACTTCCGCATTATATTATTCCGCATAACATAACCTCCGGGTTATTGGGTAGCCTGACTTAGCGAGGGACTTTCGGAGTGAAGTTAAGTGGCGCACGGGCTTGACAAGGGTGTCATAAACCGTCCCGTGACAGCGTTCTCACTTGTGGTTCACCAAGCCCACCCTAGGGCCACAATTCTTTACCAAGCACAATAACAAAGTGGCATATAAACTAGATTTTCCTCCTTTAGATTTTCTATATGGGATTGAGGGTTTTCACAAGAAATCAAAATTGAAGCACATTATCCCCAAATTCCAACACAAATATTAACTAAATGCCCCACACCATTCTACTAACAAAACATGATGGAATATTTCATTTGGACAATAATTTTTTATAAATTTTGCGATTATGTTACACCAATAAAATCCTAAGTATTTCTAAATTTGTAAAGAAATTCGTTAATTTTTTTTACGCACACGGTTTTTTCAATTTTTTTTTTTTTTTTTTTTTTCCTTTCTTGCTAAATATTTAGGTGCGAATGATTGTGGTCAACGTTGGTATTTTATATTATGCGATTAATTACTCGTAAATTTTATTATGCTGTTGAGTTATTTATTCTAATCTTTATAGATCTGACATAACCCCAAATAACTCAAGCAACTATCTTAAACTCCCAAACATACGGATGCCAAATTTTAGGGTTGTTGATTCTAGAGTAGCAATTGTTAATGTTAATAAGTTATATGATTAGAATTTTTACAATTTGTTGTATGAATATTAGTTATTAATAAAACGTTATTTTATAACTTTATTTGAATCCCTGAAATTATCGAAGTCGGCCTTGATCTAACCCACAGCAATCTCTTCCAAGACATCACCATTCTTGCACGAAAGGAATTTTTCCGTTGTCCACTCAACATATTAGTTTTGGATTTCTTAAAATACTGAGGCTTTGTTTGAAATTATTAAAACTTGAATTAAAGAAAATTATGTGAGAAAAAAGTGAAAGGAAAAGAAAATAGGGAAAAACGAATTTTTTTCCCTTGTTTGGAGGATGAGGAAAAACAGGGGGAAAAAGTTTCTAAGATTAAATTTTTTTTCTCTATATTTAGTTAAGAGAAAATAAAATGGAAAAAAACAACCACTACAAAAAAGGGCGTCGTTGCAGGCGCTTTTTTCACCCTTTCCCGGTGCTTTGAAGCGCCAGTAATTATGCTGCCGGCGCTTGCGACAAGCGCAGTACAGACAGCGTTGGGAATGAAGCGCTGGTAAAATTTACCGACGCTTTTATGCCGGCGCTTATAAGCGCCGGTATTAGCGAAATAAAAAAAAAAGTAAAATAATATGTTTAGCGGGAAATTTTTGCGCCTAATTTCACGGCGCTTTAAAGCGCCACTAATTAATTAATTTAAAAATAAAGTAAATGTTTTGGCTGAAATTTTGGCGCCTGTTATGCTTAAACCGGGAAAAAAAAATCTGATTCTAGAATAAAAAATCCATATAATTAATAATTAATTTTTACCTGTATATAAGCAAACAAAAAAAAACCAAGCTCAACAAACAAACAAAAAAAAAAAGGGATAAACCAAATGATATACATATTCAAAACATAAAAGTTTTTACAACACAAATTGTCCAAATTACATCCATTTACACCTAAAATGAGATACGCTCCAAATATCATAATCATTAAAAAAAAAACCGTAGTGTGTATAAGAAGTGAAACAATGTTCACCAAACTTTAAACAATACAAAATTACTAAGTTTGGTTAGCAACAACAAGAGGGTTATTTATTTTCTTTATCCTCCTGAAACTTATATCTCGTCCCTTGCCATGACAAGTCCATCAAATACGCATATCGGAAGAGGAAGTGGATGCTTGAAAGAAATGCAAAGAACAACATTAATACGAAAAACAACTATAATCATAATGAAATAAACAAAATTTAATAATCGAATATTGTTACAATACAATATTAACATACAAGAGTTAAAATATTAGTTATATACCCTCAAGTTACAACACCTGTGAAAGTAGGACAAAAATCAAGATTTATGATAGGTGAATATGTTTTTAGGTTTGTTAACAACCAAATAACACTTCCCATTACTACGATAATGTAATAAATGAAAATTGTTTATATTAAAAAGTTAAGAACTTGGTTGACTTACTGAAGCGGGATTCATAGAAGTCCCTTGTGCTTGTTCTAGTTCTCTAAGTCTTTTCTTTGTTTTTGCTAATTCAAAGCATAGTGCGGCCACATGCTCATCTGATGTAAAGCTCCCCCATTTTGCTAATTCTCCTCTAAATCCACCAATTTGTGATGGGGTGACTCCATGACCATATCCTCTAACTCTTCCGCTAGCTTCGTCCCCCATTAAAGTGTGGTAAACATATGCCTCTGCTTCAACGGTTGCCTCCGGAAATGATGTCTCTCCAGTCAGCTGGAACACCATTTCCGATGCCTTTTCCTACATAATTAAAACAAACAATCAATAAATATTGTTCACATGTGAGATGCGAAAATAAAGTACAAAAAAGTAACAAAACATAAGCTAAACGAACCATAAATTGTTTAGCTGACTCGTCAACATATATACCATCCTTTGAAGCATGACAAATTCCATACCACTCAATAGAACCCGGCTTCCTATTATTTTCTGCAATCTATCATAAAATGAAAAACATTAAACTAATTTCATTTTAACGCATAAACAATTAAGTCATCAAAATTCACAAACAATGACTCACAAATTCGTCCTCCAATATTGCAAAAGTCTTTGAACCGTAGTGTGGGGATGTATCTGAGCTTTTCTAGAATTCTTTCCAATTTCAGACAATTTCTACGATGATTATGTCAATACAAGTGTTAGTACTATACATTGCTACTATATTTCATAGTAATAAAATTATTAAATTAATAGTAGTTTTTGACATAATATACCTGCCCTTTCTCGGAATACCAATAGGCAACAAGCTGAAGCCATTGGTCTTGAGGAATACTTTTTGGAGGAGTCATATCCTCAAGACTTTCTCTAGTAGTCGTGGATGTCATATTCGAAGTCTTTAATTCGCACCTGAAATCCCTCCACTTTCTTCCAATTTTCATCAAGATTTGTTTGTCTACCTCTGCTCCAACTCGGACTCTGAATTTTTTCTGCAATTTAAAGTGTTAGACAACACAATTTGATTGAAATAAATAGGTTAATATTTTAAATACAATGAAAGAAATTTCATCTTACCCTAATGAAAGTAATCATATATACTTTCAATTTATTATGTACTTTATTCCAGCTCTCCACACCAACAGGACAAAGATTTGGTTTCCTAGCAACACTACTAAGAAACCTGTTAAACAAAGATCCAGCCTTTCTAATTGGCTGATGGTTGGCATTTAGTGGCACCATTACTCGTACTGAACTAGACATACTCCAAACATGTTTCACAAAAACTTCACCATCACGTATTCTAGCTTGTCCTTCATTATCTGTAAACAATATAAGATAATATTTAAGTAAGGAAATAGACCCAATAGGCACACTAATAAAAGAAATATTGAGCACTTAAACATCTTACCCACAATAAGAATGTGCTTCCTATCATCAAACCCAAAAGGCATTTCGATGATGTTGGGGTCTATAGGCACAGGAGGAGGTAAGGAATCTTGATTATCAATCGGTATGTCTATATCTAGATCATCTTCTTCATCAACACGTTCATTTTCGGTAACTCCATGTTGGACGGATGCTAAATATTGCTCAAGAGTATATCGATTACGAAAAGCCATTTTCAAAACTGTCATTAAGCAGGAAGCTAGGAAAATATATCACATCAAAACAACCAAATAGTTAGAATTATTTCACTTTACATTCAACACATGCCACATAAGAAATAAACAAAAGCCTCTCAAAAATCTTAGTAAATGTTCAAACATACAACATCAAAAATTAAAGCAACCAAATGGTTAGAGGACAAAACAATTATTCAATAAAGCAACTAGAAAAAGAGTTAAATAGCCTCGTTGTCATCGTCTACATCCACCCATGACCAAGCAGTTGGATCATGAAAAGAAACATCCTCAAATGCATCTGAAGGGAAGCACTGAGGGTATGCTTCGTCATTTAAGCTTTCCAAATTGGAGCCTAATTTATAGGAATCTCTTGGCTTTGTCCTTACTACGTGCTCCCACCCTACATCCTTCTCATCTTTGACATAGAACACTTGATTTGCTTGAGACGAGAGAATGAAGGGATCATCTTGTAACCCATCACCTGTATGTGCTAGATTTGAGAAGTTCAATAATGTAAACTCTCGTTTATCTCTCTTCAATCCACGGTGTGTTTTTATATCCACCCAATCACATCGAAATAGCACAACTTTATAATCTGCATAGTAATCCAATTCAATAATATTCGTGATTTTCCCATAATAAAGCTTATTATAAAATTTTATAATAATGTAATTATCTAATCAAGGCTATATTATAATACATATATTTAATCAATATTCAATAATATTACCATTGTGTCCATATATCCGGGAAACTCTTCTAATAGCCACCTTTCTTTAACCCTATCATTGGCTCGTGTAGGACGGAACTGTCTACATTTATCTTCCAAAACATTGCTGCAAATTTTAGATATAAACTTTTCAAATAAGACCAAGTCAAACACAATATATATTGAGATTATTATACCCAAAGAATATGTGAAAAACTAACCAACACCACTTGTTAATTACATCATGCTGGAGAGTAACAAAGCGATGTGCCTGTTTCAAGCTTGTTTCATCAAGCATAACCACTTCAACCTTCCCAACTGAACGCCCAGTAGTGTGGAACAAATACTTGTCCAAATCGCGGACGATTAAATGTAATCTCTACCCCAACAAAATATCTTGAACAAAAAGTAAGACATTCTTCTGCAATGTAACCTTCAGCAATTGACCCTTCAGGTTGTGCTCTATTTCGTACATATGCTTTTAAGCGGGCTAAAAACCTTTGAAAAAGAACAATAATAAACAATTATAACACTAGAAATTGAATAAAAAACAATTGCTATGAGAAATTGTTAATTACCTTTCTATTGGATACATCCATCTATATAGCACATGTCCACCAAGTTTTGCCTCCTTTGCTAAGTGTATAATCAAATGCACCATAACTGTAAAAGAGCTAGGAAGAAAGATCTTCTCCATATGACACAATGTGCTAACTGCCATAGCCTCCAATTTATCAATTTGTGGGAGACTAAGCTTTTTCGCACATAGAGATTTGAAGAAAGATGACAGCTTCGAAACTAAATCCACAATATCAGAATCTTTAGTAGACCTTAATGCGATAGGAAGCAAGTCTTGCATCAAAATATGGCAGTCGTGACTTTTTAAGTTGAACATCTTTTTCTGTTTAAGATTAACACGTCGAGAGATATTAGATGCATATCCATCCGGAACCTTGATATGTTTCAACACTGTCAATAAGCGAGTCTTCTCATGAGATGACATCGTGTAACATGCACTAGGTATGGAGTACTTCCCACTTGACAAGGAGATTGGATGAAGCTGAGGCTTAATATTTAGGACTTGAAGATCCAATCGTGCCTTGAGGTTATCCTCATTCTTCCCTTCTAAATTTAATAATGTACCAAGCAAATTATCACAAACATTCTTCTCGATATGTATTACATCAAGATTATGCCGAAGCATATTGTATTCCCAATATGGTAAGTCAAAAAAAATGCTTCTTTTTTTCCATATGTGCACCTCATCTCTCTCATCGACTTCCACACCAATCCGAGCCTTACCATATTGGAAATTTGTTCTTTCTAGTTGTCTTAAAACATCTGTGCCAGTCGCTGTGTTTGGAGCATGTGTTCTCTCTACTATCCCATCAAAGTTATCTTTCTCGTACCGAAAAGGGTGATTATTCGATAGCCACCTACGATGCCGCATATAGCAAAACTTGTGCCCATTTTCTAACCAAATAGAATGGGTGGACTCAGCACAACATCGACAAGCGAATCGACCCTTCGTACTCCACCCAGACAAATATGCATAAGTAGGAAAGTCATTTATAGTCGACATAAGAGCAGCACGCAAATTAAAAGTTTGTTTAGTGAATGCATCAAATGCCTCCACTCCCTCCCATAACTCTTTCATCTCTTGTATCAACAGTTGGAGATAGATATCAATGTCCATACCGGGGCTTTATCACCCGGAATAATCATCGAAAGAATGATTGAAGTTTGCTTCATACACAACCAAGGTGGAAGGTTATAAGGTATCAACAATACCGGCCACACACTATAGGTCGTGCTCATCAGCCGAAATGGATTAAAGCCATCACTAGCAAGTCCAAGCCTAACCGACCTAGGATCAGATGCAAAATCAGGATACCTAGCATCAAAGTCCCTCCAAGCTAAAGCATCGGCTAGATGCCTCAAAATTCTATCTTTAACATGATCTTTGTCATGTCATCTCATGTCCCCAGCTACTTTAGATGACATGTATGGTCTTTTCAATCTTGGAATCAAAGGAAAATAACGTAAGACCTTAGCAGGTCTTTTCATTTTTGGCTGATTCTCAGCTTCTCGTGATGTCTCAACTACATTACTTTCTTGATTATTTTGCCATCGAGATAAACCACATGCATCACAAGTTTCTTCATTCATTTTATCACCCCAATATAACACGCAATCATTAGGGCAAGCATCAATCTTGACATACTCAAGACCTAAATCCTTGGTCATCTTTTTGGCATAATACCAAGATGATGGAAATGGACTAATTTGAGGGAATGCATTTACCAATAGTTCAAGCAACATATCAAACATCTTTGCAGGACAACCAAACATGCATTTCAAGTGGAGAAGGTGCAAAATAAAGGATAATTTTGAATATTTAGAGCACCCAGAATAAAGCTCTTCATTAGCTGCTTCTAGTAGTTTTTTATAAGGATTTTCACCACTAGAAGACATTTGAGGTTGGTTTTCATGCAATGGCTCATCATGATTATGCTCTCCTTCAGTTTCAACCATTTCATCCTCTGTTTCAACTCTAACTTCAGTCCTTAACATTTGATCGTTGATTCCTATTGTTTCTTGAAGTAGACCTTGAATATCAACTGGCACTATCACATTTTGGGTAGAAGGTGGGACCTCATTAAGTGGCCTTTGTTGCAAATTTGGGGGGATTATTGACAGAATGACTCAACCTTTCCCCGTGAGCCACCCGTTCGGTATACTTGGATAAGAAACCATTCCATATAATATGTTCCTGAATAATATCTTTAGGCCAACGCTTACAATAATCAAGTTCACATTTCCGACAAGGACATTCTATATCTCGGACATCGCGCGCATTAGTTTCGGCAAATTGAATAAATAGTTCAATTCCACCTAAGTACTCCTTACTCATACGAGATTTTTGTATCCAACTTTTATCCATTTCAAATGGATTTCAAGTTCTGCAACTCACCTATTAAAAATTATAAATCACATTATTATTAAGCATTAACAAAATTGATTATACTTAGTGCTCACTGGTCAAGTTAAATCATTTTTTATTCATTTTGATTACAGTAAAGTAATAAAATGTATTTATATACAATCAACCCTAATAATTAAAGAATTTCATTCATCTGCTAAAAAAATTACAGCTATAACACTATTAATTAACTATTCAAATGCAACCTACACAGCAACAAATTTCATGCACATGCCAACAATCAATTTATCACTACCATTAAAGGACCATGTCAAAAATATATAATATTCATATATAGACATACTAGACATAACATCATCAAGATTATTTAATTTCTAAATTAAACTTTAAACTAAAAGGAAAAAATAATCAAACAGATAAATTTTGTTCACCTTTGTCGGGAAGATTATTGTTTAAACTGAATGACTTCAACCAAATATACAAAATTTTTGCTGCTACTTACCCACTACAATAGAGAAATTTAGCATTAGTGAGGCTTGATATTTGTTGCAAATATGAAGCTTAATAGAAAATAAGTTAAAAAAATATGTAAAAATCAAAATATTACCAGGTTACCTCTGCTTTATGGCGAAATTATACCGTGACTCTGTAGAACTTCGTCCGGGCTGGTGGGTGACGTCAAAATCGACTCCAAGCGGGAAAATCGACTCAAAAGAAGAGAGATTTTGAGAGGGAGACACCGAGCGCAAGGGAGAAGAGGGAGGTGGTGAAAGAGAGAAGTAAGAGAGACACAAATGGTGAGAGAGGGAGGAAAGAATAGAAAAATGGTGGGTGAGGGAGGGAGGGAGGGAGATGGAACCGTGAGGGTGAGAGGGAGAAATGGGGGTGAGGGTGAATGAAAGGGGTGGGATTAGGGTTGGGATATTTCTTTTTTTTTTTTTTTTTTTTTTACTTATTCCCGGCCCTTAAAAGCGCTGGTAAATTCTGGGGCTTTAAAGTGCCGAGAAATGCAACTAGGTGCGAAAATTTCCAGCACATTTTAAAAGCGCCAGAAAAAAAGCGCCATTAACCGCGCCTTTTTTTGTAGTGAACTATTGCATAATCTAATTAGCTATATTTTTCTTGTATCGTTCAGGCCATGAGAACTATTATGGTCAGCTGTCTCGATAATGTTCCATTGGGAATTTATTAGTTAGGTACTCTGAGTTTAATGCCTTATTATTTAGATACCTTTTTTCGATAATTAGCGATGAAATCGCAATACAACAAGAATCTTGTACAAACGAGACTTGAATCCACCCTTAGCAAAATGGGGGACAAGACAAAGACAAAAAAAAAAAAAAAACTACCACAGCCAGGGAAACAGGGTTACAAGAAAAACACAGACAGGACAACCAATAAGGACTAAAAAACTACAACCACCACTGCACAGTATGGACTGTGAAAAGGGAAAGATCCAGTGAATCAGAACTGAGACTGGAGTTAACAGGGAAACAAATCGGCAAATACCCCACTTCATCATGGTAATGCACTCAATTATAGCTGATTCATCACCATCAAAACTTAGGTCAAGCTTTTTTCCGGTCTCGCACGCACTTATTCCACCAAGAAGCTTATTACCATCAACAGCCCTTTTACTCTTCTTCGCTCGCTTCTTCATTTTTTGTTTATGCGTAGGCTTGATAGATCTCCTTATGCTACTCCCCGGTGATGTATCATTGAGAAATTCATGTAAGTCCAGCTTCGCTTTTCCGTAAAACTATGTTTCTGGGCTTTTCGAATCTTCTTTAACGGCTTGAGGTTAGAGGCCAGATGTTCAGCCATCACCTTTCCTTTTTTCTCTCATGCCTTACTAGACTCCTCCATTCTCGGCTCCTCGACACTTCTCAAAGACCTCTTATCAACAAGGACAATGGGCTTGAAACTTGGCGGGTATTCAAGGCCCGAGGACCCAGAGTCACTATCACTTGCGGCGTCCCATGTTTGGATTTCAGTAGAGTCCAAAGGCCAAGTTGATTTAGCTAGGGCTTCCTCGATCCAGGGTTAAGTAAGAGGACGATGAGCAGCCCGGGCTGATGCTCGTGGGCCTGGCTGGGGATGCTGACTTGGAAGGATCGGATGTAGGGAAAAGTAATCTGGGGACCATGTAGTTATAACCTGATCATCAACGTGAAGGATAAAATGGCCCATACCAAGCTAGTAAGGTCTAATGTTTTCAATAACTAACCTCAGATGAAGAATCAACGAGTCCCTTATATCTCCCATACCATCCATCGAGTTTACATGTATAAGGAGACTAGCTAAAGGAAGCGATCTTCGAGTGATGCCAATACTAAAGTCTGAATCATGCAGGGAGGATGTAGCCTGCTCCTTAAAAAGCCTAGAAGAGGTAGCGAGGGCAATTACTTTTGGAGAGTAGTTTGGAATCATTTTAGAGTGACATTCCTTAATGAATACCACGATATAACCCCGTTGAACTGCACTTGTACTAATTGTTGGATTATTGGTGGGAAACATATGTCAATAAGTACCGTTGCGATGTCAACGCATCTCATTGCTTAAGTCCAGGCGTCAACACGATCAAATTTGCCCCAAATGTTAGCAAAATCTGTGAAGCATTCTTTCTACCAGCACTAAAATGGCAACCCATGGATCTCAATCCAGACTCTCCTACCCAAGGAGCTGAGGGCTTGACTTGAGTATCGAGAGACCTCCTTAAATTTGTGGAGCAGCAGCAACTTAAAAAGCCCAAGGTATGAAGACAAAGTTTCGACAAAGTCACAAGTCAGGATGAACGTGATTGGGCTTCATTCTTTAGGGACCAAGCTCTGAAGATTATTCTCCACAATGAACGTGAGGACACTATCTCAGGTATCATCCTCATAGGAATGTGGAATTAATGATCTGTGCAGCCGGGCTTCCACCCTTTTGTTGGTATTGGTGGCCACAATGTTTGGGTAGTTCTAACAGTCGGCATCTGTGATCTGTGTCCTTGAAGAAGCATCCTCTCGTGCATGCCTTGCACAAAAAGCACCAGTTTGTCCATCCCTATCATTCTTGGGAACCTGCGTGTTGGACCTAACTTGATGAGGCAAGGAACTTGGCTTTCTATTCTTTCTAGCCCATTCCCCTATGATCTTATGTCCCTCGACCAGTCTTCCATTCATGCTATTGATTGCCCTTTCATCTTCACTTCATAGGCGAAACCTAACAAAGGCATAAGAAAGATGCTTCCTTTTTCTTCTCCTTTCAGGAACAAAGGTATCATAAATCGAATTAAAGTCACGAAAAACAACTTTAAGCCAAGTATTTATTGTTCTAATCATAAGGCCATCCATAAATAAGGATGTTGGCCCTAAAGCCATTTATATTGTAATTTTGATGATAACAACCATTTAGTGAGTCATAGTGCTTAAATGGTTCGAATATTGCATCTAAGTGACTCATAAGAAAGCTAAGAAAACCAAGGTTAATCATGTTGATACGAAGCTTTCCAAAATGATGAATCAAGGGGAAAAGAGATCAAAGTTGAAGAGAAGATTCATCCAAATTGAAGAGAACGTGATCCAAGTCCAAGCGCCTCAAAGTTATTCATTTTTATTGTCTAGGACTTAGGATCGGGATATATCAATTGAGTCCAAGTCTCAATATTGATATGTGATGCTCTAACAAAAATATTTTTGAAATATTTTTGAAAATTGATTTTCAAATTTTATTTATATTCAAGTCAAAATTAAGCCAATCTAGCTTATCATGAAAATATTTTTCAAGATTGGTATTTTTGAAAAGCATGATCAAATCAAACAAGATAAATTTTAAATGAGTGATAATTTAGCTTGATTTATGCAATCAATTATCTTTATGATCAAAGCAAAGTAGGAAACTAATTCAAAAATTTAAGCTAATATGGAAATCAATTAATTAATCAATCAATCAACTTAGCTAATATGGTAAAATTATCCCATCAATCAAGCTAAATGGTCAAAAACGTCAAAATTCACCCAGGTATGGTGAGTGTCGACACACAGAAAGCATGTGTCGACACACAAACATGCAGTAGCCCTCTGGAGCTATTGTGTGTCGACACATAGAGGTTGTGTGTCGACACACAGCATCCGACAAGCTCTAACGGCTACATTTTGGACCCGATTTCTTTCCAATTTTTTTCAAAATGCTTCCAAAGTCTCCTAGGCCTTTCTTGGCCTATATATAAAGGTTAAATTCTTTGGTTTTCAATCAAGAAACAATACTTCCAACACTCTCTAAGTAATCTCTCAAAAAGGGCTCTTACTCTTGCCCTATGGGTTGTTTTCGAATTCTTGTTTAAAGTTTTCTTGGGCATCTCTAGTTCTCTTTATTGTTGATCATTGAGCTTTATTGGCATATCCTTAGCTTTGACTAAGCTTGATCAAGTGTCAATTCACTCTTGAAAGAGTGAAGAATTTGAGTGCTTTAATTCTTTCATTGCATTATTCAAATTTGTTGCATTGTTCAAATTTGTTGCATTGTAAAGGTTGGATCCTAAGCCTACGGTTACAAAAGGATAGGTTGTAAAAGGTTGGTCTTGAGCCTACGTACAAAAAAACTGGTTGTAAAGGTTGGATCCTGAGCCTGTTTTTAAAAAAAAATATCGAGCCTCGTCACGGAAATACACCAAGGTGTTTCTCCTTTCTCTCTCTCCGCCCTTTACCAGCGACTCGTGTAGGTGCATGGCACGACCACTGCCACCAGCGCCGCAGCCTCTGGGTCGCCACCCAGCTCTCATCCCAACCGTACCACTATCACCCTCGTCCACCTTCATCTCGTTGGATATTTTACAGATCTAGATCTGAGATCGGTTCTCGCCCCGTCTCTTCCACCTCCTTGTTTTTGGTGGCGCGTGGAGACGCGTTCGGTGTGCTCTAGCGCTGCTCCGACATGGTTAAGATCGCTAAGAGGGCCCCTATCCAGGTCTGGGCTCGATTTTGTCTAACAAGTAGTGGCCGTGAAATACAACTTCAGCAGCATTGTTTAAGGGTTTTCAAGGCTTAGATGTACAGCTACAGGTTGGGTGTTCATCTATGTCAAGAGCCGGGTCCTTCTCCCTCTTCGTCCTCTTCTTCGCCCGTCACCATTGGCATCCCTGCGCACCGACCTGGCCCGCCTTCACTGCAAAGCAGTGGGTTTTATGCTCAGAGGTTCATTTCTACGGGTTTTATGTTGTTTGGTGATCTAATGTGCGCCCTTGAGGGGGTTAAATATGTGTTGTACTCTTTTTTCCTTGCTAGAGTTTTTTCCAACTGGGTTTTTCCTAGCAAGGTTTTTAACAAGACAGGCATATTTGACTCAGACATTTTACACTCTCAAGAGAGTTATGTCCCGTGCAGCCGGAAGAGTGAGAGAAACCACTGCCTCCCTGCTCTCCTCTTCTCGTTTTCTGCACTATGTCTCCATTCTCGTGGGGAACTTACCATTATAGTACTGTTTTGAATGGGCTGTCCTTAATCGACGAATTCTCTACCTAATAAGCGCAATCGGGGTCAAAATTACTATAGTTAGGATGTGGGTCAGGATTATCTGAACCATAATCAGAGACATTCGTGAAATGAAAACAGTAATTTGAGTTAGAATTATCAACAATCGAGGAACTAGAACTAGGGTGATTCTCAAATTAGAAACCCTAATTTGAATCTTATTTATTAGCAATCAAGGAACTCTAATCAGTGTTCGGATTCGATTTTCAATAGAGCGTTTCGCTAATGATCAATTGTAGTCGGCCATGTGTATGCTCGATTGTGAATGTAGTGCAGATTCTTATTATGGTGGAATGAATTTGGTGTTCAACTGCTCGGGCCACACTCAATTGGTAGTCGGAGGACAGCCTTGGTCTGGATTCTGTTCTTGGTATTGTTTGGAATACGTATGTTGTTTCGGAATCGTATTATGTGATCTTTCAATCTTTCAATGTGTCTGTGCGTTTTTGTGGCTAATATGTATCTAATGCCTGAAGTGGATTGTGTAATTGTGAGAATGGAATCTTGAACCTAGAATTGGCAAGTCTTAGGTTACACACAACTAGTGGCACAATCTTAAATCCCACTGTGTTCGTAGAGCACTGAATTTGTGTGCTTTAGTCACAACCTTCGACCATATGCGTGAAGATTGGAGCTTCTCTTTTGTTCAAATGACCAAATCAAAATAATTGATTCTTGTAAAGGGTAGTGGAACCTGGGTGTTTTTGTTAAATCTAGGTGTGATAGTTTCTTAGTCTTTATGTTGATGTTCCCCATGTGGTCCCATGGCTATGTTTTCAAGCATTTTATAACTGTTTCTTGTAAAGGGTTAATAGGGCTTTAAAGTATTTGTCAAAATCTATACGTCATAATGTCTTAGTCTCCATGATTGATGTGTCCCATGTGATCCCATGACAATGTTTCGAAGCAGGACATATATATTGTATATGTTGCTTGAATTCATGAAAGGCAAATTGAGATGAATGAGAAAAAGTTTTTTCTGCTAAATGATGGTCCTGTGGTCTTTGTTGTGTGCATATTGCAAATTTCGACATATAGATGCCGATTTTCTACGTATTGGTGTATCATTAAAATACTTACCTGTTTTAGCACAAAGTTAAAAATCATGATATGGTTGAGTCATATATGAAATTCCGTGGTTGTTTGACACTTGTATGCCCTTAGAATAATTGTTTCATGCTTGTGTCCTAGTATTGGATTATTGAAAAGGCTTGGAATTAGTATGATGGTCCCTGTTCTTTGGTCGTGTTGGTGGATCTCTGCCGGTTTCCGCTATGGTCGTTTCTTGGGGTTTTGGCATTTGAGGGCCGCCTTCGTCGTGTGGCGGCTGTGTTGGGCGTCATTCGATTCTTTGCCTATCTGTGATCCTCCTTCTGTACTTGAGGTCTTAGGTGTTTCACGTGGCTCGGCAGGCTGCAGATATTGGGTGGTTCTGGTAGTTGCTGGGGTTTCTGAAATTATTGGCTCGAATCAAGTGTAGGTGTTCTTGTAGTTGCTGGGGTTTCCGAGATTTCTGGCTCGGCTCTAGTGCAGGTTTTTGGTAAGAAAAGGATTGGCCTTTGGTTTGTGTGAGTTCCAGGATTTCCGTTTATAGCGTTTTCAGGGGTTTTGGTTCTTTTATGTGGCTTGGCAGACTTGATACAAGCGGGTGTTTCTGGTAGTTGCTGGGGTTTCCGAGATTGCTGACTCAGCTCCAGTGTAGTTGTTATAAGTTATTGATTGGCCGTTAGTCTGTGTGATCTCCATGCAGGCCGCTTCGGTTGTTTGTCTGGGATTTGTCAACTTTGGGGCCACTTGCGTCGTTTGTTGGCTGTGTTGGTCATCAGTCGGGTCTATGCCTCTCCGTGTTCCTACTGCTACGCTTGAGGTCCTGATCGTTTATGTGGCTTGGCAGGCTTCAGATATCAAGTGGTTCGTATAGCTACTGGGGTTTCCGAGATTACTGGCTCGGCTCCAGTGTAGGTTATTTCTAGGGTTTACGATGTTTACTGGCTCGGCTTCAGCATAGGTCTTTTCTTTTTCATTTGACGTTCTTGTTTACTGGTCGTTTTTGCCTAGCTTCAGGCCTCGTTTTTACGAGTGAGCCTGTCTTGTATAGCACTCCGATGCCACTTATCGAAAAAAAAAGGCTCAAGTGACTAAGAGTAGTCACTTGAAAAGTGAACTAGCTTCCAGTTTGGAAGTGAACCACTATAAAAATCTTTGTGCATCCCTTTTATTTTTGTCTTTATCTCTTTAATTTAACATTTATTGTTTAGCTTTTAATTAAATTTTTTGTTCATAAATTTAAAATTTTTATTTATTACCAAAGAACCTAATTCACCCCTCCCTCTCTTAGGTTGCTTTTTGGGCCTTCAAAGGACACTGCTTCTTTAGCACCGATCATGTCAAAAAAACCCAAAGAAGAGAGGTGGTGGCGCTACAAGGGTGGTGGTGGGTAGTGAAATAGGGCAGCGTTAGCGGAGGCGGCATTGGTGGTTGTGTTGAGAGAGATTTGTGATGGTGGGTTTTGAGAGAGAGATTGGTGGTGGTGGGTTTTGAGAGAGAGAGAGATTGGTGGTGGTAGTGGATTTTGATATCTAATATTTCAATTGATATACAATGAACATTTAAAAACACTTAAATCTACAAAATATTTTAAATATTTAATAAAATATTTAAATACTAAAAGGCTTGTAAATATTTAAAATTTATATTTAATATTTAAAAACTATATTTGCTTTTTATTTTTTGCTTTTTCGGATAGAGGACTGTTAGAAACAGCCTCCCTTCTAGGTAGCACCTTGTAGGGGTAAAACTGTATACCTTTCACCCCCAGATTCCGCATTGGCAGGAGCCTTTTAGGCATTGGATTTGTTGTTGTTGTCTTTGTTGTATTAATATTTAAAAAATAGTTGACATGTTTACAAAATATTTATATATTTAATAGATATGTTATAAGTTAGGTAAAATATTTTGTTTTTGAAATTTTTTTTTTTGAAAGTTTAAATACCTCAAAAGTATTTCAAAACCTTAAAAAAATATATTTTAACTAATTTAGGTACTCTTAGTTTAATATTTTATTACTTAATTAACTAATATATATTTTAATATATATTTCAGTACAAAGTACCTCAAAAATATTTTAAGTCCTATGGTACCTAAAAAATACATTAACAAACTTACGTGAACTAAATTTCCTTAAATTTGTTTACTCGGGTACCATGAAGATTATATTATATTGATCATGTATCTATAAATGATAAATACTATACTCAGTTTATGTTTTTTTATATACTAAACATACTTAAATGTATCAACGAACTTCTGTGATAAACAAAGCAGACCATGTCAATGAAATATGAAGTTGAGATCAAGTCTATTGCATATTAGGTCGGTAGGATGAGATTTTTTTTTCCCCCCATTTTCCTTCCATTTTAAAGAGGAAAATGGTTTTCCTCAAAACCTATTGTAAATTTTCTAAATTTTTCGTCAATTTTTTTCCTTCATATTTTATAAATTTTTTCTACATTCCAAACACGGGAAAAGTGCTTTCCTTCATATTGTTTTTCCTTGCACAATATTTTCTGCGTTCCAAACAGAGCCTAAAAGTTAAACTTTAAAGTTGATTTTTTTTTTATTTTTGGATATTATTTTCAACTTTGCCTTACCCTAGAAAGAAACTAAAACTAAAATTAAAATCAGAAAAAATTGCTCTCAAAATATAATTTTTAGTCTTTAAAAATTACAAATACAAATAGAAAATGATAACATAAAAATCCCTAAGGTTTGATCAGTATAAAATAAATTATTAGATTGTAAAGAAGAAAATATTTATATACCCAAAAAAGAATTTTTTTGTAATCATATTTTCATCCATAGGCGTGGGGGAGGGGGGAAGGGGAGGGAGATGATGAGAATTGAACCACGGACCTTGGAGTAGTACTCACACCCAATAACAATTGGGCTGCCATGATATTCTCATATACCCAAAGAAGGTTTGGTATGATAGTTGCTAGATTGGTATAATTATTAGATTAAAATACACTTTGAAATACAAATAACACAAGCTACAAGCATGTATGATGCAGACAATAAAATTAAAGCAAAACAAGACAAATACCAAATGGGATGAATCATACTCTTTATTTGAATGAGTAGTCAAGTAGAAAATTACAACTTTAAATACCAAACCTAAGGAAAACAAAAAGACATCATACTATACTAGAAGAACTAAAGCTAGAGTAAGATAAAAAAAATAAAAAAAAATCAAGCCCATGAAAGTCCATTAAAGGTCGGTTACAAGAGGGGAAGAGGGAGAAGATCCATCATCAATTCCTACCTACTAAATGAAGGATTTTTAAGCAATATGCCATGTACAAATACACAAGATGCCTAAGTATAAATACTAATAAATACATACATGTAAAATACAATGAAATATTAACTATTCAACACTCCCCATCAAGTTGGAGCATGAAGATTTATCATGCCCGACTTGCGAAGGAGAGTTAAGTAGCTCAAGCTTGCTAAGGCTTTAGTGAAGATATCGGCGATTTGGCTTGCGGACCGAACAAATGAAGTAGCAATCACTTATGTAAGTAGCTTTTCTCGAACAAAATGACAATCGATCTCGATGTGACTAGTCCTCTCATGGAAAACAGGATTAGAGGCTATATGAAGATCTACTTGATTGTCACAAAATAACATACTAGGATCATTAGTAGCAACGAGAAGATCTGATAATAAACGTCTCAACCAAACAATTTCACTTGTTGTGGTGGCCATAGAGCGGTACTCGACTTCGGCCGAAGAACAAGAAATGACAGTTTGTTTCTTAGACCTCCATGAAATTGGTGCCCCTAGAAAAAACACAACATAGCCAATGGTTGAACGTCGAGTGGTAGGACCCCCGCCCCCATCAGCATCACAAAACCCACAAAGCTTCAAGTCACTATCTGAAGGTAAAAACACCCCTTGACCTGGCGTGTCTTTCAAATATCAAAGAACTCTCATAACGGCCTCAAAATGAGGAAGACGAGGATCGTACATGAATTGACACAAAATGCGAGCAACATAACATATATCTTGTTGAGTGATGGTGAGATACAATAATCTACCCACCAAACGCCTATACCGACCTGAGTTCGTAAAAATGTCACTTACTCCGTCTGCTAGCCCATGATTTTGGACAACGGAAGTGGAAACTGGCTGAGCCCCTAACATACTGACCTCATTAAGAATGTCCAAAACATACTTTCATTGTTTCAACATAACCCCAAGCTACTTCAATCCCCAAAAAATATTTTATGGGCCCCAAGTCCTTATTACCAAACAAATCGTTCAAAATACCCTTGACTTTAGAAATATGTTCCATGTCATTGCTGGTGATGACAACATCATCCACATATATATAAGAACTGCCGTAAACACTTCATTGTGAAAATAAGTGATGAGAAATTATTTGTTTTAAATTGACAAAATCCAATGCTGGTTAACATAGAGGTGAATTTCTGATTCCAATTACGAGATGCTTGTTTTAAACCATAAAGCGACTTACGAAGTCGACACACGTTTCCTTCATTTTTCTGCTCAAATCCTAAGGGAAGTTTCATATAAACTTCTTCATCTATATCTCAGTGTAGAATGCGTTGTTAACGTCCAATTGGTAAATAATCCAGTTTCTAGCCACGGCAGCAACTAGGACACAACGAACAGTGACTAACTTAGAAATAGGGGCGAAAGTATCATGACAGTCTATACCTTCTACTTGTATGAATCCCTTTGCTACCAATCGACTTTATAACGCTTTATCGACCCGTCAGACTTGTACTTCACCTTGTACAACCATTTGGAGTCAATGGCCTTCTTTTCATCGGGCAAGCTCTCCAATGTCCATGTACAATTTTGTTCTAATGCTTAAATTTCCTTCTCTATGGCATCTCTCCAATGTTTAAACTGTATGGCATGTTGGAAAGTTTTTGGCTCATCACAAGAAGTGATGGCATTTAAAACAGCCCAGGGAGCATTAGCAAATTATGCATTAGAAACAAAAATTTGAAATAGGATAGAGTATACCCGAGTTAGCTGATGGACTAGTGGTAAGGGAATGGGCTATAAAGGAAGGCAAATCACAAACATAACCTTGATACTTGACGGGTACCGAACATATACGACCGCTTCATCTTGTCACAATATCGGAACCTGGCTAGGGACTAGACTCCCCCATCTAAACCGGTTGGTGGTCCCCTGGACCACCAGCACCGAACTCGTCGGCCGGTTCAGAAAACCAAGTTTGACTGGCTGCTCGGCTGCAGCAACAGGGGGAACCGATTTTGCAGGAACCGCTTCCTCCTTATACATTATTTCAGTCGAAATTTCTCTATTCAATTCATCAACGTGACTAGATTGACTTTCATTTCTTTTTAAATAGGGAAAAACATCCTCGTAAAAATGAACATCTTTAGATATGATAATCTTATTATCTCCAACACTATTAAACTTTGTATCCCTTTTGCCCATGGGGATATCTAACAAATATGCCCGGTGAAGCCTGATTCTCGAATTTATCACTAGTCTTAATATAATAGTAACGTTGACATCCAAAATCCACAAATGTTCATATATGGGACTTTTGCCCAGCAAAATGTCATAAGGACTCTTGTTTTTGAGCAAGATGGAAGGACTTAAATTAATAATGTAAGCAGCTATCAAGATACACTTACCCCAAAATTTAGGTAAGCCGGCTTGAAGACGAAGTGCACGTCCAACTTTGAGTAGGTGCTTGTGTTGGCGTTCAATGACTCCATTTTATTGTGGTGTCTCTGTCAAAGAGGTTTGTGATTGAATCCCATGCTAAACATAAAATTTCAACAATGGCCCATACTTGAATTCGTGCCCGTTACCACTCCTTACTTGCTTTACCTGAAAGTCAAATTGAGTTCTAACCATGCGGAAAAATAAATCCATAAGAATTTTGTGAGTTTGGGATTTCTCCCTCATCATAAAAACCCAAGTACAACGACTAAAATTATCAACTATAGTAAGAAAATAACGAGCTCCAGTCAACAACTCAATTCGATAAGGTCCCTAAATGTCGCAAAGTATAATTTCAAAACAAACACGAGTTCCTGTAACTAACAAAAAAGTGTAAGTGTGCCTGCTTGGCACGATGACAAGTATCACAAATAAAATAAGTTGCTGAGGGATGAATGCCTAACCTTACCTGTGAGATTTATACTAGCAGATCCTTTAACGGGTCCATGTAATGGAATAAGTTCCTGATACTGACACAGGGAGAGGGTGGCAACAGGGTTGTTGGCAGTGAGGCCTTCGGTCAGTTAGGTGACTATCCTCCTCCGCCCAAATTCTTGATTTTCTAACCAAGAGGGTAACCAACCAACTCGAAACAACGTTCTTTGGTTTACCCCTACTTCTTACAATGTGAGCAGATGAAACGATTAGTATGACAAGAGGAATTGCCCAATATGGGCAATCCATCACCAACCACAGCTGCGGTTGGTGCCTCACTGCTAGAGCCGCAGCCTCCAGGACCACATTGGTCCTAGCTGCAACAAACTGCTGTATTTACTCCATATATAAAACAGAATATGCATTCCCAACTAAAGTTAAAGGCTTAGTATTCATCAATTGAGACCTAACAGTGGAAAATGAGACATCGAGCCCTATAAGCAAATCAAGTAGATGCTCCATACCACGTACGGCCCAAAAAGCTTGGCCCAACCCACAAGTACAGGGTGGAATTGCAACCGAGGTATAAAATTCATCCCACAGAGATCTTAGCTTAGTACAATAATCGAAAATGGACATATTTGATTGTTTTGATTGCAACATCTCATGTTTAATTTCATAAACGCGGGGAACGTTACCTTGGAAAAAGTGTTCATTCAAATCCAGCCAAATATCCCAAGAAGTTTCGAAGTACAGGACACTAGCGTTTATCACTTTTGAAACTGAATTTGTAAGCCAAGAGGAGACCATTGAGTCACAGGCACTCCAGTTTTTGATATGCAGAGAATCTTCGTCTGGTTTAATAATAGTCCCATCCAAAAAGCCAATCTTATGTTTTGCCTTAAAAGCTCTATAAATCGCGCTTCTCCATGCTGGAAAATTGGGCCCAGTTAAAACATCTTTAACAAACATTAGCCCTGGATTATCTGAGCGGTGCAAATAATGGGGAGAATTGGGATCTAAAGCTCCCCTCTGAAACACCAACCGGTGCCACAATTTTATTTGGATTTTCTCCCAACATTATGAAAGAAAAATTAACAAAATAACACAAATTAACAACTAAATATGCAAGTAAAAAAGCTCATAGTGGCCGAAATGATTGGCAGCAGCAAGGGAGGAATCGCGATTGCAAGATCAAGCCCACGTTGATACCATGTAGAAAGTAAAATTAAAGCAAAACAAGACAAATACCAAATGAGATGAATCATACTCTTTCTTTGAATGAGTAATCAAGTAGAAGATTAAAACTTTAAATAGAAAACCTAAGGAAAACAAAAGGACATCATACTATAATATAAGAACTAAAACTACGGTAAGACAAAAAGAAAATAACAATCAAGCCGTATGAATGCCTATTAAGGGCCGGTTACAAGAGGGGAAGAGGGAGAAGCTCCCTCATCAATTCCTAAATGAAGGATTCCTAAGTATAAATACTAATAATACATACATATAAAATACAATGAAATACTAACTTTGCAACACAAGGCCCTCCAAAGCTTCGAACCCTACTCTGCACTTTTACGCTTTTCGGACTTGTATTTAAATTATCGGGAAAAAAAACTTAGTCTGAACAAGTGAGGCCATAGGATATATTTATGACATGTTATATCTCCTGCAATGACGAAATTGTTGATTAGAGGACTGAAGAGAGGTTACCGAGAAAAGGGGGACGATCTTATTAAAAGTATGACAGCTAATAAATAGCCTCCACCACCTATTTGGCCCTCTTTTAAGATGCTAAAAAATAGTGGATACAAGAATCATCGAATTACAAAAGTGTTTCTTTTAAAAAGGAGATAACAATGTGAAAGGTCTCTCACTCATGAAGTGGGACCTTGTACAAAAACTCAAACATATGAATGGGCTTGAAGTAGAAGATAGATTTTGGAAAATGTGTATTGCTCTTTAAATGGTGGTAGAGGTATTCGGTTGAAGGTAATTCATTATGGAAGAAGGTGGTCAACTCCATAGATGGGAACTACAGCTCACTACAAATAAATGGAAGAAGGTATTTGATTGAAGGTAATACATTAAGGGTTACATCCCCTAGAATTTTGGCGGTGAAGAATGTTAGAAAAATTTACTAATATTCAAGCATAGCAATGAAGGAGAGAGCAATTAGAAAGATCTTACAAAACGATGATACCGCACCGTGGTAAGAACCACTGTCCTAAAAGACAATTTCGCTACTGCTTCGCTGTACACAGTATAACCGACAGTCATCTTCCAAGAGTAACGCAATCCAACTCTTAACGTGCACTCATTAATTGTCGAATAGGATTACCTTGAACTTTGCTCAAATTTTGATGAGAGAGAAAAATCGAGAGTGAGGAGAGAGAGGAACCCAGAATGAGGAGAGAGAAAGATAAGGAGATTGGTTTGTGGTTCTAGGTGCTGGGCATATACAAATGGTGAAGAAAACGGTACATTAATGGACGTAATGAATTGCAACAGTAAAATAACGGACGCAATGAATTGCAATGGTTAAATAATGGACGTAATAAATTGTACCGGCTATATTGTTTAATTACTTATGAATCACCAACAGTCACAATTAATGATAGTAAACAGCTAGTAACGGGTGTCGAAAAATTATTTCCCTCAAGATAAATATACCCGTTAATAAAAAAATCACCCTCACCCCCGCCCAAGCACGGCTCTGCGGGCGGGCAGTGCGTGCGTGTGGTTCCCACCATTCTCTTACCCTTAACTTAATTCAAGAAATTAAGTTGCTTACCCATACTTAAACTAGCTCACCCTCACTATTTTTCCAATATGGGATACAACTCCCCAATAAAAGTCAAGGTTAGCTTGTATCATTTTTCAACAATCCCTCACAAAAGATACAAACGGAAGAAAATAAAGAAAGATAGATTGGGCAAAGGGAGCTCAGTTTTTCAGTGTCGATGTCTTGCGACTTGATTTGTCACCTAGTGTAACCCAAGTTTAGGACCAATAGCTTACGAGGTGACTTTCATTTTGAACCTCACAAGGGGTTGTATAGGCTTCCACTAGGATACATACCAAACTCCAGATCTCAGCAACTCCTGCAGTTTGACGCGTTTTATCGGTCGTGCGCTTGTCCTGGATATTCATAGGTATTCTAGAAGGCATGTCTTAACCAAAGAGGGTACCAACACGCAAGCATTAGATCCCCTTAGAACTCCGAAGTTAAGCGTTCTTGGACGAGAGTAGTACCAGAATGGGTGACCTCCTGGAAAGTCCTCACCCCTCAGATTGGGGGTACTCAAAAGCAACCTCTCTTCAAAGTAGCACCCTGAAGGGGGAAGGCTGTGTACATCCATCCCCGTAGATCATGCTTACGTGGGAGCCCTTGGGGTACTGGGAATGTTGCTTATTTCTAGAAGGCAAGTTTTAAACCTTCACAGGGAATGGCCACACTCCCACACCTATATAGGTGGGTCCCACTCAAGTGTGTGTTACCGCACACCACCAAACATATGGCTATGGGTTAATTAAGAGTCAAAACTCAACCTCACCCCTTGATAATATATCGAAAGTGTCCATCAAGTGCAAGCCTAGCTTACACCACCAAACATATGGCTATGGACCCATCCCCACATTGTTAACATCATAGGGAGGAAAGCAGTAAAATATAGTTCATTCCTTGAATGAAACTATGACTTTTCACATTGACCCTATTAAGACCGGGTTGGGACATCACAGTTTATTCATACATAGACTTTAATCCCGTCCCTCTCAAGTTCTTACACCCATTTTTTAACTAAGTGACTTTACCAATGGATTCACAAGGTTCTTTTCTAACCTTATAGAATTTAGTGATATCACTTTCTTTCGAGTAGATCGTTCACGGTCTTATGCCTAAGACGAATAAGTCTCCTCTTGCCAAACCCATACAGTGTGCAGTGTCCACACCATCCCTTACGGACTATAGGTTAGGTTAAAGTATCAAGCTCAATCATCATAAATGGCATTACAACATTGTATTGTAATAAAGCAGTATTTGAGAGTTGACCACTGCCAACACAAATTGCTCTTACCCCCACGTTAAGGTATCTGCAATGAGTTGTTAAACAACTAGCTCCATCTCCTGCCAACTTCCACAATAGTGAGTATAACATAATAATGGAGCATACATTATACTAATAAAATCACATCTCCATATCAAGTACTCAAATAGTACACTTATCGTACGTATATCGTATATACAGTTGGCATGAAAGACATATACCGCAAATTTGGTAATTTAACATATCATCACAATTTGTGAAACATTATCATCTCAAATCAATTGGATCACCACCAATTTGGATCACAAAATACCATATACCCATTCTCGTCGTACTTAGAGTACATGCATTATAAATATTAAAAGTAGTGCATGTATTATCAATGTTATATCATATTTTGGTGATACCAAGAGAAAGAGGCACAGAAGACCATAATTCACGAGATGCGTTTTACAATTCAACTTAAGGCAACCCAACCCTCTGCAACGCTCTCGAGCCCAAGTGTTAGCATCATTAAACTATTCACATTGACTTTGGATAGTCACGAAAATAATATCTCCATCATAATCAATTTCCATAAGCTAGCTAGAACTAGCAAACATCAGCAAAAACACAATAATCAGAAAAGATTATGATCAAACAACATATCTTATAGGCTCTCGGATGACCCCACAATACAATGTCTCACACTATATTCCTAAGCCCCTCAATTTTTGAACCTGCCAACTAAATCTTTAAGGACAACTAAACAATGCAGGTTTCAAAGGGGTATCACAAAATATAGCTCACTAATGAGCCTAAATACATAGTCATTTGTAGAATATATCTCATCGATATCAGACACCCGACCCAACAAGGAGTCTATTACAATGTAAACCCCATTCATAGTACTTCACTAATACCTCAACAAATTAATTAGAGCACTTCAATATTCATTATTTGGAGTATGTCGACTAGATCTACCGCTGACATATGATATAATAGGACGAGTGTCATGTTATTCATCAAAACATAATGCTATCGATCACCTTAACGTATTGAGCTTGTGACACGATGCCACATTTTTCTCCTCATCATGTGAACACTTGGGTCATATAGTATGTCATCCAAATGACTAAAGTCTTTAAGAATTTTGTCGACATAATCATGAGTTAAAACCCTTCAGGTGTTCTAGTGATTTTCATAGTAAGTATTACAATTCTCTCACGTAGATCTTTTACATCAATTATGGACTTAAGAAGTGCTACAATATTCACACTCTTGCCAAAAAGGGGCACAATTATTCACACGTTCAAACGTAACCATAAACAAATTCATATTTGACTAAGGGCAGTCAAATTGCGACGTCGCTATCTAGGGGTTTAATAAATATCATACAAGGAGTTTCAAAGTAAACTTTATTTTTAATTCAGGAGCCTCAAAACCACTCAAGTTGTTCTATAAATGTTTCTTCCTAAATATCATAATTAAAGAATTTGTTTTTCTTTCGATCCCTAAGAAAACCCACTAGAACCCACTTATAATAGAGTTGGTCTCATATCAATGAACTCTCTCAGAATAAGTGCATTCATGGTTTCACAACGTCATCAAGGATTTTAGATTTTTCTTGTACTAGCGATGTGATTATTCAAATACAAAGTGCTCATTTGAAAGGCAGAATCATAGTAAGGAAAACCTTCGTAAGATAGAGATCCCCACACTTACAGGTAGTGGATATTAGAAACATAACTTTTTCAAGTTAAGGTATTTTATCTAACCTTGAAATTAGATTCTCTTTAAAGTAGGTAGCAAAAGGAACGGGACTTCTACCACAACCTCGAGGGTAACTTAGGACCATAAGCATCACATTTACCATGTCCTCAAGCATTTTTTAGATTTCCTTCCCAATCTCTTTTGACGAATGTGATATAACATTCAACACCTCTATTTGACCTAATCCCTTTGATTTATGGTCTAGTTAATTTTAACTTCCGTTTTATTCAATTTACCATAACACATTCCACACAGGCTAGTAGCAACTAGCAAATATTAGTAGAATCACCAAAATTAGAAAAGGATTCATGTGAATGTGGGTCCATTTAACCTTTTTCATATAAACTTAGAAAATTAGGTCCTTCGAATGACAACATGTTTCGTAGGAAAAATGCATGAAGTTCAAATCATCAAACATACACATACATAAACTTCATGCATAATTTTTAGTTTATTATCAAGTATGTCTCATTCCTATTTTCCTTTATTGTTTTCTCTACATTTAAAAACCCAACTATAGGCCCAATCACAATTAACCTCTTAGATCAGTATAAGCTTTCAATTTTTTTTTTCCCCGTAAGGCTTGATGACCTTATTCCTCCTAAACACTCTTATTTCTCCCATTTTGTATGTATATATGTATATATAAAAAATGTGGTTCAGGGTTTCGTTTTTTATCTCAGCCATAGCATCGAGAGGCAGACCTGAAGTCACGTCCCGATCTAATGGTTAACGAGGCATTTACATTTCGACATTTACAATACACCGATAACTTTTCACATTATCCTATTTTTTCAATTTTCAAATTGACCTTTTTTTCAATTTTGACAATGTATCATATAAGTTCAAGTTTAAATTTTAGCAAAAATTTAATATATAAAAATTCTGCAATTAACCCTTTCCGTCAATCATCGTTGCCGCAACAGTGTCAACTCCTAAAAATTATCAATGGAACCCGTTTCATCGATCATTGTTGCCGCAACTGTTGTGATTTGAGGGTCCAAAAAACAGATTTTAATCTGGTTAAAGTTCTCAAAACACTTCCGTTAATGTTGACCTTGAGAAAACCGAACCTATTTGGAACCTAAGTTCAAACCAAGTTGTTTTAACTTTACAGATTTTAGGTATCTTTGTTAAATCCGGTTTCATCTTCAACACTAACTTAGTTCATTTAAGGATCATGGAAAATGGTGGTCTTTAAATTGTGGCTCTAAGCTTTGAGTTGAGATTACAAACGACGATAGAAGACATAAACAAAATAAATAGTACACACAATATTTTTAACGCGGTTTGGTCCTAAATGATCTACTCCATGATCCTCCTATCCCTAGAGAGATCTATATTATTAAGTATTACAAACCATATTACAAATCTCGTAAATGTTACAAGGCGCTTTCCAAAATAACCTAAGCTATTAAGATACAACCCTTACTCAAAACTACCTTTACGAACCAAAACAGTAAAGTAAAAGAAAGGAGTAAGAAATTATACCGACTCCGAGCTAGTGGCTGCGAGTCTCAGGATCCCAGGTCCCACCGTTGGACCGGCCTTCGTGGTTTCCAGCTCCTAGCGAGTCCTCTTCTTACCAGCTAGGGTTTGGCACTTCAAAACCCCTCAAGCAACCCAAAAAACGCCTCTAAAGGGGCTGGAGAAGGAACGGACGAAGAGAGAGAAAGAGGAGAGAGAGAGAACCGGATGAAACCCTAAACAAATGCCCAAAACCTTCTTGCTCTCTTTAGAACCCCCTCTATATAGAAAAACCGGATCCATGTGAGGTCCCATGAGAGCCGTTGATAAGGCTCAATCCAACGGCTAAAATCACCCCAACTAAACACACAATGGAGGCCCGGATCAGGGACACATGTCCTCCTTAAAGCCACACAATCCACTACCCTCATGAACAGCCCAGATCAGGCCTCCAAAAAACGAAAATCATAGCATGACACGTGTCCTCTTGGGCGGGAAAAATGAACAGCAAGGGAAAGCTTCCTTTGGAAGCTTTGTTCGGGTGGGTACAGCTGTACCCCACCAATTTTAAATAATAACTGTAATAAATTTAACATAAAAATATATTTAATTTATTAATTAAATATTATCTTACTTAATTTAAAATCCATTTAAATTAAGTACAAAAAAAGGTTCGTTATCATTTTTAACAAAATGCTGATTGTAACGGTAATAACTTAGATCTCATGCTTTGTTCCGAGACATAGTTTAGACTATATAGGAACCAAATTCTAACAATTCTCCACCTAGTTCCTACTTAGTCTAACTACTGGATTCACTCTAGTAATAGGAGGCAAAACAGTTTTGGTTTTGGTCCATTAGCCTCCTCCTAGGTCCCGGGAGTCCTGAATCAAGTTAATGCATTTTATTAACTTGTTCAGGGGTATGGCCTTCGTTCCCATATCTGCCGGAGTATCATCTGTACAAATTTTCCCCAGCTCCACCTTTCTCGACTCTATCTGTTCAGTAGCGAAATGTTGCCCTATAGCTAGATGCTTACTCCTATCGTGGAATGCAGGGTTCTTACTTAACGCTAGGGTTGATTGGCTATCCGTATATATCGTTTGTACCCCTAGGCCTAAGTTTGATTCATCCAAAAGTCCACTTAGCCAAATAGCCTCTTTAATGGCATCCGTTAGTGCCAAGAGCTCGACTTCAATCGTTGACAATGCCGTCAATGACTGGAGCATAGATCTCCAACTAACAACCCTGCCATTCAAAGAGAAGATATAGGACCTCGTGGACTTACACTTGTCAAGGTCTCCCCCGAAATCACTATCGGTGTATCCTAAGAGTCTTAGGTCCGTATCTGTTCATCCAAACGTAAGTCCTAGCTTCTTGGTACCCTTAATATATCTCAAGAGCCACTTAACCCCTTTTCAGTGCTCTTTTCCTGGATTCGTCATGAATCTAGAGAGCACAATAATGGGATAAGCTAGATCAGGCCTAGTGCAAATTATGGCATACATAATTGAACCAATTACGTTAGCATAAGGAGCATTACTCATTTCAGCCACTTCCTATTCATTCCCTGGACATTGTGCTACTGAAAATTTGTGATGTGTGGCAAAGGGAACTCTAACAATTTTAGCATCTTTCATGTTAAACCTATGAATGACCTTTTCTAATTATAAGGTTTGGGATAAGTTTATCATATGTCAAGTATGATCCCTACTTATTTCCATCCCTAAGATCTTCTTAGCTGACCTAGGTCTTTCATTTCAAATTTCCGGTTTAACATGTCTTTCAATTTCTCAATCTCAGTTAAACAACGACTAGCTATCAACATATCATCAACATAAATCAGTAGGTATACAGCGGAATTAGAATTCAAGTTTTTCGCATAGAAACACACATCATGTATTAACCTAGAGAACCCAACTTCAATCATGAAGTCGTGGAACCGCTTGTACCATTGCCTCAGGGACTGTTTTAGTCCATACAAGGATTTTCGAAGTCTACATACCAAGCCAGCATTCTCAGGCTTCACAAGACCCTCGGACTAAGCCATGTAGATCTCCTCATCGAACTCCCCATGCAAGAAAGCGGTTGTTACATCTAGCTGTTCCAATTCTATGTCAAACTTGGCTGTCAAATCCATCAACACCCTAATGGTGGTGTGTTTAACTACCGGCGAAAATATTTCGTTATAATCCATGCCTTCTCGCTGCGTGAAACCTTTAGCTACAAGCCTAGCCTTAAACCGAGGTTTTTTAAAAGGTAAACAAGGTTCCTTAATCTTGAAGATCCACTTAGATCCCACTAGCTTCTTACCCGCCGGCTTGGGCACTAGTGACCAAATCCTATTCTTCACTAAGGAGTCCATTTATACCTTCATAGCATCCAGCCATTCTGCTGAATGCTGGCTGTTAACAGCCTTCTTGAAGCTTAAAGTTTTTGACTCAATATACTCTAATACTGTATTTAGGGTGTAGGCTATGCAGTCTGCATATCCTAACTTCTTAGGGGGTCTCATGTCCCTCCTTGACCTATCTCTTGACAGTAGATAGTCACCTAGCTCATTTCCAGGGATGGTCTCGGTCTTCACTACTGTTTCTGGTTCAGTGCCTGTTTCAACACCACCTCATCCTGAGATTGATCTATCTGGGATTCTGCTGTTTGTTCGGGTTCTACGCTATCTGGTTCTACTTTTGTTCTTGCCTCATTTTTGTAGTTTGGTTCAGGTGGGTTCATCTCAAATTTGTAGTAGTCCGGTTCAAACACTCGTTTCTTAGGTGTCAAGCTTTTATCTAAGTAGGGCATTTCATGTTCGTTAAACTTAACATCTCTACTTATGATAATATTCGTTCTGTTTCCGTCCTTAACTCCTATTCTGTATCCCTTTACCCCTTCAGGATAACCGAGGAATACACCTTTGATGGCTCTCGGTTCCATCTTGCCCTCCGACTGGTGGGCATATGCTGCACAGCCAAAGACTCTCAATACTGAGCAGTCTGCTGGTTTTTCCGCCCACATTTTTTCGGGTGTTTTTAGGCCTATACTAGATGATGGCATCCTATTCACTAAATAGCAGGCTGTATTAATAGCCTCTCCCCAAAACTATTTGCCCAGGCCAGATACGAACAGCATACACCGAACTCTGTCCAACAAGGTTCGGTTCATACGCTCCGCAACACCGTTCTGTTGGGGTGTTCCTCTAACAGTATTGTGATGTATGATTCCGTTTTTTGCACATGAATCATCAAATTCGTTGTTTATGTATTCCAGCCCATTATCAGTTCTTAGGTCTCTTCCACACGGAAGGGGTAAGGCTGTGTATACCCACCCTCCCCAGACCCTGCTTATCGCGGGAGCCATTGCGGCACTAGGACTGTTGTTGTTGTTGTATCAGTTCTTAGGTATTTCATTTTTTGTTCTATTATATTTTCTATCGGAGTTTTCCACCTATTAAATGTGGGGAAGCAATCGTCCTTATTTTTCGGCAAAAAAGTCCAGACCTTGCGTGAGAAATCATCAACAATAGACAGAAAATATAACGCTCCACCTACGGTGGTTGATACCTTGGCTGGGCCCAATAAATCCGAATGAATATAATCTAATGGTCTGTGCGTTATGTGTCTGTCTACATAGAACACCAACCTGTGATGTTTACCAGAGATGCAAGATTCACAGAAATCTAAGTTTGAGATATTATCTCCACCTAACAGGCCTTGTTTGGCCAACTCTTTCAGACCTCTCTTCGACACATGACCTAACCTCTTATGCCATAGTTTTGTTGGATCTGTATTAACTACTGCGTTAGACTCTCATGACACTATCCTACCCTTTAACACGTATAACCCATTTTTCAGTTCACCTTTCAGAACTACCAAGGATCCTTTCATGATCCTCAGTTCTGAGTTCATAGTCCTAAATGACATTCCCTTCAGGTCCAATTGACCGATGGAAATCAGGTTCCTACGCAGGTACGGTACATGTCTAACATCCTCAAGTATATATGCAATCCCATTGGTTAATTGTATTTTAACAGACACAATTCCAGTTACTTTACGTCCCTGGTTGTCTCCTAGCAGCACCCTTCCCCCATTAACAGGTTTGTAATCAATAAAATTCAATCTAGTGGTAGTTATATGAAACTGCACCCTGAATCTAACACCCATTCATGTTCTAATGTATCAAACGAAACATTAACATGATCAGAAGTACTACATTCAGACATAGCACGTTCAAGCAGTTCACAATTGGCATTCAAATCACACAAACAACAAAAATAGTAAGAACTTCAACATTTCCAGATTCAAACGAAACCACATTGTCTGCTGTTCCTGGTGTTTTGTTCCTATCGGGGCAGTTCTTTTTCATATGTTCTAGTTTGTTGCACCCATAACATTTTATTTTTGTTATGTCTTTCCTATCTCTTGACTTAGAACGATACTTACTCTTAGACCTTCCCTTGTTATTGTTGTTGGATTGCCTATCATTTGTTCTTCTTTTCATCACTAATCCCTCACCACTGTTACTAGATAATCCATGCTTCCCCTCCCTTTTTAATTCCAGAATTTTACTCCTAAGGGCATGCATCTCTTCATCTGGGGTGACTTTTGTTCTACCATATCTTAATGTGCCTTTGAAGGCCCTAAGATACTTAGGTAAAGCACACAGTAATACAATGACCTGAATCTCATCATGAATTCCAGCACTAACATTTTTTAGGTCTTGTAAAATTATGTTGAATTCATCTAATGAATCCTCTAGGGGTCTATGCTCTGACATTCTATAAGTGAAGATATTTTTCATATAAAAGTATCCTATTACTTAAGGATTTAGCTTTATATATTTCTTCTAACTTGGCCCATATCTTAGCTACGGTGGTTTCAAAAGAAACTAAGGGAAGAATATTTTTATCCAAACACATAACAAGAGTACCATATGCTCGCTGTTCCATGTCTATCTTATCCTTCTCAGTCAAATGAGAAGGTTGTTTGTCTGGCTCCAGTAGTACATATCCCACACCTTGGGACATCAGGAGGGCCTTCGTCTGCATCTTCCAAAGAGTATGATCGTTCTTCCCGTCAAACTTCTCAATCTCAAACTCAGTAGCCATTTCCCCTTTTAAAACGGTTTTCACAAACAGTAACAAAAAAAAAAACGAGTTTGGTTTTTGTAGAAAACACAAGTCTGTTTTATAACAGGTTTTTCATGCTCTGTTAAAGAACCAAGTCCGTATTTTCACAAGCCTTATAGCTCTGATACCACTTATTGTGATTTGAGGGTCCAGAAAACAGATTTTAATCCGGTTAAAGTTCTCAAAATACTTCCGTTAATGTTGATTTGGAGAAAACCGAACCTCTTTGGAACCTAAACTCAAAACCAGTTGTTTTAACTTTACTGATTTTAGGTTATCTTTGTTAAATCCAGTTTTATCTTCAACACTAACTTAGTTCATGTAAGGATCGGTAAAAATGGTGGTCTTTAAACTATGGCACTAAGCTTTAAGTTGAGATTACAAACGACGATAGAAGACATAAACAAAATAAATAGTACACACGATATTTTTAACGTGGTTTTGGTCCTAAATGACCTACTCCATGGTCCCCCTACCACTAAAGAAATCTATATTATTAAGTATTACAAACCATATTACAAATCACGTAAATGTTACAAGGCGCTTTCCAAAATAACCTAAGCTATTAAGATACAACCCTTTCTCAAAACCAACTTTACGAACCAATATAGTAATGTAAGAGAAAGGATAAGAAATTATACTGACTCCGAGCTAGTGGCTGCGAGTCTCACGATCCCAGGTCCCACCGTTGGACCAACCTTCATGGTTTCCAGCTTCTAGCGAGTCTTCTTCTTACCAGCTGGGGTTTGGCACTTCAAAACCCCTCAAGCAACCCAAAAAATGCCTCAAAAGGGGCTGGAGAAGGAACGGACGAAGAGAGAGAAATAGGAGAGAGAGAGAGCCGGATGAAACCTTAAACAAATGCCCAAAACCCTCTCTCTTTAGAACCCCCTCTATATATAGAAAAACCGGATCCGTGTGAGGCCCTATGAGAGCCGTTGATAAGGCTCGTTCCAACAGCCCAAAATCACCCCAAATAAACACACAATGGAGGCCTAGATGAGGGACACGTGTCCCCCTTAAAGCCACACGATCCACCGCCCTCATGAACGGCCCAGATGAGGCCTCCAAAAAACACAAATCATAGCGCGACACGTGTCCTCTTGCGCGGGAAAAATGAACGGGAAGGGAAAGCTTCCCTTGGAAGCTTTGTCCGGGACCAATTTTAAATAATAACTGTAATAAATTTAACATAAAAATATATTTAATTTATTAATTAAATTTTATCTTACTAATTTAAAATCCATTTAAATTAAGTACCAAAAAAAGGTTCGTTATCATTTTTAACAAAATGTTGATTGTAACGTTAATAACTTGGATCTCATATCTTGTTACGGGATATAGTTTAGATTATATAGGAACCAAATTCTAACAACAACATTGTCGACTCCTCCCCTTAAACGCTAGCTCCACTGTCAAGAGTAGCGCCTGCATCTCTACTATTGTACGCATTAATTTTAATTTTTCCAGTACTATCAAATTTGTTTGGTGTTTGGAATCGGATGATTTTTGTTTAATTCTCACTGATTTTACTTTGTTTTGTTCAATTCTATCAGCGGTTGTACTAGCATATATGTGAATGTGATGTCCTTAAAAATTGGGGTTTTCCTTGCTGATTTTTCGCTTTTGATTTCAACCTTTATTTTCAATTTCTATTGCAGATCTATGAGTGAATAACACTGAAAAAGAGTAAAATTCAACAAGAAATTTGGTGAAGTTATAATAAAGCACAAATTGGGCCTCACTTTAACGAAACCCAATTCTGTTGGAGATAGAATTATTCACAAAAAATTGTCTTTTAAATCGTTAGAAAAATTAACTAATATTCAAGTATAACAATGAAGGAGAGAGCAATTAGAAAGATCTTACAAAATGATGATACTGCACTGTGGTAAGAGCCACTGTCCTAAAAGACGATTTCGCCGTTGCTCCAGTGCACACAGTATAACCGGCAGCCGTCCTCCGGGATTAACGTGATCCGACTCTTAACGTGCAATCGTTAATTGTCAAGTAGGAGCATCTTGAACTTTGCCCAAAATTTGATGTGAGAGAAAGATAAGGAGATTGGTTTGTTGTTCTAGGTGATAGGCATATATAAATGGTGCAGAAAACGATACATTAATAGACGTAATAAATTGCAACGGTTATATTGTTTAATTACTTATGAATCTCCAACTGTCACAATTAATGACAGTAAACAGCTAGTAACGGGTCTTGGAATTATTCCCCGTTAAGCTCACCCTCACCCTCGCTCGAGCACGGTGCGGCGAGCGGGCGCGGCGCTCGTGTGTTTCCCACCATTCTCTCACCCTTAACTTAATTCAAGAAATTAAGTTGCTTACCTATATTTAAACTAGCTCATCCCTCACTATTTTTCAAATGTGGGATACAACTGCCCCATAAAACTTAAGGTTAGCTTGTATCATTTTTCCAACAAAAAATGGGCTAGTGAAGTAGTGACTGAAACTGTTAGTGAATGCCTTAGTCTAAAACTAGGGAAGGACAGGAAGTTAAAATTTTGGAATGACAAATGGGCTGTCGATTGTACTCTAAAAGAGTGCTACGCCTCTATCATATATCACCGCAATAAATGCACTCGGTTCAACAAATGGGTATATGGGACGGGTTGGGTTATAGATGGACAATTAACTATCGAAGGCATTTCCTTCTAAACGAAGCCCGCCACAAGTAAAATTCTTCTGAATCATTGAATCGGTGCAAACCTCAAAAAGTTGCAGGGGACATGGTCATCTAGAAGTTCAAAAGGAAGCGTAGATATTCAGTTAAGTCCTTCACATATAAGGTCCGGTCTAAACTCTCATGTTCCGTTAGTATTAATAATCCTAACTTGTGTGAGTGTGGAAAGGCTTAGCCCACCTATAGTCACATTTTAGTTAACCTTACTAGATAAATGGAGCACGAGGTACCACCAGTATATGTCATTTGGGTATCATTCCACTGGTCGTTCCCGGTAGAAAGAGTTGGAGGGCCTCAATCATCACTTTCTTCGATGTTGAGTATCATTATGTATTTTTTAAAATGCCTTGACAGGTAGGGTTTAGCATTCTACTTCCAAGAATTACTAGCGAGCTATGAAGCTGCATTTGGTGTCATATACTGTTAGGAAGAGGTTCCAAAGTGGGGGTTTGGATAGCTCTAGCCTTCCTTATGATTTGGTTTATATGGAGAAAAGAAACAAAATCGTCTTTGAGAGCAACCAACTGGTGGAAGAGTACCCTGTTTGTAATTTCGTGTGAGTACATGGTGCTCTAAGTTTCTTTAAAAACTTGAGGACATTTTATGTTTCTTGGACGGTATCAAATTATCAAGGTTTGTATTAGTGATAGTTCCAACAAAGTATGTCCAAGTCTTCGACTACAATGGTGGTCGGCCAACGTCTAAATTACTCTTACTGCTCTTTTGGCATCGCTTGTGGCTCTTCTTGTACTCTCATGCCTCAGTGTGTCGCACTTTATTTGTGGTTAACGATGTAACCGAGCCGAGCCAAGGCAAGTATCTCAATACTTGACTCGAACTCGATTAACTACTCGGGTACTTGAACTTGATTCGAGTAGTTAATTTTGCTTGAACTCGAACTTGATTAATTATTCGAGTACTCGGCTCAACTCGAGTACTCATTTATTGTCCATATGAATGTTCAACAAATTAGCCCCATTATAATATTATTTCATGCACTCGAACATTACTTAGACTCAATTTAGTTACTCAATTATTGCCCACTCTATGTTTTAACATGTACAACCATAAATCACCAATATATTAACAACAAATATGCATCAAAACCTAAATTTCAAAAGATACAAGCAAACCAAATACAAATTTTTTTACTCTACCACAAATGAAGCATGTCATCTTTTACAGGGACTTCAATTTTTTTTTTCCTTTCATTCTACTATCAATGTCACAAGCCATCCATTTCCAAAGAAAATAATACATAGGAAATACTTCATACAAGTCGAGTATCGAGTCGAGTACCGATTCGAGTATCGCGTTGAGTATTTAATCGAGTAACAAGTCAAGTATTTAATCGAGTATCGAGTCGAATATTTAAACGAGAATCGAGTCTAGTGTTTAATCGAGTATCAGTCAAGTATTTAGTCTAGTATCGAGCCGAGAAGTTCAGTACTCAACTCGTACTCGTTTATTAATCGAGTATGTTTTGATACTCGAACTTGGTTAATTCGAGTTTGGTCGAGTTTTATTCGGGCTACTCGCGAACGGCTCGGATCGTTTACACCCCTATTCTTGGGGCTCGGCACAAAAAAACCATGTGAATTGCATTTTTTGTTAGTTAGAAATTTGATTATAATTGTATTAACTCCTTTACCCAAAAAAAATCCCTTCTATCAGATAAACACAAACCTGATATGATATGATTCAATTGCCACCTCTATTTCAAATAGACGGACTCCAATAGAAATCTCCATTTGCCCAATAAACTTTAATCTAACTATAGTAGCAATACTGGTATTAATACATAGGACCAAAGATTGTAAGTTCAAATCCATTTCAATACCGTAATTATGAAACAGTGACATTAGTACTAAATTTGGGGATCCGATGACTCATGTACATTCCAAAAAAGGGGAGAGCGATATTTCAAACTAATCAAAATACCAAACCGAATATACCCTGTGGTACATTACTACTCTTTATTATTTAGTATAGTAAGTTCAATAGTTTGGTTTAAGTTCAATAGTCTGGTTATTAAAAACTTTGATAATTTAATATTTAACAAAATATCATACAAATGTGCTCTAGGCATCTATTTTGTTTTGCATGATTTCCATTTTCAATTCTTTAGAAAACGTACAACCTTATTTACCTATTATCGAGTTAACTTTTATAATTCAATATTTCATACTTTGGTACGGCATACTTTTTACTATTATTAGTCACTTTTAATACAAAATTTTAATATACATTCAATTAATATTAATGGCCTTACCATGTAAAAACAATAATATGAAAACAGTCTTCATATTAAGTTGAAAGTTGTGCTCTAAAATCCAAACATTCCATGGTCTTATTTGGTCAAGTCAACTTCTATCAACCCAAAAAAAAATATATATTTTATCAACAACCAGAAAAAATATATATATACATATATATATATATATATATATATTGGTAATGCCAGCCATTGAATCAACTCTCTATTATTGCACACGGTTTTGAAATTTATCCAATACCTTTAAATTTAAACATTTATCATGTTCGCATTTTAGTATATCCAATAAAACATTTTGAGATTTGCAGATTTAATCACCTACATGATCGACACTAAAATCTGATGTATTTTTGTCTGAATTCAACCAATTTTCAATAAAAAATAGTAATACAATACATGATTAAGATTCAATTATTTTAGTGAAGGTTTAACAGATCATAATAAAAATTCACCAAACTCTAATAGAATATCAATATATTGTCAAAATTATAAATCATCAATATTTATTAGCAAAAGAAAATCATGAGAATCTAACAAATGCCATATATATATTACAGTAATCATGGTAGAAGATACTTAATTGATAGCACTTTTAAAATTTGGATTATCTGATTGATATATTTCTTTAGTTTTAAGATATTTCGTTGCTTAGATTGAAACGCGAGGAAATAAAATCCTATAATAATAAATGCTTTCTTGTTATAGTTACAAAGTTGAATGACCTTCAATTCCATGTCGACGAAGCAAATAGCCAAATTCAACACCATAACACGGTCATAATCTTTGAAACAAAATAATAATTTTTTATTATGAAATTTCGATGCCCCTTCCATGCTTTCTTTGCCTGAACCATTATATATAACAAGATGAGCCCAAGCAAATGTCATTCGTTCTTACTTAACCATATATCAACACCAAAACAAAAGCAAAAGAAAAGCATGGTGCATTCAAGCACTTCCTCAATGTCTCTTTCATGGCTGCTCCTCTTATTTCTCTCCCTATATGCTTCTTGTGCGTCCACTTACTCCATCCAAGATAACTTTCTACAATGCCTTGGCTCAAAAACCGAGCAAACCACCACCTCTTTCCCGACATACTACACCCCTAATAACTCCTCATTCTTATCAGTTTTGGGATCCACGGCACAGAACCTCAGGTACTTGTTACCGTCTGTTCGAAAGCCTGTGTTGATCATGATGCCAACAGAGGATTCCCATGTTCAGGCCACTGTTATATGTGCCAAGCAGCTTGATATCCAACTAAGGGTGCGTAGTGGGGGCCATGACTTTGAGGGTGTGTCCTTTGCATCTGAGATGACACAACCCTTCATCCTTGTTGACATGGCTAAACTCCGGACAATCACTGTTGACATAGATGATAATAGCACTTGGGTTGAAACGGGAGCAACCCTTGGTGAGCTCTACTACCGAATCTCGGAGAAGAGTAGGGTCCATGGCTTCCCAGCTGGGTATTGCCCTACTGTGGGTGTGGGTGGACACATCACAGGGGGGGGCTATGGGGATTTGATGAGGAAGTATGGCCTCGCAGTTGACAATGTCCTTGATGTCCGAATGGTTGACGCTAATGGTAGGGTTCTAAATAGGGAGCTAATGGGGGAGGATTTGTTTTGGGCTCTTAGAGGAGGTGGGGGCGGGAACTTTGGTGTCATCATGGCTTGGAAGGTTAAGCTAGTTCTAGTACCAACAACTGTTACTGTTTTCACTGTTGGGAAGACCTTAGAACAAGACTTCACAAGGATACTCTATAAATGGCAACAAGTAGCTGATAAGATTGACGAGAATCTCTTCATCAGAGTCGAAATAACGCCTTCAACACTTCAAAATGGAAACAGGACTTTGCTAGGTTCTTTCAGTGCCTTGTTCTTAGGCCGAGTAACTGACCTTATTCAAATAATGGATAGGAGCTTTCCTGAACTCGGGCTAAGTGAAAAGAATTGCAAAGAGATGAGCTGGATTGAAGCAGCAGTCTATATTGCTGGATACACAAACGGCACAAAACCTGAGATTCTCCTCCATGCCAAATCGGTGAGTAGGGCCTACTTTAAGATAAAGGCAGATTATGTTAAGGACCCCATCCCAGAGAGTGGGTTGGAAGGACTGTGGGCAAGATTAATGGAAGTGGAAAATCCACAACTAGAGTTGAGTCCTTACGGTGGAATGATGAGTCAAATACCAGAATCAGCGACAGCTTTTCCACATAGAAATGGCGTAAAATTTCAAATTCAATATATTGTATCTTGGCCAGATGGAAAGAAAGGCGAGAGCAAGCACATTGAATGGATTAGGAGACTCCATGGCTACATGACCCCTTATGTGTCCATGTTCCCCAGGGAACAGTATGTTAATTTTCGAGATTTTGACCTTGGGATGGACAAAGATGATAAAGATAGCTTTATAAAAGCAAGTGGCTGGGGATACAAGTACTATAAGGCTAATTATATTAAGCTAGTGAAAATGAAGACGAAGGTCGATCCCCAAAACTTCTTCAAGAATGAGCAGAGCATTCCAACCCTTCCGTTTGCCTGAAGCGGAAAGGAGGTCCAAGGAGAAACATCCAATCATTGATTCACGAGGTTCTCGGGTCGGTCTCTATAGTAGACATTCATTCATTCATTATGTATTTAAAAAGAAATAATAAGATTGTAACAATGATATTGTTTGTAGATTGTTTGTTAGATCTTGATACAACAACAACAACAGTCCCAGTGCCTTGCGGCTCCCGCATAAGGCAGGGTCGGGGGGGGGGGGGGGGGGGGGGGGGGTGATGTACGCAGCCTTATCCCTTCCGGCAGGAAAGGAGACTGTTTCCGGGGACCTCCAACCTGAAGTGGTTGAGTTCCTGCAGATAATTGTTAGATCTTGATCAAATATATAAATAAAAAATCATTTAGATGTGTTGTTGGAATTTTGTAAATAGAAGAAACATATTTACAACCTTTTTCTCTTTTTTTGAAGCCAATTATTCTTTGGTGAATTCCGAAATTAGAGAACTCTTTTCTTGTAAAAAAACCGTAAAGGTGATTAAGTTAATAAATTAAACTTAAAATCATCGATCAACGAGTTGTTTTGTACATCATCAAGGCACAACATCACTAAATCTAAGACCTGACTACAACATGCTAACTCCTATAACAGGTAGCACTAGTAAACAAAAGATAATGAACAGATAGCAAACTGAAAGAATGATAAGAAGATAATGTAAATTACTAGTTTGAGGTTTGAACAGGTGCAAACCAACTGACCGCCGTGACTGAGCTGCTTTAGAAGAAGGTAGAGAACCGAAAACGTTGTCCCAACGCCACGAAGTAATGCGAAGGCCCTTATTTTTTATCCGAAAGTGATGATTCAATTGCTGTATCTGTGGCAGTGACATACATACCCGTGAAATCCTTGCTCAGACAGGATAGTTTATATGAGTAACTAAAAAAGATATCACTAACATATGCATAAGTGATTATATAATCATAAGTTAATAACCACAATCACCAAAGACATTCCATGGTGACCCTTGGAAATTGCAGTGATCTTAATTACCTTCAATATCTGTTTAAATATGTTCTCTAAATTATCATTTAAAGATCCACTTTATTGTGAGATTACTGAAATTACGAAATCAGATAAAGATTGTTAAGTAATGAAATTTGAGCAAGCCGAGTGCATTTGGCTGTTATATATCGATAATGACATCTATAATAAAGTTCTAGGGATTGTATAGTCGAAACACAATATTTGATGAATTGAAAAATATTTGATTATCTTCTAAATTTATAATATTATTACTATAATTAACTAAAATAATTATTTTGTGTAAATATCATAAAATTCTCTTATCTTTTGCCCAAAAACATAAAGCTTCAATATTTTGTCTAAAAACATAAAACCTTTATCTTTTTTTTATAAAAGTAGATAATCCCTTATCTTTAATTTGATACATTTTTTTTAATTTTAAATTTATTTATGTGATTTTTACTAAAGTTAAAAGAATATTATTATATTTTTTTTAATTTTCCAATTTTTTTTTTCATAATTTGTTTTTAAATTTTAAATTTTGTACATATGTTTAAATTTTAAATTTATTAATGTCTAAGGGATAAGTTATGTTTAATAACAAAGTTTGGGGGGTAAGCTATGTATATTGTTAGGATTATATCTCAAATTACTTGTTTTAAGTTTATGGGTTGCCGTGAGGTCACCGATCGATTGGGGAGGGAAGCCTGATCGATCGGGTGATTTAAGTAAATTTTTGGGATTTTGGGCCGTAAGAGGGCCGATCGATCGGCCCGGTTCAAATTGGTATCAAAGCCCTGTCTATTTCGATTTGACACTGTGACATCCGCAATTAGATCCGAAGTTGAGAAGTTTGGTGGTCAAGGGAGCTTCAGTTTATGGCATGTTCGCGTTAAGGGCCTCTTGACTCAGAGTGGCTTGAAGAAAGCTTTAGATGGGAAAGAGAAGAAACCAGAGAATATGACAGAAGCACAATGGGAGGAGTTAGATGAGAAGGCACTTACGGCAATTCAGATGTGTCTTACCGATGACGTTTTGACAGAAGTTCTGGAAGTGAAGACCGCTAAGGAGTTGTGGGAGAAATTGCAGGATACGTTCTGTTCAAGTCTGTCTCCAACAAACTCGCAGTTAAGTGTCAGTTGTTCATGTTTCGTATGTCAGAAGGTGCGTCACTTAATATTCACGTCAATGAATTTAATTCAATTATTCAAGATTTGAAAGAATTGGCTGATGTTCCTAAGGATGAAGATCGGGCAATGTTGTTGTTATGTTATCTCTCTGCTTCATATAAGGGTTTTGTTGAAAGCATGATTTATGGTGGTAGACAAACCATATCTATTGATGAAGTTAAGATAAACCTACTGAGTAAAGAACGAGTAGATAGAGAATTATCTGATTCTGTTTATAACTCAGGTAGTGGTTTATTTGTGAGGCGGAGAATTGAGTATGATCATAGTGGAAACAAGTCCAAGTCTAGGCATCAAGACCTAACCTGTAACTACTGTCATAAAAAAGGGCACATTAAAAAAGACTGTTATAAGCTTAAGAGAAAACTTGAAGTAGATAATAGGCCTGACCAGAGATCCATAGTAGCTAGTGTTGTGGATGGTGAGAATGAAGATCTTCTACTGTATGTGTCTGAACCTCAGTCCAATTTGAAAGATAGTTGGATTTTGGATACGGGTTGCTCCTATCATGTTTGTCCCAATTGGGATTGGTTTTCCGCGTATGAATCAGTTCGAAGTGGAGTTGCTTTGATTGGTAATGATACTCCATGCAAAGTTCTAGGTATAAGAACAATTCGTTTTAGGACATTTGATGGCACTATCAGGGTTTTGAGCGATGTTTGCCATGTTCCTGATTTGAAGAAGAATTTCATCTCTTTAGGTACTCTTGAGTTTAAAGGGTACAGTTACACAGTTGAAGGTGGAGTTTTGAGGGTCGTTAAGGGTGCATTGACAGTTATGAAGGGCAGAAGGTTAGGTACTCTGTAGGAGCTTGTCGGTTCCACAGTTGTCAGATCTGTTGCAGCATCTTCATCATCCTTGTTGTTGACAGAACCAGAGATCACAAATTCAAGACGTTTGAGATTGGATCATTCAGGTGATAGGGGTCTATCTGAGCACAGTGTGAGGGGCTCTTTGTGTGGTCAGTCTACAGGACTGATAGTTTGTGAACATGGGCTTTATGGGAAGCAAAAAGGGTTTTGCTTCAAACAATTCCTGACGAGTAGACTTATCACATTTGATGAGTCTTCATTGCTATCTCCACAGAAGATGTCATCAGTTGGTTGTGATTCAGGTCAGGTGAGTAAGTCAGAGGGAGTTCAGTTGAGTAACACAGTTCGGCAGCAAGTGGCTGTTTCAGATAATGTGTCAAGAGCCAATTCAGAGAAGAAGAAGATTGGCATTGCTTATAACCTCTCAGATATGTTCAATCAGTTACTACCTAACAGGAAGTTCAAACTCCGCTCGGACTCGGTTAGGTTTCATATTTTCTCAAGTTAAGCCCCGTGTGTGGGGTGTTTAGTGGAGAAGGTGGAGGAAATTCTTTTATGTATGTAATTTGAGCCAAGGTGGGGATTTGTTAGGATTATGTCTCAAATTACTTGTTTTAAGTTTATGGGTTGCCGTGAGGTCACCGATCGATAGGGAGGGAAGCCCGATCGATCGGGTGATTTAAGTAGATTTTTGGGATTTTGGGCCGTAAGAGGGCCGATCGATCGGCCCTCTTACGGCCCAAAATCCCGAAAATTACTTAAATCACCCGATCGATCGGTGACCTCACGGCAACCCATAAACTTGAAACAAGTAATTTGAGACATAATCCTAATATATAATAACATAGTTCAAGGACCATCTTTTTAAACTGAAAATGTAGGCGGTATGTTATGTTTAATTGCACAATTCAGAGGGTGTGTTGTGTGTAATAACAAAGTTCTGAGGCTATTTTATTAAATTAAAAGTGTAGAGGTGTGTTATGTTTAATTATAAAATTCAATGGATCTTTCTATATTTTGCCCAATTCTTTTCAAGGACAGATTCTTCCAAGGGGATGCGTGCATGATAGGCTTGGATAGGCAGAATTTGATTTAAAGTAGAATTACTTCTTTTGATTTAATGTAGGATTAATTTTTTAAAGTTGGATTATTATTAAGAGTATGGTTTTTTTATGCCTATAAATAGGGTCATTAGATTATAGTTTTAGAAAGTGTTTGATGAATTGAAATAATTTGATGAGTTAATATTATAAGTTGATCTTTGTAATTTTATCTTAAAAGAGGTCAATAACATTATATAGTTACTCTTTAGGTTATTTCACGGGTATTCACAAAAGTAACGAGTTTTAGTCGATCCCTTTCAATCTAACTTTGTTGGGTACAAATAAAGGGTTAAAGGGCTCCATCATCACGTGTTGTTGAGGCTTGAAGCGGCAAGTCGGATATTTGCATCATTTTCCATTGATAATATGTGATAATGGTTTCTGTAATAATAAAGTGGTAGGAACATGATGAAAAATCACATGCCCATTAGGGCGTTGGCATAGTGGTTTGTAACGCCAGTACTCATTCGGGAGGTCCTGGGTTCGATTCCCACTTGCCTTGAAAGTGGGCCTCTTAATTGAGGCATTTAAGGTATTTACATCTCCCCCCTCTCCCGGTTTTTACCATGTTTAAAAAAAAAAGGATGAAAAATCACATACTTAAACAAACCAAGCCTTAAATAAATCATTTTATCATCATTTTTTATCAACAGAACTAACGTGACAGTTGCTTTTTTATTAATGACACAATAAAATAACAAAAGTACCATTTAGTATTCTTATTCTGACTTTATAAAAAGGCGACTATCTATTTTTATTTAATTTGTTTAAAAATATGGTTGCAAAGGGCATTTTTGTCATTTTATTATAGTATTAATAAAAAATAAATGACATGTCAGTTTTGTGGATGGAAAATGACATCATCATGTCAGAGAGGGACTTTTTTATTAATACAACAGTAACTTAAGTGATGTTTTATTAATTCAAAAGGATCATGATTATTTTTATTTTTTAAAAAAATCATAGTACTAAAATATAATAACCCTAATTTTTATATTTGGAGGATTTTTCAAATAAGACTGACCCCGTAACCGTGGTGTAGCGTGGCGCATTGGTATTTTAATGAACATGGGTTTTGCATGGTGGTCAATTTTGGCATTCTATGTTTAACATGGGCCAATTTTGTTGATTAATTAAAACATAGACCAATTTTGTTGATTAATTAATCTCAAATATTATTATTATTATACTTAAATACCAAAATTAATGGAAAAATCATGACCTAAAATACTTAAAACCGAAGTTTGAAGGTCTTTGAAAGAAAAAAGAACTTTACAATAACAGTATAATAAGGTCCGACTTAATGTTTGTACCTTCATCTGTAGTGAGCCGAATTTCCATACATGGAGATCACCACTTCTTTCCATAATGTATATTACCTTGAACCAAATACCTCAACCACCATTTAAAAAGTAATCCCACATTTTTCAAAAATGGACCTTGTACTCCAAGCCTGCCCATATAAACAACAACAATAAACCAGGTGCCACAAGGGCTCTTGCCTGAGCGGATCTGGGGAGATGAGTGTTAAAAAAATGATACAAGCTAAACTTAAAGGGTTACGCGAAAATTATATTGGAAAAATGATAGAGCGACATCCCACATAAAAAAAAGAGGGGAGGTTGTTTGAGTTTAAATATATATGTGTAAGCCCTTCACTTGAATTGAGTTATGGATGAGAGAGTAGTGGGGTCCACACGCACGCTGCCCACCCCACCGTGGTCGGGCGAGGGTATGGGTGATTTATTTTTCTTAAGGGTACATCTATTTTTCGGAATATTAATTACAAAAGCGGTTACTATTCATTTATACCCGTTGCCTGTTGAAGACCCATTACAAGCTGTTAATTACATTCACTTCATCTGTTTATAGCTGTTCACATTCATATCCCCAGCCGTTTATATTAACGTTGACATTCACTGTGCTTAGTATAAATTTAGTTCTTTGTGAAGAAGCAAAATATACAATACCAAACAACTTCTTCTTCCACTCTTTTCCAACCTGCGCTGCTTCCTTTTTTTTTATTTTTAGTTCTGTTCTCTCCAAAAATACTTGGGCAAAGTTCTCGCTCTCTCCTACTCGACTTCTAACGAGTGCACGTTAAAGGTCGGACCGTGTTAATCCTGGAAGACGGCCTCCGATACTACTGTTTGCACCGAAGCAGCGGCGAAATCGTCTTTTAGGACAGTGGTATTTTCCCACAGCACGATATCTTCGGTATCATATTCAATCTCTCTAGCTTTTCGTGTTATTTGAGTGATGTATTTAGATATTATTTCGCTGCAACGTCTCAGAATTTTCTACTGCGTTTTGTCACTTTTTGCAGTAATTTTTCCTGCAATTTTTCACTGCGTTTTTACTAAATTTGCCACTGCACATTTCACTGGTTTTTACCAAGTTATTTTACTGCAATTTATAGTATAATTTTACAATAGAAAATAGATTTTATTTTACAGTAGTCAACCGTAAGTTTGCTGTATTTATTTGTATTTTTTGTTGTATTTTTCTGCATTATTCTCCCAGTATTTTTACTGTATTTTAACAGTATCTTCACTATATTTTCGGTGTAATTTTGCTATATTTTCACTGCGGTTGTACTGTTTTTACTATTTTTTCAGCAATCTAAAAGACGATTTATTTCACGTAGTTATATTTAAACATGGCAACCAAATTACCTCTTCCCGACATGTCTAAAGTTGAGCCCCTTGACGGGCAGAACTCTAAGAGGTGGTTCCAAAAAAATTTGTTTTTCCTACAACAAGTGTGTATTGATTACGTACTTTTTGATAAAAAAAGCACCTGAAGATGAAAACGAGAAAAAAGCTTATGAAGAAAAGTTCACCGTAGACGATCGAACCTGTAGGGGAAATTTACTGCATTATATGAGTGATGGGCTCTTGGACATTTGTGTAAAATTAGACTCATAAAAAGAGATTTGAGATTCCCTACAGAAAAAAATATGGGGGTGACGATGCAGGGACTAGAAAATATGCAGTTAATAAGTGACTAGATTTCAAATTCATAGACAATAAACCAATAATTGACCAAATATGAAAACATAATAACTACTCTCTTGTCAGAAGGCCTTAAAATTTGCGATATAACTCAGGTCTATGTTTTAATCGAAAAACTTTCACCTTTTTGGAAGGATTATATAAATTTGCTTATGTATAAAAAGAAGGACCTGACATAAGAGGAGTTAGTTAACCACTTGAAAATCGAAGAAGAAAATAGCCTTAAGGATAGGGGGCACTCGTATTCAGATTTTTCAAAAGCTAATATTGTAGAGGCAAGGCCGAGTGTATATGACAGGTTTAAGAACAAAGGAAAAAAGCATCATTCAAACTTCAAACTTGGTGGAAAAATTCAAAAGTCAAACAGCGGATTTCTCGGAGATTGCTTTCACTGCGGAAAATGTGGACATATAGCCAAAGATTGCGGGAGCAAAAAGAACCAACCTAAGGACCTGAAGCACAATGCCCACCTTGTAGAGACAGAGAATATTGTAGCTGTTGTTTCATAGGTGAACCTAGTGAACAACATTACTGAGTGGATAATGGATACCGGGGCTACCAGGCATATCTGCAAGAACAGAAATATGTTCCAGGAGTACCAAAAAGCGACCAATGGAGAGGTAGTCTACATGGGCAATTCTGCAGCAGCACCTATCATCGGACAAGGGAAGATTTCTTTAAAACTCACTTTTGGAAAGTTTTTTACTTTAACAAACGTGTTGCATGTATCTTATATGCGTTGAAATTTGATTTCGGGTAGTCTGTTAATCAAATCTGGGTTGAAATTATCCTTTGGCTCAGACAAATTAGTCTTGACTAAGAATGGGGAATTTGTGGGCAAAGATTTTTGTAATGGTGGTCTTTTTTTCCTGGATGTTGTTTGCATGAATAACAATGCTAGTACCTCTTCTGCTTATATTGTCGAATCTCTTGAATTATGGCATGCTCGTTTAGGACACATACATGTTGAGTCAATTAAACGACTTAAGAAGATGAACATAATTCCTAACTTCAGTGATACTAACTTTAGCAAATGTAAATATGCGTAGAAGCTAAATATACAAAAAAGCCCTTTAAGTCCATTGAGAGACAATAGATCTTCTTGAGCTAGTTCATAGTGATTTAGGAGACTTTAAAAGCCAAATGAGTAGAGTTGAAAAAAGATACTACATGACCTTTGTAGACGATTACTCTAGATACTCAATGGTATACCTCCTAAATACTAAAGATGAAGCAGAAGAAATATTTTTGAAATACAAAGCTAAAGTAGAAAATCAGTTAGGAAGAAAAATAAAAAGAGTTAGGTTTGATAGAGGAGGGGAATATAATCCAACCTCTCTAGAAAGATTCTGTGAGGAAAATGGGATAATACATGAGCGAAGCCCTCCCTACTGTCCACAATCTAACGGTGTTGCAGAGAGGAAAAATAGAACTTTAAAAAGTACGATGAATGCTATGCTTATTAGTTATGGACTACCTGACAACATGTGGGGGAGGCGATATTATCTGCCTGTCATGTACTCAATAGAGTTCCTCATAAAAAACTAGATAAAACCCCATACGAAATGTGGAAAGGTTATGCGCCTAATCTAAAATACCGGAAAGTGTGGGGGTGTCTAGCCAAGGTTGGATTACCCAACTTTAAACGGAGTAAAATTGGACCTAAGACTGTTGATTCTATTTTTATTGGGTATATTCATCACAGTACTGCTTATCGTTTTTTGATCAAAGGATCTAATGATTCATATGCATGTGGTAGTATTATGGAATCTAGAGATGCTGCACTCTTTGAACATATATTTCCCTTGAAATCTAATGATTCACAACCTACTAGTTTGCCTTTTCATAATATAACTACTCATCATGATAATACTAACGATATAGACACTCCAGAAATTTGAAGGAGTAAAAGAGCTAGGAAAGAAACCAACTTTGGACCTGATTTTGTTACCACTTTCCTATCAGAAGATAACTTTATAAATGAAGAAATTGCAAGTGTCTATATGTTAGAGGAAGACCCAAAAACCTATGATGAGGCTATAAGATCAGTTGATTCTACCTTTTGGAAAGAAGCTATTAATAGCGAATTAGAATCAATTCTAAGTCATCACGCATGGGAATTGGCAGACCTTCCTAGAGGTTGTAAACCAATAGGTTGTAAGTGGGTCTTTAGAAAGAAAATGAAGGCTGATGGGACAATAGACAAGTTTAAGGCAAGGTTAGTGGCTAAGGGTTACACCTAGAAAAAGGGGCTAGACTATTTCGATACTTATTCACCTGTCGCTAAAATGGCTACAATTAGAACCTTTTTGCCCTTGCATCTATTCATGGTTTAGTGGTGCATCAAATGGATGTTAAAAAAGCATTTCTTAACGGTGACCTAGATGAAGAGATTTACATGGAACAACCCGAAGGTTTTGTTGTCCTTGTTAATGAAAAGAAAACTTGTAAACTTATAAAATCTCTATACGGTCTCAAACAGGAACCTAAATAATGGCATGAGAAAACTAACAGCACCCTAGTAGCCAATAATTTTCTTGTAAACAATGGGGATTCTTGTGTGTATTCTAAATCTGATTCAGATGGATGTGTAATAGTTTGTCTATATGTTGATGATATGCTAATTTTTGGCACAAACTTGAATGTTGTTAGTGAAACGAAAAACTTTCTATGCTCTAAATTTGATATGAAAGTATGGGTGAGGCAGAAGTGATTCTAGGAGTTAAAATTGTGAGAACTCCTGAAGGCATAAGCCTAAACCAGTCTCACTGTGTTGACAGGATACTTAGAAATTTTAACATGGTTAACACTGATCTTGTAAGAACACCTTATAATTCCAGCGTACATCTAACTAAACATAAAGGTGTTGCTATGTGCCAATCTGAGTATGCCAAAATAATTGGTAGTGTTATGGTTCTGATTAACTATACTAGACCTGACATTGCATATGTTGTAAGTAGACTCAGTAGATACACACATAATCCTAATCAAGAGCATTGAAACGCGTTAAAAAGATTGCTTAAACATTTGAAAGGAACTGTGGATTGGGGACTTCACTTCGAAAATTTTCCCGCTGTTTTAGAGAGATATTGTGACGCCAATTGGATGTTTGATAATGACGAAAATAACTCCACTAGTGGGTATGTATTCACACTAGCTGGATGAGCTATATCTTGGAAATCCTCTAAGCAATCTTGTACTGCTACGTCTACTATGAAATCTGAGTTTATTGCTCTTGAGTTGGCAAGTCAAGAAGCCGAGTGGCTAAGAAGTCTATTGGAAGACGTGCCATTGTGGGGGCTTCCAGCTCCATCAGTATCACTTTACTATGACATTCAAGCTGCAATTGCTGTGGCTAAGAACAAGGTTTATAATGGCAAGAGGAGACATATTCATCTTAGGCATAAGATTGTGAAGGATATTCTAGAAAGTGGAGTGATATCACTAGACTATGTAAAGTCTGAAAAGAATCTTGCGGATCCGTTGACAAAAGGCCTTTGTCGTAAAATGATTGTAGAAACATTAAGGGGGATGGGACTAAAGTCTATACATGAATAAACTGTGATGTATCCAACCTGGTCTTAACAGGTTCAATGTGAAAAGTCATAATTTCATTCGAGAAATGCACTGTGTTTTATGTTGTCCCTTCCTATGGTGTGGCAGTGCGGAGACGGGTCCATAGCCATATGTTTGGTGGTGTAAGCAAAGCTTGCACTTGATAGACACTATCTGTATATTACCAAGAGGTGAGGTTGAGCTTTAGCTCTTAATGGACCCATATCCATATGTTTGGTGGTGTGCGGTAACACACACTTGATGGGATCCACCTATGTAGGTGTAGGAGTGTGGCTGCTCCCTATGAAGGTCTAAGACTTGCCTTCTAGAGCACCTATGAATATCCAAGATGAGCGCATGGCCGATAAAACGTACCAAACCGCAAGAGTTGCCGAGATCTGGAGATTGGTATGTGTCCAAATGGAAGACTATACAACCCCTTGCGAGGTTTGAAACGATAGTCACCTCGCAAGATGTTGGTCCTAAGCTTGGGTTACACTAGGTGACGATTCAAGTCGCGAGACATAGGCACTGAAAAACTAAACTCCCTTTGCCCGATCTATCTTTCTTCCTCTTTTATGCTTGTATCCTTTGTGGGGGATTGTTGGAAAAATGATACAAGCTAAACTTAAAGTGTTACTGGAAAATTATATTGAAAAAGTGATAGAGCGACATCCCACAGACAAAAGAGAGGAGGTTGTTTGAGTTTAAATTTATATGTGTAAGCCCTTCACTTGAATTGAGTTATGGATGAGAGAGTGGTGGGGTCCACACGCGCGTTGCCCGCCCGGCCGCAGTCGGGCGAGGGTGTGGGTGATTTATTTTTCTTAACGGGTATATCTTTTTTTTTTTTTTTTTAGTTCTATTCTCTCCAAAAATACTTGGGCAAAGTTCTCGCTCTCTCCTACCTGACTTCTAACGAGTGCATGTTAAAGGGCGGACCGTGTTAATCCTGGAGAACGATCGCCGATACTACTGTTTGCACCGAAGCAGCGGCGAAATCGTCTTTTAGGACAATGGTATTTTCCTACGGCACGGTATCTTCGATATCATATTCAATCTCTCCACCTTTTCAAGTTATTTGATTGCTGTGTTTAGATATTATTTCACTACAGCATCTCATAATTCTCTACTGCGTTTTGTCACTTTTCGCCGTAATTTTTCCTGCAACTTTTCACTCCGTTTTTGCTGAATTTACCACTGCATATTTCACTGGTTTTTACCAAATTATTTTACTGCAATTTACAGTATAATTTTACAGCAGAAAACATATTTTATTTTACAGTAGTCTGCCGTAAGTTTGCTGTAATTTTCTGCAATTGTTCAGTGTTTTTTTCAGCAATATTTATCTGTACTTTTTGCTGTATTTTTCTGCATTATTATCCCGGTATTTTTACTGTATTTTCACAGTATCTTCGCTGTATTTTTGGGTGTAATTTTGCTATATTTTCACTGCAGTTGTACTGGTTTTACTGTTTTTCCAACAATGAGATATACGCAGCCTTAGCCTTTCAAGGTGCTGTCCTGAAGGGATGCTATTTCCGCTTGCCCATATGCTTGAGTTTTTGTATAAGGTCCCACTTCACGGGTGAGTGACCTTTCCTATTGTCATCTCCTTTTCAAAGAAACAATATTGTAATTTGATGACTCTTTTAGCCATCGGTTTTTTGCCTATTTTGTTAGTTGATAAATTACTCTCAAATGTTATTATACTATTAATTATTAATCTATCTTATATATTATTGTGAAGTCCTCTTTTCTATGAAAAACCTCCAACCTCCGGTTTTAAGTATTTTAGGTCATGACTTTTCCATTAATAAATTTATCCTTGCATTTAAGTATGAGAGAAATTAAACTAATTGTACTTTCAATTTTCTAAACAAAAGGAGAAAGAAATAATAAATCCAATATTCATATCATTCTCAATTTATTATATAATAAAATGACACAATTTAAAAATTATATGTCAGGTATTTCGAGATAGTTTGGTGGATAATCAACATACAAATGGTAGTTAAATCAATAATAAAAATCATACAAAATAAATGTAAGGAGTTGCCCAATGAAAGCTTTTGTAAATAATAGTTTGACTCAAGCAGGCTCAGCCACACTTAGTATAATGTTTCTTTTTTTTTGTAAACAACAGTTTTAAGCACTAAAAGAATACTATTATTTCAAAATTGAAAATATATTGAAAAAAATCTACAAAAACAAAATTAAGATTTGAAATGAAAACAATTATGTTAATAAGATATTAGGAATGACAATTTAATTTTGGAACAACGAGAATAAAGCAATGTAAGACTTGATTGTTCCTCTTGTGCCAGTCTTTCAATGTCCAAAAAAGTCTGATAGATGCTGATGGCGTTTTGACCCAAAAGGCTCTTACTCAGTAACATCATTTTGTAATACTATTATGAAAGAAAGGGATAGGTTTGACGTTGACATAAATAGAGGCGTTTGGAAAGGTGTGGTCCCGCCTAAGTTAGAGCTCTTTGTATGATTTACTCTACTCTATTGGATCAATACAAGTGAAAGACGAGTGAGTCTCGAGCTTCTGGACATGGAGCAATGGTTTTGTCCCTTTGTAACCATGCCTTGGAAAGCTCGGATCACCTCATGCTCCATTGTCAGACTTCATGGGAGGTGTGGATGCACATTGGCAATCCGGTCGAGTAGGGTCAGGTTCGGGTCGGGTTAATGTAGGGCCGAGTCCATCTCGGGTCAGGTGCAAATCGGGTTGGGTCAGGTTTGGGTCGGGTTATCCTCGGGTTCGGGTCGACCTCGAGTTGGGCCATTCTCGGGTTGGGTCGATGTCTGCCTAGTCAACCTCATGTCGGGTTAACCTCGAGCAGTTTGATTCATCATGATGTTTTGATAATATATTTATTCGACCTTGAAAATTATAACTTAAACTATGACATAAATGACTATAATTAGCATATTATTTAGATTGTATGATAAGTTGGGCTTCTATTTGGGTCATTTGGGAAGGATTACGTGCATGGTCTCTCCACCAGACGGGGTGAAAGATTCGAACCGTGGGGAGTTGGACGCTATATGCTATGCGTTAGATCTGTCTTGTTCTGTCGAGTGGCTAAAGGTCTGTGGTTTGGAAGTGGAGTCTAATTCCCTTAGTTTGATTCCGCTACTATGTTATACTCACTATTGTTGAAGTTGGAAGGCAGTGGAGCTAGTTGTTTAATAGTTTGTTGCAGATACCCCAATATGGGGGTAAGAGCAACTCCTGGACTTTGTTCGATTTTTGCTCTTGTTTTAACTTTAGTTTTTGTTCTTTTAAGTACTTAAAGTAAATTTTGAATTAATTTTAAATTTTTTTAAACTGGGGGCAAGATAGGCCTCGTCCCGGACTTTGTTCGATTTAAGTTTTTGTTAGGTTGGGCATTTGATGAATGTGCATTTTTTTCTGTGTTAGGTGTTTTTTGGCACGGCTTTCTCTTCCTTTGAGCGCGTTTCAAGTGAGTTTTTTGGGTTCCTGTTTTTCGTATTTTACAGAAGCGTGCTCAATGGCAGAATTTATTTAGTCTTGTTCGTCTGAAACCCGGGTTGTTTGGGCCGAGGTGGACACGCCACCCCGTTCTCTTTTCTCTTGACCATTTACAGTAAAGGGGGTCAAAAGAAGAGATGTCGAATAGGGTCCTTTTTGGATTGAGGACACCAAGGTAATCGGGGGAAATGAGGAGTCCTCGGAGGTTGGGTACTCCTCCGCGATGGCCGCATCTACCCTGGTCTTCCATATTCAAGTAAGTCTTCTAAATCTTTTATATGTATTTTATTTTTGTTTGTCTTGTACAGTTTTTTTTTTTCTCTTAATGGAACACAAGCAGAGTTTTGCGGAGGTTTCTCCTTTGGAGGTTCTGAGCGAGGGCAGCTTGTCTTCCGAGAATGTGGCCATAGCTGCGGAGCCGTTAAATCAGCGTTCCCTAGACTAAAGCTCACTCTTATAGTTTAGGTTTCTGGAGATTTCTTGGAATCATCCATTCGGGACTATTGTGTCGAGTAATTTGGGCAAGGGCGGTATCTCTATGATTCGCTATAAGTATTATTTCCCGGAGGACTACAAGGTGTGGGGCCCTCGGCCAGACGATTGTTTGTTATTTCCTCTAATAGAGGGTAGGTTTTGTATTTATGTAGATTCTACGGAGGCAGGCGTTCGTTTTCCCTGCCTACCTTAGTAGAGGAATTGCTCCTTCATTGTACGTGTGCCAAGGGTAAGTTACCCCCAACGGGTTCAGAAATGTGTATGGTTTTTTTACTTGCGTGTTATGTAAACGGTTTCATCCCCTCTTTGTGGGTTTTTGATTTTCTTCTTAGGATTAGTTATTTTAGGCATATGGCTGCCTTTGAGAGTCGGGGAGGGTTTGCCTTTGTGACGTACAGTCCTACAAGTGAAGAATTGGGAGAATAAGTTTGTTTGGGTCAAACCTCCCTCAGACCGTCGCTTTTGATGACGTGGGGTTCACTACAATGCCCACGTCCAGCAAAAGAGAAAGTCCTGACTTCCCATGAAAAGCGGATTGTTCATTATTTTGACAAGAACTTCGCAGGCGAGAGATTCGTAGCTTGTAAGGAGCTACTTGAGCAAGAAATCGTGCTTGTTAAGGCCGAGCTTTCCCAAAAGCCTTTTTCAAGTAACTGGTTGCCCGTTCTCGCGCCCCTGTCCCTCTTTTTTGGTTCGCTTGCTTGCTTGTTATCGTTATTGTTTGGTAGTTCCATTTGTGTTTGTTGTTGTTGTTATTATTATTGTTATTATCATCATCATAATCATATTTATTATTATTACATTTTGATGGTATGCATGTTATACGCGCTTTCGTCATTTTTTGTTCGTTATATCGTACTGACTTTTCCTCCTCCATTTCTTATGGTCCTTTCTACTGATGAGCTAGCAAGTGTCGATGTCGTCGGCAGGCTTCTTTTTGGGTGAGACATTTAAGCGATGGTTAATGATCTGACTATCTATCCCTGGCATTTCATTTACAGAATACGTGAAGAGTTCCTGATACTGTCGAAGTACCTGCTGGATCTGGTCCCTCACGTCCATGCCTAACTGCGTCCCAACCTGGACCGATGTTTCAGGTCCTATCTCGACTTGAATGGTTTCCTCCGGGCCCTTTGCTAACAGCCTCTCATGGTAATGACATCTCCTTTGTCAGTTTCGAACTTTATGGTGAGGTGGTAAGTTGACACCACAGCGCTTAATGAATTTAGCACCGAGCGCCCTAGGATAGCATTGAACGCCGAGCATGCCGCCACGATGTAAAACTCAGCATTAAGTGCATGCCTTTGTTTCCTATCTCCAAAGGAGATGTCGAGCCTTATGGTGCCTAGTGAATCAACCACCTCACCGGAGAATCCCACGAGGGTACTGGCCGTGGAAAGCAACATCTCAAGTGGTATTCCCATTTTCTTAAAACAATGATGGAAGAGGATATTGGCCGAGCTTCCTTAATCCACCAAGACCCTTTGGAAGGAGTAGTCACAAATGTCCATGGTGATGACCACGGGATCTTCATGCGAAGCCATGACGTTTTCAAGGTCTTCTTAAGAGAAGGTTAAGGGTTCACATTTCTTGACTTTGCCTCCTCCTCTTCCCATAGTACCAAGACTTGTGGCTTCCCCGTTTTGTTTTATGGCTGCAATCACATGCCTTCGCACCTCAGTTGCGTCGTTCGGCTCGTCACGGGCGAGTCCCAAAGCTTCGGTCCCGAGCCTCTTCAGATCCACAAACTTCCCAAGGTCGCCTCTTCTCTCCAATTCATCTATCCGATTCCGGAGTACTCGACAGTTTTTAGCATCATGCCCTAAAAATTAGTGGTACTCACACCACGGGTTCGGGTAATGCCGGACCGCTGGCCGTGCGGGGGCCTGGTCCTTCCCATTTCCGGTTTTCTTACTTCTAAGAGCAGTCCGGGGGGCCTCCATGGGCCCATGTTGTGGCTCCCCCTTGCGATCTTTGTGGGTTTTTCATTCTTAGGGTTGACGCTTGGGGCGTGAGTCCCCGAACTTTCGGTACTCACACCTAGGAGGCTCCGTTTTGTCCATCACGTCTTCAGCGATAATTGGGGAGTGCCTTGGAAGGAGAGACCTAGAAGTCACTGTTTCGGAGTCGGTTGATGAAGGTGGTGATGGCCATTTGATCAGCTATGTTTGGGATGCTGATCATGGCCTTTGAGAATCATCGCACAAATGCCCTTAAGGACTCATCCTCAGTTTATTGTAGCTAGATCAACTGGGCAGCAGTTTTCTTTCTTCTTTTGTTACTGAGGAAATGGCAAGTGAATTTCTCAGAAAACTCCTTGAAGCATTGTATGGACCCATTAGGGAGAGAGGAAAACCAAGCCTGAGCAATGCTTTGAGGGTGGCTAGGAAGCATTTGCACCACACGTCCTCAGAGGCATCTTGTATGTACATGCGTGCTGCAAATCCTGAGTCGTGGTCGTCCGGGTTTTGTGTCCCATCAAAAAGCTCCAAATTTGGCATCTTCACTTTCCCCATGGGAGAGGCGAGTATTCGAGGGTTGAAGGGAAAATGGGTGATAGGAATTCTCCCCATAAGCCCATGCGCCGCATCTTCTGAGTCGGTGTTGGAGCCTGTTTCGAACGAGGTAGGGGCCGGTGCCGAGACGTCCCGGGCTGATTGGTGCAGCAAAGCGTCTTCTCCTTCTCTCTTCCTTGGTGGTTGAGGGGAATTCCATGCTCCATGGAGGCAAGGGATTCGACGACCACGTTTGGATTCGGTGGTGCGAGAGGTGGCGTGGTCTTTCTAGAGTAATCACGATCGGCAAGTTGCATGATAAGTGTGAGGAGTTCGTGGAGCTGGCTATGAGTGAAGTAGTGATCTCCAGGCTGCCTCAGGGAAGGTTCTTTTAATGGAGGGCCGAAACTCAAACCCTTTATCTATTATTAAGTTCTTATTAATTAACGGTTTTATTATAGGATTTTTTATGAGATTACAAGAGAAAAGAAAGAAAAACAAGAGGCACAGCTGCTCTAAGGGTCCTTCAGATGAGAGTGAAGGGAAAGCAGTGAGCTTATGATTTCGTTAGGGGTTCGAGCCTTATTTATAGAGATTTCTCCCTGAAGAGCTGTGCCTTGTATGAAGGGGTGTATCTCGCCCTGTACAAAACCGGGGGTGAGATACCCTTAGCCGTTGGGCCTATGACTTCGGGACATCGTCTATCTGACTCATGGTGCCGGGGACGGTTGCTGGCGGATCTCTGGGGAAGAGGGCATCTCGAGGCCAGATGCTTTCCGGGAGTCAACGTGTGCGTAGCGTGGGGGTGTCACTACGAGGCTCTTCGGGCATCATGCTTCCGGCTATCGTTGGTCCGAGTCAAGATGCTGGATAGTTGATTTTGCTTGGTCGACTTTCGTGGGAGAGGGCATCTCGGGAGTTGGGGTGCGTGCTTCATTGAGGTATCGCAGCGAGGCTGTCCGAGGGTCGGAACACTCCCTGTCGGCCGAACGCGTCCCTATCTTCATTGGTGCTGCCAAAGTTCCGAAGTCGGTCTTTGAGAGATGTACCCGCGTCTGAGTGGGCGTGCTTCCTACTTCGTCTACTCGGATTTCGGGATGTATTCTGTAGGCAAGATGGGCCTCTTTCTTCTAGATCGTAAGCAGAGTTCCAAAATCGACCTCAGAGGGTGCATCTCGGCCCGAGTTGCGGCCTCGTCCCTGGTGGCCGCGTGTCACTTATCCGGATGCCATTTTTGGAGTTATCATCGAGTATAGTGAGATAGTCTCAGAGATACAACGACAACCAAAATAATGAAGTGGGATAATATATAGGAAGGAAGAAAGAGTTGTGTATAAGAATGAACTTTTAAAGTATTTCTCAACACACTTTCATAAGCCTTTTCAATCTTTCATATGTTCTTTTCAAGGTGTCCCTTCAACCTAAATTTGGGGGATTATTTATAGAGAAAGTGTGCTCAGTGAAATCCTATAGAATATCCAAAAGAACTACCAAAAACCACTTCCAACCATGCAAAATAACGGTAAAAACTATCATGTGTGTTGACACACAGATCAACACACAGCTCAAAGTAGAGCTGTGTGTGAAAGTAAGTGTCGACATTTGCTTCAACACACAAGGTACTATAAGATGGTGTGTCGAAGTGAGTGTTGACACTCACTTCAATGCACAGCAGTTCTGTAGACCTGTGCGTCGACACACAGATCCCCAAGGACATTTCTGCAGAGCTCTGTGTCGACGCACACAACACATGTGTTGACATACACCTTAATCAAGCCAATTACATTATAAACAAGAATTAAAAAACTTATTCATCACTTTATTTTGAAAATACATCAACATCCTTTTGGCTACATCACTATGCAACATCTATGGAAAGTCATCACTAGTAGCCACTTCCTAACTATAAAACAAAGATAGGAGATTAGGTTATGGAATGAATTAGAATGTCCAACTCTCTTCTCTCTCCCCTATGATCTTCTTCTCAATCCTTTTCCCTCCTTCTCATAGACTAGTTTTATACTTGTATAGCTTATACGAAATATAGACGATGTTGGGGAAATAAGCTAGCAGGTCCTTGGCGGTAATATTCATGGCAAAATGACCCTAGCGAAACAAGCATATCCTTAACGGCAAACACCATATTCGAGGCAATAGTGTCCTAACCTTGGCGGCATGAGCGTATGCACCCAATGCTAAGCATCTAACACGAGCCCAAGATATTATAGCCTTGGTGGCACGACCACATGCTTGGCGGTATGTCGTTGATGACATATACATCACAACATTCCCATCACGGCACCACCTCTCTCACAATGATGCCATCTCCTTATTGCGAAACACACTACCAACCTCGCCCACCAATGGCTCACCTTGCTGCCACCAACGGCACACCTTGCTGCCACCAACTCAGCCAATCACTCGCTAGCCGCCAACCCTTACCTACCACACTAAGTAAGCTCCTATGCTCACGGTACCACCAACCCTCAACTGATTGTCCTCTTCCTATAAATACCGCCCCTTTTCCTCCATTCAGGCCAGGCTGCGGGAACCACTTTCCCCCACCTTCTTAAGGGACCTTCTCTCTCTCTTCTCTTTTCTACCCACTCTCTCTTTAGACCCCTCGCGCCCTCCATTCTCCACCCACTAGCTCTCTTTCCTCCAACTCACTAAGGGGCCACCTCCTATTTACTTCATGTTATTTATTTTACAGATATCTATTATTATGATCTCAGCCTTTACTGACTTAGGCATTGGAGGGGTCTCCTGCAGTCCAATCCACAGGTCCCTCTGATGACGTTGCTCGTTTTGCAGGTAAGCCCGGACAAAACACACCAGCGGCTAACTTCTCAGCCAGAGCTTGAGTCTGGCTCTCTTCCTAAAGAACCTACTTAATCTTGTTCGGGGCAATTGAGTTTGGCTATCGTCCTATGCAACTAGCTCGATTTATCCCAAAAAAAGTGGTGTCATCTATGGGAAGGATAGCCTGCTAGCGTTTGGTTCGGTACCCATGCTTCCCATTACGCGGGGGCTTCGGTGCGCGCCACAGGTCAAGCCCTTGGTTGGGAAACACGGCCATGTACTCAGGGCTAAGATTTTAGCTGGGGGCTTGGACGCTCCAGGGGCTGCCCAAGTAAGATGGGACTCTACATTTTTATCCCTTCTTGCTCCATCTACCCTTAACCCAAGTCCCTCTTTGCCTGGTAGGTGGACGCCCAGTCCTTTTGCTAAGCTAGGGGCTGGGCTCATAAAATCTGACTTTAATTATTGATTTATTTGTTAGACTTTACACTCTCAAACATGTAGTGTACGGTCTCGAAATTCGACTCATATGCGTCAAAAACTTATACACCCTTCACATAACTGTCATTTAAGCTAACTCGAGGTACCTTTTTATATAAAATTTATAAAAGTTTTGGGGTTATGGATCATTATGGCCAAGAAATTGGGCAAAATAAACTTAGGCTTATGCTTGGTAAGGCGTTGGCACCAACGAGCTTAGAACCACCACCAACACGTTTGGCAGGTGGCTCCCCAGTAAATATGTTATCACCACTAGGTTTGACGAAGATTTGTTACCAGCCAGTCAGGCCAGGAGCTACCGCCAGCCAACTTGGCTGAGGGCTCGCTAATAAACATACCATCATCAATAGGACTGACTGTATGTTCCCGCCAACAAGTTTGGCAGAAGGCCCACTTATAGGCGCGTTGGCACCAACAAGCTTGTTTAAGAACTCACCAACAAACATTCACCTACCAATGGTTTTGGCTATGTGCCACTGCCAATGAGTTTGGTAGAGGGCCCACACTGGCGCCAATAATACTAGCGGTATTACTAATCAGTTCGGTAGAAGATTACCACTAATTAACCGAGCCATGAGCTATGGCCAACAAGTTTTACATGGGGCTCACCAATAAGCTCATTTCCGCCAATCAAATGAGTAATAAACTACTGCCAGCAAGTTGGTAGAAGGCTCACCAAAAAGAGTTTTGTCACTAGCAAGCTCACTAAAGGTCTACCGCCAACAAAGATTGACGTGGGATCGCCAACAAGTGCAATCCCTCCAATAAAATGAGTCACCAACTCCCACTAACAAATTTGGCAGGAAACGCGCTAACAAACGTACTGCCACCAATAAGATTGGATGGGTTTTTCTGCCAAGCAATCAACCCACCAGGAAGGAAGCTACCGCTTTCAGCCTTGGCTATGGGCTGCCGCCTTCAAATTTAATGCTAAGAACTTTGTACAAGGGACAATGCTACCTTTCCTTTCCTATGTTAAGGATACAATTGCAAGGTCCTGTGCCAGTATACTACACAAAGCATTCCCATTGGTAGCTTCAATACGCCATTTACGAATCCCCACCAGTACCCACAAATTTGCGTCTGCTCAAAACAATTCCTATGGGCAGATTCAATGCGCCTTAAGGAATTTCCCCTAACTCTCCACTCATTTTAGTCCTATAAGCCAACTATTGGCTCCTATGATTGTTGATGCTATTCGTATACGCTACTCATCATTTGTCAACGTTGACACTGCTCGATACGCTACTCAGCATTTGTTAAAGTTGATTGGTATATGATGCCTATTGACGCTATTTACAGTTTACGCCGCCAACTATTTATCAGTGGCTTATGCTATTCACTATTCATAGTTGGTCAAGGATATGGGTTTACAGTATGGGTTTACACTATTCATCACTCTCTATTCACCGACAGAGTGGATATGTTTATTCACGGTAAGCTCCATCTCAGCTCACGGCTGGGCATTGGAGGCTGGCTATTTATCCATTCATGGTATGCTCCACCTTAGCTCACTGCTGGGGAGTGGGGGCTGGCTATCTATCTATTTACAGTATGCCTTAACCTAGCTCACGACTGGGAACTAGAGGCTAACGGTTTATAAATCCTCGGTACGCCCTATCCTACCTAATGAGTAGAGGCAAAAGACTAATCATACACCTGAAGATAGTTAAAAACTGGAAGCTGGGGATTGCAAAATTAACAAAATCTACAACTTAGTCAAAGGCTAAGATTGGCAGCTTCATAATGCTGCATAACGCCAAGACCAGATGACGTTACCTTTATAAAGCTAATAACACTGTTGGCACCACATACACATAAATGGCGAATACAAACATTCGTGCACAACTTCCTTTTAGCCGAAAGTCCAAAATCACAAATAAGACTACAAGGACAATTCCATCAAAAGGGGAAAATAACATCTCACTCAAAATAAGGTTTTATTTAACTTATTACTTAACAAGATCTTACAGGGTTCCTCTTGGCGCGTATAAAACCTTCTATCCCTTGATGGTGAGTTTTATACATCGTTAGTTATTCCTTGGCAAACATTACCTGATGTTTATTACTTCTTAGATCAATTGCAATATTCGCGTCACTAGATTACTCGTACGCCAAACCAAGGGTACTTCTTAACCGCAAGAATGCTTACAGGCGTTATCCTCTAACATAAAGCAAAGAACACCCTTAAAATTCATATACATTAACTGCTCTTAGGATAATATCAATAGAAGGGCAAAAAGAAAATATTCATTCCAAGTTAAGTGTCGTCAACCGGTATGTATTTACAACAAAAATACACTAGAAGGATCACAAAAAATACCCAACCAAAAATAATGTCTTGGTCTTCTGCATCACCCAGAGAGCTAGACTCATACTCCCTTTCATCCTCCATCTCCTTAACAACTTCTTCAGCCATCCTTCGGAGCAAGGTTGCATCAAGTTGAGGGGCAATACTTTGGACATTTCTTTGAAACTTAGTCAATGCTTTATTTGCCCCAGTCCAATGCAATTAGTTCCTCAACTCAGAGAAATCAGGGCTTGCAAAATAATTCTCCACTACCACCTCCCTTGCATCCGCTAACCGGGCTAGCAAGTTGGCGAGGTAGATTTCAAGCTTGCTCTTGGATTCCTAGGCGATACAATCCTTCTCTGCTAAGGATGCCTCAAGCTCGCCAATCTTAACCCTCAACTCCTCAACTAGCCTTATTCGGAATTGCTCTGATTCTTGGGACTTCTAAAGGGCAGCTGAATAAGAGGCAAGCTCTTCCCGGGTATGCTGAAGATTGGCATCTTTATCAACAGAATCCTCCAATGTAAGTCCAATTGCGCCCAACACCTATAAGTTTCGCATATAATGAGTAAGGTGTATGAAGAAGTATAAGTTATAGCAAACAATATCCCTCACCTATGAGATGCATGTCACCATCTCAGTCGATGAGGCTCTTCTAACTCTTTCCAAATCCTGGGGAGAAATAAATGCCTTTAAATGTTGGGAGAGAGACCTTATGTCACCGCCAACCTACATAGAAGCAAAAGGCTCAGAATCCCTTAATTCTTCCCTAGGTTCCCGTCCACTACTCAGCCCGATAACTATAACTCTTCCGGGAGTATCGGGAAGGGAACCCTGCGAAAACAAGAATGGAGGATTGCCATCTTCTGCCATATATGTCTCAACTTCAGTGGCGGTATCTTCAGAAAAAGAAGCTCTCCAACTGACCAAGCGACGATGGACTTGAGAAGGCGCCTTCTCAACACCGAATGTGGAATCTTGGCGAGATGGCCTTTTGGCTAACTTTCGCCCTCCAGGGACAGGATGCCGCCTTTATTCTCTCTTCTCAATAGGAAGGGACAAGAACTCTCGAATGTTCAATGCCTACAGCTCTTTAACTAAAAGGGAATAAAAGTAAGCACCCCACGCCATAATAAGAACCAAATAAACATTAAGTTGGCAGAATACATACCCGGATATGGCTTTCTGCTTAATCCAGCTTTGGCGAGAATTATTTCCTATTCCAACAGCTCCCTTGTAGCCAAAAAACTTGTTCCCCCTTAAAATTCCCGATTAAATAGTCATATATCTTGCGCTCCTCTCAAGTGGTAGTCTCCATCTTAGGTTGGGTCAATTTGTTAACAACCTACCAGCACGTGAGATAACGAGGGCATCTTGGCGGCTTGACCCAAATAAACTTACACAACCAATTTTTCAGATTAGATGGGTTACTCTCGATAAAAGTAGCTCCCCACCTCCTCTCAAAGAAGGTACCGCTCTTGAATTGTTTCAGTTTAACCAAAATGTCAAAAAATTTATGGGTTAGCTGAAACCCGTTAACAAAACAGCCTAACAAAAAATCATATATATTCCTATACGCATTCGGTGTTACTTAACAAGGGCAAACATTGTACAAAAGCAAAACATTGGAAATAAAAAGTAGGAGGGAAAACCGCAAGCCTACATCAAGTGCGTCTATGCTCATCAAGAAAAAGTCCCTTGGCGGATATAGGGAACATTCGTCCTCTTTAAGCCCTTAAATCTCAAAATCGTCATGAAAATAATACTTGACGCGTAACATTTCCACTCCCCTTTCACCCGCTGTCTGAGATACAAAGGCACGAGAAGGACGGGCCCTAAATGCCTTCGGAAACTCTTTCACAACCTCCACCTGTTCCGGTACCCAATGCGCAACTAGAGGGCGTTGAGGGGTAGGCTCCAAAGCAGCTCTCTCCCTGACTGGCTGTTCTGAAGACCTGGCCTCCTCACTTGTCTCTAGGACACTGCTTTCACCACCAACAGGACGTTCAGAAGGCAAAACATCCTCATGAACCTCCTTGATGGATTGTTTTGCACGAACCTCACCTCCAGCAAGACATTCAGTAGCACCGGCCATATATGCCATTTATGTAGTCTTAAGGGTTGAAGAAAGTAGGAGTAAGTCAATATCCTCACCCACCATGAGAGGAATTCGTACGAAGAAATGACAAAAATTGCGAATAGAGGGTGTAAAGCGTGATAGTTGAATAAAATAATTTTTAGGGATTCGAAACATTTTCTGAGAGGAGGATGAAGGGAGAAGAAGATTTCGCTGGTAGACTTTGAAAATAAACGGCTTAGATGTATTAGAATAAATGAACGGTCCAGATTTAATTAAGGACTGACTAATGGGATAGCTCCTCACCACATGTCAGTCGATTACCGTCAACTCATTAATATCGCGTGTTCCCAAGGAGGACCCCATGCTCCCCTTCACAGTGTTACAATACCGCCACATCAACTTGGTGTAAGAACTATACTTCCCCACTTGTTGAAGCCGCCTTCATTAGCTAACAGGCCGAACTCTAGGAAAAGACACCAACCCTTGAATACTGGAATGCACTCCACGGCCGAATGTGAACAAGTTCAGCTTTGCCCATGGAGTGAGGGGCTAACTGTTGGGGAAATAAGCTAGCACGCCCCGGGGTGGTAATATACTTGGCAGATGACCCTAGCAGCCCAAGCATATCCTTAGCAAACACCTGATTCAAGGCAATAGCGTCCTAACCTTAGCGACATACGCGTATACACCCAACAGTAAGCATCTAACACGAGTCCAAGGTATTAAAGCCCTGGCGGCATCGCCTCATGCTTGGCGGTATGTCATTGACGGTATATACATCTTGGCATCCCCATCACGGCACCACCTCTCTCATGATGACGCCATCTCCTCACTGTGAAACACACTATCAACCTCGCCCACCAATGGCACACCTTGCTGCCACCCACTCAGCCAATTACCCACTAGCCGCCAACCCTTACCTAACACACTAAGCAAGCCCCCTATGCTCATGGTACCGCCAACCCTCAACCGACTCTCCTCTTCCTATAAATACCGCACATTTTCCTGCATTCAGGCTAGGCTAGCGGGAACCTCTATCCCCCACTTTCTTAAGGGACCTTCTCTCTCTCTCTCCCCCCTATTTTCTACACACTCTTTCTTAGAACCCCTCCAGTCGTCCACTCTCCACCCACCAGCTCTCTGACCTCCAACTAAATAAGGGACACCTCCAATTTACTCATGTTATTTATTTTACACATTTATTATTATGATCTCGGTCTTTACTGATTTATGCATCAGAGGGGTCTCCCGCGATCTAACCCATGGGTCCCTTTGATGGCTGTTAAAAATAAAAATAACCGGTTAAATATTAAAATAGGATAACAAAATAATAAGTTCTAATTAAGTAAAAAAAAGTATAAAAAGACAAAAAATATCTCCCCTCCTTCTCTCTCTTCCACGTGCTCCTTTCTCTCTCCTTTTTCCTTCTTCCCTAGCTTTTCTCTCTCCACTCTCCTCTCACCCCCACCTCTCTCTCCTCTCTCCCTGCCTGCCATGACTCCCGTACCGTCACCACCACGCCTCTACCATCACCTACCTACCGTCACCATCTTCTACCCCCTCCTACCGCAGCGGTACCGCCCGACCTTGCCGGTACCGCCTAACCCATGCCCATACCGTCCTCCCTCACCTCCACCCCTACCGTCCTTCAGTCTCTCTCCTCCTCACTTTCCCCAACCTCCACCATCATACCTCTACCACCCACTACCGTCCACCACGGTGCCTACAGCCTACCACATTCACCACCGGTACCGCCCGGTATTGTCCTCCTCTCCTCCTCTTCTACCGTCCTCTCTCTCCTTCTCTACCGCCTGACCATCGTGGTACCGCTACCGCCTGACCATTACCGTCCACCTCCTCTCACCCCTCTACCATCCACCTACCCCATCTATAAATACCAACCCCATTTCTCCATTTAAACCAAGGCCCAACCAAGTACTTTCTCTCTCCAACTTACATCAACCCCCTTTCCTCTCTCCTTCCACTCCAGCCGGTCCCGAGTACAACTCCAACCACCGGTGTCGCGCCCCTCTCCGGCGACCTTGCCAGACAGCTCCGGCCACCCCACCGGCATCGGCCCCTCGAGTCTCTCTCTCACCATCTCTCTCTCGGTCTCCCACAATCTCTCTCACCATCTCTCTTTATCGGTCTCCCACAATCTCTCTCTCTCCTCTCCCACCAAGCCTACAAGGCCCCAGCGCCAGCCACCGACCACCGAGGACCCCATCTCCTCCATATATGATAAGTATTTATTATTGTTTACTTTACGCTATTTACTTATCACATTTATTGTCATGCCTTTACTAACTTAGGCATCGGAGGGGTTCCCCGCAGGCAAACCCGTGGATTCCTCTGACGGCCTTCTTCGTTTTGCTGGGGAGCCCGGGTTAAACGCGCCAGCAGCTACTTTCTCAAGTGATCCAGAACCTACAAATATTTGTTGCTCGAGGCATTTGGGTCTGGCTCACTGACTGAACCAAATGTAACCGAAACAAAGGCGCCGTCTGTGGGAAGGATAGCTTGCTAGCGTTTAACCTGGTATCTCGTGCAAAACACTTAAGATCCTCACAAAGTTTGGGGCTATAGTACCTGTTTAAACATCAGATAAGTCTTTAGTTTTAATTTTTCTCTGTCTACTTGCCTTCTAATACCTCTAAATTAGGATTTCGGATCTAAAATTGTCAGTAAATTTGAGGCAAGTTTTATTTCTAAATTTTAAAAATTGGTAGCAAAAAAAAAAAAAAAAAAAAAAAAAAAAAAAATCAGATAACAGGGGAACAGGGTAAAAGGAGAAGAATAAGATGTGAAATTTGGAGTATCTAAATAAAGTTTGAGTATTTGTCTAACTTTGTCTAATACAAACCTATATAGTATCGTTTATACAGCTAAAAATTTGGTATTGCAAATTTACAACGATTATATACAATTTATTTTGGCATATATTCCTGCTGCAATTTTACAAAAATTATACAATTTAGTTTAGCTAATTTTCCATTATAAATTTGCAGTAACATTTGAACTGATTTATCATTTGTTGGTCAAAAGCGGTTTACTGAATTTTTCAATCAATTTTTTAGGCTAATTTTTGCTGCAATCTTTGGGATGTATTTCATTTGCTATATAGTTTCAACCCAATATTTTTCAATAATCAATCAAAAAACTATTGTGGGCCTTTCAAAATTTTGGAAAATAGCTGTAGAGAACAAAAAATTTTCAATAACTTCTTACAAAACATACTTATTTCCGATCAATATTTGCAGAGATAAAAAAATATATACTATTTAGATAATAATGTATTTATACTTAATTAACCTCCTGATTAATTGAGCAAAAATCAAAATTAGAGTTATAGCACAATTTGTCGTCTAATAAAGACGCTCCTCTATACAAAACATACTTATTTCTTAATTTTTGTTACTCATATAGCCTAAATTTGTGATCTAATGTTTCCCGAGAGTAAGAAATGTTTACCATTTATGTGATTATTTATGTCTAAGTAATGTTAAATAACCAAATATAATGTTATTTATGTGAGTTTTTGACGTGGGATTATATAATGTTATTTTATGTAGTTTACCTATTAATGCTTCCTATATAATAAAAAAAATAATCACATAAAACTCATGTTATGGGTTGACCAGTCGAGCCGTAAGTCCTTCTCAGGCAGGCGCGTTTACCTACGTGATTTATGTTCAACCCTGTCCCCAGCCGGGGGTTGGGGGCTTAACATTCCCTATGTGATTTACATTTCTTACGTGATTAACGTTCCCAATGTGATTTATGCTCAACCCAATCCCTAGTCGGGGGCTGGGGGCTGGGGGATTAACATTCCCATGTGATTTACGTTCCTTACATGATTTACGTTCCTTATGTGATTGACGTCCCTTATGCGATTTATACTAGCCCAGTCCCTAACCGGGGACTGGGGGCTTGATGTTTCCTGCGTAATCCATGTTAACCCAGCCCCAGGCCGGGGGTTGGGGGCTGAGATTGTTATCCGCGGTAGACTCCCAATATTATCGGGAGCCCGCGATGGTGTATGCCCCATTGATACCAGGGCTGATGTTGGGATTTGCTCCAAGTAGCATTGGGAGCTCGAAGATAAGGGAGCCATAAGCCCTTCTCAGGCGGGTACGACACATTTACGCTGTAAGCCCTTCTCAAGAGGATCAGACACATTTACGCTGTAAGCCCTTCTCAGGTGGGCAATATTTAGTCGAACCGTAAGCCCTTCTCAGGCAGGTAAGACACATTTACGCTGTAAGCCCTTCTCAGGCGGGCAATATTTAGTCGAGCGGTAAGCCCTTCTCAGGCGGGTAAGACACATTTACGCTGTAAGCCCTTCTAAGGCATATTTAGTCAAGCCATAAGCCCTTCTCAGGCGGATAAGACATGTTTACGCTGTAAGCCCTTCCCAGGCTGGCAATATTTAGTCGAGCCATAAGCCCTTCTCAGGCGAGTAAAACACATTTACGCTGTAAGCCCCTCCCAGGCTGGCAAAAGTTAGTCGAGCCGTAAGTCCTTCTCAGGTGGGTAAGACCCATTTACGCTGTAAGCCCTTCTCAGGCTAGCAATATTTAGTTGAGCCGTAAGCCCTTCTCAAGTGGGTAAGACACATTTACGCTGTAAGCCCTTCTCGAGCTAGCAATATTTACTCGAGCCATAAGTCCTTCTCAGGCAAGCGTACTATGCCCTACCTAACATCGGGGTGGGCATTTGTTTTTGCTCCAATTGAAATGGGAGCAAGGAGTTATTCGGGCGCGGTAACTCTCACCTAACGTGAGAGCCCGCAATTATTTTGAGTCCCCTCAAACACTGGGGGCTGGCGGTCATTTTTGCTCCAATTGAAATGGGAGCACGGAGTTATTCGGGCGCGGTAACTCTCACCTAACGTGAGAGCCCGCGGTTACTTTGAGTCCCCTCAAACACTGGGGGCTGGCGGTTGTTTTTGCTCCAATTGAAATGGGAGCACAGAGTTATTTGGGCGCGGTAACTCTCACCTAACGCGAGAGCCAGTGTTTATTTTGAGTCCCCTCAAATGCTGGGGGCTGGCGGCTGTTTTTGCTCCAATTGAAATGGGAGCACGGAGTTATTCGGGCGCAGTAACTCTCACCTAACGTGAGAGCTCGCGATTATTTTGAGTCCCCTCAAACACTTGGGGCTGGCAGTTGTTTTTGCTCCAATCAAAATGGGAGCACGAAGTTTTCAGGCGCGGTAACTCTCACCTAACGTGAGAGCCCGTGGTTATTTTGAGTGCCCTCAAACATTGGGGGCTGACGATTGTTTTTACTCCAATTGAAATGGGAGCACAAAGTATTCAAGCGCGGTAACTCTCCCCTAACGTGAGAGGCCATGGTTATCTGTGCCCCACCTAACATTGAGGCGCGCGGTTGTTCCACTCCAACCAGTATTGGAGCACGGTTTACGCTCCAACCGACACAAGGAGTACAAAGTAGAATACACTCCAACCCAGCCTACGGCTAACAGTTAGGAGTTAAAAATATTCGCAATATGCTCCAAATCAGCCTACGACTGGAGGCTAGGAGTTAAAAATTATTACCTGACTACTCAAATTCACTGCCAGTTACTCGAAAATCGCCAGCGGAGTAGTGGGAAAGTGTGTGAGAGAGAGAGAGAGAGATAGAGAGAGAGAGAGAGAGAGGGAAACAAGTAAGAAAAGCCCATTTATTTAAACGAACGCCCTCTTGGGCCTTTTTAATCGGAAACACTTACAAGCCCATTTTGCTCCTTTTATTTTAATTAAAAAAAAACAAAGAGAGCTGCTTAAAAAAAATTCTATAAGACAATTTAATTGAACAAAATATTAAAAAAAAAAAAAATTCATGAACATTACTATTAAATACAGCAAATTCTCGCTGCTTTTAATTTAACAAAATAGCCCTTTACACTTCACAATTAAATAAAATACAGCCCCTATACTTTTAATTTAAAAAAAAAAAACCCTTGAACTTTATTATTATACACAACTTGAAGTTTATTACCAAATATAATACACCTCTTAGACATTAATAAATCTGAAATTAAAAATAATTTAGGAAATTAAAAATTTTGAAACAAACAATGGAAAAATAATTATGCAAAATTTTGCAAAAATGTAATAATATGTTTAACTTTGATTTTCCAAGTTGTAATAAAAAATTATTTCTCAGAATTAATTTTTAAATTATTAATTTTGTAGAATTTTGTAATTTTAAATTTATTAATCTTAATTTTAAAATTTATTTTTAAAAAAATTTAATTATATTTTATCTTATGTTATTTTATAGAAGTTTTTAGTATTTTATTATCTTCTAAATTTATTATATTATTACTATAATAAATAAAAATAGCTATTTTGTGCAAATATCAAAAAATTCTCTTATCTTTTATCCAGATACATAAAGCTTTAATATTTCACCTAAAAATATAAAATCTTTATCTTTTGTATAAAAGTAGAAAATCCTTTATCTTTTATTTGATACATTTTCTTAATTTTAAATTTATTAAACTAATTTTTACAAAAGTTAAAAGAATATTATTATATTTTTGCAAAATTTTTCCACAATTTTTTTCATAATTTATTCTTAAATTTTTAAATTTCGTACATATTTTTAAATTTTAAATTTATTAATGTCTAAGGAGTGAATTATGTTTAATAATAAAGTTTGGGGGTGAATTATATATAATAACAAAGTTCAAGGGCTATATTTTTTAAATTTAAAATGCAACCGGTATGTTGTGTTTAATGGCAAAATTGGGGGTGTGTTGTGTGTAATAACAAAGTTCAGGAAGCTGTTTTATTAAACTAAAAGTGGAGGGGGTGTATTGCATCTAATTATATAGTTCAGGAAACCATTTTATAATATTGAAAGTGCAGGGGGTATGTTAAATTTAATTGTAAGATTTAAGGTGCCTTTCCATATTTTGTCCAATTCTTTTCAAGGACAGATTCTTCCTAGGAGCCGCATGAATGACAAGCGGGATAGACAGAATTCGATTTAAAGTAGCATTAGTTGTTTTAATTTAATATCGAATTAGTTTTTAAAGTTGGATTACTATTTAGAATAGGGTTTTTATACCTATAAATAGGGCCACTAGTTTTTTTTTTTTTTTAATTGGAATAGGGCCATTAATCTATAGTTTTAGAAAGTGTTTGATGAATTGAAATAATTTTATGAATTTATGTTTTAAGTTGATCTTTGTAATTTTATCTTGAAAAAGTTCAATAAAATTATATAGCTCCTCTTTAAGTTATTGCTAGGGATCCGTAGAATCAAAGAGTTCTAGCCGATCCTTCTCAACCCGACATTATTAGGTGAGATCAATGGGTTAGAGGCGCTCTATCCTTCCTACCACATCTCATCGAGGTTCGGGTCTGCAGGTTGGATTTTTAGACCAATTTGCATGATTTTCCATTTGATAATATGTGATAATGGTTTCTATAATAATAAAGTGACGAATATGATGAAAAATCACTTACTCAAAACAAACCAAGCCGTAAATAAATCATTTTATCATTATGCGAAATGACGAAATTACAAGGACAATAATAAGTGTTGTATTGTTAGAATTGTGGGGTATATAACATGTACTGTGTTCTAACCCACATCTTATAAAATAAAATATAAAAAAAAGGAAAACAAATCATGGGTTTTTAAGCCCAAGCATGCAATTAGGTTTTCTATATACATAACTTAAATTTGACAGAGAGATGTGTCGCATAGCACAGAAAATTACATTAAAAAGAGGCGATGTCTGATACAGGCAATTTAGATTCCACATTGGTAGATTATCAAAGGAAATGCCAATTTATATACCCAAGAAGTTACTCCACCCATAGCCAACTGGTTTTGGGATGGAACCTCCTTTGGTCTGTATCATTGATATCAGAGTTGTCGATCTTGCACCGTGGATTGCCGGTCATATGAGGGCCGATGCCGTTCATCGGTCATATGGGGGGCCGATGTCATTCAATGGTCTTATGAGGGCCTATGCGTGACGTGTTGCAAAGTTGATTGCCACATTTCAAGGAGCTCATTCCCAGTTTCATGAAAGTTCCTGGGTCTGCTCTGGAGTTGATCTCGGCCTGGTCAAGTCATGGGCCTTGGTCGACGTAGCTGTACAATCTCTCATTCCAAATCTCAAGTGGTAACATCGGTATTGCAGTGTTCGCCAAAGACAAGAATAACTCTAGTGCAAAGCCATGTCCATTGCATGGTGGTGACGTCGAAATTGCCGTGTTCACCCGAGACCAGAAATCTAGTGCAAAGCCAACTCATGGAAGCAAGATGCGGAGCGTAATGGTCTGATACAGGAAATTTAGATCCCACATTGGTGGATTATCAAAGGAAAGGCCAATTTATATACCCAAGGAGTTACTCTGCCCATTGCTAATTGGTTTTGAGATGGAACCTTCTTTGGTTTGCATCATCCAGTACACATAAAAGTTCGAGAGAGAGATTGTTAGCGGCCCATCAAATATAGAGAAACAGAGAGAGACTTAGTACACATAAAATTTCGAGAGAGAGATCGTTAGCGGCACATCAAATATAGAGAAACAAAGAGAGACGTGAGTCTCGGTATCGAATGCGGCGGCTGAAATCTTGAGACCGGGTATGATCTTACAGCAAATTGGAGCGGGTTTTTTAGGTATTGATTGGACTTAATTGATCAGGAGAATCAACTGTTCTCAGGCCTGGAGAGGTAATTCTTGTATCGCTCAATTTGCTTGTAGGTTTCAAGTTATGGCAAACATTTTAAAACCATAAACGTTGTAATTGCTATTTTTTATAACGGATTTTGTTGTCGGCTTGCCCTATGGTTTTTTCCTCTACTCTGGAGGGTTTACTACGTTATATCTGGTGTTGATTTAATTTTTGCATATTTATTTTGTTGTTGATATTTGGTGATATTGGTGTGCCCAATAATTTATGTCTGTCATTAATATTGGCTTGAATGGTCGATGGGAATTGGGTTTAGGTGTCTAGACCCCAATAAAGTAGTATCAGAGCTAAGGTTTGTTATTAGTATGAATAATAATGGATGGTAGTAATGGTAGTACAATGATAAAATTGACCGATAAAAATTATTCAATTTGGAAGCTAATGATAGAGGACCAACTTTAGTGTAAGGATTTAAATGACCCGATTGAGGGTGATTGTAGTAGGCCAGAAATTATGTCAGATAAAGAATGGGAGAAACTGAATAAAAAATCTATTGGGACAATTAGAAAGTGGGTGGATTTTAGTGTTTTTCACTATATTGCAAGAGACCAATGCCGAGTTATGGAAATGTTTAGAGAGTCAATATCAGAGAAAGACTCCGCTAAATAAAGCTTTTCCGATTAAGAAGTTAGTCAACTTGAAATTGAAAGAGGGACGATCAATGGTCGAACACTTGAATGAATTTTAGGATGTTATTAACCAGTTGACTGTTATGAAAATTACTATTGATGATGAGTTGTAGGCTTTGTTTCTTTTAAGTTCTCTACCTGACAGCTAGGAGATCTTGGTGGTACCTATTAGTAACTCAGTTCCTGATAGAAAGTTGGCATCGAGTGCCGTAAAAGATTGCTTGTTCAATAAGGAGATGAGGAGAAGAGAGATGGGTGCTAACTGGTTACTGAGAATTGAAGCAGAAGTAAGAGTAGAGGGTCTAAGGGGCATCATAAGTCTAGAGACAGGTCTAAGTCCAGAGAAACAAAACCAGAGTGCTAGCATTGTCATAAAACTGGACACCTGAGAAGAGATTATTTTCTTCTGAAGAAAGAACATAAAGATGAAACAAGTCAAAATAAGGCATATGATAAATAGATTGTAGCTGCAGTGACAAGCGATAATAATGATGGCTAGGTAACATTATTTTGTGCTCAGGGGGAGTTCAATCATATAAGTGATCTTGATGTTAAATGGATTGTTGATTCTGGTGTTTCTTATCATTGTGTTCCCAAGAGAGAGAATTTTTCTACATACAAAGCAGGTGACTTTTGTACTTTGAAAATAGGCAACAGAAGTGTTGCTAAGATCATTGGGATTGGGGATATCCGTATACAAACTAGTACTAGTTGCACTGTTATTCTGAAAAATCTGCGATATATTCCTAAATTGCTCCTTAATCTAATTTCTGCGAATGTTCTGTACAAAGAAGGTTATATACATCATCTAGGAGATGTAAAATGGAAGCTTACCAAGGGGTCACTAATAGTAGTCAGATGATAGCTTTGTTGTTCATTACACAAGACACATGTGACAGTGTGCGCTGGTGAATTAAACGCGGTCGAGGATGATACTTCACTGAATTTGTGGCACGGACTGCTAGCTCATGTCAGTGAGAAAGGGTTACATATATTGGCTAAAAAATCCTTCATTCCTTCACTTGAAGTTAAGCCATTGAATCCTTGTGGTGATTGTTTGTTAAGCAAGCAATATAAAGTCAATTTTGGTAAACAATTGAAACAAAAACAAACTAAGCTTGAATTGATACATTCTGATGTATATGGTCCTATAGAGGTGGAGTCTCTGAGAGAAAATCGATATTTTGTTACTTTTATTGATGATGCTTCCCGAAAGAGTTGGGTGTTTTGTTTGAGATCCAAAAGCCGGGTATTTGAAGTCTTTCAGTAGTTTCACGCCATGGTGGAGACATAGACGGGGATGTTGCTGAAGTATCTCCGAACTAACAATGGGAGATAGTACGTTAACCGAGATTTTAGAAGGTATTGTAAGAAGCATGGGATTTGCCATGAAAGAACAAAACCAGGTACTCCTCAACACAATGGTGTCGCAGAAATGATGAATAGAACCATTGTGGAGAAAATCAGATGTTTGCTCAAAATATTGAAGCTGCCTAAGGCATTTTAGGGTGAAGTTATGAATACTGCTGTGTACATCATCAACAACAGTCCATTAGTTCTTGTAAATTTTGACATTCCAAAGAGAGTGTAGACTGAAAAAGATGTTTCTTATTCTCACTTGAAGATGTTTGGATGCAAAGCCTTCATGCATGTGCTAAAGGAACAAAGATCCAAGCTTGACAGTAAAGCCATTCCTTGCATAATTGTAGGATATGGTGATGAAAAGCTCGGTTACAGATTATGGAATCTTGTGAAGAAAAGGACTATGAGAAGCAAAGATGTCGTGTTCATAAACATGAGAATATGGCTGATTTTGAAAAGTTAGAGAAGATTATATGTGCTCCCAGTGGTGTTGCTGATACTACACCGATTTCATCTTCATCAGGTGCCACAGATGAAGAGCAGGTCTTTGATGGGACAGAACTCGAGAATGACGCTGGGCCAGTTGCAGTTGATGATGCTCTAGGTACAAATGGTGTTAAGCAGGGGGAGCTAGCCCCCGAACCAGTGATTGTTGAACTGCAGTTGAAAAGGTATGATAGAGAGCGTTGACCGTCTACGCGATATTCTAATTCTGATTATATTTGTCTTAATGATGAAGGGGAGTCAGAGAGCTACCAAGAAGTGTAGATTCATGAAGACAAGGACAATTGGGTGAAAGCCATGGATGAAGAGATGAATTCTTTAGAGAAAAATGAAATCTATGAGCTAGTTAATCTTCCTAAATGCAGAAAAGCGCTTCAGAATAAATGTGTGTTCAAGTTGAAAAAGAATGGTGATCAAGTTGTGAAACTTAGAGCTCGTTTGGTGGTGAAAGACTTTAATCAAAAGAAAGGGGTTGACTTTGATGATATCTTTGCTCCCATTGTGAAGATGAGTTCCATTCGAGTGGTACTAGGTATGGAAACTAGTATGAATCTTAAACTAGAATAGTTAGATGTAAAGACTGCATTTCTCCACGGTGACTTGCAAGAGGAGATCTACATGAAGCAGCCTGAAGGATATAAAGTTTAGGGTAAAGAACACTTGGTTTGTAAATTGAAAAAGAGCTTGTATGGTTTGAAACAAGTTCCTAGGCAGTGGTACAAGAAGTTTGACTCTTTTATGGTGGGTCAAGGGTACAAAAGAACAGTTGCAGATCATTGTGTCTATATAAGGAAATTCGTTTGAGTTAACTTCATCATTTTACTGCTTTATGTTGATGATATACTAATTGTTGGTCAAGATGCAGATATGATTCGAAGGCTTAAAGAGGAGTTGTCAAAGTATTTTGAAATAAAAGACTTGGTCCAGTGAAATAGATTTTGGGTGTGGAGATTACTCGTGATAGAGAGGCTGGAAAGTTGCAGTTGTCACAAGAAAAGTATATTGAACGGGTGCTTGAAAGGTTCAACATGAAGAGTCCTAAACCAGTTAGCACATCTCTTGCCTCACATTTTAAATTGAGCAAACAATCTTGTCTTGTGACCAAGAAAGAAAAAAAAGAGACGTTTTCTATTCCCTAATCCTCTGTTGTTGGGTCTTTAATGTATATTGTGGTTTGCACCAGGCCAGATATTTCTGAGTAGGTTTATGTCAAATCCAGGGAAAGCTCATTGGGAAGCAGTGAAGTGGATCTTCAGATATTTGTGAGGTACTTCGAAACAGTGTTTGAGTTTTGGAGGCTCAGGATCAATTCTTGAAGGGTATACTGATTTTAATATGGCAGGATGTCTCAATAGTAGAAAAGCTACTTGGGGTTATTTGTTCACTTTTGCAGGAGGAGCTGTGTCTTGGCAGTCCAGGTTGTAGAAGTGTGTTGCTCTCTCCACTATTAAAGCTAAATACATTGTTGTTGTTGAAGCAGGGAAAGAAATGTTGTGGATGAAGAGGTTTCTTCAAGAATTAGGTCTAAAACAGAATGAGTATGTGGTATTCTATGACAGTCAGAGTACGATGGACCTGAGTAAAAATTCCATTTACCATGCCAGCACAAAGCACATTGATATGAGATATCATTGGTTGCGTTCTATTATTGAAGAAAAGCTGATAATGTTAAAGAAGATTTACACTGACAAGAATATGGTTGATATATTGATTAAGGTGGTACCTAGTGGCAAGTTGGACCTGTACATCAAGATGGCCGGTGTGGACAAGTAGCCTCATGTAGAGTTCTCTCCTCCTCATGGTGGGCTAGAGGGAGAGATTTGTGGGGTATATAACATGTATTGTGGTCGAACCCACGTATTATAAAATAAAATATAAAAAAAGGGAAAACAAATCATGAGCTTTTAAGCCTATGCATGCAATACATAACCTAAATTTGACAGAGAGAGGTGCCGCACAGCACAGAAAATTACGTGAGAAAGAGACGGCGTCCAAAGCACATAAAATATCGAGAGAGAGATTGTCAGCGGCACATCAAATGTAGAGAAACAGAGAGAAACGTGAGTCTCGGCATCGAATGCGGCGGCGGAAATTTTGAGATTGGGTTTGATCTTGTAGCAAATTGGAGCCGATTTTTTAGGTATTAATTAGAGTTAATTAATCGGAAGAATCAATTGTTCTTGGATCTGAGAAGGTAATTCTTGTATCGCTCAATTTGCTTGTAGGCTTCAAGTTAGGGCAAACGTCTTGAAACCATAAACGTCGTAATTGCTATTTTCTATACTGGATTTTGTTATCGACTTGTCCCATGGTTTTTTCCTCTACTCTGGATGGTTTTCTACATTATATCTGGTGTTGATTTAATTTCTACATATTTATTTTGTCGTTGATATTTGGTAATAGGTATCTAGACCCCGACAAGAATATTGACTGTAATATTGAATCCCAAACTAAAATCAATTTTGTATTGCACAAAAGAATTAAATAGACTAGGATAAACTAATACCAAGTCAAAAATATTAACTAAAGAAATACTAATAAATAATGAGTTTTATATTATAACAAATGATCTACTTTTTGAGTTACACTAGAGCTTGCAATCAGGACGGGTCGGGTTGGGTTCGGGTTGGGTAAATGTTAGGTCGGGTCTATCTTGAGTCGAGTCAAAATTCGGATTGGGTCAGGCTCGGGTTGGGTCAAAATCGAGTTCAAGTTGACAATGGGTCGGATTAATCTCAAGCCGGACATTCTTGGGTTGAGCCGGATTTCAGCTTGATTTATCGGGTTATTCTGAAGAGTATATCTATTTGTCCTTGAAAATTATAACTAAAAATGAAAAGTTAGACTTCTATGTGGACCATTTTGGGTTATAGGACATGTTTGGTTCCGGTCTCGGGATATCAAAGGTCGGGTCAAACTTTGGTCGAATCTAATTCGGGTCAAGTTATTTTGGATTTCATGTAATCTTGGGTTGGGCCAAGTTCAGGTCAGGCTAAATTCAGGTCGGTTTATTTTCCGGTTCAAATCCTAATAAATTTAAAATTGTTCAAGTTAGGATCGGGTCAAATAACGGATCAAATAAATCAGATTATCAGATCGGATCACATTTTGCCGGCTCTAAGGTACACTAAGAGAAAGGGATGATGATGGTGAGACACGGATTGGGACACCACCACCGACACGGATAGAATAATTTACCACTATCCAACCTGCAGCATCTTAACAAAATGTCTTACTAATATAATAATTGTTAGATAAGTATAACAGTTATAAATTAATGAACTTTATTGCTAATAAGAAGATTAGACATAGATAATTTTTAGGATTTCTTACGTTTTAATACTCCGATATTTTTAGAAATAATAAAAAGGACCTTAGCCTCTGTGAATTAATTAATAAAAAGGCCCTCAATTTTTTTGTTTTAATAAAAAGGCTCCTCTCTATCTTGATGAATTCATTTTCCATTTATAGAGCTAACGTGATCGTTTTTTTTTAATTAATATTGCAGTAAAATAATAAAAGTACCTTTCAATGCTCTTATTTTTACTTTATAAAAAGATCACTAGCTGTTTTCGCTTAATTTATTTAAAAATATAGTCGTTGAATGGGATCTTTGTCATTTTATTCTAGCATTAATAAAAAAAAACAATGACACATCAATTTTGTCGATGAATATGACATCATCATGCCAGACAAGGACCTTTTTAATAATACCAAAAAACTTATGGGCCTTATATTAATTCAAAAAGGTCATAATTCTTTTATTATTTTCAAAACGTTGCAATATTAAAATGTAATAACTCAAATTTTTATATTTATAGAGGGAGGGGGGAGGATTCTTCAAATAAGACTGGCCCCGTCACCGTGTTGGAGCGTGACGGCACTGGTATTCCGATGAGACACGGTTTTTACATGGTGGCAGCGGCGGATCTATATTGGTTCTAGTCCAGCGAGCCCACCCCGACCCTAGATAAATAATATGTGAACAAACAAAAGTCAAAACTTGCATTCCTAGCTTGGTGGTCAATGACTGAGGATCCAACATTTTGGACTATTTCTTCCTATCAATTAAATACAATATAATTGAATATTTGTTATTTTAAGAGAAAAATAAAAAGAAATAATTTTATTATGTAACAATGTTCTCACTAATTTTTGTTAAGGCCTACACATAATTTACTCATATATGTTCTTAAAAATTTTAGTTATATGCAAATTATTTCAAATTTTATTTCTAACACTTTTAACCCCATGTCTTAGATCATATAAGTTGTATGTCTGTTGTTAAATTTCACTTAGCCTTTAGGCCCGACCCACGGAGTTGGCACATATAAGATTCGTATATAAATCCAAGTAGGGTTCCATCCTAAAATCAATTGACATTAAGTGGAGTAACTAAGTGGTCCAAAAAAAGTGAAGTAACTCACCAAGCTTATATGTTGGTCTCTTCTTTTTCACAATTCTTATGTAGTATTCTACAAAACTCACATATAGAGTCCTCAACATCTATAATCTTATATTTATGCATCAATTCTTGTTCAAGCTTATTTTGTAATATTTTTTACAAATAATTCAAAAAATTTTTATTGGACTCTCATAAATCACAAATTCAAATTTATCATTTAAAATTATCTTCTTTTCATTACCATATCAACAAAAGTATGTTATCCACTGAGAACTTCTATAAAAATATTTTAAACGACGATAATCCCAACTTAAGTATTGATGCGACATATTCTATTGCAATCTAGGTATATTTAGGCTTGGAATACATTGGATCAAACAGAGGTTGCAAAGAGGCTAAATCAGGCACAATTTAGACATATTTGAAGACTGCACTGAGAAACCCGATCACATGTGTAAAAGAAGGACCCATCAAGTCGTAATTCATTATCACAAATAGATCTTATAAGGTTTTGGGAATTAATAGACCAATCGGCACAAGGACCGATTGATCAGCAATCTACTGTGGGACAGAACATATGGTAGGACTTCCAATCAATTGGCCAACAGTGACGATCGATCGGTAGCCTATAGTGGGCCAGCCGATCGATCGGCCAAAATCCCGCAATGGACTCTAGGTCACACCACGGGTATAAATAAAGAGGGGGAACCTAATTTTCCCTATCTTTTGCCTCGTCTCCTCTCCTTCTCTTATTTCCAAAGCCGACGAGATCCAAGAGTTCTCAAATGCCAAAGCACAGGTGGTCGGAATGCCAGGGGATCAAAGCAAGGGTGAAAGTCAACGTCAATCGAGGGAGTCATGGTTCATAAGTTTTTCTTCACTTTCTTTTTTAGATTTTGTGATGTGCAAAACTCCCATGGAGGAGTAGACTTGTGGTTTGGGGGTGAAGGACGGGTAGCCGTTCGAACCCTGGATTTATATTTTATTGTAGACAATGATTTATGTTATGTTATTTTTGCACCCCTGTGGGGAATTAATTATTGTGATTGGTTTTCTATGGATGAGCTTGTAGCCATGTTTATATTCCCGATTTATTTGCGTTTTGTCTATGTGCTTGTAGCCTAGACTTTAACATAACAATGTTTTATGCGTGGTTAGCGTTGAGGTTGTACCCAACCCTGAATATAATGTTTTATATAAGTTAACATTGAATCAGGAGTGAGAAAGGAATTAAGTAGTGCTGTTCAGATAACATATGTTACACCTAGAGTGATAAGATAGATTATGCCCTTAAACTAGTTCATTATCCTAAGCCCTAATCTAATTGTTAACCCAAGCTTAGTGCTTGTAGTGTAAGCCCTCTAAATCATTGTCATAATAAAATATAATGATGGGATTTGAGTTACGCTTCCCTGAATTCATTCCCTGAACTATCCTTAATTGATTTGACAACTTTAATTTATTGTTAGTTTTGTTAATTTAGTTAACAAACTGCCCAACCAACAAAATCCCAAAACCGAATCAGTCATTAATAACTGAATCTGACTTAACACCAATTCCTTGTGGATAAAAAACCCGTATACCTGACTAAGCCACGACGATCTCGTATGCTTGCAGGTAGATGCTATTAAGACACACTTTAAAAGGGTTCAATCAAGTTTTTGAGGGGGTTGTACTAGGGTTGGCAAAATCTGACACGACACGATAGCACGACACAGACATGACACGAAAATAACGGGTTTGGGTAGGGGGTTTTGAAGGCGGGTTGAAGTTGGGTTGACCAGTTTAACTCGTTTAGGTAATTGGGTAGAATTTAGGTTTGACCGAGACAATTGATCTGTTTATATAGTTATGTTATGCATTTAAGTGATACATTATTGTTATTATATATATATTTTTTTTGGTAGTTAAGATAATTTGAACTATACAACAACAACAACAACAACAACAATAACAAGCCCAGTGCCACCAAGGGCTCCCGCCAAGGGCAAGGTCTGGGGAGGGTAGGTGTACGCAGCCTTCCCCCTTCAGGGGGCTATCCTGAAGAGAGGCTGTTTCCTTGGACCCCAAGCCGAAGAAAATGGTCTTGCATCCATCAACCAAAAGACCTGGCAAACATCAGAAAGCATAAGTATGGCCCACACCCAAAAAAAAAAAAAAAAAAAAAGAAGGGGGAAGATGAGAAATGGAAAGAGAACGAGAGAGAGGATGAGATAGGGATAGAAAGATAGAAAGGGATAGACAGATAGAGATAAAAGAAAAAGAAGAAACAGTGATAGTGAGTCAACAACATCTGGGCCTGAGTTCCCTCCAGGATTCGAGCCCATAGAAGCAATGGGTAACTTGGGGAGGTAACAGTGATAGTGAGTCAACAACTTCTGGACCTGAGTTCCATCCAGGATTTGAGCCCATAGCAGCAATGGGTAACTCTCAAGCTGAGGATAACATGTTGTCGTGTCAGTAAGAATCAGCTCCTCCCATGGGAGGGCCTAGCCCTGGCTGGAAAATAAAAGAAAAAGTGCACACAACAAAAAGACAGAGAAAAGCGATTAAGCACAAGATGAAGGATAGAGAGAAGCGGGAGCTGCAAGACTTCCTCAAGGATATGTCTCCTACAAGTAATGCTGAAAAATCACCTAAGTCAGCCAAGAAGAAGAAGAAAAAACGAAAATAGGGGTAATCGAAGCCAGAACATCACGGAAGAAGCTTATGATGAGAGGATCCTGACTGCGGAGCGGGTTATAGAGATAGGTCAAAGGGTGGGCATCAACTTTGATGGTTTCGAGCCGGTTGAGGTGGCAGACATCCTTGCTCATTGATTTGGCATGTGTGTTAGGGCTTGTTTCTTTTGGTTGTTTCTGGTTGCTGCTGGGGTTTTCGAGTTTGCTGGCTCAGCTCCGACTCCTTTGTGGTTTTTCTGTTTTTGTTTGGCCATTTGTCTGTGTGTTCTCCAGGTTTGCTGTTTCGGTTGTTTGTCTGGGTTTTATCTTCTTTGGGTCCGCTCGCGTCGTTTGTTTTGGCTGTGTTAGTATTCAGTCGGGTCTTTGCCTCTCCGTATTCCTTTTGCTTCGCTTGAGATCATGTTTTTCTTTTTCTTTTGTCTTTTCTCATTCTTGTTGTCTGGTCATTTTTCGGCTAGCCTCGGGCCTCATTTTTTTCGAGTTTTCCTGTCTTGTATCGATACTCTAGTGTCACTTATTGAAAAAAGATAGAGATAAAGACTACCCTACTCTAACCGGATCATCTAGTACCCATATGCTAGCCCTCCAATGGGCCCTATTTAAGGCCATCTCCTCCTGAAGGTTTAGGTGGGTGAGGTCTTGTCGGACTGTCTCAATTCATCTCTTCTTCGGTCTGCCTCTGCCTCTTCTGCCTAATGTAGTAATAGGCTGTTCGCATCTTCTGACTGGAGCTTCGTCCTGTCTCCTTCTGACATGTCTGAACCACCTCAAACGGTGCTCCCTTAATTTATCTTCAACGGAAGCTACGCCCAATTTGCCTCTTATGATATCGTTTCTGATCCTATCCTTCCTTGTGTGTCCGCACATCCACATCAACATTCGCATCTCCGCCACCTTCATCTTTTGAATGTGCTGTTGTTTCATCGCCCTGCACTCCGCCCCATATGCCATGGCTGGCTACACCACCGTCTTATAATATCTTTCCTTTAGCTTTAAGGGGAATTTCCTATCACAAAGTACCGCAGAGGCCATCCTCCACTTGTGCCAACCCACTTTGATCCTGTAGCTGACATCCTCGTCCACTTCGCTGTTGTGCTGTATCGTGGACCCTAAATACCTAAATCTCTTCGTCTTCGAAATGGCCTTGTGTCCAATCTTGACTTCTACTCGGCTAGGCGTGGTAGATGGATCGAACTTGAGTTCCATGTGCTCGGTCTTGGCTCTGCTTAGTCGCAAACCCTTCGACTCTAGAACCCCTCTGCACAGTTCCAATTTCTCATTTATCTCTTCCCGCGACTCCCCCACCAGTACTATGTCATCTGCAAAAAGCATGCACCAAGGAACACAAATAATTTATTAAAAGTTATAAATATAACGAATATTTATTGGTAGTCTCAACCATTAAGTGCATTATTAACATGTTTATAAGTTAAAAAACTAGCATTTAATGAATAAAATCACCAATATAATTAAAAGGGTAACTCACGGGTTACCCATTTAATAAATGGTTGGGTAAGGGTTGAGAGTTCCTAGCCACATATGGATGGAGGGACACCTCATTCCATTAAGCAAGAACCCGAGCTAAGAGCAGGGCAGATGAACCCATTTAATACACAGATCGAGTTCGGGTTGACCCCATTTCTAAGACCCTTCGCATAGCACGAACACGAATACGACACAACACGACACATTTGCCACCCCTAGGTTTTACCCAGCCTTTCCCCTTCATGGTGCTACCCTGAAGGGAGGCTGTTTTCGAGAACCCCCAACCTGAGAGGTGCAACACAAGGACTTCCCAGGAGATCACCGATTTTGGTACTACTCTCATTTAAGCATACTTAACTTGGGAGTTTATAATTTAAGCCTACCCTCAATCAAAAATCTAGATCTACACCACTGCATGGTGGCCAATATATATATATATATATATTTTTTTTTAATGGTATTCTATATTTAACATTTGGCTAATTTTGTTTGTTGATTAATTTTTAATCTATGTGTTTTATATTATTGAAAAGTTTTCTTTTTTCTCAAAAACCCCAGTTCTAAAGGAAAGGAGAAAGAAGTAATCAACCAATATTCACATCATTCTTAATTTATTATATAAAATGACAAATTTTAAAAATAGGGAATATATATTAGTTAGGTATTTTAAAATAGTTAGGTGGATAGTCAACATGCAAAAAAGTAATTAAATCAATAATACAAATCATACAAAATAAATATAAGGAGTTGCTTGGCGAAGGCATTTGTAAATAATAGTTTGACTCAAGCAACCTTGGGCAAACTTAGCATTACATTTTTGTAAACAACAGTTTAAGTATTGAAAGAATATTTATTATTTCAAAATTGAAAAAATATTGAAAAATTAATATTAAGATTCAAAAGATTATGTTAGTAAGATGTTACGAATGACAATTTAAGTTAATATTAATTTTTTCAAAAATGTAAACTTTTTCCATATATCTCACGGGATAAAACTAGTAATTTGTACGTGACTTCAACAGATATCCTAACTAGTGACGATGATATTTATCTTATCAATCGTCAATGTAGCCAGATCTCTTTCTATCACTGTTTACGGGAAGGAATTGAGTGGCAGATTGATTAGCAAGTTTGGACTGTAGGGGTTCTCTCTACTCTCATTAATGCTGATGTATAAATGGCATTTCAGCATTGTATTTAAAAATATAAGTGGGATGAGCATTCTTGTTCAAAAAAGTTACAATCTAATATTTTTTCCTTATTTTAGTTTTACTATTTTCAGTTTCTACTTAACCTAAAAAGACAAATTAAAATAAAAATAAGAAAAAATTGTTCTAAAATATAGTTTTTACTTTATAAAAAATTTAAAAATTAGAACTAAAAAAGACCAAAAGACCCTAAGGTTTGATAATTACAAAAAAAAAATTATTAAATTATAAAAAGACAAATATTTATATTTCAAAGAAGGTTGGTAGGGTAGTTGGTAGCTTGGTATAATTTAGGTCTAAAGTACACTTCAATATGCAAATAACCCAAGCTCAAGCATGCATGACCCTCCAAAGCTTCTTTAAAAAAATATAACAACAAAAAACGCAGTACTATAAGGACTCCCGCTAATGCTGCGTCTGGGGGATGAGATGTAAGGCTCAGCCCTTTATAGTGCCACCTTAAAGGGAGGCATTGTCCAAGAGCCTCCAGCCCTAAAAAGCTAAAGAAAATAATAACAATAATTGATAAATTAAAATGAACCGAGTTATTCATTTGTCATAAGGTCAATTACGTCAATTTTGCCGAGTTGTGTACTATTATTATTGTGCAGAGGTTTGATTACAACCTATGCTTATTAACATAAACTATGGTATGTTATGTTAATTAGATAGTTTACCTCATACAAGTATAACGAGTCATTTATTGGTATAGTTTGTCGATTGTAAGTACATATTTTGGAATATTTGCAGGGGGTAAGTTAGCGAGTTGGCATGTAAAATAAAATAACTCATATAATTCCATTAGGAATGGAGCAACAAGCGATGGTAGCAACTAAAAAGGTACTGATGAAGCCAACAACGACAATATGTGATGAGGAAATAGATGGATGCAATAGTGATTTGCTTGGAGGAGAACAAAGAAAAGCGAAGAGGATCAAAAGGCAAGACTTGGCGAATTGAATCTAGATGGTACAGATCATGGTGAAATAAAGTTGACTCTCGCAAAAGTAAGGACTATTAGCAACATCGTAGTAGGTTGATAAGACTGGGGCAGAAACTAACTATAGAAGTAAGGACATATAATTTTCAGAAGTCGGGTATTACATGCTTGGGAAAACATGAAGTTCGGATTTGGAAAATAAGTAAGCTAATTTGGTGCAATCTTGAAAGGACTCTATATAGGTTAGCTGGTACTTGGATGACCACATTGAGAGCTAGACAGCTAATAAATAGCCTCACCGCATACTTGTCCCTCCTTAAGATGCCGAAAAAACAGTGGCTAAAAGAATCATCGAATTACATAAGTGTTTTGGAAACGAGATGATAGTGGGAAGCGTTAACTAAAAAAAAAAAACTCAATCTAGAAGATCCATTTTTGAAAAATGCATATTACTAGCAGAGGTATTTGGTTGAAGGTATTTTATTATGGACGAAGGTGGTCAACTCCATAAATGGGAACTACATCTCACTGCTGATGAAGGTACAACCATTAAGGGCTTCATCCCCTAGTGTGTATTATTTGTTATTCGGTATATTATGGTGTTTGAAAAACCTGACCTTGACAAATCTGGTATTCACGATACCAATTTGTAATATGGATACTTGATGCGGAAGCGTTAACCCTAATCACTTGATTTGATTCAAATAATATGACTCACACAAACGAGAAATAAACAAAATAGGTAAAAGGAAGAACAAACGAAACAACACTCGATAATTTATGTGGAAACCCCTCTTCAATCAAGAGGGGAAAAAACCACGGGCGGAGATGGAAAATCTTTATTGAGTATGAATAATGGAAAGATTACAACGACACTTCCTCTGAACGAGATCTATGAAAGAATTATGAAGCACTTTCTCTCAACTCTCGTAATGCTCTCAAATTGATGACGATGGCTGACCTCACTTTAATTGGATTCTGATTGGATGGCGGCTCTCTTTGATTGGATACTTAAAACATACCCCATAACCCTATATTTATACTAAACGGCTAGGGTTACGTAAAACAGACTCCTGATCAATCCGCCAAGTGCCGATCGATCAACCCTCTCTCAGCCTAGAAACTAGATTTTAACTTAATTCACCCGATCAATCGGACATCTCCCTGATCGATCGGTGATCCCTCGGCAACCCATAAATCCTAAATACATAAATTTAAGGCATATTCCTAACAAACCTCCACTTTGACTCAAATTTCAAAAATAAAAACAATTCTCCACAAAACACCCTACACACGGGGTTATCTAAACAAAATACAAAACCTAACCGGGAACAACATCCATAAATGGGAGAAAGTGGTCAACTCCATAAATGGGAACTACATCTCACTGCAGATTAAGGTACAACCATTAAGGGCTTCATCCCCTAGTGTATATTATTTGTTATTCGGTATATTATGGTATTTGTTTAATAGTTCAGTTATTAATCAAAATTAGAATGGCTATTTCCATCTCATTTTCATCTTCATTCTATACATATACCAAACAAAATATGAATGACTGAGTCATTCTCCCACTCTTAAAAGTCATATTTCCACTCTCACAAATTCATTCTCTCGTACCAAACAACCCCTTATTATTTTGGTATTGCCTATGCTATTACTATTATTGATTATTCTAATACAAAATTTAATATATTCAGCTAATATTAATTATTGACCATATGAAAATAATGTTACGAAAATATTTGACCCAAAAACAAAAATGTTACGAACGTAGACTTCATATTAAATTGAAAGTCAAACATTCAATAATCTTAATTGGTAATGTCACCTTCTATTAAAAAAAATGGTGATGTCAATTGAGGATTGCAATAGATCGGGTTTGCCTTCATTCAAATCTAATTCAAAAAAAATCTAACTTAACATAAATCCAAAAAACCCATTTATTCCATAAAAATTCAATCCAAATTCAAAATTATCGGGTAGAACAGATATCCGACCCAAATTTATAACCCATTTAAATTATAGAATAAATTACAATATTATAATCTAATATTAATATATAACAATAATAATGCAATAATAATACCTCCAAAGCTAATATTTGAACAAATTGCTGCTATCTTTTTTCTTTTTTTATTTAATTGTATAAATACAATACTAGGCAATCATTTAAATGCCTTTTAACAAGGAATCTTTATACATAAATGTGTTACATCATAGTTTTATAAAAAATATTACAATGCCAACACAAACAACCGATGTTGAAATATAGTTCGACATGTTAAAGACTTAAAATTTAGTAATTCAAAATTTTTGTTACATTAAACATAATTCCTAGTCGGATATGGGTCAGGTCCGGGTTGGGTTTGATGTCATCCAAATCCGACCCTATCCAAAACCCATTTATTAACATCCAAATTCAATTCCATTTCCAACCCATTTTTTGCATCCAAATCCATAATAAATGGACCGTGCTGGATGGATATCTGACGGATATCTGGCAGTTTTTGAAATTTCTGGTTACCTTTAAATTTAACTATTTATTACTTACATGTCTTAGGAAAATTATCAGTTAAGTATCTTGAGGTTTGAGCATTTATCACTTAAGTACCCTGACATTTCAATATATACAATGAGGTACCTTGAGTTTTAGATATTTTATCCCTTTGGTAACCCGAAGTTTTAAAATTTATCAATCAAATACCCTTTTATTAAAAAAATTGATAATTTTTTGTTAGAAAATGTTATAATGGAACACGATTTCAACAATATATTAGTATCTCCATTAGAATTTATTTTTTTTATATTTTTGCCAAAAAATGAGAAGATGACACACAATTGTGGTAATTTTTATGTGGTTTAATCAACATTCCGTGAATATTTTATCACAATTTATTAAATTTTTGATAAAAATATTGACATTAACTTATATATATTATTGTACTTATACATTATATCAACATTCTTTTGCATAAAATTGATCAAATTCTTATAAAAATTCATCAAATTCCGTCATAAGATACATATGTGATAAATATTCAAAACATTAGGATACCTCATTATATATATTGAAATATCAAGATACCTAAGTAATAAATATTCAAACCTTAGAGTACTTAAGTGATAGTTTTTCTATATTTTAATATTTCAATATATACAATAAAATATTATTGGGTTTGAAATTTTCATGATACAAGCTACACCAACATTCAATAAATTTTAATTAGAATTCAACCAATTTTATCACGATTCATTTATCTTAATGAAAATTCCCAATAATATTTCACCAACTTTAATAGAAGCTACCTATATGCTACAAAGATCACTAGTCATAAATATTTATTGGCAAAAATGATCATCAAAATATAATAGAGGTCACTTATTATAAGGGTGCATATTGATCCAAAACCAAAACGAACCGCATACTGAACTATCACAAACCATGAGACTAGAGGATAGGACTAATTAAAATCAAGTTGGTGTCGTCCAAGACTAGTTAACAATCGGACCGAGCAGATTTGAATTAATTTTTATCTAGCAAGTGCAATTCTATATACAAAAAGAAGTTTCCATACACAAGAAACTTACAAACAATAAACGATATAGTGTGCACAATTATATAATCATTAGATGACAAAAAATAAATATTTCAGTTTCAATGATTTTACATATAGTATATATTTAACTATATACTAAAATTATAGACCAAACATATTAATGCAAAATTAGTGGTAATAGGTCATACTAGAACAAAAAACCGAACCAATCTATAGTCAATTAGGTCGGCTTGGGTCCTTAACCAAACCGGATATACCGGGTCCTAACAGATATTTGTTCACCCCTACCTATAAGTTATCCTAATCATGGCAAAAGGTGCGAAGATCGATAAAACTTTCATACTTTGAGATACCTGATTAATAAAATCTTTTAACCTTAAAATATTTTAGTGTTTATATAGAAATACGAGAAATAAAAAAAAACCACAGCTACGGTACCTGAAATAATAAATACATTCACTGTTCATACTCAGACCGAAGAAGCTTTGTTCAAAGTCATATGGCAAATAACCAAATTCAACCCCATTAAACAGTTGCAATACTTAAAACACGTCAATAATAATTATTATATATAATGATATAATATTGATAATTCCATGCCCCTTCCAAGTTTTTTTTGCCTTAAATCATTATAAATACCCAATTAGATGAGCCCAAGCAAATAACTTCACACAAAAGAAAAAGAAAAGCATGGTGAATTCAAGCACTTCCTCAATGTCTCTTTCATGGCTCCTGCTCCTATTTCTCTTCCTTTATGCTTCCTTTGCATCCTCTTACTCCATCCAAGATAACTTTCTCCATTGCCTTGGCTCCAAAACCGAGCAATCCGCCACCTCTTTCCCCACATACTACACCCCTAACAACTCCTCTTTCTTATCGGTCTTGGGATCCACGGCGCAGAACCTTAGGTACTTGTTACCGTCGGTTAGAAAGCCCGTGTTGATCTTGATGCCAACGGAGGATTCACATGTTCAGGCCATTGTTGTATGTGCCAAGCAGTTTGACATTCAACTAAGAATCCGCAGTGGGGGCCATGATTTTGAGGGGGTGTCCTTTGCATCTGAGATGACACAACCCTTTATCCTTGTTGACATGGCTAAACTCCGAACAGTCACTGTTGACGTTGATGATAATAGCGCTTGGGTTGAAACTGGAGCCACCCTTGGCGAGCTCTACTATCGAATCTCGGAGAAGAGTAGAGTCCATGGCTTCCCAGCCGGATATTGCCCTACCGTGGGTGTGGGGGGACACATCACAGGGGGAGGCTATGGGGCTCTAATGAGGAAGTATGGCCTCGCGATTGACAATGTCCTTGATGTTCGAATGGTTGACACAAATGGTAGGGTTTTAAATAGGGAACAAATTGGGGAGGATTTGTTTTGGGCTCTTAAAGGAGGTGGGGGCGGGAACTTTGGTATCATCATGGCGTGGAAGATTAAGCTAGTAGCAGTACCAACAACTGTTACAGTTTTTACTGTTGGGAAGACCTTAGAGCAAGGCTTAACAAGAATACTCTATAAATGGCAACAAGTAGCTGATAAGATTGATGAGAATCTCTTCATCAGAGTCGAAATAACACCATCAACAATTCAAAATGGAAACAAGACTTTGCTCGGTTCTTTCAGTGCCTTATTCTTAGGCCGAGCAACTGACCTTATTCAAATAATGGACAGGAGCTTTCCCGAGCTCGGGCTAAGAGAAAAGAATTGCAAAGAGATGAGCTGGATTGAATCGGCAGTCTATATTGCCGGATACACAAACGGCACAAAACCTGAGATTCTCCTCCGTGCCACCTCGATGAGTAGGGCCTACTTTAAAATAAAGGCGGATTATGTTAAGGATCCAATCGCGGAGAGTGGGCTGGAAGGACTGTGGGCCCGATTAATGGAAGTGGAAAATCCGCAACTAGAATTGAGTCCTTACGGTGGAATGATGAGTAGGATACCAGAATCAGCGACAGCATTTCCACATAGAAACGGCATAAAATTTTCATTCCAGTATATCGTATCTTGGCCAGATGGAAAGAAGGGTGAGAGTAGGCACATTGAATGGATCAGGAAGCTCTATGGCTACATGACCCCTTATGTGTCCATGTTCCCTAGGGAACAATATGTTAATTTTCGAGATTTCGACCTCGGGATGGATAAAGATGGCAAAGATAGCTTTGTAAAAGCAAGTGGTTGGGGATACAAGTACTATAAGGCTAATTATATCAGACTAGTGAAAATTAAGACGAAGGTAGATCCCCAAAACTTCTTCAAGAATGAGCAGAGCATTCCACCGCTTCCGTTTGCCCGGAGCGGAAGGAAAGTTCACAGGGAAACATCCAATAACTAATTTACAAGATTCTCGAGTTAGTCTCAAAAAGTTGGCCATTTATCATGTGTAAAGAAAGAAATAATCAGACAGTAACACCAAATATTGTTTATTCATTGTTTGTTAATTCTAGATCAAATTAATAAAGAAGGAATCGCGTTAGAATTTTGTAAGTGCATGGATTGAAGCATCAAATTTACAGCCTTTTTCACATTTTTAAGCCAATTATTCTTTTGTGGTTTCCAAAATTAGTGTCTTTGCTAGTAAACAAACGTCAAGACGAATAAGTTAATAAATTAGAGTTAAAATCATCAAGTCGATTTGTACATCATCAACAGACAACATCACAAAATCTAAAACCCGACTAAAACATGCTAACTCCTATAACATGGTACACCTAGTAAAAAAAAGATCATGACCAAATAGCAAAATAAAAGAATGGTAAGAGAAGATAATGTGAATTACTCGCCTAAAGTTTGAACGGGTGCAAACCAACAACTCGTCTGCTTTATTGAGCTGCTTTAGAAGGAGGTAAAGTCCCGAAAACCTTGTCCCAAAGAGAAGAAGTAATGCCAAAGCCCTTGTTTTGGATCCGAAAGTGATGATTCAAGTGGTATTTCTGTCGCAGTGACATACACACCCATCAAATTATTGCTTAGAAAGGATAGTTTATGTAAGTAATCAAAGAAGATATCAGTAACACATGCATATGTGCTAATATAATCATAAGTGGACAACCACAATCATCAAAGATATTCCCCATCTTCCAACATAATGGTAACCGAGGGAAGTGGCAATTACCGTAAGTACAATCAAAATCTGTTTAAATATGTTATCTAAACTATCATCTAAAGATTTACTTTATTGAGGGAAGAATAATGAAACCGTGAAATCAGATAAAGATTGTTACATAATGAATTTGAGCAAGCCATCTGCAATTGGCTATTACGTACCGTATGATGACATCTATAATGAAGTCTTAAGGTTGGAACAGTTGCAACTACCCTGCCCCAGCTAGAGGGTAGCCGAAGTTCGAGTCTCATCTCCCCATCCCAATGTAAAATGCAAAAGGTTGCTCTTCCTTAAAAAAGGACTCCTAAAGCCTTTATTTACCCTTCTGAGAAAATGACATTCACGTATGTCATATTTTATATAATTATTAACATATTTATATGTTGAAAACTAAAGGGATATGAAAAATATGGTTGTATGAATATTCAATTTTTTGCAAAAATAAGCTTTAAAAGCAATTCATGTTCCCCTATAGAGTCCAATGTACAATCGCCGCAAAAGTATAACTTAACTACAGGTGACCATGAGCTGCATTTTGATTCCAATAGTTGAAAGGGTTATGTAAGAAATTAGAGAAAATGATTGCAAGACAACTGTGGAATTCTCGATTAAGCGCACACACTTGTTACGTAAAAATTGAATATCATTACCCAGCAAATACAACGCCTACTTTATCAAACCATCCTTTGAAGTATTAGCCACCATTCATATACCAAAGGAGAAAGGTTATGGCAAATTGCTTTTGCTTCACCATGTCCTTGCACCTAGTCAATAAACATAAGGGTTATTTACGCCATTAGTCCCTCTACTTCGACCATTGTATTAGTTTGGTTCCTCATCTTTTTATTGTGTCAATTTAGTCCTTATATAGTTAAAATTGTTCCAATCAAGTCCAAATCCAAAATTAATGTCAATTTGTAATTGAAATTATTAATGTTAATTAGCATTTGTATATGCTTTCCAAGTCAAGAAATAAGCCCCTGCATATCTTTTCACTAATTTCTAATTGAAATTTAACATTAGTTAGATACAAATTAACATTAATGTTAAAATTGGACTTGATTGGAAGTAATTTCAATTATACAAAGACTAAAATGACATAATTAAAAGTTCAGAGACTAAGGCTCCATTTGTTTCGGGAGAATTACTTTTCCCACGGAAAACCTTTTCCGCCATGGAAAATGCAATTCCCCTGAGGTTTTCCGTTGTTTGTTTCAACGGAAAATATGGTCTTATCTTACGATATTCCTTGTTTGGTTTAAAAGAAAACATCTTATATCAATCATCTTATACCTAGTCATAGGACAAATAAGTAGCAATAAAATATATTAAAATTATCTAGACTACGTGTGCTAGTGAAAAAGTTTATCATTTAATAAAAAAGTGGGGAAATCATTACTAAGGTACCTGAGGTTTGAGCATTTATCACATATCCTGATATTTTAATATATACAATGAGGTACTCTGAATCTAAATATTTTATTAGGTACCCTATGTCAAAATTTGATAATTGTTTGTAAGAATCTGACCAAATTTATACAAAATGCTAATATAGTACATAATTATGATGATATTTACAAGTAATGTCAAACTTTTGAACAAAAATGCAACAAACTAAAATGAAAAGTTCATCGAATGTTGATGTAAACAGTCTAAATATGGCCGCAATTATATGCCATATTAGCATTTTTTGACAAAAGATCATCAAATACTAATGAGGATACTAATATATTGTCAGAATCATGTTCTATTTTAGTATTTTCTAACAAAAATCTATCGAATTTCAACAATAGGCACCTGATTGATAAAATTTTACAACTTTAAAGTACTTAAATTACAAATTTTTCAAACCTCAATGTACCCCTTGTATATATTGAATAGGGTACCTAGGTAATAAGTGGTCAAACCTAAGAATACCTAAATAATAATTTTCCTAAAAATATATATCAAAAGAAAGCATTTTCCGAAAAGAAAACTATACTCTATAAATAGTTTTTTGGTACTTGGTTTGATGTAACATTATTTCCTAATCATAGTATTCACCATAGCGTGAATAGATAAATATCTTTCAAATATAAAATATCACTTAGGAACGAAAATCAAATGGAACCACATAATTCACTTAAGGATTTGGAGCTGACTGATCATTCTTCGTCCAATTCTTGTCCGACACTATTACCTCTAGCAATCCAAGATCTCATTTAGTTTATTTTGGTCTGATCTATATTCAAACTAACGTATACCTTCGAAATTTTTTGAGTTGATTGGAATGATGACTTCTCTTCTTTCGAATGTCATTTTCTCCCATTTGAAGGAAAAGTTTTTCCCTTGGAAAATCTTTTCCGTCACAAAACTCACGCCAAACAACGGAAGTGGGAAAAACCAATTCCGGGAATGTGTTTTTCGCGCGAAACAAATGGAGCCTAAATTGATACAGTGAGAAAAATAAAGGGACTAATAGTGTAAATAACCCTAAAAATAATTGTTTCCAATAGTTGCAGCACACATGCATAAAGGGTGCAAAACAATGGAAAAGAAGAGAATGATTTCGCTCATGAAAGTCAAAGGGATCATGAACATCCCATTTAGACATGTCAGCATTAACAAGCAATGGAAGCAGAATAACAAAGAGAAAAACTAGTTACCTTGAGATTCCGAGGAATGTCACTTGACGGCTGTCCATGATGCAAATAGTAGTGAGTGACATCGTACATCACGTATCCCAATAAACCACCTCCAAATAAAGCAGGAGTAGTTGAAGGGGTTGCGAAAAGCTTGATCAAATTCCAAAACTGGACAAGAAAGTAATGAATCAGTATCGAAACTAAGCGTTGAATATGATCCACTTCTGTGTACTCCTTAACTAGACACTTTAATTCATTACTTAAAGCTATCTAACATGCAGTCAAAAGTAGCCAGCGGAAGTGAATTGAAAGCGTACTTGCCAAAAATAGGCATCATGGAAGCAAAAAGAAAAGAAAATATGTTCTTTTTTCAGTTCTTTTTCACTCTCAAGCTATCTATATGTTTTTTTACTGATAGTGTGCCATTTACATTGCAAGCACCATGGAAGAAAATAAAGGTAGTTACATAACACAATAACGTGTGTACATAACATATTGTTAGATGTTACAAAACAGTACTTTTATAATGACCTCCACAATGTATGTATTTTGTTTCTCTATATTTATAGATGTATTTATAAAAGAGTATAAAATCAATGATGCTAGGGCTATAAAATCAAAGTTTTGCAAACATAAGGCTTAAATTGCCTTAACAATCAAATGCTATTCTTACGCCTTATTATATCACATTTGAGACACCACGGTTCCCCGACACTACAACCACAACCGTGCAATTGCAAACCATGATTTAATTCCATAATTAAAACAAGGTAAATATTCTGAAAGACTAGTCAATTGACTTAGGCTTCAAAGCGAATGAGGCCACGATCCAATATTAAACACTGTCAAGGTTTAGGTTCAAGACAGAAGGTTCTACGATCAATCCCTTCTCCCCGAACCCTGCTTAATTACCCCATGAAAAACTGAGGCTTTAGAATTAATAGGGGTGTGCAGAAAATGGTCTAAATTGTATTCTAAACTAGATTGAACTGTAATTTGCAGTTTCTTTATGTTTACAATTTAGATAACACCGTTTGTTTGAGAATTTTTGAAAATTTTGGTTTATGGTATAGGTCAGGTTTATAACCAAGCCTAAACTAGAAACCACATAAAACTGTAAGTACAAAGGCGCGGCTATTGATTGGCTCAACCATCCGAATAAGGACCAAGCGGCATTACAATTGACAACATATTCCCTTGACCTAATATGACTTATAAAACAATTTCTTGCTTGTAACTAGACTAAAAATTTTGATACATACGATTTTTTTATGATTTTTTTACATAGATAACTAAGCTCGGAAGTTGTCAATATTTAACAAACTCAAAAACCATTTAAGTTGAAGGGATTGATAGATAAGAAAGTTCATTGGTCCAACCTCTGACTGATTAGAAGACTGATAAGGGTCTAAATGTCAAGCCAAACACCGTTCTAGTTCAGTCTTGCACTATGTTAGCTAGTATAGTTCCAATTTTGGTCCAAAGTGGTATTTTAACACTTTAGATATGACATTATTCTGAATTTTGATCCAACTGCACCAAACCAAACACTAATAAAAATCCCAGTCAATGACCAAAGACCGAATCAAAAAGCAACTGTTTTGGCTAGAACTCTAATAACTGTTCAATCTGGGTTTTGGTCCATACCACCACTGTTTGACGACCCCTAACTAAAGAGGGCTGTTAGGATTGTCAATCATGTATGTAGTTGTTGACTAGATTCACACCACTTCCTCTATCACCAACCCAATTGTTGATGCTTACATGAAGTGAATCTAAATCTAATCCAACAAGAAAATTGTTGGATGCAATTCATTCTAGTATTCCTGTAGATCATGAAAATTAATCCAAATTCAAATTTGTTTACGTTTGCATATGTGAATAAGTTAAATCTAGAATCAAAAACAAACTTTTATTTACATAATTGATGAACTATATTTACCATTTCTAATTTTTTAATTGCCTCGTCAATCTATTTTTCATCTTGCTAATAAACAAATAATTGTTCTATTATCATGCTCCAAATCCAAAACCAAACCAAACTGTAATTTGCTGTTTGGTCCATTTCAAAATAGTTAGGTTTAATTTGAAATTTTTTCCAAACTGCTTGGTCTTTTTGAATGAAAATCTAGGACAAACTGGACAATGTGCACTACTGCTCAACAAAATAGAGGGCATTGTCTCAGACCAACTGCGAAGTTGGTAGCAGTAAGAAAATCATCCACTTGACACAGAAAATAACATCACTACAAATGCTGCACGGCAGTGCTTGAACTCACTTGCTATATCTGCTAACCCAGATTACTACCTCCTCCCCCCCCCCCCCCCCCCCCCCCCCCCGCCCTCTCTCTTTCTTCTTCTCACACAAAGAAAAAGGAAAAAAAAATATTAAGAACCCTCCTATCAAATAATATAGACATACTGATACAGGAAGTCTGGATGTCAATGCACAAAGAAGTAAATGCCCAATATTAGGATTGGCAAAATCTAACACGACATGAAGATAAAGGATTCGGATCGGGATTTTTGAAGCCGGGTTGAATTTGAGATGACCCATTTAACCTATTTAGGTAATTCGGTTGAATTTGGGTTTGAGCAGGCCAACCCGTTTTCAAAACACTTGACCTATCTATATAATTGTGTTAGGTATTTAAGTGATACATTGTTGTTATTATATACATTTATGGTAGTTTAACTCACATAAAGTAATTTGAATATATTTAGTAATGTTACTTTCATAGTTTAACAATTATTAAAATGCCATTGCCAATATCAACTATAACGTGTATTATTCACATGTTGTAAGTTCACAGAATAGCATTCAATGAAAAAAGTCACTCATAATTAATATTTGGGTTAGGCAAGGGTTGAGAGTTCGTAACCCATTAATAAATGAGCCGAGTTTGGGTTGACTCCATTTCTAAAACCCCTCCCATAATACAAACACAAATACAATACGACACATTTTCCAACCCAACCCAATATCAATATCACACTGTAGTACTAATCTGAACATCCACATCTGACAGTATATGTGAGACACCATTGTTTCTGATGATGAGATATGAAGATGTAATTTTGTAAAAAAAAGTTAAAAACTTACAGGAATACATAAAATAGCTGTCGCAGCTGGAGGGAAAACAAGGCGCAGTCCATCCATTGGGTGCTTGTGATGGCATCCATGTAGGAGATAATGCATGGTGTTTCCCCTAAAGAAATGCCAAAAAATGCAAGTCAGTGTTATGTTCCAAGCACAAAATAATTACAGAGAGATTTTTGATCTTATTTCTTCTGTCAGAAAGTGGCAGCCATGTACCAGTAGCTTCTTGTTTTGATGTGGAATAGGAACCGATGCAAAGTGTACTCAATCAATGTCCATATGAAAATACCAAATACCAGCATAAGTGCTATATCTGAGAGTGTGTGTCCCATTCGCAAAGACTTAGAAATGCACCAGCAGACAACTGGCAGCCAAATCACAGGAATCGCCCACCATACAGTGCGGGTTAGAGACTGTATCAAGTAGACAGGACTTAGTATTCTTGTTGGAGTTCTTAACAGAGAACGATCAGGAAAACATCTAAATGGATAAGAAGTATTTGATGCAATATGTATCGTAACAAAAATCATTTAGAAAGTTTGGAGTTGGATCACAACATTACCTCCCAAAAATTACTTTCAAAGAAACGAGGACCTTCCTTGCTCACAATAGGCTGGTGGACCCATTCCTGGTAATAATCCCCAAGATGCCCAACCTGTGAAAGAGTTGCAATAAGATTGCATAAAGGACAGAAAACAACCCATATTTACATAACAAAAGACGCCATCTCCGAGAAGTCCATCTAAAATTACAAGTCGATATATACCAAGTACACTCAACTAACAACTACTAGTGTTCTAATCATGTCCAATTCCTTATCATCTGAATCATGTCAAACCTCATTGATGAAAAAGGGGAGCCCGGGAGGAAAAAGAAAGCAAAATGAAAGGAAAAGTTTGACTAGTCATGAAAGGTCAAATATATCAGGTTCAAACCAAAGTCCTATCATATTTCATGAATGTTTGGGTTTCTCCAAGACTCTAAATATGTCAAGTTCAAATAACTACTAACTAAAGCAGTAGGAAAGCCCCAGTAAAACTCTACCTGAAAGACAAGAGGCTTATTCAAATCCACAGTGAATCCCTGTGCAACCATCTTGGACGGTTATCGTGCCTAAAGTCATGTCATAAAACACATTAGATTAACACAAGGAGAACACTTATTACTAACAAATGGAAAAAAGGATGCAATAAAGCTGGTATTTCATATTTCATCAGTAACTTTCCTTTTAAATGTTCTCTTTTCCAAGAACACCATGTTATTAGCACAATAAAACTTATCAGGCTGCAGATTTTACACACAACACAGTGATATATACTTGGTCACACAATAAAAAGAAAAGTAATGAATTTGCAACGAACATCAATTTGACTGAATTTTAATTACTTCTTCCTAAAGACCACACGTGGTCAAAAATTATTACAAAGTAACAATATCTTGTTAGAGAAGCAGTTTGTCAGCCGTCAAAACTGAGGATGCAAGAGATAGAATACTCCCTCATGTAGTGGCTTGGTTTCCACATTTTAATACATCAGCTCCAACAAAATGATTAGCACTAGTGACTTATTTCATCAAATAACAGAATAGTGCAGATGGAGCAAACTCTAAATGAAGAGATGGAGTCATGGTAACCAACAAAAGAAAATCATGATGGATAAAGAAACATTTAGAGAAGTAATATCTAGGCATCGGCAAAGCAACATGCATTCCTAAAGTGGGTTTCAGAAAGATTAAAAATATGCAGTCTTATGCCAGCTTTTGTGGAGAGACTTATGACATCTAGGTGACAATAGGGGAAACTTATTGATTGTTGCAAAGTCCATCTGTAGAGAAAATACCCTTTGCTTTCCATAGTTTGAAGTAAATATATTTTTTGTGTTATATCAAGCCCCAAATATTTTCGTATTTAAATTAAAGTCCTTGTTTGAAATAAAACAAATATATGTATTGGAAGAGATTCACCTACATGCAGCCTAAACATGCCAGGCTCAGAAGAAGCCAAAAAAAAAAAGGAAAATTCCGTCGCAAACTATATGATACCAAATGGATCATCAGAATTGATTTGTCAGTCTGTCCAAACCAACAATGACATGAATGTTCAAGGGGTTTTAGTGCTCAACTGGGGTTTTATATTACATTCCATGGATTACTATTCTACAACAACAACAACAACAAACCCAGTGCCTAGGCTCCCGCCTGAGCAGGGTCTAGGGGGTGAGATGGACGCAACCTTACCCCTTCAAGGTGCTACCTGGAGTGTGGCCTCCAACCCAAGAAACAAATGGTAGAGGCAGAGTACAAGTGAAAAGTACGAAAGTAAAAAATAGAAAGTAACAAGTAACAAGTAACAAGTAAAAAGTAAAAAGTAAGTTGACAACAAGATAAAGTAACAAGAACGCTACAAGGCAAAGCAGCAAAAAACCAGCAACAAAATAGCAACCCTACCATCAACAATCAAGCAAGCAACTGTCAACATAACGTGAGAGCCTAGGGGTTCTACGCACTAGTCTCGTAGTACCCCCCCATCCTAAACCACTACATCAGCTACACCTATTCTAACCTGCCACTCATCTCTATCTAAGGTCATCTCCTCGTTCAGGTTCGGTTGGGTGAGGTCATGTGTAATCGTCTCCACCCAACTTTTCTTAGGCCTTCCTCTACCTCTCCTCCCGTTCGTAATGTGGAGTTGTTAGCATCTCCTGACCGGGGCAGTGTTTGATCTCCTCCTAACATGTCTAAACCATCGCAGGTGTTGCTCCCTCAACTTATCTTCAATTGGGGCCACACCTAACTTGCTTCTTATAACATCATTGTTGATCATTTCCTTCCTTTTGTGCCCACGCATCTACTGCAACATCCTTATCTCCGCCACTTTCAATTCTGCGTATGTTGCCGTTCATAAATTACTCTTCTACATAAGTACAAAAGAGAAATCTAACCAAAGCAATATCTTAGTAAAATAATCAAGCTCGTATTGGGAATCCTGCAGACTTTTGGATATCAAACCATCTCAAACAAAATTTGAATTGCAATGTAGCCTTGTTCCCCGTTTAAACAACTAACATTTTGTTTCCATAGCTACTACAACTGAGATATGAAAGGTAACAAACATAAACAGATGTTAATACAAACGCAAATACTAGTATGAAGCAGTATCTTGAAAAGATTGCTAAAAAGGGATTTAGCAAGTTTTCTCAATTACGGCTAATGAGACTAGCTCAAATGGCAAAACTGCATTAAAAATGTTGAGGCCCTAAGACATGAGGCCCTAGATTCAAAAACTCCTATCCAACCATACTTACCAATCAAAAAAAATGTTTTCTTACCTAGCCAACGAGGCCTTGGCATTATGTTTAAACACTAGTGAAGTTGAGGCCCTAAGAGAAGAGTACCTAAATTCAAATCCTCAACTATGGTTACCCACTGGGGAAAAAAAAAAGTGGCACCAAAAAGCAAACAAGAGATAGAATTCTGCATTTAACAGATGACCAACCTGCAATACAAGAAGATCAAATTCCTAATTGCATTCTCTAAGACAAACTACAAGGATGTCTCTAAGCAACCAAGACCAAGAGCAAGCAAGACTTATCCTATCTGCTTAAAAAGATTAGGAAAAGAGAGTGCGTGGGGGCGGGAGGTGTTTCTATTAGCTCCATTTCGGCTATTTTCAATCAAGGTCATTTGACAGAGTTATCTCAATCAAGCTTACTAAATGTGTTTTCAATGTCAAGGAACCAACTTTCTCAAAAGTTTAAGTTAATGGGTAAATACTCATGAATGATTTTATACTCTGACACCCAGTTACTATTTATCAACCTATACCTCCTTTCCAAGCTCCATACCAATAACACGAGACTAGCCAAAAACTATAATACTTTCCAAAGAAAAAGTAAATGCAATATTAGAAATTTGTTTGAATTTGATTTGGTGAAGCCGCAATGCCCACCACTTCCACCCCACATAAAGATCTACATAAAAGGTCATGATGAAAACCAAAACTAATCTCAAAGTTGACCCTTCGGAAACCAGTCCAATAGTAAACCATCACAAGAACAAATCATTAAGGACTCAGTATGAATCTTCGAAATCAGCATGCCTTTTCTTGCTAAAACAATTTCTCAAAAAACAAACAGAATTGAATCAATAATTCATTTTCGTCAAGGAACCAACTTTCTTAAAAATTTAAGCTGATGGGTGAAAGCCATAATTGATTTTATACTCTAACATAACTCTTAGACGAATGTACATTCTATCAACTTTCTCAAGAATTTAAGCTAATGGCGAAGGCTCAAAAATGGTTTTATACAACAACAACAGTCCCAGTGCCTTGCGGCTCCCGCATAACGTAGGGTCTGGGGGGGGGGGGGGATGATGTACGCAACCTTACCCCTTCCGGCAGGAAAGGAGACTGTTTCCGGGGACCCCCAACCTGAAGTGGTTGAGTTCCTGCAGATAAACCATCAATCAATAACCGTGCATTAAAAACAAAAAAACAAAAAAAAAAGGAGAAGAAGAGGAAGAGGAGGAAGAAGAAGAAGGAGGATGGGCAAAGTCATGGGCTAAGCTAGCCTAAAAGTGCTACACTACAGGTTATGCTCGCCTACGGAACTTAGGCTACCAGCCACTCCCTGCCTTACTCTACTCTGCCATCTCCGCTACTCTAATACAAGCCCTCCAACGTGTCATATTTAAGGTCATCTCCTCCCTTAGGTTTAGGTGGGTTAGGTCTTGACGAATCGTCTCCGGCCAGCTCTTCTTTGGTCTGCCCCTCCCTCTTCTGCTTATCGCTGTGTTGAGTTGTTCACACTTCCTGACTGGGGCTGAAGTCGGTCTTCTGCTGACATGTCCAAACCATCTTAGGCGTTGCTCCCTCAATTTATCCTCTATCGAGGCTACACCCAGCTTACCTCGTATCACATCATTCTTAATCCTATCCTTTCTTGTGTGGCCACACATCCAACGTAGCATCCTCATCTCTGCCACCTTCATCCTCTGTGTTTGATTTTGTTTCATTGGTCAACACTCTGCCCCATACAGCATAGCCGGTCTTACTACCGTCTTATAGTATTTTCCCTTTAACTTGAGCGGGAACTTTCTATCACACAGCACCCCGGATGTCATCCTCCACTTCTGCCAGCCTACTTTAATCCTGTTGCTGACATCCTCATCCACTTCACCATTCTGGTGTATCATGGATCCCAGATATTTGAAGTTCTCCTTGCTTGATATGGCTTCTGCTCCAATCTTAACCTCCTCGGTGCTGTTCGTGGTGGAACGGTCGAATTTGAATTCCACATACTTGGTCTTAGATCTGCTAATTCTTAAACCCCTCGATTCTAATACTCCTCTCTAAAGCTCCAGCTTCTCGTTTATGTCCGCCCGGGATTCCCCTACCAGAACTATGCCATCTCCAAAAAGCATGCACCAAGGTACCTCCCCTTGGATATGTCTAGTGAGCTCATCCATCACTAGAATGAACAGGAAGGGACTCGAGGCAGAACCATTGTTTTATAATGTAACAATTCCAATAAACAATCAAAATCGACAATGTGATTCAGTTAACAACACAAGACAAAAAATCCAAGTACAGATCTACAAAATTCCGTACACAAATTACACTAAACCATACAATAACGTCAACAATCAAATGCAACCACCAAAATCAAATTCTAAGTCCCCAATCGAAGATAAATTTCACAAACCTATTAAAAATTCAATTTTAAAATCTGCTCTTCTGCGTGTGACTAGGGTTCTTGTCCCTAGGAGATGGGATAAAGATGATACCTTTAGAAATTGAGGAGAGAGAGAAGACGAACAAGATTGAAGGGCTTTCTCTCTCTCTCTAACACACACACTCAGAGACAAGCGGGTCGTGTGAGAGGGGAATATATATAGTGAAAGCGATGGGAAAATCCTGGCCGTTGATTGATGCATAGATTCGGAATCGCCAGCGTAATCGCACGTTGGTTCATAACGGTAGCCAGGCTGGTGTATCTTATTACAACTCATCTCCAAACTGCTCCCTTGTTAAAATATCAGGTATATATATATAGTCAATAATGAATCAATTATCTCAAAAGTTTAAATTGATGGGTGAAATTTAAAATTAGTTTTACACTCTAAACCACTCTCTCGGGCAAATGCCCATAGGGTTTAAAGCGTGGCCATTGCAAAAGCACACCTCGTACATTATGCTTAAATTATATTCATAATGAAAGTGGGGATGTTTGAGTTTGAACTTATGAACTCTTCGTCAACAAGACTCTAATAACATGTCAAAAAATTAACTGTCCAAAAAGTTTAAACCGATAGGTAAAAGCTATATATATATATACTGTAACTTGTAACATTACAATTTAGGAAGACTAACTAAATTGCATATCAAAGGCATGAGATTGAGGAGTCCAAGTGTTGGGATAGCATATGTGCTGGGACCTTTTCGCCATCATCCTAGCGGGTGTGCTAGGCTTCTCTACTTGGAAGGACAAATTAATGTGTTTTTCTTTACCTTTGATAAAAAAAATGTGCTTATTACTATGTCTTGAGATGTTAGGTTTTTTTTATTTATCTTGAACGTGATATATGCACGAGAATTGCAATCTGTCATGCACATTATTTGTTGCAAGCAATGGATGGTAGTTTTATGAAATAAAATGCGCCTCCCCCCTCTACAAACACCACCCCCAGACCCACAAGAGCCCCTGTAGCACTGAGACTGTTGTTATTGTTGCTGTTATCATTGGTTGTAGATTATTGAGATAAAGAATCTGATTAGTGTTTAATAAAAGCAAATTCCACCGAAACTCAACTTAAGAATTTTCTTCAGATTTCCTCATAGTCTTCCACCCATACTCCGGAGTTATCCAATAACTTTGTGATTTTCTACTTCCGTTTAAGTCTTAACCTAATTAGCTAAAAAGTTAAAAATTTTGGTCAATTAACTGGTTATTCCTTTTTACATAATTCACTCTAGTATTTTCTTCCATGCTTTAAGTTGAGCCTTTACAACCCTTAAAATTTTTTAATAATGCAAAAACTTTCGGGCCCCAAAATATATTGATGCCAAAACTTTTGTACAACATAATCAACTTTGCCCATTGAGTTCCATTTTGGGTCAAACCTAAAAGGGGCCTATTTCTTTCCTTTTGATGGATTTGTGTCCAGCCAGATCGGGAGAACGATATGAGGATAAGATAATACCATTGTTTATAACAACCCAATGACAAATTGAACCGCTCATGATAGGCTAGGCCTTTGTCAAGGTGTTCCATAGAATCTAGAAGATTATTAAGTTTTCAAGTAAATTATTGCCCTATAAATAGAATGTTTATATGGCGTCCATATCAACACGAAAGAAATTTAGTCTACTAAGAAAAGAAGGTCAAATCTGCAACTCTCCCTAAATTCTTGTCATCCGATGATGGGAGTTTCATTTCATGTCTTCTGTAACAAGCAAAAAGGAAGGGTAAACGATCCAATTAACCATTTAATGTTAGACCAAGACTCATCCATTTCGTGTTACTATCTTGAACATGGATTAATAGCCAGAAATTTCATATTATGATATGATTAATAAATCTTGACATAAAAAATTCTGTTAGTTTTTAGATCAACTTTAACGTTACAAGACAAAGTGTTCGAAAAAAAATCAAATGACGCACATGATTTATAGACGGAAAAATTGAAGTTATGGGAATCAAACTTATGATCGGCCATATATTTAGGCGGATCATACAATATAGTCTGAACAGGACAATAACAATTTGGTTTTCAACGCTTTGTGGACAAATTCATCATAATTTAAGATAATAAACCACATAATAATCCCATTAAAATAAATATAATAAAAAGCAGAATTTTTTCTAAAAACGTATGTTTTATGAGTTATCATTTTTCACTTAACCACTACAACTTTTTTTATTTTTTTAGGAAATCAAATTCAAAAGTTCAAATTTTTTCAACCAACCATCAAATTGATGCTGTTAGTTTTTCATTAAGGCTACATATGTAATTCTACATTTTCTTATACAAGGGAGATAAATACACTTGTTCGTATGAGCTCGCTCGGTAAAACAATATACTTGTAAATGGTCTCTATGTGCAACTCGAATCCCGCTACATGTTTGTGCATACAAATATTCGATCTTGAGCATAGAATTACCTTAGCAATATTATGCTTTACCAACTAAGTTAAGACCAACTTATGTTATGTTTTTCTCGATTTTATGCATAAACTAAGAAGAATCACACGAGTAATTCAAACAGAATATTAACTTCATTAATGTATGTGATTGATTGAAAAGATTTTAACTTCTGAATTTGGCTTTTCAGAAAATTAAAAACTTGTAATAGTTAAGTGAAAATTAACTACTTTAATGGTGGTTTTAGGTAAAAATCCTTAGAAACTAATTTATCATAATTCAAGACTATAAAATATGCAAAAAATAATCCTTTAATTTATTGTTTAAAATTAAGAGTAATGCTATTGGCGAGATAAAATTATTATTGGCAGAACAATATTGTAGTTTTTAAAACAATTTTATAACTCTTTTTATTTATAACTCATATCTGTTAGAAAATATAATATATAATGCACCAAAAATTATAACAAAGTAGAGATGCTCAACAAAACATAAATAACAATAGCAATCCAAAGACAATATAAATCAGAAAGGGTTAAGAAACGCCTGTGTTGGGTTGAAGCACGTGAGAATGTTCTCCTTAGAAAGGCAACCCCACTCCTGCACAAATATTGTATTTGTATACGCTCCCTTCCTAGGATTCAACGACCAGTTGGACCTCTATCAATACAGCGATCAAAGATCCCCGAACTACAATTACCAAGCTCACAATTTTTCACAAGAATAGAAGGGATAGAAGAAATAAAATATTGTTAGCATCGAAAAGAGGAATTAGAAGTTTTAGATAGAATTGAGAAAGAAAATAGAGTTTAGAAGAACAAGAGGTAGAATGAGAAAGAAGCGAGGAAGAATAGAGGGTAAAAATTATTGTTATCATTTACATATCCTCTCATTACAACATACAAGTACCTTATTTACACACTTCACTTTGTAACTAACTCTTAACCATCCATCTTAAAAGATTCTCTTTAGTTATAACAAGTAACAACTCCTAGAAAATTGCAATCTAGAACATGTATCCATCTAGTTCATATTTTGGGTCCTAACAATTCCCTCCCCCTTAAAGACTACCCTTGTCCACAAGGGTATGAATCTGATGCCTTGTTGAATTAACAATAGCCACATTTCCTTGTCCCGGGCTTATAACAACTACGATAATCATCTCTCCACCTGAAAGCTTCCCTTGGTCCTCTTCTGAATCATCTAATGTGTGTTCTATTGTTTGTCCTTGATCCTCTTCTGATTCCCAGATGAAAGCTTCACTTGAACCCATCGTTCTTAATATCAGAACTAGACTTCTGATTCGCTTTTGAGTTAAACTAGCATTGGCCAACCCACACTCATGCTCCTTAGTTTCCAAGATTGCTACGGTAAGAGCTTGGGACGTTCTGGTGCCAAGTGATCTTGCTTTTAATTGCTCAATTCGGAACTTAGGCTTCCTAGCTGAGGCATTTTGGCCCATCTTATTCCATTGATTAGCCACATCACCATCCTCCTTACATAACTTCATCGCTATTGCTTGCCAAGAACTAGTGGAATGACCCAAGGTCAATGTTTGATTTTCAACTTCTTTACTCTTAAACTTGGGCAGCCTCCATCGTACTCTCTTGACAATGCACATTCCTTCTACTACCCCTATTTTAGGAATTAAGAAATCGGGTGGTCTACCATTGTAATGCATTTTTGGTGTAGCTCTTACTCCAAGGAACTTGCAGTTGTGGTACCTTTAAAGGCAGTTGGAATGTGCAAGCTCAATAGGACCCTTCGGTTGTACTGCAGTACCAAGAAGCTCTTCAGACTTTGCTTGTTTAATCCTGTCTTGAATCTGCTGAGTGCACCACTTGTTATGATTCATTGATTTCATTTTCCTTGGCTCAGGAGGCCACAATTGAACTTGATTCATTGTTGTAAATGCTACTGGATGATACTTGAACGGATCTTCACATCAGCTTTTGTTCCCATTGTTGCAGCATCTGATCCACTAGCCTTGCTTCCATGAATTTGCACCAATTCCTGATCATGTTGTGTCTTTCTTGCAAATAATGGTTCAAGTAGTTCTTGAATGGATGCTAAAACTATTTCCTTGATTGATGACACAGTGGATTCCTTACTTGAGTCCAAGGATGCTGTAATAATAGCCTCCCAAGACTTTCCAACTGCTGCATATCCACCGTGTTAGCTTGCTTCTTAGATCTACTCACACACTACTATGATCAGCTTTTGAAATGCGGGAAAGAACCGGCTCTGATACCAAATGTTAGGATCGAAAAGAGGAATTATAAGTTTGAGATAGAATTGAGAAAGAAGATAAAGTTTAGAAGAACAAGAGGTAGAATGAGAAAGAAAAGAGGAAGAATAGAGAGTAAGAATTGTTGTTATCATTCATATATCCTCTCATTACAACATACAAGTACCTTATATACACACTTCACTTTGTAACTAACTCTTAACCATCCATCTCAGAAGATTCTCTTTAGTTATAACAAGTAACAACTCCTAGGAAATTGCAATCTAGAACATGTATTCATCTAGTTCATATTTTGGGTCCTAACAAATATTTTTATGTTGTTATAAATCTCTACCATGCTCATATGTTTATATAGAAAAAAATCTATACTTAATTTTTGTAATCTTCCCATTAATTGCAATGAATTCATTGTCAAGGCTATTCAATTCTCATCCAATGGTGAGAAACGCATGGAACAGACATAATTGCAATGTTGAATTTATTCATTTATTTTTTTTTTCGATAATTATCTGCATCGTCGAAGAAACAGGCATCTCGACAAAGTGAGTCCTGGGGGTGGGTACAAAAGAAAAGGACAAAGCAAACAGGGACCAGACAACACTTAGTAAATGCCTCTATAGTTTTGAGAATTAAATAATTTAATAAACATTTTTATAAAATATTATTTTTCTCTTTTAAAAAATAATTAAAAGGATAAATAATTTTTAAATCAATAAAAATACATAACTTTCTAACAATCCCCCACATGATTTAAAAATTGTAAAACTTCATGAGCATTGTATTCTGTTAATACATGTAGGTACCTTTCGGGTTTGAACTAACACTTAGTGTAAAGAGTTTTAACCTGAAGAAACCACAGTAGTGTAAACGCTTTGAACTAGATCTCTTATATCCAGGTCTAGACCCACCACACATAGAGAATACTGATAATTATAAAGTTCTATCAATGGGGCGCGTTATGGTCATGCACACAAATCCTATCTCATGAGTTTCATTAGGGAACAGCCCATTTCCCATAGTAGCTACCCGACCACCACACCTATGTAGGTGAACCATCCAAGGGTGATCTGTGATCATCACCCCGCACATATTGTGCCATCAGGTCCATTAAGAGTCTACCTCTGTCTTGAACATCACAGTAAAGAGCACCTCACCTTAAGAATGGAACCCGGGAATACCCCGCTATAAATAGCATAACTTGTGCTCTTTCAGTCACCCATCAGTTTCGTTTGTACCCGTTGAACCTCATTCATGGGATCGCCATACCTCTGAGGACGGGTTTCCACTGTAGTGATTAGTTTATGGGCTTCAGTCCCATTCCCCTCGATGATTGAACAACTTGTTGGCACGCCGGTCCTTTCGTGAGCGTACCCGCTATATTATCTTCGGACCTGATAAAATCAACAGCAATCACACCATGAGAAATTAGATCTCTTATCGATCTATGCCTTATCCTTAGGTGCCTCCTTTTCTTATTAAAATTTTTACTTTCAGTCTTAGCTATTGCAGCTTGACTATCACAATGTAATAAAATCGGAGGTATAGGTTTAGGCAATAATGGTATGTCAACCATAAAACTTTTAGTTCATTCAGCGTCAGTAATAGTAGCCTAGGGGAGTAAATGATCCGAGCCACTCGCGAGTAGCTCGTGAGTAGCTCGAATAAAGCTCGACTCGAACTCGAATTAACCAAGTTCGAGTCCGAGTTCGAGTTCAAGTATCAAAAGATACTCGATTAATAAATGAGTTTGAGTCAAGTAGTGAACTACTCAGCTCGATACTCAATTAAATACTAGATTGGGTACTCGATTGAATACTCGATTCAATACTCGATTAAATACTCGACTGATACTCGAATTGGTACTCGACTCGTATGAAGTAGTTATTGTGTATTATTTTCTTTTGAAATGGATGGCTTGGACATTAATAGTAGAGTGAAAGAAGGAAGAAATATGACATGTTATATTTGTGGTGAAGTGCAAGAACTTGTATTTGGTTTGCTTGTATTTTCTAAAACTTAGGTTTTGATACATAGTTGCTATTAATATATCAGTAATGGTTATATATGTTAAAATATAGAGTGGGCTATAATTGAGTATCCAAATTGAGTATAACTAATATTTAAGTGTATGGAATAATATTATAATGGAGCTAATTTGTTGAACTTTCATATGCAAAATAAACTAGTATTCGAGTTGAGTCGAGTCGAGTACTCGAATAGTTAATCGAGTTCGAGTTCGAGCTCGAGTTCGAGTTCTGGAATAGTTAATCGAGTTTGAGTCGAGTACTGAGATACTCGGCTCGACTTGACTCGATTACACCCCTACCTAGGAGTGCTATAGCCTAATTTTTGTAGTGTTTCCTCCATTCTAATCCATAGTGTTAGCTACACCTATTCTAACCCTCCACTCCACTCTATCTAAGGTCATCTCCTCATTTAAGTTTAAGTGGGTGAAGTCATGTAGAATTGAATTGCACCACTTCATAAGCATTTTGGTATCTTCAGTCTCAAGCCAACTATTGATTTCTACAAATCCCTTCTTTTAGTAGTAGTATAATCTTTGGTCATTTATCTCAAATGCTTAAGGCATCGGTTCTTTCAATATGTTATCATGGGATCTTTGGTCATTTTATCTCAAGTGATATGGTGCATTTTCATGTGATCTTACATGATGTTATATTCTTCCCTTGTTGATGTTTGATAGAGAATGCAAAGGATGCTAAAACCCTGCCTAATTTGGTTGTTTGCAGTCTTCATGTTGGCAAATCATCTTCCAGATATCTCAGGTCATTAGCTGCTGGTGTGCACAATTTTACTTTCTGATTGTTGTTTAGTAAATTGCACAATGGCGATTCTATGACTCTTGGGTCAAATAAGATACAATAAGCTCTGTCCCACATGGCAAGACCTTGTTTATAGTTGCTGTGTGAGTTATTTATGCAGTTCGTCTTTAATGTTTATAAGTTTGTGTAAGTTGTGTCCCTCATGTTTTCTTTTTGTCAAGGAACCATCTATTCCAAAAGCTCTTGGGCAGGTTCCCAATGAAATAATTGTTCCCTAGATCCAGTGTCTGAAGCCGAACAAGCCCTGAGAAATCAAGCCTCGAGATGTTTCCCTCCAAGGAGTTAAACAGTAAAATAAGCTTCACCAAATTCCTAGAATTTAGCAGAGATGGTGGTATTGAACCAATGAGGTTGTTTCTATGCAGCAGTAATCTCTCCAGGTTAGAGAGATTTCCAATATACTAAGGGATTGTACCAGAAAAGTTGTTCGAGTATAGCTCGATGACCTCGAGGGTGGTGAGGTGGATAATCCTCGGATCAATGATCCTAGAGATGTCATTTGCTGGCATTGATAACTCAAGTAATTCTCTCAAACTATAAATGTTATATGGGATTGATCCCTCCAGGGAATTGTAGCCTGCCCTGAAAACTTCAAGCTTGGTACGTCTTCTAAGTCCTACAGGGATTTGGTTGCCAAAATTGTTATTGGAGAAGTCAAGCACTTTGAGCAGGGGAGAAATGGCACAAATCTTTGAAGGAATCAGAACTGTGAACTTATTGTTGCTAGCATTAAAACTTGCCAAATTGGAGGCCAGCAAGAAGAACCTCGGCTCAATCATTCCATGGAAGTTATTACTTGATATGTCTAAGGTCTGTACGGTGGACTGAAACCCACTCTTTGAAGGCAAAGATGATCAGAAGTTCCCAATAAGCTTGTTGGAGCTCAAATCAATGATCTCAAGACGAGTTAACATATCAGAAATTGTTGGAGAGATTAAGCTCAGAAAGACCTGCAAGTTTCCAAGTGTAGAAGAGATGTTCCCTTTGAGGCCTCTAGAGGGAAGCCATAGACGGGTCACGCGGCCGCCACCATCACAAGCAATCCCATCCCATTTGCAGCAATCAGAAGTAGAATCCCAATTCAATGGTGAAAAAAAAAAAGATGATGATGATCTCAAAAATGAGAGCAGGGCCTCTTGATCTTGCTAGTTACAGGCATGTTGTTGTTGGGATGAGGCCAATACAAGCCAATGCAACAGCAAAATGAAGACAAGGTAAGCACAACAACTGCTATGGGTTGATGAAAAATTCAGATTTACAAGCATGGTTTACAATTTGTGGTGTCCCTTTTTCATGTAGGTTCAATTGCTTATTGCTTTTATGATATTGCTAGCTTGTTTAAATTTTCCTTTGATTTGTTCCAACAGGGAAAGAAGATGGGTCAACTACGAGTAGTCTTCCACTCAGACTCTTCCAACTTGCAAGTTTGTACGTATACTAAGGGTTGTGAACATCAAAAATCCTTTTACTTTTCTAACTCCGGTATCATTGATATTGTATCAATTCGTTCCTTAGAGTAAAATATATGTTAGTTGTTAATGAAATTTTTTTAGTGATTCAGTAATAAATTAAGTTAAATTGAGTGAATGGATGGATTTTTAGTGGGTTACTTGTATCTTACATGATTGTACGACTAAAAATTACTTCAATAAGTAAAACTAAAATTTGACTAAAGGAATAAATTAACACAATATAGATTGTAGAGGAACTGGGCTTCTTGTTGTTTTTATTGTAGATTGTAAAATGACTAAATTAAGACAATGATAAAAGTAATGGGACCTTTGATGTAATTAACCCTATTATCAATTACTAGCCATTTTTTGTGTGATGTATACATGAGACAATTAGACATGACTAAAGAGATTGTTTTCATAAAGCTGAGTGTTGGTTAAAAATACATGCAGTCAACATAGTGGTTAAGAGAGAGGTGCACGCCAATGATAGGTCACAGTGCCCCTAGTCTTACATGCTTGTTATCGTTGCTACTTTATTCTTTCTCGCATGCCTGATATTGCCTTATTTATCTTGAATCTTTTTCATAAATGAATTAATTGGTTTCTAAATCATGTCACCATTGCAAAAATAACGACCCATGTCTAATACATTGTAAATGTATATGTATAATAAAAAATTTACATATTAGACGGTATTATAATATAAAGTGGAGACCTTTGTTATCAAAATGGAAACAATCAATCAACAATTGTTTCGATCCCCTAATTCCTTGGAACGGATCTTGATTTATCACTTTACTGTTTAAAAGTTGTTGGAACAAAATATAGATAATATAATAAAAAAATGTATAGAGTAGAAAGATATCCCGTTGAACGCATCAAGATACCAATAAAGTAATAGCTGAGTGAGGAGCGGATTACGCTCTCTTTTAGATGGTTTCATGCCCCTATTGGATCAAGACTGGTACAATAGGTACTGGCGCGTCGCCTCCAGGATATAACGCCCAACTAGAAAGTTGATGCTTTCTTGGTTTGCACAACCTCGAAAGCTAGAACCTTCCGATACATTTACTTAACCAAAGTAATGAAAATAAAAATAATCTCTCTCTTTTTTCTTTTTCTTTTTTTTATATACCCCCTTATATGTGGGAAACAAAGTATTTTTCCCTCACGGAAAGCAAGCAACGATATTGAAGCCTTAACCATTTGCATAAACTACCCATTACCACAACTAGGGGTGTGCAAAATACCGTTAAAACCATAATCCAAATCGGACCAATTTTAGTTTGTTGGGAAAAATGATACAAGCTAGTCTTTAGTTTATGGGGGAGTTGTATCCCACAAAGAAAAATTGTGTGGGTGATCTTTTTCTTAATGGGTATACTTATTTTTTGGAAAATATTTTAACTGTGCCTATTTACTGACCATTTATTGTTACTAGTCATTTAAGGTCATTAAAATTATAACTGTTGGGAATTAAATCAAACTATGATTGTTGGAATCTTTTTTTAATATACTAGTAACCGTTTATAGCTGTTATGGATCTTAATTACAATAGCCGTTTGTAGCCCTTGATTTCCTTACCGTTTGCATCTGATGGTCTCACAAGTATAAATAACATATACTTCCTCCTTGCTAACATACATCTGAATAATAGGAGAAAATTCCTATTTACTTCTCTTCCCCTGTCTTTAGTTCATATTTCTCTTTCTGTTCAAAAATACTTCCTCCTTGGGCTCTCCTACCCGACGATTAACGAGTGCACGTTAACAGTTGGACCGTGTTAATCCAGGAGGACGGCCGGCAATACAGCTGTTTGCACCATAGCAGCGGCGAAATCTTCTTTTAGGACAGCGGTATTTATCACGGCATGGTATCTTTGGTATTCGTCATTTGTATGTGGACCTTATATATTCCGACTGGTGGGTCGGACCTAAAAATGGCCTGGTGAAAATTTAAAATGGCTACCTATTCAGAGTGAAGTTACCTAAAGTAAAGCCGTCGAGGAGGACGGTTGGCCCACAAGAGAAATTTCCTAATTACTTCTCTTCCCCTGTCTTTAGTTCATATTTCTCTTTCTTTTCAAAATACTTGGGCAAAGTTCTTGGGCTCTCCTACCCGGCGATTAGCACGTTAACAGTCTGACCGTGTTAATCCTGGAGGATAGCAGCCAATACAGCCATTTGGACTGTAGCAGCGACGAAATCGTGTTCTGGGACAGTGGTATTTATCATGGCGCGGTATCTTCGGTATTCTTATCAATTTCTCCACTCTTCGGCATTATTTGATTGCTGCGATTAGGTGTTTTCACTTTTTTTTTCCAGCTGCATCTTTCGTTGTTTTATTACGTTTCCACTTATTATACAGTAATATTGCATATTTTACTGCTATTTACAAATTTAACTTACTGTAATTAACAGCAATACTTTACTGCAATTAACGAAAAGTTTACTGCTATTTTTTCTGTAATTTTACAGAATTTTTTTTGCAATATTAGCTACATTTTAACTGGTATTTTGCTCCGATTGTTTGCTATAATTTTACAGCGTTCTTTACAGCAATTTTTACTGAAAGTTAACTAAAATTGTTTACTAAAATTTACTGCAATATACACTGAAGTTTTTCTGCAGTATTTGCTGAATATTTTACTGTATTTGTATTGTGTTTTTTTCTGTGTTCTACATTGCAAGTTCCACTATAATTTTGCTACAATTTTACAGTTTTACCTGTTTATTCTAACATTCTAAAAGACGATTTTTATAATCAATCATGGAAATTCTTGACATTCCATGGTTGTGTTATGATTATTAATGTTTTTTTATTTTGTTTTCAATTTTTTACGAGTACAAAGTGTTCGATGAAATGCCTGTGTGAAACGTAGAACACAATGAACTAATTTGAACAAACTTACTGATATAAAGAGTCAAAGAAGTAAATAATAGAGAGGGAAAAACAATTTGAGATTGTATTAGTAATTTAACTATTGTAATTAGAAGGATAGTATCTTCTAATTTCATATTGATGTATTTATATATATAAATTTTTGATTGGTATTAAAATAGTTCCGACAACACCTTTGAAATAAATAATGGAAACACGGTCTAAAATTAAGGAACTATATTTTTGATAATATGAGTTTTGATATTTATCCATCAGAGATACTTGTCATTTATATTATGATTAGGACAATGTTGTATAATTCATTTGTACAAGTTTTCACATGTTCATATGAAAATTCATCCCCGCATATGTAGCACAAAGTAGTTGTATTCGATTAAGATTTTATGATCATGTGTGATGCACCTCAATTCGAGCACTTGTTAAAGTTTATTCTTTGAACCGTGTTATTGGCTCTAGGCAGGTTCCTCCTCCAATTTTTTTTTTTTTTTTTTTGTTTTCTTCCCTACGTATCCCTTTTCTCAAATCTCGTTTTTGCACTGTGGTATTGGCATTACCTCTATGGATCTATATGTGCATACTGTTTGCCACTTTTGTTTCTTGTTGTAGTATCAGCTTCCAGTCTGTTACCTGGACAATACTGCTTTGGTCTTCGGTATGTTGGTATTCGTGTGGATAATTCTGTTCTCCTCTTAAATTCAAATAGACTCTCTAGAGATCTTAGCTACCGAAGGCATGATGTCAAACCCTTTCCTGGAAACATCTTAGTGGTACATAGGGTGCAATTATACTAGTACTAATGCACTGAGATCCCATTAGAATACCATGAGTATAGTTCGTAAAAAGATATTATATCTTGTTTGTGGATGGCTATTTGAGGTTCATTAAGATATATCATTTGAAATTCAAAAATAAGGCTATCGAGAGTTCTTCAAGTATAAAATGAAAATTAAAATTAACTAGATCATAAATCAATAGTATTAGGTCGAATAGAGGTGGTGAAGTGATACCATCTTCCTTGAAAAAGATTGTTCTAATAAATAAAATACTTGAGAACATATGACAATCTCGTGTTTTATAGCCCCAAGTTACTAAGTTACTCTCTAAGTTGTTGGGGTCCTTAGATGAAGTAGGTTTCTGCCTTTTGCATGAACAATTTGTTTTTTAGGCACTTGATTAGGTGGCCTAGGTGGCATAGATTTCTTACTATTTTTTTATCCTTTGATTTCCTCTTTGTAAAAAAGATGTTTATGCTTAAGACTAACGGTTTGTCTTAAAGTGAGAAAGCTCTAGGTACATCTGATTGATGGAATGGTTTGATGTTAATCGCTTGTTCGGCCTCGTGTATGGTCGATTGAGAATCTGGTGTAGATACTTACTTAGGTGGAGCGATTTCGGAGTTAAATTGCTCTAGCTTGACCTAGTTGGTGGTCGGAGGTGAGTCCATGGTTTGGATTTCATTTTGGTGTTGTTTTAAACACCTGTGCATTCATGCTATTCAGAAATTGAGTTATGTGCTTTTTTAATTTTCTGTGTCATTGTTGTGGTTAAAAACGTGTTTAATGCTTGAGGTTGATTGTGAACTTATTAGAATTGAGTCTTGAACCTAGAACTGGCAACTATCAGGTTAAGCATGTTTAGTTGCACAATCTTGAGCCTGGTGTGTGAGTACAACATTGCATGTTTTCAGTTTAACCATGAGATTAGATCTTGATTGTGAGAATTGAATTTTCTTGCATGTTTTGAATAACCTAAAAGGGCTAATAGGACTTGTGAATTCTTGTGAAAATCTATGCATGATTAGTGTATTAATCTCCATGTTGACATGTTTTATGTATTTTTCATGCCTATGTCTGAAACAAGTTGTATATGTTGTTACATGTTGTCTGAAATGATGAAAAGCATGTTGTTCTAAGTATTGAAACATGTCTCTTTCAAACTGATTGTGTTGCTACAAGTTGTTATGGACTTTTACATGATGGATTTTGCAGTATTGGAGTAATACTTGTTGTTTATGATGTGCAATTGCTGTATATTATGCACATACTGCAGATTATGATATTTACTTGCTGAATGTTGATGCTCATATTGAGTTTGGTGCTATCCATATTGGTTTCTGACTGTTTGTTGCTGAAAATGCTGCATCTTAGTTGGCTGTGTAGTTTTGGTATTGGTTTCATGCTGGTCAAGTTTTGAATTATATAGTATTAGCATGTCTTTGCAGAATTTTAGCCAAGAGTTGGGAAATATTGATATCTTTGAGTCATATGTGGACGGGTGTTATCTTGGGACACTTGTATGTCCTTAGGCTCATTGTTTTATACCTTCTTTTCTAGTTTTGGAAAAAAGGTAAGGTGTAGGTCATATGAGAACCTTGATTGACCTTAAAGTTTGAGTTGGCAAGTAGAAAATTCGAATGAATTAATAATGTAGTATGAGACATTCTATTGTGGGGGTTTTGTGAGACTCGAGAGCCTATGATAAATTCTATTTGACCGGAATCTCTCGTGAATATTGTAGTTCCATCGATGTTTGCTCGTTATTGCTAACATATGGAAATTAATTTGGTGACTGTCCAAAGTCAAAATCAGTGTGAATAGCTTGATGATGCTAGCCTTTGAGCTCGAGAGCCTTGCAGAGGCTTAGGTTGCCTTAAGTTGAATTGTAAAAAGTGCCTTGTGAATTATGGTTTTATGTACATCTTTCTCTTGTGACCTAAGCTGATGAGAATGGGTATATAGTCTTTTGTGGTCTAAACTAGTGGTGATCAATTAATTTGAAATGATAATATTTCACAATTGTGATAATATGTGAAATGGACAAATTTGCAGTATATGTCTTTCGTGCCAACTATATATATGATATACGTATAATATGTGTACTATTTGAATACTTGTGGTGGAGATATGATTGTATTGATATGACACTTGCTCCACTGTTGTGTTATATTAACATTGTTGAAGTTGGCAGGCGATGGAGCTATTTTTTAACAGCTCGTTGCTGATACCTCAATATGGGGGTGAGAGCAACTCGTGATTGATGCTGGAAGTGGTCAACTCTGAAGTACCGCTTTGTTGCAATACAATGTCGAAATACCATTTATGGTGATTGAGCTTGATGCTTTAACCTAACCATAGTCCGTAACGGGTGGTGTGGACACTGCACACTTGATGGGTTTGGTAAGAGGAAACCTATTTGTCTCAGGCTTAAGAAAGTGGTATCGCCAAATTGTGTAAGGTCTGAAAAGAGCCTTGTGGATCCATTGATTGTGGAAATATCGAGGGGGACGGGACTAAAGTTTATACATGAATAAATTGTAATGTATCCAACTTGGTATTAACAGGTTCAATGTGAGGAGTCATAGTTTCATTCAAGGAGTGCACTGTATTTTATGTTGTCCCTCCCTATGGTGTGACAATGCAGAGACAAGTCCATAGCCATATGTTTGGTGGTGTAAGCAAGGCTTGCACTTGATGGACACTATTTGTATGTTATCAAGGGGTGAGGTTGAGCTTTAACTCTATCATGCACCTTGTCACCGCATCAGTTTTTTTTTTTTTCCTTAATTCCGCTATTATTTTTACAAGTTCATCTAATATGTACTATTAATTAAGTAATCTAGGTTAGTTGGGGTGGGGTACCGGTTGCTTGCTCCACCGATTTGAGTAAGAGAGTTGGTAGGTTAGGTAGAGGAATTAGTTGGTTGCTTACTTGCAACCCTTAAGCATTAATTGTGCTTGATGACAAATACTCTATAAATATGTAAGTAAATGCCTTGTATGAATCATCCAAAAAAAATACATGAATGAACCTCTTATTTTCTCTCCCAACCATCTCCCTCTCTCTGTCTCTTTCCTTCTAAAATTCTCCTCTTTTCTCATCTTATTCTCTAACACCTCTTCTCATCCCAATTTCTATTCTCTCTCTCCTTTATCTCACAGTTCCCTTCAAGTCATGTTACTTAGGCTCATGACAAAGTGGTATCAGAGCCATCTTATGATCTATTAAGCTGGCCATCATAAGAAGTATAACGGCTTCTGGAAATACCGAGTCCAATGAATGGGTTGACACTGTTGAAGGAAGATTGGACCGTTTGGAGGACCTTGTTGTGCAACAAACCCGAACTAGCACCGAATTGAAAGCCACCATGGAGAATATGGGGGTGGAAATTAGGACCCTATTCGAAGCTGTCAGCTGGTTGGTGAAAGCCCAAGAAAAGAGACCCAAAGTTGAACCTATGGCACCACCTATGGTTGCCCAGGAATTCACCGCACAAGGGGGATCCGAGAGCTATCCCCGGATAGGGGATGGGATTTTACCACCACCCGCACACTCTTTGGAGCCCAGGACCAACCGTGGCCCACCTTAGGTCATGGGAGAAGGGGACTATAACGGAAGCAACCGCACATGGTCCAACCACACTCCGAGGCTTGAAATACCGAAGTTTGAAGGTTCGAATCCGAGAGCTTGGATTCGAAAGTGCCTTAAGTATTTCCGTTGGTATCAAGTCCCCGAGAACGAATGGGTAGAGTATGCATCGAGCCATCTCCACGACCACGGGGATGTGTGGTATCATGCTCTTGAACTTAGACACCCTCAAAGGACATGGTTGTTCTTCATGAATGAGCTTTGCAAACGTTTCAGTGATCGTTCACTTGAAGATGTCGTGGAGGAGTTTAGTAAAATGGCTCAAAATGGACTAGTAGAAGAATACGTCATGAGGTTCAAAGAATTGAAGAGCTGGATGCTGATTCACCACCCGACTCTAAGCGAGGCATACTTCGTCTCGAGTTTCATTAGCGGGCTCAAACCCGCTATACAAGCCTCCGTCAAGGCTAGCTGCCCCACCGATCTCAGCATGGTTTTTAAACAAGCCAAACTCCAAGAGGTAGCCATAGCTGAAATCAAGTCCTCAACCGGGAGCAAGCCACCCGCGCGTCCCAACTTCAGCGCCAAGCCAGCATCCAGCAGCCGGACAGATCCTACGGTCTCGTCCCAAGGTTCGGCCCAGTCCCATGGTTCCGTGTCCAAGCCCGGGGGAACCCGATCCGGTGCCAGCTCCTATGCCGGCTCTAACGCACCCAAACGGGAGCCCGATTAGTGTTACAAGTGCCATGAAAAGTACTTTCCAGGGCACATTTGTAAGACAAAACAGTTGCAAAGCATGGAGGGCAAAATGAGGAACAAGAGGAAGAGGCTGCGGTTGAGGAGGAGACCGAAGGAGAAGAGAACGAGGTCATGGAGATCTCGCTCAATGCACTCTCAGGCCGAATCACGCATAACACTTTGAGATTGAAGGGGCAGATCAAGAAACGCGAGGTAAACATCTTGATTGACAGCAGGTCCACAAGCACCTTGGTCAATGCAAGCGTGGTTCAAGAGCTCCGACTTGAGACCGTGCCCATTGTTGTCACGACTGTAACCGTAGCTAACAGAGAAACCCTTGTTAGCTATCAAAAGTGTCCAAGGGTAAGGTGGAAGGTCCAAGGCACGACATTCGTAGATGACTTAAGGGTGCTCGAACTTCGGGGCAGTGACATGGTCCTTGGGGTAGATTGGCTTCAACGCTATGGACCCGTGACATTCGACTTTACCAACCTTAAATTCGCATGCTACAAGGACGGGAAGGCAGTATAGTTACAAGGCACATCTGAGAGAGCTTCTTTGCAGTCCATTTCAGGCAAGGGCCTAACCAAGTTCTTCAAGAAGGCCGGTTATGTAATGGGCCATCTCTTTATGGCCACCACCGTGGAGATTCCTGATGCTCTTGTCCATCCGGAGATTGAGCACATCCTAAGCCGATATCAAGATGTCTTTGACATACCAAGGTCCCTTCCTCCGCCTCCATCCCATGACCACCGCATACCGACCCTGCCCGATGCCAAACCCATGAAAATTCGGCCCTACCGATACCCTCATAGACAAAAGAATGAGATCAAGCAACAAGTCAAGGAGATGCTAGAAGCTTCCATAATCCAGTCGAGCCGCAACCCGTTTGCCTCACCGGTGCTCTTGGTCCGTAAGAAAGATGGGTCATACCGATTTTGTGTGGATTACCATCTGTTATGTGTAATTATTCAAATCTTACACAAAATGACTCAGATAAACTTCTCAAATAAGACACACAAAGATAACACACAGCAATAACTTCAAGATCTCAGATCTTGCCCCACAAGAACCAACTTAAACTAGACCTAGACTAATTACAACACAAATCACTTCATAAACCTCAAATACAACACAAGACTCAAGAGAACAACCGAATCTAGTAGGTTTAGAAGTATACCTTCCCTTGTGAACTAGATTTTACTGAAATTGCAAGCAAGTCGCTCACACCACGAGTAAGGCTCAAGAACACTCCAAGAACACCACGACCGGACCTCCACCGGAACACGAACAGAGCTTCTGGCCAGCAACGGAGCTCCAATAGCACGAACGGAGCTCAATGAACACGATTACACTTCGATCCGAGGCTCACGAGGTTGGAACCTAAGTGTATTATGGCTCAGAGATTCGTTTTTAGGGTTAGGGTTTCAAGGGAGCCTTCAAGGGTAAAAATCGCCAGAGAGAGAAGGGGAGAGGAGAAGAAAACTGATTTTTCGTTACCTCTATGACTCAACCAACTTGGCATTAAATACCCCCAAGCTACGACCTAAGAAAAAACCCTAAAGCTCATCACAGCCTTTAACTTACGCAACAATCGGACGGTCGAAACTTACACACGGTTCATATATCGAGGGCCCCGGATCTTGTGTCGGGTGTCGAGGCTCGAACGGCCGAGATGAAGCAACAGAACCTCCTAGAAGAGCCTCACAAGAAACCCTAACGGGTTTCTGGTTAAGGGAGAGAGAGATGAGGGTGAAAAATGGCAAGCCAGCTGTACACTTAAAAGGATCCGGGCAGGAAGTACTATTCGGGCAGCATGGGCAGCCCGAACCGGGCAGCCAGTACAATTGGATCAGAGCGGGCAGCACTGCTCGGGCAGGACATAGTACATCCGGGCAGCTGGGCATCTCATACAAACAAGTAATTAATTTCACAAGTGAGGGGCAATTCAGACATTGCCCCAAAAATAGAATTCAAAGAATTACTTCAACCTAAAATGCTACGTTTTTGTCCTCTCTTATTTTAATTATTTTCTTTTACTCGAACTACGTCATATATTTACCAACAATAACAAACTCCACCTTGGTAAGTATATGACTAACAATTTTACATCCAGTATCACCCTGGGTTCCATTCCATTTGAAGAAGTTCAACAAAACGTGTAAACTTCTCCAACGGAAGACCTTTAGTCCCCATGTCAGCGAGGTTATCCTCGGTACAAATTTTCAGCAGATCAATTTGATTTTCTTCTATGTTATACATGATAAAATACCGCCTGACTGCTAAGTGTTTCGTTCTATCATGGAAAACTAGGTTCTTACAAAGGGCAATGGCAGATTGACTATCTGAATAGATTTTGGGTGACCCTAGGTTCAGTTTTAACTCATTTAACAAGTCGTTCAGCCATATGGCTTCCTTAATGGCATCCGATATTGCTAGGAGCTCTGACTCGGTAGTAGATAAAGAGGTTAAAGTCTGTAACTTTGACCTCCAACTAATAGCTCCACCCGTTAAAGTGAAAACATAGGCTGACGTAGATCGTCTCCTGTCTAGATCACCGGCAAAATCGGAATCTACGAAACCAGTCAATCTAAGTTCATTTTGGTCTCTACCAAATGTTAAGCCCAAATCAATTGACCCTTTTACATATCTTAGCAACCATTTAACACCATCCCAATGTACCTTACCGGGATTTGACATATAGCGTGACAATATACTCATGGGGAACGCTAAGTCCGGTCTAGTACAGGTCATTGCGTACATTAATGATCCTATGGCGTTAGCATACGGTATTGTGCTCATTTTAAACTTTTCTTGCTCAGTATTAGGGCATTGACTTGCTGAAAATTGATACTGCGATGCTAAAGGTTGTTTCACTGGTTTTGACTCGAACATATTAAACCTTTTCAAAACCTTGTCAAGATAATGACTTTGACTTAAATGTACTGTTCGTTTAGACCTGTTCCTGATGATATCAATACCTAATATCCTTTTAGCTTCCCCTAAGTCTTTCATATCAAACGAGCCGTTTAACCGAGATTTCAAGTCAGAAATCTGCTTTAGGGACTTGCTAGCTAATAACATATCATCCACATATATTAGCAGAAAAATAGCATCAGAACAGTCAATGTCTTTATAGTACAAGCATGAGTCATGAACAGTCCTACTAAAACCATTATCTACCATGAATGCATGAAACCTCTTATACCACTGTCTGGGTGACTGTTTCAGCCCATACAGCGATTTTTTCAGCAAACAAACATGCTCAGACTGCTTGGGTTCAATAAACCCCTCGGGTTGGGAGATGAGGATCTCTTCCTCAAGCTCTCCATGCAAAAATGCAGTAGTAGCATCCATCTGATGTAGAGACATGTCATAGAAGGCAATCAAGCACATAATAACACGAATAGTGGTATGTTTTACGACAGGACTAAAAATTTCATTATAGTCTACCCCCTCTTTTTGTGAAAAACCTTTGGCAACTAGTCTAGCCTTAAACCGGGGCAAACCTTCAGGAGTATCAGGTTCTTTAACTCTAAAGATCCATTTTGAACCTATGATTTTTCTACCCTTGGGCTTGGGAATCAAGACCCAAGTATTGTTCTTCCTCAAGCTCTCCATTTCAACTGTCATAGCATTCAGCCACTCGGCTGAATGCTTGCTGTTGATTGCTTGAGTGTAGGACAATGGCTCGGTTTCTACGTAATCTAAAGCTGTGTTTAATGCATAAGCTATACACTCAGCATATCCATATTTTTCAGGGGCTCTAGATTCTCTCCTAACTCTATCCCTAGCCAATTGATAGGTTTTCAGGTCCTGAACATCATTTTCAGGTACATTAGGTTCAATTTCAGCTCTATTAGGCACTGTTACAGCAGCATTTCTATCAATATTTTCGAAGTTATCTAGGTCATCTTCAGGTTCTTTTCTCAGGTTTAGAGGACTAGGTGGGTTACTTCAAATTCGTAGTAGTCTGGGTCGAATTCCCTAACATTTGAACTATTGCTCGATTGTTCTTTAATGTAGGGCATCTCATCTTCGTTGAAGATGACATCCCTACTAATTATTGTTATAGTTCTGTTTTCCTCTTTCATGCCTAGTCTAAAACCCTTTACGCCTGAAGGATAGCCTAGAAATATGCCTTTTACAGCCCTAGGTTCCAATTTACCCTCTCGTTGGTGTGCAAAAGCTGAGCACCCAAATACTCTTAGGTTATCATAGTTAGCGTTCTTTCCGCTCCAAACATTCTCGGGTGTTTTCATTTTCAAAACAGAGTTGGGTGACCTATTAATTAGGTATGCGGCTGTGTTAACAGCCTCACCCCAAAACTGTTTTGATAACCCGGCTGAAAACAACATACACCTTAATCTATCTAGTAGGGTCCGGTTCATGCGTTCGGCTACACCATTTTGTTGAGGGGTTCCCCTTACAGTTTTATGTCGTTTTATACCATTATCATCACAAAGCTTGTCAAATTCAGAGTTCACAAATTCTAGACCGTTGTCAGTTCTTAAGACTTTCAGTTTCTTTCCTGTTTGATTCTCAGTTAACGTTTTCCACTTAACAAAAGTATCATATGCATCGTTTTTATTTTAAGTAGAAACACCCATACTTTTCTTGAGAAATCATCTACTATGGACAGGAAATAATGGGCTCCACCCATTGTGGGAACCCTTGAGGGTCCCCATAGATCAGTGTGAACGTAATCAACAATGCCATGGGTAGTATGCGAGCCTACACTAAATGCAATCCTATGATTGAGCTTGAGGGTTTTTTCTTAGGTCGTAGCTTGGGGGTATTTAATGCCGAGTTGGTTGAGTCGTAGAGGTAACGAAAAATCAGTTTTCTTCTCCTCTCCCTTTCTCTCTCTGGCGATTTTTACCCTTGAAGGCTCCCTTGAAACCCTAACCCTAAAAACGAATCTCTGAGCCATAATACACTTAGGTTCCAACCTCGTGAGCCTCGGATCGAAGTGTAATCGTGTTCGTTGAGCTCCGTTCGTGCTATTGGAGCTCCGTTGCTGGCCAGAAGCTCTGTTCGTGTTCCGGTGGAGGTCCGGTCGTGGTGTTCTTGGAGTGTTCTTGAGCCTTACTCGTGGTGTGAGCGACTTGCTTGCAATTTCGGTAAAATCTAGTTCACAAGGGGAGGTATACTTCTAAACCTACTAGATTCGGTTGTTCTCTTGAGTCTTGTGTTGTATTTGAGGTTTATGAAGTGATTTGTGCTGTAATTAGTCTAGGTCTAGTTTAAGTTGGTTCTTGTGGGGCAAGATCTGAGATCTTGAAGTTATTGCTGTGTGTTATCTTTGTGTGTCTTGTTTGAGAAGTTTATCTGAGTCATTTTGTGTAAGATTTGAATAATTATACATAACAAGTGGTATCAGAGCGGGCAGCACTGTTCGGGCAGGAAATAGTACATCCGGGCAGCTGGGCATCTCATACAAACAAGTAATTAATTTCACAAGTGAGGGGCAATTCAGACATTGGCCCAAAAATAGAATTCAAAGAATTACTTCAACCTAAAATGCTACGTTTTTGTCCTCCCTTATTTTAATTATTTTCTTTTACTCGAACTACGTCATATATTTACCAACAATAACACCATCAATTAAACAAAATCATCGTGAAGGACAAGTTTCTGATACTGGTAATCGATGATTTGCTTGATGAGCTCAAAGGCGCCACGATTTTCTCGAAAATTGATCTCCGCGCCGGTTATCACCAAATCAGAGTTTGTGAGGAAGATCATCACAAGACCGCTCTCAGGACCCACCAAGGACACTATGAGTTCTGTGTTATGCCTTTTGGGCTCACCAATGCCCCCGCATCCTTCCAAGCCCTCATAAATGAAGTCTTTGGACCGTACCTCCTCAAGTTCATGCTCGTATTCTTCGATGATATCTTGGTCTATAGCTCGGACCTTCTAGCGCATCTTATGCACTTGACCAGGGTGCTTGAGACCTTGCGCACGCACCGCCTCTATGCCAAACGAAGCAAATACACTTTCGGCCAAGACTGGGTCGAATATTTGGGACATGTGATCTCAAAGGAGGGGGTTGCAACCGATGAAGGCAAGACCGAAGCTATGAAGAAGTGGCCAAGGCCAACGAGTGTCAAGAGCCTTCGTGGGTTCTTGGGGCTCACAGGGTACTATCGAAAGTTTGTTCGTGGATATGGCACTTTGAGCAAGCCTTTGGCCAACCTCCTTAAAAAGGGGGGAATTCCATTGGAACAAGGAAGCCGAACGAGCATTCGAGGCCTTGAAAGAAGCCATGACAACAGCCCTGGTCCTTGTACTTCCGGATTTCTCCAAGCCCTTCGTCCTTAAAACCGAGGCCCTTAGCCCACGCCATCTTGGACTTTCGGTCTATGAGAAGGAGCTTCTAGCGGTGCTCATGGCCGCTGAGAAGTAGAGACATTATTTGATGGACCACCACTTTATACTCAAGCAGATACCGTAAGCCTCCGCCACCTTCTTGAGCAAAGAGTTACCACACAATTGCAAATCAAGGGGATGTCAAAGATGATGAGCATTCGCTATAGCATCCAATACCGCAAGGGAGCCGAAAACAAAGCTGCTGACGCACTTTCAAGGCGCGATGAAGAAGAGGCCAATGCCGCCTATGCCCTCATGACCGCTTTGGTTGGTCTTTGGGTGCATGAGCTCGCTCAAAGCTACGAAAACGAGGCCCACACCGCCAAGTTGATTGAGCAACTCATCCTTGATCCGACAAGCAATAGGCCTTATTCATTTGAAGGAGGCCTCCTCAAATGCAAGGAGAGACTTTATGTGGGGGAAGAGGGAGGGAGGAATGAGAAACAAGGTACTTCAAGCACTTCATGACTCTCCCATGGGGGGTCACTCCGGAACTCTTGGCACATTGATGAGGGTCAAACGCATGTTCTATTGGCCCAACCTCAAGAAGGACGTTCGTGAGTGGGTGGAGAAGTGCGACACTTGCCAACGCACCAAGCATGAGAACGTGGCCTATCTGGGACTCCTACAACTTCTACCCGTGCCCAACCGAGCATGGGAAAGCATTAGTTTGGACTTCATAGAGGGCCTGCCCAAGTCAGGAGGAAAATATATCATTTTGGTGGTTGTTGACAGACTCACCAAGTACGCACACTTCATGGCTTTGGCTCACCCATATACAACAACCAAGGTGGCCCAATTGTTCTTGGACCAGGTCTACCGTCTCCACAGGCTGCCTAAGGACATCATTTCAGACCGAGATGCATCTTTGCAAAGCCTCTTTTGGAAGGAACTCATGCGCCTATTCGGAATTGACTTGAAGATGAGTCATGCTTATCACCCTCAATCCGACGGACAGACCGAACAAGTGAATCAGTGCCTTGAAAGCTACCTCCGAGCCATGGCCCTCCATAAACCAAAGCAATGGTCCCAATGGCTTCCCTTAGCCGAATTTTGGTGCAACACTCACTATCACTCTTCATTGAAGGCTACGCTCTTCTTTGCCCTCTGCGGATATGAACAGAGGATCCTAGCCCTTGACATCCCTTGCATTTTTGCATCCGGGGATGTTGAAGACTTCACCAATGAAAAGCAGAACTTGATCAATTTACTCAAGGAAAATCTGAAGGAGGCATAACAACGTTATAAACAACAAGCAGACCAAAGAAGAACTAAAAGGACCTTTGAAGTGGGAGATTGGGTTTATCTCAAGCTACAACCTTACAGGCAAACATCCGTAGCTCTTCAAAGGAACGTGAAGCTAGTTGCCCGTTACTATACCGCATCAAAGCCCGAATCGGGGAAGTTGCATACCGGCTCGAGTTACCCACAGGCTCCAAGATTCATCCAGTGTTTCATGTTTCCAGACTAAAGAAGAAAGTGGGGGATAATGTGCTTATCACTTCTGACCTTCCTCAAATTGACAAGGATGATCAGCCCAAAGTGACACCGTAAGCCATCCTCAACCAACGCACTATGACACGCAACAAGAGGAAGATCAAACAAGTTCAAGTCCTTTGGAAGAATATGACCGAAGACTCAGCTACTTGGGAAGATTGGACTTTCATTCGCAAGCAATTTCCAAGTTTTAATCCTTGAGGACAAGGATTGTTTGAAGAGGAGGGGATTATCAGGCACCTTGTCACCGCATCGGTTTTTTTTTCCTTAATTCCGCTATTATTTTTAAAAGTTTATGTAATATGTAATATTAATTAAATAATCTAGGTTAGTTGGGGGTGGGTACCGGTTGCTTGCTCCACCGATTTGAGTAAGAGAGTTGGTAGGTTAGGTAGAGGAATTAGTTGGTTGCTTACTTGCAACCCTTAAGCATTAATTGTGCTTGATGACAAATACTCTATAAATATGTAAGTAAATGCCTTGTATGAATCATCCAAAAAAAATATATGAATGAACCTCTTACTTTTCCACTCAACCGTCTCCCTCTCTCTATCTCTTTCCTTCTAAATTCTTCCTTTTTTCATCTTATTCTCTAACTCCTCTTCTCATCCCAATTTCTATTCTCTCTCTCTCTCTTATCTCACGGTTCCCTTCAAGTCACGATACTTAGGCTCGTGACAAACTCTTAATGGACCCATATCTATATTTTTGGTAGTGTGCGGTAACACACACTTGATGGGATCCACCTATAGGTGTGGGAGTTTGGCCGCCCCCTATGAAAGTTTAAGACTTGCATTCTAGAGCGCCTATGAATATCTAGGACAAGCGCATGGCCGATAAAATGCGCCAAACTGCAGGAGTTGCCGAGATCTGGAGTTTGGTATATGTCCGAGCGGCAGACTATAAAACCCCTCATGACGTTCAAGACAAAATTCACCTTGCAAGATGTTGGTCCTAAACTTATTTTACACTAGATGTCGATTCAAGTTGCAAGACATCTACACTGAAAAACCGAACTTCCTTTGTCCAATCTATCCTTATTTGTTCTCTTCTGCTTGTATCCTTTGTGGGGGATTATTGGAAAAAATGACACAAGCTAACCTTTAGTTTACGGGGGAGTTGTATCCCACAAAGAAAAATTGTGTGGGTGATCTTTTTCTTAACGGATATATTTATTTTTTGAAAAATATTTTAACCGTGCCTATTTATTGACCATTTACTGTTACTAGCCGTTTAAGGTCATTAAAATTCTGACCATTGGGAATTAAATCAAAATATGATTGTTTGAATCATTTTTTAATACACTAGTAACCATTTATAGCTGTTATGGATCTTAATTACAATAGCAGTTTGCAACCCTTGATTTCCTTATCGATTGCATCTGATAGTCTCACAAGTATAAATAGTATATACTTCCTCCTTGCCAAGATCCATCTGAAAAATAGGAGAAAATTCCTATTTATTTCTCTTCCCTTGTCTTTAGTTCATATTTCTCTTTGTCTTCAAAATACTTGGGCAAAGTTCTTGGGCTCTCCTATCCAACGATTAACGAGTGCACATTAACAGTTGAACAGTGTTAATCCTAGAGGACAACCGCCAATATAGTTGTTTGCATCGTAGCAGCGGTGAAATAGTCTTTTAGGACAGTAGTATTCATCACGACGCGGTATCTTCGGTATTCTTATCAATTTCTCCACTCTTCGGCATTATTTGATTGTTGCGTTGAGGTGTTTTCACTATTTTTTGCCTGCTGCATCTTTCATGTTCTATTACATTTCCACTTATTATACAGTAATTATATTTTAATGCTATTTACAAATTTAACTTACTGCAATTAACAGCAGTAATTTACTGTAATTAACTGAAAGTTTACTGCTATTTTTTTCCTATAATTTTATAGAATTTTTTCAACAATATTAGCTGCGTTTTAACTGGTATTTTGCTACGATTGTTTGCTATAATTTTACAGTGTTCTTTACAGTAATTTTTACTGAAAGTTAACTAAAACTATTTTCTAAAATTTACTGCACTATACACTGAAGTTTTTCTGTAGTATTTGCTGAATATTTTACTATATTTGTACTGCATTTTTTCTGTGTCTTATGTTGCAAGTTTTACTATAATTTTGCTACAATTTTACAGGTTTACCTGTTTATTCTAACATGGTTTACGGTTTAAAAAAAAGGGTCCAGTTTTATCTATGTAACTCAAAAGAGTATATAAGTAAATTGATAAGTTTTACTACAATATAATATAGTTATAAAAATCCTGATTCGAATCCTAGAATCTTATGATTATAAGATCTCCATAATCGCCGATCGATGTAAATCTTTAGTAAAATCTTAATTTTATAGAATCGTACAATCTATTAATATTAAATAAAACTAATAGATTTATAATACAATTATACGATTTTATTGACCTACCTTGATATTACCAATGCATACAAATAAAAAAAGTTAAAAAAATATAAAATTTGAGTATGTATTGTAAATGAACTTACTTTTTATTATAAAGTAGAAAGTTAAATTTAGCATTTGTATACTATCAAGAAACTTAAAATTAAGCTTAATTTTAATCTTAATATATAGTTTGATTAGCAAGTTAAATTAAATATTTATATACTCTCATAAAACTTAAATTAAGCTTAATTTTAAGTTGCAACCTTAATATATAGTTTTATTAGTAGTTGAAAGCTCTCACGATCATTTGAGAATAGATTGAGACGTCTATTTTACACGATAATATATTGTTAATTGATTGTATTTTTTATAATACCCTTGTAAGTTAAGGTCTTAAAAAAAAAAAAAAAAAAAAAACTTTTGTGTACTATATAACTAATTTAAAATACTGAATAAATTATATCATACATTTAGTAGAATTTAACGATTCTCAAATGGATTCTACAATTCCGATTATAAAAATCTCTAACGATCCTAAATAGAATTCGATTTTAACAACCTCTAGCCTACTTTAATTGAAGGGTGTAAATATGTAAATTAGGAAGAGAAACATAAGCACATTATTGCGGTGAAAACCGTAAACTAGACCGGATCGCTCCACAATTACGGTTTGATCTAGATTAGTTTGTGAGAAAGAATGGTTCAGTTTTGACTTGTAAGATTTTCAAACCATATGTTTAAGGTTCGGTCTAGTTTTATTGCCGAAATCCACTAAACCGGACCGTGTGCACCCCTAGCCACAATAATCATACATTTAGCTTTGCATTAAAATATTGGGAGGCTTTAAATTACAATTAGCCATGCATTTGAATGTGGGAAGATAGTGAATTGCAATTACATCATTTTATCCGGTAATTAGCGAAAAATCGCGATACAGAGCAGGCAACTCAATCAAGCGAGCCTTGAGTCAACCCGTAAAAAAACGGGGGCAAAAACAACAAAACCATATAAACAGGAAGATAAGCAAAAGCCGGCAAAATACAACGAGCCACAAATACCACTAGGCAAGACACAAAAACATGACCAACCAAAAGACAGGAAAATAGGGCAACGAAGCCATAAATCTATTGAAGTAGGGCACTCAATGAAAACAAATCAAAACCCTCAAAATTCTGCCCTAGTCTGTTCCCCATCTCTAGTGTGTGCTCCGTGGCACAGATCTTGCCCGCATCTTTAACGTTGTTGCCCTTTTTCACCAAATACTTCTTTTTTTGTTTGCCTGAGCCCTTCGTAGATCTCTTCGCTCTATTTCCTGGCGACATGTCTTTTAGGAAATCCTATAACTCCCTCTTGGCTTGTTCTTTCATCTTTCGCTTCAACGCTTTCCTACCCCCTTTTGTCGCACTCAACTTCTCGGCCTGACGTCCCACCAACACTTTTTCCTTTTCTTTCGAACTATGCTAGATTCCTCCCTAGTCTTGCTAGACTCCTCCATGTGGTGTATTGAAGTCACTCCCAAGGAGTTTCCATCATCATACTATTGTCTTTCTCCAGTAAGGGGCTCAAAACTCTGCCAAAATTTAGATCTCAAGGACACAGACTCATTGTCGCTTATAATGTCTGGGGCTTGGTTATCAAGGGGGAGCAATTGATCTTACAATCTAGGAGCTTCAGCTTCACTTTCCACTATCCATGGCAAGAGAAATGGCAGGTTCTGGTTGTCCGGAATTACCGGAATATGTGTTGTTGACGGTTGGATTACAATTTGTGCATCGGCGTGGATGATATTCGAACATTGGAATTGGAAGTCCTGGGGCCATCTACCAATAAGTTGACCATCAATATGAAGTGCAAAATGGTCCGCACATAGTTCATCGAATCTCACATCAACAGCTCCAGATGTAGAGCGTGTTTGCGGGAACACCTCCTGCAGTGGTTGAGTAGCAAGAGGAGATGGTCTCGAGGTGATCCAATCTGTAGCATTATGCTCATGTTGAGGGAATAGAGCTCGTTCCCTGTTTAATCTAGCAGATGTAGCAAGAGTGACAACTTCGGGATAGTACTTTGGGATTAATTCAGAATTACCATCTTTTACAAATACCATTGGAGTGCCTTCATTATAATTTACTTGAACCACTTGTTGAATATATTTTGTAACTTGCATATACTTAATTTGTCAATCCATAAAAAGATATACATAATTATGGATGTTTAATAAAAAAAAAATTTAAAGAACGTGTAAAGCATCATCGAAATAGCAAAGTATATTTTTATTAAAATATCAAACACGAGTTTTATAATCAAGTTATCACTACTAGAAATTTTGCTGAATTTTTGTTAAAAAATGCTAACATAACACACGATTTGAAAAATATATTGGTACTTTTATCAAAATATTAGTAAATTTTGACAATATTTAATTACCTTTTGCAAATATTGGGTGAAGACTTAAGCAAATGAGATGACTTTTTCTTCAAATTGTGACGTGTCACATGATACGTAAATTTGTGTTCAAAACTTATAATTAAATAGCAATATTTAAGGTAATTGATGTATATTATAAAATTTTGGAATTTAGGGGTGGGCTCAAGTGCATAAGTACATACTTATACATGCACGAAATTGTTCTACAATTTCAGGTTGGGCTGCCTTTGCACTAATGTAAGTCCACCTCAAACCTTGTCTTGACTGGAGCCCTTTTAAGGTACTGAATTATTATTATTATTGTTTCCTGAGTGATGCATGATTAGTTATATTATAGTTGTGTAATATAATAGTCATAACATGAAGTTTTCATGAACTTGAAAGTTTTAACAAAAGTTTGTTGTAAAATACGTCCTATTTTCAATTGTTAACCGGTTTTCTCAAATGCTTCTTCACTGGACATATTGACCTTCACTGGATTTTTTTTTTTTTTATAATTGAAGATTTATTATAGACCCTAAAACATGCCAATGCGCGTAGTAAACGACGCTAAGGCAAGAAAAAAGAAAAACTGGAAGCAAAACCCACACACCAACCAGAAAACCAACAAGACACACCACTACACACAATAACCCAACAAACCCAAAAAAATCCAAGGACAAATGATTCAAGAACGCCGGCAACAAGATCCAGAGCAAGACACAAAACACCAACAATCAAACAACTCCAAAAAACCACATCACCAAGGCCCCAGGAAAAGCACCCACCGACACCCAAAAAGCGCAGCAGCGCACCCAGCCAGGACAAGGAGCAGAGACAACCCCCAAGAGAACCAAACAACTCCCAAACACCAGGTGCAAAAACATGACTCGCCAGAAGGCACCAGCAACACAAACTACGAAGAATACCAAGACAACGCGGTAACTGCTCAACCACCGACCTAAACAAGAAAAGAGGACGAGGAGAACACCACACCAACCAACCTCTCAGACTCCAAAGGAAACACACAAAAGGCCCAAGCTACCTCGAAAACCTTATAGTTTCCTCTTCCCTTTATCTTTCCCCTTCTTGCTCCTTTTAATAACTGTCTTAATCCCCTTAGCATTTGTCAGTAATTTTTCTATGACTGAATTATGCATATCCTTCCAACCTATACTGGATTAAATATAAGAAGTTGGCATAAGTCAATTTTGATATTATTTTTGTTTTGTGTTGGCTTATTTAGTACTTTGTTATTTGTTATCCCGCATTAGGAGTAACTGTCTCTATTACTTCTTGTGGTTTTGTACTTGTTGTAGCCTAATTTCTTCAGTAATAGCATTCTTTTTTCCCAAATGAATTTTGTAATGAGAAGTTCAATTGGGTTTGGATTCAGTACTCCACACTAAAGAGCTTGGACAAAGAATAGCCGAGTCCCAGTTACGAACTCATCTAACTACTACAACTTTTAAATTTTTCAAAAAATTGTTGGTGTAAACACTTGCAAATCACGCAAGAACGGGTATCCTAAATATCTTAGGTGTCGAGGCCGTGTGATCACTTTCCTTAAGACTTATTTTAGGTAGAAAATAGTCTTGGGGATACAATGATAACCACTTAAAATGAAGTGAAAGTGTGTAAGATGAGAGATAGAAAAGATGAATGAGAATGAAGTTTTCAAAGAACTTGCAACACTTTTATTCACAAGTTCTCTCTTTCTTTGATCAATTGATTCAAGTGTCTTACAAACAATGAAATGAGGAAATATATTTGATAAATAATAAAAAGAGACGTCCCAAAATATACCCCAAAAAGAGGTGTCCCAAAATATATCTCAAAAAGAGGCGCCAAAACCCGCAAAAAACCGCACAAAAAATTGTCAAACCGCCATGTATGTCGAAGCTGTCTGTCGACACACGTATCTTGTGTGTCGACACGCAGATCAACATTCAATGTTACTGTAAGACTATGTGTCGACACACAACTCTGTTCCGTGCCCTTATGTAAAGTTGTGTATCGACACATTGCCACTACACTTTGGTTCTGCAAGATTGTGTGTCGACACACGAGCCCTTTGTGTCAACACACATCCCATGCAAGTAAAAAACACTTCAAACAATATCGGGACAAATCTCAAACACTTTATTAACAATTCTTATTTTGAAAATACATCAATATTCCGCCACCAATTTCAAAATACAGTCATTTTCACATACAACTTCTCTAAATTAAAGGAGGCCTTATTGTGCATCAATGAGGGTGTCTCTCGACTGAACCCCCAACTAGTGAAGACACGTTTACAGTTAATTAGATCAAAAATGGTAGACCGTGCTTTGAACCATACAACCCATTTGACTAACAAACACATCAACATGCACAAGATGTACTCCCCGTACACACCCTACAACTCCTAGATTGACACACATGAAGCTTATGTCTTATATCCTTCGCGAGTGTTTCAGAGCCAAATCCTTTGTCAAAAATCACTCCTTGAAGCGGCCAAACTTCACACTCACTAAGGTGGACCCCACTGATCATGTCCTTGCGACTCCACATTCTGTAATAATATAAACTTGGGTCTATTAAGAGCATGCGCTCATTCTCTTAGATTCTTTGACGTAGGTAACCAAGTACTTCTCACATGGGATGGAAAAATTCTGTTTTAATGCTTGCAATCATACGGATGATAAGTCTCTCTCATTGAGCCCAAGACCCGATGTCATTCCAGGCGTCGAGTTGAGGGCCTATCATGGGTGACTAATAATGACAGGTTTCGACCTCATCCCTTCACTAGTTTTCAGGACCAAGTCTCTAGCTAGGCCTTTCGTGATTGGATCTGCTAGATTCTGACTTGTTCTCACAAAGTCCACAGTGATGACACCTTCTCGAATAAGTTGTCTCACAATACTATGTCTTACACCTATGTCTTTGGACTTTCCATTGTACACTTCATTGTACGCTTTCGATAGCGTAACCTGACTATCACAGTGGAATCTCATACAAGAGACCCTTTAACCACTCAGCTTCTTTAGCCGCAGATGCAAGAGCTATAAACTCTGGCGCCATCATGGAATCAGATATGCATGTCTGTTTCTTGGAACCCCAAGAAACCGCACTCCCACCAAGCAAGAATACCCATCCGCTAGATGCATGATCTTCCACGTAGGAGATCCAACTGGCATCAAAGTACCTTTCCAAAATGGGAGGATACCTTATATAATAAATACCATAATCCATAGTTTTCTTAAGGTACTCCAGTACTCGATATATCGCATGCCAATGAAGCTTACTTGGATTGCTAGTATATCTACTAAACTTTCCAACAACAAAAGCTATATCAGGCCTCGTGCTAGTCATGGCATACATGAGACATCTAATGACTTGGAAATATTCCAATTGCGACACAGGAGTTCCCAAATTCGGTGCCAGCTTCACACTAGGGTCCATTGGAGTGGACATCGGTGCTCAAGCACCATACTTGAGTTTATTCAACACATTTTCAATGTAGTGAGACTGTGTCGAGGAATTTGCATCTCCATATTTTACAATCCTTATACCAAGGATTACTTCAGCCTCACCCATGTCTTTCATAGCAAAGTTCATCGAGAGAAACTGTTTTTTTTTCTCCACTTGCTCCATATCAATACCGAATATTAGCATGTCATCTACATACAAACATATAATGACCCCTTTGCCATTATCGAACTTGCTATAGACACATTTATCCGATTCATTTATAACGAATCCGTTGTTTAGAAAAACTTGATCAAATTTATGATGCCATTCCTTTGGGGCTTGCTTTAGCCCATACAGAGAACATATGAGTTTACAGACTTTTCTTTCTTGGCCTAGAACAACAAATCCTTTCTGTTGTTCCATATACATCTCCTCCTCTAGCTCACCATTTAGGAATGCCGTTTTGACATCCATTTGGTGAATCACTGGCTTATAAATCAAGGCAAGAGCTATAAAACTCTTATAGTCGATATTCTTGCTACGAGGGCATACGTGTCAAAGTAGTCTAACCCATGCTTTTGGGTAAACTTTTCACCACCAAATGGGCTTTGAACTTATCTATAGTTCCATTAACTTTTATCTTCTTCTTGAAGATCCATTTACACCTGATAGGCTCACTAGCTCGTGGAAGATCCGCCAATACCCAGGTATTGTTGCCCATGATGGAATCGATCTCACCATTTATTGCCTCTCGCCAAAAGGAGGCATCATGAGACCTCATAGTCTCATCAAATGTCATGCGGTCAGCCTCCATGACACAACAATATGGAGTCACGGGGTCCATATCATTACTCGAACCTTCTACCAAAAAACGTGTAGAAGTCCAATCTGAAAGATTTCTCTTTCCTAGCTGTCTTACTCCTTCGGAGTTCTAGAGCATTCTCAGGGACTTGTTCCCTCTCATGATGATCAACATCATCATATGACACTGGAGTGTCAATCTCTATTGGTAAGTAATCCCTTGGTCTAGGAATAGAGGTAAACCAATTGTCATCAAAAATGGCATCTCTTGATTCTATTATGGTATTAACATTGATATAATTGTTTGGCTCAATTACATAGAATCGATATGCCTTACTATGTGGCGCATATCCAACAAATATAGTGTCGATGCCTCTCTCACCTAACTTTTTAAATTTAGGTTCAGGGGCTTTAGCGACTGCCCTGCACTCCCACACTTTAAGATAACTCAACTTTGGGGGTCGACCATTCCAATGTTCATACGGGGTTATTTTACTTTTCTTGTTTGGAACACGATTTAATATATGCCAGGCTGTTAACATAGCCTCACCCCCAAAACCCATCACTGAGATCGGAATAGGATAAACATTGAATTAACCATTTTAGTTAGAGTCCGGTTTTTCCTCTCAACCACGCCATTCGGTTGTGGCATATAAGGTGTTGTGACCTTATGCACTACACCTGTGGTTTCGAAATATTTGGGATCATAGTATTCTCCACCACAGTCCAATCTAAGCCGTTGGAGGAAAGTCTCAAAGTGTAGTTCGGTTTCGCTTTGTATGCCTTAAATCTCTCTAATGACTCGTCTTTATGGTTGATTAGATACACATAGCAAAATCTCAAACAATCATCCATAAAAGTTATAAAGTATCTTTTTCCTCCTATGGTCGAAGTACTTTTAAAATCAGACAAATCGCTATGTACTAAGTCAAGTAAATTTGTTTCTCTTTGAACCGATGGAAATGGCAACTTCATTATTTTCGTCAACATACACGTTTTACATTTATCATCCACTTTATCGATATGTGGTATCAACAACGAATTTGCCATTTCATGCATCCTACGAAAATTCACATGCCCTAATCTTTGATGCCATAAATATGAAGAGTCAAGCATATAAACAGAACTAGTAATTTTATTATCAACATTCAATTTAAACATCCCATTACACAGGTATCCCTTGCCAATAAAGACCCCCTTTCAACAAAACAAACTTGTCAGCCTTGAAGGCTAACTTGAACCCAAACCTATTCAGTAGGCCACCAGACACGAGTTTCTTCTTAAACATATGGGGCGTAGCATACATCGGTTAAGGTAAAGGTTTTCCTGAAAGTAAAAAGTAAGTCAACTTTTCCCTTACCCTTAACCGGTACAATCGCTCCATTGCTCATAAATAACATAGTTCTGTTGTCTATGGGGTCTAAATCCTTGAAGAACCTGTCGTTTTTACAAACATGTTTTGTGGACCCTGAGTCAACCCACCAAGAGTCATCACTCTCGACTATGTTGATCTCCGATATCATTGCCACGAACTTATCGTTCAAGTTTTTGTTGCGATGATCAAGCCCCTTGCCTTTCTTGTTCTTTAGGTGAAAACCTTCCCTCCTTAAGTGACCGGGCTTCTGACACTCCCAACAGACCAGCTTGGCCTTCTTCTGGTTTCTTTTTTTTTTTTGGAAGTGTCCGGTTCTCTTGGTTCCTTTACTTGATTGGCCTTCTTATGTGAAATTAATCTTTCCAACGTCACCAGGGCGATCTTTGTTGTCGTCCTGTAACCTGTAACCTTCCTCAATACGTAAATGGTTAGTAAGTTCTTCGATTGACACGTCCTCCTTTTCGTGTTTGAGACTTTTCTTGATGTCTCTCCACGCAGGCGGAAGTTTGTCAATCAAAGAAGACACACCTATGGTATCATCCGTATTCATGTTATGTTGTTTAAAATTATTTAAAATTCTTTCAATTTCATGGAATTGCTCCATAACAGGACGATCATCAACGATCTTGTCATTATTAAATTGACTAACTAAAAATTTCTTACTTGTGGCGTCCTCCGCCATGTAGTGTGCCTCAAGAGTGTCCCACAACTCCTTTGCGGTAGGCATGTTGCCATTCAGTATGTGCCCTCTACAGATGTAGTCATCATTGTCCTACTTCAACCGGGCTCACTGCTCGGCCAATGTCTCCTCCTCCTCAGAAGCGGGTTCAGGGATTGATGTATTCAGGACATACACCACATTCAGGGTAGAATAAGGAAGTGCATCTTCCTCTGCAATCGGTGGAAATTACAGCCATCAAAACGATCCAATTTCACGAAATTGGTTGTCATTTCTCTCAACGATGAAGCCATATCAAACTAAGATCACAAATATATGATTAAGTCTTAAGATTGTTGGTGCAAACACTTGCAAATCACGCAAGAACGGGTATCCTAAAGATCTCAGGTGTCAAGGCCGTATGATCACTTTCTTTAAGACTTATTTCAACTTAGGGAATAGTCTCGGGGATACAACGACAACCAATTACAATGAAGTGAAAGTGTGTAAAAGGAGAGATAGAAGAGATGAATGAGAATGAAGTTTTCAAAGAACATTGAACACTTTTATTCACAAATTTCTCCCTTTTTTTGATCAATTGATTCAAGTGTCTTACAAACAATGAAATGAGGGAATATATATGATAAACAATGAAAGAGAAGTCCCAAAATATACCCCAAAAAGAGGCGCCAAAAACCGGAAAAAACTACCCAAAAAACTGTCAAACCGCCCTATTTGTTGAAGCTGTGTGTCGACACACAATCTTACAGAACCAAAACGTGCTTCGACACATAGATCGACGCTCAATGTTACTGTATGTGTGTCGACACACAGGTCATGTGTCAACACACATCTTTGTTCCGTGCACTTCCGTAAAGTTGTGTATCGACACACAGCCACTACACTTTGGTTCTATAAGATTGTGTGTCGACACACAAGCCCTGTGTTTCGACACACATCCCATACAAGTAAAAAATATTTCAAACAACATTGGGACTAATCTCAAACACTTCATTTACAATTCTTATTTTGAAAATACATCGACAAAAACCACCTTCAAAAATCTAAATTTTTCAATCAATCAAACCAGATTTCTTAATTATCTCCTTCTATTATCTCTCTCTAATTAATCTTTTCTCTTACCTTCTTTCTCTAAAATATACTTCAATATAGATACAACTATAATTGATTGTATCAATATATATGTATATTTGATGTATTGAACACGTAACTATGTTTTTTGCTTTTAAAAGGGGCATATATATATTATTGTCAATAATACAGTAAAATATAAATTTAATGCTATCCATATAATACACATTTTATAATACTTATTCGTATTTTTTCCAAATAAAAGCAGATGATTAGTTGGCAATAATCATATTTATTATACCTAAATTAATGATATAAATTTTATTTTTTTGCTAAATGTACCATTTCAACTTTAAACTATTGACTTATATCTTATTTTTTTTATTAGGTTTTATACTGGTAGGGATCAGTGCTTGTAAGCACTAAGAGAGAGAAATTTTTTTAATTTTAAAATTTAATATATTTAAAAAATTATTAAAATTTTAAAATATTCATATAAAATAATTTTAACATATGAATTTGTTTGTTTGACTATTTATTATTTAGGAAACATCAAAATTTTTGTTGAAAATATCGAAATGACTTGTATATATTATGATTATTATTCACCATATTATATTTTACGTAAATATTATCAACAAAAATTTAACAGCGTAGGAAAAAAAGAACTATTACGTGCACATGTGTTGCTGTTTTAAACTTTAATTATCATTTTTAACTTACTAACTTTTAATTCTTAAACTATTTTTTAAAAAACGTCATGCTAAATTAGCCTAAAGTTTGTTGGCTCAAAACCTTCTATGCAAATGTTCAAAAGAAATGCAAGTTTGCAACTTAAATGCAAGGGGTGAATTCATTAATAAGGAAATCATTGCTTATAATGTTTAAAATTGAAGTTTGGGGGTTTTTGAAAGAAGTGGGGACTTTGCAATACTTTCAAATGAAAGTTGAATGGACAAAAGTATATCCCTCTTAATTCTTTTAGTATTTTAAAAAGTTGTTGTTGAATATAATCATATACAATTTTTTTTTGTAACTCAAAAAACTTTTGACCAATTTCTTATATATATATATATATATGTGTGTGTGTGTGTGTGTATATATATATATATATATGTATGACGAATAATACACAAACGTTTTAAACTTTGTTTAATTCTTTTATTGCATTTAACTATAATTAAAAGGTTAACGAATAAAACTTTTGGGCCAAATTTCTTTTATATAATATTTTTTATTCAATTGAATTTTGGGGTTGAGATTTTGAGTTAAAATTTTGTTAGTATAGAGTGAGGGTCAGGTATAGTTTAAATAGAAAGGGATAGATTGAGTTGAGTGAAATCAATGTATACATCTATAAAAGTTTGTTCAAAAAAAAAAAAAATGTATATATAAAAGGATTTTATTTGATTAATTCTCTCGCAAAATATATATATATATATATAGTATTTAATTTTATGAAATAAGTTTTTAGTCTAAAAGTTATATGCTTTTAAAAAACAGTTCAAATAATGGTACGAAAGGCATAAAGCTTGTCGTTATTCATTAGTAAACATACTCTCGCCATACCCTCATCACATACAATGTTGTTTGTTTAATAAGTACGTGTAATTTTAAACTAAAATATTATTCTAAAAATTTTATGGAATAAAAAATTAATACGTCAGATCTCAAAGCATTAGCATATAATTTACCCAAATTTGTTTTAGTGTTTACTAAAATCCACCTAATTTTAGGTTGGCTTAAAAAAATTACCTAAATTTCTCATTTGTTAATATCACATGTTAACATTAATATCTGTTCGTTTTTGTTGACCTGATATTTTTAAAAGTATATAAATTATTTTGAAAATATTTATAAATTTTTAGACATTTAAAATAATTTTTTAAATATTTAAAAATATTTTAAATGTAAATTTTATTTTTTTAGAATGTCGGTCAGTAAAAACTAATGAACATTAACATGTTAGTATGATTTTGAAAAATTTTAGAAAATTGAAGTGCAACATTAAAAAAATTAAAAATATAAGTGATTTTTCCGAAATAATGCTTAAAATTGAAGTGATTTTTATAGAAAAAACTCTTTCTTTTATATTATACTAGCCATTTCACGTGTGATGTATGGTTGAATTTTACTCTTTGTACAACGTAATTATTAATTTGAAGTATTATTACTTGAAATTGAATTATTTCCAAAATCTATAATGTAATAGTTGGAAAACTTGAATCCACTATGACTTCAAAAGATAAATAAATAAGGATAAATCTTATAAAAGAGCAAGAAAGAAATGTTAATTGAATATTTGAATTAAAAGGTACAATGCATATGCGGGAGCCCTTGCGGCACTGAGATTGTTTTTGTTGTAATATTTTTGTAACATATTAGTAAAAAAAAAATTCTGAATAATAATATTCTAATATTCTTAATATTTGTTTAAATAATAGGTAAATTAACTACATTAAATATGGTAATTTCTGTTCTTCGAAGAATTTTAGTATTTTTTGATAACCTTAATATTTTTTATTGTTTTTATTTGCGAGACCATTTTTTTGTAAATATCTTTAATAGTTTTTTTTAAAAATATTTTTAGTAATAGGTTTTAAAAGAGTTTTAATATCTTTAGTTATTTTTAAATATCTTTAAGTAACTTTTTGTGTTTTGGTAATAGTTTATATTAAAGATTTTTAATTTTTTTTATAACAATAATCATTTTTTGATATTTGTAGTTGTGATTAATAATTTTTGTAAATATTTATAATAATCCTTTCTAGTAAAATTTTCTTTTAAAGATTCAAAATTCTTTTAGTTTTTTTTATAGCATTAATCTTTTTTTTTTTTTTGATATTTATAGTGATTAACAATTTTTATGAATGTTTTTAAGAATCCTTTTAAGTAATATTTTCTTTTAAAGATTTATAGTTTTTTAACAATCTTAATTTTTTTTTTGGTTATGAATTATTTTGTTAAATATCTTTAGAAACCATTTTTTAAACATTTTTAGTAACAGTAATTTAAAAAATTTTGTTTTCATTATTTATTTTGTAAATATTTAAAGCAATCTTTTAATATTTTCATAATGGTTTCTTTTAAATTTTTTAGATTTTTGTGACCTTAATCTTTTTATTATGCGCATATATTTGATAAGCTTATTAATAACAATTTGTTTTAAAGGTTTTTAGGATTTTTTTTACAAATGTAATCTTTTTACGAATTATTTTTGTACGTTTTAATTTTTTTTCCTTTCTTTAAAATACCAAAAAGACTACATGCCAAAAATGTAATTATGTTAAATAAAAAATAAAATAATCAAAAAAATAATAATAACATATTACAAAAATAGGTAAAAAGCTCTAAAAATACTCAAAAAATAGCACAATGACAAAGTTAAGATTAAATTTATCTAATATAAACAATGAGAAAGATTAACTTATATTGGTATGAAAAGATTTACATATTATAATTATAATTTTGTTGGCGTATGTTATTATTTATTATTCAATTTCTAATAGTTTTAGCTAATTCTAATAAAGGCTAGCAAAAGTGTTTACGTGATGCTAAGTTAAAATTGATAATTAAGTGAAAACTGCAAAATAAAAGTAAAAAAGATGTAGCATTAGAAAGAAATTAGGTCTTTTAATTAATGTAAAGATTCATACCTTTAAGAACGATATTAAATGCATTCTCAAGGTTTGAGAGACATATTGAAGTATGAAAGAAAAATAGTTAAAAATTCATACATTTAAGACTGATAATAAACTCGTGATGTTTGCTTAAATTTCTTGTGTCTAGGGCATTCCAATGTCTTTCATGTTTCTCGTTCTTGAGGTTTGAGAGATAAATTGATGAATTGTTATATTTTTAAGATTTTTGTGAATAATGGTTTTCGTAGATCGGAGAGGTAGATTGATGAATTGTGAAGCTTGATATTGAATAGGATTCAAGATTTTGTAAATATAATAATTAATGATTAAATATTTAAATAAGATTACTAATAGAATTTTTGATATATTTTATTTTATTATAATTTATATTTAATTTCCTTTTATTAGCGTTTTCTAGTTTTTTTAATTATCTATTTGCAATTTTTGAGGGTGTGGTCATTTGGAGTATGGAAGAAGGAGAAGAAGGGAGAAATAGTGAAATTATATATTAGTTAGATTATTTTAACTTGTCCCTTCTCGTGATAGAGAAGTCGATGGTCATATGCGTCATGTGGCTTCGAATCCCCACTTGGACAAAAGTGACTCTCCATTTATGGGGAATTTAAAGGGATTTCTTCCTCCAAAGATCTTACTGATGTTTAAAAAAATATTATTTTGACATTAGCACCATGTTATAATACATTCATCCTACTCTCTTAGGCCTAGTCTCAACGATAGAAAGCAAGTGAGAGATCAAAGTGCGGCTTTAAGGAGAAAGGTTTAGAGTTCGATTTTCCTTTGAAACCCTCATTGATGAATCCTAATTTAATTAGCTTTTATGGTGAGTAAGTCACTGCATAGATCGGAATTTACTGGATAATTAGATTGCCTGTTACTAGGGGGGGAAAAAAAAACAAAAAACAATGCTTTCATTCTTAGAATTTTTTACCCAATTGGCATAGTTTTGAAGAAAATTACCAAAATAGCACACTTTCAAAAATATTTAACAAAATAGTACCATTTACTGTAGCTCGTTCAACGTACGCCGTTTGTAATGGCGTACGTCCAGTGAACAGTAATGGCTTTTTTTTTTTTTTTTTTTACCGAAGAACAACTAATTTATATTCTAAAAATTATTGCATTAAAACTATTTTACATAAATAATTTAAAATTTTAATAATTTTTTAAATTAAAAAAAAAGTATACTAATTTCTTTATGACATTGTATGTGTCATCATTTTGATTGTCATGTCATCTACCACATATTCTTTTTGGTTGTCATATTATTTTTTAACTAATTATCTTGGTCACTCATAAATAGTTGATACATTTCATGGTCCTTTTTCTAAATAATACTTTTCTTCTTGGTCTTTTTTGCAAAGTATGTTGCCCTTACTGTGTATAATATCATTTTTAAAAACTTTCACCATTTATGTTTTCATCCAAAAAGTAATAAATTTTCATGTATATAATATTGGTTCAACAAAAATTTAACGAGTACCTAAATGATGAAATGAACTGTATATATTATCGTTATTATTCACTGTATTAAATATAGTCTTCAACCAAAGAGGGCACCAACACGCCATCATCGGATCCCATTAGAACTCCGAAGTCAAGCGTGTTTGGGCGAGAGTAGTAACAGTATGGGTGACCTCCTGGGAAGTCTTCACCCTCAGGTTGGGGGCACTTGGAAACAGCCTCTCTTCAAGTTAACTCCCTGAAGGGGGAAGGCTGTGTACATTCAACCCCCCCAGACCCTGCGTAGGCGGGAGTCCTTAAGGCACTGAGTATGTTCCTATTAAATATAGTCTTTAGGGTACCATTGGGACATTGGGAATGTATCTTGCTTTCTATTTACTATATTTAATACAGTGAATAATAACGATAATATATACATGTCATTTCATCATTTAGGTACTCGTTAAATTTTTGTTGAGCTAATATTATATACATAAAAATTATGCATTACTTTTTGGATGAAAACATAAATGGTGAAAGTTTTCAAAAATGATATCATACACAGTAAGGGCAACATACTTTACAAAAACGACCAAAAAGAAAAGTATTATTTACAAAAAGGACCATGAAAGATATCAGCTATTTATAAGTGACAAAGACAATTAGTTTAAAAAATAACATAACAACCAAAAAGAATATGTAGTAGATGACTTGACAATAAAAAAGATGATACATACAATGTCATGATGAAGTTAGTATACTTTTTTTTAAATTTAAAAAATTATTAAAATTCTAAATTATTTATGTAAAATAGTTTTAATGTAATAATTTTTAAAATACAAATTAGTTGTGCTTTCGTTAAAAAAAAAAATTACTGTTCACTGGATGTATGCCGTTACAAACGGCGTACGTTGAACGAGCTATAATAAATGATACTATTTTAATAAATATTTTTAAAAGTGTGCTATTTTAATAAGTTTTTTAAAACTATGCCAATTGGCTAAAAAATTCTCATTCTTATCTATTTACCTTTTGTCCACCCCCCTTTACCTCTTGTCCACCCTTTCCATCATTCCCAACACTCTTGACCTCCTCACCATCCTCATTCCTAATGGCACGTCTACTATTCCGCCCTCAACCACTCCCCAAAATCGCAACATTCTTCGCCCCAATCTCCCTCTCGCACTGCAATTCACTACCCAGAGCCTTCTCAAGCAGGTCCAGAAGGGCGGAGCTCGTCGAGATCGATCTAGAATCATCATCCTCCTCCTCCTCTGATGGCGGCGGCGGCGGCGGCGGAGAGGTTGAGTTGATGGGGATGAAGAAGTTGGAGGACGCCATCTACAGTATCATTGTACGCCGGTCAGCTCCTGATTGGCTGCCGTTTATGCCGGGTCGGTCTTACTGGGTGCCCCCAAAGCCGCGGGCAGAGAGTATAGTGGAAGTGGTGGGGAAGTTGGGGAGTGCGTTGACGGAGGAGGAGAGTTTGTCTCTTACTAGTCTTCGTGGGTGGCCTTGTTCTTCTTTTCTTTTTGAAGGTATTATGGGTTTCTGATTTTGATTGTGTTTCTTTTTTGGGGTTTTTTTTCTGTTAGGGTTAGGGTTTTAATATTGGTGTATTTTCAAAATGGTTTTCTTATGTTGTTGTGAAGAGGGGTGTGCGTGTTGCAGGAGAAATAAATTAGTCACGTGTGGATCACACCCATCTATTATCAACCCTTGTTAAGTTTCAAAAAGGGTAGTTTAGTCACTCTTTCTGTTTTAAACCGTAATAGTGTCTCTTCATGTGAAACTATAAATACCCATTTCACTCTCAAGATTAAGGACATCCAAGAATATCCTAACCGTATCAGTGTATTGATATAGTTAAAACTAGGAAAAATGACTAGATTGCCCTTTTTGAAGCTTAACTAGGGTCTGACAGTGTATTTTTTTTTTTTTTTTGGGGGGGGGGGGGGGGGAGTGAAAAGAAATGCAGAGAGGGGGAGAGAAAAAGAGAATATTAGGGAGGGAAGAACTCATTAAACATTCATTCCATATCGTTCGCTACAACCATATTGTCCTTCTTGTAGAAATTGGAGAACGGGGACCACTAGCTAATATCCTAATTACATAATACAAGGGAAAGTTAACTTTTTTTGATCAGGGAAAGTTACCAAGATTATCATTAAAATAAAGCTATCAATTAAATACTATTTAATCACATATATAACACATGATTAATTTATTTTTATTTTCCCTGTAACACCTATTTTCAAAATAGGTGAAAGGAAGTTTTTTGGGTTTCTTGTATGTAAAAGACAGTAAGTAGTGAGAGCAAAAACAATCAAACACAACAAGAAATTGATAAAGCGAGGAAAGGTTTTACAAAACGATTAACTGTGCCGTGGAGCAAGCCATTGTCCTAAAAGACGATTTCCCGTTGCCTAGGGTGCAAACAGAGTTATCGGCGGCCGTCCTCCAGGATTAACGCGATCCGACCTTTAACGTGCACTCGTTAGAAGCTGGGTGGGATGCCGAGAGAACTTTGCCCACACTTAGAGAGGGAGTAAGAAGCGGAGAGAAGAGAAAGCCTTTTTGTTTTTGGATCGATTAAATGGCTGATAAAATTATAGTATTTATAGCCCTAGTTGTGACTATTGGGAGCAACTCCTAACGGTTAGCTTTAAAGGGGTGCGTCTTATGGGAACAAGAAGCAATACTTGAGGTCTTGCTTGCGAGAGACAGACGCGTATTTACGAGGCGCATTGGTAGCCGGTGAAAGAAAAGAAAATATTTCCGATAAAATAAAAATACCCATTATAAAAAGGACACCCACACCCACACCCACACCCACACCCGAGCACGGCACGATGGGTTGGTGGCGTGCGCGCATGTGGTTCCCACCATTCTTTCACCCTTAACTTTATTCAAATCCTTGTCTTTACAAGGCCATATATAAACTACCCCTCCCTTCTCTAAATTATCCATGTGGGATGTGGTTTTTAGCTTAGGACTTCAATTATTCAATTTGGCTTAGCTCTGTTGTATTTCCAACAGTCTCTCACAAATGTCACAAAGCTAAAGGAAAGAGATCAGTCTGGGCAAAACAATGAGCTTAGCTTTTCAATGTCGATGTCTCGCGACTTGAATCGACACCTAGTATGTAACAAGTTTAAGACCAATAGTTTGTTAGGTAATTCGTTTTGAACATGACAAGAGGTTGTATGGTCTTCCACCTGAGCACATACCAAGCTTAAAATATCTCAGCAAATCCGGCAGTTTGACGCTTTTATTGGCCATGCGTCCGTCCTGGATTCTCATAGGTGCTCTAGAAGGCAAGTCATCAACCTTCATAGGGAACGGCCACACCCCCACACCTACATAGGTGGATCCCATTAAGTGTGTGTTACTTCACACCACCAAATAGTGGCTATGGGTCCATTAAAAACTAATGCTCATCTTCATCAGCTTAGTAACAATTTCTGGGTTCCATCAAGTATGACTCAGCTCACACCACCAAAACTATGGCTATGGATTGCCCAACACTGTCAACATCATAGGGAGGGACAATTATTGATTACAGTGTACAATCGAACTGAACTATAACTTATTCATTGAACCTGTATAAACCAGGTTGAGATACATCATAGTCAATTCACTTTACAGACTTTAAACCCGTCCCCCTCGATGCACTTCTAATGCAATGTTTCGACAAAGTGTCTTTATCAATGGATCCACAAGGTTCTTTTTAGACCTTACACAATTTAGTGATATCACTTATTTTGAGTAGGTCGTTTAAGATCTTATCCCTAAGACAAATAAGTCTCACTAAGAGCATGGAGCTCATCCTTGACATCATGGCGGGTCAGTGTGTCCATCAAGTGTGCTGCCTCACACCACCATAACAGGCTATGGACAATGTTAAGAGCATAGAACTCAACCTTAACATTATAGCAGATTCAACATATCCTTAAGCCACAAAACAGCAATAGCTCAGAATGGGCTAGGGTGGCTTAATTCCCTTTTCATCTATTTTATCAAATCTTCCCTTCTTAAGAGGCACTCGGTATGCGTTGCCTTCTCAAAAGGCCTTTTATTAAGAAGATCTATCAAGCAGTCTCACTCCTTAACTCGAGTGAGATCATGAGTGTTCCTTGACACAATAGCTAAGGCAATAGCCCTTAGCTTGCCAAACCCATCAGGTGTGCAGTGCCCACACCATCCTTCACGAATTATGGGTAGGTTAACGTTAAGCTCAACCTTCACAAATGCAATTACGACACTGTAAATGAAGAAAAGCGGTACTTAAGTTGGTCACTGCCAACAACAGTAATAAGTTGCTCTTACCCCCAGATTAAAGCATCTGCAATGAGCTGTTAAACAACAAGTTCCGTATCCTGCCAACTCCAATAAGAGTCAGTGTAACATAATAGTGGAGCTAATATCATATTAATAAAATCATATCTCCACTCCAATTACTCATATAGTATACACATAGTTGGCAAAACAATTTTATACCGCGAAATATCAGTTTTACATAAATTGGTTCACAACAAAGAGTGAAATTTTATACCGCAATATCAGTACTCATATCTCCGCCCCAATTTTATACTAGCACAAGAGTGAAATTTTTATAATCTTAACTCAACCCAACCACTACTAGTTGGTTCACAAAAGACCGTAATCCATAAATTGTCTTTTATCATTCAAACTAAGGCAACCCAAGCTTTTGCAAGGCTCTCAAATCCAAGTGATAGCATCATTAAACTATTCTCACTGAATTTGAACGGTCACCACAATAATATTTCCACCATAATTAATTCCCATAAGCTAGCTATAACTAGCGAAACTCGACGGAACATAATAATCGCAAGAGATTGCGACCAGACAACATATTTCATAGGCTCGTAGGTGCTCACATTAACCCCCACAATGGAATGCATCACTCTACATTTCTAAGCCATTTTATTTTTCTATCTACCAACTTAGACTTTAAGGTCAATTCAGTAGTGCTGGTCTGAGAGGGGTATCCCAAAATACAATTCACTAACAAGCCTAGGCACATAGTCATTAGTAGGATAGTTCTTGGCATCACGTTATCCATTTGACATAACATAGAGTCTATTACAATGTAAGCCCCAATGCATAGTACTTCACTGGTACATCAACACTTTCATTATAGAACTGCTCATCATGTTAATCATGAGTATATAAACTAGGTTTACTAGATTATGTTATATCAGGATGGAGCGCTGTTCTTTACAAACATTATGCTATCAAACATCTTTGTGCATTTTGCATGTGATGTACAATCAACTTTGTACCTTTTTAATTAAACACTAGGGTCACATGCAGTCTTATTCAGCATGTCATTAAAAGGACAAAACTCTCTTAGTAATTTTTCTACACATAATAAAGAGAAAAGCCTTTAGGTGTTCTAGTAATCTTTACTTCAACAAAGTCTTTTATGTCAAAGCACGAAGTTCAAAGACTTTGTTGCATACACAACATTTATAGTCATATCGAACAAATGATCACATACTCATTGTCATCATACTTAGAGTGCATTCACCACTATTAGAAGTATATCCATATGTGATCCATGTTACATCAAATTTGGTTTCACTTTTTAGAGCTTATTTAGGACCATGTTAGGAATGCATAAGTTTACAAACTTTATCTTCTATAGAAAGGACCATGGACCCTTCTAATCGTTCCATATAAACTTTGTCATTAAGTCAACATTGAAAATAACAAAAAAATGTATCCACATTTTATTTGGTGCACTACAATATCCAGATAGAAGTAGGAGCTTATCAAACTCTAATGGTGCCCATCTTAGTCACGGGAAGAGTAGTCAGGTTAATCATTCCCCTTTTTATATTAGTGTTTCTCTTTGATCATTATCCTTCAATTTGTTTTGAATTCCCGCTATGTTGCTAATCAGTTTACATCCTTTAAGGATGCGCAAGTTCTCATGTGTGATTGTTCGTCTTTTCTCCAAAAATGGAATTAGTGGATATCAGGATTTCCTAGGTTTTTGTTCTTATTCCAATATGTAGACATAATAATTTCTTCATTTATATTATTAGTAATCATGTTTAGTCACAAACATACCTCCACCTCAGGTCCTCATGATCACATACTCGGTTGGCTCATCAATCAATTGTTTTTCATATATCATTACTAGGGTGGAGTATTATTACTTCAACCTAACTACAAAAGAACTGACATACTTCACATTGCTCTATTACTAGTCCAAAAATAATGCAATTAACACAAGTTTTTACCATTATTGTTCTACAAGACAGTACCCCCACATTTTGCTAGCTCGTAGTATAAGTCATATGAGTGTGGCTTTATCTCAACTATAGACTCCGGTTAATTTGTGCACCACACAAGATTAAACAGCTTAATCAAATACAACATAAGCATTAACCTCGTAAAAGGATACAACCCCCCACATTTCGGTAGGTTAATACCGGAATTTATGTTAATGTGGGTACGACTTTAAAGCTAAAACGCAAGTATTAAAATATTTGCCCACCAAACAATATGTTACTTCCATTGGAATTTTTGATACAAAAATTAGGAAACAAAGTCTTTATAACATCTAGTCTGGCAACAGCATGCATATAAACAAATTCGTATCGCTCAAATATATGTCTGGTCAATATTTTTGCACAGGTTTATTTATCTATTTTAATTACTTGGATTTAAAGAGGTCCTCCTTTCTATTTTTCTTAATAAATATAATATACACATATTTATATTTCCAATTTATATTTATATTTTCAATTTACCCTATTTATATTTTCAATTCACGCTGTATCAAAGTTAATTTCCATATTCCAAGGAATTTGGACCTTTCGTAAACCCATTTGTTCTCTAAATATCACTTACTTTTATTTTCTTTTTATCTTCCTTTTCTTTGTCGTTTCTGCATTTTTCCTTTGGTATTGTACTATTAAGTATTTGTTTTTTAAATTTTTTCCAGAAACTTCATCTTTAATCTTCCTTCATCTCCAGTACACCTAAACCTTAGTATGGGGCTCGATGAATTTCTGACCAACAAGCCTCCACCTCGGGTCACAGCCAAGAATCAATGTGCTGGAGCACTAAACGCTCACCAACCAAAGGCTTAGGTTTATTTTAGTTTTATTATGTATGTTACTAAAAAGTGGCATCTACTGAATTATCATTACTGATAGCGAGGCACCACCACCTCCATCGTTTATGGCAGGGGCATGTTTTCAATTCAGCGCACATTATATTCGTTGAATGATTATGCTTTTAGTGATTCATCACAATCAATTTAACTTTAACTTAATCTAAAGTCTTAGGAAATCATTTAATATTTTGAACTCCCTTTTCTCAATCTAATCACATAGTAGTGTTTACTAATCATAAACAAATTTAGAATGCCAAAAATAGAAAGCCTTGTTGCTATGATTGATTGTAAAATCGTCTTTTAGATTGTTGTAAAAAGCAGTAAGTAGTAACAGCAAAAACAATCAAACACAGGAACGAAATTGATAAAGTGAGGAAAGATCTTACAAAATGATTAACCGCGCCGTGGAGCAAGCCACTATCCTAAAAGATGATTTTGCCGCTGCCTAGGATGCAAACAGAGTTACCGGTGATCGTCCTCTAGGATTAACACGATCCGACCTTTAACGTGCACTCGTTAGAAGCCCGGTGGGATGCCGAGAGAACTTTGCCCAGACTTAAAGAGGAAGTATGAAGCGGAGAGAAGAGAAAGCCTTTTTGTTTTTGGATAGATTAAATGGCTGATAGAATTGTAGTATTTATAGCCCTAGTTGTGACTGTTGGGAGTAGCCTTGAACTCCCAACTGTTAGCTTTAAAGGGATGCGTCTCATGGGAACAAGAAGCAACAATGGAAGTCTTGCTTGGGAGAGACAGACGCGTATTTACGAGGCGCATTGGTAGCCGGTGAGAGAAAAGAAAATATTTTCGATAAAATAAAAATACCCGTTATAAAAAGGACACCCACACCCACACCCACACCCACACCCACACCCACACCCAAGCACGGCACGGTGGGTGGGTGGCGCGCGCGTGTGGTTCCCACCATTCTTTCACCCTTAACTTAATTCAAATCTTGTCTTTACGAGGATGTCAACAATCGGATTAAAGTAGGGTGGCCTAAATGGAGGATGGCCTCCGCGGTACTTTGCGATATAAAGTTTCCCTTAAAAGCTAAAGGGAAGATACTATAAGACGGTAGTGAGGCCGGCCATGTCTTATGGGGCAGAGTGTAGGGTGATGAAGCAACAACATACATAGAAGATGAAGGTGGCTGAGATGAGGATGGTGCGGTGGATGTTCGGACACACTAGGAAGGATAGGATCAGGAACGACGTCATAAGAGGCGAATTGGGCGTGGCCTCCATCGAGGATAAATTGAGGGAGCGACGTTTGAGGTGGTTTGGACATGTTAGGAGGAGACTGAGTGCAGCACCAGTCAGGAGATGCAAACAGCCCCATACTACGCTATGCCGAAGAGGGAGAGGCAGGCCAAAGAAGAGATGGCTGGAGACAATCAGACAAGACCTCACCCACCTAAACCTTCGGGAGGAGATGGCTTTAGATAGAGCCCAATGTAGGGCGAGCATAGGGGTAGCAGATGTAGCGGCTTATAGTAGGGTAGTCCAACCTATTAGGGGTATCACCAGTGTTTCTAGGCCCCTCACTTCCTCTTTGGCACACGTATGTGCATATTTGATCTCCTAATTTACTATTTGCTTTTCGGCTTATTTGTAATCTACAACTGTTATTTATCTGCCTATTATTTGCCTAGCTTGCTTGCATTGAGTTTGATGGTAATGCCTGTCTTCTGCTTTGCCCGACTCATATGCTTATTGCTTATTGCTCTCTTGCTGTCAGGCTTTCATGCTTCAATGTTGCAGGCTATCTCATCAGGTTGGGGGTCCTCGGAAACAGCCTCCCTTCAGGGTAGCTCCCGGAAGCGGGAAGGCTACATACAACTAACCCCCCCCCCCTCCCCCCCCCCCCCGACCCTGCTTATGCAGGAGCCCTTGTGGCACTGGGTCTGTTGTTGTATATAAACTACCCCTCCCTTCTCTAAATTATCCATGTGGGATGTGGGTTTTAGCTTAGGACTTCAATTATTCAATTTGGCTAAGCGTTGTTATATTTCCAACAAATATTAGCGACGGGAGAATTCATTAAACATTCATTCCATATCGTTCGCTACAACCATAATGTCCTTATAGAAATTGGAGAACGGGGACCACTAGCTAATATCCTAATTACATAATACAATGGAAAGTTAACTTTTTTTGATCAACAGGGAAAGTTACCAAGATTATCATTAAAATAAAGCTATCAATTAAATATTATTTAATCACATGTATAACACATGATTAATTTATTTTCTTGGTAACACCTATTTTAAAAATAGGTGACAGGAAGTTTTTTGGGTTTCTTGTAAGAGGTGTGTCTCTTTATGGAGAGATGCATCTCTTCTTCTAAGAAACATTCGAAAAACTATAAATACCCCCTTCTATTTTCAAGATTAAAGAGATTCAACAACATCATATCATTCTCTTGTTCTAGAGGTCCCAGAAATCCTCTCTTTCTACATTTAATAGGCCTGATTTCTGGTGCTTGGGCCCCTGATATAGGTGTCCTTAGCTATTGGAGATGGTCCACACTGTGCACGAGGGATGTGTGTTAAATATCTCATAATTTCTTGGATACATTGATATTTGTCAACTTATATGGTGAGGGAATCCCTCTCTTGGTAAGTCTGTTTGTTAGGTGAAGTTAGACCTAATATCTTTTTAATAATATTGTATGCTTTATTGCTATTGTTATTTCATGATGGCCACTCGCATATGATTATTGGTTGAATTATTGTTCATAATTTCCCTCTTGTAATTTGCCTTCTATGAAGTCAGTAGAGTCCTGATAGTTAAATTTTTTTGTTCATTGGCTTGTGTTTTAGTCATTGATTTAGATAGATATCTGACACCTTTGTTGTAGGCCACTTGAAATTGACGTTCTGTTATGGGGTTGTCTGAAAGTACTGGATTCAAGGATGATAGGAAAAGGTATTGGCTGCATTATAAATTGTGATATTATAAAGGTGCCAAGTGTTCATCTCAACTTCGTACTTGCCAAAAAAAAATTCTTCTCAATTTGGTGTCTACGAAGCTGAGCAGGGTATGTCATTCCTTTTGCTGTAGGAAGTCTGATGAAACCATTTTATATGTCATTCCTTTTGCTGTAGGAAGTCTGATGAAACCATTTTTATCTATGGTAGCACATGCTGAATTGTTGTAGCTTCTCTAGAAGAGGAAAAAAATGTGAGGTTTTGTAGATACAATGGAAGGAGGCAACCCTTTGAAACATCTTAGAAAAGCATTTTTTTTTTTTTTTTTTTTTTTTTTTTGTTTTCCAACCTTTAGATGAATATGCATTTCCATTGAAATTTGTTCGTTGATCAATTTGATCACTTTATTTACCCCTCTTTGAGAAAATGGGTTGAAGCAATGGACAAGTGAAATGAGCAATTCTCACATGACTTTCTAGAAGAACTGTGTCTGAAAATCCTTTCTTGATCAAGGAAAAAGACGCTGATCTTCTTATGCTCTACATAATGCTTTTGACTCTATAACCTTCTTGACTTTTCAATTATCTCTCGCTTATTGGTGTCTTATGTTGTGGTCGCTTTTGCAATAGTTCTTACCGGGAAGTAGGGTCTATGTTTTACGTTATTTCTCATAGCTTTTCCCAGCTCTGAATTACTGGATTCACTGCTAGCTACCTTTTAATGCTTCAGTCAATAAATCTAGGAAGCTTCTCCCATGCAATGTTTAGGTTTCTGGTGGTGCAGATGCTTGCCCATGTGAAAATGGTGTTCTGTGCTTTGTTTAACGTTAAAAAGTACTAGGTTCATGAATGATGGAAATAGTGGTTAACTCGGTATTGCATATACTGATCACGATACATAGGCATGAATACTAGGGCATAGGCCCTGTAGGGGGTATTCTTCTACGGTTTTGTGTTGTGACAACAATAAGATGAGCCTTGTCTCATTAGGTGAGGCTGGGCTACATGGATTCTGGAAGGGAGTACAAAGTGAGAAGATTCGACAAATGAATATATACTGAAGTGTTGGGAGATTTGGATATCAGGGAGCATTATTGGAAGCAATCACAAATAAGACGAGGGTAAAACAAACTTATCAAGCAAAAAGCACAACTAGAAAACAAGTAGTCATAGGAATGACTACCGCATATGACGAGAAGGGGAAAAAAAGAAAAAAATCTCTAAAGAAACTACTATAACAACTGAAACCATTTTCCGCACTAGGTTTGAAACAAAGTACATTGGCCCTCTCTGTTATGATTTGAATTATATCTTAGTTTAGTTCAAAGCCTTTTTGCAAACCCAACCATGGTTTTTTGGTCGTCTCTTCTCCTTTTGACATGTTAAGCTCCTATGACCTCACTTCTTCTCACCGATAGGTATGTCTCAGACTTTACATGTTCAAACCATCTCAAGTGTATATATCTCATCTTATCCTCAATAGGTACCCCCTCATCTGGAATTGCTTTATTTCCTAGCTTGTCTTGTGTGCCCAAGTCTATTGCAACATCTTATCTCTACATCGTTCGTGCACTGTGATATTTGGTTGCCCAACATAGATAATGTGAAGGAAAACCCCCCTCAGTAGTTTCAGCGACATGGATTCTACACTGCCATTCTGCTTAGGGAAGGTCATGACTGTAGCCGCGTGCTGAGGAGTTGGTTTCAACTGGGGATCATCAACTTTCAAACTGTTAAGACACTCAGTCACTTCAAAACCACTAACCTGAACCAGGATCAACACATTTACCAAAATGCAAATCCAGAGGAACTTAGAGGAATTTTTGGGAAAATATCTGACTGTGAATCTGTGATTGTGCGTCTTCTGTCTTCAACAACTGGTGATTTCTGCTTATATACCTCTTGGTCACATTGACGTGGCTGTCAGGTATCCACTTCAAGCACCACATCGTGATTTGAGGAGATATGGGGATGATACCTGTGTGGTCATAACTGTCTTTGAATGGCCCAGATAATACATTTTTGTCCGTGATATCCTTACTGCAGAGCGCCACATTTTATCTTGCTTGCCTGCTAACAAACAAACCCAAAAAAACAACGAAAAATTCAACAAAAAAAGAAACAACAAACACAAGATTTACATGGTTCGGCTAATTGTGCCTACCTCCATGGAGTTGTAGAGATTTTATTATTTCTGGGAAGCTTTACAAAGATTTTCTTTCCTTTCTTGGTTCTCTCAAACTCTAAGCAAGGTTTAAATATAAGCTACTGTAGGGGAACCTAGTTGCTTCAATATAAAAAGGACCACAGATGGGCTTGAGCCCGAAACTAGAACCCAAAAGTTTATCCTGGTTCGCTCCATGGACATGGCTATTACAGTATAATACTAGGTTCCATACAGGAAGCTCAATAACTTTAGGTTACTGTGGCTACAGTATTGCAAACTCTCTGGCTTCCTAGGTTGGTCAAGGGAATCTCCTTTGCTCACCCAACATTAGCAACTTCATACAGCTTGACTCGTAGACCATTGGTTAAATTATAGTTCTGAAGCATTGACCACTTCTGTTGCATTTGATCACTTTTGAAGTCAATAAAGATTGATAGAGCCTTACCAAGCACATTACCCAAACTCTCAGCCTAGAAATGCATAATTATGGTGTCAACATCTCTATTTGTTTGTTCTTTCATTCAGATTCGGGGCAGGAGTCTCATCCCAAAGCCAGCTCATATTTGAAAATGCAGTATTTCAAAGACTCCAACTTTATGTACAAAATGTTCTTTTACCATGTCATTCGTCGAGACTTATTCCATAATGGTTAAGAACCTTCTATGGGTAGTGTCACAATCGACTCATAAAATTTGCTTATGGATTTGTGCATAGCACATTTCGGTGATAATTGATTCTTTGGTCAAAGTAAACGAAATTCTCTCCCCCCAACTCTACTTACTTAACAAAAGACATCTTATCTATTTTAGTCAAAATATTCTTAATTTGGGACATTTCACGTTTTAGCAATATCAGAAGTTCATATGTGCTTTGTTGACTGCAGATGATATGCCATCTCAGCCTGCCTCTATGGAGGTGGAGGTGCAGGTTCATGTGCGGAACAAGTCCAAGAAAGCTCCCCCTTCTGAGGATGAGGAGTGACGAGCATATTCTGGTTGTTCTCACTGCCTCTATTAAGAGTACCCTTCACACTCTAGCTCTTTTTTTTTTTATTTTTTGGTTATTTTCCATATTTTATAGGTTCTGGTGCTCTTCTGCTAGATTTTTTTTTTGGCTGAAAAAAACTTGCTTTAACATAAACAATAGGATTATTTACATTTTAGTACCCTTACGTTTTTAGAAAATAATAAAAAGGACGCTGATCTTTTTGAATTATTAAAAAGGCCTCTAATTTTTTGTCTTATTAATAAAAGGGCCCTTCTCCAGCGTGATGACGTCATTATCCATTGATAGGGCTAATGTGGCAACTATTTTTTTTTAATTAATGCTATAGTAAAATAATAAAAGTACCTTTTAATACTCTTATTTTTACTTTATAAGTACAAAATTTGATATGTTGTATTATGTAAAAAACATACGTTTTTGCTTAATTTGTTTAAAAGTATGATTATTGAAGGGTATTTTTATCATTTTAGTTTATCATTTTACTATGGCATTATCACACTGGAGAGTGGACTTTTTATTAATACGACTAAAAGTTAGGAGCCTTTTTAGTTTTTATTAACATGACAAAAACTTAAGGGCCTTTTTAATAATTTAAAAATGTCCGGGTCATTTTTGTTATTTTGAAAGAGGTCGGGGTACTAAAATGTAATAACCCTAGACAATACTACGAAGCATTGTTTGTCATCCGACTGAAAAATGTAGATGGGTCGAACAAATCATTGTAGAAGTTGTCAAGGCATTGTTTGAGCACAGAATAAATAATGGCTGTTGCGTTACATAGCGACTACTTTGTGATGGAAATTGGCTTACTGGTTACACTAAAAGATCGTGCTGCAATAGCAATGTGTCCCATTAGACTCACAAAACTCCTTGTTGTCACCACAATTTGCAACCATGTTGGGGATTGTATCCCTATGAAGGATCCGGCATTTTCCTTCAAAATTTGGAGGAGTTCACCTCTGTTCGTTACCGACACATCTAGTTCCCCTTGTTGTAGAAAGACATTTTTGCCCTTGCCCTTCCTTTAGTTTCTGTCAATACATATGGTGCATTTTTGCCCCTTGACATGCTGTACCTATTAGCAGCATTCTGGAACCTGCCTGGTATATAAACCGGTGGACTGATTGGTCTGGCTGATGACTACTTTCCCGACCTGAACTAAGGGTCTCGCTAGTTGGTGGTTATCAGGGATAAACTAGTTAATGTCGACTGCATGCTTACATAATGAATGCTCTGCATCTCGCAGTCGTATATTCAAGATCCAATAGGTGTACCATGTTCCATAATCTTAGGGCATGCTACTATTGTTTTCTATTTATAGTTTTTAGTTCCTAAGAAACTAAAAACCATGGTTTGGAAAATGTTTTTGTGGTTTTTTGTTTTTAGTTTTCCCGACTGGTATAGAGTCTTTGATGTAATTTTTATTTGCAGTTCAGTTTTTGAAAAACCAAACCCCAGTTTTAGAAACAAGAAAAATGATACCGAACAGACCGGTACTTATTCCATGGATATTTTGAGCGCTAGCTGATGGGATATGCTGTTGAAAATTGCAGGGACACTTGGGTGTTGTATATTCGTGTCATGGAATGCAGTAGCAAGAGGTTTTGATGCAATGCTAGTTGCGCCATTCGTCATCTGTACATAGAAGAGACCTCTTGTAGCTTCCCGCAGATACTGCGTCGTTTCAACCAGGAGAATACTGACCTCGTTTCCCTTTTATAATGGTAGTATGACAGCATTATCTTTTCTAGGCTGCACAGTTTGTACTTTGAATAATTTATAATAAGCAGTTTGTTTATTTTATGCTTTAACACCTAGAAACTTTCTATAATTTGTTTGTGTTTGCCCTTTTAAAAGATCATAGATTTCTAGGATAGAGACTACTTTGGCTTTTCAAATATCGTTTTAATGCCCATTGAACTCATGATAATTATCATAGTTTGTAGCAAAAATATTCATTCTAGAGAAAAAAAGTAGTTTTTATTGTGATCATTCTATGTAGAATGTGCCATAGAGAGTATGTTATAAGATCTAATGTTAGAATGGCAACCGGAAAATTTATTTATTTATCCTTTTTTCCTAATGTGGAACTTGGTTACGCGGTAAACTCCCGGCCCATGCGGCGACCCCCACGCAACAGGAGTTCATTAAGTCAAGGATTTCTCAGGGAGAGGTTCAAGGAGGGAATTGAATTCCAGATCTTTTGGCATAAAGAAACACTCTATCCTCTTACTTTCTTCCTATGACTGAGGCAAGGTTGTCGTGGGTACTTGCACTTTTTATTAAAACTCAGGATCCGTTTGCTTAGGAAGAAAATTAGATTCTAGAAGTTGGTGTTCCTGTCTTTCATTGTTCGGCATGTATTGTTTGACGTAAAAGATTTTTCGAGGGAACAAGCTCACCCCTAGGGTTGGAAATGACTTTCCTTGTAAAATGGCGGAAGTTATCATTCCAAAGCCTCGAGGTATTCATCAATTCGAGTTGGAATCAAAACGAGTTTATATTGGTTATAAAAATGTATAGGATGGTTGGTGGAAGATATTTTCTTTTAAAATAAACAAAGGAGCATCATAAGGTGGGAACAAGTTTTCCATTGGAACAAACAGCGGAAAACTTGTAGTGAAATTTGATTTTCTTTGAAAAAACCTTTTAGGTTGGGGGTCCTCGAAAACGGCATCCCTTCTGGGCAGTCCCTGGAAGGGGGAAGGCTGCGTACATCTACCCCCAGACCCTGCGTATGCGGGAGCCCTTTGAGGCATTGGGTCGTTGTTGTTTGAAAAAATCTTTCCAAAAGGAAAATATTTTATGGGGAAAAAGAATTTCCCCTCTACCAAGCGGAGCCTTACCGTAGCTTCTTTTGTTTGAAGGGTGACAATTATATTTCAGGGAGGGGAAATTTTTGGACTCCCTCCTTGGGATTTAAGATACGAAATCGAACAAACCTTTGAAGCATGAAAAAAATATGTTGAATATGGGCAAAAAGAAGTTGAAGTGTTCATAATGGAGAATATTTGTATGTATTTTCTGTGTTTTTGAATGTGAAATGTTGGTGTAGTTTCCTTTTTAAGAAAATCTATTGAGAAATTGCACATATGAAGTCAATTGCAATATTGTAATCCATACTAGAGAATCATTGTACAGCACAAAATTCATTCAGTTGTATTGCCTTTTTTGCCTCGTCAGATTGCCTGTTATACCATTTCATATATGGTTAGCTAAAGCTCATATAGAGACACGATAGGAAGGACTGTTTCTCGTTCTACCATCAAATATTCTACTTTTTCTCTTGCCCTTCCAATGATTTGGTATACAGCTCTAAACTAATCTCTAACCATTCTTCGTGCATGAGACCAATTAAGAGATGGAATCCTCCCTAATTGGAAAGAGAAGGGGGGGTACTGGAATCTCACTTGCAGCCTCCTTGTTCCCGTGAAAATCTCTACGTACTTGTTTGTCCAATTTTGTTGCCTACTAACCGTTTAGTTGGCAATTAAAGAAGGGAGGGCTAATTGAATCGATTGAATTAGACCAACCACGGGAGGACCTTAGGTGGAATCTAGCGTTTCCTCTTGAGGTTAGCCTCTTTCTGTATTTAGACTGGCATGACATTAAAGAAGAATCATCATGTTAACTGTATTTGAAATCAGTATGTCTTTTCTATGTTCTTACCTCACTACGCCTTCTCAAAATAAAGTGGAAGGATTATAAATAATGGCCTCTTTGGGTTAAAAATAAAGACTTTGAGAAGTTAGTTGGAATCTGAACATAGGAACATATTTGAAACCAATATAGACCATCACCTAGTTTGGTGCTCTCACTATCAATAGTAAAGCGCACGAGTGGATCTTGATCTTTATTCAAGGTAAATACTTAGGTTAAGGTAACTTAGAAGGCAGGAAGAAAGACTTCGAGTTGCTGCTATGGCTGATGCTGTTTCAGATTTGAGCACCATCTCTCCTCGCTTTACCATTATGTCTTGTCCTAAATGGAATGGCCCAATTAGTTATGGTGCACTTTCGGAAGGGCTTCTTGTTTAACTGGTTGAAACCTACCTAGTAAGGATGAACATACATGGACATTTTAACCATGCCATATTGAGAAAGAGATTAAGCATGGGTTTGGCCTTCTCCTTGTCGAGTTGCCACTTTGCTAATTGGCGTTACCCGATGTTTTCATGTAATTTAGAGGTTTACCTTGATGGGTTAAGGCTGCGTACATCCTACCCTCCCAGAGTCCGCGCAAGCGGGAGCCCTTGTGGTACTGGGCATGTTGTTGTTGTTGTTATCCAATTTCAAACTTCATAATAGAAGAAAATGTAGAAAAGAAAAAGACTCTGACTCGACTTCAGTAAAGAAAGGAAAAGAAAAGGGAAAAAAGCTTTCTCTATGTCATGTTGTTGATATAGTTGTTCCTTTATTTCTTTACTGGATTCTTTCAAGAGAGGTATTTACAATACCGATTTCACGAGATAAAGATACGAAGAGATGTTGTTTAGGTTGACTCGCTTTTGAGCGAAAAGAGATGTCTTGAGCAATTTGAGAACGCTCTTTGATAAATATATTTGATCTTGATTGATTCAATTAAGATATTAGTCTTTGTTTTATTAGAAAGCAAAGTTCGCGTTTATTTTTTTTGTGTCAATCAAATGAAAGCTCATCGATGTGTACTCCTATCTGTGAAAGAGGCGGAGCCTCTAAGCTAAATTGTTATCGAGATTCCTTCTACTTTTTGAGTATATCTTTATTAGTTTTTGTTAGAGACTGGAAAGGAAAAAGAGGGGAAAAAAGGGCAGAGCAGCCTCCTGTTCTCCCACTAAGCTACCTCATGATTGACTTAAGTAGCCTTGTACTTGTAGAAAATAGGATATGAAGGTAATATTATTAATCTAATTTGCTCATTAGTATAAACTATAATAATTATGTATAGAAAAGCGAAGCTAAAATCCTATTTGATAAAAGACTTTTAATCTCGTAAAAACTATTATCCTAGCAATTAAAATATATGATAAGATAATGAGAAAACTTCTAGATGACATCAAAATCTATCCAAGAGTTTTTATTTTACGGGAGTACTGTTTTGAAATTATTCTAGGATCTCTATTACTCACTCTTAATACTAATAAAATTTCAAAACAAGGTATTGATGTAAACTTATACATGTGGATTCGTGTGATGGGCATATTAGAGCATAAAACCATTTGCGAATTGTGAGCCTTTACTTAACAAATTAAGCAGTTTGGAGTAGCTAATATCATGACATAATTGTTCAAATTAGGTTTCAAAATAGTTGATTTTCTGACAGAATTGCACTAGAAGCGCTTTCAAGGAGTTCCATGGAATGTCCCTCGGTCAAAAGTTGGTGGAGTAAGTGGTTTGCTGAGCCATGGCCTCACATTTGCTTTATTTATTTATTTATTTATTTATTTTTTCCGGAAATGCCCGAGATCAAGGATTACATAGATAGAGAATTAGCAATTACAATTGAGTTCAAGGCAGGCGAAGGGGACCGTCACCACTCATGATTACAAGACTTCGACTCATGCATAATCGCAACAAAATGGCCTCACATTTGCTTTGCCATAGGTGTTTTTTGTCCTAAGGACATCTTTTGCTACTATACGTCCTATGTTTTTGCACAAATTAAGCTTAGACATAAACAGTTAAAAGAGTCCCTAAAACCCCTATTCGAGTCTCAAAAATCAATTTTACATACTAAAAATAAAGAAAATTTATCACTTAGATACCATAAGATTTGGTCATTTATCACCTAGATATTCTGATATTGAAATTTATACAATGAGTTTCCCTAAGGTTTTAAAATTTTATCATTTAGCTACCCTATGCCGGAACTTGTTGAATTATTATCAAATTTACCAATTTTTACCATAGAACTTTCCGTCGGTACATAATTACAATAATATATGTGAATTATATCAATATTCTCAACAAAAATCTAGGGGATTATGAAAAAGGTTATCAAAGTATGTAGGATGATACTAATATATTAGTGCGATAATGTGTCATGTTTGCATTTTACTACCAAAAAAAAAAATTCATAATATTATGATAGAGGACACCTATATATTATTATAATTATATTCCACATTAGTAATAATTGATAAAATTTTTAAATTTCGGGGTACCTAAGTGATAAAACTTTTCAATCTCGTGATATCTCATTGTATATATTGAAATGTCAAGATACTTAGGTGATAAATCCTCAAGCCTCAAGGTACCTAAATAAAAAATTCCAAAAATACATATCATTCTTTCAGATTATGTAACATTATTTATATATATCCAACAAACCAACTCCAATTATAAGGCAATCGACAGACCCTTTTTGTCTTTCGGTGCCAAAGATCAAAGTTTGGCCATAAACAAACTGCTTATTTGAAACAACGTTTTTTTTACAAAAATACTTTTATAAAAAGTGCTTATGAAAGAAGCGGTTTATTTTTACAATGCCAAATAGATAGAGAGAGCCAAACTTTAAACACAGGAAAGTAAAGAAAGAAAATACAACACACAACACACATACGTAAGGTGTACCAGTTCTTAGGACGCGAACTTGAGGCGATCATGGGGAGACGAGTAGTCGATATTGGGGCCACGAGGAATGATGCCACATGGGTTGATACTGGGATGAGATCCATAGTAGTGCTTCTTAATGTGATCCATGTTTACAGTTTCGCTCATCCCGGGAATTTGGTAAATATCTTTTGTGTAGTTGAAGAGATTTGGATACTCTCGGAGTTGTTTCTTGTTGCATTTGAAGTGAACTGTGTAAACCTGCCGTCACACCAGAAGTGTAATTGTAAAGAAGCATGACAAACTGGCAGAGCTATTTTCATTGAGATGTCTCGAGTTTAAGTCCCAACATCTCTCTTAATATCCATAAGATTTTAACACAATAGGTGAATTTATTCAATATTCACGCTTCAAAGCCAACGAGCAGTTGCATGAGGGAGTATGTCAAGAGTTTAAACAATTCTTGGATCTTTACCAAACAACCTAAATTATTGGGAGGGATGGTTCCTCAACACATGAAAATAAAGACTTATGCAAGATCCCGAATGGATGATATGGACAACTTTTGCAGAGAATGAAAGGAGAGCAGGAGGCCAATCGGAAGTCTTAACCATAAAAGTCAAAACCCAGAAAACAAGATATTAATTTTGATGGAATCTAAAACTTGATTCATTATGTTAGTTTGGAAACATGACATCATTGAGTAAGAGCTTCCAAGGATGAAACGAGTAATTCAAAATGTTGAAAACTTCACATGTGAGTATAGTTAAAATATTCTAAATTGGAGTCGTGTGAGAGAAAAGAAATCAACATGTAAGACTAGTGGACAACCCCACCCAGTGCCAATCGATTTTTAGATAGAACACCAGTTGGGCTCATTTGTGGACTTCACATATGCCAACTTTGTGGATCTGACCTATGGATGGGTGAAATCTCACAAAAAACATGTCCTAGAGTATGCTGGAAATCATTACCTCGTCAAAGCGTATGAGAGTCACGAACAGCCGTATATCAGCCTCAGTCAATGAGCTCCCACACAAGTACAGCTGCTTGCTGAGTATCTCTTCACATCTGTCCAATGCTTCATACAACTTCTCCACAGCCTGAAAAACCCAACACATTTAATGAACCATAAAAACATCAAACCCACAATGCACAAAACGTAGATGCACTATTCTGTTAAAAAGAATGTGCTGAAAACTTCACATATGAGTATAGTTGTCCCATATTGAAGTTGTGAAAGAGAAGAAATCAACATATAAGTCTAGTGGGTTACTCCACCCAATGTTAATTGGTTATATGATGAAAGCCCACTTAGACATATACGTGGATCTCATGTATGCCAACTCTGTAGGCTGACAAAGTTTTACAAAATGTACCAAAGAGAGAAAGTCCAAAAAAAAAAAAAAAAAAAGAGAAGGAACTGAAACCTCATCATAGGGCTCCTGTTTCGTGGCAAAACCGCACTTATATACACCATTGTTTATCTTGTCATATACCCATTCATTAACCTCATCAATCTGTGCTTGCAGGTTATGGGGATAAAGATCCAAGCCTGAGTTCTCTGCCAAATTATTGAACTCAGAGTTGAACATGCGGATAATCTCTGAACTCTCGTTATTCACTATTGTATTCAGTTTCTTATCCCACAGAACCTATCAACACATGCAGAGCTGTTTAGGATTCAAAAAACGTTAGAAACAAGGCTCCGTCTGGTTCAAAGGAAAACATTTCCCTCATGAAAATTTTTTCTTTGCAAAATATATATTTTTTTGAAATCTTTATTTTCTAACTGAAGAAAATTACTTCGTTTTATAATTTTTTTATGATATCATGTTCGGCCAAATTAAAGTTGGAGTTAGGCATACGACGTGAAATTACAGCGGAAAACGTTTTGCTCATCATGGGGGAAATATTTTCCCTTTTGTTAAGGGGAAGTGGCACTGCACCCATCAAAAAAGAATTATGTATACAACACCACAATTTCCCCTCAATAGAGGACAACATTTTCACTATTTATAGTCATTGGTGTGAAGTTCCACAAAGAAATAATAAAATTAAGACGGAAAAGGTTTTCTGTCAAACGGAGCCAAAGAGCAAAAACATGATACAAGGATACGTACAGGCACGGTGTACTTTCCTGAGTAGTTGTTACTTGCAAGCTCATAGAGCTCTCTAATGCTTTTAACTCCATTTATGAGGTCAGGGTCTGCTCCAGGTTCCTCTGCATCTGTAACAGCAAAGACCCATCCCATATGCTCATCTGTTTCCTTTGTTCTTTCCCACTTAGGTTTAACTGACTGCATAAAAAAACAAATTGCATCTTACTTCTATTAAGTACTTTACATGTGAGTTTAGTAAAAATCTAACGTAGAAGTTGTGAGAGAGACGAGATCAAAGCATAAGTTTAGTAGGTTACTCCACCTAATGCCAATTAGTTTTAGGATGAAACCCTACTTGGCTAAAGATGTGGACCTTATGTGTGACAACTCTATGAGTGGGGCCTAAGGCCTAGTGAAATTTAACAACTTCATTATCTTCTGTTAGGGTACATTTGATAGAGGGGAAAAGATGATTCTAGAAAAATGCTTTTCGTTTTTCCTTCATTATTTCCCGAGGAAAATGTTTTCGCCATGTTATGGGATGTGACAACCTTTGTAAAAGGGAGGACGTACATTGCATGTCACTTGAATTTGGTTCAACATCGACATCTCTGCAAAATCCACATTTTCTGGTACAAGTTTCAAGCCAATGTCTTGAAGTTGTGGTGTTTATTGATTGAAACTTATTCTGATAGTAGACTGGTAATGACTAAAATAGGGGACTGAAAATTGAACCGAATAATACCAGACTGGTTTGCTCTTTTGATAAATTAGCCAGCCAAGATATTTGTCTAGACTGATATTAATACATTATAGATATTTGTTAGTCGAGAAGTTAACCTAAGCCAAAGAGAATCATATTTTCCTTCAGACCAAATAAAAGAAAAAGAACACTAGATTGTATTTAGAAAATCTTTTCCACAGGAAAATATTTTCCTATGGAAGATGTTTTCCCTCCTAATAACATAACCTTAATAGCAATCATTTTTTATAAGACATGATGTAGGAAAATATTTTCCTAGGAAGAAAGTTTTCTCTGCTACTAAGCAGAACCCTAATAGCAATCATTTTTACAAAATACATTAGGTAACTCACCGTGAAACTGATTGCTTTGTCAAGTCCCTTGATCTTTAAGTAGGATAGGCATCTGGAAGCCCAAGGACAAGCATAAGAGATATACAAATGGTATCTCCCAGGTTCTGGTTGAAAGGTTGAATTCAGGTCTTTAGAAATTAAATTGCGAAACGTTGATGGTGATCGAGTAAATGCACCAGAGTTTGAGATTTCATCCACTGCTGTGCGCGACATTGTACACTGAAAGAATGATAGCAACTCATCAACATTTGTATTTCATGTTATTTACTAAGAAGCCAAGAGATCTGATTCAACCAATTTAGCACTAAACACACCTATATTGTTTTATGCTTTGCTTTCATGTTCAGCTCCAGATACTTGCATATTAGTAATGTCAAGGAGCCATTTATCCCAAAATTTAAGCTGTTAGGTAAAGACTCAAGAATAGTTTTGTACTCTAACATGTCTACTCCTGCAAATGTCCATTAGGCTTCAAGCATGGATAATGCATAGACTCACCAATACCTTGTACTTGAAATATTTGAAGTGGGAGTTGTTGGGATTCAAACTCGTGACTTCTCGGTCAATAATGCTTTGATACCATGTCAAGGGACCAACTATCCTAAAAGGTTAACAAGTATATATGCACATTAGTTGTTTTCTGAGAGCAAGAACTAGGTTGAACTGGATTTTTGTTTTTATGAAGGGTTGAAGGATTACATTTTGGGGAGGGGGAAGGTGAGCTCGAATAAGAGTGTAAATGAACTGAATGTTCGATGAACTACTATTCGTGGTCCGACATCGATTCAGACTCATTTGTGTTCCTTATGAAAGCTTGATAGCTCATCGAGTCGAGTTTGAGCAGGCTCGAAAACCTTAATGAGCCAAGCTCGAACAAAGGATTGCTCGGCTTCTTAACGTTTGTGAACAATTTGATAAGGGCTAGATAAGAGCTCGTTAAAACCTCGTTAAAGGCTCGTTAAGAGCTCGTCAACATTCATATTAGCTCAAAATGGTTCCATAATAACTCGATAGTGATTCAAATAGCTCAACTCGGTAGTAAACTAGACTCAATACCAGGCTCGACTTGGTTGTGAGCTTGATTTGGCTCAATATTGATGCAGCTCGACTCAATAATGAGCTTGACTCATCACGATTAGGCTAAAGAGCCAAGCCAAGCTGAGCTCAAACAAGGGGTGTGCTTGGCCCAGCTTGGCTCATTTAACAACCCTAAGCCTGAACCCCTTACCATTATAAGGGGGCGGGAAGTTTCCCCAGTGCCAACCTTAGGAGCTCTGGGTTAAACCAGATGGTTCCTATGACATGGGAAAAACAATATATTCCATTGTATGAACTAATCCTCTTCCGTGCACCCACCAAAACCGCCACCAATGAAAAAATATGGTCAATTAACAGCAGACTAAGCAGCTTATGCACAGTTTAAAAACTAACCAACCTACACATGGTGAAACAAGAAATGAAGACAGGAACACAGAAAGCAAAACATTGCGGCCACTAGAGGTAGATTTTAAACCTACCCAATTCACAGACAAGCAAGCCAAAAAAACTTAGATTAAGTAATTTCCAACGCATTCAAATTTACAACAAAGAAATAGCTATAGAAACCAAACATTATAACACTAGAAAGCACCAGCAGCAACATGAAGTATTTATGAGGTCGAATCTTATTAGCTAGCAAAGAAAATTTCAGAGTATATTGGGACTAATCTGCTTCGAAATCTAGCCTGTTAAGGGAGGGAAAAATCACTGTATAAGCTGACACATGCTAACATGCTCAAGTGATCTTGATCAGTGGATATCCAAAACTAGAGCAGATGTTCGAAAAGAAAGCACAAGATTCGGATTGGATGCTCCAATGATAATTGTTTAAAACTACTTAGGGTCCAACCAGTAAGATGCAACAACAAGGAATAAAAATTGAACAGGAGTGAAACAAAAAACGATAACTAATAGGCCCTTAGTTTCCTTAGCATACAATTTTTCTTTCTATCTAACACAGATATCTACAATTTTTCTTTCTATCTAACACAGATATCGCTAACCATCACAACTTTTAGTTTTTCAGAAAATTACCTCCAAAAGTCTAAAACTTTTCAATTAACTACCTTAAATTACATTGTTCACTATCTGTTAAACATTATGCGACTTCCACTTGCATTTTAGCTTACTCTTCTATTTTTTGAGAGCACATGAGTATGTGCGAACCTAGTCAAGCGGAAACCACATTCACTTGCCCCCCTCTCCCACTTAGTTTTGATCGCAAGGGGATTTGAAAGAGCCGGGTTATGCAGCGCATATAATTGTTGGGCCTAAACGCCGTTTATATTGTAATTTTGATGATAACAATCATTTAGTGAGTCATTATGTTTAAATAGTTCTAATTTTGTTTGAAAGTTGTTCTAATCTGGTTTGAAAGTGACTCATAAGAAAGTTAGAAAAAATCAAGACTAATCATGGTGATACCAAGCTTTGTAAGACGGTGGATCAAGAGGAAAAGAGATCAAAATTGAAGAAAATATTCATCCAAAATGAAGAGAACGAGATCAAAGTCCATGAGCTTTAAGTCATTTATTTTTTATCTTCTAGGACTTAGGATTGAGATATATCAATTGAGTCAAAATCTTAATATCAATATGTGGTGCTCTAACAAAAATATTTTTGAAATTTGATCTCCAAATTTTATTTGAAAAATATTCAAGTCAAATTCAAGTCAATCTAGCTTATCAATAAAAATATTTTTTCAAGATTGGTATTATGAAAAGCATGCTCGAATCTAACCAGATCAAATTTTAATAAGGTGATTTTAAGCTTAATTGAATCAATCAATCTTTCAAATGAATGAGCAAAATCATGGAAATTAATTCAAAAATTAAGCTAATACAATAATCAATTAATCAATCAATTTTGCTTAGCTAATATGGTAATCAATCAAGCTAAATGGTAAAAAAAAGGTTCAAATCAAGCTAATATGGTAATCATGCAGAGTGTCAATCAATCAATAAGCAAGAGAGAGAGAGAGAGGAGTTACCATGAAAGAGGAGTGAAGGAGAGAGAAGGAGATGTAGCGATTGGAAGAAAGGAGTCGCAGTGGGGATGTGAATTGGCGAGTTATGAAGAAATGAGAGGAGATCATTACCATTACCAACTCCCTACTCCCTACTTCTTTGTTTATTGCTTTTACTTTCGGCTGCCAAGTTGGGACTGTCTGAATGATGCCCCTACTATTTGCAGTTCTACTTACCTAAATATACAATATAAGTCGGGTCATTTAGGTCGGGTTTGGGTGAATTTATTCGAGTTTGGGTTATTTTGGGTTTATAATAAACTTGGGCCGGGTCGGGCTCGGGTCGACCCATTCAGGCCCGGGTCACTTTCGGGTTTTACCGGTACTCGAGTAGGGTTGGGCCTGGGTCAAGTTATTTCGCGATCGGGTCACTTTAATTTTGAGCGGTCTTTGGTTCGGGTCAATCTTGGATCAGGTTGTACAGGTTTCAAGTATTCATAATCCTACTATTCAGTGCCTTGGTGGTATGAACTAGTTACAAAAGTTTAAATTATAGCAAATAATTTATATTTTTACTAATATATTTATTATATTATAATATAGATGCTCAATAATATGTTATGAAGTTCAATTGTACTTCTAACAACTAATAATTCTCATTGAATTTAAAGAGCTTTGGTAAATTTGACTTTCAGGTCGGGTTGGATTCGGATTCAGGTTAGTTTGGGTCGAGTTGGTTCGGGTCAATGGTGGGTCTGATCAGGTCAAATAGGTATCGGGTTATTTTCAGGTCTGGCAATGAACGAGTCGGGTTAGTTACAGGTCGGGTCATTTCAGTTTTGGGTTCAATTATTTACGACGTATTTTCAGTTCAGGTCGGGTCGGTTTACGGGTTTTTCAGGTCGGTTTTTCGGGTCGGGTTGAACTTGCCACCTCTAATTCTTTCTAATTCACAATTAGCCCGAATTAAGGAATTTATTATGGTATTGAAGTTTGATTATTTATCACTTAGATAATTTGATATTTTAATATATACAATGAGATATATTTATGTTTCAATATTTTATCACTTAGTTATTATATGTTAAAATTTGATGCATTTTATACAAAAATGTTAATATAGTGTATCATTACGATAATATATGAGTCAAATCAATCCTTTTAGAAAAAAATTCAATGAATTAGGATAAGGCATTCACTAAATTTGGATGTAAACTACCTATATATCGCTAAAATCATGTATCATATTAGCATTTTGGCAAAATATCATCAAAATTCTAATGAATCTACTAAATATTATCCGAATCAATTTTAACATTTTCAAAGAAAATCTATCGAATTTCGAAAAAGGGTACCTAAGTAATAATACTTTTAAATCTCAAGGTACCTCATACTATATTTTGAAACGTTAGGATACGTAGATGATAAATGGTTAAACATCATGATAATTATGATGGTTTCCCTTGGAATTATAATAAAACTAAAAGGTGAGTTTGATGCTTGGAATGGACACTAAGACTAAAATTAGGGTTTGAAAATGTAATCCTATTGTTTCGTTCAACTTTTAAGAATTTAAATTACAATTCAATTGTCTAATTCTATCAAATTAGATTTTAACTAAAACTCATGCATTCTAATTCTTAAGCGTGCCAAATGACCCAGCGTGAACCTATATATATATATATATATATATTTTTTTTTTTTGGTAGTTTTTTGCTTTTAAGATTTTAAAAATTAGGTTTTAAAAATATTTTTTAAAATTTTTGGTTTTCTTACCTTTGTTTTCAATCAAATTATAAAGATATTGAAAAAAAAAAAAAAAAAAGATGTACAAAATATGGTCTTTAGTTTCTTAAAAAAAAGTCCAAATAGAAGACGATACTAAACAGGTTCTAGCTGTTTGGATAATTAAATCAATGAAAGATTGGAAATATAACTTCAATAAAAATTTAGGGGGATTTTGGTTAATTAAATTTGGGTCATATTGCATATTGTGTCAGCTTAGGTCGAGTTTGAACGTGATCGTGTAATTTTAGGTTAGAGTAACCTTGGGTTTGTTAATCGGATTAGACCATCAGATATGACTTTAGGTGGGTTGTGTCACTTTAGATATAGGTAATCTTGGTTTTTAGGTTAATCGAGTTTGGGTATTTTGGGTGTCATGTCATCTCTGGTCGTGTCAAGTTCAAGTCGTTTGGAGTTAGATGAAGATGTTTTAGATTTGATTAATCACGAGTTCTGAGTTCATTGGGTTTGGATCATTTTTCAGGCCAGCTTGGTTAGGTCAAATTCTAGTCCACTTTGAGCCGGATTTGGGACATTTGAGTAGGGGTCTTCACAATTCTATTAACCAAATGATCCAAAAATTATTTTGGTTTAGTTAATAGTACCTGAAATACTCAAAGAATCGATCACACTGGTTAACAGATGACCGAATAAAAGTTGCATATAAATTGTAAATATCTTTCAAATGATACGTGAAAAAATAGTTGATGTATTTTCATATCAATAAAAAGATATTATTTATATCAGCAAATTACTTATGATGGATAATTTTCAATAAATAAATAAGTTTTTATCCAAAAATAACAATGGAAGTTAATAAAGAATGTTATACATCAAATATACGGATTGGTCAGATCCACCAGGGATATGCGCCACTAGGTTTAACTAGTTAGGGAATTTTGATTTAGCAATCGGGGATTCGAATCAGATGGGATAGACAGGAAATAAATGCACAAATTACGGTAACACAGATATATTGATAAAGAAAGGTTACAATCCCTGTAGTATTCTTTACTAAGTAAGAGAACAAAAGTTCTCTGACTCGATCTCCACAAATATTGAACTTAATTGATGTTAGACCTTGATGTTAGATCGAGGGCTCGAATCTTTATTTGAATTAAAGAAATGAACTTCCACGGAATCAGACACAAATTAAGCATGCTTTTGTGACTACCTCTAGATGATTTAGCAGTTTTCGTTTCGAAATAGAAAACTTAGAGATTTTAAGGCCTATTGGATAACAAAAAACTATTTTCATTTTCCATTTCCAGTGGTTTTGCTACATAGACAGCTAGAAAATGCACTCAGTTGATCCCTGTAGTCCAATTTTCTGAGAATTAAGCATGATATATAAATAATGTACAACATGATATAGGAATCAACTTTTGTCGCCTTAACATAGGGGTGTAAACGAGATGAGCCGACCCGAGAACCCGCTTATTCGAACTTGAGCTCGATAAGCCCAATCAAGCTTAAAACCAAGCGGAGCTTGCTATCGAGTCGAGCTCGCTACAGACACTTTTCAAGATACTATCGAGCCATTATCAAACCACTTTCGAACCAATATCAACTATTAACAAGCTCTTAACGAGCTTTTAATGAGCCCTTAACGAGCTCTTATCAAACTGTTCGCGAGTGTTAATGAACCGAGCGCCCCCTATTCGAACTCGGCTCGTTAAGCTTATTGAGCCCGCTCGATATGTTATTGAGCCCTCATAATGAGCACAAACGAGCCTTAATCTATTTTGAACGCAAGTAGTTTATTGATAATTCGGTTTGTTGACATGCCTACCTTAGCAAATAGTTCGGTATCGATTTAAAAAAAATATTTGGCCTATTCGGTATCTCAAAAATTTGGTGCACAATTCCCAGTTGACTTATGTTTGCTCCTCATGTCATTGCTCACCCTTGTTGGCCTCTTCATCTTCGGACGACATTCGCATGATTTACCCATGATCCACGTTTGGATAATGGCATCCTATGTTACATGCTCATACATGGAGATGGAGAATACTGAATAATTACAGCCTATGTGCACACACCCATACATGAAGATGGGGCACCCTGGGTATTTGTATCCTATGTGCACACACCTATTTATGCAGATGGAGCTCCCCCATGTGCACACACCCATGTATGGAGATCGAACACCCTGGACAATTCTATCCAATGTGTACATGCCCATGCATTATGAAGGAGCACCCTAGATAAATGCATCATATGTGCACACGCCCATGCATGGAGATGGAATGCCCATCCAATTTCCAATCTATGTTCAAAATCCCAAAATTTCATTTGCTTCAAGAATCATTTGAATTGGCTCCCATGGGTTGCATGTCTTCCATAGAGAAACGAAATGACAGTAATAGTACAAAGATGCAAAAACCACAGCCATGGAAGCATGTCGAACCAATTACAAGGGCATAACTCCAACATATGCGTGAAGAATTTTTTGGGATGCTGCTCCTCACTATGGTGGAAAGAGAGAGACATGGGACACAACAAAAGCAGCAGAAGAAGCTGAGATAACAGTGCTGGGGTGATTGTTCAAAACTTGGACCTAACTGTCTGCTACGACGAGCGCAGATAAGATTTGGCGCATATCAACCACTACAGAAAGCATGATCTCATGCTTTACCTAGAATTCAACATCTACTCATGAATTCGCTATTAGGGTACCGATCCAAAACCAATCTCTCTCTCAAAACCTCCAATTTAACTTGCCCATGGAATTCTATAATTTAAGAACTTATTAACCCTAGATGGAGATGAAATATGGTGCATATTCACAGTAGCCGCTGAATTCTAACCCAAAGACTAACAGTGAGGCACTATTGATTAAATACATAAAAAACTTTTTTTAAAAAAACATTTCAAAAGCATAAAGTTACCTGCTCAAGTTTTAAAAGTCTTGATAAATTCGAAGCCATGGCCTTCTAATTTTTTGCACGGAGTATATGGTGCACACCATAAAAACAAGTATTCAATAATTCAGGATATTTATAAACAATGTTATCCTAACTAGGTAGGATTCAACAAATATCTACATCAAAAATCAAGTATGAAAATCATAAGAGAGAGATTTGAGCGTGCATAAGGATTTATTTTAAACTTTTCTCTTATCTTCTTTTAAAACAAATTTAAAGTTTAAATTCCCATTAAAAAAGGCCAAAAGAATCATTTTTTTTTATAGATAATTTTAACTTTGGAGACTATTTGTCTCAATAAAAAGATAAAATTGATATCATGCTTGAAAGGTGATTTCTTGTAAATAAAAATTTGTTCAAATTATATTTATCTTAAGCATTTTAAATAGTAGATAAATATTTGATATCATAAATTTTTATCTCAAATAAAACAATTGAAGCTGATTCCAAAATAAAAATATTTATCTTAAGCTATATTCTCCTTCACGTATAAAAAGGAGTATCAGAATATTTTTTTTAAAAAAATTTTGACTTCAAGTCACGACTTTAAGGTGCACAAATCACACCCGTTCTAACTAGAAGTGAGGGCTATTAGGATCATGTTATGTAAGTATGGTCGAAGTTGTCTTGCAGCTAAAACAAAGTTTGAGAGAAGCTGAAAATTGACACAATATATTTACGTGAAAAACCTAAAAAGAATCAAGGAAAAACCACGGACAAGGATAAAAGGATTTCACTATTAAGGAGATGTTGCAACTTCTCTCTAAATACAAGAAAAGCACAACAACATTATCTCATGATAGGAGAATACACTTAAAGGAGAAAAATAAAAGCAGGAGAAACTAATTTTCTATTTTACACAAATCTGGGATAAAAAACTTATATGTGATTTTTGGATGATATTTGAAACTAAGGAGGGAACCTATATTTATAAGAAAAAAGTTCAAGTATTCCCTCTTGTAATTTCTCCTTGAATCACATTCCGTCCATTAATTTTTTTTTGATCCACTTTTTTTTCTTCTTTTATTGAATTATTGACATATTCTCTCTGTCTTTCTCTCTCTGTCTTCTACTTTGCTTATTTTATCATTCGAACAGATCTGCAAAGTCTCAAGTTTCTATTGGAGCAATGCCTTTCGACTTCTCTTCAATTCTTGTAGTTAGCGAGAAGAGCTTTCTTCCGAAATGCTTTCTTCCCTTGTCCCTAAGGGAAAGTCTGGGTCTCCCGCCCGTGTTAGCTTTAGCGAGTCTCATCGGTTTCGATTATGACATCATTTACAAAAAGGGGGCTGATAACCAGGCTGCTAACGCCCTTTCCCGCCTAACGAGTTAGGAAGTTTTATGCATGGCGTTGTTCGCTATACCATCCGACTTCTATGAAACTCTAAGAGCATCTTGGCACGAGGATCCAGCGCTCTGCCAACTTATTTCTGACAAAGTTGCGGAACCGTTGTCACGTCCGCGTTTCACTTGGCACCAAGATCAGCTTCGCCATTGTGGGAGGCTTGTTGTTGGAGACAACCCTCTACTCCGCCACAACATCTTACTTTAGATGCATGATTCTCCTTAAGGGGGGCATTCCGGCATGGAAGCAACCTACAAACGAGCTCAGACGTTATTTTACTGGCCTAGCCTTAAACAAGACGTCCAAGCTTACATCCAAAACTGCTTTACTTGCCAACAGAACAAGTATATGAAACCGTTGCTGCTTCGGGATTACTGCAACCGCTACCGATTCTGAGTACTGTATGGAGTAGCATCTCCATTGATTTCATAAAGGGCCTGCCACCTTCTGGCGGATACACGGTGATTTTGGTGATCGTTGATTACCTTAGCAAATATGCCCATTTCCACGCGCTTCACCATCCTTACTTCGCTGTTGATATTGCCTAGCTGTATTTGGATCAGGTTTACCGACTCCATTGTTTGCTAGATTCTATCATAAGTGATCTTGACCCGATCATCACAAGCACATTATGGCAAGAGCTTTTCTCATGTCTTGGCACCCAGCTTAATCTCTTTTCGTCCTACCATCCGCAATCCGATGGCAAGACTGAAGTCCTTAATAGGTGCCTTGAAACATATCTTCGTTGCATGGTTGGTGAGTGTCCCAGAAGTTGGCGGTAATGGCTTCCGTTGGCCGAATGGTGGTATAACACCACCTTCCATTCCGCGGCCCGAGCCTGCCCTTATGAGATTTTATACGGCCAAAATCCACCAATCTACATCCCTTATCTTCCGGGTGAATCGGTTGTTGACTCCATTGATCGCACCTTGCCTGCCCAGGAAGAAACCATTAAGCAACTCAAGCAACACCTCCATTGCAACCGAAACCGTATGAAGCGGCCGGCTGACCGTCACCGCACCAAACGTGAATTCCAAATTGGCGATTATGTGAGGTTGAAGCTCCAATCTTACTGGCAGCATAGCGTGGCCAATCGCCAATAACACAAGCTCTCACCACGGTTTTTTTGGTCCCATCCGAATCATTGACCGTGTTGGTCCAGTTGCCTACAAACTCGATCCGCTGGCCCAATCCTCCATCCATCATACCGTGCATGTTTCCCTACTCAAACGCTGCACGGCTGTCCCTGCCAACTCCACACTCCTTCCCACTGTGTGGCCGCCAACCCCTACTCTGCTCTTGCCCCAACGTGTTCTGGATTGCCTTGTTGTACGAAGAAGGCGTCTTGCTGCTACTTAGGTCCTAGTTCAATGGGAAGGCCACTCCCATGATGACGCCACCTGGGAGTTCCTCTACGATCTTCAACTCTGCTTCCCGTAGTTCGACCCATGTGGACAAGGGTCCTGTCCTGAGGAGGGTATTGATACGAACGGGCCCAACCCAGGAGGGAGCTCACACACCTTACCCCTTATCGCCAAGCCCACGACAACATCATCCCAGGCAACCGAATGCAGCCCAAAAGGCCCAGACGCCCTTCCAACAGCTCCCGAGCCACGTCAGTAGTAGCAGCAGAGCATCCCTAACTAACTTTCAGATATTTTAGATATTTTTCCCTCTTGCATGCTTATTATAAAGAGATAGAGAGATGAGCTAGGGTTTGTGGTATGTTGATTGATGAATGTAATTCTCTAACCCTCCCAAATTCTCTCTCTATTCCCCGCCTTATCTTCTTCTACTTCTCCCCCTCTTTCTTAAATACTTATAATTAAGTACTATTTTCTATATAATATACAAACGAGATAGCAATCTAGCTATCTCATAGGCCTTCGTACTAAGATCGAGAGTGTTGGATTGTGTGATATTAGCTTGGATTGTGTGAGTTTGGATTGATTTGGATAGGATCCCATCTTGGATCCCATCACTTTGGGCCTGTGTGGATTTCGAATGTGTTATCCTAGGGAAACATGTCTACTACTTTTTCTTTGACGATGCGGCACGAATGATTCATGATGGCCCTTGGTAACATTCGCAGCTTAATTTTACACCTAGTATTGACCTATCTCGGATTCCGGTTTGGATTCAGATTCATGGGTTCCCGGCGTCTATGTGGCTGGAAAAGTCTTTTAGTACTGTGGCTAGCGGGGTTGGAAAACCGCTCTACTTAAACACAACTCTTGACGGCTCCATGACAAACTTTGCTAGGGTTTGTGTTGAATTGGATGCTAAAGATACTCCTCCTAAGAAGATTAAGGTTGAACTTGATAATATCCGGTTTCCGGTGGCGGTGAAATATGAAAGCTTGTCTTGTTTTTGCTAAAAGTGCTCGATTTTTGGACACTCTGGCCGTATTATGGGCCATATCTCTTCCCCCTCTCCTCCCCTTGCCATGACCCCGGCTCCCATGACCCAAAAGAGCGCCGTCGTCGTCTCTGGCGACAACGACTTAGGGATGCCGCTAAGGGAGCAAATGGGCCGGTTGGATGGCCGCCCGATAGGTCCATAGATATTGGGCCGGTTATTAGTGGGCCAAGTGATGATGTGGTGGGTGATCTTGACCCATCAGTTACTGGGCCTGAGGTTGGGCCTGTTGGCATGTATTTTGGGTTGGCTGGGACTCGGCCTGTTGTTATTGGGCCTGCTGGTCCTTCTGATCCTGTAAGGCCACCTCCTGCTGCTGGGCCTGATGCAGGACTGGATATTGGGCCTGAGATTGATAATGGGCCTTAGATGGATGATGGGCCCATTGGGCCAATTGAGCCTGATGCTGGGCCTCGTGCAGCTCCCTCTGCCCCTGCCCCTGTCGCTGCTATTATTGGGCCGCGTTCTGAGCCGCTTGCTGTTGGGCCGCCGCCTAGCCCTTCTGCTACTGGGACGCCCCTCGGTTCTTTCGTGCCCAACTTTGGGCTGCTCCCTCTTGGGCCCACCATTGACGGTGGGCTCCTTCCTATCGGGCGTTTGAGCCCGATTTCTTCTGATGCCCAGTGCCTGATTGGCACTGGGTCGTTGCCCCTTTCCGGATCGGGGCGCTCGCTGCTCCCCAATCTCGTTGTTCCGAGCCCAGATCTGCACTCTGCTTCTGGTTCCCGTCGCTCCAACTTTTGGGGTCTCTTTGATTTTGGTTTTTCAGGTGGTTCTGAGTCTCTTGATGTGACTGCTAAGGCTCAGGATTCGCCTATGGAGCCTCTGGTTTGTATTCTAAACCAGGAAGCTAGTGTACCCAGTATTGATTCACGTTCTTGCCCAGAGAATTTTCCTGGTCCGGACAGTTTGGCTCTTTCTGCCTCTATTTCCGATACTTGCCTGCATGTTAAGGCCCAGGCAGATTCTACTCAAGCTGTTGAGTTTCCGACCATGATGACTAGCGCCCCAGGCATATCTGTGGCTTCTCCGTGTCCGCCCCTTATGGAGCTTAGGCCTTCCAGAGCGGCCACAAGGACTGCTAAGATTCGTGATGGTGTTGCTTCTTCTTCCTTTGTGGCTCGTCATGATCCTCCTGTGTCCTCTCGACAGCTATCTCAGGTGTACCACCTCCTTGCTCAGTTTGAGGAGTGCACTAATCCTATTAGATATGAGGTGACTATTAGCTCTATGGAACGTCATCTATAGAGGTGAAGGCTACTTCTAGTGTGGCCCTTTTATTTTTGATGTTTTGTTTTTATTTTTTATTTTTTTTATATATTTTCTTGCAGGAGTAGGAGTGAACTATTTTAGTTTTTTCCTTTCCTTTTTTTTTTTTTTGCTTTATTGGCTTTGGTCAGGATGTTGGCCTCTGTGGTGTCTTGGGGTATGCCCCTTGTTCTCTTGTATTCCTTCTTTTTGGTATAATAAAAATAAATGTTGACTTACCAAAAAAAAAAAAAAAAAAAGGTAACCTGACATAGTGTATAAAAGTACTGCGTATTTGCTTTTAACTTAGAACAACAAAATACATGATGCATTGATTGTTGCCGAAATTAGACACCTCTCTCCAGAATGACGCAAAATAAAGGCATTTCTCAAAGTACCATAAATTTTATTTTGAGATTTATGTATTCTTTACCTCTTAAAATACTCGTACATGTATTAGTACAACATGCAACAAAACTCACACAGTATTCCTTAAACATAACTCAATACATGAATCCCAACACATACAACCATCTTCTTGAATAAATACGCCAAACAACGATAGGACTCTAAAGAAAACAAGCTGATCACACATTACATACTCATCAAATGGTCCATATTATTTCCTATTTTCAGTTTTCCGTTTTACGAAAAATCAAAACCCCCGTTTTGAAAAAAATTTCCTTATTTTCGAATTTTCATTTTTAGTTTTCCGAAATCCGAACAAAAACTAGAAACCAGAAACCAAACATAAGAAAACTGAATTCCTAAAGCTCGATTTCCATTTCTCTAAAACTAACAACTGAAAATAGAAAATAATACCGAGCAGACACTTAGATTTTGGCGGCATTGATTTGTCTTTCTCCAGATGGAAAATGCTTCAAATAAATGTGGCCATAATCCTTGAGATACTTGTAAAGTTGGGGCCTTGCCTCAGTGATAAGCTCGGGTAAAGGGCCAATCTCTTTGTCGGGATTAGGAATGGAAAGCATAGCCAATGAGATTCTGTTGTACACTGGATTTATCACCACTTTGTGTGTTGGACTTTTGAATACTCCATTGCTTTGTATCTGCACATTCATTTCATGCATGTTATATTCAAGTTCTGAACATGAATTTTTTTTTGGTTATGATTGTAGTTTTTGCTTATACTAGAAAAAAAAAAAATGACAATTGGGACAAAAAAAATAAGAAATAACGGTAATTCTTCATGTTCTTGAATTTGATTCTTTTAGTTTGTAAAACTAATTATACTAAAAGATTTAACTGATGGGTGAAAACTAAGAATTTGTTTTATATTCCAATATATCATCAAGAAATTAATTGTCTCAAAAGTTTATAAAGGCTCAAGTTTGATTTTATATTCTAACTTTCATGTGGTTATTCAAAAAGTAGTTTTAGCGCTTGAAAATTATCCAATGGGCGCTTTTTATCCAAAAAGATTTTTAAAGACTCTTTCATTAAATATTTGCAAAATATAAAAAATTTTTTGTTCAAATTTTAAAACATGTTATTCTCTTATGCAACAAACTAGTAGTTTACCTCCATCTGGTCACCGACAATAATAAGAAGGGCATCAGCAATGATTGGAACCCTGAACCACTGGCCATCTTTCTCAATCTGATCACAAACAAAAACATTATGTTACCAGTTACCTGTCTTGATAAATAACTCATGAAGCGAAAAGACGAATGAATTGTGTGGTTTATGTCAAAAAATTATCTCAAATGCTTTTGTTGTTGCAGCCCGACAAAAAACTCTATCATTTAGGTATCTTTCAAATTATTCGGATAAAATTTTTGTCAGAATCCCAATGAATTTTAGATGGATTTCAGTAGAAGGTATCAAACATACCTCATTATCGATATTAAAAGTTAGAATACCTAAATGATATATCATGATATAATAAAATTTCCTAGTAAATATTCAAATGATACTTAAAAGAGTAACTTTTCACAACCTGCAGGGCCTCAACTTCTTTATCCTGAAGAAGAATAGTGATGGCAGTACCATCGCCGTGGGGTCTCAACCCTACAACTTTTGTGGCATTGGGACACCTTGGGTAGAAGTTAAAACGCGCGTGTATGGTGTCGTTTTCATCCCACAAACTGAAAAAGCGGTTCTCCTCCAACTTCAGTGATTCTGCCATGGCTCTTTGTATCCTCTCTAGTATCATCGGGATCTTCTCTGAATATTCTTGTAAAACTTGTCTGTAAATTACATATATAATTATATATAATCCACCGTTAAAGTTGAGAGATCTACTAACGACTCACATGTCATATTTTCAACAGTATATAACACGAGAACGTACTTACTTAAAGTTAGAGGGATTATGGGGCCAAAAGTCGAGCTTGCGATGGAGAAGAGGGTGAACTTGGAGATGAAGCCTATCATTCCAATTGAAAGAGCCTTGTTGATTGACGTTATCATTGCCATAGCCTTCACCTTGCTCAGTCATTCCATACTTTTCCTTTTCTTCAAGTGGTTGTCCAAAGAACTCCTTTGCTACTCCTCTCACTTCATCTAGCAGTTCACTTTGAATCCCATGGCTCACTACCTGCATTCATTTGTTAGTTTGGTTGGTTAACAAGCATTTGATTTTGGTGTGTACAGATAGTAAGGGAGTATTGCTACACATCACGAGAAGGGAGCGCACGAAAATGCCGCGAAAAAGGGCACAGTTTGTCATTAACGACCAACTTATTCCAAAGCACCCTCCTTCTCTTGACATTTTCGTGTCTTTTTTCTCGTGACTCGTAGACTTTTTCAGAGTGTATTGGTTCGACACCGACGAGGCGTGGAATAACCAGTTGGTGTATCCGTTACTAAAGGCTGATTACGGGTCAGTTCGATCATATTGTGATATTTTTACTTTTTTCAAAGTCAACCCCTTGTTTTTAAAAGTTATGGTTTTTTTCCTTTTCTTTTTTTGTTTTTTTTTTTTAGGGTATGTTTGTTTAGTTCTTTTATTTCCGCTTCTAATTTTACTTAAAAGCCAAATCAATGTTTGCCTAATCCTTCTAAAAGATTGGTGAATCACTGGTTCGTATGTGCCCGAGAGCAACGAGATGAGTTTATATAAAATGCCCCATATAACTTACGGTTCATTTTAAATATCTCATAAGACGATTTAAAGAAGTCCAACGATTAAACTTACGCCTACTCGTGAATCAGCTAACTGAACTAACAATGTAGTAATGAGCAAGTAATTAAACATTTTGAGTTTTTGTACAATTGGCAAATTAAATATCTCGTAAGAAGAATAGTTATTAGATTATTATAAGTCCCTCGCCAAATCATAAGCGCCAAAAAGGTTTTAGGGCTTGAACTTTAAACTCAAGTAGTTTGAATATAAGAAACATATCTTAATATAAATCCCCTGATTAAATACTAGAGAAAATTCGGTTCATATACTCGAGGTTTAGTAATATATTTTTCAAGTACCTCGAGGTTTTAAAATATTTTTGAAGTATAAATTTTGGTAACTTTCTTTTTTTTTAGATATCTTCTGCTAACGGAATCTTAACGAAATTAAGCAGAGGGTGCGTGAAAAAAATGTTACCAAAGTTCAGGATACTTCAAAAATATTTCAAAATCTCAATGTATCTAAAAAATATATTATCAAATCTCAAGATATCTAAACTAAATTTTCTATAAATATTATTATATCATATTATTATAGGTAGAAAGATCACATTATTAGACAAATACAAACACCAACAGATATATTAAATAGATGACATGAGTAAGCATGAGAAGAAATTCATTGTTCTTAACAAGTTAGATGGGATAAGTGGATCAAACATTCTTGACACATGTGCTTCATGCTATCATCAGTGAAGTAGGCATGCACACATGTGGATTGCACCAACACCAAGTATATGTATGTACATGCATTGTTATCTGACTTTACCATGATAAAAAAAAATTCTGACTTGCACTAATAAACGTAAATTGGGTTCAAATATTCGTTTTTTAAACAAAAGATATACATGGAAGGATATTACAGGGAACACGTGAAATGACACAATAATAATAATGTAATAGTTAAGCGAGGTGCGGATCATGCTCTCTTTAGGACAATTTCGCGCCTCTCTCAGATCTACGCCGGTGTAGGAGATACTGGTGTGCCGCCTCTATAATACAACACCCAACTACCATATTAAGCCTTGAAAGCTAGATTCTCCACAATACCTTATTTAGCCAAAATAAAAAATATATTTTTTTTCTTATATATATAAATGGCCGTTACCCATTCACCCTAAATGAGGGTATATTAACTTCAATATATGATCAATTAATGCAATATAATCACTATTTAGGGCTTGGACTAAATGCAATGGCTAATACTACACACTGCATGATGCATTCTCAATTTGTTTTTAATTTTTTTTTAAAATTCTTAATATATATAATTTATACAGTTGATAAATAAAAATTAATATATGATTATAATATATTTAATTGATACCTATATATATATATATATATAAAGCATATTTTTAATTTAATATATTAATAATAAATATTTATTTATATAATATATTTAATATTCAAAAGTTGGGCCCGCAGACACAATTTAGGGTAGCATCTTGAAGGGACAAAGCTATGTATATTTCTCCCCTATACCCTATTTAGGAAGGAGTCTTTGTAGCACTAGATTTGTTATTATTATTATTATTATTGTTATATTATATTTCATGTGTAAAAAATAAAAAAATTAATATTTAAAAATATTGAATAATATTTTTAATATTTAAAATTACAAGTTATAAATATTAAAATTATATGTGCATGTAAAAACTTTATTGCTTTGTTTGGCCCATGAAATTAGAATTAGACTATGAAATTGCAATTGTAATTCCAATTCTGATGGAATTGGAATTCTAATGGAATTGAAATTTCATTGTTTGGCTCATTAAAGGAATTGGGGTTTGGAATTTTAATTACGTAATGATTCAAATCATCAAGGATTTTTAGTCAATTAAGTTGGAGTATTTTGAGTTTTGAATCAACTATGGTTCGATTTCGGTTGGAGTGGTTCACATTGCGTTCAAGTTATTGCGGTCGGAGCGATTCAATTTGAGTTCGAGTTATTCGATATTCGAGTCAAACTGTGTTGAGTATCGCATCGGATTATTTGGTGTTCAAGTTACCTCTGACTTTTAATTAATCATGTTTGGTGTTTTTGGGATTTAGGATAGTTAAGATCGAGTTCAAGTTCATTTAGGTCATTAGAAGCTCGAGTCATCTTAGTTTTAGGACAAATGAGTTGTATCAAATTTTGAGTCATCTTAGGCTAAGTTTGAGATGGGTCGGGTTATTGTGGGTATGGATCATATTAAAATTTTGGTTAATTTGGTCGGGTCATTTTCACTTTGACTCAATTTGTTTACATCACATTCAAGTCGAGTAGTTTCATTTTCTAGATTTGAATCATCTCGAGTTTTGAATCAATCAGGTTAGGTCATTTCAGAGCTTGAGTTTAGTTGATCTCGGTCATTCAAGTTCAAGTCATTCCAGTTGGGTAATTTCGAGGTTCCGGACAAATTTTAGTTTGTATTTGAGTCATTGGATTTTGAGTTATTTTGGATTGGGTTAATCAAGTTGGGTCAGTTTGGATTTTGGGTTAATGGAGTTAATATGGAATTGTAATTCCTGACCCATACCTTAAGGAATTGGAAAGTTTGATTTTCAGTTAAAACCTAATTCCATGAAATTGGGTAGTAGAATTGTAATTCCAATTCTAGCAGGTGAACCAAATAACATAATTGAAATTCTGGGTTCTAATTCTAGTCTCAGCCCCAATTCCACCCTCCAATTCCATGCTCCAAGCATGGCCTAAGTGTTAGCTATACTATAAAGATGTATTAATTAATATTATTAATATATTAAAAATTTTAAATTTAATAATTATTTTATATATATATATATATATTTGTATTAATTATATAATTTATATATATTATGATTTTTATATTATAATATAATTTATTACTTATATAATAAACTTTAGGAAAAAAATGATTTGCTCTAAAGCCCTCTACATATATATATATATATATATATATATATATATATATATATATATATATATATATATATATATATATATTTTAATCAACAAAACTGGCCACAGGCACAAGCCCCCCTATTTAGCACCAAGTATTTAGACACAGTCAAAGCCAATTCAATTTAAAATTTTCATGTGTTTTTTGATTTTTTTTTTTTCTCTTTCCAATAAAATTATAACTTAAATAAAATCATCAAAATCATATTTAGGATTCAAAACTATACTTAAAATATAGAACAAATCGAAAATTCATTCATCTATTAGTGGAAAGGGGATAATTGGAGCGAGTTATTAGTTAGTTTATAAATAACTCCCTTCCAGTGCCTAAAATTGTACCAATACATAAGAACTAGATCCCATTTGAACTCCGAAATTAATTGTGCATGAAAAGAATAGTATCAAGATGGTTGACCTTTTGGGAAGTTCTCATGTTTCACCTCTCAGGTTGGGAGTTCTTGAAAACAGCCTCTCTTCAGGGTACCATCCTAAAGGGGAAAGGCTGTGTACATCCATCCCCAGACCCTGCTTAGGCGGGAGCCCTTGGGGCACCGGAAATGTTGCTTTTTTTTTTTAATTCCACAATTTAGGCTCCGTTTATTTTGCCGAAAAATTAGATTATTAGACCTTTTTTTTTTTTTTTTTTTTTTTTTGATCATGGGCGCACGCCAATAAGGCTGCTAGGGGGAAGGGGGGAAAGGGATAGGGGTGAGATTCGAACCAGGGTCAAGGGAGTAAAACTCCTCACCCAATACCATTGGGCCAACCTTGGGAACTTCGATTATTAGACTTGAGGTTTTGAGCCTCTTTGCCATTAATCACATCAGATGTAGAATCCAAACAGACCCCACGCCAAGGCTATATTTGGCTGTTAACTGTTAGCTGCTAACTAATGGATAATGTGTATGGTAAAATTAGATGTTGAAGTTGGTGGATTATTGTAAAATGATAAATAAAATTTGGTTGTATAAAGTTTGAAAAGCTAAAAACTAAATTGTTTAGCTTTTGAAAAGCTGTTTTTCAAAAGCCAAACGTTATGAAAAACATTAACAACAAATTTTTATCAAACAGTACTATTAGCTATTTAGCAACATTCCCCGGTGCCCCAAGGGCTCCCAATTAAGTAGGGTCCGGGGTGGATATAGGCAGGTGCTGCCCTGAAGAGAGGTTGTTTTCGAGTACCACCAAACTTGAGGAGTGAGAACTTCTCATGAGGTCACCCATCCTGATACTATTTTCAACGCTGAGAAGAATTGCTTGCCAAGCATACTCATGAGGTCACCCATCCTGATACTAATTCCAACGCTGAGAAGAATTGCTTGCCAAGCATAGGCTAATACTTAACCACACAAAACTTCGTTATCTATCTCACATGTGCAGTTTTCAACCACTTTTAGAAACAAGAAACACCTTGTACTACTTTGAGACGAAGAGAGTGTTTATTGTTAACAAAGATGAAGAAGCAAAACCTGGCAGCAACCCCAGGAAGAGAGGGCAAAGCGAAGCTTTTCGAGCTCGTCTCGGTTGTTGGAGGAGGACGAAGAGGTAAGGACTCCGAAGTCGACGACAGGGCCATCCATCAAGGGAAGAGACCCATCTAGCACCTGGGATTCGCCATTGTTTTGGATATACTTTTCTGGTACTTGGCTCCCATTTTGGAGTATTTCTTGCACTGGCTTCAATCCAACCATTTTTTAAACTTTTGTAGGAAATTAAATTGAATAAAATAGAAGAAAATGGATGAGTTTAATGTGATGCAAAAAATGGAGGGACAAGAGGGGAGTTTATATAGAGTGCTGGTACTCAAGGAGTTAGGTGGGCTAGACATCTTTGTATTTAATATTATTATTTTAGCATATGTTATATTTTTTTATTTGTAGTTTTTTTAGTTTTTAAAAAATTAAAAAGTTATATTTTGAAATGATTTTTTCAGTTGTTGGTTGTTTATTTTAGTTTTTTTTTAAATTTGAGAGAAAAATGGAAATAATAACTCAAAAATAAAAAAAATGTTTTTAAAATATGATCTTTAATTTTTTATAATTTAGAAACTAAAAATAAAAAGTAAGAGTAAGTCCTCTAAATCATGTCTGGTAACATATTTTGTTTGAAGTTTTGGATTTTTACAAACTAAAAACAACATTTTGGAAATGATTTTGTTGTTTTATTATTTTTGTTTGGATATATGTTATATACATCTTTCTAACTATTGGTTAAAATCAAAGTAACCTTTTGAACTTTCAATTTGATCCAAGATACCTAAAACTATTGTTCAAAATAAAAGTAGCCACAACTTCTAATTTCATCATATACATTTCTTGATCTTATTAATTAAGATAAGTGTAAGCACTCAACTCTTAATTTTATCATTAAAGATGTTCCTAAATTGCTAGTCAAAATCCCTGTGATCCTCTAATTATTAATTTCATAAAACGTATTTCTTAGTATAAGAGAAAATATTAAAGTATCTACAATAATTGCAATTATTCGAGATATTTGCTTGGTCTGATTATAAAATTAGAGCTCTTAACCAAGAAAATTTTGAGAATAGAGTGAGATTGAAAATTTGAAGGTTGATTTTCGGGTGCGAGGAGGAGAATTTGATTTGAGGAGGATATGAGATTGTCTTTAGCATATCAACTACTATTACAATAATAGACCCAGTGCCTTAAAGGTTCCCGCTTGGGGGGGTAGATGTACGCAGCCTTACCCATTCAGGGTGTAACCCTATCGAGAGGCTTTTTCCAAGGACCCCCAACCTTATAGGGTTGGCAACACGAGGACTTCCCAGGAGGTCACCCATCCTGGCATTACTCTCGCCCAAACACGCTTAACTTCAGAGTTCTAATGGAATCCGGTGCCTTAGTGCCTGGTAAATGAACCCTAGCATATCAACTACTATTAAAGACTATATATCTAATATAAATGATGAACATATAAAAGATATATGATAAATATAATTTTTTACCAATGATAAAAATAATTAACTTATAGTCCCTTAGGGACAGAGCAAATTGGTAGTTAACGCCGGGTGCCAACGGGGTGGCCCGGGTTCAAATCCCACTAAGCTCAAAAAGTGGGCCTTTTTATGAGGTATTTAGGGGTATTATCCCCTCCCCCCTCCCCTGTCATTACAATCACTAAAAAAAAAATATAATAATAATTAACTTATAAAAGATAATAATTTGACATCGCTTTTTATAATTTAATAATTTTTCTTCATGATTTTAGTTATATAAATTGGTTAATTTATAAGTTTTTAATAAGTTACGATATTTTTAATAAAATTAAAAGTTAGAGAACTTAAATTGATTTTAATTAGTAATTCGTCGACGTCTTTGATGATTAAAAGTTCGGAAGGTTTGGTTTTGTTCCATAGCTCAAAGATGTTTTGGGTATTTAAACTTTTTGTTTATTGGTTTCCTCCAAACTGACTAAAACTAGAAAATAAAAAAAATAAAAAATTATTTTTAAAATCAAGATTTAATATTTTTAAATTTAAACTTTATAAATAAAATGTAGGGCAAAATAAAATAAGACCTCATGAACTTTGCAATTAATTACAACATACCCATGAATTTTCAATTTTGAAAAATAGTCCCCTGAACTTTGCAATTAAACACAACACATCTCTACACTTTTAATTTAAAAAAATAGCCTCCCTAAATTTTTTAAGTTAACACAACACATCCTCTACACTTTTAATTTCATAAAATAGCCCCATGAATTTTGTTATTACACACAACTTAGATCCTGAACTTTGTTACTAAATATGACACCCCTCTATGACATTAATAAATTTCAAAATTTGAAACAAATTATGAAAATATATTTTTTTGGAATAAGTTTAAAAAAATATAATAAAATTTTAAATTTTATTTTTTAATATTTTACAAAATTATTTTTTTGGTATTTATTTTTAAATTTTTAATTTAGTATTTTTTTTAGTTTTAAAATTTTAATCAGATTTTAGAATTCATTTCTAAAAATTAATTATATTTTATGTTATAGTATTTTTATAAAAATTTTAAAAAGTATTTTATTATTTTCTAAATTTATAAAGTTTTTACCATAATTAATTAAAATAATTATTTTATTTAAATATCATAAAATTCTCTTATCTTTTACCTAGAAATATAAAGCTCCTACTTTTTGTTTAAAAATATAAATTTTTATATTTTGTATAAAACTAAAAAATTCTTAATTTTTAATTTGATAGATTTTTTCATTTTAAATTTATTATTCTAATTTTTATTAAAGTCAAAAAATATTATTATATTTTTTCAAAGTTTTTTCAATTTTCTTATAATTTGTTTTAAAATTTTAAATTATGTATGTTTATTTAAGTTCAAATTTATTAATGTCTAAGGGGGTGAATAGTGTTTAGTAATAAAGTTCAAGAGGTGAGTTGTATATAATAACAAAGTTTAGGAGGCTATTTTATGAAATTAAAATTTGCAAAGAGTGCGTTATGTTTAATTATAAAGTTTAGGCGGTTACAACAACAACAACAGATCCAGTGACCCAAGGACTCCCACATAAGCCGAGTCTGGGGGGGGTGGATGTACGCAGCTTTACCCTTTGAGGGTGTAATCTTGCTGAAAGGCTGTTTCCGATGACCCCCAACTTTATACGGTTGGCGATACGAGGACTTCCCAGGAGGTCACGCATTCTGATACTACTCTCGCCCAAACATGCTTAACTTCAGAGTTCTAATGTAATCCGATTGTATTAGTGCCCGGTAAATAAATCCTAAATTTTAGGGGGTTATTTTATGAAATTAAAAGTATATGAGGTGTGTTGTATTTAATTACAAAGTTCAAAGGATTATTTTTTAAAGTTAAAAGTACAGAAGTGTGATTAATTGTAAAGTTCAGAAGACCTTACTATATTTTGTGGTAAAATATATTACCAAATTCGGCCTTAATTAATTGTTTGATCATTCAAATCTGACTTTTCCTGGTGGAACTTTCTATGTAGTTGGTACAAGGTTAAATTGCGTTGCCAATAAAAGGGGACATATACATACATAAGGGTTAAGAAAAAATTCTAACATGGTGTTCGCCTTTATTTGTAAAATTTGTATCCAACAACAACAATAACAACAAACCCAGTGCCTCCAAGGATTCCCGTAAAAACAGGGTTTGGGGAGGGTAGATGTAAGCAGTTTTCCTCCTTCAGGGGACTACCTTGAAGGGAGGCTGTTTCCGAGGACCCCCAGCCTGAAAAGTTGGTTCGCATCAATCGGCCAAAGACCTGGCAACAGGAGAAGCATAAAAAATACATGAGAACACATATTTTCAACATGTATATGACTTTTCTGTTTAAAAAGGGCATTATAATTTTTAATAATATAAGAAAACTAAATAAGTGTTTTTTTAATATTATCCATATAATATATAGATTGGAACACATAGTTGCATTTTTTCATTTAAAAATTAATAATAATTGAAAATAATCAACACCTTTAACAAAATTAAATATCTATATATATTTAGCTAAATTTGTCAATTTAACACTCAAATTATTATTTGAAATTGTACCATTTATTACGTGTTATGATTCTATTATTGTTATGGTGACTAACATTGCTCTTTATTTTTAGAAAAATTATTACTTATGTATCTTGACGTTTGAATGAGATATCTTGAAGTTTCAATATATACAATAAGGTACCTTGAGTTTTAGATATTTTATCACTTAGGTATATTAAAGTTTTAAAATCTTATCAATCAGGTGCCCTTTTGTTAAAAATTCGGTAGAGTTTCGTTAGAAAATGCTAAATTAAACATTATTTCAACTATATATAAGTATCCTCATTATAATTTGATGAATTTTTTGCCAAAAAATGCAAAAAAGACACAGAATTATGGTAATTTTTAGGTAATCTACTTCAACATTCATTGAATATTTTATCCAAATTTGTTGAAATTTTGATGAAAAATTAGCACTAGCTTGTATAAATTATCGTATTTATATATTACATCAACATTTTTTGCATAAAATTGATCAAGTTTATATAAAAATTCATCAAATTTGTCATTGGGTAATCAAGTGATAAAATATGCAAACCTCAAGGAACTATATTGTATATATTGAAATGTCAAGTTACTTAATGATGCAGCCGTCAAAAGGTCTTTGTCAGGTTAAGCTAGTCAAGATGGGCGAACTAAGAATAGGCGGGATGCGGATGCCAGAGTTAGACGAGAAGATGCCGCCTCAGATCTGAGATTGGTGGATTACTTGGCGGGATACACGATTGGTGGATACACGATTGGTGGAAATAGAGATGCGGAGCTGGAAGACGCGGTAATGTCCTGGCGTTCATGATGGTACACGGCAAGAGAAGGGTTGGCGGCACGAGAACTGGTGGCATGACTGGAACACAAGCTGATGACATACGCGGTGATTAGGAGGATGAGTTTTATTAGGATTTGTTGATCAGTTTTATCTCTTAGCATTTTAGTAGTTATCTCCAGTGTTATATTTATTTTTTAGTTTTTTTTATTTATCTCTTAAAGTTTAACTTAAAGTAAATTGGCTCCTTTATTTAAACAAGAAGAAATCTAAGGGTTTTCATTAGTTAATTGTTTAGAAATATTTTATGAGTTTTAGTTATTCTATTCTCAAGTGGGAGAATTAGGATGAATTTTATCTTTCTCCTTGTAATTTTTTATTACTGATTAATAAAATTAAAGAGAAGGCCGTCGAACCTTGCCTGTTCCCCTAAATTTTTCCTATCATGCACTGCATCATATATGAAAATTTTGGTCAAAAGTTCATTGACTTATAAAAATAAGAAAAAATATCACTTAGGTATCCCGATGTTTGAGTATTTATCATTTAAGTAATGCAGTGCGTAGTGGGAAAATTTAGGGAAACGGGAAGGTTCGATTGCCTTCCTTTTAATTTTACTAATTAATAATAAAAATTACAAGGGAAAAGATGAAATTCATCCTAATTCTCACACTTGAGAACAGAAGAACTAAAACTTATAAAATATTTCTAAATAATTGACTAATAAAAACCCTAGATTTTCTCTTATTTAAATAGATGAGCTAATTTACTTTAAGTCGAATTCTAAGAGATTAAAAAAAAAAAAAAACTAAAAGATAAATATAACACTAGAGATAACTACCAAAATGCTAAGAGATAAAATTGATAATGAAACTCATCCTCCTAACCACCACGTATGTCATCAGCCCGTGTCCCAGTCATGCCGCCAGTTCTCATGCTGCCAGCCCTTCTCTTGCCATGTACCATCATGACCGCTAGGATATTCCCGCGTCTTCCAGCTCCGCATCCCTGTTTCCGCCAATCTTGTATCCCGCCATGCAATCCGTCAATCTCGGACCTGAGGCAACATCTTCTTGTCTAACCTTAGCGTCCTCATGCAACCTATTTTTAGCTCGCCTGTCATGACCAGCTTAACCTGCTAAAGGCCTTTTGGCGGCTGCATCAATATATATAATCAAGTAATACGCATATGTATTAGGTCTTATTTACTTTTTTACCATATATATAATCAAGTAATACACATATGTATAAGAAGCACTTTGAGGCACTGAATTGTTGTTATCGCTGCTGCTTAGGTAAAGTCTCTTACGTAGGGAGCGACTTTAGTTAAGCAAAGTCAAACTAAGTAAAACCTACTTTGCATAAATAAAGTAGTAGTTTGCATTATTAAATTTGTGACGTATATTAAATAAAAAAAAAAAAATGAGGCCGATCAAGTGGATGTCCATGTGAACCCCACCTCTACGCGGCCATCATATTGGAAAATATAGCTTTTGAACCTTTAAATGTGATTATTTTTTTAGCAATTTTTTTTTTTAAATGGCTCTAATTTCTTTTCAAGAGTTAATTACACTATAATACTTGAAAGCCTAGTAAAATACTTTTTAGTTAATGTAATCTTTTTTTGGAGTTTTTTAATCCATTAGTTATGCTGAAATATTTGTTGTTTAATTGTCAAGTAAGGCATGGGTCTCATGGCTTCCTTACTAGTAGTTAGAGGATAGGAAGGGGTTGAAATGTCTTAGTGATTTCAGAATTTTCGAGGTACTATGGATATGTTATGAAAATTTTTGCTGTATATATCAGGGTTTTGCTGAAAGAATGATATCATTTGCTGAAATTTGGTCAAAAAAATGTATTTTATTGTAAGTGTTGGACTGAAATATCAAACACAAAATTTTGCCAACTAAAGTCATTTCACATAGCCACATAATGTTTAAATTTAAATAACTCGATTTTAAACGGGTATATATTTTTCAAAAGTTTATAGAGAAATATTTCTTATAAGAAGTAGAAATTGGAGTGAAAAAACACATTACTATAATACAATATTCACGTGTATAATGAGTTCATATTTCTCAATCAATGTTGTATTCTATTCACTTTTATGTACAATAATACTCCCATCCACTTACAATGCGCTTTGTGTAATTATGGAGATGGGATTTAATAGATAAGAATGTTGCACCGATATTTTCATTATTATAACGTGAAACTCATGAGTGGTTTTATACAATAACATGACCCTTTATGTGAATGCCCAATGGGCCTGAAGTGTTGAATACTAGTACAACGTACTTTTTTGATAACTAGTAACGGAGTTGTGATACATAATAGGTAACTTGAACAATCAAGCCTTGAGTCAACCTGTATAAGGATGGGGACCAAAACAATAGAAAAAGTACAAACAGGAATACAGGCAAAAACAGGCAAACACTAAAAGTCTCAAACACCACGAGGGAGGACTTGGAAACAGGATAAACCCAAAAATAGGAATATAGGATAGTCAAGCTCCAAAGCTATCGAAGCAAAGCACTCAGCATAAGCGGAACATGCCCATCAAAACCAACCCTAGTCTTTTCCCCATCTCCAACATGTGTTATGCAACAAGGATCTTATCGGTATCTTTAATACTATCGCCCCTTTTCACTAGATTCTTCTTTTTTTGTTTGCCATAGGCCTTGGCTGACCTATTCGCGTTGTTCCCCGGTGACGTGTCCTCTAGGAAATCTTGTAACTCCCGCTTAGCATGCTCTTTCATCTTGTGCTTCAAAGCTCTCCTACCCCTTTTTGTCGCACTTGACGTAAGGATCTGACGTCCCGCCAACACTTTTTTTCCTTTTCTATCCAACTATGCTTGACTCCTCCATAAATGGCACAGACACCTAGATATTCCTAGGCAAACGTTCCTCTATGCGTGGCGGTCTTGCCAAGGTAGGGGGCCTGAAACGAAGCGGAAACTCAGGCTCGGAGGACCCTGAGTCATTATTACTTACGGTGTCGTAGGTTTCGTTCTCATGAGATGATGTCTGATCATGAGATTGAACTATTTCGGCTAAATCTTTCTTGATCCATGGTAGGGGGCAAGAAAAGTGTTGGTTTACACGAACTTCTTGGATTGGTAGTTGAGCAACAGGCTAGGGGAAAGGAGGAAGAAGAGATGTGCGTGGGCAATGGAAATCTCATTCCCATCTCCTAATACATTAACCATCAACATGAACAGTAATTTGGCCCAAAGTTTTCCCTACAGATCTCGTGTCTTCATTCATTAACCTTAAACGAGGAATTATAATACTCACAATCACCCATGACAGCTAACATCTGCTCGAGGAAAAGGATGAACCTGTGAGGTACACCGTACCAAGGTGGTGCAAGCTTTGTCTCACTGTGTACGTGAAGAAAATGAGGCCTGTTCCCTTGATAATCTGGTTCAGATGCCAGAGCAACAACTGTAGGTGAGTAGTTTGGGATCACCTTTGAATTACCTTCTTTGATAAGTACCATGCGAGATCCCCCTTTAACTTGAACTTGGACCATCTGATGAATAAGTATTGGGAAGCAAATGTCGATAAGAACCCTGGCTACATCAACACATCTCATAGCTAAAGTCCTATAATCCACTTTGATGAACTTCCCCTAGATCTTAGCGAGATCAGTAAAACATTCCTTAAACCAGTAATGGACAAGCAATACATTGATCTCAATCCACACTCTTCTATTAGGACAACCAAGGGTCTTGCCTGAGTATTTACACACCTTTTTGAATCTCCGAAGTATAATCTCTTTGCATGGACCAATATAGGATTCCAAGGAGTTAGCAGAATCGCAAAGCAGGATAAAGGTGGTAGGGCTTAACCCTCTAGGGGCTAAATCATGAAGATTATTCTCCATGATAAATGTGAGGATATTATCCAGAGTATCATCGTCAAACGAATGAGCAATTAATGAGCTATTTAGCTAGGCCTCCACACATTTGTGGTATTTGACACCGCAATCATTGGACAATTTCCAGTCTCGACAATCCTTACCCGAGGCCTAAGGTTACATTGACTTGATCATGATCGGCCTCTGGAACACTGGGTCTTCAGTGAACCCCGAGTGGGGTTGGTCCTGGTGAGCTGGAAAAGTAGACCTTCTACGCATTCTAGCCTATTCAGTTCTAAGCTTGACACCCATCATCTATCTTCCATACAAGATTTCAATTGCCCTTGCAGCTTCACTCCTAACTTGAAACTTGTTAAAGCCATAAATCAAATTCGATTCCACTCTTCTCTTCTTGGGAACAAATGTGCCTCATATTGATTCCAAGTCCCTAAAAACGACTTTGAGCCATGAATTTGTCATTCTCTCTGGAAGGCCATCAACAAAGATAGACACTGCCTCACTGGATGTTGACATTTGAAATGGAATCGAACTGGGTGGTGGTGGTGGAGGCGAGGGGAAGACGCGTTGGCAGGGGGATGCAGTGGTGGGGAAGACACAGGGGTAAGTGTTTTGTACGAGGTTGACGATATAAGGGTGGGCGTCGGGTAGCGGCGGTGGCATTTACTTCTTGTATTTTATACTTACCATATTCCTAGCATCTTGTACAATTAAGGAGGGAATTATTTCTTATCTTCCTCTTCCCTTCCCCAATGAATGTTGTTGTTGTTGTTGTTTGTTGTTATTGTTTATGTAGCTTAGGATACCTGTTAGTATAGTCTTTTCATTTTCTTCGTGTATTCTATAAGTAGTGATGTTCTTAGTTGTAAATATTAATTCAAGTAATACAGATTTTCGTTTCCCAAGTTTAAGTGTTTTGGAATTTTATGCGGATATTGCTTAGGTCTATCTTATACCTTGTACTTAATTTATATTAATATTTAAAGTGTGAATTATTGAAATTCGAAGCTGTGACCTTTTAGTCAAAAAGGGCTCTGCTACTACGTTAAGAACTCAAAAGCTTAAGCCGATGAATGATGACCTTAGATTAATTTTATGCTCTAATAATATTTGTTAGATTTAGTATAGGCATCGATCCAACGACCAATTCAGTAGAAGAACACACCATAGTAATTAAGTTGCTTCTTGCTTGTTAGGAGATAAGATTGAATTAGAAGATGATAACAAAAATCTTTCATACAATGCCTACTTGTGAGGACTACCTATGAACATGGAATCCTTGATCAAGATAGTAGACATAAACAAAGGGACTGGGGGGGAAAAAAAAAAGAACAATGGAATTTAAGTGGTTCGGTCGAAGCTTACGTCCATAGTCGTGGAGCAAAATAATTTCACCATAGGAGTAGAGGTATTACAATAGTATTTAATTCACACTCTACCTCTCACTTAAGGGTGTAAACAAGTTGAGGCGAGCACCCCCTTATTTGAACTCGAGCTCAATAAGACTTATTGAGCTCGAGTACAACTCGAGATCTTATTGAGTTTTTCCATTCGTTGTTCGAGATTGTTTTGATAAGATTTTATTGTGTTCGATACTTGACTGGTCTCGGCTCGTTAGGCTTATCGAGCGAGTAGGGCTCATTATCGAGCCGAGTTGAACTTGTTATCGAGCCCATTCGAGCTTAAAACCGAGCCAAGCTTGCTATTGAGTTGAGTTGGCTATTGAGCCAAGCTTCTCAAGTTACAATTAATTCATTTTTGAACCACTTTTGAACTAATGTCAACTGTTAGCGAGCTCTTAACGAGCCTTTAACAAGCTTTTAACAAGCTCTTATCAAGCCTCTTAATGAGCTCATATCGAGTTCTTTTCAAACTAGTCGCGAAAGTTAATGAGCCGAGCACTCCTTATTCGAACTTGGCTCATTAAGTTTATCGAGCTTACTTGAACTCCGCTTGAAATTTACCCCTACCAGCGGCGGATCCAGGATTTTTTTTTGGGGGGGGGGGGGGGGGGGGGGGGGGGGGGGGGCTTGAATAAAAAATAATAAATTACATAATAAAATTATTAAAAAATTCACAATCGATATTTTTTTGATAGTTTCACAACTAAAAAAAAAAAAAAAGAAGAGAAAGCGCATCCAATTAAACTAAACTAGGGAAGTACAATAAAATGATAACCATCCCCTTGACCTCCGATATCATTCTTAAAAAGATAACAACACAAGCAATAAGCAGCATCTTTCGATATACTATATTCTAACCAATGAAACACATCAAACCAATCCTGATTGAATCGCCTTTGTTATTGTCCATATTTTGTTAACGGAAAGTTGTGGTTTCGAGGTTGGCAAGGACCCCTTTACAAATAGGCTCTACGAACTTGATCTCGAATATGAGGATGATAGTCGGTAATTCGAATTCGATTTCCTGGATCTGCAGGAAGGTCCTCTAGATTGATTTCTTGTTGACTTTGCTTAGTACTAGTAGAATAAGGATTATCATCTCCTTGCAAAGGCGATTTTCTTTTTAAGCACTTGAACATAGTTAACTCTGTTATAAAACAAGAGCAATTGTCAACCGATTTATATATGAATAACAGATATCAAGCAACGAAGACCATATTATTTCAAACTCGAGAAAGGATTTGAACTAGAAGACGAGCAATTGTTTTCCAATTAAAAAAAAAAAAACTGATATCTCTTACTAAAATTTATAAAATCAGAATTTTAATTACAGAAATATGAGATGAAAACTTAAAAGTATTATATATTATGTAAATAGGACAAAAAATTAACAAAACTTACATTGATTAATGCCCGGTGGCTGGCGGGTGGTGGTGCTGGCAGGGCGGGCGGCGGTGGGTTGGGATTGGAGGCGGGTGGGGTCGGGGGAGAAAAGGGGACAGGATTAGGTTTAAATTTTTAATTTATTATTAAATTTAATCTTTTTTATTTTATCAAAAAAGGGGCAAAAAACCAAAAAAAAAAAAAAAAAAAAAAGCCTTGCACTAGTATTTGATCCAAATTCCTCTTGGTTTTCATTTGCACCCACTAACCACCAAACCAAAGGTCTATATGTAATTTTTACTTATTACTAGTAAATTTATTTTCAAAATTGAGGGGGGCTCACCCCAACGTGGCTTCGCCACTTACCCCTACCATAATGAACGCGAACAGGCTCTAATTGATTTTGAATACAATTAGTTTATTGAATGTTTAGTTTGTTTAACTAGGGGTGCACGTGGGTTGGGTTTGGGTGGGTTGGGTTGAGAACCAACATGACCCATCCAACATTTGACCCATACCTAACCTATACCCACCAAGTGATAGGATGATGGTTTTGGGTTGGGTTGGGTTGGGTTGGGTCGGCCCATGTTTGATTAATGTATAAACATTAATCTAAGTTCTGATTTTAACTCATTCTAATTTCAAGTTTAAGGTAAAAAATCGATAACAAAACCAAGATGGGGATCCAATTATCATTTATTGATTTGAACGATAATATGTTAGGATTTTTGTAATTTAAATCATCCGTATGCGCATATATACATATAATCAGTTAGGTATCCGGAGATTTTAACATTTATTATATAGGTACTCTATTTCAACAACATACAATACAACTAAAGTAGCCTAAGTTTCAATATTTTATCACCGAGGTACCCCATGTTGGAATTTGATGAGATCTTTTAGAAATCTAAACAATTTTATGCAAAGATAATATATAAAAGTCATATCAAAATTTAACGAATTATGATAAAATACTCACCAAATTGTCGTGTAAATTACTTAGATATGTTGCCGAAATCATATGTCGTGTCAACATTTTTTTTTGTCAAAATAACCAAATTGTAATGAAAATACTTATATATTATTAGAGTCATATTCTAATTTAACATTTTCAGTAAATATCTACCAAATTTTAGAAGGATACCAGATTGATAAAATTTTAAAATATCCGAGTACCTAATTGATAGAAATTTAAAACTTAAGGTATCCCACTTATATATTAGAACTTCAGAATACCTAAGTGATAAATAGTCAAATATCCGGTATCCCACTTATATATTGAAACGTTAGGTACTTAAGTAAAAAATAGTCAAACCTCAAGGTACCCTACATATATATTGAAGCATCGGATACCTAAACAATAGTCAAACATCAAAGTATTCCACTTATATATTGAAATATCCGGGATACCTATAATAATAAATTGTTAGTGTATTTTCAAAATATTTGTTGACAAATGTGTATATAAATGTGTTAAATGTTGTATATATATGTATAAGATGTATTTGAGGTTGTTCCGATACTTGTATAAAAGATTAGAGCTTGTTGGGGGTGTGTGTCGACACATGGGCCATGTGTGTCGACACAAAATCCTACAGAACGTAGGGAAGACAGCTGTGTGTTGACACACATGGCCCGTGTGTCAATACACAGCCCATTATAGTAGCGCACGAAGGAAACCTGTGTGTCGACACACAGGCTTACAGAAAGCTGTGTGTCGATCTGTGTGTCGACACACAGCTTCGACACACAGGTCGTTTTTGACGGTTTTCTGTGCGGTTTCTTCCCAGTTCTTTTTATATGTTAAGGCTCTTCGTTTTGGGACAAATCTCTGGGATAATATACAGATATATACCCCACTCTTTTGATAAAAAAGTTTACATGAATTTGTAAAGAAAATCATAAGAGAGAAATTGAAGAACATCATCACTTTGTTCATGTGTTCTTGTGGAAATTTTCAAAGGTGTGTTGTCTATAAATCTGACCAATCTCTTTACATCTTTATCAATCTCTCCCCACACACATCTTCACTCCATATTTGGTAGTTGTTGTATCCCCGATGATATTTCGTATACCGAAATAAGCCTTAAGGATAGTGATCACACGCCTCAACACCTGAGATCGTTTGGATACCCGGTTGCAAGGTTTTTGCAAGTATTTTCTGAATTTTTCTAACAATCTTAAGGCTTAACTTTTGGTTTGGGTTATGGCTTCATCATTAAGGGAGATGAGATCCAATTTTGTGAAATTGGACCGGTTTGATGGGGGAAATTTCCGACGGTGGCAGAGGAAGATGCATTTTCTCATAACAACGCTGAATGTGGTGTATGTCCTGAATACACCGTCTCCATCCCCCATTTTTGAGGAGGAAGAAACATTGGCCGAGCAAAGGGCAAGACTGAAGTGGGAAAACGATGATTACATTTGTAGAGGGCACATCTTGAATGGGATGACCGATGCCTTGTTTGACATTTACTCTAACATGTCAACCGCGAAGGAACTATGGGACGCACTGGAGGCTCGTTACATGGCCGAGGATGCAACAAGCAAAAAATTCCTTGTTAGTCAATTTAATAATTATAAGATGATTGATGGTCGTCCTGTCATGGAGCAATTCCATGAAATAGAACGTATATTAAATAATTTTAAACAACATAACATGAATATAGACGACACAATCGTTGTTTCTTCCTTAATTGACAAACTTCCTCCCTCTTGGAAAGATGCAAAGAAAAATTTAAAACATAAGAAGGAGGATATGTCAATTGAGGAACTCGCTAACCATTTACGTATTGAGGAAGGTTACAGGGTGCAAGATGACAACAAAGACCGCCCGAGTGATGTTGGTAAAATCAACGTCGCAGAGGAAGGCCAATCTAGTAAGGGACCAAAGAGAACCGGACACTTCCAAAAGAACAATAAGCACAAGAGGCCGAAAGTTGTTTGTTGGGAGTGTCAGAAGCCCGGTCATATGCGAAAAAACTGTTATCGCCTTAAAAAGAACAAAGGCAAGGGGCTTGATCGTCGCACTAAAAATTCGAACGAGAGGTTCGTGGCGATGATCTCGGAAGTCAATCTAATCGAGAGTGATAATTCTTGGTGGATTGACTCGGGGGCCACGAAGCATATATGTAAGGATAGGGGGTTCTTCTCCACTTTTGAGCCCATGGACAACGGAACTGAGTTGTTCATGGGAAATGGGGCGTCGGTACCGGTTAAAGGGAAGGGAAAAATTGACTTACTTTTCACATTCCAAAAAACCCTTACTTTAACCGATGTATGCTTCACTTTGATGTTAAGAAGAATCTTGTATCGGATGGCCTGTTGAATAGGTTTGGGTTCAAGTTGGTCTTCGAGGCCGACAAGTTTATTTTGTCAAAGGGTGGTGTATTTGTTGGGAAAGGATACCTATGTAATGGTATGTTTAAACTAAATGTTAATAATAAGATCGTTGATTCTGTTTATATACTTGATTCGTCGTTTTTATGGCATTATAGACTAGGTCATGTGAATTTTCGTAGATTACATGAAATGGATAATTCTTCGTTGATTCCTCACATAGATAAAGTTGTTGACAAGTGCAAGAATTGTATGCTAACAAAAATAACAAAATCTCCATTTCCTTCTGTGCAAAGAGAAACTAATCTACTTGATCTAGTCCATAGTGACTTATGTGACTTCAAGCGAACACCGAGTTTGGGTGGAAAGAATTACTTTGTTACATTTATCGATGATTATTCAAGATTTTGTTATGTTTATTTGATAAGTAACAAAGACAACTCACTTGATAGGTTTAAAGCATATAAAGCAGAATCTGAATTACACTGTGAAACCTTCCTCAAGCGTTTAAGGTCGGATCGTGGTGGCGAATACTACGATCCTAAATATTTTGAATCCACGGGAATAATACATGAAATAACTGCACCTTATACCCCACAACAAAATGGCGTGGCTGAGAGGAAAAACCGGACTCTAACTGAGATGGTTAATTCCATGTTATCTTATTCCGGTCTCAGTGATGGATTTTGGGGTGAGGCTATGTTAACGGCCTGTCACATATTAAATAGAGTTCCAAACAAGAGAAATAAAATAACTCCATATGAGTTGTGGAACAAACGAGCCCCTAATTTATATTACCTAAAAGTGTGGGGGTGTAGGGCAGTTGTTAGAGTCCCTGATTCTAAACGGAAAAAATTAGGTGAAAAAGGCATTGATTGCATTTTTGTGGGTTATGCGTCTCATAGTAAGGCATATTGGTTCTATGTTGTCGAACCTAATGATTATATCAACGTGAATACGATGATAGAATCCAGAGATGCAATATTTGATGGGAATCGGTTTACTTCTATCCCTAGACCGAGGGATTATGTACCGGTTGAGATTGACACGCAAGTGTCTAATGACGTTGTTCGTCATGAGAGGGAGAATGTCCCTGATAATGCTCTAGAACTCCGAAGGAGTAAGAGAGCAAGGAAGGAGAAATCCTTCGGTTCGGACTTCTACACGTATTTGATAGAAGGTTCGAGGAACGATGTGCACCAAGTGGTTCCATGTTGCGTCATGGAAGCTGATCCTATGACGTTTGATGAGGCAATGAGGTCTCATGATGCCTCGTTTTGGAAAGAGGCTGTAAACGATGAAATGGATTCCATTTTAAGTAATAATACCTGGATCCTTGTGGACCTTCCACGAGGAAGTAAGCCAATCAGGTGCAAATGGATCTTCAAAAAGAAGATGAAAGTTGATGGAACGATTGACAAGTTCAAGGCCCGATTGGTGGCAAAAGGGTTCACCCAAAAGCACGGGTTGGACTACTTTGACACATATGCCCCCGTGGCTAGGATATCGACAATAAGGGTATTGATAGCCCTTGCCTCCATTTTTAAACTAGTGATACACCAAATGGATGTCAAAACAGCATTCCTGAATGGTGAGCTAGAGGAGGAAGTAGACATGGAACAACCAGAAGGGTTTGTTGTTCCGGGCCAAGAGAGAAAAGTGTGTAAACTCAACGTTCTCTGTATGGGCTGAAACAAGCTCCGAAGCAATGGCTCCAAAAATTTGATCAGGTTGTATTGAACAACGGATTCATTATAAACGAATCAGATAAATGTGTCTATAACAAGTTTGATAATGGCAAAGGGGTCATTATATGTTTGTATGTTGATGACATGCTGATTTTCGGTACTGATATGGAACAAGTAGAGAGAACTAAACTGTTTCTCTCTGAAAACTTTGCTATGAAAGACATGGGTGAGGCGGAGGTGATCCTCGGTATTAGAATTGTAAGGAATGGTAATTCCATTTCCTTGACACAGTCTCACTATATCGAAAAGGTGTTGAAAATGTTCCATTTCTTTGACTGTGCACCTATATCCACACCAATGGATCCTAGTGTGAAATTAGTACCGAATGGGGGTGCTCCAGTGGCACAATTGGAGTACGCTCGAGCTATTGGCTGTCTCATGTATGCCATGACAAGTACTAGGCCTGATATTGCCTTTGCTGTTGGAAAGCTGAGTAGGTATACCAGCAAACCGAGTAAGTTGCACTGGAATGCAGTGCACCGGGTACTGAAGTACCTAAAGAAGACTATGGATTATGGTCTCAATTATGTTGAGTATCCTCCTATTTTGGAAGGATATACTGATACAAGTTGGATCTCCGATGTGGAGGATCATGCATCCACGAGTGGATGGGTATTCCCGTTTGGTGGGGGTGTGGTTTCTTGGGGCTCCAAGAAACAAACTGGCATATCTGACTCTACAATGGCGGCGGAGTTTATAGCTCTCGCTTCTGTGGCTAAAGAAGCTGAGTGGTTAAAGGATCTCTTGTATGAGATACCTTTGTGGCCTAAGCCGATTTCTCCTATTTCTATCCGTTGTGATAGTCAGGCTACGCTTTTTAAAGCATACAGTGAAGTGTATAATGGGAAGTCCAGACACATTGGTGTGAGACATAGTATGGTGAGACACCTTATTCGGGAAGGTGTTATCACTGTGGACTTCGTGAGAACTTGTTAGAATCTAGCGGATCCATTTACTAAAGGCCGGGCTAGAGATTTGGTTTTGAAAACAAATGAAGGGATGGGGTTGAAACTTGTCATAATTAGTCGCCCATGATAGGCCCTCAACTCGACGCCTAGTATGACACTAGGTCTCGGGTTCAATGAGAGAGACTTGTCATCTGTGTGACTGCAAGCACTAAACCATCCTGAGTGTGAAGTGCTTGATACCTGCGTTAGTGATTATAGAAGGATGAGCAAATGCTCTTAATGGACCTGATTTTAGAACTTATTAAATGTCGCATCGCAGGGGCATGATCAATGAGGTCTACCTTAGTGAGTGTTGAAGTTTGGCCGCTTCAAAGGGGTGATTTTTGACAAGGGTTTGGCCCTGAAACACTCACGAAGGGTACAGGACACAAGGCCATAAATGTGTCGATCTGGGAGGTGTAGGGTGTGTATGGGGAGTATGCCTTGTGCGTGATTAGATAGTCGGTTAGTCAAATGGGTTGTATGGTTCAAAGCTTGGTCTACCATTTTCGATCCGATTAACTGTATAGTCTTTTCACTAGCTGAGGGTTTAATCGTGAGACACCCTCATTGATGCACAATAAGGCCTCCTTTAAACGAGATGTCATTTCGAGATTGGTTGTATTTTGAAAATGGTGGGGGATTGTTAGTGTATTTTCAAAATATTTGTTGACAAATGTGTATATAAATGTGTTAAATGTTGTATATATATGTATAAGATGTATTTGAGGTTGTTCCGATACTTGTATAAAAGATTAGAGCTTGTTGGGGGTGTGTGTCGACACATGGGCCATGTGTGTCGACACAAAATTCTACAGAACGCAGCGAAGACAGCTGTGTGTTGACACACATGGCCCGTGTGTCAACACACAGCCCATTACAGTAGTGCATGAAGGAAACCTGTGTGTTGACACACAGAAATTCTGTGTCGACACACAGGCTTACAGAAAGCTGTGTGTCGATCTGTGTGTCGACACACAGCTTCAACACACAGGTCGTTTTTGAAGGTTTTCTATGCGGTTTCTTCCCGGTTCTTTTTATATGTTAAGGCTTTTCGTTTTGGGACAAAACACTGAGATAATATACAGATATATACCCCACTCTTTTAATAAAAAAGTTTACATGAATTTGTAGGGAAAATCATAAGAGAGAAATTGAATAACATCATCACTTTGTTCTTGTGTTCTTGTGGAAATTTCCAAAGGTGTGTTGTCTATAAATCTGACCAATCTCTTTGCATCTTTATCAATCTCTCCCCATACACATCTTCACTCCATATTTGGTAGTTGTTGTATCCCCGAGGATATTTCGTATACCGAAATAAGCCTTAAGGATAGTGATCACACGCCTCAACACCTGAGATCGTTTGGATACCTAGTTGCAAGGTTTTTGCAAGTACTTTCTGAATTTTTCTAACATAAATAGTCAAAGCTTAAAATATCCAAGATATGTTCGCCTCATTTAATTATGATTTAGGCTCATTTGAAAATGCTCCAAGATAATGAATGCCAAACCACGGGTAACCAGAACCATACCCGATACCCATGGGTACAAAGCATATTGGATCTACTAGACGCAATATTGAAAATATACCCAATCCAACCCAACCCAAATGATGTGGGTTGGGTGGGTCTTGGGTATTACCCAATCCATGAACACCCCTATGTTTAACCCCTACTCTCGCTACTTTCCTTGCTTTCCCCCTACGATACCATATCACAAGATGACTATTTATAAGCCTTTACAATCATAGCACTTGGGACACTAAGAGTCAGCATCAAGGCATAACATACAACTATAGTCCGAGCTGGCCTTGAGAAATGAGCCATATCTCTCCGTCAAATACAAGTCAAAATTGATAGAATTATATTTATTTCAGCTTTGCAGTATTTTAGAATGTGTCGTTATTGACATGAATATAAGCATATATAACTTATTATAAATCAATGAACTTTTGACTGAACTTTTTGTGTATGTAGCTAAATAATACATGAACGTATAAATTACGTTTAATTCTTGCACCGTATTTTGCTAACCATGCATCAAATATCATAATACGCGTTTAGCTCCTTTTAGATTAACTATACATAAGCAGCATCAGGGATAAAAATAACGTTAAAAGAGGAAGCAATATTTGATTTTGTCAAAGTCAAGGAAGACACACCTGCCTACCTCAAGTAGTTTAATACTAAATTGTTTCCGTCTTTATTGAAAGGAAAAGTAAGATCAAGTGTAAATTTTATATTGGCACCATTAGATTTGATGATTTTAAGAGCCAATACGCGAAATAACATCAAAAATTTTTTTTTTTTTTTTTTTATAACTAATTTTCGAAGGAAAAATTTATTTATTTATTTTTATTTAAAAAACTAAATTTTAGTTTATAATCTTTTGGAATTTTTTTAAGAAAAATATTTAGTTTTTAAGCATGCCGTTATTTGTTGATAATTCCACTATATCCTCGCTATTCCCCTCATCCTACCTATGAACTATAATTTTGTGACATTGCTAATAAAGAAGAACCGGAAAAGGGCCTATTTTGTATCCTTTATGCACACTGCTATTCAAGCTATTTTATTAAATAAATTTAACTTTCACACTAAAAAATCAATACGTTAAATTTAAGAAGACTAATATAATTTACAATAAAATTAATTAATGGATTAAGATTTCATGTGAGATCAGATAATTTAAGTCAATTTTGCACAAAATTTTTAAGGTAAATTTCAACATATAATATTCTAGAACCTCAACCAAATATATTAGGTCCTCAAGACTTTTCACCAGATAAAATATAGACTGGATACTAAGTAACAATCGCAGTCAAAAGTGTTAGTTGACTTGGGTATGTTTTGTATTGTTTTTATTATAAAATTAGGGACATATTATACTCAAAAAGAAAAGAATAAAAATATAAATCCAAACATACTTGAAAAAACACAACAAGTATTTTATATCAGAACTAAAGAATCAGAGAAATTTTTCTTCTATTCAAATAATTCTCTCAATATTATATTATTAAATATTAACTCTCATTCACTGTCTTTTACATTTCTCTTTTCAATTTCATACTCCATTAATGATGCGCACCACTCTATTTATACAGTGAGTTAGGCGGTAGGTTTTCTTAATGGAAAAGAAAATTTGATATATATACATACATTATATGTATATATGTACAAAGATCTTTTACATAATTTTTAATTTATTAGGATATTTAATAATATCCAAACTCGACTTTAAAAGTTGTATTTGAAAAGTATCCAATATTTACAACACACCCCATTTGGATATTTTTCTTTACAATATTGCAGGACATAACACTATTGATAGTGTATAGTGTCTGAGTTAGATACCCTTCATAAACTGCCTTGTTAAAAACCTTGCTAGGAAAAAATTCAGTGGGAAAAACCATAGTGAAAGGAAAAAAGAGTACAATGCGTATTTAACTCCCCCCTCATGAGCGCACATTAACAAGAGATGTCTTGGGGTTGGCAAATGCCAATCTTGTGTTGATTTCTCAAAAATTTGTTGTAGATGCTTTCTTGAATAACTCTTACAGGTTCTTGAGCGACCATGTACTTCATCTTTCTTCAGGAAGCTTGAGAGTGAAAAGAACTTCTTTGAAGTGCACTGGTTCTATAAACTTTCTTTTGCTTGAACAATGCATACTTATCTTTATAGGGTGCTATTGGACTCCCCCTGATCTTTGGAAGTTCACAAAATATGTTGAATCAAGGGCCTTGACGTTACCCATTCTCTATTTGCTCATAAAGTGCAAACGTCTCGGTAGTAGCTGCACTTGTTAGTAGATTGTCCAAATATAGCAGTATAGCTATATAAAGAAATAGCGCATGCTTGTCACTTACCTGACAGCGGGCAACTAAATAACCCGCATTCACATCAAAATCAAGTGCAAGTTTGACATAACATTATAATGTATACTAGTTGATCCATTAGGATAAATATTTAACCACATATTATATAGTATTGACAAGTTGATCAAAGAAGGATTGTACCCAATTGTATGATAACTATATTAATGCGTCAATTATACTAAGGTGTAGTACTTTAAATCCAAGAATTCATTTAGGGCCGAAAAATGTCTTTATTTTTATCAAGGAATTTAACAATAATTGAGGCACTAAAAAACATATTGAAACACTCAAGTACCGTACTGGTATGAGTTGACCAATAGAGTAATACTTTATCACATTATTGCTCGATATACAAGTCGGGACAAAATCTTATTGCTCGATTAGAATATTAATTCGAGCAGGACATATATAGCGGTGACAGATTATTTGGTCACCCTCTTTCCATTAGTGAATATATCTATGAATTGGCTTGTAATAATTTACAAGTGAATCATTCCTTCGAACTTCTTGTTCAATGATGCATTCCACATAAATTCTCATTTTCCAACTTTCGATTTTCTCTCCCTGATTCTAGAAACCTTGTTTCATCAAATTTACAATCAACAAACTATGCTGTAAAATGTTTCTAGTTAACTTCTCCAGATATTTTATACTTGACGGGAATTCAAACCCGATATAAATTCGAAGTCCCCATATTGGACCCATCTTTCAGCATTGGGGTGGAGTAATTGGAACATACAATATATAACCAAATTCATAGATGGGTATAAATATCTGGCTTTTGTCATAGACAAGTTATATTGGGGAGATTCATAATTAGTGCTGCAACATGTATGATAGCATATACCAATGTAAAAGTTGGCAATAATAATAGTCTAGCCATTCGCTATAGGCATTCAATTAGAAGACCATTTTATGTCTGTATGTAGGTTATACAGTATTCAATTGTAATGCCAATTGATATACAATAATCATTATATTCTCCTGCATTTTCATATAATATAATCCACAATTTGAGTTCACAGTCGAATTATTTATGCAAGGAGTTTCACAAATATCACATCATAATTGTATTATTCATACTCATGTGACCAACAGGTAGAGGCTTCTTTAATATCATAAAATACTAAATTGGTCCACATGATGAAATAATTGGCCCATATATATCCCATTTAGTATTCTTTTAAATACATGGGACTCAAACCCAATTTTAATTGAGTATGATATAATAATTATTTTTGCCTTAAATAAAAGTAGCACATGATATTTTATATGATATAAAAATCTTCTAGTTCTTCAATGGGTGTGAGAATTTTCAATGATTCTCTTAATCTTTTTTGTACCCGAATGACTCAAATAGTCATGCTATAAATTAAATGCCTTTGGGTCTGTTAACTTCTGATTAACCATCAAGAAGGTTATCTTGAGACTAAATAGATAGTCTTACTTATGAAAATTATTGTTTCTTTAGAAAATATGATATGTGCTCTTCTGTTGCCTTTTAATTAAGTTTAGAACACCCATTATTGTTATACTGCCTTTGTGACATGAATTTCCACCATTTATATTTACACATAAAATACACATATAATTATTAACAAAAACATAAGCATAATATCACAAAGTATTTTAAATAACCATATTATGATAATGAGTTTTATAGTCTTCACAAACTGAAACTTTAACTTTGCATTTATAGGAAGAGTCATCATATCTATGTTCAACATTTATGAAAAGTTGTTCAAATTTCATAGTCAGATTAGCATTTGAATCGATAAACAATAGTAGACTTCAATTATGGTTATCCCATCAAATCTTTGGTAATAAAACATATAACTAAATATAACGTGAAGTTCATACTGAAAGGGATATCATTATTATTTTAAATGAGTTGTGTATAAATAGATTGGCTGAGAAATACAACCATATGAATAACTGATAATAAGTAGGCGGTATAGCCAACCATATTATTGAGCGAGTAATAAAAAGTAGGTGGTTTGACCTGCTATGATTATGCAAAATAGAAAAATATGAAAATTAAACTTTTCTATTTCCTTCAACTCCTTGTCATCAGTGGACTTCTTAAATTTTGGGCTATTTAGGGTACCATAGTGCCGGTTATTATGATGGTGACTATAACCTCGTCCACGGCCATGTCTACGTCGACGTCCACATTTATGACCACATATAAGACCTTGACCATGTCCTTGATGGTCATATGTCGAAGTATTCACTTTAAGGTATGGTTCGGACCCAGTTGGTCGCAACTTATGATATTTCATCAACAATTCAATGTTTTGTTCAATGACGAGGAGACATGATATCAACTCTGAGTATTTTTTGAATCTTCATTCTCGATATTGCTGCTGTAAGAGCATATTCGAGACATCAAAAGTAGAGAATATTTTCTCTAAAATATCCTCCTCAGTAATATTTTCCCCACATAATTTCAATTGGGAGGTAATATTAAATACTGCAGAGTTATACTCGCTTGCAGTTTTAAAATTCTGCAATCGCAGGTGAATCCATCCATAGTGAGGTTTAGGGAGGATCATAAACTTTTGGTGATCAAACCTCTCATTTAAATTCAACCAAAGGACATGCGGGTCCTTTACAACAATATACTTAGCTTTCAATCCTTTAAGGATATGATGCCTGAAAAATATCATTGCTTGAGCGCGATCCAGCAGGGATGCATTATTTTCCCTTTTAATTGTATCGCTGAGATTCATAGCATCAAGGTGAATCTCAACATCAAGGTTCCAAGGCAAATAATTTTTGTCAGATATATCAAGAGCAATAAATTAAAGATTAATAAAATTACATATTATAAATCACAAAAATTAGGGAATGAAAACTTATAGCGATCCCTAGTTGGCTAGAGACTTGTGGTGATAACATGTTATAAAACTGGGGACATATTATACTCAAAAGGAAGAGAATAAAAATACAAACTCAAACATACTTGAAGAATATAGAGAATAAAAAATAGGCATATTAATTGGGTTTCCTAGAAACCCCCGGACCAAGGATGAATTAAGGTTAACTTTGATGGCTCCAGACGTTTTAATTGTGCGGCGTCTGGGTTTATTATTCGAGATTGGTATGGAAATATTATCTCTGTTGGAAATGGAAAGTTGGGCAGTGCTCCGACCATTGTTGCTGAAGCGGTTGCGACTAGGGATGGTCTCAATCAGGCCATCGATAGAGGTGCTAGGAATGTCATGCTAGAAGGAGCTAATAAAGTAGTTATCAAAGCTATGAAAAGAGAATATTTGGTTCCCATTGACATTAAAACCATCGTAGAAGAGATCCATGTTATCAGCGCCAAATTGAACCACATTACTTTTAATCATGTTTTTAGAGAAGCCAACAAGTCAGCGATTGCTTGGCAAATGAGGGCCACAGCAGAACGGGTGCCCTTATAGGGGAGGTGGTGCCTTCCCGCACCAGCCAAGGCCTTAAGCCGATCCTCTTTAAGGAGGAAGGCTTAAGCGGTTTTCTTGTCCTTACCTCTATATAAAAAATATATATAGATACTTGAAGAAACATAATAAGTATTTTATATCAGAACTAAAGAATCAAAGAAATTTTTCTTCTATTCAAATAATTTTCTCAATATTATATTATTAAATATTAACTCTCATTCACGGTCTTTTACATTTCTCTTCTCAAGTTCATACTCAATTCATGCTGTGCACCGCTTTATTTATACAGTGAGTTAGGCGGTGGATTTTCTTAACGGTAAAGCAAATTGGATATATATACATATATTATATGTATAGATGTATATATGTATACAAAGGTCTTTGACATAATGCCACGCTCTCCCCGGTCCACTGTGTGACCACTTCTTTCAAGGCTGGGATCGAACCATGTCAGCATCCCTACCATGGGTACATCCTTTAACGGGACAACGAATGCCAGTGTCACTATCTCCAGTATGTACTTTCCCATTCTCAGGTCTATAATGACTAAAAACCTAAACCTGGGCATCCCTAAACCCTACCCTCATTTCTCACACCAGGCACCACCATCGTCAATGGCAGTCTGCCTGATACCGCCGCCACTGGTGGTGTGCTTGGCACCACCAGTAGTGCCCCTCTCGGTGCTCGGCCACCATAGCTCCACGGTGGCCCCACCTACGCTTAGCTCCATTCTCCTTCCTCTCTCAAATATATCAAATATTGGAACAATAAAACTCGAAAACACCAATTACTACCCTGCATGGAAAGAACAATTTTTTTATGATTTTAATGGCTCATCAATTAATCGGGTTCATAGATGGGTCTTATCCCTGTCCTAACCCTAGCATACATGGATTCCTTTCCCCTACCTCGATTACATAAATTGGGTCCGTGCTGACCAAAGTCTGAGGTCATGCATTGCTGCTACCCTATCCTCGACACCTCAAAAGCCATGTGGGATGCCCTAATTAAATGTTTTTGGGATCATTCGATGGCCAAAGAGTTTGACCTATGCGCCTAACTTCACCACCATAAGAAAGATGAAAAAACCATGGATGCTTATCTAGCTGAACTAAAATATATAGTTGATAACCTTGCTGCCATAAACTCACAATTTTCTAATAGAACTGCTACATCATACCTTTTTTGGGTTACCTCCTGAATATGCCGCATTTGCCACTTTTATGCGATAATCCTCCCACAACATCTGTTGTGAGGAACTTAAAACTGCTTTCCTCAATAAGGAAGCCGCTGTCATGCGCTACACAGTGCACCCCACTATGGACTCCTCTCATGCGTTGGTTGCCACATGTGTAGGTCAAACTAGTCAAAAACCATGGTCGTGGTGGACATGGACGAGGACGACGAGGACGTTCAAACAACCGTCGTGGTGGCCGAGGAGGACACAATGAGGGGCAAAGCCAAATCCATAACCATGGCGGGTCCCACTCATCACAGTTTGGAGCTTCACCTCAACCTCCATCTTCGGTGAGATCAAAGCCTTATCCTTCATTCAGTGGTAACAATGGCATCCTTGGACCTCCCCCTCAACCATGTTAGATCTGTGGTCACATTGGCCACGTCACCCTCTCCTACAACCATTACTACGATCAGAAATCTTACCTGGATCCCTCTCAATCATTCTCTACCATGTCCATCCAGGAACTTCAGGACTTCAACTGGTACCCCAACTCTAGCACATCGAATCACATGACACCAAACACAAGTATCGTTAATAATCCTCTTCCCTATAATGGCTTTAAACGTATTCTTTTTGGTAATGGTGCCCTACTTCCTGTGACTCATGTTTGATCTTCATCTCTACCTACAAAACATGGACCTCTTAAGCTTTAAAATGCTTTATTACTCCCACAACTAACACATAATTATTGTCCGTCAAGAGCTTATGTCATGATGACAATTGTACTGTCGAATTTGACTCAAATTTTTCTTCTGTCAAGGACAAGGCTACGAGGAAACTCCTGCTTCGGGTTCACATTAATGGCCCTTTATATAATTTCTTATCCATCGACACTGGTCTCGTTGCCCATGCTCATGAGGAACAACTATGGGACAATCATTAAGGTCATTTAGGTAATAATGCATTTCGAATTTTATGTACTCAACAGCTTATTTCTAGCAATAAATTTAATAGTATTTGTCAATCTTGTTGTCTTGGTAGATCTCAATAGCACCTTTTCAATTGATACATTCAGACACTTGGCAATCCCCTATCTATCTCAACTAGTCAACATAAATAATATGTCAAATTTTTTTTTTTGTTGATGCTTTCACATGTTTTACTTGGCTTTTTCCAATGCAGCATAAATATGATGTTTTTGAAATTTTTGAAAATTTCTACACATTAATTCAAAATCAATTTAATGCCAAAATCAAAATCTTTCAAAGTGATGGCAGTGATGAATTGGACCATAGATGGATGAATGCCCTATGTGTACGCCTTGAGATTCACTTTTGCCTCTCTTGTCCTGATACACCATAGCAAAATGGCGTCGCGGAATGCAGACACAAACATCTTCTTGAAATAACACGAACATTATTTATTCAATCTAAACTTCCTTACTCATTTTAGGATGATGTGGTTTGTATCGTCTATTTTACAATAATTTGATTGCCAATCCCCCTTTTACAAAACTAGTCGCCTTTTGATAAACCTTTTAACAAAGTTCCCGACTATTCTCGTTTTGTATTTTTGGTTGTGCTTGTTATCCAAATCTCACACCATGAGTGCCTCACAAACTTGGAACCCCGCTTTAAACCATGTATTTTCTTAGGTTATGCCGCATGCTACAAGGGTTATCGGTGTCTCGATCTAACAACATGATGACTTTATATAAATTGACATGTAAAATTTGATTAAAATTACTTCCCATATAATGCCCTGATGCAGCAACACAACACCTCACCCTTCATTTCCCCCCTCCCTGCCTCTGTTTCTCTCCCTGTCCGATCAGACACCCTATGGGTCTCTGTGGCCCAGTGTCCCACTAAAAACAAACCCACGGCTGAACCCTGCTCGCTGACCTATCGCACGCCCTGCCTTTGCCAGCCGTAGCTCCCAATTGCGGCTTTGATTCGTCATCTATCACTGTCATTCTCTCTTAACAACCACCGTGTCTGGTGGTTGCTGCTCCCAGCCGATCGGCTCTTACCCAAAATGAATAGGACCTCTAGGGTCCGACCTCACCCAACATCACAAGGCCCCAACCCCAACACAAACTCACAATCGATAACCCAAACACAGCGATCGAATCTCTGGTTGCATCACCGTCTTGTCCCCCTCGCCGCCCTGACAGCGGCCCTATAGCAGCTCCTTCAGTGCCTCTCAATATACACCCAATGCAAATTAGGCTTAAGGCTGGCATTTGTTGTCCTAGATACCCCTTGTCCCTTTCACTATAAGTGTAATTCAGGAACCCACGTGCTACTCCCAAGCTGTTAAAAACCCTAAATGGCAAGAAGTTATGACCGATGAGTTTAATGCCCTAATTCAAAGCAACACTTTGTTCCCCATGACCTAGGCAAAAACATTGTAGGTTGCACTTGGAAGTATAGGGTGAAGTATAAAGCGGATGGCTCTGTTGATCGATTCAAAGTTTGACTAGTAGCTCAAGGCTTTTAACAACATGAGGGCCTAGAATACACTGAAACTTTTAGTCCCGTTGTTAAACCCACAACTATCTAGTTTATACTCTCACTTGCTATTACTAATGTCGGGCCCATCAGGCAACTTGATGTCAAGAATGCTTTCTTACAGGGTCATTTGCTGGAAGAAGTTTATATGCAACAACTTCAAAGGTTTATCCATCCAGTGTTCCCGAATCGTGTGTGTCATCTACAAAAGGCCCTCCCTCTATGGTTTAAAGCAGGCTCCTAGAACGTTCCAACATTTTAGCAGTTTCCTTCTATGTATAGGATTCACTTGCAGCAAGGCTGACCCGTCTCTTTTTCTTCACCGCACGCTAACCACTACCGTTTTTCTTCTTCTATATGTGGGCGATATCATTCTCATTGGCACACACCCACACACCTTAGATACCCTCATTTGCACTCTCTCTTCCCAATTTTCCATGAAGGACCTAAGACCCCTACACTACTTCTTAGGAATAGAGGCCAACTATGACTCAAAAGACTTTTCCTCTCTCAACACAAATACATCACTGTTCTTCTTACACGATATAACATGCATGATGCCGAACTAATCAAAACACTGCTACCCACCCAAATGCACCTCACAATAAATGGAGGGGAATCCCCTGCAGATCCCACTGAATATAGGAGTGCAGTTGGTGGTCTCCAATACTTAACGACGATTAGGCCGGAAATTTGTTATGCAGTTAATCTTGTCTCCCAGTTCATGCATTTTCCTAGGACAAATCATTGGCAAGTTGTTAAGCGAATCCTTTGCTACCTCAAAAGCACCCCTAATCATGATCTCACCATCTTGCCTGGATCCTGCAACACTATTACTGTCTACGCTGATGCGGATTGGGGTAGTTGCCTAGACACCCGGCATTCAACCAAAGGCTACGCTCTCTTCCCTGGGCCAAATCTCATCTCCCGGGAAGCCAAGAAACAAGCCATCGTCTTAAAGTCAACCACTGAATCAGAATACCGAGCCATTGTCCAAGCCAGCGCTAAAAGTGATTAGACTCACTACCTCATGCGAGATCTTGGACTTCGCCATTCAGGATTGATCATAGTGTACTGTGATAATGTTTCAGCTTCTACCTAGCCGCCAACATTGTCTCCAATGATCGCACCAAATATGTTGATTTAGATTTTCACTATGTATAAGAAAAAGTTCTTAAAGTAGATCGCCAGGTTTGATACACGCCTACCGCAAAAGAAGTTGCTGAAATCTTCACCAAGGGTCTCTCCACATATTGATTCCTCTACCACAAAGCCACTTCACATGGATCCACCCTATTCAAATTGAGAGGGCGTATTAGATGCCCAGCCTATCTTTGGATTCTACATGATCATACCATATCACTAGGATATGATATGAGATGATTTTACAATCATCTCAATCATCTCTTGATCTATTTTCTTTTAATATAGCTACTTTCCCATAAATAGGGACTATTGTATTCATTTCTTATCAAGTCAATAAAATATTCTTTTATATTTTTGGGTCTTCATAGTTTCTAGCATCGAAACAACCCCCCCCCCCCCCCCCCCCCCCAAAAAAAAAAACCAAGCGGCTAGGCCTTGTTTAGAAATACAAAAAATTTTCATTTCTCATTTTCAGTTTTTTTTTTTAAATTTTCCGTTTGGATTATGGAGAATATGTTTATGATAGGAAAATCATTAATAGTTTTCCAATAGAGAAAATTGGAAATACGGTTCATGTGATTCCAATTTTTAATTTTCTAAAAAAGTTAACATTATAGACATAAGTAATACATGTAAATATGAAAACTCGATAATTGAGTCTAAAACTGACCCAAGCAATTAGGCTAATGGTTCGGAAAATGGTTCGTATATCCAATTCTTGAAAGTTTGGATGTTGGTCCAGGTATAAGTAACTTTTTATGATGCACAATTTTAAAGTGTAGACTACCTACTGCTTAATCGCATGCAAAGAAAAAGAGTAATTCATCATTGTATAATACAAATATAACATACACATATAACATGCTAACCTTTGCATTTGTTGGGACATAGTTACCTTTATACCCTCTTATACAATGATAATATATCGTTCTCGTTACGAACCACCGCACCTTCTTTACTATAGAAAGTAAATAATGTATTTGAATTAACGTTCATTCACACACTATTGGAATTAACATTTGTTGCTTAGTTGATGATTCAATATCTCATTAAAAATTGGGAACGTAGACTTAGATACACCGAAAAACGTGCTCTATTGTACTTTACAAACATAAATGCCATTAAACAACTCATATGATCCTTTTATGCATCCTTGGCCTAGAAGGATGCACTGTGGATTGGGTTAGAACTGATGGATAAAGTGTGAGAACATGAGAGAAAGAGAAAGGGTGAAGTGAAGAAAAACATCAGAAAGAAAAAAGCCAAGATAGCAGAAAGAATCTTACAGAGTATTAGAAAAAATGATACAAGCTAACATTGAGTCTTATGGGAATGTCATATCCCACATGGAAAAAACAGTGAGGGATGGCCTAGTTTAAATATAGATATGCAACTTAACTTCTTGAATTAAGTTAAGGGTGAGATAATGGTGGACACCACACATGCGCGGCCATGCCGACCAGCGTGCTTAGGCGAGGGTGTGGTGATCTTTTTATTAAACGGTATATTTAGTTTTCGGAAAATAAATATTGCAAAACCCGTATCGTAATTTACCGCGCCCATTTACTATGCATTTGCCATTACAAGCCACCGTTACTAGCCATTTTTCGCCATTAAGATTATGACCATTGGGATTCATGGCTAATTAAAAATATAGCAGTTGGGATTTATTGCAGCCGGTTTTTAATGTCTTGGACCGGTATAAATACCCGTGCTCTACACCATATCTATACACCCCATCAGCAAGAACAACAACATACCAATCTCCTCTCTCTTTCCCCATTTTTAGCTCTTCTTTCTTCTTAAATTTTGGGCAAAGTTCAAGGTACTCCTACCGGCAATTAAAGAGTGTACGTTAAGAGTCAGATTGTAATAATCCTAGAGGATGGCCGTCGGGTATACTGTGTGCACCGGAGCAGTGATGAAATCATCTTTTAGGACAATAGTCCTTACCACAGCGCGGCATCATCGTTTTATAAGATTTTTCTAATTGCTCTCTCCTTCGCTACTATGCTTGAATATTAACCATTATTCTGACATAGAGAGCACAAAGGTGGGAAATTAGAAAATTATTTTTCAACAACTTTCCCATCTTTCATTTAGAAAATTGAGCTTCTAAACAACTTTTATGGTGACTTTATTTTTCCAGAAAAATTTTCCAAATAACTTAAAAAAATTTTGTTGCTAAACAGCAACTTGGTATTTCTTCGGCTTGGAATCACTTCAATCTATACAATTAAGTTTTAGTACATACTTTCATCTATAGTTAAAAAAGAAAAGAGAAAAAAGAAAAGGATGACAATGGTTTTGTGCAATGTCCCAACAATACTTTCAACCTTTTGAATTTGCATTTAGAAGATGACAAATTATTTAAAGACATTAACTAGTTTATTTTCTCATAGTATAATAATTACGTCTAGCTTTGGCTTTCAGGGCCAATATTAAATTGTGTTGCATACTGTTTGGTGTGTAAAGGAGTTGAGCTAAAATTGTCATGATCGAGGCTAACTGATGACTTCCTGTGGTTTGAGCTTTATGATATGAAGACTTTAAGTTTGAGCTTGGCTCGACTATGTTAAGTTTCATTTTAGCTTGATTGAACCTGAACTAGGATAGATGAGTTTGAGGTTGAACTCCTCTTGTGTACGCTCACTTAGACTCGATGATGGCAGGTATCTGTGGACTCATTTAGGCTTGACCCTAGCACATTTAGAGTCAAATTAGCTTGGCATGTTTATGCACATTGGGACCCATATTTAGTCCAATATTTATTCATTTAGGGTAGCTTCTTTTGCCTCATGCGTCATCAAGCTTGAAGGCAAGGATTGGCTCTCTTGGCGAAACTAGCCTTTTCAGGCAAATATTGATCATTAATTATTTGAGACATCCTTAAGTAGGGGGTGTAAATGAGTCACGCTGAGCATGAGCATATGAGGCTCGAGGCTTGGCTACAAAACATATAATTCATTTAGCTCGGGCATGATGCGAAGCTCATCGACCTTACAATCGTTAAGTTCAAGCTGGACTTGGTTGAGCTCAAACCCAACTCTTCAAGCTCTAAGCTAAGCTCATGTATGCTTATTTCAGGCTTAGCTGGGCTCAATCAAGTTTGAGGTCAACTAATTTGATCTCATACTAAGGTTAATTTGGCACAATTAGGATCATAAATATTGTCTTCACTAACTCATTAGGCTCACACGCCTATATGCTAAGCTTTACTTGTCTAGAACCTTGACTCTTTCAGCTAATTGAGCCATCTCAACTTCCGCATAGATTGAGCTTAGCCTTTCCAGCTTTGTGACAAGCATGTTCAATTATTAACAGGCTCAAAACGATCCAAGTCCTTCAAGCACTATAACTAATAGGGATTTTCTAACATGTGCCCATTGGTGTATTAATTACACTTTTATTTATTCATTTTTTATCCAATATAAAATTTATTATTATTATCTTTGTACTTGGCTAATCAAATGTTATAATATAGTGCAATTAATACATTATTGAGTATATGTTAGAAAGATCCTAACTAATATGATCACAAAAGTTTGTGAGCCGTCTCAGACTTATTGAAACTCCTATTCACTAGTGACGGTCACCAACCAATCTATTAACAAAGTAAATGTTTAATTTATCAAAGAACTTGAAACCACAATGAAAGGCAATTGTCGATGCCTACCATTTCATCACTACGCTATCTTGATTTCAAGGCTTTGTTGAACAATTAATGTAATATGTGACTTTTATTCAATTCATAATCCATTTAATATTCTTTTGTGGACTTTCCACATATTTTGAATAGTTTATGATCGTTGTACGCGTGGAAGCACATTGAGTCGATGGTGTGTATCAATGTTTGAAAAAAAAAGTTTGTCTTTTAGCACTATTTTATAGAAGAAAAAATAAACTCAAAGAATTAATTTTTCGGGTTTTTGTTGTTTGATGTGTATTTTCTTATGAAAATTAATTTTTAAAGAAAAGGTGTTTTCATGTAATGAATAGAAAATTACTTTCTTTGTTAAAGAAGGGAAGTTGTCATTGAAACATATTAAAAAGTTTCTAGGTATCCAAATATCGAGATACAGATCAGATCAAATCATCTAGAGGGATCATAGGTCATCAAACGTAATAGTGTTGCAAGGATTGGACCAAAGTATGACTAAAGAAGTCTAATCATACACTATATTATGTAGTTTCATTTGCCTGACTTATATTTTATATTCTAAAGATCTTCATTACTTCAAGGCTGAATCGATGTAGACTTAAGATCAGTAAGGATTAGAATCAAGAGTCAAAATAGCCTATGTGCTCATTGGTCCAAACGCAGACCAGACTAAATCAAAAATTGAAGAAATAATTTTATTCTACCGATTCGGCCAATTATTAAACAAATTAATTAATCCGGTCCAAGGTTTATCTTTAGCTGATATTTTATCATATTACAATTGTTAATTACACTAAATTTGCATTAAAGTGAAGAAAAATCTAGTATAGATGGAATTAAAGAGCGAGAATAATACCTAGTAATGAATAACACTACTATAAATACTACAACATGGAAATAACGTTCACATCAAGTCAAGCACAATAAAACTATTTATAGATTATATCTTTAAAAATGCTTTCTTCTGATATATGATTTCCATTTAAAGATAATTTCTTCACAACCAAAGAGAGTTTGGATGCCATTTATGATCGTTTTAGCAAAGCAAATCTTTATCATTTTGAACTATCACATGAAGATCATATATAACTCAGAAAGTGTTAAATATTGTTTTTATTATGTGTCATTTATATTGGAGCACTACTTATGCTATCCTATAATAGGTGTATGACGATTGGTAGAAAGTGTTTTCCATAAACAAACAATGCCTTAGAAGAAAATATTTCTCAGGAGAAGAGGATATTACCAAGCCCATATCACACCATCGCATCATGTCTACAAACTTGGCATGGCAGGCGGGGTGTGTGTATGTGTGTGACCCACCGAGCCCATTCTCTACCCTCAAGACATTGCCAAGTGAAGGAAGAAGATGGTATATAAAGTGAGTCTCCTATCTTCAAAGTTTCTATGGAGTATAAAACACTTTAAAAAAAATCAAAGCACATATTCCTAGTTTCCAACAATCCCTCATATGATTCTATTTTAAGAAAAGGAAAAAAAATACTATTGAGTAATGAAAACCACACTTGACAATATAACAGTGTCTTTTGGACTTGAATCATACCTAAAGAGTATGCATGTCCCACCACAACCACCGAGATGAACATAATCTTCAACCTAAAAGTCATTGTGAAGAGCACCAAACCTACTTCATGTGGTCGTTGAGGTTGAAACGCACTTTATAATTCAGATGTATGAGGTAACTTCACAGCAAACTCGATATACGCGTACACAAGAAAGCTTTAAAGAGTAAGCTCTTACTCTTGACATAGGATCATTAGCACCCCTACATTCTTTTAAGTGAGTTCATCAAATATGCCTGCTCACACCACCATAATAGGATACGGACATCATTAAAAGACTTAAGCCCAACCTCACGTAATGATAAAAATGACATATCCTTAATCCAAATAAACAACAATTAGGAAATGGGCTTGAGTGGCAAAACACAATTTTCCGAAACTTGACTCTATTTGACCCATTGAGCATAAAGAATAACTCAAGAGATGGGTATCCATCAAGACCAGGATGCACAAAAGCGCTTAAGCTATGTTCCCTCTGGTGTAACACATCTCGCTTTCTTATAAGACCATTGGACATAGGGTCACCTTCATAAGACCTTTAAATAGATGATTTGTCAAGTAGTCTCACTCCTAATTCGAGTGAGATCACATAATTACTAATCGAGTGAGTCTTGACACTACATCTGATGAAAACATGCATTTAGCTTTCCCAACCCATCATGTGTGCAATGCGCACACCAACTTTCATGGATTATGGGTAGAATAGCATCAAGCTCAACCTCCCCAAATGATATTTTAGCATTGAGATTAAAATAAGGCGTTATTAATGAGCTGGTCATTGCCAACATCAATCAAAAGTTGCTCTTGCAACACAATGAGGCATCTGCCACGAGCTGTTAAACCACTAGCTTCAAGCCTTGTGAAATAAACAATAGTGGGCATAACATAATGATGTGGCACATATTATATCAATAAAATCACATCTCCACCTCAAGTACCTACAACGAACAGCTATTACATGCATAGTTGGCAAAACAACTATTTATCGCGTGTTAATTTCATATACCATCATGAGTGAAAATTACCATTACAACTCAATTGGGTTAAGACTAGGGCCGGCAATATTTAACACGACACGATAACACGACACGAAGTTAGAGGGTTCGGGTTGAGGGTTTTAGTGTCGGGTTGAATTTAGGTTGACACGTTTAGCCTGTTTAGATATTTGGGTTGAAATTGGTTTTGAGTTGTGTCAACCTGTTTCTAACACAACTAATTGTAGGTTTACGCGGGTCGTGTTCATAGCGGGTTGAACCCACTTACCGTTTATATATGGAAATAATTATTTTCAATTTAGTTATTTTACATAATTACAACAATTAGTCATATCATATATTTTTATTAGCCACTGTAGTTTTTTTTTCCTTGTTAATTAGCCACCCTAGTAATAGTACTAGTGACTCTTGAAGTGACTCTTTAACTTTTTATTTTTATTTAATTTTCTCATCTCTTCAAATAAGTAAACTCATTTCCCTTTCATTCCCCTTCTTCTATCTCACATTTAACATTATTTGTCTTCTTCACTAATTTTTAATATAAGTAAGTTCTCTTTGTATATTTTTATTTAAATTTGTAGTTAATTACTTAATTTAAAATTTTCTACTTGCTAGTATAAAAGCAAGTTTTTTGTATATTGTGTTTAAATTTATAGCTAATTATTTTATTTATAGTTTTCAACTTTGCTAGTATAAGTAAATTTTATTATTATTTTTTTTTTGCATATTTTTGCTTAAAGTAGTAACTAATTATTTTATTTATAATTTTCTACTTTGCTAGTTCAAGTAATTTTTTTTGTGTATTTTGGTTTAAATTAGTAGCTAATTATTTTGATTTATAGTTTTCTACTTTGCTAGGACTAGATTTTGTGTATTTTTATTTATATTAGTTGCTAATTATTTGATTTATAATTTTTTTTATTTTTATTTGAATATTTTGTACCGCAACCCACTCATTAAAAATATTTCTATCTGAAAATGCATACTTAAAATTAAGTAATTAACTATTAAAATTTATGTTAAAAATATATGATCAAAAATATGATTACTTATTTATATTTTGTAATACTAAACATGTAAATTAATTTTAAATAATGTACAAGTATTACAAATAATATAAATTATTACACTATACTTTTTTTTACATTTAGGTATAATTTGTAATATAACATATAAAAAATAATCTTTGTTAAAGTTGATATATATTTTTATTTATTCTATTATAATCATATTTTTTTTGAAATAAAATAGGGGCAAGAATTATTTAATTTTAAGGTGAGAACTTGCTATTACAAGTAAGATTTTCTTACCTTTTATATTTGAAATGTCTAAAAATCTATTATTTGTATATATTTAGTTACACTAAATAATATGTTCATATGGATATTAATAAAAAGTTTGATAGTATCCAAGTATTAAAAATATATATTATAACAATACCTTTATTTATGTAAGTATTTTTTTTAATATGACATACAGAGTTTAGTCTTTACTAAAGTTAATATATTTTTAGTTATACAATTTAATCATATCCTTTTTAATGTACAAAATAAATGATAATTATTTAACTTTTTTATTAGAAATGTCGGTGAGAAAATATAAAAAAGAAAGTGATGCATGAATGTAAAAGCTTGTTACAATATTAATATAGGTAAACTATTAAAAAGTTCTAAACATTTAAAAGTGGCTTGTTTTAAATTAAAATTTTTAAATTTATATGAAGGTTCTAATATGTTTGAAGTTATATGTATTTTGTAGATATATGGCAACCATGACGGATAATGAGAGCATTAAGCAAGGGATGCCAAACTTGCCTATGAATATTGATTTGGATGAGGTGAACCAACAAGGTGCCACACCAGCTGAACCTGACCCAAACCCTACTCCATTATATAAGCCTCTAGCTGATGGTGTGGCTGTACGCAAGAGAAAACTCACGTCTTCTTTTTGGGTACATTTTGAAATGCTTCCTATGGGTTCTGATAATAAACAAATGTGCAAATGTAAGAAATGTGGACAAGTTTACAATGCCAATAGTAGGTATGGGACCGGTAATCTTAGGCGTCATGCTGATAGTTGTGTGAAAAATGGCACAAGTGACATAAGTCAATTATTGTTGCATTTAGACACACCTGGTTCTTTAAAATCAAGGCCTACTAGGTTTGAATTTGAAATTTTTTGAGAATGGTTGAGTATGGCAATAGTGAGAGATAATCTACCATTTCAATTTGTTGAATATGATGGTGTTAGGAGATTGTTGCGCTATTTATGCCAGGATGTTACGTTTATCTCTAGGAATACCGCCAAAGCAAATGTTTTGAAAATGTACAAGAAAGAAAAGGCAAAATTGAAGACTATTTTAGAGTCTATTCCTAGTAAGATTTGTTTGACATCTGATTGCTGGACTTCGATCACTACTGATGGTTATATTAGTCTCACTGCACATTATGTTGATGATAATTGGATGCTACAGAAAAGGATTTTGAACTTTTCTTTTATGCCCCCTCCTCACACCGGTGTTGCTTTAACTGAAAAGATTTACAAGTTATTGACTGATTAGGGGACTGAAAAAAGGGTTATGGCAATCACTTTGGACAACCCATCGTCGAATGATGTATTTGTGGATTTGTTGAAAAGTCAATTAAGCATAAAGTCTCCGCTTGTTTCTAGTGGAGATCATTTTCATGTTCGTTTTTGTGCTCTTATCTTGAATTTAATTGCTCAAGAAGGATTGAAAGGAATAGACGAGGCTATTTCTAAAGTTAGAGAGAGTATTAAGTATTGTAGAGGTTCACAAATGAGAAAGCAAAAGTTTCACAAGTGTGTTAGTCAAGTAGCTCTAGAGCCTATTAGAGGGCTAAGGCAAGATGTTCCCACGAGATGGAACTCTACATATCTTATGCTAGAGAGTGCATTGTACTACAAGCGTGCCTTTTCTCATTTGCAAATGAGTGACTCAAACTACAAGCATTGTCCAACTCCTGATAAATGGATAAGAATTGCTAAAATTTTCCGGTTCTTATGTGTTTTTTATGATGCTACTTGTGCCTTCTCCGGGACCAAATATGCTACCTCCAACTTGTACTTTGCTAATGTTGCTAATGTGAGATTGACGTTGAAAGAGGGATGGAAAGTAGTGATGGATTTATCAAGAAAATGGCAACACAAATGTTTGTGAAATTTGAGAAATATTGGTCAGAATTCAGTACTATAACGGCCATAGCTGTTATTTTGGATCCTCGTTTCAAGTTTCAACTTGTAGAGTTGGTTTATAAGAAAATATACGGTGAAAACTATACATTGGAGGTAGCAATGATCAAGAGCAAGTTGTTCTCTATGTTTGATACCTGTATCGCTCTTCCACATCTTCAATGGATAGTGGAGTTCATAATAGGAGCAGTACTTTAAATGCTAGTTTTCAAAGTGAGGATGATGTGAAAGAGTCCTTATTAAAGGTAAATTCTAATTCTTAGCAAAATTATATATATTTTTGGATTTTTTATTTATTTTTCATTTAGCACATTATTTAATGATATATTGGTTTTATTCTTATTCAACATGAATTTGATATCTATGAATGCTTGGAATTTGCTATTGCTGCTAAATCACATTTGGAGTTATATTTGTAGGAGCCAAATGTACCACGGCAATTAGAAATTGATGTCCTTCAATATTGGAAGGGAAACCAATATCGATACCCGGAGCTCTCTCAAATGGCTAGAGATATATTGACTATCCCTATTTCTACGGTGGCTTCAGAAGCAACTTTTAGTATTGGTGGGAGAGTCCTTGATCAATTTCGGAGTTCCCTCAAGCCTCAAATTGTTGAAGCACTAATTTGTACCAGAGATTGGATAGTTGGAGAAGAAGATAAGTACTTAAATTAAAATAGAAAGTGTTTCTTTCTTTTGTATGATAATTGTTCAAAACTATTAATGTTTTGTTTCTTTTTAATTTTGTATGTAGAAAATGTGGTCATGACAGAGATGAATGAATTGTGTGAAGATATCATGAACGGGAAGTTAGCAAATGTTGAAGAAAAGAATGCAACAGTTGTTCCTTCACCGATGAATGCTTAGTGCTCTTCTTTTGAAGAATCTTAAAGCTTTTGGAAAGAGACTCCCATTAAGAGAATGTTGTGGTTTTTTTATTGTGCTTTGAAGAGGAATCATGTCGGAAAGTCTTCTTTTTTTGACTACTTAGTTAATATGGGTAATTTTTGTTGGAATTAATGGAGCCTAGTTTTTGATTTTTGTAGGCGTTTGATGTTGCAACTCTAAAACTCTATTTTTAAGCTCCTATTTATGTTTCCTCTTGTTGTGATTTAGGTTGATGCACTTGTAGCAATTGGCATTGCATGATTTCGATTATACATCGTTGCTATTTCATGGTTTATTTTCATTAATTATAATATATATAATATAAATATATGCTTTTGGTGGGTTGACGGGTTGGTGGGTTGACAAGTGACCCGATAATGACCGTTTAATTAAGTGGGTAACCCAATTGGGTCATGTTACGGTTGGGGTTGCTCAACCCATATAATAAACGAGTCGTGTTCGTGTTGACCCTTTTACTGGAGCCCTTATGTATGACACAACACGAACCCGACCCGACACGATAAATTTGCCACCCCTAGTTAGGACTAGTTAGCTTATGAAGCACCATAATTCACAACTTGCCTTCTAAATTCAGACTAAGACAATCCAACCACTAGCATAGGACTTTCAATCCCGAGTTCTAGCATCATTACGCTACCCATATTGACATTGGATAATCACCAAAAAGTTATTTCCACCACCATCAATCACATAAGGTAGTAGTAACTGGAGAGCACCAATGGAATCATAAGAATTACAAAAGCATTATGGTCAAACAATATACTTTTGAGTGCGCACAACCCTTACAATGGAATGTCTCCCACTTAATTTCTAAGCTATACAACTTCCAAACCCGTCAATTTTATAGCAATAAATTCAGACTCTAAAATTGATTCAACAATGCCGTCCGTGAGGGCTTGACCAAGATACAATACCACTAAAATGTATTAAATCATAGCCAAATGTTCGAGGATAACAAAAGATTATCATTCTAATTTCTTCATAATCTTTCCCGAGGAAAACGATATCACATTCACCACTTGTTCGACTTAATCCTTTTCCTATATTTTCAACTTCAGTTTCATATTTGAGGAATCTTTCTTCAGCCTTATCAAGGATATACCTAAGTGAATCTCCAATAGTCATTCATAAACAAGATAAAATACCTTTTTGCCACCGACAATCATGGTGTTCTTTAATAATCACCCATGTCACTTTGAATGTATTCGAGAAGGATAGAAATTGTTTCAATTGGGATTAAGTTCCCTCATACGAGCATAGCAATCCATGAATCTAATAGTTCAACAACTTAACCAAAAGTAGAACTCATTTTATTCACTTTACTACAAGTTCCATTCAGGGAATGACCATTCCTCTACAAGTTTGATTACCTGTATCAAATTCCTACTTGACCCTTCTAGCGTTGTATCAATTAATAGCATATCATGGACTCCAAATTTTCGGATGAGGAATTCCATATAGTCTGACCACATCTTATGATTTTCCAAAGGGTTTGATTTCAGTATATTAAGGACAAAGATTTTCATATATAAATGACTTAAATAGTTAAAAAAAAAATAAGCTAATAAGCAACCAAAAAAGAGCTCAAGATAGACAAAGAACTTGAAATGTTCAAACCGAACTTAGGAGAGAAATTTATTTACCTCGAAGTGAACAAATTTGAAACAAAATTGACCCAACCTCCAAAGAAATAAAACTCAAGCTTTCCCAAAATCAACCGAAAAGTGATATAGAATTAGGCTCAAGGATGAACATAAACAATCTAAGCTTAAGCCAAACAAATCTCATACTCAAGTAGAGTACGTGAAACAAACAAGCACGATAGAATAAGGGCATGACTAGGAAATAGCGAAGAAAGAATCAAAATGAAGAAATTGTGCCATGGAGTTCATCATTGCTATAAGTTGTTTATGCCCCTACACCAATATAAACGATATCTATAGACACTCTAAATCTCAGGGTTAATATAGCGCCTACCACTAAAGTGTACTCTTCAGTGATGGGTTGGAGTATGTCCAACTTGCTTAGTAATGAAACAATAATCAATATCATAAGAAGATTATGTGTGAGAAAGCATAAACAGAAAGAGAAGAAGAAATATATGGTGAGTTTCTATCTTCAGTTCTCTATATTTCTAGGCCTCCAAAGTGACCAATTTATAAGCCAAATACATTGCTTATTTTGTTATGCAAATGGCTAGAAATCTATCCCATTCATGGAAGGAAAGGGCGGTAAAAGAAAGAGTGGATGGACATCATGAAGCAAAACATTCTGCCTTCATTATGGAGATAACGATTATGGACGCAATCCATTGCTCGAGCTCCACAAGCTGGAGCTTAGTAAACAACAACTCGAGATTAATCTTGAGCTAGAGTTTGAATCCAAGTGCTCAAAAGAAACGACTTCCATGTTTCTAATTTTGTCGATAACACAAGCTCGTACAAAAAATAAAAGACCGGGTTAGAAAGTAGGAAGAGGTGCACATGCATGTGGTTCTCCAAATGCACGCTAGGCCTTCAAGACTTTGCCGAATGCAGGGAGAAGGGGGTATATAAATTGCTTCTCTCACCTTCAGAAATTTCTATGTGAGATAAAAGACCTTACACAAAATTGAAGCACATACCCCCAATTTCCGACATGACTTGGCCTCCTTTTATAGGCCTCATAGGAGAAGCGAACATACTATTAGTGCAAATTGAATATCCAAGTTTAGTGACAAATATCGTGTTAAATAGCCTAAAAAAATTGCCATTATGATCTTAAGATGAGTAAAGAATACATCTAAGCAGGAAACACCCAGGATAAACACGTATCACACCCAGGAAACACCCATTTGGGTTCCAAGTTGACCCGGCTCATTGGCCACCTCTACCCGTGAGGATGTGTCAAATCAAGAACAGGCATCAATTCAATCAAAGAACGGGGAACAAGGCCATAAACTACGATGAATGGTGTGAACCATGTGCTTCTATTGACAGAGCTATTATAGGCGAACTTCGCATGGTGCAGCTTCATCTCCCATCCCTTGGCGTTACCAGCAACTAGGCACCGGAGAAGGTTACCCAAAGATCGGTTAGTGACTTCAGTTTGTCCATCAGTTTGAGGATGGTGCACCGTGCTAGAGGCGAGAGACGTATTCTCCATCCTCCATAGAGTCCTCCAGAAGTGGTTCACGAACCCGAGGTCCTAATCGAAAACAATGCTAGCCGATAACCCATGCAACTTGTATATCTCTCGGAAGTAGAGACCCACCACATGTATGGCGTCCGCAACTTTCTTGCATCCAATTAAGTGCGCCATCTTGGAGAAGCGGTTTATGACAACAAAGATGGAGTTAATGCCGCTGGTGGCTCTTGGTAGGCCTAACACGAAGTCCATACTGATATCCGCCCACAGCCGACTTGGAACCGGTAATGGCATATAAAGTCCGGCGTTGGTCACACCGCCCTTTGAAACCTGACAGACACGGCATTGTTTGACATACCTCTCAACCTCCCTCCTTACGGTAGGCTAGAAGAAGTTGGCGGTAACAAGCTGCAGCATCTTATCTCTGCCCACATGCCCCGCATTGTGCTTTTTCTCAGTAATCTTAAGCCACCAGCTTGTGTTCAGAATGCAAAGCTGGTTCCCTTTGAAAAGAAAACCATCATGAGTAGAGTAGCCAGGAATAGATCCCAACTGCACTTCTTGCCATATGTTGCCAAAAGTGGAATCATCATGGTACTGACTCGTCAACTAACTAAATCTCATAACCTCATCTCTGCTCTTCGTCAAGACAAGGCTCCTTCTACTTAGATCATCTTCCACCTTATTTAGTACGCCGGATTTGTGTTTTATCACAAAGTGGAAGAGCTGAATGAACCCCACCCACTTGGCATGTCGGTTTGAAAGCTTCTCCTGGTTGTTGATGCATTTCAAGGCGACATTGTTGGTATATAGCACGAACTCTCTGTTGGCGTGGTAATACTTCCAATGCCGCAAAGCTTGGACAAATGCGTAGAACTCAACGTCATAGATGAAGTAGTTCAGCCTGCTGCTGTCAAGTTTTTTGCTGAAATAAGCAATGGCCTCCCCTCTTTGCTAAGTACAGTGCTAATTCCAACCTTGGATGCATCCGTGTGTAGCTCGAACATCTTTTGGAAGTTAGGTAGTGCTAACACTGGTGCCATTGTGAGTCTTCTCTTGATTTCCTCAAAGGCGGCAACACCCTTTAGGGTCCAAACAAAAGAACTTCGCTTCATACAATCTGTCATTGGCACCATCACCATACTGAAGTGAGGCACAAACCATCTATAGAAAGACTCCAAACCATGAAAACTCTGGACTTCCCCAATTGTTTTTGGGCGAGGCCAGTCATGCATGGCTACTATCTTCCCCTCATCAGCTGAGATTCCATCCTTGGATACAACGAAACCAAGGAAGGTCACATGGTCCTTCACAAATTCGCACTGGCAAACAAATGTTGTTGCATCAAGGTATTCAACACTTTCTTGAGGTGCGTCATGTGCTCAACTTAATCGTGGTTATAAATCATAATATCATCAAAGTACTCGACAACAAACCTCCCAAAGAATGGCCGAAGGACTCAATTCATGAACCTCATGAAGGTACCTCGCACGTTGGACAATCCGAACAGCATGACCATCCATTCATAAAGTCCCTCCCTTGTCTTGAAGGCGGTTTTCCATTCATCCCCTGGCGATATCCGAATCTGGTGATAGCCTCTCTTCAAATCTAACTTAGTGAATGATCCTAAGTTCTGAAGTTGGTCAAGCAAGCCATCCAACTATGGTATGGGGAATCGGTTTCTAACCTTGATCTTATTGATTGCTCTGCTATCAAAACACATCCGCCTACTCCATCTTTCTTTGGCATTAGCAGAGCAGGCACGGCACAGGGACTCAAACTCTCCCAGATAAAACCCTTGGCGAGTAGATCCTATACTTGGCATCTCAGCTCCTCATGCTCTGAAGGACTCATCAATAGTGGGGTCTATCCAATAATGAAGCACCCAGCACTAAATCAATAGAGTGCTGGATGTTTCTCAATGGTGGCAATGTATCTCGTAGCTCATCTGGGAACAAGTGAACGTATTCCTTCAACAAGGCGGCAACCTCACTCGGTACTTCCCCCTGACTAAGCTTGCACTCCTTCCCAATCAGCACAAAAACAAGCTTGGTGTCACCAACCTCCTTGGCAAACATAGCTCGCCCTTGTATGTTCAGATGGTGAACTTCTAAGGCTCGCGGTGCCTCCTCCTTGTTAGGTAACAAGATAATCTTGGTCCCCTCGAAGATGAAGCTGTAAGTGTTCTTCCTACCGTCATGAATGACACTCCTATCATATTGCCATGGGAGCCCCAACATAGATGGCAAGCGTCCATGGTGACAGCGTCACACCAAACCTCGTCCTTGAACTTAGCCCCAATCGAAAAATTAACCAAGCAATGTTCGAAAACTGTTACCTGATTTCCCTTCTTGAGTCGTGACAACTTGTAGGGATTAGGATGAGCGTCAATCTTCAACCCCAAATTGGCGATTGCCTCCTCGGATACGACGTTCTTACAACTTCCCCAGACAATGACCACGCGGCACACACTACGGCCAATGGTGCATGTATTCTAGAAGATGGTGTTCCTCATCCAACCATCCCCCTGCTCCTCTCTTAGCGTGAAGCAAGCATGCCTGACCATCAGTAGACGCCCTTCATCACCTGTTACCGGTTTCTTCTCCCAGAGGTGCCAACTCATCCTGGGCCTCTTCCTCAGCAGTCTCGCCATCCTCATTGTGGAGCTCCTTGAAGCAAAGACCTTTACCAAGCCTATCACCCTTACGGCACTCAGCAGCATGGTGCCCCACCTCTCCACATTTGAAGCAATGAGTCCCTTACATACCTGCCAAGTCTTCAGTAGTCGGCTTACCTATATTGGCAAGTGGTGGTCTGCTCCGTATATTCTAAGTTGGCGATGCTCTTGCTTGGTCTCTGCCACCAACTTGTGCTCCCTAGGCAACGCCAACTTGGCGACGCCTTTGCTGACGTTCTACATTCACGGCTCTTTGACTCACCTCAGAAACGGAAAAGATGTCAAACATATTTAACACCTCCTGTATAGACTCCTTCAACCCGCCTACGTAACGATCCGCCAATTGCTCCCTGGTTTCCGCCAAGTCATTCCTAGTGACTAACGAGTAGAACTCTGCCGTGTACTCCTCCACAGATCTAAAGCCCTGACGCAATCCCTATAGGCGTTGGTATATCAACCTGGCATGATTATGAGGCAAGATGGTGCCTCTCACGTGCTTCTTCATTTTTTTCCATGATGCTATCTTTGGCTTCCCTTGGCGAAGCCAAGTTAGCTTCAGTTGTTGCCACCAGGCGGCTGCCCTACCTTGTAATAGAGTAGCAACAAGCGGCACCTGCTTGCTGTCAGCACTTCCCTGAACTCGATAATCTCCTCGACGGTGATAAGCCAATCCAAGAATTCTTCTGGGCGTCCTCCTCCATTAAACTCCAAGATTTGAATCCGGAGACTAGATTCCCACCTCCGATCGTCAAAATTGTTGATGTTGCCGGTAAAAGGTCGAGGTCTCCTCGGCCCTTGGTTCGGTAGCTCAGCATCCCCGGAACGGATTCTGAAAGCTCTCTTCCATATCGTCATTAGCACTCGGTGTTAATAGGCGTTGGGGCTAGGTTTGCGGTTCAAGATAGGGATTTGCCCCCATTTGAATCAAGCAACGCTCGATTCGCCGGAATTTCTCTTCCAACTCTTCAAACTTCCTCACGACTTGCCTTTGGAAGTCTCGCTCGTAAATGTCCTCAATGGTGGCGTCCCTTTGCCACCACGAGCCATCTTAGAAACCGTTCTAAGCTCAGATACCAACTGATGCAGTGCGTAATGAAAAATTGGGGCAGCAGAAAGGATTCGATAGCTTTCCCTTTAATTTTATTAATCACTAATAAAACAAGGAGGAAATAAAACTCAATTCTCACAACCCAAGAAGAGAGAACTCTCAAATAGAGGCTAAAAATCTAAAAAATAAAGTTAACTAAAACCCTAGATTCCTCTTGTATATATTGAATTAGAATAAAATTCTAATAGATAAATATAAACACTAAAAGATAAATCTGAAATTTAAACTAATCTTAATCTAAGTAAAACTCATCCCTCTAGCTGCGTGACTTCAGGCTGCGTCTCCGCTTCTGCCAACCAAGACTCGCCAACTCGTACCTGCCGTGTGACAGACTTGCCAAGCCTTAGGCACGGGCTACATCAAAGATTTAGAGAGCCGAAGAGGGAGAAAAATAGATAAAATCAATGCATGTAAGGAAAACTGAAAGGTTTTGTTGAAAACAGAGAAAAAGATTTAAAATTAACATTGAAAATGAGGTTTTCTTAGGGAACTAAATTATCATTCATTAGGCTAAGCATGCCAAAGGTCAATTATTAATGTAGTATATCAAATTTACATTGAGAACCTTAAGCCAACATAATCACTCCGCATGTCATTCTTGGACATCTAAACTATATTAAATTTTACACCTTTTATATTTATTGCTCATGAGCTTAAAAGATTGGCATCAAAACTAAACAAAGTAATGAACTTATTTATACTAATGCTTAATTTAAGAATTAAGCTTTAAGTTTATTTTAGCGGCAGATTTACATAATAAGGGTGGGCCAACTTGTATTATTTAATTATAAGTATGTAGTAGCTTATTAGCTATGGTAGGCTAGCCCACCCAGAATTTTTCTTTTGTTTTTTTTTTTGTCATCACCAATATATATATATATATATATATATATATATATATATATATATATATATAAAACAATTCATATAAGAGGGTGAGAGTGTGAGATGGTCAAATCTTGGCTGTCCATTGCAATGGACGACTAAAATTGATCATTTTTTTTATGAGACAACAAAAAAAAAAAAAAACCCCTCTCCCCCAACTCTTCCTTTCTCTCTCTAACCCCACCGCCGTCCTTTGCTGCCACCACCGACCCCCGCTGTCGCCGGCCACCACCACCCTTTCTTTTCCTCTCCCTTCCAATACCTCTTTTCTCCTACCTTGTATCCCTTCACCCCTGCCACCGCCATTGCTGCCCCTTCTTTTCTTTTCTCTTTTAATACCCCTTTCTCTCCCCCCACATCTCTTCATCCCCACCGCCGCCCCTTCTTTTCTCTCTCTTTCAGTACCCCTTTCTCTCTCCTCCATATCCCTTGACCCCCCACCACCTGCTGTAGGTGAAGAGAAAGAAAAGGAGGGACGGCGAATGAGCGGCGGTGGGGGGTTGAAAGGATCAGGGGAGAGAGAAAGCTATATTGGAAGAGAGAAAAATAGGAGGGGTGGCAAGGTGGATGGGCAAAGGTGGTGGCGGTGGCAGCAAAGGTGGACGATAGAGGTGGATGGGCAGCAACAATGGCTGGTGAGCAGGTGAGGGAGGCAGTGCTGACAGGCAGCGACAGGGGGTGGTGGGGGTGAGAGAGATAGAGAAAGGAAGGGTTGGGGGAGGGGGTGGGGGTTGTAACGCCCCCAAATCATATACTAAATAGGCATAAGTTAATAAGGGCGCTAAACGGTCGTACTATAATGAATCCCCTCATCATAGTATGAAGCCCAAAAACCTTTGACTCACAATTTCTCAAATCTCCATAAAAGTTCCTAAACATATATGAAAATCGAATCCAATTACATCATCAGTAACGACTTAAAATTTATAGTACAAATGGTAAGTCAAAATTACAATATTTCAAATATCTCATAATATCCTACTACAAAATTTATTTAATACTTAAGCTACGAAAATTAAACTAATTCTCAAAATAAAAAGCTGCTCCATCTTTCTCGTACTTTAGAAATTTGCCATGAGCTACAAATATGGAAGGTAAATGAATTGGGTGAGTAAACAACAAGCTCAACAAGTACACCACATACCCTACCCGGATCAGGCATATTATTTAAAACGGATAAAAGTCCAATGAGAACAAGTAAAACAAATTTATCTTCAAAGTTTCATGTTAAAGTAGCACAAATCATTAATTTCTATTTTAATTTATTTCGCAAGAACTCTTGGTATAACTCACAGACGAATCGGAAACTACAACTAGTATTATTCCCACAATGAGGTCAGAGATTGACATTTTTTTTTTACATTCAAATCAATTCTAAGTTGATAGACCCATCAGGGTCAATGTAGTATCTGCAAGTTTAGAAAAACTGACAGACAAATAAGAGACTACGTGCCGATACTATTCCCGCGAATGGGTCACATATTGACTTTCACATTTTTAACATTCTTTCATCAATAGACCCCTCAGGGTCACGTAGTTATCTGTGAGCTCTTCTCAGATAACCTTTCAATTCAATTAACAATTTCACAATAATTTCTTTCACATTGTCACAAGTATAAATTCCTTCGAAAATTCACATACTCCAACATCAAATTATCGTATAAATCAATATAATTCAAATCATAAGAGTAGAAATCATGTAGTCAATCAAACACATATATGCCCAAACCTATTTTAAGAAACTACTAAACAATTCAAAATATAAGTCTCACAAAGCAAATCACATAGAACAATTTTTTATATTTCACAAACAATTAGGAAAAGTGGTATACTTACCTTCACTATCTTCTAATATAGAAATTGAACTCCTATTGTGAATTATCTTCAAATCCTATTAAGAGCGAAGTCGGAATTTAAGGTTTTGAAGGCGAAAAGAGAAAAGCGAGAGAGAGAAAACGAGAATTTCAGCATGATAGAGAAACAGGGGCTATGAGGGACAAAAAGGCACGAGAAAAGGCTAAGAGTTTGAGGGTTTTGAGGGTTTTACGGGTTATATTCCCCCTATATATATATGTACACACACCTCTTTTTTTTTTTTTTTTTTAATTAATCTATTAACTTATTTATAACCCAATTGAACTAATAGAGAGTTTCAATTACATTTTAATACGTAGCCTAATTTAATTAAACTGGGTATTACAGGGACGGGGATAAATTTTTATTTTTTTTAACACGGTCAAGATTCACCTCTTTTATGCTCTCATCCTCTCATAAGAATTGTGTTATATATGGATACAATTCTTATAAGAGGATGAGAGAGTGAGAGGGCAAATCTTTGCCATCTATTACAATGGACGGCTATGATTCATCATTTTTTTATAAGATACAAAAAAAAAAAAAAAAAAAAAAATCACACCTCTTCCCCTTGCCTCCCTCCCCCAACTATTCATTTCTCTCTGACCTCACCACCTACCGCCACCCGCCTGCCCACCACTGTCCATTGCTCCTGCCGCCTGCCACTAGCTGCTGCCAACTACCACTACCCATTCTTTTCCTCTCTCTTTTAATACCCTTTTTTTCTCCCACCCTATATCCCTTCATCCCCTGCTACTGCCGTCGTTGGCCCTCCTCTTTGTTTCTCTTTTAATACCCCTTTCACTCCCCCCATATCCCTCCACCCTCGGGGGTGAATGGATATGGAGGAGAGAGAAAGAGGTGCTGGAAGAGAGAGAAAAGGAGGGGCGGCAAATGGGCAGCAACGGGAGGGTAAAGGGGTAAGGGGAGAGAGAAAGGGGTAATGAAAGAGAGAGAAAAAGGAGGGTCAGTAAGGCAAACTGGCAAAGGAGGCATTGGTGGCGACAACATGGACGGCGAGGTGGATGGGCGGTGGCGATGGTGGGCGAGCAGGCGGGGGAGGCAGTGTTGACGGGCAGCAGCAACAGGTGGTGGGGTGAGAGAAAGAGAAAGAGAGAGAGAGATAGAGAGTGAGGTAGGGTTGGGAGAGGAGGTGGGGATAAATTTTTAATTTTTTCTTGGATCCTCCATAAAAAAAAGAGAAAATTTTGACCATCTATTGCAATGGATGGCCAAGAATCACCTCTCTCACACTCTCATCCTCTTATGAGAATTGTGCATATATTATTAGAGGGTGAGATAGATAGATAAATGTGTGTGTGTGTGTGTATATATATTATGAAAGCGTGAGAAGGGCGAATTCTTATCTTTTATTGTAATGGATAGCCAAGATTTATTAGAAATTAAAAAAAAAAATAACAATGTAGAACCAAGATTTGTTAAATATTAAAAAAATAATAATAATTTTCCTCCCTTATACTTTCTTTCTTTCTAACCCATGAAGGGATACGGGCTGTAAGTTATTATTATTTTTTTAATGTTCAACAAATCTGGCCATCCATTATAATGGAGGGTGATGATTTGCCTTTGTCACACTCTTATTCTCTCTCATATTCATATATATATATACACGCATTTGCAATTAGTTTATATTTTGACAATTTATCTTATAGTTGTCCTAAATTTTGAATATTTATTATTTGGATAATATGATATTTTAATATATACATATATATATATATATATATATATATATATATGTGTGTGTGTGTGTGTGTGTGTGTGTGTATATAATAAGATATTTTGTGGTTTACTTTGATGATTTTTATAAAGAGGGCACCAACACGCCGTCACCGGATTCCATTAGAACTCCGAAGTTAAGCGTGCTTGGGCGAAAGTAGTACCAGGATGGGTGACCTCCTGGGAAGTCCTCACCCTCAGGTTGGGGGCACTAGGAAAAACCTCTCTTCAGGTTAACACCCTGAAGGGGGAAGACTGTGTACATCCGCCCCCCCCCCCCCCCCCCCCCCCCCCCCCCAGACCCTGCGTAACCGGGAGCCCTTGAGACGCTGGGTATGTTCCTTTTTTTCTAAGAAAATTTTGCAAAATATGACATGGAAAGTGTTGACCTATGGGATTGTCCTATGCCTTAACTTTTGTTCTTTTCGGTCGACTATACGAACTGGATGTTCTTCATAAGTCAAATCTTCTCGTACTTGCAATGATTCATGTCGCATCACGTGACAAGGATAAGAAATATAATTCCTCAATTGAGAAACATGAAACATATTATGTATTCTGGACAATTTTGGCAGGCTACCTTATAAGTGACGTCCTCAACTTTTGCCAAAATCCCAAATGGTCCTACAAAATGCAGACTTAATTTACCCCTTCTTCCAAATCTCATCACATCTCTAGTAGGAGATACCTTTAGATAAACATGTTCACATACTGAAAACTCCAACGGTCTTATATACTTATCCGCCCAACTTTTCTACCTATCTTGACTTTTCTTCATTCTCTCTGTAATCAACTTGACCTTTTCTTCAGCATTTTATATAATCTCAGCACCTAACAATTTTCTTTCTCCAACATCATTCCAAAACAAGGAAGTTCTGCATCTTCGTCCACACAGCCTCATATGGTGCCATTCTAATGCTAGAATGGTAACTGTTATTGTAGGAAAACTCTACCAAACTCATATAACTTTCCCAGCTACCCCCAGGGTCTATAACACAGGCACGCAGCATATCCTCCAATGTCTGAATAGTTCTCTCAATTTTCCCATCTGTCTAAGGATGGTACGCGGTACTCAAACTCAGTTTAGTTCCCAAAGCATTCTGGAGACTCTCCCGAAATCTAGACATGAACCTCCGGTCTCTGTCAGAAACAATCTCAACTAGCACCCCATGCAACCGCAACACAACATCTATGTATAATTTTGGTAACTCATCTAATGGAGTACCAAATCTGATAGGAGGAAAATGCGTGCTCTTTGTAACTCTATCCACCATGACCTAAATCGCATCATTCTTCGTAACAGTTCTCGGTAGGCCAACAACAAAATTCATGGACAGAGGCAGATACGAACCTCTTCTTTAACTCTTGAAAGCTTCTTCCACATTCATCTGTCCACTTGAACTTCACTACTTTTCCAGTCAAACGAGTGAGGGGAAGTGCAATTTGTGAAAATCCCTCAATGAATCTTCAATAGTAGCTAGCCAGTCCCAAGAAACTTCTAACCTCTGTTGCATTTATGGGCGGATTCCAATCCAATACCGCTTCAACTTTCCTTGGATCCATCGAGATCTCATCCTTGGATATCACATGGCCTAAGAATGCTACTCTGTCAAGCCAAAATTCACACTTACTCAACTTGGCATACAACTGATGCTCATGTAGGGTTTGCAGTACCATCTTCAGATGTTCTTCATGCTCCTCCCTACTCTTTAGATTAGATCAATATGTCATCTATGAATAAAACTATGAATCGATCTAGGTATTGTCGAAACACCATGTTCATCAAATCCATGAAAGCAGCGGGCGCATTCGTTAGCCCAAAAGGCATAACTAAGAATTCATAATGGCCATAACTGGTTCGAAAAATAATCGTAGCTACATCCCTCTCCTTGATCCTTGATCTTTAGTTGATGATATCCAGATCGGAGGTCAATCTTGGAAAAGACCTCAGCACCTTGAAGCTGATCAAACAAGTCATCAATTTGAGGCAAGGGATACTTGTTTTTAACAGTCACCTTATTCAGTTCTCTGTAATCAATGCATAATCTCATATTGCCATCTTTCTTCTTTACAAACAATATTGGAGCGCCCCATGGTGAGACACTAGGTCGAATGAAGCTTTTATCTAACAATTCATAGAGTTGCACCTTCAATTCACGTAGTTTAGAAGGAGCCATTCTATAAGGAGTTTTGGATATGGGTCCACTACCAGGTACCAGATCAATTTTAAACTCAATTTCTCTACTTGGAGGCAAACCAAGCAAATCTTCTGGAAAGACCTCAGGGAATTCCCTAACAATGGGAATGTCATCTAACTTCATGTTATCCCTCCTACTGTCAAACACATGACAAAGGTATCCTCGACACCCCTTCCTCAAGGACCTTCTAGCATTTGGGGCTGAATTCATCCTAGTAGAAGTCTTAGAGTCTTTACTTCCCATAGGAGGATTTAACTCATTCCCATGATAAGCAAACTCTGTTTGGTCAAGAATCTGAAACAGTATCCTTTTTCCAAAACAATCTAAATGGGCATGATAAGAAGACAGCCAATTGATCCCTAGAATCATATCAAAATCCTCCATATTTAGGAGTACTAGGTCTACCATTAACTCCATATCACCTATTTTAATCACACAATTCTTACACACAAGGTCAGCAATCACATCATACCGCAGCAAGATTGCCACACATAAGGGCTCATCTAGCAATTTCGACTCATAAGTCAGCTTAGAGGAAAATTTCTTTGTCACAAAATAGGGGGCGGCCCCAGTGTCAAATAATACATGCACACTAGTAGAATTGATAGGAAGGGTACCTATTACCACACGGCCACTGGCAGTCTCGTCCTTCTGGATCATAGCAAATACTCTAGCATTACCTCGGGGTCCTTGTTTATCATCACTGGCTCTATTCTTGGCATCACTCTTGGGAGGACAATCGCGAGCTATGTGTCCTTTCTCTTTGCACTCGAAGCACACCCCTAACTTTCTGTAGCATTCACCAGAATGGACCCTTCCGCAGTGCTCGCATTTTCTAAGTCCAGTGCCAGAGCTTTCTGGATTATTCTTATGAAACTTTTTGTCATTGCCACCAAATCTGTTAGGCTTTCCACCTTGAAACTTGCCGTGTGATGACTTCTTCTTGGCAGCATGTTCCTACCCTTCCAACTTCAAACTTGCTTCGACCTTCAACGCACGTTCAAGAACCTCCTTGTAATTCTTGAAGATGACACTTGACATATGCCTCCTAATGCGAGGAACCAATCCCCTTTCAAACTTGTTTGCTTTACTCTTCTCAGATGCCATGATGCTTGGGCTGACACGCCCCAAATCAAGAAATTTGTTAGCATACTGCAATACCGTCATCTGCTCTTCTTGTCTCAGCTCGTAGAATTCATTTTCTTTTATCATTCTAAGTGCTTCAGGGAAAAACTGGCTGTAAAAGATCTCCTTAAACTCCTCACAAACCAAAGGCTCACTAGCGTTGGTGCGCTACCTTGACTATAGTCAACCAGGACTCTGCATTCCCCTTAAGAAAAGAGGTGGCTGCTCAAAACTTATCTTCATCAGCCATTGACATTGCCTCAAACAAGGTCTTTATCTTGCATATCCATTTTTCAGCTTCTAGACGATCATTAATTCCTTCAAACTTCGGGGCCCTCAACTTTGACAACCTCTCAAAGGGGGTCTCTTCAATGCGTTGAGTGAGAGGAGGAACAACTTGGACTTGTTGTTGATATTGCAAGAGATTAACCATAAGCTGGTGCATTGTTGCAACATCAAATTGATTAGAAGAACCGCCCAAGTTCAAGCCGTTCTGGCCATTGAGTCTATCCTCCAGTTGGATGCGTTCTTCACTAGGGTGCTCCTCTTCTATATCCTCCTCTGATTCACTAATAATGTGCTCCTCAATCAAAGGCAGAATCCTGCTTTTTTCCTTTCAAAGTTCTCTTTCTCTTCAGGGATGCTAGTGTTTCACTCCTGTCACTCATCTTAACCTAAACCCACATCATACAAGAAACCACATTGTCAAATGACTTTTACACTTTCATATATTCAAGATACTAATTCAAATAGTCAACTAAAACCCTCAACACATTTTCTCAACAATTAATAACCTATACTCTCATTTTAACACTTAAATTTCTCCAAGGTTCATAACCTAGCGCTCTGATACCACTTTATGTAACGCCCCCAAATCATATACTTAATAGGTTTAAGTTAATAAGGGCGCTATACAGCTGTACTATAATAAATTCCCTCATCATAGTACGAAGCACAAAAACCTTCGATTCACAATTCCTTAAAATTTATAGTACAAAAGGTCAAAATTACAATATTTCAAATAGTTCATAATATTTTACTATAAAATTTATTTAATACTTAAGCAACAAAAAATAAACTAATTCTTAAAATAGAAAGCTGTCCCATCTTTCTCATCCTTCAGGAATTTGCTATTAGCTACTAATCTAGAAGGTAACTAAATTGAGTGAGTAAACAACACGCTCATCAAGTACACCACACACCCAACCCGAATCAGACATATTATTTAAAACGGATAAAAGTCCAACGAGAACAAGTAAAACCAATTTATCTTCAAAGTTTCATGTTAAAGAAGCACAAATCATCAGTTTATACTTTAATTTATTTCGCAAGAACTCTTGGTAAAACTCACAGATGAATCGGAGATAATGACGGGTATTATTCCCACGATATGGTGACATATTCACATTTTTTTCACCTTCGAATCAATTCTAAGTCGATCGACCCATCGGGTTCAACGTAGTATCTATAAGTTCAAAAGAACTGACAGACAAATTGGGGACTACGTGCTGGTATTATTCCCGCGATAGGGTCACAGATCGACTTTCACATTTTTCACATTCTTTCGTCGATAAACTCCTATTGGTCACGTAGTTATTTGTGAGCTCTTCCCATAAAATCTTTCAATTCAAATAACGATCTCACAATAATTTCTTTCACATTGTCACAAGTATAAATTCCTTCGAAAATTCACATACTCCAACATCAAATCATCGTATAAATCAACGTAATTCAAATCATAAGAGTGAAAATCATGTAGTCAATCAAACACATATATGCCTAAACCTACTTTAACAAACTAATAAACCATTCAAAATATAAGTCTCACAAATTAAATCATGTAAAGCAATTTTTTCATATTTCACAAGTAAGTAGGGGAAGTGGAGTCGGAATTTAGTGTTTTGACGACGAAAAGAGAAAAGCAAGAGAGAGAAAACGAGAATTTCAGTGTGAGAGAGAAATAGGGGGCGTCAGGGACAAAGAGGCGCGAGAGAGGGGCCTAAGAGTTTGAGGGTTTCGGGGGTTTTACGGGGTTATACTCCCCTTATATATATATATATATTCCCTTTTCTTTGCACAAGGAGTTGTACTCACCCCTTTTATTTTTATTTTTTTTATATATATTTATGCCTTATTTTCTTTATTGATAATTAATTCATTAACTTATTTACAACTCAATTGAAATAATAGCGAGTTTTAATTGTATTTTAATACCTAGCCTAATTTAATTAAACTGGGTATTACAATAGTGGGGATAAATTTGTATTTTTTTAACCCCATAAAAAAGAGTGAATCTTGACCATCCATTGTAATAAACGGTCAAGATTCACCCTTTTCACGCTCTCATCCACTCACAAGAATTGTGCTATATATGGGCATAAATCTTATGAGAGGATGAGAAGAGTAAATCTTGACTGTCTATTACAATGGATGGCTAAGATTGATCTTTTTTTTATGGGATACAAAAAAAATAAATAAATAAAATTTCCCCACCCCTTGCCCTTCCCTTCCTCCCCCAACTATTCCTTTTTCTCTGTCTGACCCCACCACCTACCGCCGTCGCCAGCCTACCATGTCCATCACTGCCACCGTCGGCCACTGCCGACCCTCGCTGTCGCCATTGGTGCTGCTTGCTGCCACCAGCCACCACTGCCTCTCCTTTTCCTCTCTATTTCAATACCCCTCTCCCACCCTATATCCCTTCATCCCCTGCTACCGCCGTCACCGCCCCTCCTTTTCATTTCTCTTTTAATAGCTCTTTCTCTCCTCCCATATCCCTTCATTCCTGCCATTCACCATCGCTGTCCCTCCTTTTCTCTTTCTTCCAGTACCCCTTTCTCTCTCCCCCATATCCCTTCACCCCCACCACCCGGTGCCACACAGCAGTGGGTGGCGGGGGGTCAAGAAATATAGGGGAGAGAGAAAGGGGTACTAGAAGAGAGAGAAAGGGAGGGGCAGCAGAGGGGCGGCAGCGGGAGGGTGAAGGGATAAGGGGAGAGAGAAAGGGGCATTGGAAGAGAGAGAAAAAGGAGGGACGGCAAAGCAGATGGGCAAAGGCAGCATCAGTGGCTGCAACGTGAACGATGGAGATGGACGGCGGTGCCGATGGCGGGCGAGCAGGTGAGGGAGGCAGTGTTGACAGGCGGCGGCGGTAGGTGGTGGGGGTAAGAGAGAGAGAGAGAAAGAAGGGTTGGGGGAGGGGGTGGGGATAAATTTTTATTTTTTCTTGTACCCTCCATAAAAAAGAGCGTATCTTGATAAGATTCATCCCTCTCACACTCTCATCCTCTTATAAGAATTGTGCGTAAATTATTAGAGGTTATATATATATATATAAGCGTTGTTGTGAGAGTATGAGAATGGCGAATCTTGACTCTTCCATTGTAATGGATAACAAAGATTTATTGGACATAAAAAAAAAAAATAGTTTATAGCCAAGATTTGTTGAGTATTGAAAAAAAAAAATTGCTTCACTTTTCCCTTCTTTCTTTCTGCCTCATGAAGGGACATGGGCCATAAATTATTATTTTTTTTTAATGTTCAATAAATCTTGGCCGTTCATTACAATGGAGGGCCATGATTTGCCCCTGTTATGCTCTCATTCTCTCATAAAAATGCCACCATACACGCGTTTGCAATTAGTTTATATTTTGATAATTTATCTTATAGTTGTCCTAAATTTTGAATACTTATTATTTAGATAATATGATATAATAAGATATCTTGAGGTTTAATATTTTTTATCATTCATGTATCTTCTATTGGAATTTGATGATTTTTTATCCAAATTCTATAAAAATTTTGCAAAAATATGACATGGAAAGTGTTGACATATGGGATCGTCCTATGCCATGTTCCATATATATCTTATATATTTTAATATTAGTGCAACCCAACGCTTCTACCTTTAAAAACTTTTATAACAAGCCGCTCCCCTGCTTCCGCTCTCGCTTCATGCAACTATGGGACAATGCATCTTAATTAAAATTCATAAAGCAAGTGCTAACATTTAGTATATAGTATAATTTTGAGACTTGTTATCTTGTTACGTAAGTTCAACTATAAGCAACTAAGAATTTGAAAGGATTTCCTAGGAACATTGCCCCCTCATCTGCATGGAAGCATGCAGATCCACCACATAAGACAACTGAAAAACAGATAAATGATTCAAGTGACATTCATACTCGAATGTTATAAATTTGTGAATGCTTACAACAATCTTTACATCAAGTTAAAGAATGGTAATAAAGAATGGTGTAACGAATGCTTCTATTCTTTTAACCCTTGACGAAGGGATAAGTCTCATATCTCACATTACAACTCCCACCAAGAACTCCCCCTCCTTGCTTTCCATCACAGCAATTTGGCAACTGATTAACACTATCATCGATGCATTTCTTACACTCATACCCAGTAAGATCCCTTGTGCATTGCACTAACCCATAAATCTTACTCAATCCATCAAGTTTGATCTCCCCCATTGCATATAACTTTGGTGTTCCAGATGCTTCAATAGAAAGTCGGGTTAACAACTCACGACTCTTCTGATTGAGTAACCTCGTGTCAGTAGCATTAGAGGGATTCCACAAATAAACCGTGGTCCCATGGTCAATTTGTCCAAAGAAATCATTGTCTGAGTACTTCAACATACAGTAGTCATACCATATGATCCCTCCTTTGTTGTTTGGACAAAGTGTTCGGATTTTACTACTAGCTTTTGCAACGCACTTTACACAGTCAAGCGCAGAGCCGTCACCCCTACTGAGAGCCAAGCCATAGGCTTGATGCCCCATTGAACCCTTTGCAAAGCCTGTTAAAGGGGATTTGTAGGTGAGAAAAGCCATGAGCCTGTTCAAGTTTGTTTCGTATGGGCTGTTTTCAGTGAAGTTCTGAGAGGTTGCACAAGAATATGAAAGCGGATTAGCTGTAATGGCAGTTTGTAGATCGACGAGGATGCATAGTAGGAATACGAAAGGGATGATTTTCGTGAAAGCCATCGTGGTTAAGGAGATGATGCTGTGGAAGATGTGTTGGGATGGTATTTATAATGAAAGGATTGGTTGGGTCAAAGTTATGCTATATTATAAAATGAAATAGATTTTTATTAAAGCTTCATAATTTTTAAATAATTAGTTTTTATACATGGTATCAAATATTTTGACTTATTGGCGAATCTAATGTATTAGCAATGGGGGCAGTAAGTTATAACTAACACACAATAACATCAATGTTTATTATAGAGTCAACTTTTGTAACACAAATTATATACTCAAATTATATATTTGAAAGTGTTACAACCATATTTGAGTGTGCCCCCAATAAATAGATTTTCTCGATCTATCATTGTTTTGACTAAAATGTCTCAGTGAATCAGCCAGCAATTCTCACATATCATACTAATGTTAGATGTACCGTAACATATAAAGCGGATATGTGTTATATTTATGATGTAAGTGTAACGAACATTCACATGAGAACATTTTTGAGTACTAGACCATTCATTGGCACTTAAGAGATTGATGGACTCTTTCTTTTTTGGTGGGTTTTCTGAAGAAACCAATAGAAATCAAACATGGTGGGATTTGGTGTTGTCTGATTGAGAGGCCAATCATGCTTAGAGACTGCGTAATTGTTCATCCTAAATTTGATTTGGTCAGACAAATCAGTTGGTTTTCTTTTCTTTTTTTCTTTTTTTTTTTGTGGTTTGCTGCAGCAACAAACGTCTTTTGTTGCGCAAAAGATGATTTATGAACAAGAACCTTTAATTTTTTAAAAGTTGGTGTAATAGTTATTAAGATATAAACATGTGTATAAATTTATCTGCACAAAAGACAAACAGTACATTATTTTGAAAGTCATTACTAGAAGTACTTCTTACTTAATGGTCTATCTTAGTAGTTCTATTCAAAATATGCTTAAACTGAAATTGGCATCTTTATTACCAAATAAAGGATCCACCATTCACAACTTACTTTGGATCCCTAAAGTCTCGGATCAATCTTGATTGGCATATTCATTGGAGCAACATGATTCAACCAGAATTTTCATATAAAATACAAAATTATTTGACCTACCATACAGAAGAACGAGTCCTGGAATACTTATAAAATAGCTGGCAGAAAAATGTTCTGAAGGTCATGTTATGTGACTCTCACAAATGTAATGAAGTGCAAAGCTGGAGTGATTAGATATGATCTGATTTCAAGTATAGGGGAAAGGCTATAATGCAGCCAATGAGACCTAGGCTTACTAGTAAACCACTGTCAAAATTGAGATCTGTTGGTGTATTTTCAAAATATGTGTTGTATAATACGTATATATATGTTAAATGTTGTTTATGTATGTATAAGATGTGTTTGAGATTGTCTAGATACTGTTTTGAATGTTTAGAGCTTGTTAGGGGGGTGTGTCGACACACAATCCTACAGAACGATAGAGAAATAGCTGCGTGTCGACACACATGGCCCGTGTGTTGACACACAACCAGTTACAGAAGCGCACGGAGGAAGTCTATGTGTTGACACATAGGATGTGCATGTCAACACACAGATCTACAATAACTCTATGTGTCGACACACAGCTTCGACAGATAGGTCTGTTTTGACGGTTTGTCTGTGCGGTTTTTCCTGGTTCTTTGTTTCGAATGTGGTTCTTTTATTTGGGACGTCTCCTTACATTTATACATATATATATCTTCCACACTTTGATGAATCAATTGAATTGGATGAAAAACACAAGGGAAAAATAAGTTTAAAAGATCTTTGCATTCAAGTGTTCTTGTGTTGTGTTCTTGAACAAAAACACCAATCTCTTCATATCTCAATCTCTCTCTCCCTTTACACATCTGCACTTCATTTTTGGTTGTTATTGTATCCCCGAGGATATTTCGTATACCGAAATAAACCTTAAGGAAAGTGATCACACGGCCTCATCACCTGAGATCTCTCGGTTACCCGGTTGCAAGTATTTTGCAAGTGTTTCGATAATTTGCTCTAACAATCTTAAGGTTTATTTTTTTTATTTGGGTTATGGCTTCATCACTAAGGGAAATGACAGCCAGCTTTGTGAAGTTGGACCAGTTTGATGGTGGGAACTTCCGCAGATTGCAGAGGAAGTTGCACTTCCTCATCACGACGCTGAATGTGGTGTATGTCCTAAATACACCATCTCCATACCCCATCTTTGAGGAGGAGAAGATGTTGGCCGAACAGAGGACCAGACTGAAGTGGGAGAACGATGACTATATCTGCAGAGGGCATATTCTGAATGGTTTGACATTTACTCGAACATGCCGACCGCGAAGGAACTGTGGGACGCACTTGAGGCACGCTATATGGCCGAGGATGCTACAAGCAAAAAGTTCCTGGTTAGTTAATTTAACAATTATAAGATGATAGATGATTGTCCTGTCATGGAGCAATTCCATGAAATCGAACGAATATTGAACAATTTTAAACAACACAAAATGAACATGGACGATACAATAGTGGTTTCTTCCTTTTTTTTTTCAATAATTATCGGCAAAGCCATAGAACATACAGGAAACTCAACAATGTGAGCCCTTTACCACCCCGTAAATGGTAGTGGGTACAAAAAGAAACTAGATCAACCAGGGAAAAAACAGGCACCACAACCACAACAAAACAAGACCAGAAAAAATCAACACAAAAACAGGCAGAGACCAGAGCAAGCAGGGCAACAGATGTAGTCGAAGCAGATACACACCCAGAGACACCACACAGAAGACCAAAATGATGGCCTAGGAGAGGGTGGAGGGCAGGAAGGGAAAAGCCCCCCCTCCCCGCAGCGCGAGCAAGGTACCAGGCAGGAGAGACAGGAGGGGTACCGAGCCCACAACACAGGTAGGGGAAGGGACAGTCCGGAATGGCGGGTGAGAGGTGGCGGGACGACTGGAAGCCTCATGAGATATCACTTCGTCTAGTAAAGTCAATAGGTGGTGGGACGGGTGGTTCACATCAACGAATCATCACATCCAAGCCCTACTAGGTCGGTTCTGGGGGGAAAGTTGGCACTGGCACAGGAAGGTGCTGTCATAGGAGTGGTTAATTTGGTTTCTTCCTTAATTGACAAACTCCCTCCTTCTTAGAAAGATGTTAAGAAAAGTCTTAAACACAAGAAGGAGGATATGTCAATTGAGGAATTGGCTAACCATTTACGTGTTGAGGAAGGTTATAGGGTACAGGATGACAACAAAGACCGCCCTAGTGATGTTGGTAAAATCAACATCACAGAAGAAGGCCAATCAAGCAAGGGACCTAAGAGAACAGGACACTTCCAAAAGAAGAAGCATGATAAGAGGCCAAAAATGGTCTGTTGGGAGTGTCAGAAGCCCGGTCACTTACGCAAGGACTGTTACTGTCTTCAAAAGAATAAAGGCAAGGGGCTTGATCATCGCACCAAAAATTCGAACGAGAGATTCGTGGCAGTGATATCAGAAGTCAATCTAGTCGAGAGTAATAACTCTTGGTGGATTGACTCAGGGGCCACGAGACTTGTGTGTAAGGACAGGGGGTTCTACACGACATTTGAGCCCATGGACAACGGAACTGAGTTGTTCATGGGAAATGGGGCGTCGGTACCGGTTAAAGGAAAGGGAAAAGTTGATTTACTTTTTACATCTGGAAAAACCCTTACTTTAACCGATGTATGCTTCGCTCTTGACGTTAAGAAGAACCTCGTGTCTGGTGGCCTATTAAATTGGTTTGGGTTCAAGTTGATCTTTGAGGCCGACAAGTTTATTTTGTCTAAGGGTGGAGTTTTTGTTGGCAAATGCTACTTATGTAATGGTATGTTCAAAATGAACATTGATAATAAAATTGGAAGTTCTGTTTATATGCTTGACTCGTCGTTTTTATGGCATCAAAGATTAGGTCATGTGAATTTTTGTAGATTACATGAAATGGTTAATTCTTTGTTGATTCCTCACATAGATAAAGTTGATAACAAATGCAAAACGTGTATGCTAACTAAGATAACGAAATTACCATTTCCTTCAGTGCAAAGAGAGACAAATCTACTTGACCTAGTACATAGTGATTTATGTGATTTCAAGCGCACACCGAGTTTAGGTGGAAAGAATTACTTTGTGACATTTATTGATGACTGTTCGAGATTTTGTTACATATATTTGATAAGTAACAAAGATGAGTTACTTGATAGATTTAAAGCATATAAAGCAGAAACTGAATTACACTGTGAGACCTTCTTCAAACGTCTTAGGTCGGACCATGGTGGGAAGTACTACAATCCTATATATTTTGAAACCACAGGAATAATACATGAAATAACTGCGCCATATATACCACAACAGAATGGCGTGGCTGAAAGGAAAAACTGGACTCTAACTGAGATGGTTAATTCCATGTTATCTTATTCCGGTCTCAGCGATGGGTTTTGGGGTGAGGCTATGTTAACAGCCTGTCATGTATTGAATAGAGATCCAAACAAAAGAAATAAAATAACCCCATATGAGTTGTGGAACAAACAAGCCCCTAATTTGAATTATCTGAAAATGTGGGGGTGTAGGGCAATTGTTAAAGTCCCTGAACCTAAACGGAAAAAGTTAGGTGAAAGAGGCATTGATTGCATCTTTGTGGGTTATGCGTCTCATTGCAAGGCACATCGGTTCTATGTAATCGAACCTAATGAATATATCAATGTGAATACGATAATAGAATCGAGAGACGCTATATTTGATGGGAATAGGTTTACTTCTATCCCTAGACCGAGGAATTATGTACAGGTTAAAAGTGACACTCAAGTGTCAAATGACGATGTTCGTCATGAGAGGAAAAATGTCCCTGAAAGTGCTCTAGAACTCCGTAGGAGTGAGAGAGTGAGGAAAGAGAAATCTTTTGGTTCGGACTTCTACACATATTTGGTAGAAGGTTCGAGGAACGATGTAGACCGAGTGGTTCTATATTGTTGTGTCATGGAAGCTGGTCCCATGACCTTTAATGAGGCAATGAGGTCCCATGATGCCTCGTTTTGGAAAGAGGCTGTAAATGCTGAGATGGATTCCATCTTAGGTAATAATACCTGGATCCTTGTAGACCTTCCACGAGGAAGTAAGCCCATCGAGTGTAAATGGATCTTCAAAAAGAAGATGAAAGTCGATGGAACGACTTACAAGTTCAAGGCCCGATTGGTGGCTAAAGGGTTCACCCAAAAGCATGGGTTGGACTACTTTGACACGTATGTCCCCGTGGCGAGAATATCGACGACAAGGGTATTGATTTCCCTTGCCTCCATTTTTAAATTAGTGATACACCAAATGGATGTCAAAACGGCATTCCTGAATGGTGAGCTAGAGGAGGAAGTGTACATGAACAACTAGAAGGGTTTGTTGTTCCGGGCCAAGAGAGAAAAGTATGTAAACTCATACGCTCTCTGTAAGGGCTAAAGTAAGCCCCGAAGCAATGGCACCAGAATTTTGATCAAGTTGTACTCAACAATTGATTCGTTATAAACGAATCGGATAAATGTGTCGATAGCAAGTTTGATAATGGCAAAGGGGTCATTATATGTTTGTATGTCGATGACATGCTGATTTTCAGTACTGATATAGAACAAGTAGAGAGAACCAAATGGTTTCTCTCTGAAAACTTTGCTATGAAAGACATGGGTGCGGCGGAAGTAATCCTTGGTATAAGGATTGTAAGGAATGATGATGCCATTTCCTTGACGCAGTCTCACTACATCGAAAAGGTGTTGAAAAAGTTCCATTTCTTTGATTGTGCACCGATATCCATACCAATGGATCCTAGTGAGAAATTAGTATCGAATGGAGATGCTCCAGTGGCACAACTGGAGTACGCATGAGCCATTGGCTGTCTTATGTATGCCACGACAAGCACAAGGCCTGATATCGCCTTTGTTGTTGGAAAGTTGAGTAGATACACCAGCAATCCGAGTAAGTTGCACTGGGATGCGGTGCACCGGGTACTGAAGTACCTAAAGAAGACTATGGACTATGGTCTCACTTATGTTGGGTATCCTCCTATTTTGGAGGGGTACACTGATGCAAGTTGGATCTCCGATGTGGAGGATCATGCATCCATGAGTGGATGGGTATTCCTGTTTGGTGGGGGTGCAGTGTCTTGGGATTCCAAGAAACAAACTTGCATATCTGATTCTACAATGGCGGCGGAGTTTATAGCTCTCGCTTCTGCGGCTAAAGAAGCCGAGTGGTTAAAAGATCTCTTGTATGAGATACCTTTGTGGCCGAAGCCGATCTCACCGATCTCTATCCACTGTGATAGCCTGGCTACGCTTTCTAGAGCGTACAGTGAGGTGTATAATGGGAAGTCCAGACACATTGTTGTAAGACATAGTATGGTGAGACACCTTAATCAGGAAGGTGTTATCACTGTGGACTTCGTGAGGACAAGTCAGAATCTAGTGGATCTGTTCACTAAAGGCCTGGCTAGAGACTTGGTTCTGAAAAAAATGAAGGGATGGGGTTGAAACCTGGCATATTTAGTCGCCCATGATAGGCCCTAAACTCGACGCCTAGTATGACGCTAGGTCTCGGGTTCAATGAGAGAGACTTGTCATCTGTGTGACTGCAAGCACTAAATGAGAAATTTTCCATCCCGAGTGTGAAGTGCTTGATACCTATGTCAGAGATTCTAAAGGATGAGCAAAAGCTCTTAAGGGACCTGGTTCTAGAACTTATTAAATGTCGCGTCGTAGGGACATGATCAATGAGGTCTACCTTAGTGTGTGTTGAAGTTTGGCCGCTTCAAAGGGGTGATTTTTGACTAAGGGTTTGGTCCTAAAATACTTACGACATGACATAAGGCCACAAATGTGTCAATCTGGGAGTTGTAGGGTGTGTACGGGGAGTACGCCTTGTGCATGATTAGATTGTCGGTTAGTCAAATGGGTTGTATGGTTCAAAGCTTGGTCTACCATTTTTTATCCGATTAACTGTATGGTCTTTTCACGAGCTGGGGGTTCAATCGTGAGACACCCTCATAGATGCACAATAAGGCCTCCTTTAACCGAGATGTCATTTTGAGATTGGTTGTATTTTGAAAATGGTGGGGGATTGTTGGTGTATTTTCAAAATATGTGTTGTATAATACGTATATATATGTTAAATGTTGTCTGTGTATGTATAAGATGTGTTTGAGATTGTTCCGATACTTGTTTTGAATGTTTAGAGCTTGTTATTGGTGTGTGTCGACACATGGGCCATGTGTGTCGACACACAATTCTACAGAACGATGCGAAAACAGCTGTGTGTCGACACACATGGCCCGTGTGTCGACACACATCCATTTATAGAAATGCACGGAGAAAGTCTGTGTGTCGACATATAGGATGTGTGTGTTGACACACAGATCTACAGTAACTCTGTGTGTCGAACTATGTGTCGACACACAGCTTCGACACACAGGTCTGTTTTGACGGTTTGTCTACGCGGTTTTTCCTGGTTCTTTGTTTCGAATGTGGCTTTTTTATTTGGGATGTCTCCTTACATGTATACATATATATATCTTCCACACTTCGATGAATCAATTGAATTGGATGAAAAACACAAGGGAAAAATAAGTTTAAAAGATCTTTGCATTCAAGTTTTCTTGTGTTATGTTGTTGAACAAAAAGACCAATCTCTTCATATCTCGATCTCTCTCTCCGTTTACACATTCTCGCTTCATTTTTGGTTGTTGTTGTATCCCTGAGGATATTTCGTATACCGAAATAAACCTTAAGGAAAGTAATTACACGGCCTCAACACCTGAGACCTCTCGATTACCCGGTTGCAAGTATTTCAACAATTTGCTCTAACAAGATCTACGTCTATAGATCTTAGATTTAAATTCTCGCTTCTTCAACTATATTACTCATGCAGATGAAATTGCAGTTTAAGGGGTCAAGTCGCAGAGTGACTAAGCGAATAGCAAAGTTGGCGAGTAGCGGAAGATGGCGAGTAAAGATACGAAGGCTGGAGGAGAGCATGCTAGCTGAAGCTCAAAGTCCAACTTGGTTTATTTGCGCACATTTTCCTTGTTTTCTTCTAGAAGTTAGGATCTCAGCTAATGTAGCATTGTCTTTTAAGTTTTTGGTATTTAAATTTCTATATCCAATTTAGGAATAGAGGTTTAGAGCAAGAAGGAGAGTAGGGCTACAAAAGGCTTGTAGCTCATTATGTTTGGGGAGTTTTCCCCCTTTGCATACATTTGAGTATTTTATTTCAATCTTGTGTTCCCTCTCCAAGAGTGCCAAGTTGAGTATCCATTTTTATTATTCTTAACTTTAACAAGTTGAATCAAACGAAGGTAGTTGAATACCTTCCCTTCCATCCAATACCAAGTATGCGGCTGCATTAATTTGGTATTAGAGCTAGAATGTTCTGCCGTGTCCCAAAAGGGATAAAAATATGTACCTGTCAGAGAGTTAGCAAGTAGAGAGGCAATTTGAAGAGATGGAGGAGAGATTCTAGCGTATTGAGTTGGCTTGGAGCAACTAACCATGACATTCCATCAAGTAACTCAACCTCATGATCCATAGGACGTGGGTGACGAGGAAGACACAAAGGACAGTTTGAACAACCTGTTCAACGGGGTTGGCACTTAGGGGAGTAACCACATGAGGGACAGGCTCTTCTACAACACATCCGAGTACACTGAAGACAAGAGCTGAGAGTCCTGAACCCGGATTGAGATCCTGAAATTTTGAAGGTGGTAGATAGTCATAAGTTCAAGGATTGGCTAGTGTATTTTGAAGAAGTTTTGAGTTGAAGGAGGTTCGAGAGCACTTGTGGGTTCCTTCTGTGTTAACAAGGGTTCGAGGTACAGTTGCATCTTGGTGGCAGCAATTGAAGCACTCTCTAGTAAGATTAAGATGTGGGAAAAGATGAAGAAACACATTAGAGGTGCCTTCTTAACCCATAACCACGCTATACTTATGTTATTAAAGCTCTAAAACTTGCATCAGGGATCACACTTTGTTCAGGATTTACTGTAAAATTTTACGCACCGATTGCTAGGAATGACTTCACTAAAACAAAGGAGCAATTGACTGATAGGTATATGGCGGGATGAGGGAGTTCTTATAGGACATGCTGAATATATTGATATCCTTTCTGTTTCTAAACCTTTCTAGAGAGCACTGCTGGTGGAGAAGTAGCAAAGGTGGCATCAGGAAAATAGTTCATGGAATAGCTAGGTGAGTAGCCAAGAAACTACCCATGTTAGACCTTCTAGCAATACCTGTGCACAGGGACAGTTTAGGAGACCATCTAGGGCGAGTAACAAGGTTAACAACAAGGTGAGAAGTATGACAAGGGGTATGTTGGAAGCGTTGAAGCTTGTGACAGTAAGTTAGCTATTGAAGAGGTCAAGGCGGTAGAAGAACATCTAGCAAGTGGTTGGGGATGAGGGACATCTACTAGTAGTAAGGCTTATTTGCCTTGCTCCTTGAGGGGCTAAGGGAGATAGGCAGTTGAGAAACAAAATATTCCATACAACTTGTACCATTGGCTGGAAGGTGTTCATACCCATACTCGTCCCATTCCCCGCCATGGGTATGAAGTGGATACTCAAACCCGTCCAAGCGGGTACAAACCCATACCTATACCCATACTCGCCCTATTACCCGCGAGTATCCCTTACCCCATACTCGGCCTAATGTGGATACAAAATGATTATCCATACCCGCCTATATTAATTTATTAATATTTTTTTTAAAAATTCAATAACATTTCTATAACGTTTATAAATAATTTAGGTAATTGAGTTTAGGCACATATTTTTAATTTGAAAGTTAACTAGATATAACGGATATGATGGGTATGAGCTGAGGCGAGGCGAGGCAGGCATGGAGCGGGGTGAGGCGGGTACAACACTATACCTGTACCCGCTCCATACCCGTGGCAGGTATGGGGTGGGTACACCCAACCCGTACCCACTACCCGCCTCAATTATACCCATACCCGCACCAAACATGGCGCTTACCCCCAGGTAATGGGTTTTACACTCCTTGTTGCCATCCCTATATGCTGCTTGGTTTTGGTAGTTGTGGAAACGTGAATTCAAAGTAAGTCATCAAGAAACTAGCGCTGAAGATTGGGGAACATCAGAGTCCTTACAAGCTTTCTTGGTTGAAGGAGGGGGAACCAGCTAATCATGTCCTAATATTGCTTGGCTAATTTCTTCTTTAGATCCAAGTACTTGGACAGAGTATGGTGTGTTGTAGTTAACATAGACGTTTGATGCCTATTACTTGGGCGTCCATGATAGCATAACAAGGAGTGATACATGATGGGCGTAAGAACACCTAAAGCTTCTTGTTTAAGATTGTCACCTAAGAAGGAAGAGACACCTTGAGTAGCTTCAACCAAGAACCCCAACCTCCAATCTAGAGTCATGCTCACCAAGAAAGTTGGCTCTACCTGGATCATTTATGTTCTGATAGGTAAGAACAGGTCAATCAAGGAGAGATGAAAGACAAGTATGTCCTGATAGGCAAGGAAAGCTAGGTAAATTAGGGGAAGATAACAAACGAGTTGAGGAGATTGTTAGAGGGATATGCTAATGTGTTCTCAAAGGAGTTACCAAGTTCCTTACCACTATTGAGGGACTTACAACACACAATTGATCTTGTGTCAGGTGCCACATTGCTGAACCGATCGCATAAGTAGGTGAGTAGGTTAAGCATGAGGAGCTTAGGCGCCAAGGAGAGGGAGTTACTCACCCGCGGCTTTATGCTAGAAATTTTGAGTCCATGAGTAGCTCATGTGGTCTACGCCAAAGACTGTTGACACTTTAGCGAAAGTATGTTGACAACCAAGCCATCAATAAGATTACAATATGCTATCAAGTTCCAACTTCGAGGCTTGATTGACTTGTTGGATTAGTTAAGCAGCTCAAAGGTGTTCAATAAATTGGACTTGAGCGGGTAACACTAGATCTGAATCTCGTCAGCGGACAAATGGAATACGACATTCAAGACCAAGGAAGGACTCTACGAGTGGATGGTTATGTTGTTTGAGTTGTCCAATGCACCGTGTGTGTTCATGAGGTTCATGAACCAAGCATTACAACAACATATTAGGAAATTTGAATTGGTATACTTATGACATATTGGCGTACAGTCCAAATAAGAGAGCACATCAGGAACACTTGAGACTAATACTCGGTACCCTAAGAAAGTAGCACTTATTTACCACCTCAAAGAAGTGTACATTCACGATTGAGCGAGTAACATTCCTTGGCTTTCTTGTGTCCAAGCACAACACAACAGATGATGAGAATAAGTTGGCAGCAATACGAGATTACCCACTACTGAGTACATTGACGAAGGAACATAGCTTCCACGACCTATCTTCTTTGTACATGAGATTCATATCGCACCTTAGCGCAGTTATTGCATCTATCACATACTACACAACTATGTCCTATTTGGTGCATGATCTAAGGCAAAGTACTCCCATACACGAGTACAGGTACGAGTGCCAGTAGAATATGCCGTCAAATTCTCAACCATCATCCATTACGAATTCGGTATTTCACTGAAGACGGGTATGGTCGAGAACATCCTGGACTCATTGATTCAAGAAGGGATGATTTGCACAGTGGTTGTGAATAGGGGTGGCGAATGTGTCGTATTGTGTCATGTTCGTTTTATGCAAGGGGTCTTAGAAATGGAGTCAACCCGAACCTGATCCATTTACTAAACAGGTTAGGTACTCTTAAGCCTTACCCAACCCAATTATTAAACAGGTAACCCATGGGTTACTTATTTAGTTATATTAATTTTTTTAAACTAAATGCTAGTTTTATAACTTATAAAGGTGTTAATAATACACTCCATTATTGATACTAGCAAAAAGTACTCGTCATGTTTAAAATTGTTAAAATAAGCTTTCAAATAATATTTTTAAATATAGTTTAAATTATCTTAACTTTAAAAATATATATATAATAACAATAATATATCACTCAAATACTTCATATAACTATATAAACAGGTCAATCGTGTCCAAAACGAGTTACATGGGTCAAACCCAAATTCAACCCAATTATCTAACGGGTAAAACGGGCCAACCCAAATTCAACTTGGCTTCATAACCCCCGACCTAAACCCGCCATCTTCGTATCGTGTCAGATTTTGCTAGCCCTAGTTGTGGGATCATTATTCAAATTGATGACTAGTTTCCAAATTTAAGGTGTTTGTGAATGCTAGTGTGATCAAAGGTTCCAAAATATTATGTTGTTGGGTATTCAAATGAACTTCTAATAAGCATATTATATCATTTCCAGCCTTGTTTTCTTGTTATGTCACTGCAACTATGAGCAACTAAAACTTTGAAAGGATTTCCCGGGCTAAATCACCTTACGACCTACATAAAACATGCAAAGCCACCAGAACAGTTATCTGAAAAATAGAGATATGATCCAAGTGTACACCAACGTACTGAACTTTCTGAACTGTTTACATCAACCTTTGTATCAAGGTATTCAACAAATTTATTCTAAAAAGCATCCAAAATAGTAAAACCCAAGGAAGATTAATGAATGTCGTACATATCTTCGCAATTATTTGAGCTCTTGATTCTCTTCCAAAATACCCAAGTTATCAAAGAATACTAAACACTGTATGTAATGTTCAAAAAAAAAAAAAAAAGCACTGTATGTGGCCCTTAAGACATTATATATCAAACCAAAATAATGTAGAAAAATAATCGAATTTGATCTTCAAACATGTGCCTCAGTCTGAGTAACACAGAATGTCATTGGTGAATTATTCTATTTTTTAACCCTTGAAAAAGGGATAAGTCTCATATCTCACACTACAACTCCCACCAAGAACTCTTCCCCCTTGCTTCCCATCACAACAATTGGGCAACTGATTAACACTATCATCAATACATTTCTTACACTCGTACCCAGAAAGATCCCTTGTACATTGCGCCAACGCATAAACCTTGCTCGATCCATCGAGTTCAATCTCCCCCGTTGCATATAACTTTGGTGTTCCAGAAGCTTCACTAGAAAGTTGAGTTAACAACTCACGACTCTTCTGATTGAGCAACCTCGTATCAGTAGCATTAGCGGGATTCCACAAGCAAACTGTGATCCCGTGGTCAATTTGGCGAAAGAAATCATGGTCTGAATACTTTAACATACAATAGTCATACCATATGACCCCTCCTTTGTTGTTTGAACAAAGAGTTCGGATTTTACTGTTGGCTTTTGCAACGCACTTTACACAGTCCAGCGCAAAGGCGTCACCCCTACAAAGCGCAAGGCCGTAGGCTTGGTGCCCCATTGAACCCTTTGCAAAGCCTGTTAAAGGGACTTTGTAGGTGAGATAAGACATGAGCTTGTTCAAGTTCATTTCATATGGGCTATTATTAGTGAAGTTCTGAGAGGTTGAGCAAGAATACGAAAGCGGATCAGCTGCAATACCGATCTGCAGAACGAAGAGGATGTCTAGCAGGAAGAAAAAAGGGGTGAATTTTGTGAAAGACATCGTGGTTAAGGAGATGATCCTATGGAAGATGTGTTGGAGTGATGTTGGGGAGTATGGTATTTATAATAGAGATGTAAAGAGATATGGTCAAAGTTATGCTAGATTATGAAATGAAGTATTTTTTTTATTGAAGCTTCAGCTATAATAGATTGATGGACTGTTTCTTTTTTGGTGGGTTTTCTGAAGAAACCAATAGAACTCAAACACGGTGGGACTTGGTGTTGTCTAATTCAAAGGCCAATCATGCTCAGAGACTGCTTAACTATTAATCCTAAATTTGACTTCGTCTGACAAATCAGTTGGCTCCCCCCCCCCCTGCAGCTAAAAACGTCTATAAACTTATTAAGTTTATCTTCACGAAAAAGAACTTAATATTAATACATGTGTATATATTCTTAGTCTTGACCATCCTAGGAGTATTCTTGTCCAACTCACTTTAACTTTGGAGTTTTGGTGACATCTAATTTTAACCATCCTAGGAGTATTCTTGTCCAACTCACTTTAACTTTGGAGTTTTGGTGACATCTAATTTTAACATGCACGCTTCAAAGAATCGGCTACCTACAAAGTTGTATGCTTGCTTTCGAATACCGAATGCAACCCCATTATGTTCCTTTATTCATGCTTTAATCTAGCACTAAAACACTACCAATGTTAAAGTGTAATGATAAAATTTACAACGGGGAACATCGGCATTGTGAACATAAAAAATCTTCAAATACCCACTTTTAGTATCAATTTGGTTCTAATATACAAAAAAGAATTATTTGATCAGAATAAACAAGTTCAATAATCACAATCTTATTATCAAATGATTTTTCATCACATGTATTTGATACTTGTTGAGGACTCCACATGCAATTAGTAATTTCATCAGATCGAAGTGTGACAAAGAAGAAACAATCATACAAAACTAGCAAATTGCTTCATCTAATGCCAATTGGTTTTAGAGTACACTTCACTTGAACTTGTACATTTATCTAATTGAGTGAACTTTATAGTACTAGGTACAATGTGAGTATAAAAAAAGGGGTATGAAATTAGTACTATATTTTTACGAGTTGTCAACGGAGAACAGAGGAGTAGGAGGCTTCAGTTCCGATGCCAAAGACCGAAGTTCTTCGATCTCAGGGGGGTTGAGTCTCCACCCCAGGGAGCCTACAAACTCTGCAGCTTGATCGCCATTTCTTGCCCCTGGTATCGGCACCACGTTCTCTTGTGCTATTAACCAGTTCAAAACCACCTGAAGTAAAGAAGAGAGTTCGCTTATGACCGTCGTTACATAACAGAAACCATCCAGCCTTTGCGTACATCAGAAACACCCCCATTTCTCAACTTAATGATCATGCCAACTTTTCTTTTCTACCTTAGTAACGTTCAACCACAAATTGCATCTCAAACCAAGTTCACAAATCTCTAGTAAGATCATCACCACAAAGGGTCGACGTGAGATATGGAATCAAATAGGTTGTTACGTAGTACACCTCTTATTTCAAATTTCAAGCTATCTATTATGCTATTGGTTGAAATTTTAGGATTGCTTTTGTAAAACCCTCCAATATGCATATTGTGAAATTTTCCCAAGCCCGACCACGAAATTGGCATTTATGAGATCCACATATAATTCCACGGAAGGTTCCATCCTAACACTAATTGACATTAGGTGGAGTAGCCCACTAGCCTCTGCTCCCTCATATCTTTGGTTTGGCCAAGAGAAAGGGCATCCTTCTTTTCTTGCAGTTGCCGGCCATGACGGTAGGTGACAAGCTGGAAGACTAATTGGAGGCCAAAATCTTCAACCTAACTTTGATACCACATGAAATTTCACAAATCTTGGGCCTAACAATGGAGTTGGCACATATAAGGTCCACATAAGCCCAAGTGCAATGTCATTCCGAAACCAATTGACATTAGGTTGAGTAGTCCACTAGTTTCATGTGTTGACTTTTTTTATCTTACAACTCTGATGTGAGACAATTTAATTATACTCACATGTGAAATTCTCAAACATGCGAGTGTCCCACATTGAAGATGTGAGAGAAAAAAAGATTAACATATAAGCCTACTACATTACTCTATATCTAATGCAAATTGGTTTTAGATGAAACCTCACTCGAGCGTATGTGTGGACCTCATATATGCCGACACCATAAGTTAGGCCTAAGATTGGTGAAATTTAAATAGCATTGGAGCATAGGCTCCAATTTGTCCTCCCTCTTATCATCCATCACCATAGCCGCCAAATCCAAAAAAGAAGGATGCCCTTTCCTGTGGAAAAGTTAAGGTTCGAAAGAGCATCTAAATATTGAATAGACTCACATGTAAAGAGGAGTGTTGAGAAACCTTACATGTCAGTATAGCTAAAATGTCCCACATAATAGTTGCAAGAGAAAAAAGATCAACATATAAGCCTAGTGGGCTACTCCAACTAACGTCAGTTTGTTTTGGGATGAAACCAGCTTATATACAGACTCCATGGTCCAGGCTAAGACCTAGTGAAATATATAGTATCTTCCTCACTAAACCACACTCATAAACATGCTTTCATGTTGAAAGTATGAAGAGTATCAAAATCAATGATTATATGCATATTCACTCAAATTTCTACAAACACAACACTTAAAAACAAACTTATGTTTCTTAAAGGAAAAAAGACCCAGCAAGTAAAATTCGAGCCTCAAAAGGGAGTTGAGCTTGAGTCTGAATGACCCTAAACACACGTAGGTCGAGCTTAAACGAAACAAGATCAGCTTCAAGCTTGTTGATCCAAGTTCAACCCCAATCGAGTTGATCCAAACTCGAGCTTCATGAAGTTAAGCTCAACATCTCCAGGCTCGACAAACTATGAGACAAGCAAAATATTAACACCCTTAAATGTCTTAGAGAAAATAAGGCACCTGTGTTGGAGTCTTATTGTAGTTCTGCCCAATTTCCTGGATTCTATTTACCAAAGGCTGCAGCTGCACAGCATACACTCATTTCAGTACCAGGATAGCCCGCCAAAGAGCATAAGATAACCACAAGCACAGCTAAATATAAAATGCTATGGTAAACACTAATGCACTTAATTTATATATTCAATACACATGATAAAAGAATCACTGATTCCTAAAACGGTATTATTTAAAGTTTCTACGGGAGGAGATGGCCTTAGATTGGAGGACTAGCACAGGATTGGCTGATATAGCGGTTTAGAATAGAGGAGCATATTCTGGCTAACACTAGTGTTCCTAGGCTTATATGATTGCCTCTTTGGTGTACTTGATATGGATGGGAGTTATTTTATTTGCCTATTTGATTATTATTTGCCTTTTGTTGCTTTATGCTTTCATTATGCCTGCCTTATGCCATGTTTTTGCCCTTATGCTTTTATACTTTTGTGTTTCCATGCTTTCATACTTCTCAGGTTGGGGGTCCTCGGACATAACCTCCCTCTAGGATAGTACCCTGAAGGGGTAAGGCTCCGTACATCCCACCCCCCCAGACCCTGCTATGCGGGAGCCCTTGAGGCACTGGGTTTGTTGTGTTGTACCATATGATCAACTAGAACAAAATCACTACCAAAAATGAAATCATATACATTTTCCTAACAAAATTTGGTGGATATGTTTCTGAATACAACTGTTAGGTACCGCAACCTGGCAAATTAAAGGCAAAGAAAAACACAATGAACCAGTGGAGACATTGATTTTCTTTCTCAACCAATCGACCTATGATTTATCAAATTTGATTATGTCATGGGTTTTCAATGAGTTCTTTGGATAGGACGAGCTAGACTCAAACTCAAATTCACAAGATTTCAACTTACCCTTCTTAGGAATTCTGGAGTGTAAATCCGGGCTCTAGGGCCAGGGGGTGGATTCTCGGGTGTATACTTTCCTGTCAGAACACCTGTATATAATTGAATGCAACCTCACATCAAACCGGTGGGCTCCAATAAATTCACTAATCAAAATGTGTTAAAGAACCTAAGATTAAGTAGAAAAAAAGGCGAGTCACTAAAATTAAGCAAACAAAGGTGAATTTAGAACAAATGTTACAGCATTGATATTATGTTTACAAAAGAAATACAGCACACCAGTTAGTGCCGTATTTTCATTTGTACGGGGCTGGACAATAAATTAGTAACACAAAAATATGGGTCAACAGGCCTTGTTTGGGATTGAAAATTAATATTCCAACATGGCTAACATTGCTGTTAAGAGAGAAGAGCAACAACGATAGTAGTTCACAACTCCCCTACGCTTGCATGTCTGCTATTGCTGCTATTTTATTATTGCTTACATGCTTGCATGTTTGGTACTGCTTTATTTGTCTAGGATTTATTTCCGTCTTTACTTTTTTAGGCTCGGGCCTCTCTTCAGGGTTGCACCCTTTAGGAGTAAGACTGTGTATATCTCACCCTTCCCAGACCTGCCCTGGCAGGAGCCCTGTCAGGCTATTGTTTTAGTATTATTACCTTCTGAATTATTTTAGTAATTACTGTGCAAGACATGCAATAGCTTAAAAATAAAATTGTTATAATGCCGAATTTGCCAATGAAATAATATGGCACCCAATGCGTGACTCCCTACTTATGAGTGTGATTACGGAAAAAATAGTCCAGGGCAGAATTATGTTAGGGGAAATAAAGGACATTGTGTTAAATATATGCGTGAATGAAGCCACATATTTTAGAAAAAGAATAAGAGCATTGATGTGATAAATTGTCACCCAGAAACTGAATGAGACTTTTTTTTCCTGCAAAAAGATTGCCCCTTTCATATATTTCTGAAAGATGATGTCCCACCGTTAGGATTTGTTTACCAGGCACTAATGCACCGGATCCCATTAGAACTCCAAAGTTAAGCGTGCTTGGGCGAGAGTAATACCAGGATGGGTGACCTTTTGGGAAGTCCTCGTATTGCCAACCCTATAAGGTTGGGGATCCTCGAAAACAGCCTCTTGGCAAGGTTACACCCTGAAAGGGTAATGCTGCGTACCCCCCAAACCCCGCTTAGGCTGGAGCCCTTAAGGCATTGGGTCTGTTGTTGTCGTTGTTGTTGATGTCCCACTGTTTCTCTTCAGAAAAATGGTCTCATTTTTATAAATACATAAAAAAGGCCCGCATTATCAAAAGAAAACGGGGACATTGATATGACAATAGTTTGGATGCCGAAAAGCCAACGTGGTTCAAAAAACCAACTCTTCCACGCCAGAATTTGGAAGCATAATGTCAGTTTCACACCACGCCACGTAATGTTAGGTTCATTTCTTTTTCCAAAACATATTCACTCTTTCATAATTCATATATTTATAAAATATGGTATCTTCTTCATTTTCAGTAATATAAAGCGTTTTAAGGAATCTTAGCCAAATTGATCAATGTAGAGATTCCTTTCTAAATCAAGTAGCTACTGCGTGGATCTGGCCAAAGCAAGCAGAAAAATTAAGTGCTAGAAAGCTAACCTTGAGCGATGGGTGAATAAGCAATAAGAGTGATCCCGAGTTCATCACAGGCTGTCTTCACACCGTTTTCCTCTGGAACCCTGTATATTAGGCTGTAGTTCACCTGGTTTGAAGCCAGCGGAATGCCTCTTCTCTTTAGCTGCTCATACGCATCACGCAGTCGCTTTTCTGAAAAGAGCAAACCACCATATTTACTTAGAGTATCTCCAAGACAGTAAGAACAGGAGTCTCTGCTGTCTCCTAACTACCATTACATGAAAGGGAATTTAGCACTTAGGCGTTCTAAGGGTTAAGCATTTATCACTCATATACCATGTTATTTCCGTTTATACATAAAGGTGCGCTGAAGTTTAAGCATTCTATTACTAAGGTACCCTATGCCATAATTTGGTGAATTTTGTCAGAATTTAGACAAATTTCACCAAAACAATGCTAACGTAGTACATAATCACAATAGTATCTATGAGTTACATTAGCGTTATCAATGACAATTCAATGGATTATGAAAAGACTTCACCGCATCTTGACAGAAGATAACTATATATTGTCTAGATTATATATCATCTCAAGCATTTTCCAGCCAAAAATCATCAAATTTGGATACAAGATATCTTAAGTCATATTTCATGTAAATATTTTCCAATGAAAATCCACCAAATTCTTGAAAAAAGTACTTTATTGATAAAATTTTAAACTCTATATTACCTGAGGGACAATTTTTTAATGTCAAGGTATCAATTGTATATATACTGAAATATTGGGGTACCTAGTTAGTGTTAAACACTCAAAGCTCAGATTACCTAAATTATAAATCCCCTATATTTTTTTAATTTTTTTTTTTCACTCTTTTTAATCCTCCAACAGAGTCACCCCCTTGAATCAAGTCTATAAAAGAGGGACAATCAAGTTGAATGTCTTTAATACGGTTTATACAGGGTAAAAATGATGCTCTAAAATGGAAGAATGCATGAATTATCCATAAAACATTGATTTATCAAGCTCTATTCTTCATATTGTAGTTTGAATATACAGAATTTATTGGGTCTCCAAAACTACTATTCCAGTCTCCATTCTCCGAAGTGGACTAGACATGCTAAAACTATGAATTTTTTAAAGATGCTCTTATTGGGTGCTTTTAGTTGATAATAAATTTAACCATGTCTAAATGACAATAAATTCTCATGCCATAATTGAATGTGACATGAATTGACAAAAACATGGAATCAAACCACAACAGCAACAAACCCGGTGTCTCAAAAGCTCCCGCATATGCTGCTTTTTTTTTTTGGGGGGGGGGGGGGGGGGGGGGGGGGGGGGGGATGGATGTACACAACCACAGCCAAAATAATTGTTCAAAGACGATTTCATGGACATTACGTAACAAGACACAACAATCGTGCTGGGTTTTTCTTTAGCAACATAATCGCTTTTAAGCTGTACAATTGAAAAGCAAAAATTCATCGGATACAATCACTCAATGAAGTACCCCTCTGAACAATTTTTAAAATGCAACAATAACAATAACAAATCCAATGTCTCAAAGGCTCCTGCCAAGGCAGGATCTAAAGAGGGTGAAATATACACAATCTTACCCCTACAAGGTGCAACCCTGAAGAGAGGCTATTTCCAAAGGCCCTCCAACCCTAAAAAGCACATAAGTAAATAGCAAATAAAGCAAGTACCACATAATTTTTAACATGCAAATACATTAAATAAGTAGCTCCTAGACATTGAAATACAATACATACTAACCATCATAGCATTATTTTTTAGTTGATTCCATAGACAATACATGATGTTCAAAGACATACCGTTATAATTGGAAACTCCAACAGCCTTCACAAGGCCCTGCTCAACGGCATCACCAAGACCATCAATATAACCTGGAAAATCATAGTCACAAATGTTAAAATTGCTCTGATCTATAGATGGATTAGACAGAAATGAATCGTATTAAGTCAACTTAGTTGTTTTGTGCCATGCGGTTACTGATGGATAACCTTCATTGCCCCATACTCCAGGCCTGGTATTTTGTAAACAATTAATTAGACTCGCCTTCTTTACTATGTAATAACAAAGACATCAAATATTTTTACGAGATACGAACCAATGGAGTTGATAGAGATCCACAGAAGAAAGTCCAAGACGGCACAAGGAATCCTTAAGGGCATTCACTACACTCTGCCGTCCAAATCTCCATGGTAAAGCAGCAAACTTAGTTGCAACTGCAACATCCACCTCCGGATTCTTCTTTTCTCTTTCTTTAATAAACCTTCAAGAAATTGCAAAAGAAGGATTGTAGATATGGCGCAGAGATCCCGGGCAAGAAAACGAGCTTCAAAGAACAAAAAGGCCATAAAGATACTAAAGCCATTACACAAGAGTCAAAGGTTGTCATAAAATGTAAGTCTGTTCTTCAATGGATTTTGATTAAATCCTTATGCGACTTGCCATTCCATAACCACCTCTATAACAAATATGTATTGTATTGAATTCACTTGGTTGCGCTTGGTTTAACCTTTTACCTAAGAGGGTACCAACATGCAACTATCGGATCCCATTAGAACTCGAAAGTTAAGCGTGCTCAGGTGAAAGTAGTACCAAGATGGGTGACTTCCTGGGAAGTCCTCCTGTTGCACCCTTCAGATTGGGAGGTACTCATAAACAGCCTCTCTTCAGTGCAGCACCCTGAAGGGGGAAGGTTGCATACATCCACCCCCCGGACCCTGCATAGGCGGGAGCCCTTGGGGCACTAGGAATGTTGCTTGTTGCTTGGTTTAACCTTTTTGCAGCTTAAAGTTGTAAAATAGCTCAAATTGATTGTAAGACTTGTATTTGGCTGACTAGAAAAATCTTTTCATGTCTTTTTTACAACTCTAATAGACAAATATAAATAGTCCGATTTATGACTAAATAGAAAAAATAAAAAATTAGACCTTTTCCTTAGCTTATTCGGAATTATATTTCAAAAAGACTATGTTGGGCTTTTAACTACTTATCACCCGTGATCCACTTTCATTCTCACCACAACCACGATCTATCACCATGACTAGCCGCTACATGACTGCCCCTTGCACCACAATGATCCCATCGACCACCATCATGGCCATCATAACTAACCACCACCATTGTTTACCGCTAACATCACTCACCCCTTCCACCATGACCCAACTACATGCACCATCCACCAACATGGCTAGCTAAACCCACCACTCCCCATTATGACTAACCACTATTGTGATTGACTCCCAAACACTAGACTCACCAACACCATGGCCATCACTCTACCTCCCAACATCCACCACCACAAGTCGCCACCACCACCAACCAACACCATGGCTTTCCAACCCCACAATTCACGTCACTGCCAGGACCTACCTCCAACGTCCACTGCAATAGCTTGCAGTCCGTCACCATAATCCACCTCCGCCAACAGATAAGCTTAAAAAATAAACAAACCAAGCGGATCCTAAAACATATTTTAAAATATATTACATGTTAAAAACTATCAAAAAAGTACCGAAATTATTGAAAGTGTAGTTTTTCATTCAAAAATTTTCAAACTGAAGGTTTAAGAATAATCCAATTTCACTAGAAAGAGCCACGCCGACATGACTGTCATGTACAGTGCGTGATACCGTGATCCTGATCACGAACGGCGAATTAATTCGATCTTCCCACCTACAATGAATCAGCCAATTGAACCAAGCACTCCTAATTCACAGACAAACTTTAATTATAGTCCAAACACGTCAATTTAGATTACCATAGTTACCTTCCAAGTAGAGTCTCAGAATTAATTGCGCCCAATAAAAGCTGCACAAAGATGCAATGATCACTTTGTTTGAATCTAAAAATTGTCATTAGTTAGAAAACTACCAATGCAAGAATATGCCTAAGTCTTACCCCTGAGCCATAGACCTCAGCAGTATCGAAAAAAGTTATGCCATTGTCAATACTGGTCTCAAAAGCTGCTCTTGCTGCTTTCAACTTCCTATCTAGCATGTCAAAGTAACATCACAGCAATTAGGTTCAATTATATTACCACTGAATGCCACCCCACCAAAGCAAAAGTATACAGACAAGTAATGAGAAGGGCAATTTGAAACAAAACACAAAAGGTAAATGCCATGGTTCAATATATTGGTGAATCAGCTTCTAAATCCCATCAAAGGTATCAAATTATGTAAAAAAATACAGATATATAAGAACACCACAGGGCTTCTAAATACCTGCGCTGTTACTGTCTAGCAGGGTCAAAGAAAATGTTTATCAAATTCAGAGATAAGTTAAACAAATTATTGCATGCAATTGAAGATACAGATGTTAAAAGGAATGCATCAAAATTAATGTCATTGGAAACTGAGCAGTCATATAAAGGGAAAAATATTAAAAAGGTATTCATCTATACCCCAAAGAATTTTTTTAGCATTTAACTTTTTAATGGTAAAAGAAAAGCATTAAACACTTATATAAGAATTAAGGGTTATTTACATTTTAGACCCCGACATTTTTTAAAATAATAAAAAGGACCCTGACTTGTTCGAATTATTAAAAAGGCATAAAAAGGCCCTCTTAAACGTGATGACGTCATTTTTCATCGACATAACTGACATAGCAACTTCTTTTTATTAATGCTACAATAAAATGATTTAAAGTACGCTTCAACATCTTTTATCTTACTTTATAAGTACGAAATTCGAGATTTTATATTATATAGAAGCTATTTATTTTCGTTTAATTTGTTTTAAAATATGGTTATTAAAGGGTAGTTTTGTCATTTTATTGTAGCATTAATAAAAACGCAGTTGTCACGTCAACTCTGTTGACTAAAAATGGCATAATCACATCAGAGATAGGCCTTTTTATTAATGCCACAAAATCTTAGGGGCCTTTTTATTAATACGACAAAAACTTAGAGGCTTTTTTAATAATTCAAAAAGGTCAAGGTCCCTTTTATTATTTCTAAAAACGTTAGGGTACTAAAATGTAAATGACCCAAGAATTAAATTGGAATTGAACACTCATATGAGAATTAATTTGGAATTGTACAATAAAAAGGAATAAATTAGCATTCTACAAATATTTAAAAAGTATTAAACTACACCCCAAAGAAATTGTTTGGTATTTAACTCTTTAATAGTAAAATAAAAGCATTGAACACTCATATAGGAATTAATTTAAAACTGTACAATAAAAAGGAATAAATTTAGCATATATATATATACACATACATATATACATATATATATATATACACACACACATATAGAGGCAACCAACTTGGAAGATTCTTGCCGGCATACCCATCCACCCTAAGCAATCTAAGATTCGGATGGGGTTGTAAGTCCTCCAATAACACTTCGTGTCTTTGATGGCATTGTCTACCTAGCAACGGGTACAGTATGCATAGTCCCATTATTGTTGCTTGCTCCTCAAATCAGCAACCATGGATTTTTCTATATGATATAAGTTCTCACGAATTGTAATTGAGTTCACCTTTGAGATGTTGAAGTCCTTTTAGATCTTGTAGATGACCAACATAACAAGACTTTGAACTGGAATTAGAACAGTTCACTATAAACTTGGACAGCATATGAAGGCTACTTAAAGAACCCAATCCCGGAGGCATACACTCTCGCTCTCTCTTCCCCCCTCTATCCCTCCCTCCCTCCCTCCCTCTCTCTCTCTCTCTATATATATATATACACACACACATATATACACACATACATATATATATACATCTATATATAATTAGAACACTTCACTATAAACTTGGACAGCATATGAAGGCTACTTAAAGAACCCAATCCCGGAGGCATACCCTATATATATATATATATATAGATGTATACAACAACAATACGCCCAGTGCCACCAAAGGTTCCCGCCAAAAGCAGGGTCTGGGGAGGGTAAATGTACGCAGCCTTCCCCCTTCAGGGGGCTACCCTGAAGAGAGGTTGTTTCCTAGGACCCCCAGCCTAAGATGATGGTCTTGCATCCATCAGCCAAAAGACCTGACAAACATCAGAAAGCATAAGTATGGAACCCAAAAAAAAAAAAAAAAAAGGGTAGATGGGAAAGGAAAAGAGAACGAGAGAGAGAATGATATAGGGATAGAAAAATAGAAAGGGATAGACAGATAGAGATAAAGACTACCCTACTCTAACCGAGTCATCTAATACCCCTATCCTAGCCCTCTATTGGGCCCTATCTAAGGCCATCTCCTCCCGAAGGTTTAGGTGGGTGAGGTCTTGTCGGATCGTCTCAAGCCATCTCTTCTTCAGTCTGCCTCTACCTCTTCTGCCTAATGTAGTAATAGGCTGCTCGCATCTTTTGACTGGAGCTTCGTCCGGTCTCATTCTGACATGTCCGAACCACCTCAAACGATGCTCCCTTAATTTATCTTCAATGGAAGCTGCGCCCAATTTGCCTCTTATGATGTCGTTTTTGATCCTATCCTTCCTTGTGTATCCGCACATCCACCTCAGCATTCACATCTCCGCCACCTTCATCTTCTGAGTGTGCTGTTGTTTCATCGCTCTGCACTCCGGCCCATACGCCATGGCTGGCCGCACCACCGTCTTATAGCATCTTCCCTTTAGCTTCAAGGGGAATTTCCTATCACAAAGTACCGCAGAGGCCATCCTCCACTTGAGCCAACCCGCTTTGATCCTGTAGCTGACATCCTTGTCCACTTCGCCGTTGTGCTGTATCGTGGACCCTAAATACCTAAATCTCTCTGTCTTTGGCCTCGTGTCCAATCTTGACTTCTTCTTGGCTAGGCGTGGTAGATGGATCGAACTTGAGTTCCATGTGCTCGGTCTTGGCTCTGCTTAGTCACAAACCCTTCGACTCTAGAACCCCTCTCCACAGTTCCAGTTTCTCATTTATCTCTTCCCGCGACTCCCCCACCAGTACTATGTCATCTGTAAAAAGCATGCACCAAAGTACACATCCCTGGATGTGCCTAGTGAGCTCGTCCATAACCAAAATGAACAGATAGGGGCTCAAGGCAGACCCTTGGTGGACCCCCACTGTTATCGGGAAAGCATCTGACTCCCCATCCACTGTACGCACCATAGTCCGTGCCTCATCATACATGTCTTTGATGGCTCGGATGTATGGTACGGGGATGCCTTTCCTATCCAAAACTCTCCAAAGGACCTCCCTTGGCACTCTATCATATGGCTTCTCTAAATCAATGAAGACCATATGAAGGTCCTTTTGTCTCTCCCTATAATGCTCTATCGTCCGCCTTAGGATGTGGATGGCTTCTATTGTTGATCTCCCGGGCATAAATTCGAACTGGTTCTCGGACACCTCAGTCAGCTGCCTTAACCTCCTCTCTATGACCCGTTCCCACAACTTCAGAGTGCGGCACATTAGCTTGATACCTCGATAGTTGGCGCAACTCTAAATGCCGCCTTTGTTCTTATATATCGGTATCAATGTGTTCTTCCTCCATTCCTCAGGCATCTTATCCCTCTGGAGAATTTGGTTAAATAGTTTAGTCAGCCAAATGGCGCCCTTTTGTCCAAGACACTTCCATGCTTCTACGGGGATGTCATCTGGGCCAACTGCTTTACCCCTTCCCATGGATCTCAAGGCTCCCTTGACTTCTTCTAGGCTAATTTGCCTACATTCACAGTGGTTTTGATGCACCTCAGATGTTTGAAGATCACCTAAGGATATGTCTGTCCCTCCTTGTTCGTTGAACAGCTCTTGGAAATAACTTTTCCACCTAGCCTTGATTAAATGCCTGTCCACGAGTACCTGTCCATCTTTCCCTCTAATGCATTGCACTCTGTCCAGGTCTCTGGTCTTCCTTTCTCTCGCTTTGGCGATTCTATATAAGTCCCTCGCCCCTATGTATGTAATTTATTAAAAAAAACTAACTATATTTATGTATATTTAAATTACGGCTATTTACGTAAAATGTCATTGCACTTCGTCCAATGTGTCACTTTGGTCATTTTGATTTTAATTGTATTAACTTAATCCTCGTACAAATTATTAACATATTTTTTTAATCGTTTAATCACATTAGATGTACAACCCAATGCATACCCACCCTTTAGCCTAACTAAACTCACTAATTACACTGTTAAAAATTTTTTCACTGCCTTGAAATTAATTTTACAGAAGAAAAAACTAATTAGGCTAAATTAATTTTTAGTTAGGACCACGAGGAAAATTAGGCTAATTAATTTAGTTGTTAAAAAAAATTTAGCCTAATTAATTTAGTCCTACTATATAAAATTAACCTAAAGATGGTGAAATATTTTTTAACAGTCAAGTCACTAGTGATTTTAATTAGGCTAAAGGGTCCTTTAATATTGGGCCATGAATCTTAATATAATCAATCGATTGTTACTAACTTGTACGAGGATTAAGTTGATACCATTAAAAGCAAAATGACTAAATTGACACATTGAACAAAATGCAAGGATATTTTACATAAATAGCTGTAATTTAAATATACATAAATATAGTTATTTTTTTTAATTGATTACATACATCTAGAGTGCTAAATTTATTCCCTTTTATTATATAATTCCAAATTAATTCTTACATGAGTGTTCAATGTTTTTCTTTTATCATTAAAGGGTTAATACCAAAAAACATTTTGAGATATAGTTCAATACCATTTTAATATTTCTTCCTAACTAAAAAGCAGTGACTAACTTAAGACTTTATACTTGAGCATGTTCCTTCACATAAATATCCATTCGACTTAAAGTGGCACTAATGCCTAATTACACTTCATACGTTGTGTTTTTATTATATTAATTGTGAGAGAATAGTTTAGGGAGCATACCCAATCGGATTGTTGAGGTATGTATATAGTAATACCAAATAGTGTATAAGTACATGAAAGCCCTTAGGCTGATAAATATACAGATAGATACAAATCAGAGATATTATCTTAATAGATGTTATCCTAATACGCCCCCTCATTATGTACCCCGTGGGGGGGGGGGGGGGAGGATCTACGTGCAGATTGGCTTTGTGGAAGCGGAAGCGATCAGTGGCCAATCCTTTCGTGAAGATATCAGCAACCTGTTTAGCGGTAGGTATGTATCGAACCTGGATATCACCGTTAAGAACCTTTTCGCGCACATAATGGAAATCCACAACAACATGTTTGCTGCGGTCATTGGAAATGGGATTCGCAGCCAAGTAAGTGGCAGAAACATTATCACAGTAGATGATGATCGGACCAGAGTGTTGTAAGCCCAGGTCACGCATGAGATATCGGATCCAACCGCATTCAGCTATAACCTTAGCTACATCCCGTTACTCAGATTCAGTGGTGGACTAGCAACCATGGGTTGCTTCTTTGCACGCCAGGAAATGAGATTAGGATCGAGAAATAGAGCAAAATCGGTAGTGGAGTGGTGCGTATCCGGACAACCTCCCCAATCGGCATCAGCATAGGCGGTGACAACCATGTAAGAGCCAGGGGCAATGGTGAGGCCATGGTCAGGAGTGAGCTTAAGGTATCACAGAATTCGCCGTACCATTTGCCAATGGGAAGTCGTAGGAGCGTGCATGTATTGGGACACACAGTTAACCGCAAAACAGATGTCAGGACGGGTCATAGTGAGATACTGGAGCGCACCGACAGCACTACGAAACTCGGTTGGCTCAGCAAGTAAGTCACCATCAGTCGCAGAAGGTTGAGCCCGGGCCGGGATAGGCGTCTGAACAGGTTTGGCCTCAAGCATGTCATGCTTGCCAAGAAGATCCAAGGTGTATTTGTGTTGGGAGAGAAATAAGCCATGTCGAGAGCGTTTGGCTTCAATGACGAGGAAATAATGAAGTGGTCCAAGGTCTTTCATAGCAAATTAGGTGGATAGAGAGGCGGTCAATTTGGTGAGAAGAGTAGGGTTGGAGCCGGTAAGGATAATGTCATCGACATAAAGCAAAAGGCATACAATACTTGTAAGGGAACGGTGAATGAAGAGGGACAGATCTGCTTGACTACAATAGAACCCAAGACTATAATGGAACGTCTAAACCTATGAAACCAAGCCCGTGGTGCCTACTTCAGACCATATAAAGCCTTCCTTAAACGACATACATGCGTGGGAAATGTAGGGTGTATGAACCCAAGTGGCTGTCGCATGTAGACCTCTTCATTTAGAAACCCATGTAGAAACGTATTCTTGACATCAAGTTGGCGAATGGACCAAGAGTTAGTAACCGCAAGAGCAAGTATAAACCGGATGGTGGTGGGTTTGACAACTGGACTAAATGTTTCAAAATTGTCAAGACCTTCTCGTTGATGAAAGCCTTGGGCTACAAGACGGGCCTTGAATAGATCAACCAAACCATCATGCTTATACTTGACCTTATATTTCCAAGTGCTCCCAACAACGTTTTGATTAGGTGAAGGGGGAACGAGGTCCCACATGTGATGTTGAATAAGAGTATTAAATTCCTCAGCCATGGCCTCCTGCCATTGAGGATTTTTAACAGATTGTGAAAAACAAGTGGGTTCCTGGATCACGACAACCGAGCTAAGAGAAAGTATATGCTTAGACTTACGTATCCCGTCTTTAAGTCGGGTATGCATGGGGTGGCCACCGGGTGCAAGGGAGACGTTATCCATAGCCGTGTCCGGTTCGGCCACCTGAACCGAGGGGCACCCAGGGGAAGTACTAGACAACGAGACAATAGGTGTGTGGGACCCGTCCTCCAGAACATGAAGTATGGGGCTCGAGACATGCAGACTTGGGGAGCCCGACGAAACGCCCCCTGAAGCCGAGGCAGGCGCAGCCACCGGGACCGAAGGACCCACGGCGTCAATGACAACCATGGGAACTGAAGAAGGCCCAGATGGGAGGGAGAGGGGAACTTCCACTAGGGGACTAGGAGACGGCACTGTGCAACTAGAAACTAGGTCATTACATGGAAAAATATGTTCGGCAAAGTGGACATGATGACTAACATGGACACGCATCGTAGCAGGGTTCAAGCAACGATAGCCCTTATACCAACCTGCATACCCAAGGAATACACAGGGTATGGAGTGCCGGGCTAATTTATGAGTGGTACGAGACGTGATGTTAGGGTAACATGCACACCCAAAGACCCGAAAAATGTTGCAGTTAGGCGCTTGGTTGAAAAGTTTTTCAAAAGGAGACAAGTTTTGCAATGTTGGGGTAGGTAACCGATTAATGATAAAACACGCAGTACATGCAACATCAGCCCAAAATTCATAAGAAAGTTGCGCCTGAAAAAGTAGGGTCCGTACCATTTCACTTAGATGTTGATGCTTACGATCTGCCGCTCCATTTTGTTATGGAGTATCAGGACATGAAAGACAGAAGTGAATACCATGAGCACAACAAAGAGCAGCCATGTGCCGATTATTGAACTCACAACCCCCATTGCTTTTAAAACACTTAATGGTGGTGTTAAATTGATTTTCAACAAAAGCCTTAACGTCAGAAAAGATGGAGTAAACTTCATCTTTCCGTTGCATCGGATAAAGCCAGGTAAATCGCGAGTAGTCATCAATAAATAGCATGTAATATCACAAAGCAGAATTAGAGTGAACTGAAGATTGCCAAACATCTGAATGTATTAGTTGCAAAGGTGCAGTAATAGTATGTAAAACACGAGTAAACGGTAAACGTCGTGATTTGCCTAAACAACAAGCATGACAATGTTTAATAGAGCTAGAGCTAGAACTAGAACTAAGTAAACAACGAGTGCGTAAAACATCAAGACCTAAATGTCCTAAGCGCCTGTGCCATAAGTCTGCTGGAGCGGTTTGTGCTATGAGTCCAGTGAGATGCGGAGAGAAGCCATAGAGAAGTCCATTACTGTGTATCTTAAGGAGGGGCATCCCCGTGACCTCGTCCTTGACACAAAATGAAGAGGAGTCAAATTCGACATAACAGTTATTGTCACGACATAATTGTTTAATCGACAAGAGGTTGTTTGTGAGACCAGGAACCAGAAGTACATTAGAAAGTAGTAAATCATGTAAGGGAGCACGTAATTTCGAGGAACCAACATGCGTAACAGGTAACAAGGAACCATTGCCAACTTGAATGGATTTAAAACCAGTATAAGGAGAAATATTTTTCAGAATACCTGGGTTTGAAGTCATATAGTTAGACTCAATGTTACTCGGACTCGGGAAGAAGGGTCAGGTACGGGTGTGGATCCAAGGGTCATACATTTGGATTATAAAATTCTAAGATACGGGGATCCGATCAACAAGTGTCCTGACTTTTGTATTGGGTACGGGTACGACTCGGCAAAAGAGTCCAACTTTAATCTTGGACACAAATATTAATGCCACATTTTTTAAAGTAAAATATTATAATTTTAATTCAAGATTAAGAAAGTGCATGGAAAAATTTATATGTTACCGAGAAAATAAAAGAAACTAGGAGAAAATAAAAGAAAATAAAGGTCCTTAAGCACTCTTTAAGAAGGCTTCATATAATAGAACGGGGGATGTACATTGTACAGTTACAAAATAAGATTAAATCAACGGCATAAATGAATTCTGTTAGAATTTGGCTCCTATGTAGTCTAAACTATGTTCCGGAACAAGGCATAAGATCTAAGTTATTAATGTCACAGTCGACATTTTGTTAAAAATAATAACGAGCCTTTTTTTGTACGTGTCAATTCACCATACACGGGTCTTGAGGCCTCATCTGGACCATCTGTTGGGCGGTGGATTTGAGGGTCTCTGATTGCCCACGTGTCATGACTTAAGCTCCCCGTTTGTGCTTGTTTTGTTAAATCTGGGCCGTTGATCTACGTGGCTTGAACGACTGAGATTTCATGGGCACGGATTGTGCCTGTCCCATGCTTTGCCTATAAAAGGCGTCTTTTGAGGAGAGAGAAAATGTTGGGTCATTTGGGGTCTTTAACGGTTCTTTTTCTCTCTCTCTCTCCTCTGATACTTCTTCAACCTCTCAAGCAAGGGTGTTCTAGGGTTTTGTCCCTAGGGATTTCCGGTGCCAAGAGTGCTATGATCCACCTGGGATCTTGACAAAGAGCAGCTTTTCATCCTCACCCCTTTTTTTTTTTTTTCAATTTCGTTTTGACCGAGTCAGAGTCGGATCCGAAATTGCCGGCTCGAGTATGTATCGCGGGTCGTATCCCGGGTCGTGTCGTGTCGTGTCGTGTCGTGTCGTGTCGTGTCGACCCGGGTACGTCGGGTAAAATCACGGATCCGGGTATCATTGGTTAGATGTGCCCGAGTCAGGGTTCCACACAGGATCAGCGGAATCAGTGACTGACATGGTCGAGAGAGAGTGGGAAAGGTCAGAGTTGACATAGCGGTGTGGGCAAAGGGAGGCAGCATGACCAGCCTGATGACAGATCTGACAGACAAGGGGCTCGGCACCGAGTATACCTTCATGTGGCTAACGAGGAGCAAAACCTGCATTTCTTATCCAAGATTGTAGCGGCAGAATTGTGGCACCTGTAGGAGCCGAACTCGACCCGGTGTGTTGCGGTTGACCGTATGACCCACCACGCCCTCCTTGATTTCCTTGGCGGTTGGAGTAAAGTCCACGACCCTTGTGCCCACGACCACCACGGCCTCGCCCGTTACCCAATTGATCAGGTGTAGGGCTGGACGCGGCTAAAGTTTGCACATAGTCTAGTGAAGATCGAGCCTGTATCCGGGATAGAGCAGCTTCTTCATCTAATAAAGCAGTCTTAAGTCGTTCGAAAGAAAGATCACGTGAGGATTGATGGGTGAAGGTGTGGAAAGCAGCATATTCCGGTGGTAGGCCAAAGAGAGCATAGTGCATTAATTCCCGATTCGAGACTGGTGAGTCGATGGCAGCAAGGTTACGGCAATGGTTTTGAGTTCTGTGAGATAGGCAGTCATAGATTTGTTATCTATACGAAGAGTGACAAGTTGAGACTGTAGGTCAAACTCTTTGGCGAGAGAGTGGTCACAAAACCGTTTAGCAAGGGCATCCCACATCTCTTTGGACGTGGGGTGGTGAATGACGTCACTGAGGACAAGGCGAGCAAGAGATGCCGAGAGACACACGAATGCTTTGGACAACACATGACTAGGTATGGTAATCAGGGTTAGAGATGAAAGCACCTGTTGGTGTTTGGATTTGAGTAGGAGGGCAAGGGAGAGAACCATCAACAAATCCCATGAGGCGATGGACATGGAGAAGCATGGACACCTGTTCCCGCCAGGCATGATAATCAGTGGGAGCGTCAAGTTTAACAGTGACAAGGGTCGTTATAAAGGAAGTGGGAAGGGAGGCCGAGGGGAAGGGAGGATGGGCCAGGTAAAACGAGGACCCGGGAAAGGGTGTGGAAAAGCCGGGGAGAGAGGAGACATTATCAATTTCGGGAAGAAGGAACCAGGATACCCGATGGTAAAATTCAACTTTGGGAACAACATACCGTGATTATACCCAGAAACAGGGGGATCCGGGACTGGGTTGGTGGACAACCCAAGATGTGGCGGTGTGGGGAGGGGATTAGGTGTGGGGAGGGGATTAGCAGCTGGCCAAGGAAGGTCGACCGGCGGCAGGGGTGCCGGGGACGTGGTCACTGGTGACAGGGAAGGAGGAGGAGGAGAAGAGAAGGTTTGGGTGGTTGCCATTTAGTCACCAATCAAGAAAGAGAGTTAACTCACTAGGCTTCGCTGTTGACAGTCGCCGGAGAAGAGGGGAAAGGGACGTCGGAGCTGAGGTTTCGTCGGAGATGGCGGCGGCGGCGGCGGTGGCTTAGTCTGCATGCAGCCGTAGGGTTTTCAGAGGAAGGGGAAAGGGTCGTGATCTTTCTTCCCCTTTTTCTATTTTATTTATTTATTTATTTATTTTTATTTGGGGAGAAAAGGAATTTAGTGATTAGGGTTTAATTGCTCTGATACCACCTGAGAGAATAGTTTAGGGAGCATACTCTATAGGGTTGCTGAGGTATGTATATATAGTAATATCAAATAGTGTATGAGTACAAGAAAGCCCTTAAACTGATAAATATACAGATGGATACAAATCAGAGATATTATCTTAATAGATATTATCCTGAGAGATATTATCCTAATTATAATATTCAGGCTCCATTTGTTTAGGGAAAAAGTATATTCTAAGAATCAGAAAAGATTTTTCAAGGAAAATCTAAATCTAACCGAGGTTTTCCGTTGTTTGTTTCAAAGGAAAACTTGATTCCATATTATGCTTGCCTTTTTTTTTTCCCCTTGTACGATTCAAAGAAACTTTTTTTTTTTTACAGCTTATTATCAAACAATATAAGTAGCACTACAACTTATATGAGAAGTAATAAAAAAATAAAATTAACTATGAAAACTATATAAAATAGAAATTATTATCTCTTAGGTATTCTAAAATACATTTATCATCTAATTACCCTACCATTTTAATATATACGGTGAGTTACCTTGAGATATAAAATTTTATTATCTAGGTATACACCCATGTCATAACCTAGTGGATTCTTATTAAAAATTATAAATTTCAGTGCACTTGGGTGATAAAATTTTTAAATTTCAGGTTACATTAAAAATACACCATATTTTAGCATTTAATTGGCTAATGCAAAATGTATTATTATAGCCAATGTATCTGGCCAATCAAATGTAAAAATATGGTGCAATTAATGGGCACATGTTAGAAAGAGCCATTATTAAAACATTCATGTATTTATATAATAAATGTTCAAATCTTAAGATACCGAAGATAATAACTTTCCAGTGTTCAAAAAAAAATAATAATAACTTTCCTATATAATATTATATAGCTATTGGAAATGATGAAATTTGTTTGTTGAAACAATGTCAAAGTAACATCTAGCTTCCATTTGATTATTCGATCCAATTTTTGTCCGTTGCTATGGCGTTAAAAGTTTGTGTTCCAATTCAACTCATTTCGGTTCAATTAGGATCCACACAATGATTAACATGAAAATTTTGCTTTACTTGGAATCATAGCTTCCCCTATTTTAAAAGGAAAGTCATTTTCATTCCAATGGCGGAAAACCTTTTCCGTCAATGATTGTACAACAAACAAGGAAAAAGTTGAAAACCTATTCCTAGAACGTACGTTTTGGTCCAAACAAACGGATAAGAGCATGGGCTGTCAGAATTTAAACCCGTGACCTCAGCTACTAAAATCGATTGTAAAATTTGCAGTTATGAAACCACTCAAAATTAAGCTGATTAATGGGCAATCCATAGAATGAAGCAACTAGGGTTTCATCAAAAAATCAAAGGGGAAAACTGTGAGCATACCATCCCATTCAAAATTGTTCCAGTAGGTGGTATCTCCCCAAGACCAAGCTCCAATTCCAACCCTTGTCACTTCTAATTCAGACCCTCCAAGCTTCACCTTCTCTTGCGTTATGTGTACAGCCTCCTCTGATGAAACTGCCCTAATTCTCCTTCTTTCTTGTCTAATCTGCCTTGTCCCAACCACACTACAGGGGCAGCTGCTAATAGCATTCAAGGCCATCTCTTTTGTTGTTCCCGGTGCTCAATTTTGTGTAGAAATCTCTATCGAGACTCGCATAGATTTTGTCTCCGGTTGTGTAGTTTAACTACAAGCCCTAGGAGAATGAATTAAGTGCACGTCATCAGTTAATTTACTGTTTTAACTTATAAATTTAGTGATCATTTTATAAATTTATTTATTTATTAGATTTATTTATTAGGTAGTAAGGCATTAGATTTTATTCGAACTCCGAAATTAAGCGTTCTTGGACGAAATTAGTACCAAGATGGGTGATCTCCTGGAAAGTCCTCATGTTACCAATCCTATAAGGTTAAGGGTCCTCAAAAACACCTTTTCAACAAAGTTACACCTGAAGGAGAGAAACTGTGCATATCTACCCCTCCGAGACCCTGATTATGCGGGAGCCCTTAAGGCAATGAGTCTGTTGTTATTGTTGTTAAGAAATTTATAAGAATTTAAGAATTTTACTGTCTGAATAAAATTAGTTAACTTAAATTAAAGGTGAGTTTAATTCAATTAATTAGTTAATCACTTATTAAAAGAGGTTAATTTTTATTTACCTATTTCAATTTTAAAATTTGCTATGTTTTACACGCATGAAAAGGCAGTAAAATAAATAAAATATTTAATAACCCAAGGTGGTGTTTTTATGAATGAGGTTGAGCTAATGGGATGCATAGGAAAACATAGCGGGATGACAACGTGTGGGAGTTGCATGGTTGTTGGCTTGACACATCCTTTTAAAGCAACGTGCACAACCAAACTCTATTCAAGGTTAGAGACAATTCTAAATAATTTAAGCAACTGTTTAGAGTCTCTAAAATTTAAAGATCCTATATTTTAAGATTGTAGTACTAAAGTATCAGTTGTTAACACTAATAAAAAAAATTCTAATATATATAAAAAATGTAAAAATATAAATTAAGGCAAACAATTAAACGAAGGCAAAATACCAAAGAGGGCACCAACATGCAAGCTCTGGATCCCATTAGAACTCCGAAATTAAGTGTGCTTGGGCGAGAGTATTACCAAGATGAGTGATCTCTTAGGAAGTCCTCACCCCTCAGGTCGATGGTACTCGAAAATAGCTTTTCTTTAAGGTAACACCCTGAAAGGGGAAGGCTACATATATCCACCCCCTAGATCATGCTTAGGCGGGAGCCTTTGGAGCACTGAGAATGTTGCTTTGCTTAATTAAACAAAGGCAAAATATAAAGAAGAACTATACTTTTATTTGAATAAATTAACAAGGTTAAACACTACAACTTGAATAAAAAGACAAGGAAAAATGAAAATCAAGAGACTAATCTTCACATTAGAAACCTAGAAGTTACAACAAAGTAAAAGACTAGTAAATGCTATGAATGGCCATAATGGGGTTGGTTATAAGGAGAAGAGAAAAAAGAGGCACCTCATCAATACTACACAACTAAATGCTAGAATCCTAGGAAATATGCCATGTATAAAATACAAAAGATGTTTAAGTATAAAATATGTACATGTAAAATACTAAAATACAATAAAAAATGCTAGTATTCAACACTACCTCTCAAGTTGGAGTATGAAGATTCACCATGCCCAACTTGCGAAGAAGAGCTAAATAACTTGAACACCCTAAAGCTGTAGTGAAGACGTCGGCTATTTGGTTTGTGGAACGGACAAATGACGTAACGATCTCCTTGGTTAGCAACTTCTCTCGAACAAAATGGCAATCAATCTCAATATGTATGGTGTCCTTTCATAAAAGACGGGGTTAGAAGCTATGTAGAGAGCTGCTTGATTGTCACAAAATAACAAGGAAGGATCATTAGTAGAAATAACAGGATCAGATAATAAACGTCTTAACCAACCAACTTCACTAGTAGTAGTGGCCATTGCACGGTACTCGGCCTCGGCCAAAGAGCAAGAAACAACAATTGGCTTTTTAGACCTCCACGAAATCGACGCCCCACCTAGAAATACAACATAACAGATGGTCAAATGTCTAGTGATAGGACACCCGACCCAATCAGCATCACAAAAACCACAAAGTTTCAAATCATTATCCGAAGGAAAAAATACCCCTTGTCCCGACGTACCATTTAAATACCAAAGTACCCTTATAATTGCCTCCAAATGAAGTTGACGAGGATCATTGATGAATTGACTTAAAATGCGAACAGCGTAACATATATCCGGTTGAGTAATGGTGACATATAACAGCCTACCCACTAAACGCCTATAATGACCTGAATCAATGAAGGAATCTCCCACATCATCTACCAATCCATGATTTTGAACTATGGGAGTAGAGGTTGGTTTAGCTCCTAGCATACCCGCCTCACTAAGGATATCTAAAACATACTTTCGTTTACTCAACACAACCCCTTTAGGTGATTGAGCCACCTCCAACCGAATTATTCAAAACAACTTTAACTTTGGAAATGTATTCCACGTTATTCCCGGTGATAATAACGTCATCCACATATATATGAATAGCTGTAAAAATCTTATCGTGATAATATGTGAAGAGAGAATAATCCGATTTAGATTGATGAAAACTGATATTGGTTAAAGTGGCAGTGAACTTCTGATTCCAATTTCGAGAGGCCTGTTTCAAACCATAAAGAGATTTATGGAGCTGACACACTTTGTCTTCATTCTTTCCTTCAAAACCTAATGGAAGTTTCATATAAACTTCCTCATCAAGGTCTCCATGGAGAAATGTGTTATTAACACTCAATTGGTGAATAATTTGGCTTCTAGCCAAGGCAACAACTAGGACACAACAAACAATGACTAATTTAGCAACAAGAGCAAAGGTATCATGATAGTCTATACCTTCCACTTGTGTGAAACTCTTAGCAACCAAACGTGCTTTATATCGCTCTATCGAGCCGTCAGATTTATGCTTCACTTTATACACCCATTTGGAGTCAATGGCCCTCTTCCCATTGGGTAAATTTTTCAAGTCCAAGTTCAGTTCTGTTCTAAGGCTTGGATCTCCTTCTCCATAGCATCTCTCCAAAGTTTGAACTATACTGCAGTTGAAAAGGTTTTGGCTTATCACAAAAAGTGACGGCGTTTAAAATAGCAATGTGAGCATTACAGAATTGTGCATTAGAAACAAAATTTGAGATAGGATAAACTATACCCGAGTTAGCTGACGGAGCAGTGGTAAGAGTATGGGCTATAGAGGAAGGCATGTCACAAACATAATCTTAATACTTGATTTTTACCAAATGTATATGACCGCTTCTTCTTGTCACAATCTCGGATCCAAGCTTGGGACTAAGTTCCCCCCATATGAACAGGCTAATGGCCATCATGACCACCAGCAATATGCCCGTCAGTTGGCTCTGCAGAAACTGACTTGGTTGACTGTGAGCCGGCTGGCTTTTCTATAATAATAGGAACCGGTTCCCTTGTATACAACCCCATTGTATATCCAAGATCGATCAAAATCTCTCCGTACAATTTACCAACACGACTAGATTGAATTTCATCAAGTTTTAAGTAGGGAAAATCATCTTCATAAAACCAAACATCTCTTAACGCAATAATTTTATTCTCTTCAAGACTAAAAAAAAAAAAAAAAAGGAACATACCCAGTGGTACTTAAGATATTGAAACGACTATGAATTATGGTGTTATTTCTAATAGGTAATCTTCTATTTAAGAAGAATACTTGGATGCTAGTTGTGTCTCCGATAAGAAGTACTACACTTCTAAAGCGAGTGGGTATTGCTGCATGGTGGGGTGTTGTTCCTTGGGTTTTAAGAAATGAACACGTATTATTAATTCCACCGTGATTGTAGAGTTTACTACTCTGATTTCTACTTGTAAAGAAGCATAATGTTTAAAGGATCTTTAGTTTAAGATTCCTTTTTGGCCTAAGCCGATACTACCTATTTCTATCCGTTGTGATAGTGAGGTTATTCTATAAAATGTATAAGAGTGATGTGTATCACTGAAAGTCCTACACATTAGTGTGAGATATTGTTGTGTGAAACAACTCATGAAAGATTGAGTGATCACTATGGACTTTGAAAATATAAGTTAGAATCTAGTGGATTTCTTATTAAAAATCATTGCTAGAGACTTGGTAATAAACAAATGACAGGATGGTGTGAAACCTGTATTTATAATTCGCCCATGACAGATCCTTAACTCAAAGCCTAGTATGACGCCAGGTCTCGGGTTCAGTGAGAGAGATTTATCATCTATGTGACTGCAAGCACTAAAAGAGAATTTTTCATCCCGTGTGTGAAGTGCTTGGTAACCTGCATCAGAGATTCTAAGAGGATGAGCTTATGCTCTTAATGGACCCGAGTTTATATTATTATTGAATGTCACGTAGAAAGAAAATGATCAATGGGGTCCACCTTAATGAGTGTGACGTTTGGCCGCCTCAAGGAGTGATTTTTGACTAGGGTTTGGCTCTGAAACACTCATGAAGGGTACATGACACAAGGCCACAAATGTGTCAATCTCAGAGTTGTAGGGTGTGTACGGGGAGTACGCCTTGTGTGTGGAGATGTGTTCCATTAGTCAAATGGGTTGTATGGTTCAAAGCTTGGTCTACCATTTTCGATTTGATTAACTGTAAACGTGTCTTCACTAGCTAGAAGGTTCAATCGAGAGACACCCTCGTTGATGCATAATAAGGGCTCCTTTAATTTTGAGATGTCATATTTGAGAATGATTGTATTTTGAAAAATGGTGAGGAAATGTTGATGTATTTTCAAAATAGAGTATTTAATAAAGTGTTTGAAGTTTGTCCCATACTTGATTTTGTAGTGTATTGGATTGTATACGATGTGTCGACACACATGTACCATGTGTCAACACACAGCCCAACAAAACTAACTTGAAGTGTCTATGTCTCGACACATAGGACCCGTGTGTCAACACATAGATCTTTTAGAATTACAGTAATGTAGTTTTTTCGGTTTTTGGCAGTTGGCTTTTGATAAGTTTGGGACGTCTTTTGAACATTATTTTCTTATATATTTTCCCCCTTGTTCTTTGAAGAATACACATGAAAGATCTTTGTTTGCAAGTATTGTGAAATATTAAAAAAGGAAAGTGTCAATTTGTGAAGGGATCTCTCATGTTTAAGGGATGTTGATTTTATGAAAAATATTGCAAGAAACACTTGAGTGAGTTCATAAAAAAGTGATTTAAAAAGTACTTGAAAACTTCATTCTCATTGATATATCTTCTATTCCTCCTCTTACATATTCTCACTTCATTTATTTGATTGTTGTTGTATCCCCGAGACTGTTTTGTACGCCGAAATAAGTCTTAAGGAAAGTGATCACATTGCCTCGACACCCAAGATCTTTGGTTAACGGATTCCCTATTTATTGGGAAATTCTCCAACAAAAATTCTAAAAATAGACCATACTTGCATTATTGCCCGCTATCACTTCTCACTTGCTTCACCTTAAAACCAATTTGAGTGCTAACCATATGACAAAAATCCATAAGAATTTTATGAGCCTAGGATTTCTCCCTCATCAAATAGACTCAAGTACATCGCCTAAAATCATCTACTATCATGAGAAAATAATGAGCTCCAGTTAATGACACAGTTCAATAAGTTCCCCTAATATCGCTATGTATAAGCTTAAAACAAACACGAGTTCCTATAACTGTCAAAGGGAAAAGTAAGCAAGCCCGCTTGGCACGATGACAAGTATCACAAACAAAATCTGTTCTCTTAACATCCAAATGCGGAAAAATGGATAATTTACAAAAAGGAACATGGCCTAAACAATAGTGCCACAAAAGAGCCTTCTTATTCTTCTTAATAAAAAAAGCTGAGGAAGCCACTGATTGAGCCATCAAAAGGTATAGCCCATCTCTCTGCCTACCAGCTGCAATCAGCTTCCTCGAGCATTGGTCCTGTATGTAGCAAAAACCAGGATAATAGGTTAATGCACAATTCCCATTTTGGGTTAACTTACTTACGAACAACAAATTACAATGAAAAACATGCACGTATAGAATACTATTAAGGACAAGATTTCAGAAATATGAATGTTTTCGACATGAGTAACTAAAAACTTTGACCTGTTTGGCAATTTGACGGGTCCAACGTGTTAGGAAAAATTCAGAAAATACTTGCAAAAACCATGCAACCGGGTATCCAAACGATCTCAGGTGTTGAGGCGTGTAATCACTATCCTTAAGGTTTATTTCGGTATACGAAATATCCTCGGGGATACAACAACTACCAAAATATGGAGTGAAGAAGTGTATGGGAAGAGATTGATGAAGATGTCTAGAGATTGGTTGATTTAGAGAACTCACCCTTTGATAAACTCACATAGAACACAAGAACCATGAAGATGTTCTTCAAATTTGTTTCTTGTGAAATTCCACTTCAATTTATATGTTTTCTTCTTATTGATGAGAGGGGAGAAACTCTGGTCTATTCTCTTCTGTAAAAAAACGTCCCAAAACCAAGAGCATCAATATATAAAAGAACTGGGAAGAAACCGCGCAGAAAACCGTCAAAACTGACCTGTGTGTCGACACACAGTATCGACACACAGCTTTCTGTAAGCCTGTGTGTCGATACTGTCGACACACTGGCTCACTGTAAGCCTGTGTGTCGACACACAATTTCTGTGTGTCGTCACACAGGTTCCTCCGTGCGCACCCGAAACAGGCTGTTTGTCTACACACGGGCCATGTGTGTCGACACACAGCTATCTCCCCTGCGTTCTATAGGATTTTGTGTCGACGATATGACCCATGTGTCGACACATACTCCCAATGATGCCCTAATCACTCATACAAGTATCGGGACAATCTCAAATACATCTTATATACATATAAACAATATTTAACACACATATATCCATTTTATACAACCAATATTTTGAAAATACATCAACAATCCCCCACCATTTTCAAAATACAACCAATCTCAAAGTGACATCTCGTTTAAAGGAGGCCTTATTGTGCATCAACGAGGGTGTCTCACGATTGAACCCCCAGTTAGTGAAAAGACCATACAGTTAATCGGATCGAAAATGGTAGTCCAAGCTTTGAACCATACAACCCATTTGACTAACCGACAATCTAATCACGCACAAGGCGTACTCCCCGTACACTCCCTACACCTCCCAGATCGACACATTTATGGCCTTGTGTCCCGTATCCTTCGTGAGTGTTTTAGGGCCAAACCCTTGTCAAAAATCACCCCTTTGAAGCGGCCAAACTTCAACACTCACTAAGGTGGACCTCATTGATCATGCCCCTACGATACGACATTCAATAAGTTCTAAAACCAGGTCCATTAAGAGCATTTGCTCATCCTTTTATAATCACTAACGTAGGTATCAAGCACTTCACACTCAGGATGGAAACTAACTCATTTAGTGCTTGCAGTCACACAGATGACAAGTCTCTCTCATTGAACCCGAGACCTAGCGTCATACTAGACGTCGAGTTGAGGGCCTATCATGGGCGACTAATTATGACAGGTTTCAACCCCATCCCTTCATTTGTTTTCAAAACCAAATCTCTAGCCAGGCCTTTAGTAAACGGATCCGCTAGATTCTGACAGGTTCTCACGAAGTCCACAGTGATAACACCTTCCCGAATAAGGTGTCTCACCATACTATGTCTCACACCAATGTGTCTGGACTTCCCATTATACACTTCACTGTATGCTTTAGAAAGCGTAGCCTGACTATCACAATGGATAGAAATAGGAGAAATCGACTTCGGCCACAAAGGTATCTCATACAAGAGATCCTTTAACCACTCGGTTTCTTTAGCCGCAGAAGCAAGAGCTATAAACTCCGCCGCCATTGTAGAGTCAGATATGCAAGTTTGTTTCTTGGAACCCCAAGAAACCGCACCCCCACCAAACAGGAATACCCATCCACTCATGGATGCATGATCCTCCACATCGGAGATCCAACTTGCATCAGTATATCCTTCCAAAATAGGAGGATACCCAACATAATTGAGACCATAATCCATAGTCTTCTTTAGGTACTTCAGTACCCGGTGCACTGCATTCCAGTGCAACTTACTCGGTTTGCTGGTATACCTACTCAGCTTTCCAACTGCAAAGGCAATATCAGGCCTAGTGCTTGTCATGGCATACATGAGACAGCCAATAGCTCGAGCGTACTCCAATTGTGCCACTGGAGCACCCTCATTCGGTTCTAATTTCACACTAGGATCCATCGGTGTGGAAATCGGTGCACAGTCAAAGAAATGGAACCTTTTCAACACCTTTTCGATATAGTGAGACTGTGTCAAGGAAATGGAATTACCATTCCTCACAATTCTGATACCGAGGATCACCTCCGCCTCACCCATGTCTTTCATAGCAAAGTTTTCAGAGAGAAACAGTTTAGTTCTCTCTACTTGCTCCATATCAGAATCGAAAATCAGCATGTCATTGACATACAAACATATAATGACCCCTTTGCCATTATCAAACTTGCTATAGACACATTTATCTGATTTGTTTATAACGAATCCGTTGTTCAATACAACCTGATCAAATTTTTGGTGCCATTGCTTCGGAGCTTGTTTCAGTCCATACAGAGAACGTATGAGTTTACACACTTTTCTCTCTTGGCCCGGAACAACAAACCCTTCTGGTTGTTCCATGTATACTTCCTCCTCTAGCTCACCATTCAGGAATGCCGTTTTGACATCCATTTGGTGTATCACTAGTTTAAAAATGGAGGCAAGAGCAATTAGTACCCTTATCGTCGATATCCTTGCCACTGGGGCATAGGTATCAAAGTAATCCAGTCCATGTCTTTGGGTGAATCCTTTAGCCACCAATCGGGCTTTAAATTTGTCAATCGATCCATCGACTTTCATCTTCTTTTTGAAGATCCATTTGCACCCGATGGGTTTACTTCCTCGTGGAAGATCCTCAAGAATCCAGGTATTATTACCTAAAATGGAATCCATTTCATCGTTTATAGCCTCTTTCCAAAACGAGACATCATGAGACCTCATCGCCTCATCAAACGTCATGGGATCAGCTTCCATGACACAACAATATGGAACCACTTGGTCCACATCGTTCCTCGAACCTTCTACCAAATACGTGTAGAAGTCCGAACCGAAGGATTTCTCCTTCCTTGCTCTCTTACTCCTTCGGAGTTCTAGAGCTCTATCAGGGACATTCTCCCTCTCATGACGAACAACGTCATTAGACACTTGCGTGTCAATCTCAACCGGTACATAATCCCTCGGTCTAGGAATTGAAGTAAACCGATTCTCATCAAATATTGCATCTCTCGATTCTACTATCGTATTCACGTTGATATAATCATTAGGCTCAACAATATAGAACCGTTATGCCTTACTATGAGACTCATAACCCACAAAGATGCAATCAATGCCTCTTTCACCTAATTTTTTCCGTTTAGGTTCAGGGACTCTAACAACTGCCCTACACCCCCACACTTTTAGATAATCTAAATTAGGGGCTCGTTTGTTCCACAACTCATATGGAGTTATTTTATTTCTCTTGTTTGGAACTCTGTTTAATATGTGACAGGCCGTTAACATAGCCTCACCCCAAAATCCATCACTGAGACCGGAATAAGATAACATGGAATTAACCATCTCAGTTAGAGTCTGGTTTTTCCTCTCAGCCACGCCATTTTGTTGTGGCGTATAAGGTGCAGTTATTTCATGTATTATTCCTGTGAATTCAAAATATTTAAGATCGTAGTATTCGCCACCACGATCCGACCTTAAACGCTTGAGGAAGGTTTCACAGTGTAATTCAGATTCTGCTTTATATGCTTTAAACCTATCAAGCGAGTCGTCTTTGTTACTTATCAAATAAACATAACAAAATCTTGAATAATCATCGATAAATGTAACAAAGTAATTCTTTCCACCCAAACTCGGTGTTCGCTTGAAGTCACATAAGTCACTATGGACTAGATCAAGTAGATTAGTCTCTCTTTGCACAGAAGGAAATGGAGATTTCGTTATTTTTGTTAGCATACAAGTCTTGCATTTGTCAACAACTTTATCTATGTGAGGAATCAACGAAGAATTATCCATTTCATGTAATCTACGAAAATTCACATGACCTAGTCTATAATGCCATAAAAACGACGAATCAAGCACATAAACAGAATCAACGTTCTTATTATTAACATTTAGTTTAAACATACCATTACATAGGTATCCTTTCCCAACAAATACACCACCCTTTGACAAAATAAACTTGTCGGCCTCGAAGACCAACTTGAACCCAAACCTATTCAACAGGCCACCCGATACAAGATTCTTCTTAACATCAGGAGCGAGGCAAACATCGGTTAAAGTAAGGGTTTTTCCGGATGTGAAAAGTAAGTCAATTTTCCCCTTCCCTTTAACCGGTACCGACGCCCCATTTCCCATGAACAACTCAGTTCCGTTGTCCATGGGCTCAAAAGTGGAGAAGAACCCCCTATCCTTACATACATGCTTCGTGGCCCCCGAGTCAATCCACCAAGAATTATCACTCTCGATTAGATTGACTTCCGAAATCATCGCCACGAACCTCTCGTTCGAATTTTTAGTGTGATGATCAAGCCCCTTGCCTTTGTTCTTTTTAAGGCGATAACAGTCTTTTCGCATATGACCGGGCTTCTGACACTCCCAACAAACAACTTTCGGCCTCTTGTGCTTATTGTTCTTTTGGAAGTGTCCGGTTCTCTTTGGTCCCTTACTAGATTGGCCTTCCTCTGCGATGTTGATTTTACCAACATCACCCGGGCGTTCTTTGTTGTCATCTTGCACCCTATAACCTTCCTCAATACGTAAATGGTTAGCGAGTTCCTCAATTGACATATCCTCCTTCTTATGTTTTAAATTTTTCCTTACATCTTTCCAAGAGGGAGGAAGTTTGTCAATTAAGGAAGAAACAACGATTGTGTCGTCCATATTCATGTTATGTTGTTTAAAATTATTTAATATACGTTCTATTTCATGGAATTGCTCCATGACAGGACGACCATCAATCATCTTATAATTATTAAATTGACTAACCAGGAATTTTTTGCTTGTTGCATCCTCGGCCATGTAACGAGCCTCAAGTGCGTCCCATAGTTCCTTCGCGGTTGACATGTTAGAATAAATGTCAAACAAGGCATCGGTCATCCCATTCAAGATGTGCCCTCTACAAATATAATCATCGTTTTCCCACTTTAGTCTTGCCCTTTGCTCGGCCAGCGTTTCTTCCTCCTCAGAAACAGGGGATGGAGACGGTGTATTCAGGACATACACCACATTCAGCGTTGTTATGAGAAAATGCATCTTCCTCTGCCACCGTCGGAAATTTCCCCCATCAAACCGGTCCAATTTCACAAAATTGGATGTCATTTTCCTTAGTGATGAAGCCATAACCCAAACCAATTTAAACCTTAAGATTGTTAGGAAAAATTCAAAAAATACTTGCAAAAACCTTGCAACCGGATATCCAAACGATCTCAGGTGTTGAGGCGTGTAATCACTATCCTTAAGGTTTATTTCGGTATACGAAATATCCTCGGGGATACAACAACTACCAAAATATGGAGTGAAAAAGTGTATGGGAAGAGATTGATGAAGATGTCTAGAGATTGGTTGATTTAGAGAACTCACCCTTTGATAAACTCACATAGAACACAAGAACCATGAAGATGTTCTTCAAATTTATTTCTTGTGAAATTCCACTTCAATTTATATGTTTTCTTCTTATTGATGAGAGGGGAGAAACTCTGGTCTATTCTCTTCTGTAAAAAAACGTCCCAAAACCAAGAGCATCAATATATAAAAGAACTGGGAAGAAACCGCGCAGAAAACCGTCAAAACCGACCTGTGTGTCGAAGTTGTGTGTCGACACACAGTATCGACACACAGCTTTCTGTAAGCCTGTGTGTCGATACTGTCGACACACAGGTCGACACACTGGCTCACTGTAAGCCTGTGTGTCGTCACACAGGTTCCTCCGTGCACACCCGAAACGGGCTGTGTGTCGACACACGGGCCATGTGTGTCGACACACAGCTATCTCCCCTGCGTTCTATAGGATTTTGTGTCGACGCATATGACCCATGTGTCGACACATACTCCCAATGATGCCCTAATCACTCATACAAGTATCGGGACAATCTCAAATATATCTTATATACATATAAACAATATTTAACACACATATATCCATTTTATACAACCAATATTTTGAAAATACATCAACAATCCCCCACCATTTTCAAAATACAACCAATCTCAAAGTGACATCTCGTTTAAAGGAGGCCTTATTGTGCATCAACGAGGGTGTCTCACGATTGAACCCCCAGTTAGTGAAAAGACCATACAGTTAATCGGATCGAAAATGGTAGTCCAAGCTTTGAACCATACAACCCATTTGACTAACCGACAATCTAATCACGCACAAGGCGTACTCCCCGTAAACTCCCTACACCTCCCAGATCGACACATTTATGGCCTTGTGTCCCGTATCCTTCGTGAGTGTTTTAGGGCCAAACCCTTGTCAAAAATCACCCCTTTGAAGCGGCCAAACTTCAACACTCACTAAGGTGGACCTCATTGATCATGCCCCTACGATACGACATTCAATAAGTTCTAAAACCAGGTCCATTAAGAGCATTTGCTCATCCTTTTATAATCACTAACGTAGGTATCAAGCACTTCACACTCAGGATGGAAACTAACTCATTTAGTGCTTGCAGTCACACAGATGACAAGTCTCTCTCATTGAACCCGAGACCTAGCGTCATACTAGACGTCGAGTTGAGGGCCTATCATGGGCGACTAATTATGACAGGCCTTTAGTAAACGGATCCGCTAGATTCTGACAGGTTCTCACGAAGTCCACAGTGATAACACCTTCCCGAATAAGGTGTCTCACCATACTATGTCTCACACCAATGTGTCTGGACTTCCCATTATACACTTCACTGTATGCTTTAGAAAGCGTAGCCTGACTATCACAATGGATAGAAATAGGAGAAATCGACTTCGGCCACAAAGGTATCTCATACAAGAGATCCTTTAACCACTCGGCTTCTTTAGCCGCAGAAGCAAGAGCTATAAACTCCGCCGCCATTGTAGAGTCAGATATGCAAGTTTGTTTCTTGGAACCCCAAGAAACCGCACCCCCACCAAACAGGAATACCCATCCACTCATGGATGCATGATCCTCCACATCGGAGATCCAACTTGCATCAGTATATCCTTCCAAAATAGGAGGATACCCAACATAATTGAGACCATAATCCATAGTCTTCTTTAGGTACTTCAGTACCCGGTGCACTGCATTCCAGTGCAACTTACTCGGTTTGCTGGTATACCTACTCAGCTTTCCAACTGCAAAGGCAATATCAGGCCTAGTGCTTGTCATGGCATACATGAGACAGCCAATAGCTCGAGCGTACTCCAATTGTGCCACTGGAGCACCCTCATTCGGTTCTAATTTCACACTAGGATCCATCGGTGTGGAAATCGGTGCACAGTCAAAGAAATGGAACCTTTTCAACACCTTTTCGATATAGTGAGACTGTGTCAAGGAAATGGAATTACCATTCCTCACAATTCTGATACCGAGGATCACCTCCGCCTCACCCATGTCTTTCATAGCAAAGTTTTCAGAGAGAAACAGTTTAGTTCTCTCTACTTGCTCCATATCAGAATCGAAAATCAGCATGTCATTGACATACAAACATATAATGACCCCTTTGCCATTATCAAACTTGCTATAGACACATTTATCTGATTTGTTTATAACGAATCCGTTGTTCAATACAACCTGATCAAATTTTTGGTGCCATTGCTTCGGAGCTTGTTTCAGTCCATACAGAGAACGTATGAGTTTACACACTTTTCTCTCTTGGCCCGGAACAACAAACCCTTCTGGTTGTTCCATGTATACTTCCTCCTCTAGCTCACCATTCAGGAATGCCGTTTTGACATCCATTTGGTGTATCACTAGTTTAAAAATGGAGGCAAGAGCAATTAGTACCCTTATCGTCGATATCCTTGCCACTGGGGCATAGGTATCAAAGTAATCCAGTCCATGTCTTTGGGTGAATCCTTTAGCCACCAATCGGGCTTTAAATTTGTCAATCGATCCATCGACTTTCATCTTCTTTTTGAAGATCCATTTGCACCCGATGGGTTTACTTCCTCGTGGAAGATCCTCAAGAATCCAGGTATTATTACCTAAAATGGAATCCATTTCATCGTTTATAGCCTCTTTCCAAAACGAGACATCATGAGACCTCATCGCCTCATCAAACGTCATGGGATCAGCTTCCATGACACAACAATATGGAACCACTTGGTCCACATCGTTCCTCGAACCTTCTACCAAATACGTGTAGAAGTCCGAACCGAAGGATTTCTCCTTCCTTGCTCTCTTACTCCTTCGGAGTTCTAGAGCTCTATCAGGGACATTCTCCCTCTCATGACGAACAACGTCATTAGACACTTGCGTGTCAATCTCAACCGGTACATAATCCCTCGGTCTAGGAATTGAAGTAAACCGATTCTCATCAAATATTGCATCTCTCGATTCTACTATCGTATTCACGTTGATATAATCATTAGGCTCAACAATATAGAACCGTTATGCCTTACTATGAGACGCATAACCCACAAAGATGCAATCAATGCCTCTTTCACCTAATTTTTTCCGTTTAGGTTCAGGGACTCTAACAACTGCCCTACACCCCCACACTTTTAGATAATCTAAATTAGGGGCTCGTTTGTTCCACAACTCATATGGAGTTATTTTATTTCTCTTGTTTGGAACTCTGTTTAATATGTGACAGGCCGTTAACATAGCCTCACCCCAAAATCCATCACTGAGACCGGAATAAGATAACATGGAATTAACCATCTCAGTTAGAGTCTGGTTTTTCCTCTCAGCCACGCCATTTTGTTGTGGCGTATAAGGTGCAGTTATTTCATGTATTATTCCTGTGAATTCAAAATATTTAAGATCGTAGTATTCGCCACCACGATCCGACCTTAAACGCTTGAGGAAGGTTTCACAGTGTAATTCAGATTCTGCTTTATATGCTTTAAACCTATCAAGCGAGTCGTCTTTGTTACTTATCAAATAAACATAACAAAATCTTGAATAATCATCGATAAATGTAACAAAGTAATTCTTTCCACCCAAACTCGGTGTTCGCTTGAAGTCACATAAGTCACTATGGACTAGATCAAGTAGATTAGTCTCTCTTTGCACAGAAGGAAATGGAGATTTCGTTATTTTTGTTAGCATACAAGTCTTGCATTTGTCAACAACTTTATCTATGTGAGGAATCAACGAAGAATTATCCATTTCATGTAATCTACGAAAATTCACATGACCTAGTCTATAATGCCATAAAAACGACGAATCAAGCACATAAACAGAATCAACGTTCTTATTATTAACATTTAGTTTAAACATACCATTACATAGGTATCCTTTCCCAACAAATACACCACCCTTTGACAAAATAAACTTGTCGGCCTCGAAGACCAACTTGAACCCAAACCTATTCAACAGGCCACCCGATACAAGATTCTTCTTAACATCAGGAGCGAGGCAAACATCGGTTAAAGTAAGGGTTTTTCCGGATGTGAAAAGTAAGTCAATTTTCCCCTTCCCTTTAACCGGTACCGACGCCCCATTTCCCATGAACAACTCAGTTCCGTTGTCCATGGGCTCAAAAGTGGAGAAGAACCCCCTATCCTTACATACATGCTTCGTGGCCCCCGAGTCAATCCACCAAGAATTATCACTCTCGATTAGATTGACTTCCGAAATCATCGCCACGAACCTCTCGTTCGAATTTTTAGTGTGATGATCAAGCCCCTTGCCTTTGTTCTTTTTAAGGCGATAACAGTCTTTTCGCATATGACCGGGCTTCTGACACTCCCAACAAACAACTTTCGGCCTCTTGTGCTTATTGTTCTTTTGGAAGTGTCCGGTTCTCTTTGGTCCCTTACTAGATTGGCCTTCCTCTGCGATGTTGATTTTACCAACATCACCCGGGCGTTCTTTGTTGTCATCTTGCACCCTATAACCTTCCTCAATACGTAAATGGTTAGCGAGTTCCTCAATTGACATATCCTCCTTCTTATGTTTTAAATTTTTCCTTACATCTTTCCAAGAGGGAGGAAGTTTGTCAATTAAGGAAGAAACAACGATTGTGTCGTCCATATTCATGTTATGTTGTTTAAAATTATTTAATATACGTTCTATTTCATGGAATTGCTCCATGACAGGACGACCATCAATCATCTTATAATTATTAAATTGACTAACCAGGAATTTTTTGCTTGTTGCATCCTCGGCCATGTAACGAGCCTCAAGTGCGTCCCATAGTTCCTTCGCGGTTGACATGTTAGAATAAATGTCAAACAAGGCATCGGTCATCCCATTCAAGATGTGCCCTCTACAAATATAATCATCGTTTTCCCACTTTAGTCTTGCCCTTTGCTCGGCCAGCGTTTCTTCCTCCTCAGAAACAGGGGATGGAGACGGTGTATTCAGGACATACACCACATTCAGCGTTGTTATGAGAAAATGCATCTTCCTCTGCCACCGTCGGAAATTTCCCCCATCAAACCGGTCCAATTTCACAAAATTGGATGTCATTTCCCTTAGTGATGAAGCCATAACCCAAACCAATTTAAACCTTAAGATTGTTAGGAAAAATTCAGAAAATACTTGCAAAAACCTTGCAACCGGATATCCAAACGATCTCAGGTGTTGAGGCGTGTAATCACTATCCTTAAGGTTTATTTCGGTATACGAAATATCCTCGGGGATACAACAACTACCAAAATATGGAGTGAAAAAGTGTATGGGAAGAGATTGATGAAGATGTCTAGAGATTGGTTGATTTAGAGAACTCACCCTTTGATAAACTCACATAGAACACAAGAACCATGAAGATGTTCTTCAAATTTATTTCTTGTGAAATTCCACTTCAATTTATATGTTTTCTTCTTATTGATGAGAGGGGAGAAACTCTGGTCTATTCTCTTCTGTAAAAAAACGTCCCAAAACCAAGAGCATCAATATATAAAAGAACTGGGAAGAAACCGCGCAGAAAACCGTCAAAACCGACCTGTGTGTCGAAGTTGTGTGTCGACACACAGTATCGACACACAGCTTTCTGTAAGCCTGTGTGTCGATACTGTCGACACACAGGTCGACACACTGGCTCACTGTAAGCCTGTGTGTCGTCACACAGGTTCCTCCGTGCACACCCGAAACGGGCTGTGTGTCGACACACGGGCCATGTGTGTCGACACACAGCTATCTCCCCTGCGTTCTATAGGATTTTGTGTCGACGCATATGACCCATGTGTCGACACATACTCCCAATGATGCCCTAATCACTCATACAAGTATCGGGACAATCTCAAATACATCTTATATACATATAAACAATATTTAACACACATATATCCATTTTATACAACCAATATTTTGAAAATACATCAACACAACGGAGTTATTAAGGTTAAGATAGAGGATATCAAAGTATGACAAGGGAAGAAAAGCGACCAAATTAATAGAATTCGTATCTCTTAGGGAAAATTTGTATTAAAAATCATATGGACATTTATTAATCACACAAGTAAAACAGAATTTGTAAAGGCAAACAACAAAATCAGGCTAAACTAAAATCTTCTTATCAAAAGATTAAAAGAATGGAAAAATTTAGAAAAAAATATACAAAATAAGTTGATGTATGTATTATCTTGACCAAGCACATTGATTTGTTACTAGTAAAATTTCTGATGATCCTTTTTATAGAATGTGTCATCGTAAAATGGACCCAACCTCGAACACGGTAGTATAAATCACTTATAAGCTTTTAGCTAACAATTTAGAACTTTAACTTAGCTAGTTCTAATTAAAAGGTAAGTCAAGGCTTACTATAAAGGCTCACTAGTTATAACATATGGATTGTTTCGATTTGATGCCTCATGAAAAAAATAAAAAATAAAATTATAAAAATATATATAATAAAAAAGAAAAATCCATGACTTCAGCTGAGACTCCCTAGTTTCATAAACATAAGCTTACTAAATTCTTACATCAAAAATAATGTGCAATTATTAATTTGGTATACATTATTTGTTTTGTTGAAATTTTACCATAGCATAAAATACATTAAATAGGGTGCCATGTCAGAAGATTTTGAAAACATCTTATGAATTATAAAGATATACAACAGCAACAAGCCTAGTACCTTAAGGGCTCCAGAGTAAGTGGGGTCTTTTTTTGGGGGGGGGGGGGGGGGGGGGGGGGGGGGGGGGGGGGGAGTACGTAGTGCTACCCCTTTAGGGTGATACCCTAATAAGAGGCTATTTTCTACGACCCCCAACCTAATAAGTATGAAGAGCATGGAAAGCATGGAGAGCATGAAAAGCATAAAAGCATAGAAGCAAGAGCAAAAAGCAAACACACATTTAGGGAGAGAGCCTACGTAAAGACAAAATGCAAGCATATATAGAGTGTAAGCAAGGATTAGTAAGGCAAAATTGTATATAAACAAACAGGCATGCAAGAAGCCTCGAGGCACTAGTAAGAGCTTAGAAGCGATCGTCGCTCCCAAATCGCCATATCGATTACACCTACACTTTTTTTTTTTTTTTTGGGTAAGTCAGCGTTTTTATTTTTTTATTATCAAAAAGAGCAAAGTGCAAGCATACAGGGGCATACCCCTAACAAGTCCAAACAACCTACATGTCAGGCAGGACAACAACAATGCAAAACGCATATATCAAACCAAGAAGGAGAAACAAGGCCAAAGGGCCAAAGAGAAAGGAGAAAAGCCTCCTACACATAAAAATACAAAGGAAAAAGAGAAACGAAAAGAAAAGAAAGGAAGGGGAGATCAATCCCCAAGAGAAGCAGCTGCTCGAGTCATCCAACGCTCAGCCTTTCTCGAGCGGCGAGAGGAGGCATCGGTCCAACTAGTGTCAGAAGAGTCAACAGTAGATGAATACATCACAACACTAGCACCTCGGGTAAGAGAAGCAAGGCTCGGAACACTAGCCTCGCGGTTCAGGGGACACTAAATAGGCGAAACTAATATTGGCAAGTCATGAGAATCCGAAGAGATGCAGAAATCAAAAAGGCCCAGAGGAACTAGACAACCATGGAATCGATCAGAGGCGGCATCAGGACGGGACACAGAGGAGGTTCTAAGAACCCGAGAGCCCGAAGAGTCCGGGGAATCAGAGAGTCCAAGAAAAGAGACGGCATCCAAAGCATTTCGAAATGAACCCGAAGCAGTAGTAGCAACTCGGGGGGGAGAAAACGGGGCTGAAGGCCCAGCAGGGGGCCGCGCGCCCCCTGCATCTTCCCATTTAGATTGAGATAGGTGAGGTCCTGTTGAATTGCTTCCATCCAACTCTTCTTTGGCCGGCCTCTTCCTCTCTTCCCATTTGTAAATGGAGTTGTTCACATTTTCTGATAGGGACAGTGCTAGGTCTCCTCCTAACATGCCCAAATCACCGCAAACGTTGCTCCCTCAGCTTATCCTCGATTGGGCCACGCCTAATTTACTTCTTATAATAAATTATGAAGATATGAAAGACTAAAATTGGATTATTTGAGGACATGCAGATGTTTAGCTTACATGAGAAAGATGAACCCTAAAAAAAATTCCTAAGTTAAGAATAATAGCAACGAGAAGTGCTTTTATAGGCATTATTCAAAATAGCAAGGACTTCGTATTTTTTAAACCTTAGAAATAATGTATAAATAGGGTCTTTAGATGAAATCTTTAATGAAAATGAATTTTCTTTCAAATATGAAAATAGTGGGATTGATACGAGCGTTAATAAAATAGTTGGTAATGATCACAACCTAGAGAAGAAGCAATTCTTAAACTATCTTGAAGGAGTAAGGCAAAGAGTCGAAAAACCTTAGTTTTGGTTGTCTTTTGCAAGGTCGTTCTATGTCTCTTGATAATTTTGTTATATGACAGATAATGAATTCAAGCCATTGATATGAAGAGATGAAGGAGCGATTTTAATCTTCTTTCCTCGCCTTCATAATGGTGGTATTAGTTTTGTCCTGTCTAGATGAGCGTTAATGAAAATAATGGAAAATGTAGCACCGAGGAGATAACGAGTCATAATTGATCTAACTAAGATCCAAAATGGGGCGATGTCAATGTTGCTGGTAGTATGTTTTCTCCAAATGAAATACAGAGCAGATGAAGGTAGCACATGATGTTATTATTATGATTGTCTTAAGTGATCATAAGAAGTGGTGCTCATTCAATGTTCACCATGGGCTAGTTTCTTTAATTTAGCTAGTATCTTACATAATAGATTATGTTGATACCGCAAGGATCATCACAAAGGCAAATTGATAGTTGTGACCTTATCAACTTGAATGATAGATTTCTTGTTTCATACTCTTGTATGTTGGAAGCAAATACTCTGACGCCTTATATGGTTGAGACCATGTTGGGAATGGGGAAATTATGGGATAGTGGCATTTTGGAATTGATTTGTTGTCCTTAATGGACTTTGCTGTAATGTGGATAGTGAGTTTGTCGTTTGGGCGAGTGTCAAAGGTTGTGCAGTGTTAATGATGTAAGGAAACAACAACAAATCTCATGTTGTTTGGAAAGTTGTAAAAAAAAAAAAAAAGGGAGTTTATTACATAGTTCTTCTTGTGGCACTATGATTCGATATGATAGAAAAAGTGTATAATAAATATCGTAAGAATGAAAGGTCCAAATATGCTATTAATGGGGCCAATGATGATATTATATGAGTCGAGGACATAAAAGCTCTAGATGGAGTTGAGATCTGGGTATCATCGATGGGGATGGGGCTTAAGCCCAAAGAAGAAATTGTTCATCTATGAGTGAAAAGAGACAAACAAATCATAGGGATATTGGGGGGTAAGCATGTATTTTATATTAGTCCATCCTTATGTTGCGGCATGCTTACTTGTGATGATGTTGAGGTTGAGCTAGTTGTACTCTTAATGAGGTCTACAGCCCTTATGGCGTAAGGCCACAAGTAGTCTCCTGATAAACCCACCTATATAAGTGTGGATGTACCGTTGCTTATTACGAGAGTTTGGGCTAACTCTTTAAAATTTTTATAATCTATCAACTTTCTCCCTCTCTACTCTCTGACAACCCCAACATCTCTCTCTCTACCCTCTGCTGCTGTCATGTCGGTCACCTCGCTGACTGCGGACGTGACCCCATCGCCGGCGACAACCTAGACATCAACAACCCACCGTCGTTGACAACGTTGCCCTCCCTCCAACCCCCCTCTACTTCTCCTCCTCTGTCCCCCTCCTTGCGTCCCACCTCGAGCCACCACCGACCACGCTCCATTCGAACTCCACCTCCGCTCCCCACCCACTACCCACCACCGACACTCCCCCACCCACCACCTCCCCATTTGAACGCACCCCCACCCACCATTGAATGCACACCCCCCCCCCCCCCCCCCCCCCCCAGTGAACCACCTCACTTGCCACCAACAACCCCCCGAAACCACCGCCCACCCACATCAACACCTTAACCTTTAGCCACCCACTTGAATCGCCATCACCAACTATAAACCATAAACCCTGAACCCAAGCCTAAACGACACCCACCTAATCTAGACCCCTAACCCTCACCTCACCCAACCAAGGCTAACCCAAAACTAACCTATCCTAACTAAACCGGAACCCACCCCAGCACCCGCAGACACAAGCTGGCCCATGTAAGTATTAGCTTGGTCAGAGTATCGACTAGGCACCAGCCCCAGGTTTGACCTATCTTAGGTTTGACCTATCGTTTATTATTGCAGGGTATATTTTATTTACTGCTGCTTAGTATCATTATTTGATTTGGTATCTTTATTTGATCTGCTTCATTCTCCTCCTTACTACTTGGAACTACTTTGATTTTAATTGCTATTGACTGTGGCTTATTGTGTGCTTTTAAGACCTCATGTTTTGTGCTAGCTTACCTGTCACAGTGATAGTAGTTGATGAATAATACTAGCTATGGGACTCAAAATCTGAGGCCATCTACAAAGAGGTTGGGAAGGGGGAGGGTGAAGCAAAAGGGGGAGAGAAACTTGCAACTTGGGGCACTAAATGTAGGAAAATTAACAAAGAAGAGCTTCGAGGTGGCCCAAATGATGATGAAGAGAAGGATCAACATCCTTTGCCTGTAAGAAACTAAATGGATTGGCATGAAAGCTAGAGAAGTGTTAGGGTATAAGTTGTGGTATGCGGGCACAATCAGAGGTAGGAATGAAGTTGGCATCATCGTGGATAGCAGTCTTAAGGACAAAGTAGTTGGAGTGCCCAGGACCGGTGATAGGATCATAGGCATCAAAATGGTCCTAGATGGGGACGTATTGAGTGTTATCAGCGACTACGCACCCCAAACTGGATTAACAGAGCACGAGAAGGTAACAATCTAGGAGGACTTAGACAAGATGATGCAAGGCATACCCCAAACAGAATAAGTAGTGATTGGCGGGGATTTCTATGGTGATGATGGCTCGGCCAAGGATGGTTATGCATCGTATCATGGAGGATTTGGTTTTGGAACTAGGAATGAGGAGGGCAAAGCCCTCTTAGACATTGCAGTCACTTACAACCTAACAGTTGCCAACACCTGCTTCAGAAAACATGAGGAGCACATCATCATGTATCAAAGCAATGAGACAAGGACCCAAATTGACTACATACTATTAAGAAAAATGGTACAAAGACACTGTAGGGATTGTAAGGTCATCCAAGGAGAAGACCTTTCTACACAACATAGGGTGTTGTGTGCTGAAGTAAAGGCCAAGAAGAGACACATACTCGATGGAGGGATTTGAAGGGGGAGAAGTATAAAGTTTATAAGGAAAGAGCGGAGTCGGAGATCGAGTGGGAGTTGGAGGGAGACACAAACAAAATGTGGAACCAACTGGCCCAAAAGCTTAGAGGACTAGCACGCAAAGCTCTGGGAGTGTCAAAGGGTGGGGGCACCTAACAACAGAGAGTCCTGGTGTGGTGCGACGAGGTCCAAGAAAAGATTACAGCCAAACAAGACTTTATTAAGGAGTGGGAGCGTAGCAGAGATGATGACAAGCGACATCAGTGTCAGCAAGCTAATAAAGAAGCAAAAAAGCAGTCAGAGATGCACAATCAAGAGCCTAGGAGGATTTCTACAAAAGGCTAGATACTGAGGAGGGGGTAGGGATATATATAAAATTGCCAAAACAAGAGAAAGGAAGACGAGGGACTTGAATTGAGTAAAGTGTGTAAAAGGGGAAGATGAACAGGTGCTCGTGGATGGGCAACAAATTAAAGCTAGGTGGTAAGCCTATTTCTACGATTTGTTCAATGATCAAAGGGAAACAGAGATATCCCTAGGTGATCTCCAAATATCTGGTGAGTACCAGAACTATTGTGATTGCAAGCAAATTAGACCTGACGAAGTCAAGGAAACCCTGAAACATATGGGAAGGTGTAAAACAGTTCGCCCAGATGGAATACCGATAGAGGAATTGAAATGCCTTGGACAGAAGGGCATCCGTTGGCTTACTAAACTATTTAACCAAATCCTTATGGGGAAGAAGATGCCTGACGAATGGAGGAAAAGCACATTGATCCCGATCTACAAGAACAAAGGCGACATCTAAAGTTGCGCCAACTATCGGGGCATCAAACTAATGTGTCACGCTCTGGAGCTGTGGGAGCGAGTCATAAAAAGGAGGTTACGGTAACTGACATAGGTGTCCGAGAACAAATTCGGATTTATGCTCGGGAGATCAATAATAGAAGTCATCCACCTTCAAAGGCGGACGATAAAGCATTACAGGGAGAGACAAAAGGATCTCCATATGATTTTTATTGACTTGGAGAAGGCATACAATAGAGTGCCAAGAGAGGTCCTATGGAGGGTTTTAATAGGAAAGGCATCCCCACGCCGCATATTTAGGCCACTAGAGACATATATGAGGATGCACAAACTAATGTACGTATAGTGGAAGAGGAGATGGACGCTTTCCCGATTACAGTCATGGTACACCAAGGATTTGCCTTGAGCCCCTTTCTATTTATTTTGGTTATGGATGAGCTTACTAGGCACATCCAAGGTGATGTGCCTTGGTGCATACTTTTTGCAGATGACATAGTTTTGGTGGGGGAATCTCAAGTAGAGATAAATGAGAACCTGGAAATGTGGAGAAGGGCATTGGAGTCGAAGGGCTTACGAATCAGTAGATCCAAGATCGAGTACTGAAACTCAAGTTTGGTCCCTCCAACCCACATAGTACAGAAGAAGTCAAGATAGATGCTGAGACCATACAGAGGAAGAAGAGTTTCAGTTACTTGGGTTCCATAGTACAGCAGAATGGCGAAGTTGACGAGGATGTCAATAACCGGATTAAAGTAAGCTAGCAGAAATGGAAGATGGCTTCCGCGGTACTTTAAGATAGAAAGTTTCCGCTAAAGCTAAAGGGAAAATACTATAAGACGGTAGTGAGACCGGCTATGATGTATGGGGCGGAGTGTCGACCAACGAAACAACATCATACATAGAAATTGAAGGTGGCGGAGATGAGAATACTGCGGTAGATGTGCGGACATACAAGGAAGGATAGGATCAGGAACGACGTCATAAGAGGCAAATTGGACATAGCCTCGATCAAGGATAAATTAAGGGAGCATTGTTTAAGGTGGTTTGGACGTCTTAGGAGGAGACCAGCCATTGCTCCAGTCAGGAGATGTGAACAGCTCCATACTACGCTAGGAAGGAGAGGGAGAGGCAGGCTAAAGAAGAGATGGATGGAGATGATCCGACAAGACCTCGCCCACCTAAACCTATGGGAGGAGATGACTTTAGATAGAGCTCGCTGGAGGGTTAGCATAGGGGTAGCCGATGTAGCGGCTTTGAGTAACACTGCGTATTATAGCTAACACTAGTATGACTATGCGTTTTTGACCTCCTATGGTGCACTTACTTGCTTATTTGTTTACTTGCCCTTTATTCGCTTGTAGCTTCCTTCTAATGAATTTTTGAATTTGGCTTCGTGGCCTTGCTTTGTGCTATATCTTACTCTTATGCTTTGTTGCTCGGTGCTTGCAAGCTGACTTGATTCCATGACGACACGCTTAACAGGTTGGGGGTCCTTGGAAACAGCCTCTTTTCAGGTAGCACCCTGAAGGGGGAAGGCTGCATACATCTACCCCCCAGACCCTGCTTATGCAGGAGCCCTTGAAGCACTGGGACTGTTGTTGTTGTTGTTGGGCTAACTCTTTAGAGCACTCATGAATCCATTATGAAGCAGGGCTTTAATGTGCACGCTTTAGAGAGCCTATGAGGCGCTTTAGATACCATGTGTGTGAAGTACTTTACACGCCTTCAAGAAGCCAAGGCTTGAAGGCTTAATCCACCTTGGTTCAAGTGTGAGAGTTGCTGAAGTATTAAGTGAAGGTTTAAAGGCACTGACACTTTCACCATGCATGGCATGCTCACTTAGCAAAGTTTGTATTTTTTTTTTTATTTTTTTTTTTTGTTTTTGATCAACAACACTTAGCAAAGTTTTAAAAGAAAAAAAATGTCTTTCATTATTATTAAAATAAGTGGGGGAATGTTGGATATTTTAATAAAAATATATATTTTTTAATTATGATTTAACTTTTAATATAGTTTTAATAATGCCATTTACGTTCTTAAAATTATTGGTAAATCTCTATTCAAAACCAACAAATACCCTTTTCATATACCCATGATATTTAAATATAAGATCATACTTGGAGCATAAAGTTGGAGCCTGGTTGGGATGGGAATTGGGGCTCATAATTTCAATTCTACTGTTTGGTTCATTTGCTAAAATTGCAATTACAATTCCATTACCAAATTTCATGGAATTGGATTTTAACATAAAATCATGCTTTCCAATTCCATGGGTAAGGGAAATGAATTGCAATTTCATATTAATTACACTAACCTAAAGCCAAAATGACCCTATTTGACTGAGTCAAACCTAAGGACACAAAACCAAACAACTTAGACACAACTTGAAATTTGACTCGAACCTCGAAATCACCCAATTCAAATGATTTGAACTTGAAATAACCGAAATCAACTTTACACAAAGTCCTAAGTGACTTAATCCGAATGACTCAAAATTCGACATGAGTCAAATTCAAAAAAAATAAAACTACTTGGCTTCAATGTCATGTAAACAAGCTGAGCCGAAGTTGTAATGACCCAGCCAAATTGATACGAAATATGATCCAAATCCAAATAACCCAACCTATCTCAAACTCAGCTTAAAGCGACTTGGAACTTGAAATGAAACAACCTATTTGTCCCAAACTAAGATGCATCAAGCTCGAAATGACCTAAATCAACTAAAACCCGATCAATTCTAACCTGGATCTAGAAAAGACCTAACATGATTGACTGAAAATCCGAGATAACTTAAACAACAAATGATCCAACTATACTTGAATCAATTTGACTCAAAACTTGAATAACTCGAACTCAGGGTGAACTGTTTCGACCATAATAACTCAAACGTAATGTGAAACTCTGTGACCAAAATCTGACCGTAGTTAAAAACTCGAAAAACTTCTATTCGATTCAGTGAAAACCCAAAATTGCTCCAATGATTATAGAATTATAATTTCATCTCCCGATTCTTTTGATGAACCCAACAATATAATTTCAATTCCATCACAATTTCAATTTCACTAGAATTAGAGTTGGAATTGCAATTACAGAATCTAATTCTAGTTCAATGTGCAAAATAAAGCCTAATACTAATTTAAGATTATTTTTATGTGAAAAACTAATCATGGTCTTTATTGATTAAATGCTAATTTTTAGTGTAATGACCGTTGATATGGTCATGAGTTACAAAAGTATGATTTTAGTACTGCAAGGTGCATGCAATGATTTTTGAAGAGTTGCATGAAATGTATACAAAATGGCTTGATACTATGCTTGTTTGTAGAGAAAAAGAAATAGTATAATAAGAAATAATAAAATAAGGTCTTAATTTGAAAAAAAAGTTTTTGTTTTTATTTTGGCTAAATAAGGTGTCATGAGGGCTCTACATTTCAAGGTTGTACAGGCCGAGAAAGCGTCAACTTTCTAATTGGAAGTAGTTAAGTGAGTAGTAGTTTAAGTATTAATAAATGGGCTAAATTCTTTATTTCAATAATAGCCTTGCCCTAACCTTATATATAAAGGCCCTGAGTGTGGAGAAAAAACATGAATGATTTGAATGTCTAAGTGTCTCTCGCCCTCTCTCTCTAGGTCTCTCCCACCCCTTCTTTCTCTGGTACCCCCCGGGGTTGTAATTTATTATACTTGTACGGATTATATACAAATATACTACTCCGTTGAGATTGGTTGTTTGGTTCATTTGTTCATTTGTGTGGATCGATATGGTTCGTAGCAATTGGTATCAAAGCGTTTGTCATTGGCATCAATTAAAGGAGGTCCCCAAAAAGTCATCCGTGGAAGTTGATGCATTCATATTAGTTGAATTAACTAAAATGAAAGCAATGATCGATGATTACCTTAAAAGAATCAATTACCGGTACAAATAAGAGATCGTTGTTGAAGATCTGAAACTTAAGAAGATGGAACTATCATAGTTGGCCACCATAGAAGCACCGGAGCCATCTCATTTGACGAAAAATCAGGCATTGGCGAAATCGGAGGTGGATGTCGTTGATGAAACACCGGAATTGCCGACACTGACCGATAATTCCGGCCACAATGCAGGTACCAAATCAGAGAAGAAATTGCGACGTTTTGACTGCCACCGAAACCCCAAAGCCACCACCTTCGAACAAGATCGAGGTGAAGATGACCGATATGTCACTGGAACCTCCGACAGAAACCAAGAACTCCAGCTGGAAAGAGGACATCATTGACAACCACCACCTCCATCGGGACATCACCTTGCCGGAGAAAAAGACGACATCACCATCGTCTTTGTCCACGTCGGAAGAATTGGCTTCAAAATGGCACTGTTCAGGGTGAGGAGGTCATCCACGATCAAGCATTATCACCACCATCGACGCCACCTCGATTCACCAAGAGAGAACAGGCTCCGTCAATTTCAATGGTGATACCGTTGATACTTCAAGATTAGCATTTTGTTTGATTACTATGTGTACATGTATTCTTAGTGGCATTTTTGTAATATGTACTTAGTTGTTGAGAAGTTAGTTGAGGTAGTTAGCTCTTAGTTCAAGCATATATAGGAGTTAACTCTTGGAAATGAGGTATGATTTTAATGACACAACCATAATTCTTTCTCCCTCACATTTCTATGTTCATTCCCAATTGATCTTTGAAGGGCAAATTGACTTTTTCTAAGCCAATATTATCACTTGTATCATTGGTATCAGAGCTTGATCCTCGGATTTGAGCAAGAAGATGGCAGATAGCACTCGGTCTGTGGCTGAAATCAAGAAAATTGAAGAATCATTGTCCACTCAAATACGTTCTACAAATGAAAACATGGAGCAATCTGTTACAAATTTGAAGAACTCTATTCAGGAGTTGCGTGAGATGATTGTAAGCATGGCATTGCAGCAATCTTGACCTGTTGATAGAAATGTGCATCCCACTGCTGATTCCTCACATCATTCACCTGGACAGCATGACCATCAGTAGCAGCACCATGGATCTCTTCCATATTCTTTGCAATTGAGCAAGGTAGAATTTCTTTTCTTTGTAGGTGATGATGTAGATGGCTGGTTATATGTTAGTGAGTAGTTCTTTTCAGTAGACAACACCCCTGATTACATGAGGGTTAAAATAGCATCAATTCATTTGAATGGTGTTGCATTACAATGGCTTCAAATGTTCATGAAAACTAGAAATCAGGTGGTGGCCTAGGATGGATATGTGCTAGCTTTAAAAACAAGATTTGGTAGACTTCATGAAGACCCTGTATCTAAACTCATGAATTTGCGACAACAAGATACTGTAGTGGTTACTTAACACAATTTGATGGTGTTGCAGTAAGCTCGGACTTAACTGATGCATAATTGATAAGCTGTTTTTTAAAGGGCTTAAGGCAGGACATTGCTCTAGATGTAAGAGCTAGATTCCCTCAAATCTTACAAGAGGCCGCTTGTTTATCAAAACTCTCTGAGGCTAAGGTTCAAGCCTTGGAAAAGTAGCTGCGTTACACCCAAACACCTTTATTACCCACCCCCACCAACACCTTATCTGAGGGAATGAGATCAAAGATGCAACATAAGAATGCTATGACTTCTTCAGAAGAGTTAAGCAAGAATAAATCACAGAGAATATCGACACGCCAAGAGTTACAAGAGAAACGGGCTAAGAGCCTTTTTTTACTTTTGTGATGAAAGGTTTGAGCAAGGCCATAGATGTAAGTCCAAGATACCGCAGCTCTTCATTATAGAAGCAGATAATAAGGAGTTTGAGGATGCAGAGGAAGGGCTGGAAAATGAATTTGTCATGATTGAATCAACAGCCCAAATTTCTGTACACGCATTATCTGGAACACCAAACTATCAAACATTAAGAGTGACAGGATATTATGGAAGAAAGGCCCTTCATATATTGATCGACAATGGATCAATGCATATTTTCATTGATGAAAGGTTGACTGTTAAATTAGGTTGCAGAATTAGTCAGATTAACCCATTGTTTTGTGGCAGTAGCTGATGGCTGTCAAATGAGTTGCAAGGCTCAATGTAAAGCACTCTCATGGAAACTGCAGAGTACTATGTTCACTGCTGACTTCATGTTAATTCCATTAGGGGTTTGTAACATGGTCCTAGGGGTGGAGTGGTTATCTACATTGGGTGACATACAGTGTAATTTCAAGGAATTAAGGATGGTGTTCACAGTGAAGGGAAAAACGCATGTGCTGAGAGGAATTCAAGCTAGAAATTGCAGATTGATTGAAGCCAAGGCACTGTCCAAGGTTATACCTGAAGCTCCATACATTACTATGTTGCAAATCAGATCAGTAAGTGCTACACAGGGGGAATGGCCTTCAATGAATTCATTAGCTGGTAATTCAGACAATAGGCCCATGCCATCTGCAATACAAGGCCTGCTGGATCAATATGCCTGAATGTTCTAGGAGCCACAATACTTACCTCCCATTAGAGCCCTCTTTGATCATAAAATTGTATTGAAGGAGGGAACCACAGCCATTAATAAGAGCCCATTCAGGTACCTGGCACTGCAGAAAATATCCTCAAGCAGATGGTAAAAGAATTGCTGGACAAAGGACATATACAGCGTAGTAACAGCCCCTATGCATCTCCTATGGTGTTGGTAAGGAAAAAAAGATGGAAGTTAGAGGATGTGTATTGACTATAGAGATCTTAACAAGGCTACAATCAAAGATAAATTTCCAATACCATTGGTAGAAGAACTCTTTGATGAGCTGGGAGGTGCGCACTACTTCTCAAAGTTGGACCTTAGATCTAGTTATCACCAGATTAGGATGGAAGACACAACCATTGAAAGGACTGCGTTTAAGACTCATGTGGGCCATTATTAGCTTTTAGTCATGCCGTTTGGTCTTACAAATGCTCCTTCTACATTTCAAGCACTTATGAATGCCATTTTTGAGCCTTAAGGAAGTTTGTGTTGGTTTTCTTTGATGACATTTTGATTTACAGCTGTAGCCTAACTGAACATGTGCACCATTTACAAATTGTCTTTGAAGTGTTGTGCAGAAATTAGTTGTGTGTTAAATTGAGCAAATGCTCCTTTGCGGTGTCACATATAGCCTATTCAGGACATGTAATCTCAGCTGAAGGAATTGCAACAAATCCCAGTAAGATTAGTGTAGTACAGACTTGGCCTATTCTAGTGAATGTTAAGCAGCTCAGGGGATTTTTGGGTTTAACAGGCTATTATCACATATTTATTAAAGGTTATGGATCACTAGCACAGCCTCTCGCTAAAGTCTTAAAGAAGGAAGGGTGGACATGGCATGAGTTAGCTCAACAAGCATTTGATCAGCTCAAACATGCCTTATGTGTTACTCCTATTCTTATTTTACTAGACTTTTCTAAGCCTTTCATTATAGAAACTGATGCCAGTAAGACAGGTCTAGGAGCCGTGTTGATGTAGGCAGGTCATCCCTTGGCTTACCTTAGTAAACCCCTCAGCCTAAGGCAGCACCTCCTATCAGCCTATGAAAGAGAATTGATGTCAGTAGTCAGTGCAGTGCAACATTGGTAGTAATACCTCATTAACAACACATTTGTAATCAGAACCGATCAAAAGAGCCTCAAGTTTCTGCTTGATCAGAAGGTTCACACTCATTTTTAGTTGTTGTGGCAATCGAAGCTCATGGGTCTCAACTACGTGCTTGAATACAAACAAGGCAGAGAGAACATAGCAGCAAATGCATCGTCTCATATTCCCAGCTATGAAGTCACTTGTTTACTTTTGTCTACTGTGGAATCGAATCTGTACACTCTATTGCAGCTATCTTGGCAACAGGATGAGAAGTTACAGCATATCATTCAGCAGCTGCAACAGGATCCTGCTTCACAAGCCAAATACTCTTGGCAACAAGATCAATTACGCAAAAAAGGCAAATTGGTGGTGGGACAAGATGCTGCATTACAACACAAAATTTTGTCTTGGCTGCATAGTTCACCCGTGAGAGGACACTCAGGGAGAGATACTACACTAAAAAGGGTTAGATCAATCTTCTATTGGAAGGGAATGACCCATACAGTGGCTAATTTTGTTCAAAAATGCAATGTTTATCAGTCATGTAAACATGAGAATATAGCCACACCGGGTCTCCTATACTCCCTGCCCATCCCTGAGTCTATTTGGGCCAATGTGTCCATGGATTTCATAGAGGGACTACCAAAGTCTTTCGAAAAGGAAGTTATCTTTGTGGTAGTGGATTGGTTTAGCAAGTACGCTCATGTCATGGCACTTTCCCACCCTTACACTGCTCTTATCGTAGCACAAGTATGCATGGACTAGGTATATAAGCTCTATGGACTGCCGCAATCAATTGTCAGTGGCAGAGATCCAATTTTTTAAAGTGATTTTTGGCAAGCACTCTTCTCGAATCATGGTGTTGATCTTATGTTATCCACAGCTTACCATCCTCAAACTGATGGTCAGACAGAGGTGGTAAACAGGTGACTTGAGACTTATTTGCTGTGCATATGTAGTTCTAACCCGAATTATTGGGTTAAGTGGCGGGCCCTTGCGGAATGATGGTATAATACCACATGGCATTCATCCACCAATACCACTCCCTATGAAGTCCTCTATGGGCAAGCTCCTCCTCTGCATATTCCATATTTGGACAACGAAGTAGAGGTAGAAGTTGTCAATAACAGCTTGTTGCAAAGGGAAGATCAGAACAAGCTCCTTAAGTTCCATCTATAGAGAGCTCAGAACCGTGTGATGCAAACGGCTGATAGGCAGGAATCTGATTATTCATTCAATGTTGGTACCTTAAATTGCACCCTTATAAGCAAATTTTAGTGGCGGTTCATCTTAATCACAAGTTGGCTCCTCTTTTTTTGGGCCATTTCAGATCATTGAGAGGATTGGCAATGTTGCATATAGGTTACTCTTGCCTACTTCATTTAAGATACATGATGTTATACATGTATCACAACTCAAGCACCACAAAGGGCCTTTGCTATATCATTCCATTACTACACAATGGAAATGGCGCTGTCATCCGCGAGCCTGAAGCAATTGTGCCGAGGCAACTTGTCAGAAGGGGTCATCGTCAAATGGAAACATCAGTCGGCTGAGCAGGTTACTTGGGAATTTTTATATGATCTCTTGAACAAGTTTCCTTTTTTTTTAATCCTCGAGGACAAAGATGTTCTTAAGGGGAAGGATGTGGATACCGTTGATACTTCAAGATTAGCATTTTGTTTGATTACTAAGTGTACATGTATTCTTAGTAGCATTTTTGTCATATGTACTTAGTTGTTGAGAAGTTAGTTAAGGTAGTTAGCTCTTAGTTCAAGCATATATAGGAGTTACTTCTTGGAAATGAGGTATGATTTTAATGACAACAAACACAATTCTTTCTCCCTCTCTATCTCCTCTTTCTCCCTCACATTCCTATGTTCATTCTCAATTGATCTTCGAAGGGCAGATTGACTCTTCCTAAACCAATATTATCGGTTATATCAAATGGCCCCAAAAGCATAGTGGCGGAGAACATGACCAACGACTGCTTTGAAATGAAGAATGAGGACGTAGAGGGTGGCATCAAGTGTCTGTCTCCGCCGCCTTGGCATCACGCCACCGGCGTCTCCCAAAAGCCGTCGCCGGGGCTGGGTGGAGTTAGGGTTTCGTGCATGGAGAAAGAGATGAAGTAGAGATTTGGGTTTCAATACTTTGAGGAAAATTATGAAATTTCCATTAAAGTTCATTGGGTATCTTTAACTTAAATATTTTAGGAAAAAAGAACATAAATTTTGTTGTCTATGTTAGACAATCTAAGTGGCTAAAATTTGTATTTATAGTATTTGACCACTGAGAGTTACCAATTTGTATATCAATATCTTGACCTTTAAGGACAAGAGTCTTTAAAAGGAAAAGGTATTGATACAAACCGAAACATAATAATTAAGTGAGGTATAGTTTAAGTATTAGTAAATAGGTTATGTCCTTCATTCTAGTGATAGCCCTCCCCTAACTCTATATAGAGGCCCTTATGGGCTTCGCTTGTTTAGGAGAAAAAGTAAATTATAACTAGTTTTTATTCGGAAAAGAAATTCAAATCTGATTGAGGTTTTCCGATGTTTGTCTCAAGGGAAGACTTGATTCCGTATTATGCTTTTTTCTTGTATGGTTTCAAAGAAACATTTTTCATTACTAATCTTACAACTTATTATAAAATAATGTAAGTAGCAATACAACTTATGCGAGAAGTAATAGAAAAATAAAATTAACTATCACAGCTATATAAGTAGGAAAATTATTTCTTAGATATTCTAACATTTGAGTATTTATTACCTAAGTATCCTATCATTTTAATATATACTATGAATTACCCAGAGATATGAAATTTTATCAGTTAGGTAATACCCTATACCAGAATCTGATGAATTCTCACTAAAACTTATAAACTTCAGCGCACTTGGATGATAAAATTTTTAAATTCCAGGGTACATCGTTGCATATTATTAAAAAATCAAAGTACTTATATAATAAATGCTTAAATCTTAGGGTACTATGCTGCGGACCAGCTTCTCAGGTTGGGGGTCCTCGGAAACAGCCTCTCTTCAGGGTAGCCACCTAAAGGGGGAAGGCTGCGTACATCTACCCCCCAGACCCTGCCTTTGCGGGAGCCCTTGCAGGCACTGGGCTTCTTGTTGTTGTTGTTGTTGTAAATCATAGGGTACCTAAATGATAACTTCCTTATGTAATATTATATAACTATTGGAAATGATGAAATTTGTTTTTTTTGGAAGAACGATAAAGTAATATTTGGCCTTCATTTGATTGTTCAGTTCAATTTTTATCTATTGCCATGACGTTAAAGGTTTGTCTTCCAATTCTATTTATTTTAGTTCAATTAAGATCTACATAATGATTACAATGAATATTTTTGCTTCACTTGGAATAATGACTTCCCTCATTTTAATGGGAAGTCATTTTCCTTCTAATGGTCGAAAACATTTTCCTTCTATGAATGTGCGATAAACAAGGGAAAGTTGAAAACATATTCCTAGAATCTAGTTTTCCTGCCAAACAAACGAAGCCTTGATGTAGAGAAAGGGTATGGATGATATGAATATTTGAGTCTCTCTCGCCTTCTCTCTCTAGGTCTCTCCCTCCCCTTCTCTCTCTAGTATTTCTCACCCCTACCTTCCTTATAATAAAGCTGTATTTGTAATTTCTTACACTTTGTACGGACTATATACAAATATACTGCTTTGTTGAGAGTGGTTGATTGTTTTATTTGTTCATTTGTGTGAATCGATATGGTTCGAAAAATAAAACGTTTTAAAGAGAGCATGATCTAGGCCTCGCTCAGCTATTACTTTATTAGTATTTGTTATTTCTGCACGTTTCAGGTAATATCTTTCTAATTTATATATTTTGTATTATATTCCTGCATTTGATTCCAACATTTTTTAATAAAATAGCCTCAAATATATTGTCCTATGAAGATAGTGATAGTTATTTTTAATCTCATTTCAATATCTACATGTTCTTTATTTCATTCCAATATTTCGTGATGCTATTGAAATATATCTTGCTAACAAAGTAACCCAAAAGCTACATATGGTCTCTTGCAGTTGACAGGTTACATTAATACACCAAATGGTATTAATGTTAGATTATGGTCTTATGAAATTCGATATCCACTATAGGATGTAACTTAGTTTCGTAAGTTTTTTAGTAATAATGGGCTCGAGCATCTTGATTAAAATAAAATGGGAAACTGTTTGAGAATTTATATTCGGGAAATTAGGATGTGGTTTGCCAATTTTAGCCACCCGTCTCACTTAGGCTTGTTGGAGGCAAACTTGGACGATTATATTCTAATTTGGAAAATAAAAATTGTAGACGATTTTGTTGATTTGAAATTGAGGTTTAAATTGGGCTTTGTTTTAAAATGGGTATTAATGATGTTTTGAAAAATATCTTGTATTTTCTTCTAGGTAATAAATAAAATTTTGGTTTCTTATTGTACCTGTTGGTTATTACCTGGATGCCCCGTTCCTCGTGCCCAGCCAGCTGCCTGTGCCGTTAGATTTGTGCCACATGTCCCAGTGTGCTCCGTTGGATGAGATTGTGCACTGTTGCTTTAAACTCCTTTCTTTATTTGGGTTTCATTAGATGAGCATCAGATGAATTTTATATATGAGCTTTCTACAGCGTAAAAGATGGAGAAAGCCAAAATTTAGGGTTTCTCTGGTGAAATAAAAACGCAGAGAGAGAAAGAGAAGAAATGGAGGAGAAAGATTGACTTTCTAGTGAGAGAAAGCTTGTATAAGAAGAGAGAAAGCTTGTAGATTGATGTTGGAGGGCTGAAGAAGAAGAAGATGGCGGTGAATCTTTGGAGCTCGGGATGCTCGGTTCAAGGCAGTGACTCGAAGGCATAGTCCCATATGAGGTCTTCTTAAAAAATACAACTAGTGTTTGGATCTCTAGGTTGTTCTTCGCTCATATCGCTCTGTTATAGATTTTCTCATGTTCTTTCTCGTTTTCTTGCTCTAATCTCTATAAAGGTTGCTCTAATCTCGCTCCTTTTCCATTTCATCTCTAGTTTTCCTTTTCCAGTTTGCAATATACAAAACCAGAAAATGTGTTCAAGTAATTCCTATTTTCCAATTTTTTGAAAGTTGACAATAATACATAAATAATGTACCACCCGATATAGGAATCAACTTTTGTCGTCTTAATATAGGGGTGCAAACGAGAAGAGCCGACCCGAGAACCCCCTTATTCGAATTTGAACTTGATAAGGCGTATCGAGCTCAAGTTCGAGCCGAGCTTTTTTCAAGTTTTTCCAACCCTCATTCGAACTTGATTCGAAAAGATTTTAGTATGTTCGATACTCGGCTCGGATTATTAGGCTTTTCGAGTTGAGTTGAGCTTGTTATTGAGTAACGTCGAGCTCATCATCGAGCCCAATCAAGCTTAAAACCGAGCGGAATTTGCCATTGAGTCGAGCTCACTATCGACGCTTTTCAAATTACTATCGAGCCATTATTGAACCACTTTCGAACCAATATCAACTATTAATGGGCTTTTAATGAGCTTTTAATGAGTCTTTAACAAGCTCTTACCAAATTGTTCGCGAGTCTTAACAAACCGAGCGTCCCCTATTTGAATTCGGCTCATTAAGCTTATTGAACTTGCTCAAACTCGGCTCGATAAGTTATCAAGCCCTCATAATGAACACAAAAGAGTCCTAATCAATTTTGAATGCAAGTAGTTCATCGAACGTTTAATTCGTTTACACTTCTATCTTAGTGGATAGTCCGATATTGCTTTCTAAAAAAGGAACCTAACCTTAAGTACCCCTAAAGCCCACTCTATAACATTGTACAAAGATGAGTATCTATAATTAAATAACTCACATGATCTTATTTGTCATATGCGTTGAAAATTATTTATCGCTTTTAAAATTGGGAACCTAACCTTGAGTACTCAAAAATTAGTTACATAAAAGGAGAAGGAGATGGGGGTATATAGAAAATATTATAGAATGGGTGAGTACTGTGAAAATGTGAAAGTAAGGTTACGGAAAAGTTGGAAAACAAAGTCTTATTTTGTGAAGAAAACTTGTAAAAGAGCTTAAAACTATTTCCAAATCTATGAAGAAATAGAAAAAAATTGAAAAACTGTTTTCCAACTTCTGAAATTAGAAAATTGCAGTGCTAAACATGTTTTCCGGTTTTTTAGTTTTTCAGGAACATTTTCCTTAAAATAGGAAAATTCTTTATTAATAAATAGGCTCAAAAAGTTTCATAAACATTAGAGGGACCAACTAACTTATTTTTCTCCCTTTTTCTTTCTTTGGATATCATCTTTGAATTCGATAGTACTACCATGCTTCTGTCATGCAATAAATACATTTGCCAATGCCTTAGAATTTTGCTTGTTTGGGATATAAATTTGAGTTGGAGCATTTACAGTTAGGACATACGACTTAATCACTCTCTCATTTTTTCAACTCTTGCTTTTCTCCCTCTAATTTTAGAAATATTGTTTTCTCAAATTTACAACCAACAAAACTTATTGAAAATTGCCTCCTCTAAGGTCCAATCTTTGTTTACTGTTTTGGGGTTTTTTTGGTGAGGTTCGAAAAGGGGGAATCGAACTCAAGTTCCTCTCCCTCTACCTTCCGATGCTCTTTGCTTTTATAGGGAATGAAGAAGGGTAGGCGGTATTAGTGAGAGCAGATGGTAGTGGAAGAGGTGGGCGGTATTTGGTGGGAGGAGACTGGCCCTCTATGGAGTAAGAAAAAGGGGGTACCGTGTGCCTATTAATTAGGTAGGTAGTAAACGGCTGTCAATATTTCTTATGGGCCTAGCGGTATGCCAGAGAAGAGTTTTCCACGTGATTTCTAGACGGTACTGCCTTTATCTAGGGGTATCCTCAATAGTTAGCCCCCCACTTTGGGGCTAAAAGTACTTTTAGCCTCAAAGCATTTTTCTATAAATACCCCTAGTGGCTTGTCACTTTCTTACCATGACCCACCTTCCTTTATGCTTTATAAATGGATGATATAAATCATGAAATTCTGTCTTGGCTTCCTATAAATTCAATTTCAAGGTACTTGCGCGTCCTCCCATTTTCGCGATTTTCTTTTGGATTATGATTTTATGGAAGGACAATCTTTTCATACACTTGACCACTGTGCGGATGGGTTTTTGCTGCAACTTGAGGGTGTTTTTTCGCGTGATCATTTGGAAGTGTTCTCTTCTTCTGGGGACCATTCCCCAATCATGCTGCTTGACGTGTTAGAAGTACTGATTGATAATGTTTGCGTGGTTGGTGTTGCAGGTGGTTTAGTACTGTGCTAGGGTTACGACCTTTCTCAATTGTTTGTCTGTATCCTTGCTCTTGGAATACGCCAACTAATTGATTTTCTTGAGGAGATTCTAACGGGCTATTTAGATTCTCTTTTGAACTTGGTGTTTGGATGCTTTGATACCGCTACCAATTTTGGATTTTATTTATTCCTGTTAACAATGAACTTGGCCCATCCTTTCCGTAGCCCGTGGCCTAATGAGTACAAGGTATAATTTTGGGAAGGCCGGTGGGATGCTTGGGGAATTCTTGATGTGGGGCCTAGAAATGTTGCCATTGCGGATCACGTTGGTTTCAGTGGGGAGTTGTTCTTTTTGTTTGACTGGGGTAGCTATCTGGAGGATGTTCAGAACCGTCCTTATGTGGTTCGTTCGACTACCGTGATGGGTTTTTTCATGCAGGATGCCTTTCCCAGACGCGATTTGCGAAAATCTACTCTCTTGCAGTGATGCTAAGATCTCCAAGTGGTGGGTTTCATCAACGGATTCACCCGTTTTGTGCCTGATCACTCTTCGAAGTCCTGTATTCACGGTGCGGACTTTGTCGGATGTGGAGGATCCTTCTTCTTGGGTAAAGCAATGCAGCTTATATATCCGGCTGCCTTGGTCAGGAGGCAGATGGGATCTTGTTATTACAAGCTTTGTGATATCCCGAGACTGTATTGCTTTTACTGCCCATAACCAAGTGTTCCGGTGCACTCTTCATAGAGATTTGCACGGGCATATATACCACTTGGGAAATCACCGGGGCAAATCCCAAGTTCAGCTGTTTTCTTTTTCGGGATCTTTATTTTGGTATGGAAATGATCCCATGATACCTTTTGCTGCTTTTGAGTAAGCGGGAAAGTTTGCTTAGGTTAGTTGACGGTTAGTTTAGTTGCAGAGTTTAGTTGTTCTTGTAGTAAACGGATGGTGTACTCTTTCTTTTGGTATTTGCTCATAGATCTATATTTTGTTAGTAGTAGCCGTGACAAGTTTTGAAGTGAATGTAATTTTGCTCTTTTGTATAATACTCGGCCTTTGTTGTTAGCCGGGCGAATACCTATATGCCTAGTAGATTGCTTTGTGAAACTATGCCGGCACATGTACTTGTATAAATTTCTTTTTGCTAGTTAAGATGCAGCTAGCTTCTTGTCCTTAGTTATCAGATGAATTTGGATAACTGTAGACTTTCAACGTTAATGGGAGTTTTTTTTTTTATAGATAAATAACTTCATGCTCTCAATCTTACTTGGAGCGAATCACAACCGCTAGCCCCCAGTGTTAGATGGGGCACAAACAACTGCGGACACCCGATGTTAGTGAGAGTTTTCCGCCAACCCCCAGTGTTAGATGGGGTATAAACACCTGCAGACTCCCGATGTTAGTGGGAGTTTGCCGCAAGCCCCCAATGTTAAAAGGGGCACACACAACCGTGGACTCCCGATGTTAGTGGGAGTTTACCGCCGGCCCCCAGTGTTAGATATGGAATAAACAACCACGAACTCCCAATGTTAGTGGGAATTTACCACCAGCCCCTAGTGTTAGACAGGGCGCAAACAACTGCGGACTCCCGATGTTGGTGGGAGTTTATCGCCAGCCCCTATTGTTAGACAGGGCATAAACAACCAAGGACTCTCGATGTTAGTGGGAGTTTACCGCCCTTGAATAATTCCATGCTCCCAATTCTACTTGGAGCAGATCACAACTTCCATGGCTGAGGTAAAAATAAATCACATAATAACATTAAGCCCTCAGTCGTTAATAAGGCCGAGTTAAAATAAGACACGTAAATAACATTGAGCCCCCAGCTGTTAATAAGGCTTAGTCAAAATAGAACACACAAATAACATTGAGCCCCCTGCCGTTAATAAAGTTGAGTTAAAATAAAACATGTAAATAACATTGAGCCCCCAGCCGTTAATGAAGCTGAGTTAAAATAAATTGCTAACGTGACAGTGCAAAAGCTTCTAGCCCCGGTTTTTTTGATAACTTGTAAATCACAGTATTCGAGGCTTCTTTAATGTGGTGCCACGTGCAGTCGTCGTACTTATCCGGTTGCTTCTTTTTCCCCAAGTAAGCCCTTTTTCCCTTTTATTGAAAATAACTAGTCTAATATGTGTTTTACTTATGTATTTCATTTGTATTTTATTTGTGTATACATGTAATAGTCCTAGTAGTAAAGACTATTAGGAGACAAGATCTACATTTTTAGCTTAGTAGTAAAGACTAGTTGTAGAGACAAGATTCACATTTCTAGCCTAGAATTTATTAGTTTATTTGTAATATAAATTAGTGTATTTTCATAAATGCAGGTATCAAATTCATTCAAGGAATTCTCTTGTGTTTCTTGATTTTTATAATTTACATGGTATAAGGGCAGATTTGAGAACCGATTTTCCTACCCATTGTTGCACAGCTTGCGGCGGCTTCATCTCCTTTTGTAAGCCGATTTTTTCCCCGCTTGTTACTTGTTTTTAGTTTTGTTTTTATTGCATCTTTTCATAATGTTGAGGGAAGAAATCAATCAAGTTGTTATGCCAGTTTTCGTTTCAGAGGGAGCTCCTCATATGAATTCTCCCTACTATTTACATCCCTCGGATCATCCGGGATTAGTCTTTGTACAAGACGTTTTAACTGGTCCCAACTTTCCAGCTTGGAGGCGATCTATCTTTAAAGTTTTTAGAGCTAAAAGAAAAATTGGTTTCCTAGACAGAACCATTAACAAACCGGACAAAGATTCGCCGGATTTTGAAAATTGGAGCGCATGTGATTCTATGGTTTCCTCTTGGCTCACTGACTTGGTTTCCAAAGAGAATAATGCTAGCATTGCGTATTTTAAAACTTCGCACAACATTTGGTTAGATCTAAATGAACGATTTTCTCAAGGTAACATTCCTCGAGTTTATGAAATCAAACGCGAAATTTTAGGTCTAAAACAAGATAACATGCCAATTTTTGATTATTTACAAAATTGAGAGCGTTATGGGATGAACTCTACACTCTTGTATCTATTCCACCTTGCACCTGCGGTTCCACTCAAGCCTTTTCTGGTATTCGAGATATGGAAAGGCTCCTTGACTTGCTAATGGGTTTAGATCCTTCTTTTTCAACAATTCGTTCTCAACTCATGAATATTAAGCCTCTTCCTACCGTTGCTAGTGCCTACTCCACACTATGTCAAGAAGAAAAGCAACAAAGTATTGCTTCGGGAAATGTTGTGGTACCAGAGGCTACTGCCCTTGCTGTTAAAGGGAACGTTGAGATGGGAGGTGGTTCGTTCGTTTCAAATGGACCACCTTCCAAACGCAATAACCGTTTATTTTGTTCTCATTGTAAGAAGCAGGGACATTCAAGAGACCGTTGTTATGAGTTGATAGGATATCTAGCAGGATGGAGACAACGCACATAAAACATGGGAGGTCGGGCCTAGCTGCAGCAGTCGACACCTGCTGGTGGTGGTCCAACAGTGGGGCCCGCAGGGGCTGACAGTCCCGTTGTGGGACTTTCCGCGATGCAGTTTCAACAATTGTTGACCCTCCTCAGTTCCGAGACTAGTTCTCCTTGTGTAATCTTGACAAGTCAAGCTTTGTTTAATAATGGTGCATGGATTATTGATAGGGGTGTTTCCAATCGCATGGTTTCGACGGATTTCATTTTGGATAACATTTTCGTTTATATAATGGTTAAGCCAGTTAGGCTACCAAACGGCTCATGCTTACTAATTTCTCATATAGGGTTGGCCAAGATTTCCAACGATCTTGTCCTTAAGGAGGTGTTAAAAATTCTCGGTTTTCGTTTCAATTTACTTTCCGTAAGCAAATTGACTAGAGATAGAAATTGTGCATTAATTTTTTACCCCAAATTTTGTGTTATACAGACCTACTATCGAGGAGGCTGATTGGAGTGGGTAGAGAGCGAGATGGGCTATACCTGCTGGACAGTTTGGTTGCTCCAAGAGCCACCCGATTGGAGAGTTCTACAAAAGAGGCTATTCAGTGGCAACTCAGGTTGGGACATGTCCCTTTTTTCTAAGTTATCTAGTTTTCCGCATTTGGATTTTGGAACAAGTTTGGATGTTGTTTGTGATTCGTGTTATCAGGCTAAGCAGACTTGGTTACCTTTTCCTGTTTCTGTTACAAAGACTAATTCATGTTTTGAATTAATTCACTGCGATAGTTGGGGTCCTTATCGTACTTTATCCTTGACTGGTGTTCGTTTCAGTCGTACTATCATTGATGACTATACTAGATGTACGTGGCTGTATCTGATCTGAGACAAATCTCTATCTCCCAAGATTCTCATGGATTTCTATCAGTTAGTACAAACTCAGTATAGCTTGCAAGTGAAGCAAGTGAAAAGTGATAATGGTGCGGAATTTTTGTTTGGACCTTTGCTTGAATTTTGTGCAGGAAAAGAGATACAAATTCAAAACTGGTGTAGGGACACGCCGCAATAAAATGGTGTTGTAGAGAGGAAACATCGTCATCTTTTGGAGGTCTCACGTGCTTTACGATTTGAAGCAGGGCTTTCGATACAATTTTGGGGAGAATGTGTTCTAATAGTAGCATATTTAATTAATCGCATGCCTTCTCCTCATTTGCAGAATAGGAGTCCATGCGAGATGCTGCTTGGTAAAACTCTTTCATATACTCACTTACGTACTTTTGGATCTTTATGTTACATTCATAATAAAGATCGTGGTGGTGATAAGTTTGGGTCTCGTGCTAATCAGTGCTCATGGAAAGAAAAGATATCAAGTATATGACTTGGATAATAGAAAAATTGATGTTTCCCGTGATGTTATTTTGTGAAAATGAATTTTCATTACTTCAAGAACATAAAGAGAACACTACGATACAAGATCAATTTGAGATGATTCGATTTGAGGATGAGACCGCTAGAAATTTGGTTAGGTGGCCTAACCACCGGTGTAAACTACAGCACCATCAGACAATGGTGCTGCGGATACCACAGAAGCTGCTGTCACAGTAGCAGAGGGGTGTCGGGTTGGGTGGACCAATCCATGCTCGTTCGATGCCTGCTAAGTATCAATGCTACATTGTTGATGTCCCATCTTCTATGGCCCATCCTCGTCTTAGTGCTTCATCGATTGACTCAGGTATGGTCTATCCAATTTCAAATTTTGTTTCAAATGCACGATTTGCTTAACTCTCATTCAACTCTGCTATGAGCCATCACTTCCAGTGATGAGCCATAGAATTTTTCTGAGGCAGTTCAATTTGGACATTGGAAAGAATCAATGGAGAAGGAGATTTTAGCACTTGAACAAAACAAAACTAGATCTTTAGAAAAGTTGCCACTGGGAAAGCGGGCCATTGACTCGAAGTGGGTGTACAAGATTAAGTACAAGTCAGACGGTACCATAGAACGATACAAAGCTCATTTAGTCGCCAAGGGTTATAAAGAGGTCGAAGGTATAGATTACCATGACACTTTTGCTCCTGTGACAAAACTTGTTACTGTATGCTGTGTTCTTGCAGTTGCAACCGCTATTAGTTGGATGTAAACCATGCCTTCTTACATGGTGATCTTGATTAGGAAGTTTATATGAAACTTTCACAAGGTTTTGAAAAGAAACACGAAGGTAAGGTCTGGCGTTTGAAAAAGTCATTATATGAGTTAAAGCAAGCTTCTAGAAATTGGAATCAGAAATTTGCTAATTTTCTAACAAACATGGGTTTCACACAATCTAAGTCAGACTATTCACTATTTACTTACATGCATAATTCAATTTTTACTGGAATTTTGGTACATGTTGATGATGTAATCATAACTGGGAATAATGGTGTAACATATTGAGAAGGTTAAGTCTTCCCTCGATGGCAAGTTATGGGATTAAGAACCTAGGCCCTGTGAAGTACTTTCTCGGAGTTGAAGTTGCTCGATCAAAAGAAGGAATAGTTTTGAGTCAAAGGAAATATGCTCTTGATATTTTGAATGAAACAGGACTCCTAGGTGCTAAACCTATTTCCACACCCATTATTCAGAATCATCATTTGATGGATCAAGTAGGAGATCCTATTGAAGACCCGGGAAGGTATTGTTGATTAGTTGGGCATTTACTTTATCTTACAATTACTCGACCTGATATGTGTTATGCAGTTCGGATTCTTAGTTAGTTTATGCATGATCCTCGTGTGCCACATTTAGAAGCGGCTTATCGCTTGCTTCGTTATGTTAAAGGAGTCTCGGGACAGGGGATTTTTTTTCTACTAATTGTGATCCCAATATTCGAGCTTATTGTAATGCTAACTGGGCTGGTTACCCTACAACTCGGTGTTCTACTACAGGTTTCGTTAGTTTCATTGGTGGTGCCCCAATTTCTTGGTGTTCTAAGAAACAAACTGTTGTTTCTTGCTCATCTGCTGAAGCAGAGTATCATGCTATGGCAACGACGACTAGTGAGCTAGTTTGACTGCAACATCTCTTAAGTGATCTTTAAGTCAAGATAGACAAGCCTGCAATCCTGCTTTATGATAATCAAGCGGTGCTTCACATTGCTTCAAATCCCGTTTTCCACGAGAGGACTAAACACATAGAGGTGGATTGTCATTTTGTTTGAGAAAAATTATTGGCTCTGGTTATTACCACTTCATTCGTTCGGTCGGCAGGTCAAGTAGTGGATGTTTTTACCAAGGCTCTCGGTTCTCTTCCATTTTCATCATTTCTTCACAAGTTAGGCATTGTAAATTTATATGCTCTAACTTGAGAGGGAGTGTTGAAAATAACTAGTTTCATATGTATTTTATTTAGGGGTTATTTATATTTTACTACCCTGACCTTTTTGGTAGTTATAAAAAGGACCATGACGTTTTGAAATTATTAAAAAGGTCCCTAAGGTTTTATCGTTTTAATAAAAAGGACCCTCTCCGGCTATCTGACGTCATTTTGAAAGGCTTTTGGGCCATCTGGTTTATTTCGATTCGGTTTGGATTTGCATAATAATTAACGTGAAGGTTTTTGGGCCACTCAGAATCATGGTTTTTTTTTTGTTTTTGTTTTGGAAGGCAAGTCATTTATCCTTATTTACCGGAGAGGGTCCTTTTTATTAATACGATAAAACCTCAGGGTCCTTTTTAATAATTCCAAAACGTCAGGGTTCTTTTTATAATTACCAAAAATGTCGGGGTAGTAAAATGTAAATAACCTTTTTATTTATGTATTTCTTTTTGTATTTTATTTGTGTATCCATGTAATAGTCCTTGTAGTAAAGACTATTAGTAGACAAGATCTACATTTTTAGCTTCAGATCCACATTTCTAGCCTAGTAGTAAAGGCTAGTTGTAGAGACATGATCCACATTTCTAGCTTCTGATCCACATTTCTAGCCTAGAATTTATTAGTTTATTTGTACTATAAATTAGTGTATTTTCATGAATGCAAGTATCAAACTCATTCAAGCAATTCTCTTGTGTTTCTTGGTTTTTATATTTGACACCTTTTCCTAAGCATAAACCCTCTTCCCCCTCATTTTCAAAAACACGAATCCACTCTCCCTTTGCCCTGAAATTTTCCCTAATTCCTTCAAATTTTCTTCTTCTTCGTCTCCCCTTTGGTCCACATTTTAATCTGATTGCAAGGTGAGTGATTGTTATCTTTGTTTTATTACTACAACATGGCTGTATTCTACTTTCTTTTGCCCTTTTCTTTTTATTTTCTACTTCTTCGCGAGGGCTTCCATGGGGGAGGCCGATGAAGATGCGCAATTTATGGATGATTTTCTTGCGAGACTGGTTAACGGTCCTATTTTTTCACCTCTGGAGGCGGGGGTGCTTCTTGACCAAATGGTTTGCCCTTCTACCTGCTGGCCTAGTTCTGAGGACGAGTCCTCGGCCTCCAAGATGAATGTCCCCTTTTTGCTGACAGGGAGCTCAGATGGGCAACCTAACAGTTGTCAGGGTAAGATTTTTCTAATCGGCTTTCTTTTTGGCTCTTTTCCCTTATTTTAGTGAAATGGCTCCGAAGCGCGCGCATCAGGACATTGGACGAAAGGGTTGAACCTGAGAGGCTTCCTCTGAAGAGGGTATGGAGGTGGAGCTGTTGTCTCGGTTGGCTCCTTGACCCTTAAGATCCCCCTGAAGAGCTGGCTGTGCGTGCTCAGTTTCCTGAGGCGACTTTAACTCTTCCTTTAGGATTGTTCTTATCTTCGATGTCCACGGCAAAGGGGATAAAGAGGTTTCGGGAGAAGTACTATTTTCCTAATGATTATGAAATAATAGGGCCGGGGGAAAACAATAAATTTTTATACCCCCGCTATCCTCATTCTTTCTCGGTTACAGTTGATTCTTTAGAAGCAGGGTTTAGGTTCCGTTTACCGAGTATATTAGAATGGGTTTTTAGGCAATATTCTTTATGCCCTAGCCAAATTAGCCCTAACGATTTTCGAAACATCTATGACTATTTGGTTACTTGCTTCATGGTGGGGCTCAGTCCTTCTACTCGCAGTTTTGATTACTTATTTAGAGCTAGGCAGCAGAAGGGTGTGGTCACATTTGAGGGTAAAGTAGGGATCAAATTTGTGGAGAGTAACCCCTCGAAGCTGAATTTTTGGCAAAATAAATTTGTTTGGGTGAGGCCCTCGCACCCATTCCACATTCCTACTTGTTGGACCGTGTTAAATAAGGGTAGTATCCCTTCTGAGGAGGAGTTATCTCCTTGATAAAGAGGTGGTCCGGTATTTTGAAAAAGATTTGGGCTCACAGTTTTTGGCCACCAAGGAGATACTGGCACAAGAGTGGGTGCTAATTAAGGCAAGTTTATGTACCAAGCCGGTCAGTGGTGAGTGATTTTCTCCTTAATTTTTTTGAACTTATATCGTTTACCTTTGTTTTAGGCTATTTTTATTATTTTGTTTTGAGGACACGAGGTTGACGTAGATATTGTCAAGCTTATAGAAGCTTGTCGTCACGAGGTAGAGAAGGCAGAGAAGAGAGGGAAAAGGAGTGTGATTGAAGGCAAAAAGGCCTCTGGTAAAAGAAAGAAAGCTGCTGCAAAGAGTAGGGAAGAGCATCCTTCAAAGGCTCCACAAGGGCATCCTTCAAAGGCTCCACAGCCAAGGACGACAAAAAAGGCAAAAGGCAAAGCCCAGACCACTAGTGGTGCCCCCCCTCTAGAAATATTTTTGTCATACGAGGATGTGCCCGGAGTCCCTATAGTCCAGGCATCTCCTGCTATGGAAAGTTGTCTTTAGCGTCTATCTTACTGGAAGCAACTGCTGTTACCCCAACCGAGTGAGAATGTTCCTCAATCTGAACCTCGTCCGAGGAGGATGGTACTGGATGAGCCTTCATCTGAGGAGACCCTAGAAACGGTACCGGAAATCTCAATTTGTGCAGGCGAGAGGAGGAGGAAGGAACCGTCTCCTTCTCATGCAGTATCATCTGGTGAGCGGTCTGTACTGGAGAAGGCCCTACCGCGGGATGGAGAAACGGTGTCATTAGGGACTCCTTTTCAACATGAGGTGCCGGTACAAGAGAAGGTAGTTCCAACTCTTCCCCCAAAGACAGTTTCTTTGCCTTTAGAAACGCCACCATCAGCGTAGATGCCTTTAGGAACCGAAGTATTTCCCGAGGTTCCATTTGTAGCACCAATGTAAGAACCCTCTTTTGAAGAAGGGGAAAATGTGGATTCAGAAATCAGTAGAGATCCTGACATACTTCCTCCTGCCTATTGTATTGACCTTTCAGCTACTCTTGATCCCCTTCGTGCTCCTCTTCTCGAGTTTGCTTCTCCTTCTCCGCGAAGTAGGTCTTTCGCAGTTGGTGGGGCTTCTTCCCATGAATTCCTTCATTTTGAAAGCTCTTCTTCTCTTTCCCTTCATGAAGGTGTGAACTTTATCCAACGAGCTAGCTTGCCAGCACTTTCGTTAGAAGGTCTCCCGCTCGTTATTGGGGACATGGTTGATACCTATGCTCTGAAGGTAGCATTTTTGTTTGTCCCATTGTTGTACGGCTGTCCTAAACTCATACACTTGTTTTATGATTGCAGATTAGCTCTTAGTCCATCGCCATGGCTTTGGGATGGGCTCATGAGAGGGACACGATGATTAAGGAGCTCTCATAATTGAAGGAGGAGAACAAAAGAATAGCTGAGGTTGTACAAGATATAAGGGCCGAGAAGGAAACGGTAGCTATAAAGGCTGAAAAGTTGCACGAAGAGAAAGGGCTAATGGCCAGGCAAATGGAGCTATTGAAGGAGGAGAAGGAGAAAGCAGTAGCAGAGGCTCAAAACCTTATGAAAGAGAAAGATGAAGTCTCCAAGAAGAATCAAAAGTTAAAGGAGGATTTGTTGACTAGCTGTACTCAGCTGGTTAGATTCCAAGGTGAAGCTCAGCGTTTTCAAGCGGAGGCATCTTGATTCGTGGAGGCTACTGTAGAAGCCTTTTCACGGTTTAAAGCTAGTCGTGAGTTTCATGGTCTAATGAGCTCCTTTTACTTGCAAGGTTTCACCTCAAGTCTCTCTGGGTTTGCTTGCCGTTTAATCCATAACTGGCCTGGTCTTAGTCACGAGTTTCTTCAACAAGTGGCAGATCAGTTCCATCAGAACATTGCACATTCTCGGAGAGCAACTAGAGGCGGCCAATCCTAATCACCTGCTACTTTTGGCTTTTGTTACCTCATCCCTCCTTTTTTGGTTTATTAGAATAAACAATGTATGGACCCCTTTTTCTTTTTTTTTCTTTTTTTTCCATTGTTACTATTTTTTGAAATGTAAAGCTTTATGTTTTTTGGGATCTCTTTAGGTTTTTTTTTTTATGTTGTCATTTATGGTAATGATATATGCGTTATACTTTAATAGGTATATGCGTTTTGTAATGTTTTTTAGTTTATCTTAGTTTATAAATCATAATTTGGAGAGGTATACCATTTTTCCTCATACCGTGCTATGTGAATTTTAATATTACTTGGATTTATAACAGAACATATGCTATTATACAATGTAACCTATTATACAGGCTATCGCCTTGTATGTAAGCTGTAAGCTAATACAACCGAGTCTATTTTACATAAGATTCAACGTACTTGGGTATCTTGCAAGGGTTAAAAGGATTTGTTCAACTCTTGAGATATTTATGTCACCCGTAGTACTTCTTGAGGTTTTTTATGTTCCATGCTCGAGGTATCTTGGTACCGTTCATGCATTCCAGCTTATAGCTCCCACTTTCGAGTTTCCCAGTTACGCAGTAAGGTCCTTCCCTATTGGCTGACACCTTACCTGCCCCTATTCTTGTTGTTGAGTGGTGCTTGCACGAAGAAGGACATGGTCTCCTGTTTCTACACTCCTTGGATTTATATGCTTGTTGTAGTATTGGGATTTCCGCTACTTTTGAGCCATTATGCGGAGCAGAGCATCTTCCCTGACCTCATCCACAAGATCAAGGGAATGTCTTCGCAGCTCTTTGTTTTTGGATCCATGGTAATTTTGTACCCGGTAACTGGGTTCTTCTACTTCTACTGGGATCACCACTTCAGTGTCATAAACTAGCATAAATGGGGTTTCCCCTATGGCTCCTCGGTAAAAGGTGCAATGAGCTCACAAAACGCTAGGTAGTTAATCTACCCATCTACCCTTGGCATCATCTAACCTTCGTCGTAATCCACTAAGCATTTTTTTTATTTTCTGCTTCCGCTTACCCATTACTCTGAGGGTATGCCACAAATGCAAAGTGAAGGGAAATCTTCATATGTTGGCAGTATTTGCAGAACTTAGGTGAACTGAATTGTGTTCCATTGTCATTTATAATGACTCGGGGAATCCCAAAAAGGGTGATAATGTTTTTCCACAAGAATTGGTGGGTAGCGTTGTTGGTGATTCTTGCTATCGCCTCCACTTCAACCCATTTGCTAAAGTAGTATACCGCCACTATCAAGAACTTTCTTTATCCACTAGCTAGTGGAAATGGCCCTAGAATGTCCATCCCCAATTGATCAAAGGGTAATTGATCGGGTGTAGCGGTACTGCTGGAGTATGGATGAGCGGTGCAAACCTTTGACATTTGTCACACTTTTGAACTAGTGTGTTCGCGTCCCTTTTTATGGCAGGCCAGAAATATCCTGCTCTTAGTACCATTCCCACCAACGTCCGACTTCCGATATGTACCCCACAAATTCTTTCATGGATTTCCCTTAGAACGTAATTTCCTTTTTCTGCGATCAAGCATTTCAACAAAGGATGTGTGAATGACCGCTTGTAGAGTTGTTGTTCTATCACTACAAAACGTGCTGCCTACCTGCGCAATTTTCGTGCCTCGTTTTAATCTGTAGGCACCTCATTATGAAGAATGAAATTCAATATTGGACCCATCCAACTATCATTGTGTTGTACTTGCATTATGTTTGTGGGTGCGGCCTTATTTGGATACTTGACACTAGCTTCTTGTACCTCGATGTGCCCCTTTTTCTCCTCTACTGCATGTTTGATGCTTGTGAACCGGCTTAGTTCATCAGTGCATTTGTTGTTTTCGTGGGAGATCCCTTGTATGCTGAAGCGTTTTAATTCAGAAATCAGTTTTCGAACCAATTCAAGATATTGCGCCAAATGAGGCTCCTTTACTCCGTACTTCCCAGTTACCTGGTTTACTCTTAACTCAAAATCACTCAAATTTTCAACACACTCGGCTCCCGCGGCCCGAGCGAAATCAATTCCAAAGAGTAGCGCCTCATACTCGGTTTCATTGTTAGTTGCTTCAAAGTTTAATCTTACCGCGTATTCTGCACATTCTCTTTCTGAAATTACCAGCACTATTCTTGCACTGTGACCTCTTTGATTCACTAAACCATCTACGAACACTTTCCACATGGACTTTTCCTTAAAGGGTGCTGACAACTCCGGTATATTGGAGTTAATAGTCACATTCTACCAGGAAGTCGGCATCGGAGTTAATAGTCACATTCTACCAGGAAGTTGGCCAAGGCTTATGCTTTGATAACTTTCCGGGGCGAGTAACGTACGTCGTACTCCAAAAGTTCCACTGCCCATCCTAGCATTCTTCCTGAATGGTCTAGCCTTGCAAGTAGCTTTTTGAAAGGAAGGTTAGTAAGCACGATTATGACATGGGCCTGAAAATAAGGTCTCAGCTTACGTGCAACTACCACTAAGGCCAATGCAATTTTTTCAATAGCAGGATACCTCCTTTCTATATCTTTGAGGGTTTGATTTGCAAAGTATACTAGGAGTTGTTGCCTTTCATGGTCAGCCACCAGAACCGCACTTGTGGTATTTTCGGAGGTAGCTAGGTAAACACTTAACTCCTCTTTTGGCTCAGGCGAGGTGATGACAGGGAGGTATGCCAAATGTTGCTTCGATTGGCTAAAAGCGTGCTCACATTCTATGTTTCAGTAGAAAGGTTGTTTCTTTAGTAATATCTTAAAAAACGACAAAGCATTCTCAGCAGAACGGCTAATAAACTGGTTAAGAGAAGCGAGGTGGCCATCCAACTTCTGGACATCCTGAGGGGAGCGAGGGGACCCCATTTCTAGTATGGCAAGCACCTTTTTGGTGTTGGCCTCTATTCCCCGAGCACTCACTATAAATCCTAAGAATTTTCTTTCTGGTACCTTGAACGAGCATTTTTCTGGATTTGACTTCATGTGATACCTCTTGAGTGCTTCTAAAGCTTCTCTTAAATTAGCAATATGTCCCAATTTCTGACTGAACTTGATTATCATGTCATCTACATATACCTCCAGGGTGTGGCCAATTTGAGGGGCAAAGATTTTGTTAACCACCCGTTGATATGTGGCCCTGGCATTTTTAAGTCCGAATGGCATGACTTTGTAACTGTATGTGCCTTCAACTGTTATGAAGGACATCTTTTCTTCATCATGCGGGTGCATCTGAATTCGGTGATAGCCCGAGAAGACATCCATGAAACTGAATAGCTCACATCCTGCAGTTAAGTCTACCAGCCTATCTATCTTAAGCAAAGGATATGAGTCCTTTGGACATGCTTCATTGAGGTCTGTAAAATCCACACACATCCTGTAACTCCGATTTGGCCTTTTTACTAACACTATGTTAGCCAGCCATTCTGGATAAAACACTTCCCTGATGAACCTTGCTTGTGTCAATTTTCGTACCACGACCTTTGTGGCTTCATTGCGCTCTGTACAAAAGCTGTGCCTTCGCAGCTTAACTGGTTTCTGGTCAATCCGTATGTTAAGTTGATGGATAATCACTTCTGGCGGTATTCCTGCCATTTCTTCTGTGGTGAATGCAAAACATCTCGGTACTGTTTTAGAAGTTCCCCAATTTCTTCTCTTAGATGTTGAGGCAGTGATGTATCCAAATGGGTATATTGTCTTGGCTCCAGTTCGTATTTTTCCAGGAGTGGAGGGGTTGAGTTAAGATTTGGAAATGGTTTGAGCTCGGCGGATTCAGTAGCCATTATCACCAAGTCTGGGAAGGTATGGTAGTATTCAAAGATCAAGCCCTGACTATAGTGTATTGTCATGATGTTGCCAGTATCAAACTTGAATTTCATAGCCAGATGATATGTGGAGACCACGGCTTTTAAACGATTCAAGGAGGGTCTTCCCAGAATCAAGTTGTATGCAGAAGGAGCGTCTATGACCAAAATTTCAATCTTCATTGTTCGTTTTTCCCCATTGCCATGAAAAGTCATAGTTAAGGTTATCCTACCTTGCGGTATTATGGGATTTCCTGTGAACACAACAACAAGGCATGGTGCAGGAAGGAGTGCGGTATTTGATATTCCCATTCTAGTATAGCAGTCTAAGAAAAGTACATTTACAGAACTCCCTTGGTAAATCAATATTCAGCGCATGGTAATGACAAGAAAATCTTCTTGAAGTACGTCCTACCCCTGAGCATTTTCTTCGGTAAAACTTATGCATCTTGATTTCTTGTACACGGAATCCAACATCTCTTTTGTCTATTTTTTGTTTGTGCTGGGAGGATGGATGTTTTCCCACAATAGTGGCAACAATCTTTGGTGAATTGTTAGAGTTTTTAGTACAATCATCATTACTTCGGCTCTTTCCTGTTTTTATTCTCTTCAGATCTGCATATTCCACCCATTGCCCCATGTGTTTAGCCTCATTCATACGGTATTCTAAAAAGCAGCATTCTGCTGTATTATGGGTAAAAATTTGGTGGTGTGCGTACCAGTTGGTCTTGTCATTCCGATGGGGAGCGCTACAGGGGTCTTTGAATAGTTCTGCTGTCTTTACCTCCAAGAGTGGCCGTATGGTCTGTTGCTGGATTGGCGGTTTAAAAACGGGCCCAGACTTTCTTGTGGGACGATAGTTTCGTCGTGGTGGCCTAAAATCTTGTTTTTGTCTAGAAAATGTTCCTGTTTGAGCGCCTTCGGGCTTCGATGTTACTTGCATTACAACTTCAGCAAAGATGTATTTATTTGCTTTATGCCAAAGCTCGTCAATTGTTAAAGGGCGGCCCTTTGGTAAGTCCAAATTTGAAATTAGAGTTCTGTAATCCGTTGATGAAGGCGGTAATGGCCATTTCATCAGATAGGCTTGCAACATCAATCATGGCACGCGTAAAACATTGTACATAGCTCCTTAGGGGTTCGAATTCATGTTGCTGGAGCTTAAGGAGATGTGCAGCTGTCTTTCTTCTCCTTTTATTGCTGACGAAATGATGCATGAATCGCTCTGAAAGTTCAAAGAAACTATCAATAGATGAGTTTAGAAGGGACGCAAACCAATTTTGTGCAACTCCCTTCAAGGTAGTCGGGAAGCATTGTCACCATATATCTTCTCCCACATCCTGTAAGTACATTCGCGCCACAAATTTGGCTAGATGATCTTTTGGATCTTGAGTTCCATTGAATAGATCAATGTTTGGAATCTTCACCTTTCCTACTGGAGCCAAAAGGATCCGTGGTGTGAACTGTGAATGAGTCCCCGGTACAGGAGCCGTTGTGACTGACCTAGGGATCATTTTGTTGTTCTTCTTTATGTGGTTTTGATAAGTACTGGCTGTGGACTCGGTGACCCCATTTGGGCTTTGAGCTCGGTGTGTTGGGACATCCTTTGGGTGGCTGTAAACCGATTGGGATCTGGGATTTGTTCCTTGTTATTGCTAGGTATTTGTGTGAGGAGTTGGCTCATCTGATGTTGAAGCCGATTGAATTGTTCTTGAGTTACATAACCTAGATTATGAGGTCCTCCATTGGGACTAACAAAATGGCTGGTGTTTGACATGAGAAAAGTTTTTAATCCTTTCCCACAGATGGCGCCAATTGTTTTTGTGTTTTTTGGTGAGGTTTGAAAAGGGGGAACTGGACTCAAGTTCCTCTCCCTTTGCCTTCCTATGCTCTTTGCTTTTATAGGGAATGGAGAGGGGTAGGCGGTATTAGTGAGAGGAGACAGTAGTGGAGAGAGGTAGGCGGTATTTGGTGGGAGGAGACTGGCCCTCTATGGAGTAAGAAAAGGGGGTACTGGGTGCCTATTTGTTTGGTAGGTAGTAAACAGCTGTCAATCTTTCTTAAGGGCCTAGTGGTATGTTAGGGAAGAGTTTTCCACGTAATTGCTGGACAATACCGCCTTTATGTAGGGGGCGGTACCGCCTTTATCTAGGGATATCCTCAATATTTACCGAGGAGGAATAATTTGGTACATATACAACACAACCAAAATTTTTTAATTAAGACATATTAGGCTTTTGTCCAAAAACAAATTGTAAACAAGGGTCTTGACGACAAGAAGTTGGTCTAGCAAAAAATTGCTTTGTAGCATGTTGTCTAGCAATACATTACAAGTTTTTAATTAAAGATTATACAAGTTCAATTTGTAAATGTATGTGCGCCCCAAAATGCTCACATGTTGTTTTAATTGTCATAAAATAATTATTAAATGCATGATATGTAAAATCTCCTGCATTCTGACATTGTATAATTCAGTAAATTAAGCTCTTAGTCGAATTAGTCGTGCTAGGAGTCTTTCAGATGCTACATTATCAGTGAATAATATACAAACATGTGACCAATATATTGAGACGTCTCTTGATACCATAAATGTCTAAATGGTCCACATGATGAAATAATTGACCCACGTATGTGTCTTTGTTCATTTCTAAAAATATAGGAGATTTAATCCCAATTTTAGTTGAGGATGGTTTAATAATCATTGTCTTTAGTAAAAATAACACACGAAAATTTATTTAATATAAGAATCTTCTGGTTCATCAACGGGTGTCTATAAAAATTGTTGACTCTCCTCATCATTACTGCAACCAGACAACCAAAGCGATCGTGCCAAGAATAAAAGTCTAATTGGATTTGTTAACTTCCGTTTAACCATTGCGGTAGATATCTTGAACATAGCATCATTTATTTTTTCCTCAAAGGAGCAAGATATGTGCTCTTCCGAGGCTTTCTATTAGGTTTCAAACACCCTTTTTGTATTACCAGTCACTTTAACTAATTATAGCTAAGAAAAGTCTGCGGCACTTTCTGCTACCTAGTTATAAATCTGCACAATTAATCTTAACACGACTCATATTTTTCAAGCATAAAATATACGTGTGTACTACACTGAAACTAAATTAATATATCAATATTATAACAAAACATTTCAAATAATCACAACATAGTAATATGTTCTGAAATCTGCCCCATAATGACAATTTGAACTCGCCCAATTGTAATAATTAGACATGTCAAAAATAACACATATATGTAGTTAAATATCTCAAGATGAAATGTCTATACATACAGTGTCCCAAAAATATATACATACTACTATACGAATTTGTATTTGATAAGATAATATTATCATATTAAAATTACGCATAATATAGTACAAAAATATAGATTTAGAAAAAAGCTTTAATCAATTTGAATATGTTTATCACTTATCAAATAATCAATTCTCTCATTAGCATCCTAAAAAATATCAGAAATATAAAGATGCATTACATCAAGTAGAAAATGATCTATAACAAAATCCGTCTTTGCATGTTTCTCTTTTCCTTTCAACGATGCTTGGTAAAGATCTGCTTGTTTCACTACACAACATGTATGTGACCAATGATCCTTCATTTTCTTTTGATAATTGGCAACAAGTTTGTAAAGATACGGGGCCATAAGAGGACAAGCAAAAGCAACAGACCAAAACTGAGAAAACATGAATGCAAACGAAATACAAATAGAGCTAATATGCGCTAGAAGGTCATAGATACTAAAAATAACATAGGAAGTACCAGGATTAGGCTGGGAATGAGAGCACAGCCTTATAGCCAGGAAGGATAATAGGAAATCAAGTCACAACATTAGCCTGGTCCATCATTACAAATTGCTCGATGATAATGGATTCGTTACCATCAAAACTCAACCCGAGCTTCTTCCCAATTTCCTATGTACGCTCCCCTGCAAGAAGTTTCTTAGCCACTGTAACTTTTTTAACCCTTTTTCCTGCCTTCCTCTTTCTTCTTTTATTGCTCGAAGGCTCAAGTAACCTCTTCACACAGCTTCCGGGTAACATATCTTTAAGAAATTCTTGTAAGCCTCGCTTAATTTGCTTTTTTTTTTTTTTTTTTTTTCTTTTCCTTTTCTTTAGAGCTTTACAACCCTTTTTAGGCAAGCCAATACTGGGGTCATGACGAGCAGACCCCATATTCCTCCTTCTCTCTCCTACCTTGCTAGATTACTCCACTGACCAATGATCTTTCATACAAAAATCCTAGCAATCTAGTTCCATATCTTTTGACATATTTTGGACATCTATTCTTATTTTCCCATTTAAAAGAGGCATTTACGCATCTCTGCAAATAATGCAGAATATGCATTTTGTTTATGTTATTCGTATAATATTCGTGTTATAAAACGTATCTATATTTTTTCATTTAAAAAATAAAAAATAAAAATACTTATAGTTAAATTAAATATCCATATTCTATATTTTGCTAAATTTGTCATTTTTTGAACTCTAATAATATTTACCCTATAATTACTATATATTATGTTTATGTTACCGCTAAAACATTATCTTTTACTTTTAAAAGTCAACAACCTATTGACCAAAGGTTCACTATATATATATATCTTGAATAATACACAGATCTTTTAGAGCGTATTTAATTTTAGTACCTTACTTTACTACCAAAGCCTGGGTTGAAGGCCAGGACCAAGTCCTCCTTAATCCAAACCACCTGTCAAAACTTTGGTTGAGCCGGCACTTCCGTACCTTCCAGTTTCATAGACTAGCTTGAGCCAATATCGGTATTTTTTGATATTTATATATGGTACTAGGAAAAGAAAACTGATATGGACCCAACAATAGTTGAGGTGACGGAGCAAAGCTCATGGACACCTGTTGGGAAAAAAGTAAACCAGGTCAATAAGTCAACCATGGTACCAGACCTGGCGGCACCTACACACCACACGACCAGTAATTACCGTAAGGCCATGACGGTGGTAGCCTGGCGGCACTAAATATACCGCCACCAGCCCTAGTTACCATAAACCCCGGCACCGCTAAAATATAGCCTACACGGTGTCCAAGGTACCGCCCCACCATAGGCCTCGGTGCCGCCAACCCTGCCAACCATCAGCACACTAACGGTACATGCTCATCTCCCATTACTGTTAGGCTCCGCCTACCATGAAGGACCACCGCATCGCCTACCCTAGCTACCGCCAACTCTCACCATCATGGTACCGCCAATCCCAACTACCTCCTACCTACCTTCGGTGTACAACCATCTTCCCCTGCTACTGCCTGCCTTCACCACCACTCATGGTATGCACTCACTGTCCCTCTATTATCATGCACAAACCCAGGTGGTACCACCACCCCTCTCAACCAATCACCACCAGGCGGTACCACCTCCTCTTTAACCAATAAGCTACCTTCACCTCCATGTTATGCAAAGCTACGCGGTACAACCCCAACCCGGCATTACTGCCCAGCACTAACCAACTCCCCCTCTCCTATAAATACTAGCCTCACTTCCCTCATTCAACCCAAGCTCCTCAGGGCACCTTCACCCGATACTCAACCCCAGCCCCATGGAGCCTTCTCCCTCATCCAGCCTGAGGCGTCAAGCCCCACACAGGCAATCCACTCCTGGGCCACACGCCTCACCTTCTCCCAACCATCTCACGTCTCTCCCTTTACTAGGATTTGGGTTTGTTCCCTCCCCTCCGCGGTTATCATCCGACGTGCTTCTTCCTCTCCACGAGTCGACTTATGCTCACCAGGTATCATTTACCTTATGCATATTTATTTATTACCGCTATCACTTCTCCTACTGACTTAGGCATCGGAGGGGTCCCCCGTGGTCCAAACCACCGCGGGTCCCTCTGACAGCCTTGCTCGTTTTGTAGGAGAGCCTGGGTTAAGCGCGCCAGTGGCTGCTTTCTTAAGTGAGGGTTGAGTCCCGCTCTCATCTAGAACCTACAAATATTTTTGCTTGCGGAATTTGGGTCTGGCTCACTGACTGAACCAAATTTAATCGAAACAAAGGCGCCATCTATGGGAAAGATAGCTTGCTAGCGCTTAACCTAGCACCACCTGCAAGACGCCAAAGACCCTCATACGGTTGGGGGCTGCGATACTCATACCAGGTAATTTATCTTTGAGGAAGTATGTTTTGACAGGAAACCTTGGCGTTTACCTTAGGCCCAACACCGAACCCAAAACATCATCCACTGAGTCCTCTTTAAGCCCAAAATGGTATTACCTAAACCTGTCACGGCCAGGGGCTAAATAAGGTAAAACATAGTAAAAAAAATGGTAGCAGTAATAAAATAAAAAGTAAGGAGCCAATTACCATTGTTATTTCGTTTTTAAATTTCAAAATCCTAGGTTGTTAAAACGCTAAACCGTATACGAGTAACAACAACTAAATTGGCATAAGACACTGTTATATGTGAAGGCGGCAGGGTCCTTAACCCAAAGCGACCCAAATAAAGTAAAATTTGAGCCAGGGGGAAGACTACCGCCTAACACAAGAGTAACGCCCTCCAGGGGTTCCCTTCAATAATAATGCCGTCACCACTTAATTAAGAAAATGCCCAAGGGGCACCAACGTTAATTCACAACGCCACGGCTCGTAGCCAACCATATCCATTTGGTTCCACTAACAATAGAATGTGGCGAAAACTCGCTAGTAGGAACTTCATCACTAATCTTAGGCTTAAGCCGCCACCAAACGAATCTAACAATGTTAACTTGGCGCACCCCCAAGAAACTTGGCTGCACCTGCAAGCTTGACCAGCTACAATCGCCCATGAGCTTGGCTAGATAGCTTCGTCAACTCTTTAAACGAGTATCTCACCAGAGGCAAAGTAAAAACCATCACCAACAAACTTAAGCAACTCATTAGGATCAACAACGAGGCCAATTAGATTTTGTTTCTAGCAAAGCCTCGCCCATGAATTTGGCTTTGCACTATCCATTTTACCTAGGTGCTGCCGCCCATTGGGCCGCGTGTGCAGTAATGCCAATATACCTCGATGTCACGCCTTTTTATCTTTGACTAAGCGGTGCCGCCAAAAGACCCAACTAGGGGCTACCGCTAAGCTGCTCGTCCAGATACTATTGCCACAAAGGTAGCAGTGAAACACTCGTCACACTCGTCTGGGCTCATTCGCTCTCCAATAAAGAGGCTAATACTCTTAGAGCTAAGGATGAAGCCTCAAAAGACCCCTTACCTTCATGGTGCGAAGGGCACGTTATTCTACAGATTTACAAGGCACCCCTTGGTGCCTAATAAAGTCTACCACTTTTTAATGAGGCATGCGTAAGCCACAAGGCATGCTCATTGACAAAGGCACACAATCGCATTCTTGTTAGCGGTTTTATACACCCAAATAGAATGCCCATTTAGGCTGCCTCTTCACAACTACTTAATCTACCATTTATCAATGACGATTGGTAGCCGTATTCATATTCACCAGTGACGACCGGTGGCAAAATTATATTATTTTTCCCCGTTATGACCCAGCAGGGCGCTGGGGTCTTAACGTGCTAATGACTTATGTGAGTATTGTTGCGTTCAACCCAGTCCCTGGCCTGGGGCTTGACGTTCTATTTGATTTAAATTTAACCAAGTCCCTAGCCTGGACCTGGGAGCTTAACGTTTCTGGCATGATTTATGTTCAACCCAGTCCCTAGCCAGGGGCTAGGGGGCTTAACGTTTTCTATATGATTTATGTTCCCCGATGTGATTTACGTTCTCAAATATGATTTACGTGAATTACGTGAGTGTTACTTTTACGCGATCCATGTTAACCTAGCCCCGGACCGGGGGCTGAAATTGTCATTCGCGGTAGACTCTCAATATTATCAGGAGCCCGTGATGGTGTATGCCCCATTGATACCAGGGAAGGTGTTGAGATTTGCTCTAAGTAGCATTGGGAGCTCAAAGATAGGGGAGCCATAAGCCCTTCTCAGGCTGGCAATATTTAGTCGAGCCGTAAGCGCTTCTCAAGCGGGTAATACACATTTACACTGTAAGCCATTCTCACGCAGGTAAGACTCACTTGTGCCATAAGTCTTTCTCAGGCAGGCATACTATACCTCCTCTAACACCGGGGGCTGGTGGTTGTTTTTGCTCCAACTGAAATGGGAGCACGGAGTATTCGGGCGCGGTAAACTTTCACCTAATGTGAGAGCCCACGGTTAATTGTCCCCCACCTAACATCAGGGCGGGCGGTTGTTTTGCTCCAATTGAAATGGGAGCACAGAGTATTCGGGCGCGCTAAATTTTCACCTAACGTGAGAGCCCACGGTTATTTGCGCCCCACCTAGCATCGGGGCGGGTAGTTGTTTTTGCTCCAATTGAAATTAGAGCATGGAGTATTCAGACGCTGTAAACTTTCACGTAACATAAGAGCCCATGGTTATTTGTGCTCCACCTAACATCAGGATGGGCGGTTGTTGTTGCTCCAATTGAAAGGGGAGCACGGAGTATTCGGGCACCGTAAACTTTCACTTAACGTGAGAGCCCGCGATTATTTGTGTCTCACCTAACATCGAGGCTGGTGGTTGTTTTTGCTCCAATTAAAATGGGGGCACAGAGTATTCGGGCGCAGTAAAATTTTACCTAATGTGAGAGCTCGCGGTTATTTGTGCCCCACCTAATATTAGGGCGGGTGGTTGTTCTGCTCCAACTAGTATTGGAGCACGGTTTACGCTCCAACTGACATAAGGAGCACGAGATGGGTTACGCTCCAACCAACCGTTGGAAACCAGGATTATTTTTCATAATACGGTACAACCCGACTCACGGCTAGGGGCTGGGAGTTAAAAATATTATTCACAATACACCGCGCCTCAACCCATGGCTGAGGACCGAGGGCTCAGCCCTTCGTAACTTAGCCAAAAATTAAGGTCCAAAAGCTAACACTTTACATATCCATAATATAAAGCCTAAGAGCAAGTAATAAAACCCACAAGAAAGCACAAGCTGGTGGCTCCCGGAGACCACGCCAAGAATTAATAAATTGGATGAAGCAACGTCCACAATAACGATTGCTCATTCACGAGTAATGCCTCCAATCAGGAATACAATTCCTAGAGGCTGCACCTGGAATTAACAAAGTAAATGAGGCAACGTCTTCAGTAACCGTTGCTCATCCACGAGTAACACCTCCAATCAGGAATACAATTCCTAGAGGCTGCACCCGGAATTAACAAAGTAAATGTGGCAACGTCTTCAATAACCGTTGCTCGACCATAAATAATGCCTCTGATTAGGAATACAATTTCTAGAGGCCATACCAAGAATTAGCAAATTAGAAGGGGCAACGCCCACATTAACTACTCACACAAGCAATTATAGGTACCTCCCAGTACCCTACCATGGAAACAACAACAAACATGATCATTAAAGGGATTAAGTCCTCTAAGCCTTAAAATATATCCCAAAAGCTAAAACACTTCTTTTAACGATAACACTGGCCACAAGCCAAAATACCCCAAAAAGTGGGTAAGCTAATGCTTGACTAAGGGAGGGTATGACTTAGTCCCTCACTCTTTAAGACATTAAAGTTACTCAAGCCCTTTACTAACATAAAGCCATTCGTCGATAGTAAGCACATTGACAAACACTCAAACACGCACACATTCCAAACGCTTTAAACAAAATACTTTTTTATACAAAGTAGTCAATAAAACACCATTTTAAAGGTACGTGTAACATGAGTATGTTTACAACAAAAATAGACTAAACACTAATAAAATGATGTTAAAACCAAAAATAATACTTCAATCTTCCTGGTCATTCTGGCTACTGGACCTATCTTCCACCTCGTCTTCCATCTCTTTGTTCACCTCGTCCGCAATCTGCTGAAGAAGGGCGTTATCAAGCTGAGGAAGCATCCCACACCTTCTCTTGAAATTTAGCTAAGGCCTTGTCTGCTCCATCCCAATACCACTCGCTTTGTTCCTCAGAAAAATTGGAACTAGCTAAGTAATCCGCCATCGCCACCTCTCTAGCGCTAGCCAACCGAGAGTGAATTTCAGCAAGAAACCTTTCAAGCTTAACTTGAGATTCCTGAACGGATACTCACGGTTCATTTTTTTCGGTCTTCAACCCTACAATTTCAGCCTTCAGCTTTTCAATCTTAGTCTTTAACTCTTCATTTGTCCTCGCCTGGCATTGCTCAACCTCTTGAGAATGCTTCAGTGCAGCTAAGGAAGATACTAGTTCATTCTGAAGGTGTTGAAGGTTGGAGTCTTTTTCTGATAAAGCCGCCAATGCTACCCCCATCGCACTAAACCCCTAAAAACACAAGCATAAAACGCATAAGACGCAAAAGAAAATTGTAAAATAAGGAAAGAAGAAGTTTGTACTTGAGAAATGAGAGACGCCAACTCAACCAAAGGGACTCCGTACTCTCTTCCCAAATCCCTAGACGAAAACTCCTTTAAACTTTGACTAAGGGAATCAAAGCTACAACCAACTGATGTGGAAGAAGATGGCTCCGGGCCCCTTAGCCTCTCTCCAGGCCCACGTTCACTGCTCAAACCCGCAACAATATCCCCTTCAGGGATCTCTGAAGGTAGGTCCCTTTCCGCCAAAGGAAAGCCTTCCACCCCCAACTTAGGCTCTACATCAGTAGTAAGATCCTCTTAGGATACAAGAGCTCGAGTGCTTCCTAAACGACGACGCTTATGTGAATGCGCCTTCTTCGTAGAGTATGACGAAGGCTAGTGTGACGACGTTCGTGTTGCTTTAAGCTTTTTTAGAGCAGCATGCCTCCGTTGCCCCTTCTTGCTGGTAGGAAGAGAAGACAAACTCCAAATGTCTAACTCCTCAAGCGCTTCAGCTACGGGAAAGAAAGAAAGGTAAGTACAAGACCCGTTAGCAAAAAGAGAATAACCGAGCACATGTACAAAAATGTGTACCTGGATACGGTTTCTTGCTTAAGCCAGCCTTTGCTAAAATAATTTCCTGCTCTAGCATCTCCCTTGTGGCCAGAAACTTACCTCTTTAAAATCCCCAGTAAAATAGTCATATATAGCACGTTTCTCTAAGGTCAAAGTGTCAAGCGCCGGTTCAGGAGGCTTATATACCGGCTGCCATTTCATGGGGTAATGGGGACGACTCGGGGGTTTAACCTAAATAAACTTACTTAACAAGTTTTTTGTGTTAGAAGGAAGGCTTTTGATAAAGGTAGCCCCGCCTCGACGCTAAAAGATGTCTCACTATTTACTACCTTCGCTTGAAGTAGGACATCAAAAACATTATGGGTCAGCCGGAACCCATTAACAAAAAAACCGAGTAAAAAACCATAGATATTCGTATAACCGTTCGGAGTAACTTGACCCTGGCAAATTGTATATAAATATAAAACGTTAGCCACAAATTGGGGAATAGGAAACCTTATACCCGCGTCAAGAGCATCCGCACTAACCCCAAAAAAAGCCCGGAGGTAGAAACAAAGGACACTCGTCCTCCTTGAGACCCAGGATCTCGAAATAGGTAGCGAAAAAATACCTGGAACGTAGCATTGCAATCCCTTCTTCGCCTGCTGTTTGTTGCATAAACGAACGAAGAGGACGAGCTTAAAAATCCTCAGCAAACTCTTTGGCAAGCTCGGCTTGCTCGCTCCTCCAATGTGCAACTACAGGACGTTGCAAGGCAAATTCGGATGGCACCACAGCTAACCGTTCAGAAACCAGAGCTTCGTCACGCACCTTCGAAGCCCCGCCTTCACCACCGGTAAGGCACTCGAAAGGGAGAGCATTTTCAGGAACTCCTACCGTACTTCCCTCCCCCTTCAACAACTTGCTTGGTATACACCACAATCTCACCACCGGTTTGTTCAGCTAATACACCTTGCTCATGGACATTCAAAACCCCGGTGGTATCCGACATTGTTACACAGAAATAAGAGCTCAAGGTAATCTTTGATAACAAATATGGGAGAATAAGTTAAGGACCAAAGCAGATTATCACCCACCTCAAGACAGATTCGGGCCAAGAGGAAGCAAAAAACCGCAAATAAAGTGAGAATCGCAGCACGGTAAAATGGAAATGGAGAAGAAAAGAAGAAGAAGAAGAGAAACAAAAACGAAGAAGAAGAAACAGAGAAAAAAGGGACAAAGGAAGTGGTTTTGAGATCAACGGTTTAGATTAACTCCCCCAAAAAGAACGGCCCAGATTGAATCAAATTTTGACTGATGGGACGGTTCCCCGGCCTGCAGGGCATAATGACACCAGTTCCCAAGGAAGACCTTTTTGCTTCCACCACACCAACAGCCCTCACCCACCAAGAAACACTTGGCAAAACCATCTACTCGCCAGACACCAAGTTCACATTCACCCAACACACGGTACAGGCTTGGCAGAGCTACCTGGTCTCGCCAACATATCCAAAAGGTTACAAGGAGGCCTCTAGCACATTAGTAATTCTGACGCCTGAAAAGAAACCTCTCCTGCCGCCCACACCAACCTGGCAGAACCTCCCACTCCCATTAGACCATCAAAAGGATTAGAAGCAAGGCATTGGCTTTTATATGTTATACACTCCACGGCTGAGTGAACATGCCTTCATTCACCCACACTAACCGGTGGAACCTCCCACTCCCATTAGACCATTAAAAGGATTAGAAGCAAGGCACTGGCTTTTTATATGTTATACACTCCACGACTGAATGTGAACAGGTCTCCATTCACCTATGGAGTGGGGGGCTAACTGTTGGGAAAAAAGTGAACCAGGTCAATAAGTCAACCACGGTACCAGACCTGGTGGCACTTACATACCTCACGACCAGTAATTACCGTAAGGCCATGACGGTGGTAGCCTGGCGGCACTAAATATACCTCCACTAGCCCTAGTTACCACAAACCTCGGTACCGGCAACCTATGGCCTACACGGTGTCCAAGGTACTGCCCTACCACAGGCCTCAATGCTGCCAACCCTACCAACCATCAGCACACTAATGGTACATGCTCATCTCCCATTACCGTCAGGCTCTACCTACCATGAAGGACCACCGCACCGCCTACCTTGGCTATTGCCTACTCTCACCACCACGGTACCGCCAATCCCAACTACACCCTACCTACCTTCGGTGTACAACCATCTTCCCCTGCTACCGCCTACCTTCACCACCACTCACAGTATGCACTCACCGTTCTTCTACTCTCATGCACAAACCCCGGTGGTACCACCACCCCTCTCAGCCAATTACCACCAGGCGGTACCACCTCCTCATCACCTAAGCAGTACCATCACCTAGGCGGTACCATCACCCAAGCGGTACCACCTCCACTTTAGCCAATCAACTACCTTCACCTCCACATTGTGCAAAGCTACGCGGTACAACCCCAACCCAGCATTACCACCAAGCACCAACCAACTCCCCCTCTCCAACAAATACCAGCCTCACTTCCCTCATTCAACCCAAGCTCCTCTAGGCACCTTCACCTGATACTCAACCCCAGCCACATGGAGCCTTCTCCCTCATCCAGCCTGCTGCCTCACGCCTCACACTGGCAATCCACTCCTGGGCCTCACACCTCACCCTCTCCCCAAGAGACCTCACGTCTCTCCTTTTACTAGGACCCGGGTTTGTTCCCTCCCCTCAGCATTTATCATCCAACGTGCCTCTTCCTCTCCATGAGCCGGCTTATGCTTACCATGTATCATTTACCTTACTTGTATTTATTTATTACTGCTATCACTTCTCCTACTGACTTAAGCATCGGAGGGGTCACCCGCGGGTCCCTCTGACGGGCTTGCTCGTTTTGCAGGAGAGCCCGGGTTAAGCGCGCTAGCAGCTGCTTTCTCAAGTGAGGTTTGAGTCCCGCTCTCATCTAGAATCTACAAATATTTGTTGCTCGGTACATTTGGGTCTGGCTCACGTACTGAACCAAATTTTACCAAAACAACACCTTACCTTGAAATGCTTAAGAGTTGAGAACTAGGGTGGGAGCTCTCCAACCAATCTTGAGCTTGAGTCAATCAAGCCTATACATTATACCCTTGACTCCAGATAATTCAATAAAGATCGAACTTAACAAGTTTTAATTGAGCGAACTGTCCTTGGGTGACTAAATTATAACCAACGCTATCAAGTTCAAGGCTTGGCGGTCAAAGCCCTAACACATACAATAACTCAAACCTAAATTCATCTAACTCATCAAGCTGTGCCATCAACCTAGACCAGCACCATAAGCTCGAGATTATGTTGTCAAAGCACTAAATTATCATGGTGCTAACTTACCTTACTAAAGGTGGATGGGGACAGAAATTATGGCAAAAGGGGTTAATCCACTGCTGTGAGCCCATTCTATTCGCTTGAAGCAAACAAAGATACAATTTCACCCACCCCTACAGAAAAGAAAAGTAAAAGCTCAAGTATATTCTAGGAAAAAAACTGAAGAGTTTTGGTATGTTGATACTGGGACCCTTTGTTAAGCGTCATGTGTAATTTATTTATAACTTAAGAAATTATCCAATGGTCCTTGCTTCGAACTAATTTCATCCATATTTTGCCTAATTCTCCGATGATCTACTTGGGCTAATTAATCTGGCATTTGGATAGCATGTTTAACATCAAAACCTTCTTCTCACATTCGCCCACTTCTTCATAACTGTCCTTAAGGGCCCCATCTTCTTTAGTGTAAATTTAAGAATTACCTTTCTTGCCGTGTTCCATGTAACTACTTTGAGCTTGAGCTTTACATCTGAATAACTGTTATGAGTGGCTATTTTCCATGTATTAGTTTATGTGTTTCATTGAACAAAGTGCGTTTCCAAACACTTGGATTCGCTAGGAATTTCAATAATGTTTTTCGCTAGGAATTTCAATAATGTTTTCACGTAACAAACACTATTAAAGTATAAAACAAATCCTAAGCCTTCACATATAAGCTTAAACTTTTGAGAAAAATTGGTTCTTTGATATGATATCAGAGCCTTGCTGACTAAGAAGTCAAAGGTTCGACTCCCAACCGGCCCTACTTTCTATATAAATTTAATTTCAACACAAGGTACTGAGGTAGACCTTTGTATAATCCATACTTTAAACCCCAATGGCTATTCATGTGAGGGGTCATGTTAACTAATCCTGAGCCTCATCACTAGCTTAAGTCCTTAGGAATGTTGGTTATTTCATAGACACTTGCCTCATTAAATCAAATAGCGTTGTTCTAGTTCCTCAAGTTTGGTAGGTAAACAAGAGGATAGATGACTTGTTTATAATGTAATAGAATTCGATAATAGATCTTTTTTTATCATTAGATTTGTTAAAGATATAAAATCAAAAAAAAAAAAATTAATAATTCAAGAAGATCTTGAATTAAACAAAAATAAGAACTCACAAAATTGAATAAGACTTGGATCAAAATTCGCAAGACTTAGATAAATATTTCTCTTGATCCACACAATTGGATCAACAATATAAAAGAACACATTACTTAGAAAGAATAGTTATTTTGGATAGTCATTTGTTTTGATCCAAAACTTGGATAATTTCATTGCTTGGTATACTTATACATTTATAATACAAGGAAAGATGAAAAATACTAGGAATATTATGGGAATCCTAAGGAAAATAAAGGAGGTGATTAAAACTACCATTGATGTCCATGTTGGTCATAAGTGTTGTAAAAAAGTAACGCGTATAATGAAAATGCTGCGTAAAATACTGCAAAATTACAGCTGAAATACAGCGTGCAATACAGTGGGAAAATACAGTAAAAATACTGCCGAAAATTACAGCAAAAAATAGTAAAAGTAACCTGCTAATTACTGTAAATTAAACAGCGTGATTTAAATCGAAAATCAGTCTAAAATTCAATGTTAAACCTCGATATAATACAGTAAAAATTTCAGTAATTTTGTAGCAGAAAGACGCAGCCAAATAAATGACCACGACAATCAAATAATACCGAAAGAGGAAAAATAGATTAGATTGATAAAATACTGAAGATACTGTGCCATGGGAGATACCACTGTCCTAAAAGACGATTTCGCCGCTGCTCTAGTGCATATAGTAGTATCAGTGGCCGCCCTCTAGGATTAACCCGGTCCGACTCTTAACGTGCACTTGTTAATCATCAGGTAGGAGAGAACGAGAACTTTGCCCGGAATGACAAAGAGGAAAACGACGAGAACAGGGAAGAGAAGAAGATTGGAACAGCTAGATGATGTTGGAATTGTTGTGTTTTGCAAGCACTGTCTTATCCTATATTTATACTAATGCAAATGTAGTAACTCTCCTCTTCAACAGTCAAAAAAAGGTCCTGGTTTAATTTATGCAATAAATTGGAGATTTGGAGATGAACAGCTATGAGACCAACGGTTAGTAATATTTAATTCACACCAATAGCTATTTTTGTGTGATTAAAGCAAATCCCATCTAAATCGGTAATGGTTGGAGCAATAATGGTAGCGGTAACTCATTTTCCGTAAAATAAATATACCCGATGAGAAAAAGCACACCCACACCCACACCCTCGCCCAAGCATATGGCGAGCAGTGTGTGTGAGTGGTTCCTACCATTCCTTCGCCCAAGACTTAATTCAAATTAGTTGGGAGCATATACCCTTATAAACCCAACCACACCTCCTTAATTTGTCAATGTGGGATAGAGAATTTTTTTATTTTTGTATTCACAATATAGGATTAACTTTCCAACAACAAGGGTTGGTTACAAGACCAAAGAAAACTGAGAGATTTATGCAATAAAATCCTAATAACTCTAGAAATAGAAAATATTAGACTAATTATATCAAATGCTAAATTAAATACTAGCTAATAAAATATATACAAAATATATTAAAAATACATGAAAATATTTAATATTGTTTCGGTTAAATTTGGTTCGGTCAGTAAGCTAGACCCAAATGCCCCGGGTAACAAATATTTGTAGGTACTGGATGAGAGCAGGAATCGAACTCACACCTGAGAAGGCAACCGCTGGCGCATTTGGCTTGGACATTCCTGCAAAACAAGGGAGGCCGTTGGGGCCCGCAGGTGTGGACCGCAGGGGACCCCTTCGATACCTAAGTCAGTAAGGGTCGCGGTTAAATAAAATATAAGCATAATAAAATACTTAGCTTGGGTGCAATACTCAGCTTGGGGTGAATATGCTCTTCCTGGTCCGACAAGGTGGTCGATGGCGACGTGGTGGCGGTTGCCTCATCTAGGAGACCGAGCCTTGTGTTGAAGTAGCTTGGGCATGGTGACGCCAGATAAAGAGAAAAGAGCAGGGGATCGGGTGTAGAGGAGAGAGAAAGAAAAAGAAGAGAGAGAGTGGGGTTGTTGTTTTGTTCCCGTTGTTTTAGGAAGTGGTAAGTATTTATAGAGAAGGGGAGGTGTTGGCGGTTGAGGAGGGGAGGTGATGGTACCAGCGAGGCTAGCGGTAGCAGGTCGTGGCGGTACTGGCTGGTGGGTGGTGCCGGTATGGGAGTGACGGTAGTGGCATGGCGGTACTAGCGAGCGGTAGTGGGCGATGGTACCGGCGAGACACTAGCGGTACCGGCTGGGTGAGTAGTACTGGCGAGGTTGGCGGCACCGGCAAGGATTGGCGGTACAGGCGAGGTTGTTGGTACAGGCGAGGGTTGTTGGTACCGGCGAGGGTTGTTGGTGGTAGTGGGTGGCGGTAGGTTGACGAAGGAGAGCAAGAAGAGGGAGGAGAGAGAAAACGTGGGGAAGAAGGAAGTGCCAGAGGAGAGGGAAAGGAGAAAAGGGAAAAGTGGAGAGTTATGATGCTATTTTGTCTTTTTGTGGCCTTTATTTCATTATCCCATTTTAACGTTAACATGGTTATTTTTATCCTTAACAGTTAACCACCCACACCTTGGGTGAACTGATCAAGTTCGGGCATGGAGTGTAAACTCATGCCCTATCAGTCTAAAAGGTTAAACGGGTTGGGCCTTTTATAGAGCGAAATCAATTTAAATGCGTACCTTGCCCACTTGGTGGTTACCTTTAACTTCGTATGTTCCATGTCGGTATTTCATGGCCGCTTGGATGTGCCAACTTCAAGCTTTGATTTTTCCCTAGGTTGGCGTGTGAATAGCCCTGGTGAAAATGTACAGCAACAATTTAAACATTAAAAGCAGGTGAGGCATAATGAGTAATAGACAGTGTGCTGGCGGATGAGAGGGAAATGGTGGTGGAAATTATTCGTGATTTTGAGCTTGAGGTGCAAGTGCTTGTACTCGCGGTGCCAATAATGTATCATCATCTCGGTGTAAGGTAGTGCTATGATTCTGCTAAGTTTGGCTGTTGGCTGAGTTATGGATTGGGCCAATTTTGCAATTGGCAACCTGTGCTTTTTGACCCTTTGCGTTGTTGAATTATGATGACCAGCCCCCAGCCATGGGCTGTGGGGTATATTGTGGATAACATTCTTATGCTCCCAATAGTACTTGAAGCAAATTACAAACGCCAGCCCCCAGTCGTGAGTTGAGGTGGAGCGTAGTATCAAGTGTGTCTTTACCTGCCTAAGAACGGCTTACAGTATAGATGGGTTTTTGTGGGTTGTAGTACCCAGATAGGTTTGTGGACGGTAATGCCTAGCCGGACTAGTAGGTAGTAGAGTCTAGCCAGGATGGTTGGCAATAGAATCCAGTCAAGCTTGTGTGAAGCGCCTTGTAGGCGTCATTTATGAGGCTTCCTTGGGTGAATATTGCTTGGGTTTTTGTTTATGATGTAAATAACTAGCTTATGTCTTTTAGCCTTCGAAGGTCGCACCTTGTACTATTGGCGCTGCCCATAGGTGGGTCTTGGAGACGCCAATGATGCACGGTCTTCTTTAAGCGCGATGATTATGATTGTTCACGTGGCTAAGGTAGGCGTTACTATCCTTGATTGGGTAACACTTAATGGTGTTGGCGTGATGTTTGGGGAACTGCCAATTCATGCTTTCTTGTGAGTTTTATTGCTTGTTAAGCTCTTAACTTTTTATGATAGGGAATACAGTCCGTCCCACATTATGGACTCGTAAAGCATTAGCCTTCGGCCTTTAGTGATTGGCTAAGTTGTGAATGACCGAGTATCTAGTCTTCTTATAAATCCAGGTGAAGCGTACTGTGAATATTTTTAATTTCTAGCCCCCAACCGTAGGCTGGGTTAGAGCGTATTGCAAATATTTTTAACTCCAAGCCCCCAGCTGTGGGCCAGGTTGAAGTGTATTTCGTTTCATGTTCCTTGTGTCAGTTGGAACGTAAGCCGTGCTTCAATATTGGTTGAAGCATAACTCGACCGCCTAAGAAGGAATTACGGCTCAAGTATGTCTCACCTGCCTGAGAACGGCTTACGGTGTAAATAGACTTCACATGCCATAAAAGGGTTTATGGCTACGTATGAGTATCGCTTGCTTGACAAGGGCTTACGGCTTGACTAAGTATTGTCAACCCCGATGTTAGGTGGGGCACACAATCGCGGACTCTCAGCTGGTGAGAGTGTACCACCAGTCTCGATGTTAGGTGGGACTTACACAATCGCGGACTCTCAGCTAGTGAGAGTGTACCGCCAGTCCCGATGTTAGGTGGAACTTACACAACCGCGGACTCTCAGCTAGTGAGAGTGTATCGCCAGTCCCGATGTTAGGTGGGACTTACACAATTACGGACTTTCAGCTGGTGAGAGTGTACCGCCAGTCCCGATGTTAGGTGGGACACACACAATCGCTAACTCTCAGCTAGTGAGAGTGTATCGCCAGTCCCGATGTTAGGTGGAACTTACACAATTGCGGACTCTCAGCTAGTGAGAGTGTACCGCCCCCTATGACTTCGTGCTCCCAATACGGCTTGGAGCAAATCACAAAAGTCAGCCTCCCTGCTGGTAAAGGCTGGTTAAAGACAATTCATCCAACTTAACACAAACAATTCATCTAGCTTAAAAAAAAGCCCCCTAGCCGGTAAAGGCTGGGTTAGAATAAATCACATAACTTCACACAAAGCCCCCAGCCGGTAAAGGCCGTGTTAAAATAAATCACAATTCATCTAACTTAACCCGAAAGTTCTCAGTCGGTAAAGGCTGGGTTAAAACAAAATATATAACTTTACACAAAGCCCCCAGCAGGTAAAGGCTGGGTTAAAACAAAATATATAACTTTACACAAAGCCCCCAGCAGGTAAAGGCTGGGTTAAAACAAATCACATAACTTCACACAAAGCCCCCAGTCGGTAAAGGCTGGGTTATAATAAATCACAATTCATCTAACTTAACACGAAAGTCCTCAGCCGGTAAAGGCTGGGTTAAAATAAATCAAATAACTTTAAATAAAGACTCCAGCCGGTAAAGGCTGGGTTAAAACAAATCACATAACTTCACGCAAACAATTTATTTAATTTAATACAAAAGCCCCCAGCCGGTAAAGGCTGAGGCAAAGTAAATCACATAAACACATCAAGCCCCCAGCCCCCAACTAGGGGCTGGGTTAAACATAAATCACATAGAAAATGTTAAGTCGCCTAGCCGCCAGTTAGGGACTAGGCTAAACATAACGTGTATAGGTAGACACGCCTACCTGAGAAGCTTGTTTAGGACTCTAGGTCCACGGCTTGAAGCGACGAGTTCCAGCATATGTGTGGATGTGATTGCTAAGTAGCTTTCTTTGCTCAAGTGGCCGCCATTTTGCTTAACATCAGAGTTTGCTTGGGCCAATGCTAACCATATACCTGAAATCCTGTGATCTTTTCAACTAGACAAAAATTATTAAGAATATATGAAGCGGCTGCTCCCGATATCAATTTATAATCTTCATCTAACAAGACAAATGTTTATAACGAAACTCGCACTAAGGACATGTTAGGTTTTATTCTATTTTTTCTGTTTGCTATTGAAATCATTCATTTCAATAAGGTGTTGCCTCATAGATTAATAGTAGCTACACGTGTAAGTTCAGTCATATGTGCAAAAACATGCTAAAACCTAGCTAAACATGGTTAAACTTAGTCACATCCAAGTTTGTTTGAAGTGGTTAAACTTGAAAAATGCTTGTTTTTGGTGACGATTGAACAAGTCAAGCTTGGGTTAATTAGGGTCAAATTGGCGTAGTCCGGTGGAACCCAATCAAATTTATTCGAACTTCAGACTCATTAATTCGAATTTTAGATCAACACCAAACAATATTAGTGGTTTAATTTTCGTACCAACATTTGCAATCTAATTGAAGTTTTTGAATTGTAATAATTAAAAATGCGCTTTAGTCTAAACATGAACCAGAGAGAGAAATGAAGATCATTAAGCTCTAATAAAGGAGCAAAGACAAAAATCGACTGCAACTAGTCCGTTGTAGTCACTTAGGTAATGGTTTTAGATTCAAGGGTGATCCCTATTTAAGCATAACTTGATAAAGGGTTTAGGTTACTAATTTGGTGTTTCACCACCAGACAACCTTCATCGAAATCCTACACTGTGTTTTATACATAAAAACAATGCCGATGTTCCAAGAAACACTTTACTTTCAATTACAACTACAATCATGTGCAACCACATTTTAAAAGCCGGATGATGTCTTCTACAATGATTATAAACAAAAAATCAGAATCAATTCAAGACACCCACGTCAAGATTTCCAAAGTGTTTCCGTAAATAATATATTTTCTGGGTCATCTTTAAAACACACCATTACGCGGTGTCAATTGTCTCTCTCTTTCTTTTAACTACATGCTTAATGAGATTTATGGCCTAAGTCTACCGTAAAAGCTTCCAAATATGCTTGTCCACAGTTCGTCGTAAAGACTTCGAGATTGACACAAATTAACAGGATGATAATAAACCAAGACTAGTCCAAACTAAAGGCAGTTATCGTGAAATTCAAAATAATGATAAGTCAAGATGGAAACCCTAGAAAAACGAAGACTTGACAAATCTCCATCTACGGTCGACCATACTTAACCGAGTTGCCATCATGGTAGGAGTGAGCAATCTCGAACTGATCGATGTCAAGTTTCTTACTGATGACTCCCACTTGGAAGTAAATCGAATTTGGTCTGTTCAGTCAAATCCAGTTAATGGATTTTTCTGCCCTACCTAGTAAGATATTTGCTGTAAATCTATAGTTTTTACTAACTTCGGAGTCTATTCGTATACATCAACTATAGTACCACATAACTTTATGCTGAAGTATGATTACAGGGTAACATTATGTATACATGAATCAGAAATTAAAAGCGGGACTCTTAAAAACCTGACATGTTTCCTCAAATCCCTTGGCCAAGATATATATCTTCAAATATACCTTGAATTGTTTTACACCCCTGTTTTACTTTATCAATTTCTTTATGAGTTCATCATCATTTAACAACTGAATGAAGCTATACATCACTCCAAATCAATAAGTTCTATACACTAATGGTTGAAATAATGACTGGTGCCAAAAATCATGCAGGAAATGTAATAGTACCAAGGGTTTAATCTTTTTATTCAGCTAAATTCAAGTCTCACCGGACTAGTAAACTAAACTTGCTAAACTAGGAGTGTATATGGGCTAAGTTGAACCAAATCACAACAGGCCCAAGGCTCGGCTTGTCAATATTCGACATGGGTCAAGCTCAACTGGAAGCTCAGCAAGCCTAGATACTTTGAGCTTGAACTCAGCTCGTCATTAAGTCAAGCTTGTGGGTGGCGCTGTACAACCAAGGTTCTGGGCGGTGGCACCCAACTATCCTTGCTGATAACCTTGCGTCTTTGAAAAATTTTTGCTAGTATTATCGGCAGCAATTTTTAAGTTGGCTTATTTTAGCGTTGTTCGTAGGTTACCTATGATAGTCTATGATATCGTTGGTTGGTATTCTATTGGTAATTTCTTCTTTCTCAGGTCTAAAGGTGGATAGCATACTCCCAAAGAGTTTTTGCTAACTTCGTTGGTGGTAGCTTAAGTCTTGGGGCGTTGATGGTAACGTCTCTACTAGCGCATCCCCTGCCACACTTGTTGACGCTATCCCAGCTAGGTTAGTTGCCCAAGACGTTTTTATTGGCGAATTTAACCTCGTGAGTTATCATTGGCGCCCCTTATGGGAATACATGCCTAGTGTGAGGGTGGTAATATCGTTATTGGGGGAGGCCCCTACTTGATGCCCCGGATATGTTTAGCTTCTTATTTTAACCCTAGTTCTTTTTACTCAAACTTTTGGGCAGTTGTGGTTAATCCTTGTTAACTTGTACATCTATCAAGTTAACTTAAGTTCTTGCTGTTAAATAAGAGCCTCTAGTTTAGTAATTAATGGTAGCCCCTAGTTATCAACTGGGTTGGAGCATTTTGTGAAAAGATAAGTCTTAAGCTCCTAGTCCCTAGTCGTTAGCTGGGTTGGGATGTACCGTAAATAGCCCATATCTACTTTGTAGATGAATAGAGAGTAGTGAATAGTGTAAACCCATATCGTAGAATAACAGCTTCCGCTAGCAACAAATAGTAAAATTTGTGAGTAGCTATACTAGCAAGAAACCAGCACAGGAGCCGGAGGGAGAAGAGATCAACATATAGGTGTAGCGGTTAATCAATTAGTTTTATAAAAACCCTACTTAGACGTATATGTGGATTCCTCATACATCAACTCTGTAGGTTGGGTCTAAGATCTAATGAAATTCTACAAATCAACAAAATTTAACTAGAACTTATGAGAAACATAAGCTTTATAATATGATCAAATGCATAATTTGGCCTAGAAATCACAAAGAACCTTGGTTTTGATTTACAGAGAACAAAAAGTATGGAGTCTAAAAGTAATAATATTCCCCGTGCCGCAAGGGCTCCTGCATAAGCAGGGCTTGGGAGGGGGTGGATGTACGCAGTCTTTCCCCTTCAGGGTGCTACCCTGAAGAGAAGCTATTTTTGAGTACCTTCAACCTGAGGGGTGAGCACCTCTTAATAGGTTACCAATCTCGGTACTATTCTCGCCCAAGGACGCTTAACTTCGGAGTTCTAATGGGATCCGGCGCTTGCGTGTTGGTACCCTCTTTGGTAGAAAGTAAGGTCTAGCTAGGCCAAACTCATAGCTATCAAGTCGAATATCAGGAATTGACTTAAGAAAGGTGAAAAGATACAAGTGCCTTTGTTAGTAAGCGATTTAGAGATAGCAGTAAACAAATGAAGTATAATGTCCAAGCCATGGAGAGTATGGAATAATCAAAGATAAGAAAACTAAGGAGCTGTTACATTATTCTATGGCTAGTTCTGAACTCACAAAGGTAGAATCCAAGCTCAATTAACAACTTCTGGGTGGTCAGATTTACTTTTATTTATTTTGAAATTTGAAATCTATTTCCATTCCTAATTTAAACAAGATTATAATTGGGTTGAATTGGAATATTTAAGTAACTTCTTTCAACGTATTATTAAGCATGGTTAAATTGGAAATCCTTATTAAGTATAGAATAGATTGATTCCAGTTTGATTAGGATTTTAATAGGTCCAATGTAGTCTAGTTGGTTTGATGAACCACCCTATGTCATTGCCTAGTATAGCCACTTCCTTGAGCCAAGGCCTCTTGTGTGAATTTTGGGGTTTTTCAAGATTCTTACTTGCCACAGTGAAGCTCTGTTTTCAGATCTACTATGTGGTTTTCAAGTCATAATTCGGAATTCGTTTTTACCTCGGATAGGCTTAAACCTGAAAATTTCTCATATGTCCTAAAACTATGAGGACTTGCAGACAAGATCTTAATAGGAGAAGCATACAGAGAAAGAAGATCAACTATCAGAAGGCTGAAGCCCTGTAGTGTCGTTCACGCACTCATCTATTGGGGTATAACTTCATGACCGTCCCCATTTGTCCCTCACGTTCATTTATATGGATTAACTAGCAACGTAGTTCTTATTTTTGTAAGATTTATCAGTTACCTTTTCCTCTTTCCCACAAAAGGAAGTGCTCTTGATGTTGGTGGCCTCACCAGTAAGTGGTTATAGTAAAGAATAAGGTATATCAGATGTCCTCCACAAACTGATTATGCTGGTTCAATCATTAACCCGGCTACATCAGCTCAAGATGAAAGGATCTTTTCCCTTTTTTTGTAGAAGATCAAAGAAAAAATACCGGCAAAGGCATCAAGTAATTTGCTCGAAATAATGTTTTCAGAAATTTGTTTCTAGGAAAAACAGTCTGAACAGAAACTCGAGAGGGGTAAAACATGTATATGAGGGAGAAAAGTTAACATTTAATAGTGTAAACAGAACTCGATAAATATAATATTGTTGTAGCGTGAACGATAAACTTAATAAAAATCCTTAAAGTTTAGTTTAGATGAGTTTGTTTTTATAGGTTCCTGATACAGCTATTGTTGGAATCACAGGCAAATACTCGCACCAGTGTAGACGATATTATAAAAGCTTGCATTAGATAAAGCAAAACAAACACCCAAACTTTTGCACACCCAAACATCATCTATCACTCCCCTCATTTTCCCCTGTTCTCTGTGAACTCCTCTCTTTTTTTTTATCAACAGCAATTACCCAAATTTCATTTCTCACATCTATCATCTTCCCCTACTCTCTCTGTGGATTTCTCTTCTTTCTTTCTTTTTTTTTTATGTGAATTTTACTATAAAATTTAGAATAGAAACTTGCTACAAATTTTCTTAAAATTTCAAATCTGAGGTCCTATTTTAAATGCGTAAGAGAACGAATAGAAAGAGAAAAATTGAAACCCAAACTTATCTGATGTTAAAATGGGTAGCCCCCAGCCTTGTGAGGGTCTTAGGTGATTTGTACGGGATACCAGGTCAAACAAGCTAACCTTCCCACAGACGGCGCCTTTGTTTCGGTTAAATTTGGTTCGGTCAGTGAGCTAGACCCAAATGCCCCGGGTAACAAATATTTGTAGGTTTTGGATGTGAGCAGGACTCGAACTCACACCTGAGAAGGCAACCGCTGACGCGTTTGGCCTGGACATTCCTGCGAAACATGGGAGGCCGTTAGAGGGGCCCGCGGGTGTGGACCGCGGGGGACCCTGCCGATGCCTAAGTCAGTAAGGGTCACGATTAAATAAAATATAAGCATAATAAAACACTTAGCTTGGGTGGAATACTCAGCTTGGTGTGAATATGCTCTTCTTGGTCCGGCGAGGTGGTCGACTACGGCGTGGTTGTGGTTGCCTCGTCCAGGGGATCGGGCCTTGTGTTGGAGCAGGTTGGGCATGGTGACGCCGAACAAAGAGAAAAGAGCAGGGGATCGGGTGTAGAGGAGAGAGAGAGTGGGGTTGTTGTTGTGTTCCCGTTGTTTTAGAAAGTAGTAGGTATTTGTAGAAGAGGGGAGGTGTTGGCGGCAGAGGAGGAGAGGTGACGGTACCAGTGAGGCTGGCAATAGCAGGTCGTGGCGGGGTACCGGCTGGGTGGGTGGTGCCAGTATGGGAGTGACGGTCGTGGCGTGGCGGTACCAGCGAGTGGTAGTGGGCGATGGTACCGACGAGACACTAGCGGTACTGGCTGGGTGAGTAGTACCGGCGAGGTTGGCGGCACTGGCAAGAATTGGCGATACAGGCGAGGTTGTTGGTACCGGTGAGGGTTGTTGTTACCGGCGAGGGTTGTTGGTGGGAGTGGGTGGCGGTAGGTTGATGAAGGAGAGTGAAGAAGAGGGAGGAGAGAGAAAACGTGGGGAAGAAGGAAGTGCCAGAGGAGAGGGAAAGTAGGAAAGGGAAAAACAGAGAGTTACGATGCTATTTTGTCTTTTTGTGGCCTTTATTTCACTATTTCATTTTAATGTTAACATGGTTATTTATATCCTTAACAAATATTAAACAAGATTATAGATAATTTAATCAAATATAGCAATTATCCTCTTTTGACAAGGGACAAACCTTCATTTCCTTTATACCGTTGGTTTTGAACGAAATTCAAAAAGGGTGCACGTTGGGGTCTGGGCCGTAGGTTTGGTATTTCATTTCAAGTGTAACATTGACGTGATTTTTTTTTTTTTTTTTGAACTAACATTGACGTGATGAAGCCAAGTGTTTGCGGAATCTAAAGCGTCCCGACGAATTACATGCATCGTTGCTCTAAACATGCTCCCTTCCTAATTTTGACGACAACTCCGCGCATGTAACTTTATCTAGTAGAATCTCATATTGAAGGTGTTTGAAAAAAAGATATCAATATATAAACCTATTGAACTACTCCTTTAATAACCATTGTAGGACTATAGGTGCACGAACATGGATGAGTAAAAAGGCTGCTGCAATTGGAACAATAGCAGGTTCTACTTTCGATCCGCAAGACATATCAGATATGGTGCAGGGAACCCCCATACATGGCGGAGGATATTTTTAGGAATCTTGATTGTGTTCATTGACGTGGGATGTTTAGCTAAGGTGGGGTTTAGGATGTTAGGTGTGGGCTTTTGTAATTTTTGGCTTTGGGTGTTTCGAGTCAGTATCTCCGATTTGTTTAGGTGGTTTTTGTTATTTCCCTTTCCTGCACTATGTGTGCATCTTGGGTCTCTCAGTGAGATGCCACTTTTTATCATGAGTTTGCCTTGCTACTTATCAGAAGAAAAAAAAAAAATGTGAATCTCATATATGTCAACTCTGTTAGTCGTAGATAAAAAGGTTCAACGAAATTTAACCAATTTCATGGATATGAACCATGTGGCCATCAAAACTTGCACACTTGTCATCACCTGATACAGATTAAAGGAGGTTCCATCCCAAAACTAATTAGCAATAAGTGGAGTAGCCCCCCTAGTATATAAATTGGTACATTTTGTGTCTTTCCACCGATGTGGGATACTTATTTTTCCTTTTTAGCTCTTTTTGGGCTGTAACAAACCACCACGCTCCGCAACCGTTGTCCTCGACGGCTGTCACTCTAGGTAGCTTCACTCTGAGTAGGTAGCCCTTTTTTCTGGACGGCTTCACTCTACTCTAAGTAACCCTCTCCTAGGTAGCCCTTTTCCCTCTAGATGGCTTCACTTTAGGTAGCTTCACTCTGAGTGAGGTAGCCCTTTTCTCAGGATGGCTTCATTCTACTCTAGCTAGCCCTCTCCTAGGTAGCCCTTTCCGAAACTTAGGCCCGTTATAAATGGTTTGTCCAGTACGGCCATTGGGCACAGTCCGTCCCATACCGGACCGAGCACGGCTCCGGAGCAGGGTCCGTCCCATACCAAACCCGAGCCCCTTGGAATCGATCTGAGGATTGACGGCTCTGATACCGATGTTACAGACTAAAGGAGGTTCCATCCCAAAATCAATTGGCAATGGGTGGAGTAGCCCCCCTAGTATATAAATATGTACATTTTGTGTCTTCCCACCTATGTGGGATACTTATTTTTCTTTTTTAGCTCTTTTTGGGCTGTAACATCACCCTAATAAAGAGGGCTACTTTTGGCACAATGCAATCAGTGGAGTGGCTTTGGAATCCGAACGCCTCGATTTTAAATCTATGGTTTTGGCAATTAGAGGTGTTGATATTAGAAGTTTTAAACCAGGTTTAGTTCAGCTTTTTAACAATTCAAAGCTGTAAAAAAGCTGTAGTTGATTGTAAAATTTGTGTTTGGTTGTTAAAAAATATCTTTTTACATCTTCTTAACATGTTAAATAGGGAGATTTGTTTTTTAATCAACATCTAATTAAATAGAAATTGAAAAAGTTATTTTATAACTACGCGGGAAACGATGCAAATTGGGATATTTTTTGCAGCTTATTTTAGAAAAATATTTTAAGAAGACTATAATGTTTTAAGAAGACTACATAAGTATTAAATCTTCACTATCATGACGTACTTTTACTTTTTATTACCACTCTCACTTACGTCCACCCTCTTACCTAGGCCGCTACATTCACTACCCTCCACTATCACGACCAGCTATTATTATGACTCTTTCCCATCTACTATTGTAATTAATTTATATTATTAAGTCATTTTTTATTACAATAAATAAGTTATTTTTAGACTTGTATTTAAATGCTTTATTATGTGAACAAGATTTTTTTTTGCACTATGCAACTAAACAGTTTAGTGTAAAAAATTATATATTGTAAACAAATAGATCTTATTAAAACAGCTAGTACTCTAAAAAAAAAAGTTAAAATAAGATGAACCAAAAATCGCCTAAAGCAAAACTTTTCTTGAATGTTCTGTATAAGATCATTTTAAAGATCCTCTCTATTTGTTTGGAAAAGGTTTTGGGGAAGATCATTGATCCTTCTCAAGCCGCTTTTATTAAAGAGAGGAATATTTTTGATAACATCACTTTGAGTAATGAGATTATTAAACATTATAATCGGAAAAACATTTCTCCTCGATGCTTTTTGAAAATTGACATCCGAAAGGCATATGACTCTATCTCTTGGACTTTTCAGCTTGAGCTTCTTGACCTGTTGGGGCTGCCCCTCCGGTTTATTCGTTGGATTCGGGAATGTATTACTTCTCCTTCATTTTCACTTCAGTTTAATGGGGGATTGTGTGGTTTTTTTTTAAAGGGAAGAGGGGTTTGAGACAAGGGGATCCGATTCCTCCTCACCTATTCATATTGTGTATGAAGTACCTTTCATATATGTTTTGAAATATCGGTCGGGAAAAGGGTTTCTCCTTTCATCCCAAGTGTAGGAAGATGGGTATTACCCATCTCACCTTCGTCGATGACCTATTGCTTTTTTCAAATGGAGATTACAAATTTGTGCAGATGCTTTGGGAAGCTGTGGTGCTGTTCGCAGTGACGTGGGGCTCAGAGCCAAGTGCACTTAAATCGGGTATTTGCTTTGCTGGAGTCACACAGGCTGAAAGGAGAAGTATTCTTCAGAATATTGGTTTTGGGGAGCTTTGTCTTCTATTTGCAATATCATGGTATCCCTATTGCCAGGTCCTGGTTGCTTGTTGGGAAGTTTGGTCCACTGGTTCAAAAGATTTGATATAAAATCCATGGTTGGAATTAGCGGATTTTGTCTGCTGCGGTTGGAATTATTGAAGTCGGTCATGGGAGGTATTCTCGGTTATTTGTGTAATTCTTTCCTTCTTCCACATTCAGTTATTCTGCAGTTACAAGCTATTTGTTCTTTTTTTGGGTGGGGGGGGGGGGGGGGGGGGGGAGATATTGGTGGTCACTAGTTGGCTCCAATTGCTTGGAAATGGGTATGTCTTCCTATCACTTCTTAAATATAGAGATTGGTGGATTGGGATTCAAGGTGAAGTTGAGGGAGCCATTCGAGCGCTGCAGGCGTGTGTTTTGAATGGTAAAATGCAGGTTACCCGAATTTATGAGCGGGTACATATTCGAGGTAGTATTTGGCACTGGTGCCGTTCACTTTGGGGAGCTGCTACACCTAGACATGCTTTTTGTTTATGGAAGACACTATCAGCAGGGCTTCTAACGCATGACCTTCTCCACAGGACTGGTTGGGCTTTCTGGAGTTGGTGTGCACTGTGTGAGTGCGCTTGTGAGTCTCTTAACCATATATTATTTGAATATAATTTTTCTTTTCAGATTTTGGAGAGGGTACTGGGCCATTTTGATTTCGTCCCGAGAAGAGAGCTATGTCAAATTATGGAGTGGTTTGAATCCCGGGTGCGTAACTGTCTTCGAGGTAGCATTGTGAAGAGAATTGCGATCGCTGTTAAGTTTACAACATATGGCTTGAGAGGAATAAGAGAATTTTTCAAAACTATAGGAGATGTGAGGATAAGTTATGTAGATCTATAGTATCCTAAGTGTGGTGTCGGTGTAATTTTTTATTTAGAGATTAAAGTTTGATGTTTGTGGGTGGGGGATGCTCTTTGATTTTCTTTGATATTCTGTATTAGAGTTTCAAGTTTGAGTAATATATCAGTTCTTATCATTTAACAAAAAAATAATAATAATAAAATAAAATAAGGGCCTAAAGCAAGATACGGGTACAGTGATTAATTTGCCATATTAGACTAAAAAGGAAAATTAAAATTAAAATATTCCATCCATGTGCATACCTTGAAAAACGTAGAATCCCCATAATATATGAATAACATAACCTTAAAAATTTTTTTTTTCTAAATTTGAATTTTCTTTCTTTAATCTATTATTGCAAATTGACCATTTTACCCCTATTTACATGGCACCTTGCCATGTGACACGCTAACTGAGCATGCTATTTTATAAATTTTCAATTCTGGCATGATATTTTGTGAATAAAAAGTCAAAATATGCTATTCTAGAAAATCATCTAATATGGGTGATTCTTTAGGAAATCATTTTAAAGGGATAAGGCTGCGTATATTTTACCCCTCCTCCCCGACCCTGTTCAAGCGGGAACCCTTGAGGCACTAGGTTGTTGTTGTTGTTGTTGTACCTTACCTTATATGGGTGATAAAATCATATTGACATGTGTTAAGTATTCAAATTGAACATATTTCTAGCTTTACCAAAAATCTATCGGTTAGACCAAAAAACTTCTTTGAGCTAAATTCCCTTGCAAACTTGCACTGGGTTAAGTCAGATCTTCAAGTTAAGGATTTTCTGACCTTTGATTCAACTCTATTAATACCCCGACTTCGATTGCGTGATTTTTTGCTACTCATATCTATTTGTAGTCGAACTTAGTCAACTTGATAGTTGAGATCGATTATTCTAAGAAACGTTTCTCTAGCCCGACTTAACCAGATGAACTGGGTTTCATGGCTCCCAATTAGTGAGATTTGGAACTTGAATTGGGCCCTAATCGATCATTTGAATCATGATTCGTTTCAAATTCAGTTTAGTCAGACCTTCGTGTGCTATATTTAGTTCGGCTCAACTCATTACTCTAGCCTTTCCAATTGCTATTACCTGTTGCTCCTACTCCTACTATCACCCTTACTCCTACCCCTACTATTACTCCTCCTGATGGAGACCGCATTCTTGAGATCACAAAATTGAGTGTTATTACATGGTTTAGAGTGCTACTTGGATGCTCCAACATTTTCTTCCACCATTGTTTGGTGGACCCTCATAGATTGCTTGCCTCAACCATTCCCAAATCTAGTTTGACTTCCTCCGCTAGGCCCCCTTGAAAAGCCATTGTTGTAGACCATCCTACAAAGGTAGGTTTGTGTAGACACCTAGCTTTGATCCTGGTGCGTAATTCGAGATATAGACCTCTTTTGTCTTATTAGTTCTCTCTCTTTGTATGCATCTTGTATCTATTTTCTTCATTAATTATAAAAGACAAAAGAGTTACCCTATTCATTACTATGACAATTAATACTATAAAAAAAAAAAAAAAATTTGTTGAAACATCATAAAATTCTGCTAAAGATTAAACCTAAGTAACCTTGCGGAAAAAAGATCGATCCTAAAAAGATGACAAAGGTTACCAAATTATCATGAACAATAACATCTCCCCAAACATTATTTTCTAAAATTAGAAAACCTCAAAACTTTTAGGTTTATTTACGCCAAAGGTCCCTGTATTTTGTCTATTATATCAATTTGGTCTTTATACTTTTAATTGTGTCAATTTAGTTCTTGAACAATTCAAAATGTGTCAATTTAATCCTTTAATCAAATTTAAGTTAAGTTAATGTCGTAATTTTGAACGGCAAATTTATGTTAGATGCAAGCAACTTATTATAAATTCATCCGTTTACTCAATTTAACCCAATTCGTGACTGAACCAGTAAAAATTTTATTACAAACTTACCAAATTGACACATTTTGAATTGTACAGAAACTGAATTGATACAGTTAAAAGTACAGGGACTAAATTGGTACAATAGACAAAGTACAGGGATCTTTAGTGTAAATAACCCAAACTTTAAATATGATCAACTGCACCCTTGAATAATTAATTTGGGTTGAAGTTTAATATTTAGTTGCATCTGTATTAGTTTTTTTTTCCTCGTATTTTCTTTGTTTATTTTGTATTTTATTATGTATTTTGTAATTATAAAACAATAAAACTAAAATGCTAAAATAAAAGAACGATTTAGAACACAAGAACACTTTGAAAATTTTGGATGATCAAATTAAGAGGAAAGCTATCCTATTTATAATACATCAAAGAAAAATGAGGAGCCAAGCCTATCACTATGAAGAGAAGAATCCTAAACTCGTAATCAAAACACCCTGTTGACGGTGGCCATTATGTGTGGCAGGTTATAGCTAGAGAAGGCGAGGAGAAAATGCTTCTAATAACTGCACCTAATTACGTAGTATGTTATTACATCAAGAAAAATACAAAAATAATAAAACACAAAAATACAATGTAATTAAATACAAGAAAATGCTAGTAGTTAAAGTTCTCACTCAAGTTAGAGCATGTAAATCTACAATGTCCAACTTGCAAAGAAATGATGAAAACAAAGGGAAACCGATTGTAAAGACACCTGCCACTTGACCCGTGGATAGCACAAAAGAAAAAGAGATCACTTTAGCCAACAATTTTTCTCGAACAAAATGACAATCAATTTTTATATGTTTCATGCACTCTCATGAAAATTAGGATCAGAGGCAATATGAAGTGTCGCTTGGTTCAAGGTCACATAATAAGTGACATAACCACACTAACTCACTTCTTACCATAGACATCGCACGGTATTCTGCTTCTGCATAAGAATGAGAAACAACGGGTTGTTTCTTAGAATGCCATGAAACCGAGGCGCCACCAGGAAAGATAACAAAACTAGTGGTAGAACGTCTAATAGTAGGACAACCTACCTAATAAGCATCACAATAAGCATGGTATTCCCCGAACTGACACTCCTTTAACATAACAAAGAACCTGATAAACAGCTTCTAAATGTGGTACTCATGGATCATGAATAAATTGACTAAGAATCTGAACTGCATAACAAATATCAGGCTGGGTAATGGTGAGATAAAGCAACCGACCCACTAACCGAAGGTAACCGACCCGACTTCTCAATGAGATCCCCATCCTAATCAATTAAGCAATGGTTTTGAACAACATTTTTATAACGGGCTTAGCACCTAAAAGACCAATCTCATTTAAAAAGTCAAGAGCATATTTTCTTTGACTTAAAACCAATCCGTCTTTATAATGGGCTACCTCGATCCCAAGAATATATTTAACAGGTCCTATATTCTTAATTCCAAACCAATTATTAAACAAGGACTTGACCTTCTCTATATGTTCCAGATTATTTCCAGTTATGATAGCATCATCTACATACACCAAGATGTTTGTAAAAACCGAACCATGAGCAAATGTAAAAAAGGAGTAATCTGACTTAGACTGTGTGAAACCCACATTTGTTAGAAAAGACACAAATTTCTGATTCTAATTGCTGGATGCTTGTTTTAGCCCATAAAGAGACTTATGCAAGCAACATACTTTGCCCTCATGCTTCCTCTCAAATCCTTGAGGTAACTTCATATAAACCTCCTCACCAAGATCACCATGCAAAAAGGTATTATTTACATTCAATAGATTTATCCAATTTCTAGTGGCTGCAATTGCAAGAACACAATGAACAATAATGAGTTTGGCAACAGGCGCAAATATATCATGATAGTCTATACTCTCAACCTGTGTATAACACTTTGCCACTAAACGAGCCTTGTAATGCTCAATTGTATCATTTGATTTTCAATATCTTGTACACCCATTTTGAATCGATGGCACGCTTTTAGGGGGGAAACTTTCTAATGTCCATGTCATGTTTTGTTCAAGCATGGAAATTTTCTTTTCCATAGCTTCTCTCCAATGTTGGTACTTTATCGCCTGAGAAACTCACGTGGGTCATTACTAGAAGTGATGGCTCTAAGAAAGATCGAATGTGAGTTAGTAAATTGTACATTGCATACAAAAGTTGATAACTGGTAAACCATACCTGAATTGACTGAAGAAGCGGCAGCACGAGGATGGGCTATAGAAGACGGAATATTAATAATATAATCTTGACACTTAGTGGGAAAGGTACAGACACAACTCGGTCTACCCGAATCAAACACGAGCTGTTGCTGTGGCTCACTATCTTGACCGAATGATGCTCAGTTTGGTGCTGCACTCCTAGTTTCTAGGGTGCTGCAGTAATGCCGGCCCCCTGCAATGGTTTTCGCCGTGCTGCAGCAGTGCCGGCCCCCTACAATGGTTCGCCCACTACAGGTGGGTCGGTCCTCCAAACTCGCTCACTTACTCCATCATCCACATATTGTACTAAATTAATTTGATCGTTACAAACAATTTTCTCCTCAAGATATGAAAATTTATCTTCAGCTACTACATCACGAGAAACAAGAATTTTACCATTATCAAAATCAAACACTTTATATCCTTTCTTCCCATGTGGATATTCAACAAAAACACAATGAATGGGATGACTCCTGTATTTATCATTATTATGACTTTATTGTGCATATAACACAACCCCCCAAAAACTCGCAAATGAGTATTGGAAGCCATTTAACCAAGCAATACCTCAGAAGGACTACAGTTTTGTAAACAAGGCATCAGCATTAAATTAATCAAGTATGTCGCCGTAAGAACACATTCTCCGTAAAATTGTAGAGGTAGGCCTACTTGAAACCGAAGAGCTAGAGCAACTTCCAGAAGATAGCCATGTTTTTTTTTCCCACAACCCCATTTTGTTATGGGGTATCATTATAGGAATTCTGAGCCTATATTCCCTTTCCTGCATAAAACTCAAGCAACGGACCAAAAAGAAACTCTATACTGTTACCACTTCTAACTTGTTTAACATGTAAGCTGTATTGTGTTTGTAGTAATTGACGAAAATCTATAAGAATTCTATGAGATTGAGATTTATCAAATAAAACCAAGTATATCTACTATAATAATCAACAATTGTAAGAAAGAAACGTACACTAGTCATTGAAAAAGTATAATACCCCATATGTCGTAATGTAACAATTCAAAACAAGCACCAGTTTTACTAACAAAAACATGAAATGGTAAATGTGTTTGTTTTTCCCGGTAATAAGAATCACAAACAACATCAAAACTAGTACCAAAATCCAAATGTGAAAAACTTGACAACTTAGAAAATAGAACATGGCCCAACCTATGATGCCACAAAATTGCTTCTCTGGTAGAACATACAAAATGGGCCACCTTTGGAATGCCAAGATCCTCTAATAGGTATAGTCATAATGTTCTCTACCCACTCCAATCAGCTTCCTCAATGATAGGTCATGTATAACACAAATTTTAAGAAAGAAAGTCAATGCATAATTCCTATCTTCAGTCAACTTGCTTGCAAAAAGTAAATTACAATGAAACCCGAGAATTTGCAAAAGGTTCTCAAGAGTAAGATCACAAGAAATAGCGGCATGACTAATATGAGAAATCGACAAACAAAAACCATTTGAGAGTCTAATGGGCTTAACCATAGTATTTACACATACATCATTCAAAACAAAATCCAAGAAAACCATATGATCAGAAGCATCGGTATCAATCGTCCACATATTATTATTAAATGATGCCTGACCTGTCAAGTTAACACCAGGAGAACTGCTTTTGGGACTCAGAAGAGACAATAATTGTTGATATTGAGAAGCCTTGAGCCTCGTGATGGGACTATCAGCAGACTCGACTGCTGTGGGTCTTCCTGCTACTGTCAACAATAGCTCCGGTTGCTGATGAAGATGCTGCCACAGCTATGCAGTAGCCGCAGTGGCTCGGTGGTACCCGTTCGGGGCTCGCTGCTTCCTACCTGCAGGATATCCTACCAATTTATAGCAATGATTTCTTATATGTCCCTGTCTTTTGCAATGAGAACATGACAATTGATTATTACATTTGGGGTGTCCTGTTTGAACTAGATGAGCCACCTCCTGTTTCCACGTTATCCCCTTTAAGAACAAGGTTATGGCCTCAAGAATAATGACAATACCGGAAGCAACACTCTGTTGCTTCTCTTCTTGATAATTAGTTACATAAGCACTAGCAACAGATGGAAGGGGTTTGGCATTTATGAGTTGGGAGCGAATAGTTGAAAAAGACGAGTCTAGACCCATCACAAGTAGCCTTTAGATGTCTTGAATTGCCACAAGAGCTTGAGCGGCTGCAAGAACATGGAGGAATAGCCGCTATAAAGCTCATCCTGTAACAACCTGAATTTGGTACAATAGTTAAATATGGGCATGTTCTCTTGCTTTAAGTGCGAAATGATTTCGTAAACACGAGGAACATTTACTTGAGATAAACGTTCATCCAAATCTAACTAAATGTCCCATGAGGTTCAAAATATGCAATGCTCGCATTACTTTATTTGGAAATCAAATTGAAAAGCCAAGAAGACACCAATTTTCCGTACACGACAAAAGCGGACGCAGCAGAAAACTAATTTAAAATTCTTAATTTCAAATCTAAAGCTTTGAAGTAATTAAACTATTTACTTGGACTTTGAACTTACTCAAATAGGCTCATAATACGATAATAAAAAAAATTGAATAAAACATATATAAACATAGTATGTTGAATAAACGAGATAAAAGAAAGCAAATTAAATATCAAATACTTAATATAAACAAATCTAAACTCCGATTTGAAGATCTAAAATTGGTAGAAGATTTTTTGACATTTCAGGTCTTATTTGCAATGACCTCTTTTAGCATCGGAGTGTAGGCTCCTTTAATTTAGAAAAAAATTGAAACAAAATTTTTTTTTAATCTTTTCGAAAAATAATTTTTCAAGAAAATTATATTAAACATTAATGTAGAAAATCTGTAAAGCAATTTTAGAATTTTTATCATGGGAGAAAATTAGGTTCCAAAACCTAAATTCATTTATATTACTTCTGTTTGGAAAAATGCATATAATTAAACAACCGTGGCACGTGGAGCAAGGTGAGTGGCTGAAAACGCTCCACATAGATAGGCATCAGGGTTGACTGATGTTTGCGCTATCATGTGTCATCTTGGGATTGGTCCGCAGCTTTTGCCGCAGATCTATCCCTTCCCCAGGCCCGGCACGTGCATTGCAGGTGCCGGGCGCGCGGCCCAATTTGCTTTTTTCTTTAATTTTTTATTTATTAGTTTAAATTCTTACACGTGTAAAATTTATCTCATAAATATTATTTGGTAAAATAAAATTATTCATCTTATGATTAAACAACTCATCCCATGAATTATGTTTAGTAAAATTAATTTAATTCATCCTATGAATAAATAATTCATCCATGAATTTAATTTAAATATTTTCAAATAATGCTTAAGTTGATGCTTATGAAGGGACCTCAGGACAATCTAAACTAACACCAAATGTGTCAAATCTAATTATCATATCATGATAAGAGTTGATTATCATTTAGTGAAACTTAATTCTACTAAATAAGTTTTACTGTACTCTAAAATTAAATATATTTACTCAAGAATTTTTCAATTAACTTTCAATTGCCACAATTGACCCCTCTATTAGATGTCATTGAGCAAAAGCAACTTTAACTACTATCATTATTTTTCTCACATCTATTGCCATAATTTCCAACTCGCTCTTCTCGAACAATTCAAATACAGAAACAATTTCTGTTTAATTCCAAATGCAAAATATATGGAATACTTAAGCCCGAGATTCTAGAATATATTCGTATATTTGAAAACAACTAAGGAGACATTTTACATTATAGATTCCTAGTAAAATATCCATTCCCGTCACACTTCATGCAATTGCCCAATAATATAAGATCTTGGTTATACTCTTAATAACCTCATCATTTTAGTGCATCAAAACAATTAACATTCCATGCATGCGTCTTAACTATTTTCTAGATTTAGAGTTATCGTCTTACATAATTGATTATTTTTTATAGCAGTTGAAGAAACAATTAATTCATGTGATCCTACTCAGTATTCCAATCTTACAAAAAAATGCCAACATAATACTCTTGGATCCCTATCCACATCACCAAGACAAGTCATCAAAAGTATTATATTATAGTCTTATTAGACAAGTTGTCCAAATTTATCACCAATTAGGAACATACTTTAACAACATGTCAATAGTTTGATCTAAGTCTTTCCGTGGTTGAATCTTATGCACCACCTAAACCAAACCTGACATATCATCTTGTACAACGTTCATCTCATGAACATTTTAGAAAAACAATCACACACATGTTTGACTCGTAAAACATAATCAAATAATAAATAAATAAAATAATTTATTTAATATTCAAACTAGCTAATTGGGTTTTTCTACAACAACTATTCCAACATGATTAACAAGTGCTCCAATTTTCATAATTTGGCGATTCTTCATCTGGTTCTTAATAGTTTTGTCAGTAAAACCAATTTTTGTTTTGCCTTAAACACCTTATAAATAGACTGCCTCTAAGTTGGAAAATTAGCACAGGTTAAAACATCTTGAAAAAAACTAACCCTTTAATGATCCAAGGGATGAAGATATTAGTGAGAGTTAGCACTGGAAATTCCCATAAAACAACAAACGGTGCAACAATTTGACTAGAATTCATTTTAGCCATTATGGATAAAATAACACGAAATACCACAATTAAAAAAAAAAAAAAAAAAAAAAAGAAAGAAAGAGAGAGATCTCGACTTATAGAGGGGAGGCATGACTTGACCGAGGCAAACAAAATGATGAACAATGATTTTGGATCTAAATCCGCTCTAATGCCATGTAAACTAATAAAACTAAAATGCTAAAATAAAAGAACAACTTAGAACACAAGAATACTTTGAGAAATTTAGATGAGTGGACCATGAGGAAAGCTATCCTATTTATAATACGTCGAAGGAAAATGAAAAGCCAAGCTTAGCATTATAAAGAGAAGAATCCTAAGCTAGTAGTCAAAACACCCTGTTCATGGTGGCCATTGTGTGTAGCAGGTCATAGCTAGAGAAGGGGAAGAGAAAATGCTTATGACAACTGCACCTAATTAAATTCTAGGTAATTACATTAATAAAAATCCAAAAATAATAAAATATGAAAATATAACGTAAATACAAGAAAACACTTGTATTCCACAATAATTAAGCATTATAAGTAAATATGTAGTAAATAGGTAGAGGCGCTTCAATGGTCCTCCATAACCGGCCAACAAAACTTGATGGCCATCAATAGGTAGTTTTAATTCTTTTTCTGGTTTTAATATTTGCTCTAATGTCCTATGTTAGGTAAACATTTTCAATTGCTTGGTTGGTATTATAAATAGGTCAGCAATAAGAATTATTATCAGACTTTTTCATTTACTTGATTTGTACTATAAATATGATACGATTCATAATTGAATCAATCCAATTTAATATCAATTTATTAGCAATATGCCTCAAATTTAGTTTTTTACTATTGATATTGTTGCCGTGAGCTTGCCGATTGATCGGCTGATTCCACTGATCGATCGAGCAAGCGTGTTGGAAAGAAAAGCAGGAAAGCAGCAAAGGCAGGGCCAATCGATCGGGAGTCTATTTTCCACGCGGGTATATATATGACCCTAGGGTTCACGTATTCAGTATCCAATTAAAGTGAGTGCCGCCGTCATCCTTGAGAGAGAGAGAGAGAGAAGTGGATTGTAATTCTTCTATTCTCAAATCAATAAAAGTCTCCATCTTCGCCCGTGGTTTTCTCCCCTCTCGATTGAAGAGGGGTTTCCAACTAAATCATATTGTTCTTGTTATTTATTCTCTTTTATCCATATTACTTCTCATTTGGTGGTAGTATTTGATTTGAATTAAGTACTTGGGATTCCTCGTTTCTGCACAAATTGATATCAAAGCCCTTGTTGTTCATTTTGGTACTATGACGTCAGTGATTAAATCTGAAGTAGAGAAGTTTGGTGGTCAAGGGAGTTTCAGTTTGTAGCAAGTCCGCGTTAAGGGTCACCTGACATAGAATGGCTTGAAGGAAGCACTGGATGGAAAAAGAGAAGAAACCGGAGAGTTTATCCAATGCACAATGGGAGGAGTTAGAAGAGAAGGCGCTTACAGCTATTCAGATGTGTCTTACAGATGATGTACTGACAGAAATCTTGGAGGTGAAAACTGCTAAGGAGTTGCGGGAGAAGCTGCAGGAGATGTTATGCTTCAAATCGGTCTCCAATAAGCTCGCAGTCAAGCTCCAGTTATTTGCGTTTCGTATGTCAAAAGGTACATCTCTTAAGAACCATATTAATGAATTTAACTCTAAAATTCAAGAGTTAAAAGAATTGAAAGATGCCCCTAAAAATGAAGATCAGGCCATGTTATTGTTGTGTTCACTCTCTAATTCATATAAAGGCTTTGTAGAAAGCATGATATATGGTGGTAAGTCAACTATCACAATTGATGAAATTAAAAGGAACCTAGTGAGTAAAGAACGAGTAGATGAAGAATTGTCTGACTCTGTGAATGACTTTGGTAATGGTTTATTTGTGAGAAATAGAACTGAGAATAGAGGGTTTGATGGTGGAAAGAAGTCAAGGTCTAAGTCTAGAACTAAGAATCTATCATCTAACTTTTGTCACAAGAAAGGGCACATAAAGAAAAATTGTTATAAGCTTAAGAATAAGCAGAAAGAAGATAACATGAATGACCATAATAGAGCTAATAAATCTGCTGAGGCTAGTGTAGTTGAAGATGAGAGTGATGTTAATGTTCTTTTAGTAACCGAATCCCAGGCCAGATCAAAGGATAAGTGGATCATGGATTCAGGTTGTTCTTATTATATTTGTCCTAATAGAGACTGGTTCACTGCATACAAGTCAATTCAGGGTGGAATAGTCTTGATGGGCAATTATGCCACTTGTAAGGTCATGGGTATAAGAATAATCAGAGTTAAGATGTTCGAAGGTACTATCAAGACACTTAGCGACGTACGACTCGTCTCCAGATTTGAAAAAAAACCTTATCTCCTTAGGTACTCTTGAGTTACTTGGGTACAAGTACACAGCTGAAGGTGGAGCTATGAGGGTCAGTAAGGGCACGTTGATTGTGATGAAAGGTAGAAGGGTATGAACCTTGTATGAGCTTGTAGGTTCTACCATGACAGGGTCAGTGGTTATTTCTACATCTACGTCAGAATCATATATTACCAAGACATGACACATGAGATTGGATCATATGGGTAACAAGGGTCTGACAGGGCTGAGTAAGAGGGGTTTATTGTGTGGTCAGTCTACAGGGCTGATGCAGTTCTATGTGCATTGCATCTATGGAAAGCAGAAGAAAGTTAGCTTCAAGCAGGCAATGCATCAAACTAAAGGAACGCTAGATTATGTTCATTCAGACTTGTGGGGACTGTCCACAGTTGCTTCCAAAGGAGGCTCCAGGTATCTTCTAACGTTCACTGATAATTATTCAAGAAAAGTTTGGGTCTATTTTCTTAAGTAGAAAAATGAAGTTTATGAAGTCTTCAAGAAGTGGAAGGCGCTACTTGAAGAACAGATAGGGAAGCAGATAAAGAGGTTGAGGACTGATAATGGTCTTGAATTTGTTGAGGGTGATTTCATCAAATTCGTTGAGAATCAAGGCATTGTCAGACACAAGACTTGTACAGGTCGACCTCAATATAATGGAGTGGCAGAAAGATTGAATAGGACGTTGCTGGATAAGGCTCGATGTATGCTATCCAATGCAGGTTTAGGGAGAGAAAGGTGGGCAAAGGTAGTTAACATGGCATGTTACTTAGTGAACCGATAACCTCATTCATCGCTTCAGTTTATGGTCTGGATCACCTGCTACTTACTCTCATTTAAGAATTTTTGGTTGTCCTGCTTATGCTTATGTGAATGATGGGAAGCTAGAGCCTAGAGCCAAGAAGTGTATCTTTCTTGATTATACGTCAGGTGTGAAGGAATTTCGTTTATGGGATCCAAAATGTCATAAATTTCTGACTAGTAGGGATGTTACATTTGATGAGTCTGCCCTACTACATCCGCAACACACGCCCTCCATAGTTCATGATTTGGGTCAGGCATGGAAGCCTGATGAGAGTCAGATACTATCAGACAGTTCAGATCAGCAGCAGGTAGTTCAGATTGAGAATATACAGGTACCTCCAGTACAGGTTTCTGATGAGAATGATGAAGTAGAAACAGGTCAGCAGGTTGAATAGTATACTATTACTGGTGGAAGGCAAAAAAGACAGATTAGGCCACCACAAAGATATGGGTATGACGAGATGATAGCCTATGCCTTTACTACAGCTGAAACAGTGGAAGATTCTTAACCATCTACATATTCGGGGACTATAACCAGATCTGACTCAGAGAAGTGGCTAATGGCCATGCATGAAGAAATGAAGTCATTGGAGAAGAACTAAACTTGGCAGCTAGTCAATCCTCAAACAAGAAAGAGAGATATAGGATGCAAATTGGTCTTCAAACAAAAAGAAGGCATTCCTGGAGTAGAAGATGCAAGGTACAAGGGTCAATTAGTAGCTGAAGGCTATAGTCAGGAACATGGTGCTGATTTTCATGATATTTTTTCACTTGTTGTTAGACATAGTTCCATACCAGCGATACTTGCCTTAGTAGCAATGCATGATTTAAAACTTGAGCAGTTAGCTGTGAAAAGTGTATTTTTACACGGTGAGCTAGAGGAGAGTATTTACATGCATCAGCCTAAAGGCTTCGCTATTGAGGGTAAGCAAGATCATGTTTGTTTGTTGAAAAGATCTCTATATGGTTTGAGGTAGTCACCTAGGCAGTGTTGCAAAAGGTTTGAGCAGTTTATGACTAGTAATATAACAGTTGTGTGTACTTCAAGAAGACAGACTTAGGTTCATTCATTTATCTTCTATTATATGTTGACGATATGTTGATTGCAGCTAAGAACATGACTGATGTTAATAGTATGAAAACAATGTTGAAAAGTGAGTTTGAGATGAAGGATTTAAGAGCAGCAAAGAAGATACTTGGAATGTAAATCAGTAAAGACCGAAAAACAGGAAAGTTGTACTTGTCTCAGGAGAAGTATATTGAGAAGGTTCTGGATTGATTTCATATGAAGGATGCTAAGCCTGTAAGCACTTCATTGGTAGCTCATTTGAGGCTTTTGGCATTGGATTCATCTCAAACAGAGGAGGATGTCAGGTACATGTCACAGGTCCCTTACTCTAGTGCAGTTGGTAGTATTATATAAGCTATGGTATGTACTCATCAAGATATTGCTTATGCTGTTAGCAAAGTGAGTAGATACATGACGAACCCAGGAAAAGAGCATTGGCACGCTGTTAATGGATTCTCAGGTACTTACATGGCACTTTTGATGCTTGTTTGGAGTTTGGGAGGAGTAATAAGAGGAAGTTTACTTTTGTCTATGTGTTCTATTTGAGTGACAGTGCTATCAGTTGGAGAGCATGTCTACAGTCAGTTACCGCACAGTCAACTACAGAGGCTGAGTATGTGGCAGTGATAGAAGTGTTCAAGGAAGCCGTTTGGTTGAGAGGTTTGATTAGTGAACTCAGTGTTGATCAGGGCACAGTTGGGGTCTACTGTGATAGCCAGTCTGCAATTCACCTAGTTAAAGATCATATGACACATCATGATCGGACGAAGCACATTGATGTCAAGCATCATTTTATTCTAGGTCTAATAGATAAGCGCAAGGTGGAATTGAAGAAGACTGGTACTAAAGATAATCCAACAGACATGTTCACTAAAGTTCTACCCGATAAGAAATTCGAGCATTGCTCAAACTTGGTTGGGCTCTCAGTTTCTGTTTGTTAACCCCGGTTGTGGTATGTTAGTGGAGAAGGTGGAGGTATTTTTATTTCGGTGTTAAATTTGAGTCAAGGTGGAGGTTTGTTAGGAATATGCCTCAAATTTAGTGTTTTACTATTGATGTTGTTGTCGTGAGCTTGCCGATCGATCAAATGATTCCACAGATCGATCAGGCAAGCGTGCAGGAGAGAAAAGCTGGAAAGCAGCAAAGGCAGGGCTGATCGATTGGGCCCAGCTGATTAATTGGGACCCCCCTGATCGATTGGGAGTCTATTTTCCACGCGGGTATATAAATGACCCTAGGGTTCACGTGTTCAATATCCAATTAAAGTGAGTGCTGCCGTCATCCTTGAGAGAGAGAGAGAGAAGTAAATTGTAATTCTTCTATTCTCAAACCAATAAAAGTCTCCATCTCTACCCATGGTTTTCTCCCCTCTCGATTGAAGAGGGGTCTCCATGTAAATCAATGTGTTCTTGTTATTTGTTCTCTTTTATCCGTACTCATTTGGTCATAGTATTTGATTCGAATTAAGTATTTGGGATTCCTCATTTTCGCACACAATTAAAGCTTATATATAATAAACTATATTAGATAATGGAGAAAGAAGAGAGATACGTAGATGAAAAGGGAAAGACAAGATGAACTAGGGAAGAGAGAGAGCAATTATATCATTAATCTCAACATACTCACTATCTTATCCTAATCCCTTATTTATACTAATTAATTAGGGTTTAGGTTGATGATGTGACATTGCTGATGTAACACGAGTGATGTGGCAGTCGGAAAGGCTCGAGACTAAATTGGGCGTGACCTTAGATAGTAATTGTATCAAAATAGGTCTTTAAATCAATAAGAATTATCATTTAATTCTCTCATTTTCTGTGTATTCTTATTTTGTTATCTGTTTATTTTAATTTTACAATTTGTATCAATTACATCCATAGCGTCATTAGGCTTCTATGCTTGCTAATGTTGCTTGTTGCTCACATGTTTTATTGTTACTCTATTGTTGTTTGGTGCTTCATTGTTTGTTGATGATAGGATCCGAGATGGGATCCTATCTAAATCAATCAAGTTTACTAGAAATCCAAGCAAAATAACACAATCCAACACACACAATCTCGATACAAAGGCCTACGGGATAGCTAGATTGTTATCCCGTTTGTAAGTTTGTATATACATGGGTATTAATTAAAAGTATTTGGGAGGAAATAGGGAGAGATTGAAGAAGAAGAAAAGAGGAGAAAGACAGAAAATCAGGGCAAAGAGAGAATAGGGAAAACACATTCATCAAGTATGCCTTCTCCCTAAGGCTAACTATTTATTTATAGTAGTAGGAGTTAGTTAAATTAGGGCTGAGCTGGTGATGAAGGATTTGCCGAGTGTGAGAACTCGGGTTGGTTCCATGGGTTAACTGGTTGGCTAGGCCCATTCATAACAACACCCACACCTCCCCCCCCCCCCCCCCCCCCCCCCCCCCCGGACTTAACCCTTGTCTACAAGGGTCAAACTGCGGAAAACGGAGCTGTAGGTTGTAGAGGAATTCCCAGGTGGCATCTTCAATAGGTTGTCCCGCCCATTGAATCAACACTTGGGCAGCAGCAAGGTGCCTGCAGCGAAATACCCAGCGATTAAGGATGAACTCAGGTTAAGGCGAAATGAGAATTGGCGGCCATTCAGCTGGAAGAGGAGTAGAGTTGGCGGGGATACTAGTATAATATTTGAGAAGGGAAACGTGTAAAGTATGATGGATGGTGGCATGGGCAGGTAAGTCGAGCTTGTAGGTGACTGGCCCTACACAGTCGACGATACGGAAAGGTCCAAAGAACCTTGGGGCAAGCTTCAAATATTGACGGTTGGTGACATTGTGTTTCCGGTAGGATTAAAGCTTTAGCCATACACAATCACCATTATGGAACTTGCGTTCAAAACGACGGCGATCGGCCTGTTGCTTCATGCTATTTTGGGCGCGATGAAGGTGGTGTTTGAGACGGATTATAGACTCACTTTCAGCAGTGAGGGTGCGGTCCACAACGTAAATGGGAGGTGGACTGTCAGAGTCTTCCCATAGAGGATCTCATACCGAGATGCTTGAGTAAAGGAGTGAAAGGTGGCGTTGTACCACCACACGGTTAATGGAAGCTAGTGTTTCCAATCTCGCAGGCACTCCCTAGCCATACCTCGCAAGTAGGTTTCAAGGCATCTGTTGAGCACTTCCGTCTGACCATCGGGCTACCGATAAGAAGAAGAGAGATTCAATTGAGTGCCAAGGCGAGAGAAGAGTTCCTGCCACAGAGTACTGATGACGATTGGATCACGGTCACTGACTAAGAATCTGGTAGACCATGCAGCTGATAAATCTGATCTAAGAAAAGTTGTACAACATCGGCACCCGAATACGGGTGGCAGAGAGTATGGAAGTGGGCGTATTTGCTTAGGCAATCTACAACTACCAGAATAACCGTGTATCTAAAAGAAGGCAGGAGGCTATCTATGAAGTTGAGAGAGATGCTACTCCACACGGTACTCGGAATTGGTGAAGGCTGCAGCAATCCTAACTCGGTGACAGTCTCGTATTTGTTTTGGTGGCAAACGGCATAGTTTCGGTCACACTCTTGGACATCTCGTTTAAGGCTAGGCCAATAAAATAGTGTTTGGGCTCGCCTATAAGTTGCCTCCATGCCGGAATGTCCTTCTTGTAGAGAATTATGCATCTAGAGCTGAAGGTATAGTGTAAAGAAGGTATGGCGCCAACAACAAGTCGCCCAAGATGGTGGAGTTGATCCTGGCGCCAAGTGAAGTGAGGGTGTGATAGTGGTTTCACTAGTTTGTCATTGATAATTTGGCGGAGTGCCAGATCTTCATGCCAAGAAGCCTGCAAAGCTGTATAGAAGTCTAATGATATGGCAGATAGCTCCATACACAAAACCTCTAAATTTGATAGGCGGGATAAAGCATTAGCAACCCGATTTTGAGTTCTGTTCTTATGCATGATGTCTTAATTGAAGCCAATCAGACTAGCAAGCCACAAGAATTGGAGAGAAGTCGACAAACATTGCTCTAAAAGGAACTTGAGACTCCGCTGATCTGTGTGAATGATGAAGTGGCGGTCTGTGAGGTATTGTTGCCACTTTTCTACTGCAAAGACCACAGTGAGGAGCTCGCATTCGTATACTGATAATGATTGATGCCTTTGAGATAATGTCCTGCTGATAAAAGAAATGGGACGCTCCTCCTGCATAAGCAAGATGGCAATTCCAATTCTCGAGGCGTCAGTTTCAATTACAAATGTCTTTTTGAAATCTGGGAGAGGCAATATCAGAGCCAAAGTGAGGGCGTGTTTGAGACTCTCAAAGGCGGCTTCAGCTTCCGGATTCCACCCGAAATAATCCTTCTTGAGCAATTTGAACACCGTCAAAGAGCGGGCGATGATTCCATATTGTGCAATAAAACGCCTGTAATATCTCTGAGAGGCCCAAGAATCCATGGAGCTGCTTTATTGTCGTTGGGCAAGGCCATCTAGCTACCACCGCCAACTTTTTTAGATCTACCGTGACTTCGTCACCTAACACAAAATGGTCAAGATACTCGATGCCTCGAGAGCCAAAAGGTGCACTTTGCCTTGTTAGCTATGAGGCAATGTTGGCATAGTCTACCCAGCAATGAACGAATATGTTCCAAGTGTTGAGGCCACGTAGCACTATAGATAAGTACGTCATCGAAGAAGATGAGTACAGAGTGATGAAGGAGAGGGATGAAGATGTCGTTCATAAGAGTATGAAACGTGGATGGCGCATTGGACAGGCCGAAGGGCGTGATGGTGAACTCATAATGGCCTGAATGGATTTGGAGTGCCGTCTTGTAAATGTCGTCGGCTACCATACGAATCTGCCTATAGCCGGACTTGAGGTCCAACTTAGTGAAATATGAAGCCCCTCTAAGTTCACCGAGCAGGTCTTCCACAACTGGAATCAGAAACTTGTCCTTAATCATCATTTCATTCAGAGCACGGTAATCAATACATAAACACCAGGTTCCACCCTTCTTCTTCACCCGTACAACCGGCACAGCATAAGGCAAGGCATTGTTACAAATGACGCCCGTTGTCAACATTTCTTGGATTAAGGCGTCCATGACATCCTTTTGAAACACTGGATACTAGTACGGATGAATGGTAACAGGATTGCTACCCTCTTTGAGCGGCACGCGATGGTCAAAGCTGGGTCTTGATGGCGGAGTTTCAGTGCTCGGTTGAAAAAAATCAGTATGCTCGTCTAGGAGTAACTGCAGGGCCAGAGGATCATCAATCAATTCAGGACTGGCGGTATGCAACTTGAGGAGAGACAGTTGACCTAGTTGGTTCACCGTCAAGGAGAAGAACGAAGTTGGCTGAGAAAGAAGGTTTGAGATGGCATTCTCCGAGATCGCCTTAAGATTCGTATCATGAGCTCTGCAAAGAGTATATTCCTAACCTGCCAAGCAGAACTTCATGATTAAAGCATCGAAGTTCTAGAGAAATTCTCCCAAAGGTATGATGCCATTGAATCCCTAAGATCATGTCGCAACCCGATAGAGGGATCAACAATACATCCGAAGAAAAATGGGCTTTCTGAAGAGATCAACGGAATCCATGGCACACGCCCGCACATGAAATTTGTTTTCCATTAGCTCCAGTAATGGGCGGTTGGTGAGCGCTATCAACTAAGCATCCCAAACTATGACCCAGATGAATGTCAAGAAAATTACGAGTACTCCCACTATCAACAAGAGTACTCAAGGATCTCTTACTATAGTAGCCCCTGTACTTGCATGGTTTAATGCTTGGCCATCCCATGTAGGGCATGTATGGATATATGGGGATTCGGAGTGGGGTCTGGGTCAGGCTCCAACAGTTCAAGACCCTATTCGTCGTTGGATGCCTCAATCCAGAACATCCATACTAGGCAGCACATCGGGCACGCATGACCTAGCGTGAAGGGTTCCGGACAATAGAAGCAAAGATTGCGAGCCCTACGGTCATCAAGACCTGCCAGAGTCAATCATCACGTGGCACGAGTAGTTGGAGGGTTCCTAGTTGGCAGAGTTGGAAGTGCCAAGGGTCTATTTGGTGGCATTATTGGTGGCAGATTCACTGGCACCGAAGCAGTATTACGTGGTAGCTGAAAAAGTGGGGCTGATTTGGCAGGATTTTTTCCTGTCACTCGCTCAATGTATTCACAATTATTCTTCTGTAGTTGTGATGGAGTGACGGCCTCTTGAAGAGCGTTTGGCTTAAATAATTCCAACCATCCAGCCAACTCCATGCATAGGCCCGCCATAAATATGCCAACTCTTTGCTCTTCGTTGAGGCCATTATGGCTAACTAGGGGCTCAAACGCAGTTAGGTATTCATCAAGGGTACTGGTTTATTTGTGCTTAGTAAGCTCGACAAGGGGGTTTTGGACGGCTTTGGAGAATCGCTTCTTGATTTTAGCCGAATACACATCCCAAGGGATGGTGACGCCAATAGGCTATGATTGTTGGTATGCGTAGTGCCAACCAAGGGCGGCGCCCTCCAAAGCAACACTGGCAAGCATGGATTTCATTTCCTCTAGCGTTTGGTCGAGAATAAAATAACTTTCACACTGATAAATCCAGTTTACCACTTCTCTCAAATTGAACCTGGAGAACTCTATCTTTGTCAAGCGAGTAGGGAACTGATAGTTACCTCTCCAATGGTGATGATCGGGTACTGGAGACAGGGATATGTGCTCCGATCCTTGATCCCCACTTTGCTAAGATGGTGGGGCTGGTGGAACTGGCCTAGCATAATGCATTTCGGCGATTGTTCGCATCTAGAGAGACAACCCCTTCATCATCTTCCTCATCTCAATGACGGCGTCTACCAAGTCATCACAACGTTGTTCAAGTTTCTCGTCCAGCTCCCTCATCGACATCTGCTGCCGAGCTTAGTCTGTCATTAACTCCGGTCGAGCTGATTTCGATGAACATTTTTTCCACCAATTGAGATGATTCTGAGGACCAGCTGCTCTGATACCAATTGATAGGATCTGAGATACCACAAATCCAAGCAGAATAACAGAATCCAACACACACAATCTTAATACTAAGGCCTATGGGATAGCTAGATGGCTATCCTATTTGTATATTTGTTTATATATAGGTATTAACTATTAGAGTATAATGTATAGTGGTTAGGTATATTGAGCCCATTGGGCCTTCCTTATATTTGATGCACAATGTACTCATAACTCTATAAGTATATGAGAAGGCTCCTATTCTAGTTGAGCTCCTCATTCTTTCATGGAATCAGAGCCATCCCGAGCCCTCTCATAAAGGCGAACCCTAGTCTCTCTTTTTCTTTAATTCTTTCCAAAAAAAAAAGGGGGTAGAAACCCTAATTTGGGCTAACCCTAGCCTAACACCATGAGCGCCGCTGCTACACTGCTTGTCTCTATGTTGCACCGCACTCTTTTTCTGCTTCAGCCGCAATTTTATTTTCAAGGATTTTAATTTTGAATTGGTGTCCCTTTGTTGCTAGCCCATTGTTTTGACACTGCTAGAGGCAAACCCTAGTCTTGAGATGGTATTTTATTTAGGGTGTTCGATTTGGTTTGCACCGTCCTTGTTTGATGATTGCTATCAATTTTGCTCGCTCCAATGATTGGTTCCACTTCACAATTCGGGCTATCTTTATTCGGTGCTCCTATTTACGGTGAGAATATGTTATATACACCACACTTTCCTCATGCAATTAACACTTATGCTACTAGTTCTAATTTCTATTTAGGGTTTGTGTCTCCTCAAACCAATTTTCAATCTCTTGCTGCTACTCATTCTACTCCTATGATTGATTTTTCCTAGATAATGGATAGTGGTATATTGTCTCATACGACTAATAACCCTAGTTTGCTAAAGTCTCTTCGTCCTTATCATGGTTATGATAAAATATTAGTTGGTAATGGTGCCTTTTTATCGATTGCTGGGATTGGATCTGGTTCTCTTACTGCACTTGATGGTCACTTCAATTTGCATAATGTCTTTTATGTTCTTGGTCTTTTCACAAATTTAATATATGTTCGTCAATTCTGTAAAGATAATTATTGCCTTTAGAATTTGACTCCGGTGGTTTTTCAATTAAAAATACTAAAACAATGTCCCTCATTATTTTTTGGTGCTAGCTTGGGGCCCCTTTTCTCTGTTCCCAATTCCTCCTTCCCACATGTTTCACTAGTTGCTTACAAATCACACAATCTCTCTGGCCTCGTCGACTTGGTCATCCCTGGCAGCCAGTCTTAGCCTTGTTAGTCAAACAAAAATTCATTTCCTGCTCTGACTCCATCCCACAAACCAGTCTTTGTCATGCTTTTCATTTGGGCAAACACAGCAGATTACCCTTTCGGAAATCTGTGCCTAGTACTTCTCAGCCGTTTGATATTGTTTATTCGGATGTATGGACATCCCCTGCTCTTAGTGTCAGTGGTTACAAGTAATATTTGCTTTTTTTGGATGATTAATCTCATTATGTGTGGATTTACCCGATGCGTGTTAAATCTGAGGTGTTCGATTTATTTCTTCAATTTTGTAGTCTTATCTTGAATCAGTTTGGTGTGGAAATCAAACAATTTCAGTGTGACAATAGGACTGAATATATTGTTCGTGATTTTAATGGACTTTTTGTGCAACGGGGTATTCTTAGTCGGGTCTCGTGCCCTCATACATCCCAACAAAATGGGAAGGCTGAACGTATGCACAAAACTATTGGTAATATGATGCGACCTCTTCTTTTTCAAGCTTGTATGCCTCTGGAATATTGGGCTAAAGCTATTTCTGCTACTACTCACACCACAAATTTATTACCCTTTACTGCTATTAAGAAGAAGATCCCATATCAACGTTTGTATAAATAAAAGGTGAATTATGATCATCTTTGTGTTTTTGGGAGTGCCTGCTATCCTAATTTGAGTGCCACTGCTCCATATAAACTTGCTCCACGGTCTACTTTGTGTGTTTTCCTGGGATATCTACCGCATCATAAGGGTTACAAATGATTAGATCTCTCCACTAACGAAGTTATTATTTCAAGGCATGTTGTGTTGATGAAATAGATTTTCTATTTGCTCGGTTGGGTACCTTTTCTCAAGCTACGATGAATCGTCTCCATCAGGTGTTTTCATCACCTCTTGCCTCTTCTCCCTTTGCTGGTAGCAACCCAACACCGCCGCCCGTGCCTGCCGCACTAGTTACACCCATCACTGCTCCCGCCTCCCCTGTTGCACCCTCAGCCGAGGGTGCGTCGCCGGGGGATATTTCACCGGTGCTCGCACCTTCACCAGTCCACGCTATGCCATCCGAACCATGCCCGCCTCGAGATCCTCTATCCACGATCTCTTCATCCTACGGTCACACGTTCCAAAGCTGGTATTGTGAAACCTCTTCCTAAACCCTTTATGCTTACTCATAATATGTTGCCTGAGGTTCCATTTTCCTATAAGCAGGCTCTTACCGATGAAAATTTGAAGAATGTTATGCTTGATCAATACAATACCCTTATTCGCAATCACACTTGGGATCTTGTTCCTCCACCTACTCATGGTGACATTGTTGGTTCAAAATGGGTTTATCTCATTAAGCAAACTCCTATAGGTGAAGTTGAACGTTATAAAGCTCGATTGGTTGCACAAGGTTTCACACGGAGGTATGGCATTGACTATGGCAAAACTTTTAGTCCCGTTATTAAGCCAGCTGCAGTTCGCACGGTTCTGGCTCTAGCTACTTCTCGCAAGTGGCCTATTCATCAGCTTGATGTTAAGATTGCCTTTTTGAATGGATATCTTAATGAAGAGGTTTATATGAAGCAACTTCCTGGTTTAATCAATTCTCAATTCCCTTATCGTGTTTGTAAGTTAAACAAGTCTCTTCATGATCTTAAGCAGGCACCCCGAGCGTGGTACACTTGCTTCGCTACTTTTCTCCACACGCTTGGTTTCATCAGCTGTAAGTCTGATTCATCGCTATTTATCTTACGTTGTGGCAATTACATGGCTATACTGTTGGTTTATGTGGATGATATAGTTCTTACTGCATCTTCTGCTATACTTCTTTAAGCTTACTTGGCTCTCTACGCTCTGAGTTCAATTTGGGTCTCCTTAATTATTTTCTTAGGATCTCGGTTTCTCACTCTTCAGATGGTCTCTTCTAATCTCAATCCAAGTATGCTCATAATCTTCTTGATAAGACCAACATGCTTTCTACAAGCCCGTGGCCACACCTATAGAATCCAAGTCCAAACTTTCAAAAGATGAAGGTAATCTCATGACTGATCCTACCTTATATAGATCTACAGTTGGTGCTTTTCAGTATCTTGCCTTCACTCACCCCGATATCTCTGATGCTATGCAACAAGTGTGTTTGTTTGTGCATGCTCTGCGTTTACCTCATTGGACGGCAGTTAAACGTATTCTCAGGTACATTAAAGGCACCATTGACTATGGGTTAACTGTTTCACCTTCTCATGGGGATCAACTTGTGGCATACTCTGATGCATACTGGGCTGGATGTCCTGGTATTCGACAATCTAAATCTGATTTTTGTGCTTTCCTGGGAGGTAACAGCATTTCCTAGTCTTCTAAATGCCAGCTTACAATTTTTCGATATAGCACCGAAGCCGAATATAGGGCGGTTGCAAATGACGTCTCCGAGTGTTGCTGGCTTCGCTCTCTTCTTGGTAAGCTTGGTCTTCTTCTTCCACGCACTATCTTACTTTATTGCGATAATGTCTCGGCTATGTACTTATCCACTAATCCTGTGCAACATGTTCGCACCAAGCATATTGAGATAGATATTCATTTCGCTTGTGAGCGAGTTCACATGGGTCTTGTTCGGGTTCTCCATATTCCTTCGTCACAAAAGATAGTTGATATCTTTACCCAAAATCTACAACAACAACTCTTTCTACTATTCAGACACAACCTTTGCATTCATTTATCTCCTGCTTCGATTAAGAGGGGATGTTAGAGTATAATGTATAGTGGTTAGGTATATTGAGCCCATTGGGCCTTCCTTATATTTGATGTACAGTGTACTCATTACTTTATAAATATACGAGAGGGCTCCATTCTAGTTGAGCTCCTCATTCTCTCATTAATTATAAGTATCTGGGAGGAAAGGGAGAGAGATTGAAGAAGAAGCAACGAGGGAGAAAGAGAAAAAATCGAGGAAGAGAGAGAATAGGGAAAACACATTCGTCAAGCATGTAGTGTTCATTTACTAGGTACTAAGGCACTGGATCCCATTAGAACTTCGAAGTTAAACGTGCTTGGGTGAGAGTAGTACTAAGATGGGTGGTCTCCTGTGAAATCCTCGTGTTACCAACCTTATAAGTTTAGAGGTCCTTAGAAACATCCTCTCGGCAAGGTTACACCCTGAAGGGGTAAGGCTGTATACATCCACCCGTTCCAGACCCCGCTTATATGGGAGCCCTTGATGCACTGGGTCTGTTGTTGTTGTTGTTGTACATTCATCAAGCATGCCTTTTCCCTAAGGCTAACTACTTATTTATAGTAGTGGGAGTTAGTTATATTAGGGCTAAAGTGGCGGTGAAGGATTTGTCGGGTGTGGGGACCCAGGTTGGTGCCATGGGTTAACGGGTGGGTTGGGCCCATTCGTAACAATTGCTTTATTGTTTCATATACTTTTACACTTCTAAAGATTGGGACCCTCAGGCACAACCTTATTTTAGGGCAACACTCTGCAGGACCAAAGCTGCATATATCTCATCCCCTCCCCCCCGAAAAAAAAAACCATGCCTTGACAGGAACCCTTGTGATACTTGGATTGTTGTTGTTGTTGAAGTACATCAATTATTGCAAGTGCTTCCTAAAATTTGACCGTTTCAAAAAAATTTGGTCCGGTTACCTAAAGTTTGATAATATATTTTTGTGTAACCTGATGTTTTGAAATATTTTTGTGATATTTGAACTTCGGTAAATTTTACAAAAGTACCCTTGCCTTAACTTTGTTAGGATTTCATTAGTTTTTTATGACATAACACTTGTTTGGTATTTTCATTTAAAAAATGTTAAGATCATAAATATTTTAAACCTTTAGAAAATATACTACATCTCAAAAAATATATAAAACTTCTTTTGGAAAAAAATATATATATATAATTTAAAAGATACTTAAAATTGTAAAAAAAAAAAAAAATGTCTAGATATTTATATAGATGCTTCAAATATCTGAAAAAGTTTTACAAATTATATAAATATTTTGAAATTTAGAAAATATTTTATATACTTTTAAAAACAAAAGAATATCCAAGAAATTGTGAAATATTTTAAAAATATCATAATATTTAAAAAATATTACAAAATGTTTTTATAATATTATAAGTACTTAGAAAATATTTCAAATACTTAAAAGAATTCTATATATCAAGAAAGAAATTAGTATTAAAAGATATTTCAGTTATATTTAAATATTCAACAAAGATTTTAAATTTTAAAATATATTTAAATTATAAAAAAAAATTTAACCTAAGAAAGGTCAAAAGAATCTAATCCTGTAATGCTGACGGGCCAGCAACGGTGTTGTAGAATTCTCTCGCATTGCATTAGCCTTTTCAAACACACAAAGTATTATTTAAATATTTAACTAGTTGTTTCCCATGCGATGCACGGCGGAAGTCTAATTTTAGATTTTAAGTTATAATTTATTATATTGACTTGAGCTAATATATTTTACTTAAAATAATATTATAAGTTATAATTGCTACTAAATTATACTGAATAAATTATGACTTTGAAAATTATTTTTTAATAGAATTATCTAATTAATTGCTTAATTGTTTATTGTTAATAAAATTATGCAAAGAGCACTTTTATATTTTGTTATTTAAAATATTATTGTTGATGTAATTAAAAGTGCACAAATATTTCAAGGTTTAGTTTCATTACTTATTTAAAAAATAATTGTTATATTATATTATTGTATATTCCATGACCTGAAAAAAAATATTATATTAGAAAGTTAATTTGTCAAAACATAATAAAGAGTTAAATATAATAAAGTGAAAAATGAGACTGCAAAATGTAAATCATTACTTTGCTCGTGGTTGGTTTTGAACTCTCCTATTTTATGATTGATTGCTATAGAAATTATAACTTAAAATATAATTTCCTATTTCGTAGGTAGTTAATTTTTCCCCGTAGGAAAAGGATAGAATTTTAATTTTAATTTTAATTCTATCTCTTAGTGAAGTGGGCAGTGGACGTAAAACATAATTTTGTTTTTTATTTTTTTAATTTTTTAGTTTTGTAAATGGTTAGAATTTTAGGGATAGAAGATTACTATTTTTTTAGGAGGGTGGGGTAGTTACCAACTTCTAAATAAAATATAGAAATAGAGAATATAGAAGATTATTTAAAATATACTTTCAATACCTAAAATAATTTAATAAAATAAGTAAATAAATTTGAAATATTTAAAAATATTTTTTAATATTATATTTTAAGAAATATATAAAAAACTTTCTAAGTACTTAAATTTTTTAATTATCTGATATATTTTCAAAATATTCAAAATATTACACTTATGTTTAACTCAGTTTTCAAATACTTTAATTATTTTCTTGATATTAGAATATTTATCAAATATGTAAAATACTTATATACCATTTAAAATATTTTAAATAATTCTGAAACATTTTTAATTATTTTATAATACTCTCAGTAAAAGAAATATTCTAAAAAAAAAAATATGTAATAATGTTTATTTTAGTTTAAAAAATGTAATAAATTTTAATAATTTAAAATATTTATATGCTTTATATATTTTAAATATTTTCTAAAGTATTTCAAATATGTTTTAAACATATTTTGACATATAATTTAAATATTTAAAATTTATTAGATCTTTAGTATATTTTTAAACTAGTTTTAGATATTTAAATTATTTTGATAACATCTATAAGCTTTGTATATATTAATAGTATAATTTTAAGATGATTAAATATATTATGATTTTAAATAATGTTTGTTAAATAGAATATTTCTATAACTACAAATATATTTATAAATATTTAAAATGCTTTTCAAGATTTAACATAACTAAGATGGCATCAACACGCAAGCACTGGATTCCATTGGAACTCCGAAGTTAAGCATGCTTGGGCAAGAGTAGTACCAAGATAGGTGATCTCATGGAAAGTCCTCATGCTGCACTCCTCAACCCAAACCTTGCTTAGGCGGGAGCCCTTAGGTCACTAGGAATGTTGCTTTGCTTTTCAAGATTTAACATATTTTTTAAATATTTAAAATTGATTTAGATGAAAATACTAAAGTTTGAGGTTGTTTTTATTTTTATTTTTTTAAAGTTCAAATTATAAGAAACTATGAATTTAAGCTGAGGGTACCTAAAAAGATTAACGAAATTCAAGATATCTTATAAACATTACAAAACTTTAGTGTGTTTGAAGAATATATTATCAAATCTTAAAGTATCTGAATCAAATTTTCTCTAATATTTAGTTAGTTTATATTAAATAGTCCATGTCATATGTGTTTACTGATTATGATTGTTAATACAATTGGAAAAATGAACAAAATCACAACAAATGGGTTATACCATAATTTTTGATACATTTAGTGGCTATTTAATTGAATATAAATTAAAACATTAATTCTTATTTTTAGCAACAGTCTCTTTAAGAATGTTGTCAAATTTTTGGGTTATTTATATTTTAATATCTGACGTTTGTGAAAATAATAAAAGCCTCCTTAACTTTTTTAATTTATTTTTTTAGTACTTCATATTTTTTCGAATTAATAAATAGGATCCTCTGTAACATGATGACATCATATTCAAAAGAGATAGCTGACATAGCAAGTCACTGTAAATACACACTACAATATATTGATGAAAATGCTCCTCTTGACATGGCAGGTCATTTTAAATACCCACCAAAATGAAGGGTATTAATGGTTAGGAAAGAAAGTTTAAAAAAGGGGAGTCAATAAGGATATTTCGTCAATATATTGTAGTGTGAACTTAAAATGACCTACCATGTCAGTTTTCTCCCTGTAATATGATGTTATCACGCTAGAAAGGGTCTTATTTATTTATAAGGAAAAAAAATCTAAGGTACTTTAAAATAAATAAATGAGGTAAGGTATCTTTTTATTATTTTTACAAACGCCGGGTTACTAAAATTTAAATAACCCAATATTTTTATGAAATATGATAAGGGGGTTGGGTCCCACTAGACTAGGTCTCTGTGTCTATAAAATTGTGAGCTGCTGAGCATTTGAATGCAAGGTAGGAAGCTCTTCGTTCATTTGGTAAGTATGTGTGGTTAGCCTTAGCTTCTCTTGTCATCTATGAATTTGAGGGGCATTGTGTCCATATTTTAGCATATACTAAATTGCTATGATGGTGCTGGATTTGTCCCAATGGTTGGGCTAGTAGTTGGGCAACTTTGGGACTCAGGTTAGAATATGACATCCCCCAAGCTGTACCGATGTAAAAAAAAAAAAAAAAAATGAAATTGCCATACCTTTTTAGATGTTTTTATTAATCAGCATGGACAAGGGAGGAGGGATTGTCATAGTGGCGGATCAAACCTATATAGCTCCTTTGGCCGTTGTAGTTTCCAACCATTAGGCCTTTAAAGAAGCAACTTGTCACTTAATTATTGCATAGTCCTAAAGAGTTATCATAATTCCTCTTCATCGATAATATAATGTAGTGAAATAATACGGAGACTGATTAAATTCAAAACACTTGCAGGACACATATATAGTTGACAATAGTTATGGCAGCTAACGTGTTTGGCACTCCTATCACTGACAAGACACTGAAGGGGCTACCCAAATATCATGACTTGAAGAAACTAGAAGCCAAACACAGGGCAGAGGTTGCACTTCAAATGAAGAATACTGAAGGCAAAGCTACAAATGCTCGAAGATTTTTAGAAGGCCTTCGCGAGAATTATGGGAAATCAGTAGTCTGTGCAATGTGCCTGATTTATAATGCTACAGGCAACCCTGTGGAGTTTGTCAATGCCTACGCTTGGGAGGGTTGTCTTCAGGAGGTCCCTTATCCAATTGTGATTGAAAATGGCCAATGGGGTGTCTTCCATTATGGCATGTGGCCCAAGGGAAACCAAGAATCCAAAGGCGTAGTTGTCTATGCCGGCAAGAATGCTAGCAGTGCTGCTCGACACTTTCTCCTATCTTGGGATACAAGTCACATTGGAAACAAGGTAAAACTCATTATAATTGATTCAATGGCACAATAGGCTCATTAGTGACCATCATCTTAAAGACTTGTTAAGGACCATTATGAACTCGGTAGAGGTTACTAGCTTGATAGTTGATTGATGATGGCTCATCGATAGTTTGAATATTTCACTCAAGAGTAAGCTCAACTTGATGACATTCTCAAACGAATTGTGTACCCCACTCAGAAATATTGAGTCAATTAGACAAACCATCTAAGTCGAACAGACTATGAGTATGCTAGAATCTTCACTTAAAAAGCAAAAAAAAAAAAAAAAAAAAAAAAAAAAAACACACTTTAATAACTTTTTTAAATCTTAGCTTAAACTTCAACTCTTAAAGACCAATTGAGTTCAAGTTTGAACAAATGGATATTTGATGTGATTTTAATGTGTGTTTTAAACCCGTCTACTCACAAGCATATGAAATCGTTATAGCTTTGTCGGGTATACGGGTCGTATCCACAGAGAATCGTGTTATGTAGGACTTACTGATTAACGAGCGGTTTGAATTTTTGGTTTTTTTTTTTTTTTTTTTGAATAAATTGTTAACTAGATTAATGAAACTAAATATAAAACGAATGTGACAATTCAATTGAGATTAGTTTAGGGAGTGAGTTTAGAGTAGCTTAACACGTATCCCGTCATTATATTTTACTTAGGACGTTGATTTGAAGGACTTAGGCTACAAGCTCTAAGCCTAGGTTAATATATAAATTAGGGCGTAGGGTAATGAACTAGTTTAAAGGCATAACCTATCTTAGCACCCTAAGTGTAGTATAGGTTATCTCATTAGCACTACTTAACTCCTTTGTTACTTCTAATTCAATATTAATTTATATAAAAGATTGGATTCAGGGTTGGGTACAACCTCAACCTGACCACGCGTGAAATCCTGTTATGTTATGATCTAGGCTACAAGCACAAGACTAGTCGATGCAAAGTTGGAGATCTAGTCATGGCTACAAGCACACATACAAAATTATCCAACAATCATGAAGAACTCCCCACAGGGGTGCGAATATAACATAACTAAATCAATCGTCAAAAGTATAATATAAATTTGGGATATGGGCGGCTATCCGCCCTTTTATCCCCAAACTAAAAGAGTCTACTCCTCAATGGGAGTTTTATACATCATTAACATCTAAAAAAAAAGAGAAAATAATGAATAAACAACTAGGAATTGAAAACTCCCTCAATTGACGTTGACAATGATCCTTGCTTTGATCCTTCCGGTACTCCGACCACTTGCGCTTCAGCGTTTGAGAACCCCTTGGATCTCATAGCGGCTTCGGGAGGAGAGGAGGAGAGGAGGCATGGAAAAAGATGTGAAATTAGGTCTCCCCTTCCATATTTATAAATGAGGCGTGCTTTAGGGTTGGTCCCGTGCCATCCCCGATCGATCGATGGTCAAACCGATCGATCGGCGCCCCCTTAGCAACCTGCGCAGTTAACTTAAAACAAGCGTAACTTTTGGTCCATAATGAGTTATGGGCCAAATTATATACCAAATTGAAGCTCTCGAAGAGAACTACGTGACCCAAGTGGTGTCATAAGTAGATTAGCAGAATATTGGGTCATAAATACCCTTCTTTTTGCCTTTTACTCGCTTTAAGCTTGACCGATTGCCAAAATGCATCGTCAATCGATCCATGCGCCCAAGGACAGACTCTTTTTGACCGAATCTTGACCCGATGGGTACTTATTTTGCACACGTGGTTGTGTTTCTCAAAGTAGTCTTCAATTGTGCCTCGATTACGCTTGACTCTTCCACTTTTCAGCCTTTGTTTGCTCCATTACACTCTAAACCAAAATGTACGAAGATTACAACAAAAACACACATGTAGAGGCCGAATATATGGCAGGAATGGGAAATAAAATATGTAAAAACCAAGTGTATCAACATCCCCAAACCCACACCTTGCTTGTCCTCAAGCAAGATTCAATTCAAGCTAGATACTTACGGAAAAGTCGATTCAGGCACTTAACCGCAAAGGTCACTTGTGAAAATTATTGTTCAATCATATTTGAGAGTGCACTTGAGAGTAGCAAATCTTTATGTGACGTTATTATTGCACTAATTCTAACTTAAGTCTCCGTCATTAAGATCTTTTTACTAGTGAGTGATCTTAGAACTTCTCTCTCCTTCGTCTTACTTCAAAACCCTCCAACTTTAAGAAGACATAAAGGTAATAAGTCAAGGAACAAGTTATTCTAACCCTTCATCACTAAACAATAGTGAAATCAAAAGGCTTCTCTTTTCTCTCTTGTTTTCCCCCACTTCTTTTTTTTTTTTTTTTTTTTTTTCCACTCGGTTAGGTGTGTCTCCCTCAGATCCATGTAGTGAGTTTTCGGCCGGCAGCTCCCGATCCAGTTGGCTCAAGGTACCAGGTCTTAAGAGACCCCTATGGACCTAATGGCTCGCGTTTTAAGGATCCACAACCTAATCCGTTAGCACACACCCTTTTTTTTAGGTATTAGTGCTTATTTTAGTAACTATAAAGTTAATTTTTCTTAAGCTTTCCCCGTGGTCCATATAGCGAGCTTTCGACCGGCAGCTCTTGACCCAGTTGGCTCAAGGTACCAGGTTTTAAGATACCCATACGGGCTTACTTGCTCGAGATACATGGGCTACAAGAACCAACCAGTCACCTTTTTTTTCTTTTTTTCCTTTTTTTTCAAGGGTTACTTAAGATAAAGAAATGTACAATTGATTTCAACATTGTTAGAAGTAGAATTGTGGATTCCTATTCCTAAAATTATTTCCATTATTTCGACCCAAATAGTAGGATATGTTACAAGATTAAGGATGAAAAGTAATAATCTCACTAACTAGTTACACGACAAAAATATAGTTTAAAAGTCTGATCCAACAATAATCTTGTCCCATAATCATGCTAATTGTTAAAGTACATCACAGAACTGGGCTACAATAAGGGTCACAAACAACCTTATACTCATTTATGCCTTAAAAAATGTAGCTGATTTATGCCAAATTAAGCTTAAAGGACAAACAAAGTGGACTCTCATCTGCCATCCCTAAATCCAAACCTTGCATTGTCCTCAATGCAAATCAACAAAAGTAAATTTAAGCAAGGAAAGGAAAGAGGAAACCTGAGGTATGGCATATTCAGCTATGCGTGGCGAGCAAATCCAAAAAGGGAAGACAGAAATAGCAAGTAGCAATCGAAGACATAGAAGACATAATACTAAACAGACTTGTTAGTAGTGTTAGAAATAAGGATTATACAAGTGTTTAGTAAAAGAGAAACAAAGTTAGCATGGTAGGAATAATAATAGGACCTACAATTGAGAGAGTTCATGTGGAAAAACAAATTAAAACAAAATTAAAAGTAGGTTGGGTTGCCTCCTAAGAGCGCTAAGTTTAACGTCTTCAGCCGGACGCAGTTTAGAGCACAATGTCAACCAAAATCCAAGGCAGTGTTTGCCATAGAACTCAGGTTGACCCAATAGGGACAATCCCCAAACACAGCAGCGTTTCTAGACCCGTGACTAGCAAGGAGGAAAACATTACCCACATCGAGGTCGCATATCTCCGGTCTACTAGGTATAGGTGAGGAAGCACAACTATCGTCATAGATAGGGATACTATTACAATAGTCACTTTTAGTAGAATCAGGCTTACCCGGGTCTACCCAAGGGTCAATATCATCAACCCTGTAACATTCCAACTCGTCCTCAATCTCAGGGCGTCGAACAAAATTCGAGACCTTTAATTTTCCCTTGAGATTTTCAAAAGAAACCTCCAACACTCTCGTCCTATAGTGAATCACAGTGTCGGCCATTGCTAGGAACGGTCGATCTAGAATAATGGGAGCGTTGTGCTTTTGCCTAGGAGTAGTGTCTATATCTAAGACGAGAAAATCAACAGGGAAGACAAACTTGTCAACCTTGACAAGTACATCTTCCACTACCCTACGAGGTACTCGCTCTGTCCTATCAGCTAACTGAAGTGTAACATTCGTTGGCTTAAGATCTCCTATACCCAATTCCCGAAAAACTGAGTAAGGGATGAGGTTTACACTCGCTCCTAGGTCTAGCAAGGATATGCTTGTGTAATGCTCTCCTAAGACGCATGGAACTGTAAAAGCCCTGGGGTCTCGAAACTTGAGTGGTGTGCCTGATACTAAAATATTGCTCACCTTCTCAGTGAGCCGGACCTTCTTCGGGATATGCACTTGTGCGCGCTTCTTTTTGGTGCAAAGGTCCTTGAGGAACTTGGCATACATAGGAATGTGTTTAATAGCTTCGATCAATGGCAAGTTTATCTTCATGTCCTTAAACAAGTTTATGAGCTCAGTCTCTTTTGGTCATCCTTCTTCTTCGATCCACTAAGGGCCGAAGGAAAAGGGATAGCAAGTTTAGCAAACCTACCTTGTGGGCCCTCCCTGTCAGCAGTGGGAGATAGGTCCGTGCTCTTCTTCTCATCCTCGACCTCCACATCTCAAAGATTCCCCTCCCTAGACACTGACACAACCCAAACTTGCTTGTGAGGGGGCAAGTTTGGGCTAGAGGTATTTGACCCTACTGGAAGTGTGAGAGGTTGGGAGGGTAACCTCTCTTCCTCCTGCTTATGAAGTGCTTGGGCCAAGTGTCCTATCTAGTCTTCTAATCCAGCTATAGACTGAGAGTGAGACCGAACTAGTTGTATGGTGTCCTCCATAGAGTGGAGCATACGCTCTTGAAATTGTGAAGTATATCTTAGAGGTAGGGAAGGACGGTTATCATGGGTAACATTGGAGTGAGGTTGAGTATCATACCTGTGCCATCCCTGCGGAATGGGAGGGTGCGCCTTACCTACAAAGTCGAGTTCTTGTTGTCTTGTGGGTTGATTATGATTGGCGTTTTGCTTCCACGAGAATTTCTGATGATCGCGCCACCAAGGATTGTAGGTGTTGGAGAAAGGGTCGCTATTTCCTGAATATCCTTGAGCTTTATGAACCTGTTCTTATATATATTCAGAAAATTGTGACGCATATAAACAATTAAGCACAGAATGGTCCTCACCCGAACAAATGCCACACGGAGTAGTACCACTCGATAACTCAGCTGCATAGACTGGGCTTCCATTAGTAGAATTCGCATGCAAGTTCATAAGTTGATCCATCTTTCAATCAAGGGCGTCCAGTCGAAGGTTAATGTCATCGGTAGGTGCTACTTCGTAGACACCGCGTGTGTCCCCTCTAACCACCCTCATAGAAGAGGCTTGGTCGAGAGAGTGTTCACTGAGGCGCTCAAATAGCTTGCACGCCTCGTCCTCATCTTGTTGGTTAAATGCTACCCCGCATGAAGCATTAACTATTTGCTTTTTGGAAGCCCGGAGACCATCATAGAAATTCTGCACAAGAGCCCCCTTGGGAGTTCCTTAAATCTGTCCCAACTTTCGTAAAATTTTTCCTGATCCTTTTGTTCGAAATTGTTGATTGCACGCCTAACAACTATAGTTCTGGCTTTAGAATAAAACTTGATTAGGAACTTTTGTTGGAGGTCAGCCCAAGTGGTGATTTCACCTCTTGGAAGAGACCGAAACCACCTTTTGGCTACGTCCTTTAACGAGAATGGAAAAAGACATAGCCGAAAAACATCAATTGAGACACCTTGATAATGGCAAGTTTCGCAAATTTCTATAAACACATCAAGGTGCTCATATGGACTCTCAATCGGTCCCATAGAAAGTGGGAAGCATGTTGATGATCTCAGGCTTAATTTCGAAGTTTGCGTTACCCATGGCGGGTAACGTAACTATGGCGGGTGTGACGTACATGTGGGGAATGAAGTAATCCCCAATCGTACGCGGTACAAAGTTAGCCATTCAAAAAAAGAAAAAAAAAATAATTAAAATATATAAAAAAATTAAATAAATAAAAATAAACGAAAAACAAAGAAAAAAAAAGAAAAGTAAATTAAGGAAAGGAGAATAAAAAAATAAACCAATAAAAAATAAATAATTTTGTTTTTAAAAACAAAGAAAATAAAAATAAAAACGAGAAAAAAATAAAATAAAATAAAATAACTCGCTAATTTCTAAATCAACTTAGCCTACCGATTCCCCTGCAACGGCGCTAAAAACTTGATGTGATTTTAATTTGTGTTTTAAAACCGTCTACTCGCAAGCGTACGAGATTGTCGTAGCTTTGTCGGCTATACGGGTCGTATCTACAAAGAATCGTGTTAAGTAGAACTTACTGATTAACGAGCGGTTTGAATTTTTGCTTTTGTTTTTTTTTTTTTTTTTGAATAAATTGTTAGCTAGGTTAATGAAACTGAATCTCAAACGAATGTGACAATTCAATTGAGATTAGTTTAGGGAGTGAGTTTAGGGTAGCTTAACACGTATCCCGTCATTATATTTTACTTAGGATGTTGATTTGAAGGACATAGGCTATAAGCTCTAAGCCTGGGTTAGTATATAAATTTGGGCTTAGGGTAATGAACTAGTATAAAGGCATAACCTATCTTAGCACCCTAAGTGTAGTATATGTTATCTCATTAGCACTACACTCCTAATTCAATATTAATTTATATAAAAGATTGGGTTCAGGGTTGGGTACAACCTCAACGCTGACCACGCGTGAAATCCTGTTATGTTATGATTTAGGCTACAAACACAAGACTAATCGCTGCAAAGTTGGAGATCTAGTCATGGCTACAAGCACACATACTAAAATATCCAACAATCATGAAGAACTCCCCACAGGGGTGCGAATATAATATAACTAAACTAATCGTCAAAAGTATAATATAAATCTGGGATACGGGCGGTTATCCGCCCTTCATCCCCAAACTAAAAGAGTCTACTCCTCTATGGAAGTTTTATACATCATTAACATATTAAAAAAAGAGAAAACAATGAATGAACAACTAGGAATTGAAAACTCCCTCAATTGACGTTGACGTTGATCCTTACTTTGATCATTCCAACACTCCGACCACCTGTGCTTCAGCGTTTGAGAACCCCTTGGATCTTGTAGCGGCTTCGGGAGGGGAGGAGGCGTGGCAAAAGATGTGAAATTAGGTCTCCCCCTTTATATTTATACATGGGGCGTGCTTTGGGGTGGGTCCCGTGCCATCCCGGATCGATCGGTGGTCAAACCGATCGATCGGCGCCCCCTAGCAGCTTGCGCAGTTAACTTAAAACGAGCGTAACTTTTGATCTGTAATGAACTATGGGCCAAATTATATACCAAATTGAAGCTCTCGAAGAGATCTACGTGGCCCAAGTGGTTTAATAAGTATATTAGCAAAATATTGGGTCATAAATACCCTTCGTTTAGCCTTTTACTCGTTTTAAGCTTGACCGATTGACAAAATGCTTGGTCAATCGATCCACTCGCCCAAGGAAAGACTCTTTTTCACCGAATCTTGACCCGATGGGTACTTATTTTGCACACGTGGTCTGGTTTCTCAAATTAGTCTTCAATTATGTCTCGATTACGCTTGAATTTTCCACTTTTAAGCATTTGTTTGCTCCATTGCACTCTAAGCCAAAATGTACCTAGATTACAACAAAAACACACATGTAAAGGCCGAATATATGGCAGAAATGGAAAATAAAATATGTAAAAATCAAGTGCATCAATACTCAAAACAACTCTACTTGACATGTTTATACGCCATTGTACTAGCGAACCTCCAAGCTTAGAGTGGATCCAATTTCTGCCCTCGAACCGATGCACTCTTTTGCTTGTCCAGATTAATAGTTGTTTCACTTCTCATGGATGACCATTAATCTTCTTGCAAAAAGGACCAAAAGCTCTTTCATTTTACTTCAAAAACAACCTCTTCTGGATAAAAAAATTAGGGCAAAATACAATAGACCCCCTGAATTTTGCAAATAATCATAACACACTTCTTACACTTTTAATTTCAAAAAATAACCCCTTAAACTTTGTAATTAAACATAATACACCTTCTGTATTTTTAATTTCAAAAAATAGCTCCTGAAACTTTGTAAATTAATACAACACACCCCTACACTTTCAATTTCACAAAATAGGCTCCTAAAACTTTGTTATTACATACAACTTACCCCACGAACTTTACTACTAAATGTAACTCACCCTGAGGCATTAATAAATTTTAAAATAAAAAGTATGAAATTAAAAAATTTGAAACAAATTATGGAAAGATACTTTTTTGGAAAAAAATTTGAAAAAATACAATAATAATTTTAAATTTTATTTTTTAATGTTTTTAAAAAATTATTTTTTTACTATTTGTTTTCAAATCGTTAATTTCATATATTTATTAGTTAAATTTTTATTCTGATTTTAAAATTTTTTAAATTATTATATTTTATCTTATAGTATTTTTCATGAAAATTTAAAAAAATGTTTTATTGTCATCTAAATTTATAATATTTTTACTAATTTAAAAAAATATTTTATTATCTTCTAAATTTATAATATTTTTACTAATTTAAAAAAATATTTTATTAGCTTCTAAATTTATAATATTTTTACTGTAATTAATTAAAATAATTATTATGTGTAAATATCAAAAAATTCTCTTATCTTCTTATCTTTTACCTAGAAAATATAAAGTTCCTACCTTTTGTCTAAAAACATAATTTTCTATTTTTGTATAAAACTAGAAAATTCCCGATTTTTAGTTTGATACAAAGCTCCTACCTTTCGTCTAAAAACATAAATTCTTATATTTTTTGTAAAACTAGAAAATTCCTAATTTTTAATTTTATAGATTTTTCTTATTTAAAATTTATTATTATAATTTTTATTTAAGTTAAAGAGTATTATTACATTTTTTCAACATTTCTCCGAAATATTTTTCATAATTTGTTTAAAATTTTAAAATTTTGTATATTTTTTAATTTTTAATTTATTAATGTCTAAAGGGTGAGTTGTGTACAATAACAAAGTTTAGGAACCTATTTTATGAAATTAGAAGTACGAGGGTGTACTGTATTTAATTATAAAGTTTAGGGAGCTATTTTATAAAATTGAAAATGGAGGGGATATGTTGTGTTTAATTACAAAATTCAGAGGGCTATTTTTTGAAACTAAAACTACAAAAGATGTATTGTGATTAATTGCAAAGTTCAAAGGGTTTTATTATATTTTGTCAAAAAAATTATTATTAAGTTGAACATGTTCCGTAACATGGCTTAGCTTATAAAAGCAATTAATCATGAGAAGCACTATTTATGTATTACTTTTTTTTTTTTTTTTTTTAATGAGTGAGGGAACTTGCAAAGCAAAGTAGGGTGCCCTAAAGAGGAAAGGCTGCGTACATCCAACTCCCTAGATCTTGCTGAGGTGGGAGCCCTTAGGGCATAGGGAATATTGTTGTTGTTTGTTGTTTCTTACAAAAAACGACGCACTTACCATATTTTCCGTATTAAAAAAAAAGTATTTCTTTCATAAATTGTTGCATGTGATTTACATGCCATGTGGCTGCAAGCATGACTATATCACATTCTAACTCATCACTGGTTAGGTATATGTTCAAGTCCGCGAGCTGGGCAAGGCTATGACTCCCAAACATGGGATACCCTCAAGCAAAAATTGGAAAGCTCCAAGAATCTCGTGCATAAAGTAGAAGTTTCTGAATCTGTGTTATGGGGCTCAATTGGGGATAACTATACTCAAGTTACATTTGAGGCAGTGCTCACTTTACCATCATTATGCTAATGGTACCCCATGGAGCAGCGACTAAAGCGTACTCTTGTAACTCGCCAAACTAGAAAGTGAACATGTATTCTAAATAAGTTGCCGCTTTCTTAATTTAGTACTACCATGCTAGTAAGTGAACAAGGGGCGACTCTTTGCAGTGTTTGCCATATAAATGTGGCCTATGATGAGCCTTGCAGTAGTAAATAACGCCCCTTTTATTTCGCACTTTGCTGTTTCAAAATATTTATGTATGTTAGCTTGCTATCTTCTACTTCTGTGTTAGTTACAAGATTTATTAGTTCTACACTGACATATGTGCAAGTGAATCTTCTCAAAATTTATACAATAATTAATGTGTAATGTTCGCTTATTAATTTAAAATATAAGACCTAAAAATTATGTGCAGCTAAGGAATTAATATACCAAATAGCATGCGCCTTAAATTTAGAAGGAAGCTTGGGTCCCTCCTTCCTCAACGCAAAAATTAACATTGCACCCGTCTTTATTGTAACTTTTTGTACTAATAGAGTTAACAATTTCAATTTTAAGAAGTATGTTGTGTCAAGTTAGAAAAGGGAATAAGGTGCGGGAAGTGAACCAAATGGACAAATTCATTGCTAGTTTTGATGCACAACGAAAAGATTAAATTCCAAATGTAGAAAATTCTGTAAGGATCTAAATATTACGGTTAGAGATTATAAATACACCATGAGCAGAAGTCATTGCTGCAGTCACTTGAAATCTGGTTTGGTCTACAAGACAAGCACAAACAAGCAAGAACGTATCTCTCGATCATGCATAGAACTTGGTTTTCCTCTTGCTCTCCAATTCTTTATGATGACTACTAATGGGACTAGTCATCCCCTTAGCTTTGTTTTAGAGCTAGGATTTTTTCAGTAGGAGAGAGGGGACCAAGCCTAGGGTTAGTAATTGTATGGGCCACCCATCAAAGCCTGTCTTTAATTAGGCCCGACACCTTACATACCACACTATTAATTATACAATAGGCTGAGACGAACGTAGACCCATACTTTAAGGATCACTTATCAATTAGGCTTTACCGGTTCACATCCAACTAGTTTTATAAAATAAGAAGATAACTCAATCAATAAAAGCCCACTTTATGGAATAATTCCAACATTCTTCCCCTTGGGCAACATTGATTGGATAATGACTTTACAAAACTTTTAGTTTGAAAAGCGACTCTCAAGCCGGACAAACTTGAATGGCCACGAAATATATAAATCTCAGCACATAATCCCGTCCAACAAGAGTACTAATGTCAAACTAGGCAGTCATAGTACTCATTCACAACACAAGACCTTCCATGATCACAAACACTAGTAGCCCACCAACATGGATCCCCTAGTGAGGTAAAGTGTGGTGTGGTTTAGCACATGTGATCCAACTTTAATTATGTAATAAACATGGTAAAACCACATTTGGTCCTCAGTCTCTAAGAGAGACCCTTTATAGGAAATAATCCCCTTTTCTTTTCCTTATGCTTCTAAAGAGAAGCCGCCTCATATCGAGGCCACCTCAAAACGAGGCTATACTTTATTGCTTCTCAACAAAAGCCACCTCACACCGAGGCCACCTCAAAACGAGGCTACACTTTATTGCTTCTAAACAGAAGCCACTCATACCCAGGTCACCTTAAAACGAGGCTATACTTTATTGCTTCTAAACAGAAGCCACCTCATACCCAGGTCACCTTAAAACGAGGCTATACTTTATTGCTTCTAAATGGAAGCCACCTCATTCCGAGGCCATCTCAAAACGAGGCGACACTTTATTGCTTCTAAACAGAAGCCATCTCATACCGAGGCCATCTCAAAACTAGGAATTAATCTTATGTCTCAAGACACTGAACAACATACCCACATGAGCTCAACAACAATTCACGGTGATATAACCAATATATGTGATCACATAATAATGAGAATGAAACTTTATGACTTCACTAGATCTGGATAAATAAAATACAATAGTTTTGAAGCATATATGGAGTGTTAGCTCCCACTGAATGAGTACATCAAAATACTATAACAGACTCAACTATTTTACATGCTTAGTAAACTCAACAAGTTGTAGCCCATTTGTCAATGGGTCTACAAGCACACCCGTACTGAGAATATAAATATATTCAACTTCATCATTATCATTCCATTCTTTAAGCTTATATGTCTTCAAATTAAAGAAGTTTGGCACCTAAAAGGATTCTTAGTGCTCTTGCGGTATTTACACAACAGATCTTTAGGGGCCTTGCAAAGAAATTTATAACAGGTAACTCCATAAGGAAGTCACACAATATTTTACCATGAGTCTCAACTTCAAAGCATGCATTAAACTCTGTTTCCATGGTGGAAGTAGAAACTGTATTTTGCTTAGCAACTTTTCCATGGTATAGCACCACTAGCAAACATGAAAATGAAGCCTATAGTAGACTTTATATCATCTCTACAACCACTCAGTTCATAATTATCACATCAGTTTAGGGTTTTTCAAACCTTATGTACATAAGCATGCAATCTCTAGTAGCAAGTAGATACCTCATCATCCTTTTCCACAGCAACCCAATGTATCTTTCCAGGGTTAGACATGTGTCTATCCAATGCATTAATTGCAAAAACAGCATCAAGCCTTATACAAACTTCAACATACATTAAGTTGCCAACTGCACTTCTATAAGCTATATTTCTCATGGATTCTATTCCAAGATTGTTACCAGGACATTGCTCCTTACTGAGTTTATCTTCCTTACACATAGGTTTTTATAAAAGACTTGTATTTCAAGAGACCAAATCTTTCAAGTACTTTATCCATGTATGCCCTATGTGATAGGCCTAATAGTTTCCTAGTCCTATATCTTTGTGTGCTGATACAAAGAATTTAAAATGCTTCTCCAAGGCCCTTTATGTCAAATGTCTTAGATAGCTTGCTATTGACATCATGAAGGAAAAACAAGATCACTACTTGCAAGTAAAATATCATCAACATACAAAACTAAGAAAATATACTTGCTCCCACTAGCCTTGATATACATACAAGGGTCTATTTGATTTGCAAAAGCCGTAGACATATTTTCTTATGAAACTTCAAGTAACAGTATTGAGAGGCTTGCTTTAGTCCATAAATTTAATTCTTAAGTTTGCATACCATATGTTTTTTCCCCGCTTCTATAAAACCATCATATTGTAATATATAAACTCTCTCTAAAGTCTCTATTTGAGAAAGCAGTTTTAACATTCATTTGATTAAGTTTTAAGTCGTAATGTGCATTCAAAGTCATATTGATTCCACAAGGGAATCCATAGAAGAAACTGGAAAAAAGTTTCATTAAAATCAATTCCTTACCTTTGTGTATATTATTTAGCAACCAATCTTGCTTTAAACTTGTTCACCTTCTCTTTTGAGTCCCTTTCACCTTTGTACACCCATTTGCAACTAATAGGACTAAATCCTTCATAAGCCTAACTAATTCTAAAATCTTTATGTGTTCCATAGGCTACATCTCCTCTTCCATTGCCTTTTCCAATAAAGCTAGTATCAAAAGGAGAAATAACTTGTTCTTAAGACAATGGTTGTAAACATATCACAAGCGGAAGTCATTGATGTAGTCATTTGAAATCTGGTTTGATTTGCAAGACAATCACAAACAAGCAGGAACATGTCTCTCGATCACGCTTAGAACTTAGTTTTCCTCTCGCTCTCCAATTCTTTATGATGACTACCAATGGGGCAAGTCATCCCCTTAGCTTTGTTTTATAGCTAGGTTTTTTTTAGGAGGAGACATCTTTTCCAAGATCTTGATTTTATTCTTACCCTTTTGTTAAGTGTTTAATTTGTTGTCACCATGCTATAGTCCTTCCTTGACACTTAGTAGCTAGTAAAGCATCCCGCTTGTGCTCGAGTTCCTCTTTGAACTTGAGTGCCTCCGTGACATACACCAGCAAATGCAGGTTGTGTCTGACCTTGGAATTATGCGATTTTGATCTAGATTTTAGTTTCTTTTCATCGGTCATCAGAATACTTGGACACTTCATGGCCTTACGCCTATGAATACCAAACTCGTTGAATGAATTGTTTTTTCCTCGTCACCCACAATGTTGGCATTTGAGGCTCAGTTGCCTGCTGGAATGTCGTAATAAGTTGCTCCATTGCTAAGTCAATTCTTAAGAGTCATGCCTCCATCTCCTCGAATTGTCTATTTGTTTAATGAGCATCATTGCTTTTATAGATCTCTCGAACTTAAATGTACCTCTACTTCACTTGGGCCATGGATTGAGCATTCTTGTTCTAATACCAAACTAATGTAGTTCCCCAACCTGAGTAAAAATTGCAAGAAGGATTCTTACAACCTTGATTTAATTATTCAAATTGCTAAAGTAAAGATAAAAAAAGGGGAATACTCAAACTTGAATCTCCTTGGAGATAACTCAAGAGAGAAACAAAAATATTAATTCATATACAAAAGAAAAATTGCCTCCTTCTATGAGCTACTGTTGGTTCCAAATACATAAGATATTATATAAAACATATAAATAGAAAGATATTACTTGAAACGTGTGGGAAGGACACAATACCAAAAATGTAACAATTGAGCGAGGCACGGATCACGCTCTCTTTAAGACGGTTTCACACCCCTCTCGGATCTAAGCCAGTGCAGCAGATACCGGCACGTATACAACACCCAACTAGATTGATGCTTTTTTTTGTCTACACAACTTCGAAAGTTAGAGTCTTTATTACACCTTACTTAGCCAAAGTGTAAAAAACAACCCTTAAAAAGAAAATACAAGAAGTATCAAATGATTCTTTTTAAATAGTAAACAAGAGCACTAATTGTTTTTGAAACACTTAGCAACCAAAATTCTTTTATTTTCCTTTATTATTATTATTATTATTATTATTATTATTGTTGTTGTTGTTGTTGTTGTTGTTGTTGTTATTTTTTGCAATAACTTGAAGAGAGGCATTTTATAATCAAATTTTTGACCCAACAAATTACCGTTTGATGCATAGTGACCATTGCATTATATTATTACCGGCATTTAGGGCAATTAAAATGTTACCGAGTAATTGAATTAAATATTTAAGTTTTTGAATAAGCATTAATTTATAAATACATAATGGAGGATATAATTATTAATATTGAATAGAAATTTATTAATAATTTTAGAGGACAAAAATAGCATCAAGAAAATCATACCAAATTTTAAAAATATATATTTTAAAATATATTTTTAATTAAAATATCCTATATATACAGATCTTCCTTATATATCTATTTCATTTTCAAAAATATAAAAATCAGAATAAAGCCCCATTTTTTGTTCAAAAAAAAAAAAAAGAATAAAGTCTCGTTTCTTCATAGAGAACCCCAGTATTAGAATAGCTAGTATAGGAATGTCATTCTGGGGTTTATTGTTTTTACTTTCCTACCATTTATCCTAGTTATATGTCTCAAGGGTCTTTTTGTACTTTTCTTGTCTTGACCTCCCTATGTATAGAGGTCTCTTGTATTGGTTCACTTATCATTTATATAAGAGTTCTTTGCATGTTTCTTATTTCTCACATAGTATCAGAGCCATTTTTTATAGGAAATTGTGCTCCTGATCCTCTCTCCTTTCTTTATTCTTAATTCAAATTTATTCTTGAATTTTTTTTCTTTTTCACGGTTTTTTCTCTTCTCTAAATTTACTTGAAATGGCACGCACTCTTGTAATACAAGCTCAGCTATCTTGTCGTTTTTGGGATGATGCTGTTTGCACTATGCGTGTTTTACAATCAACCGTTTTCCAACCCCAACTTTGTCTAATCTCTCACCTTTTGAAAAACATTTCAACAAAATTCCAGACTACAAAGTTTTTCGTGCCTTTGGATGTGAGTGTTACCCCAATCTCACACCATGTGCCATTCACAAATTAGCCCCTAGGTCCACTCCTTGTATTTTCCTAGGATATGCCGCGCGTTACAAAAGATATCGTTGTTTTTACCCTAAAACAAACAAAATTTACATAAGTCGGGATGTTGTTTTCAACGAGCAAGGTTTTCATTTTCTAAACTAACTCACGCCTTAACCTCACCTCCTTCACAACCCTCCTTAGTCAATTTACCTCCCCTTATCCCCACGTCCATTCCCCAACCCGGGGTACACCACATAACTGCGCACCCGAACATGTGCACCGCCCCTACCTCATGTAGTGCGGCTGCTGCAGCTCCATCAGAACTTGGTACAGCCCTGTCCGAAGCTATTACAGCCCCTGCAGCCCCCACGGTAACATCACCAGCTCGGGCCTCCCCCACGGTCACTGCACCATCACGCATTCCAGACACTCAAACCCGCAGCCCTCCAGTGAGCCCAGCTACGGTTCTACATAATGTCTCCACACCCACCTTAGGGACATCTCCTCTCACCTACACACAGCATCGTGGGACCCTCATTGAGGACCACCCGCCACAGACCACCGCTTTCGTTCATGATAACTGTGTCATACTAGTAGGGCGTTCACCTAATGCGCACTCGACTTAAAGATGGAATCCGTAAGACAAAATATCCGTTATCCTTAGCATCCATAAGTGTGATACAGGAACCAACATGCTACTCTCAGGCAATAAAGAACCCTCAATGGCAAGAAGCCATGGCTGACGAATTTAACGCTTTAATTCAAAATCACACATGGGACTTAGTCCCCTATGACCCTCCTAAGAACCTAGTAGAAAGCACATGGAAATATCGTGTGAAATATAAAGCTGACGACTCTATTGATCGTTTTAAAGCTCACTTTGGTGGCACAACGCTTCCACCAACGTGCAGGAATTTACTTTCGGGAGACCTGCAGCCCCGTAGTCAAACCTACCATTGTCCGTTTTATACTTTCACTAACTATTTCCAAAAATTGGCCCATACACCAACTTGATTTTAAAAATGCATTCATACATGGTTTCTTAAAAGAAGAAGTTTATATGAAGCAATCCCAGGGCTTTATTCATCAAAAAATTTCCAACTCATGTGTGTCTATTACGCAAGACTCTCTACACCCTAAAACAAGCACCAAGAGCGCAGTTTCAAAAGTATAGCTCCTTTTATTAAGCCTTGGGCTCAGTTGTAGTCGTGCGGACCCCTCACTGTTCACTCTCAAAACTAACAAATACATCATTTTCCTTCTTCTTTATGTGGATGACATCATTCTAACTGGATCCTCTAGTGCCCCACTCACAAATCTTCTCCAAATCTATCCTCCCAATTCGCAATGAAAGACCTTGGCTCCTTACACTATTTTCTAGGCCTTGACGCAAAACGAACACCCGTAGGCCTCTTTCTCTCTCAACACCGCTACACCATTGATCTCCTAACCAAAAATAACATGCAACATGTCAAACCCAATAAAACTCCTCTTCCAGCCCGAGCTCACCTCTCGCTCACCGATGGTGACTTACTAGCGGACCCTACTGAGTATCGGAGTGTTGTGGGTGCGCTCCAATACTTAACCATGACTCGTATTGACATATGTTATGCTGTTAACATTGTTTCTCAATTTATGCATGCTCTCAAAACTAACAATTGGTAGGTTGTTAAGCGTATTCTCCACTATCTCAAAAGCACTCCCGACCATGGCCTATCCATCACTCTTGGATCATGCAACTCTATCACCATCTACACTAATGCTGATTAGGGAGGATGTGTTGATACTCATCGCTCAACCACTGGGTATGGCCTCTTCCTTAGGCCAAATCTCATCTCTTAGTGAGCCAAAAAGCAGCCCACTGTCTCCAATCCCAACATTGAATCTGAATATCGTGCAGTTGAAAGGGCCGTTGTCGAGTGCGATTGGACTCGCTACCTCATGCGTGACCTTTGTCTCAAACACTTAGGACCCGCTACCTCATGCGTGACCTTTGTCTCAATCACTTAGGACTCGCTACCTCATGCATGACCTTTACCTCAAACACTTAGGACCAATCAAGCTCTACTGCGACAACATTTTCACTTCCTACCTTGCTGCCAACCCCGTCTTAAATGATCATAGAAAACATGTGGATATTGACTTCTCTATGTTCAAGGAAAAGTAGTCAAAGGCGATCTTCAAGACCTCTTCAATCCAACAACGAGATAAATTACTAACATCTTCACAAAAAGACTGTGCGCGGATCTATTTCACTACCACAAGAACAATCACTCTGTCCCATGCAGACCGAGGCGGCCGATTAGAATAGCTAGTATAGGAAAGTCCTTCTAGGGTTTATTGCTTTTACTTTCCTACGCTTTATCCTAGTTATATGTCTCAAGAGTCCTTTTGTACTTTTTTTGTCTTAACCTCCCTATATATAGATGTCTCTTGCATTAGCTCACTTATCATTGACATAAGAGTTCTTTGAGTGTTTCTTATTTCTCACACCCAGAAACTTCATATTGTTTCATCTCTCTTTCTTCTTGTGTTGCATCTGTGAGAACATAGCTCATAAATAAATAAAATAGTTATTTATATTTTAGTACCCCAACTTTTTAGGTAATAATAGAAAGGACCCTAACATTTTTAAATTTTAAAAAGGTCCCTAAGTTTTTATAGTATCAATAAAAAGGCCCCTTTGAAAAGTGATGTGGTAATTGCTTTTTATTAATGCAACAATAAAATGACCTCCCTTATTATTACTTTATAAGCACAAAATTTGAGATGTTGTGTTATGTAAAAGCTATCTATTTTAGCTTAATTTATTTTAGAATATGGTCATTAAAATGTATTTTTGTCATTTTACTATAGAATTAATAAAAATACAACAGTCACATCAGCTGTGTCGACTAAAAATGACATCATCACGTCATAGAGAAGCCTTTTTATTAATGCAACAAAAACTTAAGGGCCTTTTTATTAATATGACAAAAGTTTAAGGGTCTTTTTAATAATTCAAAACGGTTAAGGTCTTTTTTATTATTTCCAAAAATATAGAGGTAGTGAAATATAAATAACCCTAAATAAAATGCATCCTTAATTTGTTTATGTCCAAAGTTTGTTGAAATATATTTTTATTAAAATAATCTACAGATACAGACCAAGATATGGCTATGGTGGTGAATTCACCAAGTAACTTGGTGAGTATGTGCATTGGTGAGTATATAGACACGGGTAAGTAGGAGAGTGTGCCTTCCAGAAGTTTCAGCTACAGTTTTGTTAGAACCTGATCTGTTTTATTTGCAATGTTTTCCTCCTTTTCTTCTAGAAACTATAATTGTAACAGAATCTGTATTATGTCCTTTTGTTTTCACATGAGGAGGAGTTGTAATATAAGCAACTCATTGAGTTCGCTCAATCTTTCCCCTTTTATAAGATTAGTATTAGATTCTTTTTTTTTTTTTATTTCATTTTCTTCAATTCATCTTTTTGCTTTGATAATTTGAATCAAATGAAGGCTATTTTAATCTTTCCATCCTTGCTCATTTGACGGCTATATCAATTTGTATCTGGATATACCATTTAATGATTACAATGTATGGAGTACATGCCAATGTGACTTTGGTTGAATAGTAAAATCTCTGTTCCCTTCCCTTCTCATCTTCTCAAAAGAAAAATAAAAGATTAATCAATTTGTATACTCAATATTAGTTTATTACCATAACCTAATATATTTAGGATATTCTATAGCATCTTATAATATTCTTTAGAGGCCTTGTTGTATTTTTTCTTACGCACTTCTATGTATATGATACATCAGCAACCCTATTAGATATGGTCACTCTATTATTAGATAAAGTCACTAAAATATTCTCTAACACTGAACAATATGTTAGAAGGTTAGATGGGGTGGAAGTTCTTTTGTTACCAGTGTGATTCTATCCCATGTGGCGTCTTTAGCCCCTCAATGATCATCACCACTGCACCATGCATGCCTTGCTCGATAATAAATTAGTGACATTCTTCGATGAATATTAAGTGTACAAACATAAATAGATTTTTGAATACCTCACATTGCACCACCCAAAAATGTATTGAGTATATAAATGATACTAGTCTATATCTTGTAGATACCAATCTCATACCTCAGAGATAAGTACATATTGTATGATAATAGCTACAAATACAATGCCTTACAACCCTACTGGCAATGCCACTCACTCTAAACATATCTCTCACAAACTAAATTAGTGTCATAAACTACAATTATTATGGAAGTTGAATGCGAAGCTACATCTTGTGCGTCCTTTTTCCCAAAAAATGCGTAAAATCAAAAGCAATTGCCACAGCATTTGAAAAAGATTTTTTAAATAGTATCCACGTCTCAATTTATGCTCAGATGACAAAATTACTATTGTAGACGCACAAAATACACCTACGTGGATACTACTTTCAGAATTTGTTTTGAAACACTACAATAAGAATTTTCTTGAGCATTTTTTTAGAAAAGGCTCTTTCGTAGCACAAAAATGCGTTAGAACAAATGTATCAAGAACCAACTATTTCAAAAAATGCATTAGAACAAATGTATCAAGAACTGACTATTTCAAAAGTTTAAGCCGATGGCTAAAAGCCCATGATTAATTTTGTACTCTAACAGTGCAACCAATGAAAATCTAGGAACAAATTCAAGTGCCGTGAGCTTCTAACAAGGTAGTAAATTCACGGGTGGCCTTAAGCAAACATGGGGAGATAGAGATAGAAGTTGGTGAAGATGGGTCAGAAGATACAGGAGAATTTGAGCTAGAAAACCTCACAGATTTCCTGTTGTTCATTGATCCCTTCAATGAACTATCTTTCAATACCCCTTTTGGCTGTTCTTCCATATTATCCCTCTCTTTATCAAACACAAACGCAGCTGTAACTGGTGATTGCATGTCACTTACACTACACCTAATCATCTCTAATGGCAGATCAAAGAACAAACTTGTTCCTTCCCCTAACTCCTCGTTGAATATCGATGAAGACCATGACCCACAATCAAATTTCTCCATTGAAACTCTCCTTGAAATTGCAGGACCTTCAGTTTTGTTTGACATTATTGATGATGTGTTTGAGCTTGATCTCACTGGCTTTCCTTTTCCTGATCTGGGTATGAACAAACATAATTTTCCGCACTTGAACCCATCTTCTGAAGCAAAGTGTCGACCTTTATGGCTCTTATGGATAGTTTTATAACGCTGATCTTTGATTATAGGAGGCTTAGAGGAAGAAGAAAGTTTGTTTGAATGGTTCATTTGAATCTCTCTTGACCCACTTTGTTTTTCCATCAAAAGGCCCAAATCATCAGCTGCAGCACTAGCTCTTCCGTCACCGCACGATTTGCTCCTTCTTCTATGGCTCCCGCGCAAGTCAACTTCAGTGTCATCAACTGCAGATCGCATCCTAGACAAAGTAGGTGAAAAACCCTCTTTCTGATTATTCCATATCTTCTTCACTAAACTTGACCCAGCTTGTGGGGATGAAGCAGCAGAGCTGGGGAGGCTCGCGCTTACAAACTTAAGCTTCGGGGGTGGCTGAGGCGAAGGTGCTGATGGGTTAGTGCCAGCGACAGGCGACGAAACAAGGTGGAAACTTGCTTGTCTTATGGTTGAGCCTTTAATTGAAATGGGGTCAACAGAAATCTGCTTTTCCTTCTGTAAACTATTCATTTTGGTTAAGCCATTGGGTGGTTCAATGGCGAAGAAATCTGAGCTGCCACTGCTGGTGGGTTCAATGGTCATGAAGATATCTTCTACATCACTGTAGCTTGATGCATTGGAGACTCGAGCAGTGGTGGGATGATCTGAAGGGGAAGCAACCATTAGTGAAGATTGAAGGACGAATGTGATATGGTGATGTTGTAAGAGGTGAAGAAATGGTGAAGTGAATGGAGGGAAAGATGCATATAAATTGAGGGGAAAATATGGGTGATTGATGAACGTGCATAGCATGTAGTTTATGAGGGATAGTAGTGATCTTCATGTTTTGTGTTTGAGGTGAAGAAGGCCGGCGCATGTAACTTTAAAAATATATAGTTATAGGGGTTGACTGCCAATAATAAATTGTAAAATTGTGAAAATTGTTATTTTCTTTTTAAGTGGTGACAATGACTGCTTGGATTGGAAAGAGGAGAATGATTCAACATTCTTTTGTCAATTTAAGTTGTTAGAGTTAAAAAAGAATAAAGATAATAACTTAATTTGAAACTCTTAGAGACAGTATGAAAGAAAAATAAAATACTAGATTTAATACAGAGGGAAAAGGCCATCAAATCCAGTTGATTACAAGCTTATTTATAACCCTACTCTCCTACTTGTTTCGCAACTCTTCTTCTAATTTGATCGCAAAGGCTTAAATCCATATAACTTAAAAGTCAATCATATGTACACTCTTTCTATCTGATGCCACTTTTTATTTGCCATCTGCCTTCTCTAAAAGCTCTTGGGTTTGCTTGTGAATCTGCTATCGGCTGGCAATAAAATCTTTTGCTTTTAGTTTGTGTGAGCGAGGTCTGGAATCGGTACAAGTAGTGATGAACAAGGGACAAAACCTTAGACGATGAGGAATGGTGGGAACCATTTACTGTGATTAAAGGAACTATTGTAGGCAAACTCAGCCTAGTATAGCTTCTGATCCTAGCTCTTCACAAGCTTAGCTGTAAGACACCTTAATAAGTTTCCAAAAAACCTATTAATAACCTTCTTCTGACCATCTGTCTGCGAGGTGGTGAATAGTGCTAAAGTTAAGTGACATTCTCACCATCTGACAAAGGCTCCTTTAGAAATGACTCACAAAATGAATATTCCAGTCACAAATAGCGTTAGCGGGTAAACCATAAATCCAGTAAACCTCTTAGAAGTACTATGCTACATACACAACTTTGCGACCTTCTTTTCAAGGTATATATGGCACAAACTGGGCTAGACAACCCGTGATTCGTATTAGGAGATATTAGAGATAGAGATAGAGATAGCCTTCCATATATCATCTTGTATTTTACTTATCTATTCTTATCTAGATAGGGTTAGCTTTATCCCTTTATGTATTCTTCTCTCTATTTACACAATGCTACGCATCCATGTTTGGCATGCCACATTAATCAATATTCACATGGTAAGAGCAAATTTGAAACCCTAAAATTGATCTCCTCTCAAATGGCAGCCCCTCCCCCCTCTCTATTGGATTAGGGTTTTTTTATGGCAGCAAGCGAAGCCTCCTCTCCTCGCCTCTCCTCCCCAACGACCTCTATTCGCCACACCCTAGCCTCGTTGCACCTATGGCGGCTCACCCAAATAGGTCGGCCATCTCAACCACCTCTATGGTAGCCCTCCCAACATTGTCATCTCCTATCCCTAGTTTAGCTCGGTTCTCGCCTCCCCTATTGCCTCCCCTAGCGCTCAACCGTCCTTTTTTCCGAATTTAGGTGTGATTTCTCCTTCGTCTATCCCTAATAGTACCACCAAGGCTTCCCTTCCCCCTCCTCTTGTCGGATCAATTTCCAACTCCTCATATGTGGCATCTCCAACTACTTTTTCCATGTCCACCGTAACTATTTCGTAACTGTTAAATTAGAGCAATCCACTTACTACTTTGCTTGGCGTGAACAAATTTCCATGATTTTTTGAGCTCATTGACTCATGGCATTGATAGCTCTCTCCCTTGCCCTACCCATATCTCATTCATACCGACGTGTCTTCTGTCCCTAACCCTAACTATACATTCTAGACATGTACGGATCAAACTATCCGTTCATGCATCCCTGCTATCCTTGCTCGTCTTGTCCTCAATGATGTCATACAACATTCTATATTCAAACGTATGTGGGATGCCTTAAACGAACAAATTTAGAGATCATTCTCTTGCAAAAGAGTTTGACTTATGGATCAATTAGCCTTTCTTCCAAAGATAATAAATCAATGAAGACTTATCTCTTTGAACTCAAATCCATAGCTGATGATCTTGCTGCCATAGATTCCCCTATCTCCAATCGGAAACTTCTCCACTATTGGGCTTCCCCTTGAATACGGCACTTATGGAACATTAATGAGCAATTACCCCCATCAACCTTTCCTTTGGCGATTTGAAGACATCCCTACTCAATGAAGAAGCCGCTCATGTTCATATTACTTCACTTCATCAACCTTAGATGGCGCACACCCTCATTGCTCACGGTCAAGGACATGAGGCATCCGGTGGTGGTCAAGGCCGTGGTGGCCGTGGTTGAGGAGGTCATGGTAATCGGAACAACAATCATTAAGGTGGATCTGGTGGCCACGGTACTGGTGGATGTTGTTACTCACAGCAGCAGATGTTCGGTTTTCTTCCACAGACGCGTGGTGCAGGACACCTGAAAACTGGTTTTGCTCCTCCACACTATGGTAACTTGGTAAGACGTACAAGTAATTTTTCTCATCAGTTTGGTGATAGTATTCTTGGTCTAGGTCTAGGTATCTATCAGATTCGCCAAAATTTGTTTATATTGTTGTTTAGTGCCCTCATCACTACTCTTAGTCTAATCCCATCCCCTGTCTTTCTGCTATGTCTATTACTGAGCCTGACTATACATGGTACCCATACACTAGGGCGTCTAATCGTATGACACCAAACTCAGGTATATTGCATTATTCTCGCCCTTTATACAAGTTTTGAGTCTATATTAGTTAGTAATGGGTCTTTATTACCAGCTATACATGTTTGTTCTTCAGTCATACCTACTAACACCCATCCTTTATATTTGCCTAATATTTTCCTCGTACCAAATATCACTCATAATTTGCTTTCTATTAAGTTATGTCGTGATAACAACTGAATTGTTGAATGTGATTCTAATTCTTTTTATGTTAAGGACAAGGTAACGGGGACTCCTCTACTTCAGATGCATAGCAATTGGACGCTATACGATTTTTCACCACAACACACTGGTTTCATTGCACATATAGTTCCTACAGATACCTAGCACAGATGATTAGGTCATTTAGAAAATAATGTTTTGAGTATTTTGAATAAACATTTTTTAGTTTCTTTTAACAGATCTTTTGTTGGACATTGTGAATCTTGTTGCTTAAGAAAATCACATCGTTTGCCTTTCGATCATGTTGTGCATAACTCTACTCATCCTTTATAGTTCAATTATTTTATTTTGATATTTGGCAAGCCCCCCTAACCTCTAATTGTTAGTTCAAATATTATGTTATTTTCATTGACGACTTCTCTCGTTTTACATGGTCATACCCAATGCAATTGAAAGACGAAGTTTATAATCTATTTTTTTATTTTAAAACATTTGTTGAAAACCAATTTGATTGTAAAGTGTTTTCAAAGTGATGGTGGATGCGGATTTGATAATAGAAAAATGGCTGCTCTTTATCGCTGTCATGGTATACACTTTCATCTTTCCTGCTCTGAGACTCAATAACAAAATGGGGTAGCACCACTCAAACATTGGCATATTAGTAAAATGGTACAGACGCTTCTTTTCCAAGGTCAACTTTCACCTAAATTTTGGGTTAATGCGGTCTGTATAATGTGCTTTATCATCAATCGTTTACCAATACATGTCTTACATAACACTTCTCTCTTTGAAAAACTATTTAAAAAAGTTTCTGATTACTCATTTTTTCGCATCTTTGGGTGTGCATGTTATCCTAACATCACACCCCATAAAATTGGCTCCTCAAACTATTCCATGCATTTTTCTAGGTTATGCTACACGATATAAATAGTATGATTGTTTTGATCCTATAACTAATTGGGTGCATGTCAGTCACAATGTTCACTTTGTTGAAACATTATTTCCTTATTTATCTATCATGTCTAGTATTGCATGTTCTACTAGTATGTTACCTATGCCATATGAGGTACCCATTACTATCACTCATGCCTAGCACACACCTCCACCACCTATGTTATCTTTACCAGTTACTGACACTCACGCTTCACGCACACTCACTACACCTACTAGTGTGTCTTTAACCATGGGTGCGATTTCTCCTATAGTACCGCATGCTCATACAGAAACCACCATACTTGATGATCCACAACCTATGCTCGAGTCGTCTTCTCCATGTCTGACACAAGTCCCCACAGCTTCTCTAGATGTGTCCTCAAGTGCACCTTCCCCCGCACCACATAGTCTTGTATCATGTACCCCCACTACTAGTCTAGACCTAACTGTCACTGCACCTCCACCACCTTCCACTAATGTGCATCCAATGCATACTTGACTTAAAGATGGTATTCGAAAATCAAAACATGTTCTGTCCTTGTCTACAATTACGGTAGTACAAGAGCCCATATGTTTTTAACAAGCCGTTAAGAACCCCAAGTGGCAAGAGGCGATGGCTAAGAAGTTCAATGCTCTGTTATAAAATCAAACATGGGATCTTGTTCCTCCTACACCTAATTATAATGTTGTTGGAATTACTTGGAAACATAAGGTTAAGTATAAGGTAGATGGGCCTGTTAAACGGTTTAAGCAAGGGCTTGCAGCTCAGGGCTTCCATCAATTTGAAGACATAAAGTATTTTAAACTCTTAGTCCTTTCGTTAAACCTACCATGGTACAGTTAATTCTTTCTCTAGCCATTTCTTTCAACTGGTCAGCTCATCAACTAGATGTCAAAATTTCCTTTTTACATGGCTATCTTACACAAGAAGTCTACATGAAATAACCTCAAGGCTTCATACATCCCAAGTTCCCTAATCATATATGTCATCTTCATAAGCTCTATATGGACTTAAGCAAGCTCCTCGGGCTTGATTTCAAAGGTTTAGCACGTTTTTTCATAGTAAAGGTTTCTATTGTAGTTGGGTTGATCCGTCTCTGTTCATTTTTCAGTCTTCCACTGATATATTTGTCTTCTCCTTTATGTTGATGACATCATACTTATCGGGTCCAACTCTAAGCTACTCACATCTTTCATTGACCATTTATCTCTTCAATTTGACATGAAAGATCTTGGTGCTCTGCATTATTTTCTTAGTGTTGAGGCTAAGTATAGTGCCAATGGCCCTTTCCTCACCCAACATAAACACACAATTGATCTTTTACTCAAACATGATAGGTTAGACTCCAAGCCCATACAAAATCCATTCCTAACTAGGACTCAACTTTCTTAAACAGAAAGAGAATTACTTGCTAATCCTACTAAATGTCGTAGTGTTATAGGTGCTCTTCAGTGAATGACTAGACCGGATATCTACTATGCTGTTAATTTTGTTTCCTAGTTTATGCATGCTCCCAGGTCCTCTCGTTGGTAGATGGTTAAACATATACTACGGTACCTCAAGCTCACAGTTGATCATGGTCTCACCATACACCAAAGCTCGTGCAAAACTAACTGGGTGGTTGTCCTAATACCAGACATTCTACCACAGGATATGCTCTCTTTCTTAGGCCTAATCTCATCTTCTGGTGTGCTAAGAAGCAACCTAATGTTGTAAAGTGCAGTACTATGTCCGAATATTGAGCTGTGGCCAATGCTGTTGCTTAGGGTGACTGGCTACACTATCTTACGCGAGATCTTGGCATTCGTCCATCCAGTCCTATCATTCTTTAATGTGATAATGTTTCTGCTATCTACCTTGCAGCTAACCTAATTTCCAATGGTCGCACCAAACACATGGACGTTGACTATCACTTTGTTCGTGAGAATTTTCTTAAGGGTGATCTCCAGATTACGCCAACAACCAAACAGATTGCTGACATCTTCACTAAGATCCTTCCGCACTCACAAAGCCAATCTTCACATTGGTCCTCCCATTCAGATTGAGGGGCATATTAGGATATATTAGAGATAGATATGGCCTTGCATATCTCATCTTGTATTTTATTAGTTTATTCTTATTTAGAAAGGGTTAGTTTTATCCCTATATGTATTCTCTCTATTTATACAACACTTGGCAACTATGTTAGGTATGCCACTTTAATCAATATTCATGATTTGGTCCATCGGCCACCTTCATATTTATCCCACTGTTCGTTAAAAATTTTACATTAGGAAAGATATGTGTAGCAATTTTTTCTCATAGAGGAAAATTTTTTTTTCCAAGGTTTAACATTTATCACTTTTTATTTTGTCTACTAAATAAGAAAAAAGAGGAATTTTTTTTTAAAGAGTAACCATTAATCCTCCTAAAATGCTCTTTAGTTTTGGGGTAAGAGCTTATGTGGTGTATTATCCACACAAACAAATTAAGGATGGAGAGGTTTTTTTTTTTTTTTTTGATAATTAGCGACAAGAGCCACAATACAAAATAGGCAAACCCATAAGAAAGAATGGAGTGTTTATTAAACATGATCTATCATCATCTACAAAAACCAATCTCTTTTCATATCGAGAAGTTGAGAATGTACTAGAGTTACAATATATATCGTGTTATGTCATGTTTGTATTTGTATTATATGAGAGGATTTAAAAAGTGGCTTGTCTGAGCATGACCCATTTATGAAATAGGGCAAAAAACCCTCAACCTTACCCAATCCAATTAATAAACAAGATCTACATTGTCCATTTCATTATATGGTTAACCTTTGATAGTTTGTCAATTTACAAACATAGAAATAATAGAGCAACATTTTAGAACAAGTATGCCTGTCTTCATTGCCTAATAAAAGGGTATGGGTATTGGATGAGTATGGCAATTTCACTTCTAAATCTTTTTTCCGACATCTTACACTGCATAATTGTTTTCCAGTTTTTCCCTTGTGTTCTTATATGTATAAAACTGAAATATCCTTTAGAAACAAGTGCTTTTGTGGTATTTACTTCTTAACAAGTTTATCTCAAGATTGCCTATAGAAATGAAGACCTTTTAAGGTTTGTCTGCAAGTGCAATGTGCTTCTACAGTGGGAAAGGACGCAATCATTTATTTTTACATTATAAAGCTGCTTGGGATTTAAGGTGCAAGATGTTCTTGCTTTCTTGTCCAAGTGCGGGGTTGATAGTATCCTTTTTATCAAGTTCCATTCTGTAAGAAAGAGGATAGACATCATAATATTATTGTATGTTGAATACTAGTATCGCATTTGTATATTTGTAATTTACGTTGTATTTTGTTTCAAGTATTTTTCTAGTATTTGTCATTTATGTTCATAGTTATTAGGGGTATAATAGCTAGGCATTATTCCGTCTCTTTTCTCCTCTATTTAATTGACTTGAGGACGCTAATATGATTAGCCACTAATTTAATTAATATCTCATAATTTGAGATTAGCAGAAATCATCCCACTAATGTAGTGGGAGGATTTTGTCCCCTTTTTAAGGAATATTGGTCAAAGGAGGACTAGGTTAGTACCTATAAATAGTCATCTCCTCTTCCCCTATTAATAATTTAATCTGATTATGAATTTAGTAACTTCTCCAATACTCACCTCTCTCTATGGAGTCACCATCCCCGACTCTTGATTTTGTGATGTGAAAACCTACAGGACTCTGGTAGTCCTGTAAGTTGATACTTCAAGTTCCTAAGGTGACTAGAAAAATAGTAAGCAAGTCTTGATCCTATTCCGCAATTGAGATATTTCGTAAACTTAGCGTTTGTGCATTTACCTATATTTTCCTTCAGTGGTATCAGAGTCATTATACTTGTCTTCACCAATTAACTACTAATTTTGTGATAATTAGTAAAATAAAAATGGTTAGATTACCATGAAGATGTTACATGAGTAGATCTAGTTTTTCTCAAATATGCTATGTGCATTTGATTGAGTTTAAACATGTTACATATTACTCTAATTTCTAGATTGGAGGATGAATGTGTTTCATGAACCCTAAATCCTAATTTCAATATTTAATGGAGAAATTTCCCGCATGAACCACCATGAAAGAACTGACTGATATGGTTCAGTCAGAAAGGACCACCCGTTGCCTGAGATACGCCACCTATGTGATTGGCAATGACGGCAACGTCCGGCCAAGCGGAGAGAGACGCTGAGAATGTGGTCAAGTCTCGAGAATTTTTTCTGATGTTTGCACGATGCATATCCAAACGAATTCACCAATTAAAAAATCAGATTTGTTCCGGTCCAAATGAGAGACCCAAGGCACGTCGGAGGTTCGAATCATGCCACAAAACCTTGCGCAGGTGTCCTTAGAGGAGGTGATGATACACACCGGATGTCGCCAGGCCATCAGGACCTCCATTCCAGTTACCGCCATCACCTCTGCCGCGATATACCCCTTCTCAGTCTACCGCCAACACTCATTCAACAATCCAATCACCAATCGCCAACCAGATCTCTATACCCGCCAGCCTCTTCTCCTCCATTACCGCCAGAGCACATCTCGCCAGCCTTCCCGCCAAGCTTCTATTTATGGCGTCACCCCAGCGCATATCCGGCTGCCGCCAGGACCCCATGAGCTCCTTCCCCCCATGCTCGCCCATCAGCCATGCCATGGAAGCGCCATCAACAGCTACCTTCTAGAATCTTCCATGGCCTACCACCTCACCATAGATATTTTGTAGATATTTAAGGTATTTTGTCTATAAATAGGGAGTGATGGATTAGGGTTGAGGTATATCTCTCCCCCAATTTCTCTCTGTCTTCTTCCCTTTCTAAACCCTAATTTATATGTCTTCTCTCCTTTTTTACTTGTAATCCTCCATTATTGGAGCTCATCTAACAATATATAATACTTTTACTTGAGATTCCATTTTATTTAAGCTATATTATATTTATTATCATATCAGGCAATCAGGGTGGAATAGAGCCTCATAGAAACATCCTCGACGGTGCGATATCCTACAGCACTCACTACCAGAATCTATTTCCGGCAACCTGTCCCAGCCTCCGTGCTAGTCGCACTAGCCGCGGTGATGGGCACCTGCGGTGGTGGCGCAAGAAAGTTAGAAATGACCGACATTTTGGAGGAAGAGCCGGTGTTCGATGCCGAAGGCATAGTGAATTCAACCACCTTAGTGGCAGCATGGATATCAGGTGAACGGGAAACCATTGGCCACTTCCCCTTCGAAGGCGACACATAAATTGTTATAGGATGTTAGGGTTCTAGAAGTTTATAAAAACAAAAATATATATGGACAGGCCCAATTATCGACTTAAGAGGCATATGCGCTCGACTATTTGGCCTAGTGATTTTTGTAATCATAACATATATTGACTTTTGTAGTCATAACATCAGTTGCTAAAGTCAAAATAAATTGTTATTGACTTCTGTGGTCATGACATGGGTTGTTAAAATCGTAAATGTAATCATGATTTGTTCCTTGCTTAAATTTTAGTAATTATTGTGGACTTTTGTGATCCTTCTTGAGTTATTGAAATGGATTTGTTCCTTATTGAGTTGAATGATTGATTAGATTTAACATTACAAATTATGTTAGTTAAGATGATTATGAGCTTAGCAAAATTTTCGATCTAATGGCCTAAGATGTAATGTGATAATCTAGTTAATTAAAAATTGAAAGTGTGTGCCTTAGTTTAATGTTGCCGGGGTTCATCATCTAAGTGATTATCTGTTCTTTAGAAGAGTTTAAAACTCTATCCCATAACTATGTCCATAACAAAACTCGATGAGTCTGAACAAATGGAATGGCAAGAGTAATTGTTAGTTGGAAAAGATTGCAATGCACATTAGATTGTGTTGTATTATATATGCAATGACCTTAGTGGCATTTGAGAACTATAGCAGTGCTATAACTATATGAAACTAAGTTAAGGATCACTTACGTTCAATTTTTTTTTTCCCTTTTGTTCTTTAAAAAAAACCAAAGGAGATTAAAAGATTCAAATGGTCTGCAGACGATCACCTCCGGGGGATGTACACCACTATTCATGACTTGTAAGATTCTAGAAATGAGAATTAGCCAAATGATAGGTTCTTGTAGTGATATGTTCACTAAATGACCCTAGGTGTAGCCACATGGAGCCACTAATGATCAATGATGAGTAAATCAAGATATTTGTTATCTTGAATTGGAATCAAAGTATCACGAAGCCAATCGAGTAAATGCTCTAATTCCTTGGTTTGTGAGACTTAAGCATGAGGGTTTTGTGCCCAAGCCTAGTTAGTTTTCTCAAAATTCATCTGCCTTGGTATGTTGTCTTAGTAAACAACATATTTTCATAGAATGGTTAACTATGCTCTTGTATGTCTTGAGCTAAAACAAGGGTACCTTTCTCTATCAACATTCGAATTATGCTCATATTTTCATTTACCTTTAGTGGCTCTTTTATGTTTGGATATGGTCTTCTATGTGAAGTTTTTCTCTAAGTTTGACTTGGATTATTGTAACTCCTGAAAAATATTTGTTACTTTTATATTTGTTAAGTGGCATGCTCTTTTTAATTATTTTCGTCCAAAAATAATAAACCGATTAGTTCGGAAAGGCATATTGGAATCAATCTCTAAGGTACACTTCTCTTTGTGAGTTGTGTTTAGTAGAAAAGGCAATTACCAAAGGCATTTTAGTGCAGCTTTAATAAGAACCCGCTAATTAGAGTTTGATATGTTCAAACACTTGTATACTTGTGAATATAAAGGTGGGGAAATAGTGCGGTTCACTTTGTTACATTCATAGGCTACCATTTACATTATTGATATGTTGACCTCTTACTTTGTCATTATGAAGTATTGATTTTTTCAAGTGCTTCATATAGGATGCTGAACGTCAAATATGAGATTTGTGTAAAACTCTTTGTAACTACAAAGGTAGTTAATATTTGTCTGATTTGTTCAAGGCATTTATAGAATAAGGGTGTTCCTAGTCAATAGATGAATCCTAGAATGTCATGACAAAATGATGTTGTGGACCAAAGGACTCGAACCTTGCTTGATATGGTTTGGTCAACAATGGTAGGAGCAACTCTACCCAAAAATTGTTTGGGGGATTCTCTTTCGTCTACTGATTATTTGCTTAACCATGTTCACAATAAGTCTATTAATAGTGAGCACTATACCTTATAAGTTAAGGAATAGTGTCAAACTTGTCATGGGCTATGTTTATCCATATTGATGTTATGGTTGTGTCCATAACTCATTGCACTATTTGGGAAGCTTGGTCTATGAGGTGTGTAATTTTGTTGACAAGCATCCTAATAAAGGTATAACATGGGTGGAGTTATATGTGTTGACTTCTTGGTGGATGTGTTCCCTAGTATGTGAAGTTAAATTAAAAGGAAATTTTGAGTTGTGTGAGTTCTTAAATGAGGATTCCACTAGCGAAGTTGGGGAAGTTTAAGTTTTCTCAAACTCAAGAGTTCACCAAGGATAGTGGAAGTGAGATGAGTTATAATTAGGTTACACCTATCCGTTGGGATAAACCTAAACTGCGTAACATTGATCGCGATCTCATTCTGTGGTGCTATTTCCATATCAAAAGTAAGTGTTTTCTACACACTTTGTTGAAATAGGAAACTGCTTCATGTAGAATCATTGATTTCACCTATATCATTGTGAATGGTAATCAATATGATCTGATCATACATAATATGTGGGAGTTGATTGTTTTCTTACATGGGCATAAATATATTAGAAGCAAGTTGGTCTTATTTTTATCTTAAAAATAGGGGTGTCTTATTTTTAAGCACAAAGTAAGTGGATCAATTAATAAATATGAGACATTGAGTAAGTGGGTGTTGATATTAAATTGAGGGTATGGACTAGAATGAGGCATTTCTTTCATAGTGAGAATTGCCTTAATAAGCCTAACTTCTTGTCATAGTTGCTTAATTGGACTTAGTGTTCTTCAAAATGGATGTCAAGATGATTATTCGGAATTGACAACTTGAATGCGAAGACTTCTATAGGTTAACCCTTTTGTTGTGTTACAAATGTCTCCTAGATGATCTATTTATAATCTTCAGCAGTCATCCTACAGTGAAAATGGAATTCTATACTATTTTTGGTTGTCCATAATAGGTGAGGACTATTTTCATTATGTCAAAAAAAATGATGAAAAGAGAGAATCTTGTTTCTCTCCTTATGTGTTAATGACATTTGTTGGAAGAAAGCAGCATGGAAATGACTAACACTTCTTAATGGTGGTTGTCCTTTACTTTCGGATGAAGGAAAACAGTAATGCAAACAATGTGTTCATAAGTCATTCTAAAGGTCTCTTATTTTGTCATGAGTGACCTTTATTAAGAAATCCCATATGATTCTAGATGCATTGCTGAAGATAGTCCTATCATGGAGTGTCGCAAGTAAAGATTTCAGCATTGCCTCAAAACAAACGAGAAAGGAAACAGATGAGTGACGTTCCTTATTCAAGCATTATAGGAGCTTAATGTACATTAAGTTATGTACACTCTTGAATATTTGTTTGACTGTTGAGATGGTATGTCCATGCTCAAGTTGTCAAACCAATTAATTAACAAATAAGAAAATATTTAATTACCTTTGTGGTACTGTAGTTTTGTTCCATTGTTACCTAGGTGGTGATATAAGACTAATTAGATTGTTAGTTCGGATTGGGTGATGGCCAAGATGATCATAGATGCATCTGTCGATGTGTTCGTTCTTAAAGATGGTGTTGTTTCTTTATCTTGAATGTGACAAGAAGGCATTACCCTATCCATGTCAGAATCCAAGTATGAAGATTGTGCAACAACCTAAAGATCTATGTGTTTGAGAAAGTTTAGCTACAGTTGAATGTAACAACTATTTCTAGGCACCTGTTGTGGTGCAAGTCGATGACATGGTTGAAATGCAAATATGCAAAGGACCAGAACTTATTTCTCATGCAATTTTGTGAATGGTTTCTATGTGATTCATTCTTGTTTGCACAAGTGACCTAAGGCACATCAATGTAAAGATGTCACTAGGCTATGATCAGTCCACTCACACGGATGATCACCTCGATGCTGGGTGCCCAGGAGACGAGACCATATGAGGTCACGTTTTGAGTAAATATGGATCTCGTCATGCCTTTATACATGAGTTGTATGAGAGGCATAGGATACAATGTTGCCTTAGTCTGAGATGAGATTCTGAAGTGTCGAACATGGATTTCATTTAACTTGTTCCATGTCATACCTGTTAGATAGCCGAATTTTAGTAGTATATTGTATATTTCCTATGAGGAAATTCATGTGCCATAAATGATATAGTGACGTGCAATTAAATGGGAGCAATGTCATAACATACGTATCATACTGTATGTACTTTGAGATGACCAGAATTGAGAGTGATTGAATGGATTCCCTCTTCTTCACTGTGTGAGCTCATGGGCTTAATAGTCCATGTTGGTACCCTTTAAGACTTGGAACCATGTCATGAAATTGGAAACTGGTGCTTCTACTTTAGCTTGCAATCGAAGGGCATGATAGATGCGGTCAAGCAGAACACGTCTAAGAAAGCGACTAGGCTAAGATGGATTATCTGTGTGTCCAAAGAAAAGTTATTTTGGCGTTACCTAAACTGCCCAGGCATTTATGTCACATCAGTTGTGATGTAATCATAGTTGTGTGAATTTACCATATTTGTTTGAGGGATCAATGATGCTAGATTCTTGGTGATGCAAAATGGTTGAGGGTATTATGAACTTATTTATGTGTTCTTGAGCTCAGCACACACTATCCTATGTTGTGTTCAGAGGTCTTCCCCAAGGATAACCAATTAGATAGTTTATTTCTGAAGAAGGTATTGGCCACTGTTAATTTATAGGTGACGGCAAAGTCTAACAGAGACTTACCCTCCTCGTTCCCCGTTCCAAAACTAAAGCCTTCATGGTGAGATACACAACCTTCTATGCTCGCTCCCACATGCCCATTGAAGTCTCCTCCAATCATAACTTGTTCGCTCTAAGGTATGCCTTGCATTCTCACGTCTAAGTCCTCCCAGAATCTAGCCTTTTCCAGTTCTGTCTGCCCAACCTGTGGAGCGCAGGCACTTACAATGTTCAATATCTCCTTATCTAAAATTAGCCTGATGGTAATGATCTTATCGCTAATCCTAATGACCCCTATTACTTTGTCCCCAAAGAAACTATCCACAATAATACCCACTCCATTCCTTCCCTTGGTTTGGCCCGAATACTATAGTTTATATCGTAGCACGTCTCTTGGCTTTGTGCTTACCCACCTAGTCTCTTGGAGGCACATAATGTTGATCTTTCTTCTCGTCATCTTTTGAGCCACCTCAAAGCTCTTTCTCATTAGTGTGCCAACCTTTAATGTCCCAAATCGCAGGTTCCCCAACCCTTTTGAAGATGGCCTTAAGTTTTGAGCTCCATTACTAGTAAAGTTCATAAACTATCTATCAGTAGTCACTGTTAAACACTGGCAAAGCACACTAGATATTAGGATATATTAGCCATAGCACAAGAAAAATCACGTTCGTGAGGGACACTAAATAAAAAAGACAGAAGGAGAATTCGAACCTATCGCCAGCCAATTTTTCTTACCTGGGCCAGCGTGCTGCGAGAGGAGGTGGTGGTCGGGGCTGCCTTGAGGTAGGATCGTGGGGTGGTGGTGGTGGTTAGGGGCTGTAGTGCTCGGGGTTCTGGGTGGGGTGGCCGATGGAGATTAAGGTGGTGGTCGGTGTTTGGGTGAATATTAATAAATAGATCAAATTCTTTATTATCAATTATACCTCTCCCCTAACCCTATATATAAAGACCTTTAGTTTAAAAAAGAATGTGGATGATATGAATTAAGCTTTCTATCTCCTCCCTCTCTCTCTCCTCTAGTATTTCTCTTTTTCTACATTCCTTTATCCTATACTTTATACTTGTAAATCTTCTTACACTCTACCACTTATACTGAATATATATGAATATACTACTTCTGATTGGTTGATTGATTGATTGACTCGACTGATTCGTTTTGGATGATTATTGTTTATAACATGGAAACTCTCACAAACGCACTATCCCCTACTAGTGGTACCCTATATACCCCTTCCAAAATCACACAAACTCCTTACATCTTTTCTCTTTTTCTTCTACCTTACCATCAATCCATAAACCCAAATACAAATCTAGTTGCCCAATTATGAATGGCAATAGGGTGGGGCAGGTAAGGGGTATCTCCTCCATGGTCGTACTCGCCACTCAAATTCATAGCCCTATCCACCATGGGCATAAAGAAGATACCCAAACCCATCCCAATGGATACAAACCCATATCCATACCTGCCCCATTACCTGTAGGTAAAGAATGGATATCCCTTACCCACCCCATACCCATTCTTTTATGTATCAAATGACTATTTTTTTCCCATCCGTAGTAATTATTTAAAACTATTTTCAAGAATTGAATTGTATTTTGTGATAACATTGATAAATAATTTAGTTAATTAATTTTAGGGTTTTTCTTTGATAACTACCTACATTTTAGGTGAGGTATCAAAAAATCATTAACTTTTCTAATTTTTCAAAGTCACACTTAAATTTTTCAAAAAATTTTTAATGTCACATCTAATATTGACACTGTTAACATTCTGTTACTATAAATATAAAATTACCAAACTACCCTCAATAAAACTTAATTTTATCAATGAATTATAAACAAGTTTACAAATAAAAAACACTTCCAAATTTTTTGGTGGCAAAAGCTTATAATAGCCCTCCGAACCCTTAACAATTTTACAAATTCAATGGTTAATATTAATTTTGTCATTTGCAAAATATATTTCATAATATAGTTTAATTAAATTAAGTTGAACTTGGTGTTTTGATGCATTTATATCCAAAATGTTGCGTTTTATTTGGCGGAAAGTTAACGTGTAAGCATTAGATGTGATATCACAAAATTTTTTAAAAGTTTGGGTGTAACTTTGAAAAATTAGAAAAGTTAGGTAGTTTTTTGATACTTCAACTAAAATGTAGGTGGTTTTTAGTAAAATAAACCCTTGGTTTTAGGCATGTATTTCTAAATTTGAAAGTTATTTAAATACAAAACAGAGCGGGGTGGGGTTGGTACAACACTACACCCATACCCCGCCTCATACCCATGGTGGGTCCGGGGTGAGTACACCCAAATCCGTACCCACTACCGTTTCACTTATACCCATGCTCGCCCTTTGTTGGAAAAAATTAAGTATTTTTGTACTGATTTTAAAATTATTATGCATGCATGTTTTCAAATTAAAAAAAGATTGGACAAAATTTTCGTATTTAATTCTTTAAATTAATAATAAATTCGGTAAAATCTCTGAATATATTTAGTTGTTAATATTTTGGTCCTTTGGCCAATTTGTTGAGAAATTGGTGGAGAAGGAAACGTTTATCTCTTGAATAAAAATAAGAACATAAGTTTTATTTTTTGTCTATAAAGACCTAAGTGAGGGGTGGAAAATGGTGAACACGACAAGAGGCTTTTCATTTGCTTTTGTTGTTGGGGCATGCTTAGTATGGGATTAACAGAGGTTAATAGTTATAGGAGTAACTTATATGCCTCATTTAATCTTGTTTGGTTTACTATTAAAATTTACACTACAAAAATATTATCCCCAAATGAGGTTAAAATCATTGCACTACTACTCATAGCGCAATTATCATACTAAGGGAAGAGGGAAAAAATGTTTTTATATTTCTTAGTTTGGAGAATTTAAGAGATTATAAAAGAATATCTCAAATTACCGCGTTTATTCGAGTGATCCACAAACGACAAAAGTCTCTCTTTTTCTTATCTCTATCCCGAGTTCATATATTTAAAAAATAAATTAAATACTTAGTAACTATTTTAGATATTAGAAATATATTTTGAATATTAGAAAAAAAATTTAGATAATTAAAAATATTTAGATATTTTTTAAATATTTAAAATATATCATAAAATATTTTAAATATATTCAATATTAGAAAAATATTTTAAGAACATCAAAAAATATTGTGAATAAATGAGTAAAACTAAATATTTAAAAAAAGCATTTGACATATTTTTATACATAAAAAATGTTATAAATATTTATAAAATATTTTTAATATTTGGAAATAATTTTAAAATACTTAAATATTTAAAAATATGAAAGGCAAGAGAGATTTATGTTAATAATATTGGTCGGAGCCGGAGGATGGCGACAACAACAATGTTGGTAGGGGTATGTCGTCAGTGTTTTGGGAGAGATTCTTTGATACTTTTATTTTTAAAATTAATATATTTTTCATTATATAAGGATGATTTGACCAAATATTTTAATAAATCTTCCAGTTTTATTTTAATTAAAATTAAAAACTTTAAAAAGTAACATATTAAATGAAGTAATATATGAAGATAAAAGAAATTATATTATACTCAAACCAAACATAATGAAAAATTTATGGATTAAAGATTACTTCTTTTAGAGTTGTACAATCAAACAAAGTGAAAGGAAGAACTTTTCATGGGGTAATGGTTACCCAATTAACCAATATACCATTAAAGATATCCCCTATTTTTTTAACCCAAAACCAAACATACACTTGGTATTGAATTGTTGAGTCATAATTTGATGAAATGAAATTGTATTATATTTTTGTTCATATAATTATTCATATTCTGATGTTTATTTTTGCTTGATATTTGTATATATATGTGTGTTATTTTAATATATATTTTGTTTGGCCTATATTGCCGAAAATTCTTGTCTCATTAAAATGTTTGGGGTTATCAAATGACAATCAGAATATAGGAGAAAAATATTTACGTAAACCTTGCTATTATAAGTAAAGTTAGTAATAGAAATTTCGTAAGCTTCTATTCTCATTCTGGGCTGCATATATTTGTTATGTTTGTAGTATAAATAACATTAAAAAATATTGATTGTATTTGATATTAATTAGTACCTCGTTGATAAACCGTCGTAAGTATAAATTGTTCGATAATCTCAAACATTTTTATTTGAAATGGTCAAAACTGCCTTGAATATTATGGGGATTTTGTTGTTCGTATATAAGAAGATTAATTGTTGCGAGCGTGTTTGATACTTAGTTGGGTAAATTTAATTATCTACTTGTTTTCCTCACAAATTGAAAAAATCTAAATGATCGGGTTAATTGAGCCAATTGAAAATATTTATTTTACTGTAGAATTACGAGTAAAATTAGGCTAATTAAAACTAATTTAGCCTAACTAAGCTCATTCGTGACCTGACTGTGAAAAGAATTTTCATCACATTGATGTTAATTTTACTGTAGAATTATGGGTAAAATTAAGCTAATTAAAAATTAATTTAGCCTAATTAAACTTATTCGTGATTCGATCGATCAAAAAATTTTCACCACATTGAGAAAGGTAAGGAGATAATGTTAGAATATAAAACAAATTATAGGCTTTCACACATTAGTTTAAATTTTTTGAAAAGTTTTCTTCACACAGTATCAAGAGTCTTGTTGACCAAGAAATCAGCTGTTCGACCCAATAGCCCCCACTTTAATGTTAACCTAATTTAAGCACAAGGTTATGAGGTAGACCTGTGCAATATACATGCTTCAAGCCCAAATAGGCATTTGCATAAGAGGACATGTTAGAATATAAAATTTTCACCCTCAACTTAAATTTTTGGAAAAGTTAGTTCATCAAACCTTTTGAAGTTTTTAAATGGCAATTAAGAAATCAGTCCATCTTGCTCTTCACAGCAACCCTTGCATTGTTCCAAGATTTTGATGTTCTTTAATAATGTAAACTAGTTGATCCCCATGCAATGCGCGGGTGTTGTTCACTGTTTGAATTTGTTGAAATTAAGTTGTGGTTATTTGTCATTTAAATGGATTATAGGAAACGGAAATTTCTTGTTAAATATACAACATATAAATTAATGTACGAAGGAGATATTGGATATATATTTATATAATTTAAAACTCAACCTTTTTTCATGATGCATTATTTAATTTATTTTCAATCGCTTATTACAAATTTTTAAAATGAATATAATTTTTCCTTAACCTTTTCAATTCTTTTTGATAATAAAATTTTCACGATAGTTTTTTAAATTTTAAATTTTTTTGTTTTTGTTTGAAATTTATTAATTCATCCTATTCTCAAGTGTAAGATTATGATGAATTTTATCTTTTCCCCTGTAATTTTTATTAGACATTAATAAAATTAAAGGGAAGGCTTTCGATTCCTTCCCGTACCCCAAAATTCCACTTATGTGTTGCATCAATTGGTATCAAAGCTCAGAACATTTCTGAAATGGTATCAAGTCGTCAGAAGTACGCTACCATCGAGGAGGTTTTTGATCAAAATTAAATTATGAAAACCGAATGCAGATTAGACGAGTTACAGGAGAGACTTAGGCAAATCGAGCATTGCTTGATTCAATTGGCGCCAAACCCTGACCTAGCGTCAGGAACCCAACCCCAACACTCATTAACACCGGGTGACAACAAAAAGGTGAAGGACAAGGTCAATGATCCAGCATCGAGTGTTCATCTACCGGACCTTGAGTCGAGGCAACATTGGCTCTGTACCGGTACCGCCAATGTTGAAGAACGGGAGGTGGGCAACGACCTCCGTGAAGAAATCCTAGAGTTTGAAGAAGATGGCGCCATCCATGATGGACGACGTAACACATATAGCTTCATCTTTGAGGGAACAGTGATCATCTTGTTGCCCAAAAAGGTCGAGGCGCCATGTGCGTCATTGAGCAAAGAACCGAAGCTAGAAGTGCGTCATTGAGCAAAGAACCGCAGCTAGAAGAGAAGGCTGCGAACACCAACGTAGTTGGCGAGACCATGTTGGCATCTACACTACTAGGCATTACCCAGGGAGAACCTATCCTTGATGAGGCACCACATCTAGACTTATCCTCTCCACCTATATTGATGACCCCAGGTCTGATGAGCCCATCTTTGATGAGGAGGAAGAATCGAATGAGGTAGGGAGTCAATTGAGGAAGGCTCATCTAGAGGAGCCGGCGTCTTACATACCGCCAACAAGGGAAGAACAGAGCCGGCCAAATTGGGAACCATTACCGGGAAATAGGATGCCATACCGAACAAGCCTTGCGGAGCACGAGTACATCAGACGCCTAATGTGGAAGTTACTTGTGACGATCTACATTCGAGCGAGCCAGAAAGGCGGATCGGCTATACTAATGCCGACCAAGGATGGAACTTATTTGGAAGAGATTACAGCTGCTTCATTAACGGTAAGCACAAATCCACGGTGGAACGTTCAAGTACTGGATGAAGAATTACCGGGTCAATTCCATTACCGAGTAAAGCCTGTCCCAATTTTGTCATCTAAACTGGACGAATTAAAACCTGAAGATGTTGGCTACAGCTCCATTACCAGAGTAACCAGATACCGAGAGACTTCCCACCTTTGGCGGATGTCTTAACAGGGAAGGCGAGACGAAGTCTAGGCATGAATACATATGGCTGGGCAAAATTGATCCCTATGCTCTGTCAACAAATTCGAGGGCGAATTCCCTCCATCCGGGAAATAATAATGCAGCCATCAAATAGGCCTTGGCAGGTCAAGCCGAGGAAACCGGAAGTGTCCAGCAATAACAAAAACCATACGCCAAGCATGATTGGGAAGAGGCAATATGTGATCTGTGATTGGTGAATTGCTTGGTGACGCAATGGTTTAGGAATGGTTGGCATTGGCAGATCAGCTGGGGAAGAGGACACGAGTACATGGGCGGAAGTGGAACTGGGTTGGCTAAGCGAGAAGAAGCTACCGAGTATCCGATTATGGTGCATAGCTTGGCTGAGGAAGAAGAACATGAGTACCTTAGTCAAACCCTTCCTAGCACTACCTCATACTGGGAGGTTTACTAGAACCATGTGCTTGGCCAATGAAGATTTTAAACTTGGCATGACTGAAGTAGCCGAGAAGACCCAGAGACGAATTCGAAGGCGAATTCTCTCCAACCGGGAGAGGGTGATGCAGCCGCCATCTTGGATAAAGAAGCATCAACCAAGAGAGGACGAGCTTGGCGAGCATAGGGCTGGAGAGAAGCCGAAGCCAGGCTTAATGGCCACGAAAGGGAAGAATAAGAGTACTTGGCGTCACCAAACCTTGGCGCCGCCATTGGAAAGATGTGGTTTAACAAGGACGCGTGAAGTTTGTTAGATTTAGATAGAGTTTGATTAGGATTAAAATTAGTTTTTAAATTTTAGATTTAAGCTTTATTTATTTTATTTATTTATTTTAAAGGAGAGCACACGGATTGCGATCTCAACCATTGATTCGTATCATGCGAATTGCGATCTCAACCATTGATTAGATTTAAAATTTGAATTGAATTACTTTAGGGTTAAGAAACCCCTTCTATATAAAGAGAAGGGCACATAGGGTTTAGTTAGTTGTTGAATTTTCAGAATTAAAATAACTTTACCCTTGTTTCTCTGATTTCTCAGGCTGTGAGAATCAGAATCTATTTTTTTCCCTGTAATTTTTATTAGAGTTTAATAAAATAAAGGGTAAGGCCATCGTTTCCTTCCCGTCCTCCTAATTATCCGCTATTGCGCTGCATCAATTTGTGAATAGTTTTGGAAGTTTATTATGTCTTAACCTCTAAAATTTCATTTGAAATTTAGGGGAAAATATTAGTGTTTGATATTCCTTAATAACAATCTTTATATTTTATAATTTTTCGTTCTGATCTTCTTTTATCTTATTATTTCTTATATTAAATTGGGTATAAGCTTTGAAATAATTTAATAATAATTTTGTCTTTAGTTCATTTTATGTGTTTTTCATGTTTTGAAATGTGTGAATCTCATTTTAAAAACTAAGGGTTTATGTTATATATTATTTCAAATCGGGATTTCATTAAACTAACATGTTTCTTTGTTTAAATATATTCCATGTCTTAGATTTTTATATTTCAGTTGATATTTTCACTTTCTATTATACCTTTTTCAATTTCCTATTGAAATCAATATGGAAAGGCTTTCCAAATATGTACAAAGGGTGAAATATGTTGCTCGAAGGTGCGCTATTTATGCTATATGTCCATGTACTTTGCCTACGCTGTGAAATATTTGGCAACATCTTGGAGTTTTTTTTGATAGTTCTATGTTTATTACAGAAATTAGGTTTGGCTTATTTTTGGGGATGGATTATTGCAGTTGTTTTGCAATTAGGAGTTTAAATAGTGATAATACCATGTTATTTAAGGAATTAGGTAAAAATGAAGAGTTCTAATGTTATAAGTTTTTTGTTCTACGTATGTTTTGAATTCTTTTTCTGTCTTTGGAAAATGAAAACTAGTGATTTAGATTTTATTTTTTTTAATTGTTGAATTTGAGTAGTGCAAAATGAATAAACATATATATAGTCATATATAAAAAATAAATAAGATATTTATTGATATAAATTATTTATTGAAAAATTTTTAAATTTTTATGATCTACCACCGAATGAAATCCCTGATCATTCTTTCTCCCTTTAACTTTCACCAAATAAGAACATACGCGGCTCATCTTCTTTGTTAGTATATATATGGTAAATATATACATATATTAACCATAAAATATACCCAATTTATGTATGTATCGGAAAGTTATTAGCTTATAACAAAATAGTTGTTAAATAATAAATAATTAAATATAAAATACAAATTAGGTAATTGTACTTACCATACATGAAGAGAAAGGCTGAACAACTCTCACTCCACTAATAACCCCTGTTGTCTTTGTCTACCATGAAGCAGCCGAAACAAAGAGTCTGCCAAGATCAGCTTTACCCATATTTTCACTATATTATCTCGTTGATCAAACAACGGTGCCCGTTTTTTCAAATACATCAGCCGATTTGAGGTGGTTGAATTTCAAGAATACTGCAACAAATTTGAGGACTTAGGTTGAGAAATTATAAGGCTTTACAAATACAATTTTCAACTTAAGATTTAAGGCTTTAACAACATTTAAGGGTTTACAACATTGAATCTTCTCTCAAACATAACTTGCTGTCCATTGTTTTTGATTGACATTACTGTACATTGACTCCCAGGACATCTAATTTGTTATCTGTTTCTTTTGCTTCCTATCAAACATTTGAGCTCTCTGCTATTGTCTTTCACTCTAGTTTAATAAATATCTTAATTCAATATTTTCTTAAGTTATTTTCATTTTCCATCAGCTCAAGAATTTCAAAAGTCTATCATTGAAATTGCAGGAATAGGATATAGAAGATCTATGGAAAATGTAGGAACTTTGAATTAATAGATAGAAATAGATTTAGTTGTGAAGTTTTATGAAATAAAAGAGAAAATTACAATATGTGTACTCTTAATAGCAATCCATTGATTTATTTTGAGTACTAATAGAGTTTAAAAATTATTTATTTAATAATTATTTTCGACTAAACTATCTTGATGAAATCCTTTTATAATTGGAAATATTTCAATTTATTCCCTAGAAGTTACTAGCATGGTTATTAAAATCCTGAGTTGAATTTTAGAATCTTAGGATTCTACGATTTCACAATTGCAGATAAATCTGAATCATAAGTAGAATCTTAATTTTATAGAATCTTACAATTCATTAGTATTACATGAAATTAACTGATATAATCTTAATATGATTTTATGATTCTACCAATCCGACCTCGATGTTACCAACGTATACAAATAAAAAATTAAAATAAAAAAAAAACTAAGGATATATTATAAACAAATTTACTTTATTAGTTTGAAGTAAAATAAAGTTAATTAAGTATTATATACATTCAAGAAACTTAAATTAAGTTTAGTTTTATGTTTTAACCTTAATATATAGTTCGATTAGCAGCATCTATCTTAAAAGCTTACATGATTATTGTAGCATAAAATAATATATCTATGTTGCATGATAATATTTTTATCATATTTGATTATATTTCTTATATATGTTCATATAAGTAAGGGTCTTATTAATAATTTTTTGAATTATATAACTGATATTAATATAAAAAATAATTATAATATACATTTAGTAGAATTTTACGATTTGCGAATCGATTCTACGATTCCGATTTTAAAAGTCCCTATCAATTCTAAGTAGAATCCCGATTTTAACAACCTTGGTTACTAGGTGATTTACACTCTTCCTCTTCTCTTGCATAACCGGCCATCCACCATCAATGGCCATCAATGGGTTGTTTCATTCTTCTCGCTTAGGATTCTTCATCTCTGTATGGTTAGACTTTTCATTTTCTTCTTGATGTATTATAAATAGCCTAGGTTTACTCTTTATTGAAATTATCCAAGTGTTTTGGATCCAAAGTTTCAGGTCACTCTTCTTTCTAAGTATTTTGTTTCTTTTATATTGTTAATCCAAGTGTTTGGATCAAAAGTAACATTTATCCAAGTCTTAATATGCTTATTCAAGTCTTGTAAATTTTGATCCAAGTCTCAATATTCTTTCTAATTTTTTGGATCTTGTCTCAGTTTAATTTAAGATGTTCTTAAATTATTTTATTTTAATTTTTTATATTTTTAACACAGTATCAAAGCAAAATTCAATCCGCTAAATTTTTTTTTTTTAAAGTTTGCTTTTGGTCGTGAGCTCAACGGTCTGGACATCAAGGTTTTGTCTAATTTTGACGATTACATTTTGCTATTTCACACGTTGCCAACTGACTTCAGTTTCCTACACTCCCCTTGTATGTCGCTGGAGTTGAAAATAGTTGGGTATTTGATCGTTTTTTGGGCATTTTTTTGGATATTTGGTGGGTTGGTCTTGGCAAAGAGCTTTATTATTCTATGGTCTTGCTTTTTGGTTTTTCTAATTGTTTTGCTTAGATATTGAGGTATATGAGTAATCTCTTTTAAATTTTTAATGGCCCAAAAATCCTTAACAACTAGTTTGGGTTTTCAACAGTAAGATTTGATTGAAGCCTAAGCTTGTCATCCATTTTTGGTGGTTGATATAGTTTGTGATAAAGGTTATGTTGCTTCCTCAATAGGGGAGCCGTTGATACTCACTCCTTATTTCATTTTTATCGGAGGATAAATTTTGTTACAAATGTTTTCAGCGCCGATGTGGAGTTTTTATAAACAATCCAATTTTCATTCTTTTATTCTTGTCATTTATCTTAAATTTTGTTCGAGTTGGTCTTGAAATATTTTATTTTTGAGTTGTTTCCTTCTGACTGTTTGGTTTAAAGCTGTGTATCTTTGGTCCTCCGTATTTGGTTTCACAAAAAAGCTTTGGATTCATCATTTAATGTCAAAAGTTTCATTTGCTTAGTTTTCTATGGGTCTGTTTTGGCCGTTTGTACTTACAGCTTTGGTATTAAAATTTGTCTTGAATTTGGTTCCTAACATTCCACTTTGTTTTATTACCCATGTTCTTTTTGGTCTAGAATCTGGCGTTATCACAAAATTCAACTTTGTTTGATTATCCAAGTTCTCTTTTGGGAGTCTATTGTTATTTTCTATGTCTGAAACTTTGGATCTAAATTTTAGTCTTTACTTGATAGTTTTGTTCTACTTAAATTATTATTTTGTTGTGCGAGCCTAGCCATTTGCGGTTCAAATTTTTAGCCTTCATGGGGTTGGGTTTATATTTTTTTTTTTTTTTTTTTTGGGAGCCCGGGGGGGGGGGGGGCGTGGGTTTTATACCATGTATAACACTACTTTTGATAGGGATTTAGTAGTGATTTCTATAGTAACGGGTTGATATTAGGGGTGTTCAATGGGTGGGTTGGGTTAGGTTTGGGTCCAACCCATGAAGACCCAATAATTTTGGGTCCGAGACCCACCCATATCCATAGGAAGACTTTTAAAAGTTCTGGTTCCAATGGGTCTTGAGTTATCCATGGTGGCTCATATTCAATCAACAAACAAGTCTCCATCAATGGTGAGGCCAATCTCATCCCCACATATCTCGCACACTTGTCCACTCAAATCCTTCAATGGCTTTGGCTGCTCCATAAAGAAAAACACAGATTTCTTAGCATTCTCTTGTTTTTATTCTATTGCTCTTAGCTTTTTTGCTAATTTGACTAAAAACTGAAAATAGATAAAGGCTACAAAAAACTTGTTTTTTGAAACTTGGTTTTAGTTTATCAAAAACCAAAAACTATAAACAAAAAATAATAACAAACAATCCTTTTTTTTTATGTCAAAATCTCAATAGGACTTTGACATTGCTTCAAAGACATAGCATAAAAAAAGCACAAATATGTTGATTTTTAGTATTAATGCAGTAAAATTAACAAAATATCATAATCCATGAAACTCATATATAACTACAACATTTCAAGCAAAAATGAATTTAATGAAAGATTAAGTGAGCGAGCAAATTCCATGGAGAATGAATCCATTGAGATCTCAAAACAAAATCTGGCTCGTAGTACAATGGCTTTGCTCCTTTTTGACCTACAAGCGATGGCAAGCTTCCTCCTCCAAGAAAACACCAACAGATCAAGGACACTGAAATAATCACATTATTTAAACTCATCGAATTTTAACTTACACAAATCTTAGCAAAGAAACACAACTAAAACTCAAAAAAATTGAAAATGAAATGAATTAAGGGAAGAAATTACCACAACAAGAAAATTCAATCAAGTATGAAACATGCTAGGGTTAATGCAAATGGGTATTATTGGGTCTAGGGGGTTTACCCATTTAAACCCATAAGACTCATGGGTAATAATACTATTACCTATTTAAACCCAATTATCCATTAGAACCAAACCAACTTGACTGAAATTAATTGGGTTGGGTAGATCTTGGGTTGACCCATACCCACTATCACCCCTAGTTGACATACCTTCCCAGTTTTGTCTTCATTCTTTTGGTGTTTTGGGGATGAACACTAGTTTCGTGGATTGGATAGGTTGTCCAATCACTAGAAGGTTAACTATTAGTTTCCTTTTTTTTTTTTTTTTGGAGGGGCACACATTGCTTGGTGTTCCAAGAAGTAATCTATAGCTTCACATTCTTCAACGGAAGCAAAGTATCGTTTTGTGGCAATCACTACTAGTGAATTAATTTGGTTGCACCGTTTGTCATTAGATCTTGTAATTCCAGTCATTGACCCTGCTGTTTTATTTTATACAAAAATGAGTATTGGCCAAGGGAATCGCAACATCTTTTGAGCATTCCACTGGTCAAGTGACGAAATTTTTTTTTTTTCCCTACAAAAGCTCTAGGTTTTACTTTGTTTTCACCATTTCTTTCCAAGTTGCACATTATAAATTTACATGTTCCAACTTAAAGGTGAGCGTTGAATTCTAGCATTTACTTCACAAGTATTTTATGTATTTACATTGTATTTGATTTATTTCTTTTGTATTTCCTTTAATGTAATTACCTAGTATTAAGTTAGGGATAATAATTAGGTGATTTATTCTCTAGTAGTCGTTAGGTGATTTACTCACTTCCTCTTTTCTTGCATAACCGGCCGTCCACCATCAATGGCCATCAATGGGTTGTTTCATTTTTCTTGCTTAGGCTTCTTCATCACTTTAAGGTTAGACTTTCTATTTTCTTCTTGATGTATTATAAATAGCCTAGGTTTACTTGTTAATGAAAATTATCCTAGTCTTAATATGCCTATTCAAGTCTTGTGAATTTTAATCCAAGTCTCAGTACTCTTTCTATTTTATTGGATCTTGTCTTGGTTTAATTCAAGATGTTCTTGAATTATTTTATTTTATGTTTTGTCTAAAATTTTATTCAAGACGTTCTTGATTTATATTATTTTTGTTTTTTATATTTTTAGTATTTTGCTCTTGGCTAAAGGTGGTTTGCAATTTGTGGACATTATTGTGCTTGTCAGGCTGTAAATATGGTACTAATTGTTGAATATGAAAGCATTTTTTTGTTTCAGAAATTAAGAACTTTGGTTAAGTAAAAAACTTAAACATTGTATTTGTAAAATTTTGGTGAAATTTTGAATAATTTTTAACAAAAACTTTATGAACAATTTTGCTTGAGTATAATATTTAGGGCATATGACCGGTGTGGTTTAGATATTTTGAGGAAACTTACTTTGGTTCAATTTTGATTCGGTTCGAGAAAATATTGGCCGGTTCTTTAAAAGACTTATGAACCATAAGTTATAGTTATTAAAGGAACATGGGAACATACTCAGTACCTTAAGGGCTCCCGCCTACGCAGCGTCTGGGGGGGCGAATGTACGCAGCCTTCCCCCTTCAGGGTGTTAACCTGAAGAGAGGCTGTTTCCCAGTGCCCCCAACCTGAGGGTGAGGACTTCCCAGGAGATCACCCATCCTCGTACTACTCTCGCCCAAGCACGCTTAACTTTGGAGTTCTAATGGGATCCGGTGACGGCCTGTTGGTGCCCTCTTTAGTCATAAGTTATAGTTATTGTTTGGAATATATTTTATCACTTGAAGATTTTAATGGTTGAGTTAATGTTGTGAATTCAACTTGGGTTTATATTAATTCGAACCTGTGTAGCTCATTTTGAATAATAGTTGTTTAATGTTTTTATGTAAATTTTGCTCAAAGTCATTACTTTTAAAAATGCATGGATTATTTTGAAAGATGCATTGAATAGCCAAAAATAGAATGCAAAAAGACATAGAAGGGAAAGCACTTTACATGTTAGTGCCTTGCGAAAATGAAATCTCTTGTATTAGATTAAGATGAAATGTCTTTGAGAAGGGGCAATTTGGTATTTCTTGACCAGTTTTGTTTAAAGTCATTTTTTATGAGGTTATGTTACATATATTGCCTTAGATAATTTGAACATTTGAAAGGCAATATGAATGACTTATAAGTGGTGTTCATTATATTTTTAAAGGCGTAGCATTCTAATTGAATTTTGATCCAGGTAAATTGAGATGATTATATTCACTAATGGGTGTGGTATGATGTGGAATTCCACCGAGCAGAAAGATAACAAATGTGCTTTACTATAGAGACAGAAATACTTTAACTATATCAGAAAGTTGTTGATGCATATGAGCTTACAAAAGGGGCTAATGAGCCTATGTTATATAATCATAGAGGGGAGTCAGACAGAAGTCCATAAAATGAGTCACCACAGTGAAAACACATCTTTAAAGGTATGGCAATATCATAAATGAGGTACTACAGGTAAAAACAAAACTAATGGGTGTTTGAAAGAGCACTACATATATCATTTATAGCGGGATACTGCCCAATCTTAATCCAAAGATGAGGTGCTCTTTATTCCGATGATTAAGGCAGAGGTTTTAAACTTTAAATGAACCCGATGGCATATTATTAGTAGGGTGATGATCACAGACGACCCTTTGAAGGTTCACCTAAATGAGTGGTGGTGGGAACTGATTCGTACCTAAATTAAGTATTTAGATATATTATATTAGGATAGTCTAAGAGATAGTGTAGTGAGTCCCGCCAGGGACGGGGTTTTTCCATAAATATTGGAGGGACCATTATATCACAAATTATCAACAAAGTTCACTGTCATCCTTTACTTTTCTCTCTGGTCTCTTTAATTTTCAGTATTTTAATACTTTCCTTTATTTTTTATTCTACTTCGACTTAGGTTCGTATCAGGGTCATTACTGTGGGAAATGGGCTATTGCATAATGACAATCATAAGACAAGATTATGTGCGGATGACTGTAACGCGCCCCATCGATGGTATCTTGTGTGTAGGATAGGTCTAGAGCTGGCTGCAAGAGATCTAGTTCAAAGCATTTATACTACTATTGTTTCTTCATGTTGAAGCTAATTGCACTAAGTATGGGTTCAAACCCAGAAGGTACTTACATATATTAACGAATTATAATATTAACAGAGTCTTATAATTTTTATATCATGTGAAAGAATGTTGGAAAAAATTAAGTATTTTTCTAGTGATTTAAAAATTATTATGCATGATTTGCAAATAAAAAAATATATTGGACAAAATTTTTCGATACATATCAATCATAAGTATTTAATTCTTTAAAATGAATAATAATTCAGTAAATTCTCAAAAGATATTTAGTTGCTAATATTTTGGTCCTTTGACCAATTTATTGAGAAATTGGTGGGAAAAGAAACTCGTGCTTGAGGTGCATTCTTTTCTAGGGAGAGTGCTTTTGCTTGCCGCCACCTAATCAAGATATGTTTTCTAAAATCCATTTTTCTGTTTTATTTATCTAATATCTTCTTGTTAGTATTGAATTGTTGAGTCATGATTTGATGCAATGAAGTTTTATTGTATTTTTGTTTATATAATTATTTGTATTCTGAGGTTTATTTGTGAATGATGTATGTAAACATATATTATTCACTTTACTATATATTTTGTTTGGTGTATATTGCTGAAAATTCTCCAACACCCCAAATGAGGCGGGCACCCCTCAGGCAAATACATATATTCATCCACATCAAGGTAGAAAGTCGAGTTCGCAACAAACTTGTACCTATGTAGACAATCATTCACAACCAATAACTGATTACAGTAATACCCATCAAATTTCTGCTGGTCCCTAATGCCCTGGATCGTGACCGACCTGCCTTCACCCACGGGTCCAGCGTCGCCCACACCGCCAGTGACACGCCACAAGCATCGTGGAGCACAAAGTGCACCCGTGGCCCAAAGAACCACACATGGTTATCTATCCATTCTCGAATCTGACCCCCATTGAGGTCCCTATACAAAGACGACCCACAATAGAGATACCCATAAGAGTAAAAGGGCTTGAACTTAGACTAGTTATAGGACCCAGGTGACTCTTCTAGGGCAGTGAAAGTTTTCAAACTTTATAGGAGAAAGGCTATAGTGCGCGTAGAGCAAGAGGCAACCACCAACATTATCAGCATTGGCGCTCACCGAGAAAGTGCATTTTGTAACGACAACGCTGTAAACATAGCCGTAGCGCCAGTCAGAGAGGATTTTGTAGGCCTTGACACGGGTGCCAGTGCCATTGGATGATACCCACTCGGACTTGTACATGTCGAAAAAATCACAAATCAAACACAAATGAATGCTTAGAATCAAACAAACAAACGGAACATAAAGTTTTACGTGGAAACACTCTGTTAACTAGAGAGGAAGACCAGGGAACTAAACGGGGTGCCTCATATGTTATAAAATTTAAGATTATAATTTCTAATTGAACCCCATATTTCTTTTCACAATCATTCAATCCGAATGTCGCTGTTGCATTATAAGTTATCAATCCTCTTCAATATAGCTACTGCATGGTAAGCCACTCAATATAGCTAAGGCACCGCCACCCGCCCCAAGGCCTACAAAATCTTCCCTGACTGGGGCTACGGCCGCTTCTACACCATCGTCATAGTAGACAAAGCTTTTTTTGTTGAAGCCTAGTGTAAGACCCGTGACACCAAGGATCGGGACAAGGTGCGCACTCAGTTAAGAGTGCATTAGGCCTCCACGGACCTAGGCCTAAGTGATGGACACAGTGGGAACCGAGACGGACACGGACCAAAAGGCAGTGTCATGACAAGGGCGCGGCACAGCCCAGGACAGCGTCGTGACAAAGGTCTGGCACGGCCCAGGACAGCGTCGTGGCAAAGGTCTGGCACGACCCAAGACAGTGTCATGACAAGGGCGCGGCACGGCCCAAGACAGTGTCGTGACAAGGGTCTGGCACGACCCAAGACAGTGTCATGACAAGGGCCTGGCACGGCCCAAGGCAGTGTCGTGACAAGAGCCTGGCACGACCCAAGACAGTGTTATGACAAGGGTCTGGCACGACCCAAGACAATGTCGAGACATAGACAGGGCGCGACCTAGACGGTGTCATGAAAAGGCCCAGGGCACGGCACTGGGCTGGCCCAAGGGCACAGACGAGTAGCGATAGGCACGGGCCCAGTGCAGGGCACTAGCCCGGCCCAGGCCCAAGTAGGCCCAATGAGGCCCAATGAAGCCTGACCTTGTAAAATGGTAAGAAAGAGCACGTGACATATATTGGTGACGGTTACCAAAGGAAAAGAAGCAGGAACGACCATTGACTAGTTCAAACGAGGAAAAGTGCGGGAAAATGGAAGAGTGGGCTGAAGTGGGGGTAACCGCCAGTTCAAATCAGGCGCCTAAATAAATAAGACATGTGCTTTGACCAGCTTGACTTGTAACCGCCAAGGCATGCAAGGGAGAGTGGGGCACGGCTTGAAGAAAGAGGGGAAAAGTGCGGGAACGGTTACTCCTTGATCATGGAGTTGACCACGGCTATAAATATGTGTAATGGGCATTCATTTTAGATAGCTTGTAATCTCAGAAATTTATTAATGAAAAATAGCCCTTATTTCGTATGAGACTTTTTCTATTGTGTTTTTGTTTTAAAGCCTCTCGGTTTTATTTCATCTTGATGTTCTTATAGGCTGGGTGAGTGAATCTCATCGCCATCACAGTTAGTTCATAAAATAGCTGTGACAATTGTGGTATCAGAGCCTAGGTTCGCTTGAACCGTGTGTCCAGACGCTGCTTGCTTGCGGTCCAGAACCTGCGTATGTGCTGCCCACAACTTGCGTATGTGCTGCCCAGTACCTGCGTGCTTATAGTTGGCTTTGTGGCTGAGTCTAAAATCAGGTTTGCCCCTTGCTTTCGAATTTTAATTTCGGAGTTCTAGTCAGGATCTAATTTCCTAATTTAGGCCTTGGCTGGTACTTGCGGGTTCATCATAGTGTCGGTTGTGGCATTGCTTGGCTGGTATCGCTTGTTCTAAGCCTTGTTGGACTGAGTACGTGTGATCCCTGTGTGAATTGTGTGAGATCTTGTGCCTACTGGTTATTTTGTGGGATTAGGTTAATTTCGAACCTCCTTATACTGAAAATTGGTTGGACTGCGTGAATTTGGCCTTGTGTGACTGCTTTTCGTTGGTTAATTGAATTGTTGTATTTGTGGTCACCATGACTCAAAATCATCAAGAACATGGAAAACGTCCTAAGACTAACGAGCGTTTGAACCGGATTGAAGAAATCTTAGGTTCCGAGTACAATGTCGATGACCTTCCCCCGGGAACAGTGTTGGGTGCCATGAATTCTTTGTCTAGTGAAATTGGGTCCCTTAAAGAAATGATCAAATCTCTAATTACTGCCCAAAGAACTCCATCTCCAGCCCCCACTCCTCCTAATGTATTTCGTAGATTGGATCCTAATGGGGTGGGTAGTAGTTCCTCAAATGTACCTCATGTCGGTGAGACCTCCATTCCTACGGTAGAAAGTTTACAAAAAGAAATTTGGGTACTGCGTAAGACAATTGATGCAGGTACGTTTGGACTTAACAAGAATAACATTAAAGTTCCTACTCCGAAAGCCTTTTGGGGTGAACGTGATGCCAAAACCTTGGAGAACTTCCTTTGGGACATGGAACAATACTTTATGGTTGCCCATGTCCGTGAGGAAGACAAGGTTGTCATGGCATCCATGCACTTGATGGATGATGCAAAGTTGTGGTGGAGAACTCGTGCCTCAGAGGACCGTGCTGCTGGTCGTGCTGGAACTGGCTCATGGGAGGCCTTGAAGAAAGACCTTCGTGAACAATTCTTCCAACCAATGCTTCTTGGTTGGCCCGCGAGGCCCTGAAGGACCTCAAACAAAGTGGTTCGGTTCGTGAGTATGTAAATGCTTTTAATTCCGTCATTTTAGAAATTAAAGATATGTCGGATGAGGATAAACTCTTTAACTTTATTTCGGGTCTTAAACCATGGGCTCAACTAGAGTTGAGGCGCCAAAAGGTCCATGACCTTACCTTTGCTTTGGTTGCGGCTGAATCATTAATGGACTTTAATGTTGGACATGACTTTAATAAGAAAAATCACTTTAAGAAGGGAAAGAAACATGGCTTTAAGTTCTTTAAAAAGGAGAAGGGTCCTGCAACTGAACCCAACAAAATTAAAGTCTCATTCAAAAATGATGGGAATAACAAAGGAATGGGTCCTAAATCTATTGCTTGTTTCATATGTGATGGTCCTCACTTTGCAAGGAATTGTCCTAACAAACAATCCTTAAGTGCTGTAGTTCAGCAGGACGATGATGAGGATGAGGATCTTGAGCCATCTCCATCTCATGTAAGGATGAGTTAACTAAAACTGATGGACAAAATAGGTTTCGGATGATGCGCAAGTGGCCGGTCATCCAGGCAGACTCGTGGGCTGTTGTTTATGTCTATAATTTATGCATGTTTCTATGGTCATATATTTTGTTTTGGGCTCCGTTGTTTTGGAGGTTCTTGGATGTAATTTTCATTTTATTTCGATGGCTTTCATTTATGTTGTTTCGATGGTCGTTTATCATGGTATTGTGTGCCATACCTATATATGTTAACTATACATGCATGATGGATTATCGAATGTGGGGCGTCTAATGAGACTTGAACGCACCTAACAAGATTGAGCCTTGAAAAGAATGAATGATGAATGGTACAACTAACGGAATGTAACCCATGTGTGTTAAAAAATATTCAAAGCACCTAAAGGACTTGAGTGCATTAAGGATTTGTGGACATTAGTTTGGATGAAACGATGTCAAAACACTAACGGACTTGTGTGCATAAGAAATTTTTCCAAGCCTAGTTGGTGTGTGCAAATCATGGGCTATTGCGAAGCATGATGGGAACAAGATGTTGCTGGTACCCATGAACGACTAAAGGAACTGGATGGCCTAAGTTAGTTCTTAGGGTACTTACTCTTTATGCCGAGAATGTCAGTTCTTCTGGTAGGAAGGTTTGTAAGATCCATGACATTGGGATACTGCACACAGGGTGATGCCTGGCGTTAAGCACATCATAACCCAATCAGTGCTCCGACATAGACACTTGACACACAAACCTCTAGTGTTTGAAGGGATGTTAGCGCCTATGTCTTAGCTGCGACAGGGGACATAACGGACCTTGACCCAAACATGACCCGGGGAGGGCATGCACGCTTGAAGCAGCGCATTGACATAGTAAAAGACCACCAGTCAAGCGCACAATTATGCTCAAGCGGGCACACGTTAGTTGTGCCGCACTAGTTAAGGATGGACCCATGACTAAGTGCAAACGCATGCGTTGTGACAAAATGAGACGGACATCAATAAGGCACAAGTATATACGCAATGCGCATCATTTGTAAGGATGAACCGGGCCTAACGGAGATGAGCCTGAGCATGGCATCAACGGATTGAGGGCCATGCACTTGTTGCACGGCACTGAACCAAAGCGCACGGGTCAGGAGCATTAGGTGCACAAGCAAGGACGAGGCATGAAAAGCTGACTCCAAGCGCACATGTGGATGCGCTATTCTAGCGTGACAATGGACCTTCACCTAGGCGCCATATGGCACTCCTTGACCATAGGGTGTTTGGAACAAGAGACGAGACTTCTTGGTTCTTTGGAAAGGCACTCCTTTAACGGAGGCTACGTGGGAACGAGACGGAACTTTGTGGCAATTTAAGGACAAAGTTGCTGAGTACCTTAATACCCTTCCGAGGACGTCAGGTCTTTCGGGTGGGGGAGGTTTGTAAGACCCGTGACACCAAGGATCGGGACAAGGTGCGCACTCAGTTAAGAGTGCATTAGGCCTCCACGAACCTAGGCCTAAGTGATGGACACAGTGGGAACCGAGACGGACACGGACCCAAGACAGTGTCATGACAAGGGCGCGGCACGACCCAGAACAGCGTCGTGACAAAGGTCTGGCACGACCCAAGACAGTGTCATGACAAGGGCGCGGCACGGCCCAAGACAGTGTCATGACAAGGGCCTGGCACGACCCAAGACAGTGTCGTGACAAGGGTCTGGCACGACCCAAGACAATGTCAAGGCATAGACAGGGCGCGACCTAGACGGTGTCATGACAAGGCCCAGGGCACGGCACTGGGCCGGCCCAAGGGTATAGACGAGTAGCGATAGGCACTGGCCCGGCCCAGGCCCAAGTAGGCCCAATGAGGCCCAATGAAGCCTGACCTTGTAAAATGGTAAGAAAGAGCACGTGACATATATTGGTGACGGTTACCAAAGGAAAAGAAGCGGGAACGACCATTGACTAGTTCAAACGAGGAAAAGTGCGGGAAAATGGAAGAGTGGGCTGAAGTGGGGGTAACCGCCAGTTCAAATCAGGTGCCTAAATAAATAAGACATGTGCTTTGACCAGCTTGACTTGTAACCGCCAAGGCATGCAAGGGAGAGTGGGGCACGGCTTGAAGAAAGAGGGGAAAAGGGCGGGAACGGTTACTCCTTGATCATGGGGTTGACACGGCTATAAATATGTGTAATGGGCATTCATTTTAGATAGCTTGTAATCTCAGAAATTTATTAATGAAAAATAGCCCTTATTTCGTATGAGACTTTTTCTATTGTGTTTTTGTTTTAAAGCCTCTTGGTTTTATTTCATCTTGATGTTCTTATAGGCTGGGTGAGTGAATCTCATCACCATCACAGTTAGTTCATAAAATAGCTGTGACACCTAGCGCCAATAACGCCGGTGGCCACCCCTTGCTCTACGCATACTACGACCTTTCCCCTAGAAAACTTGAGAAAATCACCACCCTTTAAGAATCACCTGGGTCCTGTAACGAGTCTAAGTTCAAGCCCACTTACCCTTACGAATATCTCTACTGTGGCTCATCTTTGTATGGGGATCTCAATGCGGGTCTGATCCGAGAATGGATAGCTGACCATGCATGGTTCTTCGGGCCATGATCGCACTTTGTCTTCCCCAACGCTGGTGGCATGTTGCTAGCAGTGCAGGCGGTGCTGGACCCACGGGTGAAGGCAAGTCGGGTCACGATCCAGGGCATCAAGGACCAGGAGAAATTTGATGGGTATTACTGTAATATATTCTTGGTTGTAAATGATTGTCTACATAGGTACAAGTTTGCGGGCAACTGGACTTTCTAGTTTGATGTGGATGGGTATATATATTTGCCAAATGGGTACCCGCCCCTTTCAGGTGTTGGAAAAGTTTCGACAATATACACCAAACAAAATATATATTAAAGTAAATAATATACATGTACATATATCAATCAAAAATAAACATAAGAAGAACGTGGATAATTATACAAAAAAAAAAAAATATATATATATATATATATATATATAGTAAACCTTCATTTCATCAATTCATGACTAAACAATTCAGTACTAACAACAAGATATGAAATAAATTAAAGAGAAAAGAAGTTCTAGACAATATATCTTAATTAGGTGGAGGCACGCAAAAGCGCTCATTAAAAAGGAAACGCCCCTCAAGCCATGGTTATTAGAATCCTGATTCAAATTTGAGAATCTTACGATCCTACGATTCCACAATTATTCATCAATCCGAATTCTAAGTAGAATCTTAATTTTGTAAAATTTTATGATCCATTGATATTAAATGAAATTAACAGTTAGGATTATAATACGATCTTATGATTCTACCGAACCTACCAACATATATAAATAAAAAGTTAAAATGTAAAAAAAAGAATCATTATTATAAAAGAACTTACTTTATTAGCTTGACATAAAAGAAAGTGAAATTAAGCGTTTGTATACTCTCATTAAACATAAATTAAGTTTAATTTTGTATTGTAACATTAATAAAGTACGATTAGTAATATATATCTTAAAAGCTCTCATGGTTATTGTAGCATAAAATGACACATTTGTGTTGCATGATAATATTTTATTCTATTTTATTATATATTATATATATCCATGTAAGTTGAGATGTTATACAATAACTGTGTGAACTAGATAACTAATTTCAATACTAAAAACAACTATATTATACATTTGATAGAAACTTAAGATTCTTGATTTGATTCTACTATTCTAATTTTGAAAATCCTCATTACTAGTAAAATCTCAAAAGATATATAGTTACCAACATTTAGTAGAATCTTAAAATTTTCGATTTGATTCTCGATTCCAATTCCAAAAACAATTCTACTTAGGGGTCCAATCGATAGGCAATTGTTGGATGTTAGAATGGTGAGATTCTCATTTCCGAATCAGGATTCTAATAACCAGGGTTTGAGGGGCATTTCCTTTCTAATGGGAGCGCTTTTGCATGCCTCAACCTAATCAAGATATGTGTTTTAGAACTGTCTTTCTCTTTAATTTATTTCATATCTTGTTAATAAATATTGAATTGTTGAGTATTTATTTGGTGAAATGAAAGTATTGTATTTTTGTTAGTATAATTATCCACATTCTGATTTCTATTTTTAATTGTTATATGTAAATATATATTATTCACTTTAATATATGTTTTGTTTGGTGCATATCATAGAAAATTTTCCAACATCACAAACGAGGCGGGTACTTATTAGCCAAATACATACACTCATCCACATCAAAGTAGAAAGTCGAGTTGGCTGCAAACTTATACCAATATAGACAATCATTAACAACCAAGAACTAATTACAGTAATTGCCATCAAATTTTTCCTGGTCCCCGGTGTCCTATATCGTGACTCGACCTGCCTTCATCCGCAGTTCCAGCATCGCCCACACCGCTAGCAACATGCCACCAGCATCATGGGACACAAAGTACAATCGTGGTCCCAAGAGCCATGGTTAGCTATCCATTCACGGAGTTGTCTCAACAGTAGAGATACTCGTAAAGGTAAGGGGGCTTGAACTTAGATTGGCTATAGGATCTAGGTGATTCTTCAGGGGCGGTGAATTTTTTGAACTTTCTAAGGAAAAGGCCGTAGTACGCATTGAGCAAGAGTTGGCCACCGATTTTATCTACACACGTTGGGGCTCACCAAGAAAGTGCAGTTTACGACGACAACGGTGTAGACACAGCCGTAGCCCTAGTCAGAGCGGATTTTGTAGGCCTTGGCTCAAGTGGTGGTGCCGTAACTACATTGATTGACTCACCATATAGTAGTTTCATAGAGTAGGACTGGTGACATATAATGCAACAGTCACATTTGGATTGAGTGATTGTGAGATGAAATATGGGGTTCAATTAAAAATCATAATCCTAAATTTCACAACATATGAGGCACCTGTTTCCCTAGTCTTTCTCTCTAGTTAGCAAAGTGTTTCCATGTAAAATTGCATGTCTTGTTCCATTTTTTGTTTGATTCCATGCATCCGTGTGTGTTTGATTTCTGATTTTTGCCACAAGTAAAATTTCAAGTGGGTATTAGCCAACGGCACCGCCCCCTATGCCAAGGCATATAAAATCCTCCCTAATTAGGGCTACGGCCGCGTCTACGCTATTGTCGTTGTAAACCGGTAGACCCCAATTGCAATAACACCGTTGGTCGCCTCTTGCTCTACCCGTACTATGGCCTTTCCCCTAGAAAATTCGAAAGCTTCACTTCTGCTAAAGAATCACCTAGGTCCTATAATGGACCTAAGTTCAAGCCCTATTACCCTTACGAGTATCTCTAATGTGAGTCATCTTGGTATGGGGATCTTAATGCAGATCGGATCCATGAATGGATAGCTGACCATGCATGGTTCTTTGGGCCACAGTCGCACTTTGTGCTCCACGACACTAGTGGCGTGTCACTAATGCAAGCTGTGCTGGACTCGTGGGTGAAGGCAGATCGGGTGACAGCCCAGGATATCAAAGACTAGGAGAAATTTGATAGAAATTACTGTAGTAAGTTATTGGTTGTTAAGGATTGTCTACATTGGTACAGGTTTGCAGCTAACTAGACTATCTACTTTAATGTGGATGAGTATATGTATTTACCTGTCATGATTGAAATAGATAGGTAAGTGGCATAAACTTAGTGTTAGTATTAAGTGTTCTTATGTTAGTATTGGAGGAATGTTGGTTATTAGTTAGTTAGGGAGATTCTTGTATTAGTAGATGTAGTTAGATTGAGTTGTTATATTATATTGAGTTGTTAACCCATTAGATATTTTCCTAGGCTTAAGCTAGTATAAGTAGCTTTAATCATCTCTTGTAATAGTCATGCAATAATAATAGAACTTCAATTCTCTTACTCTCCCTCTATTCTCTCTACTTCTTCCTCTAATTCTTTCATCTTTCTCACCTCTTTCTCAATTCTTCCTCACCAAAAATTCTAATTATTTTTAAGTCATAGCCCAAGCTCACCTTGGGTCATGACATTACCTCATGGGTAGCCACCTCGTTTTAGTGTTGGAAAATTTTCGGCAATATACACCAAACAAAACATATATTAAAGTAAATAATTATATTTACAAAAGTCAACCCAAAATAAACATCGAAATATGGATAATTATGGCTTTTTAGTGTTCAAAAAAAATATATGGACAATTACGCAAACAAAACTACAATAAAATTTCATTTCATGAAATCATGACTCAACAAGCCAATGCTAACAATAAGGTATAAAATAATTTAAACAAAATAAGGGTTTTAGAAAACATACCTTGATTAAGTTGAGGCAAGTAAAAGCGCTCTCCTTAGGGGAAAAAAAGCCCGTCAAGCACGAGTTTCATTTCCCACTAATTTCTCAATAAGTTGGTCGAAGGACCAAAATATTAGCAACTAAATGTCTTTCGAGATTTTACTGAATATATTATACATTTTAAGGAATTAAATATTTATGATCCATATGTATCAAAAAATTTTGTCCAATATATTTTTTATTTGAAAATCATGCATAATAATTTTTAAATTACGAGGAAAATACTTAATTTTTTCAAATAATCCCCCACATAATTTAAAAATTATAGAACTCTATGAATATTATAATCTGTTAATACATGTAGATATCTTCCGGGTTTAAACCCACACTTATAGCAATGAACTTCAACCTAAATAAACTATTGGAGCATAAATGCTTTGAACTAGGTCCTTTCTAGCCAAGTCTGGATCCATCCAACATGCAGAATACATGTAATTGTTAGGTTCTATCGGTGGTGCCTTACTTTTATGCACACGAAAACCTAATGGCGACCCCACCACCGCACTCACATAGGTGAACCCTCAATTGGTGATCTATTATCATCACCCCGCTACTAATATGCCATTGGGTTCGTTTAGAGTTTAAACGCTCTACCTTAGTCATCACAATAAAAAGTACCTCACCTTAGGCATTGAGCCCGCCCCCGTGTTGTGTCGCATTCATGAGATCAACACACCTCTGAAGACAGGTTTCCATTCTAATGACTTATTTTATTGACTTCAGTTCTACTCCACTTGATGATTATATAACATAAGCTCACTAGCCCTTTTGTAAGCAGATCTACATCAATAACTTTCTAATATCAACTAGCTAGCATTATATACTATTGTTTGCAATTCAAGTATTTATGTCTTTATAGTAAAGCATGCTTTTTATCTTCTTGTTCAGTGGAATTCCACAACGTAGTATACCTATTCGTTGAAATATAATCATCTCAATTCACCTGAATTGTCGCTGGCGTTACGGTGACGCTGAAGCGAGGTGGAAGATGAAGAAGCGGTTTAGTGTTCCTTACAATTACCAAATTATATTTTACTTTAAACTTTTAAGGACGAGAAATCTAACAAGTTTTATTAGTTTTCAAAAAAAAAAAAAAAGGGATAAATGGATCGGGCCACACATAGTTTTCAGATTAACGTATCGAATGAGATTCAGTGCCCAGGCTCAGATACGAGTACATGCCTAGGAGCAGCCACACATCACTGATGGTCATGAAAATGAAGTCGTCGTCAACGCCTCCATCGGCACTTTTGAGGCAGCCAGGAGGGGCGAAGAGACAGCTGATGGTGCTTCACCGATGTCGCCACCGCCTTAGAGGCATTCCGACGCCTGTCGCTCACTGAACGGCGCTATCGATGCCTGGTGGTGCTATTACACCATTGTTTCTGAAGAGGAAAAGGCAATGAAGCAGCACCATTTTTTTAGAGAGAGAGTACAATGAGAACGTTTGGAATTTGTCGTGGCGTGTGGGACGCCCTGTTGGCGCGTGGTTTACTGCGCCAGTCTTTGGACGGAGCGTGCAGGCGCCCCTGACATCGGCGGAGGGCAGCGAACCCAGTTTTGGAATCCTCGTCTATGGGATGACTGGGCGCCAATCCAATCACTGGTTTTTGAGGACGAAACACATGTGAGTGAGGGAGCTCGTGATGGTGGTGTCGTTGCCGTAAGATGCCCCTTCTAGTGCTTCCTCACTGGATTTCAGCTTTCACCATTTTTATGGCTTCCTGTTCTTGCTTTCTTGTTCTCCTTTGACTTGGTGGTGGTGGTCGTGGCGCTTTTCTCTCTCCTTGATTTCTCCTAGATTCTCTTCAATTTTGAGCATTTGTTGGTACGATTCTCATCCTCTCTACCTGCCTTTCTTCATCCTATCACCATTATTGAGTATTAGGATAATAGAGTTTTTCGTATTATTGTTAGCCTAAGGGTTTTCCTATAATTATACTTTCCTTGGTTTCTATATATATATATATATATGATAATTCAGCATCTTGTTAGGTATGTTACCATAACTTAACTCCCACATAGTATCAGAGCCTTATCCTTAATACCTTCTTATCTCAAAAAAAAAAAAAAAGAAAAAGAAAACACACAAAAAGGGGGGCCAAAACCCTAACCCCCATGCCCCAACACCAGCGCCGTCGCCACCCTTCCCCACATCCGGCACTATTGTTGCTCGCCCTCCCCACATCCAACCACCGCTCTTCCCTCTCTGGTATGATCTCAGGAGGCATAGTCCGTGTACTCCTCTTCGATTGGTGAATCTATGGCTAGCAACCCAACCTCCTCCTCCTCTCCAACCTCCCCGACAACCGTCGGCTGTTCCCCGACCTCCCAACCCATCACCGATCGACCGCCCATACCACCAACACTCGGTTCTCTTCCTCCCGTCGTCACCTCTACTCCATTTACCGGGTACACCCATGGTATGTCCTTCCCTAATTATAGCTCTCAAAATTTACTTTCTATGCCTCCATGTATTGATCATGCATCCTCGATCCCTGGCCTATCTCGTACCCCTCTCAGTTCCCTAGCCGTGCCCTCTCTAGGTATCACCAACCGGTCCTCCCCTCGACTCCACTTCCCACATCGTCTTTCATAAACCTGGTTACAGTTAAACTTGATACCCCAACAAATTATCACGCCTGGTGTGAACAAGCCTCCATGCTTCTTCGTGCGCTTCGCTTAATGGGCTTTCTTGATGGCTCGTTACCTTGCCCTCCTTCTCATATTCAAATTCCGATCGGTGCGTTCATCTCTAATCCTGACCATCAAACCTGGGTTTGTATTGATCAGAGTATTAGGGCCTGTCTCTCGGCCTCTCTCGCTCACCCAGTCCTTAATGACGTTATCCATCACCCAACCTCCAAGGCCATGTGGGATGCCCTAGCTAAGAGATTCCGTGACCACTCCCTTGCCAAAGAATTTGACCTCCACTCCCAACTTGTCACTCTCCGCAAAGATAACAAAATTATGACTGCCTACCGAACCAAGCTTAAGACCATTGCCGATAACCTTGCTACCATAGATTCTCCTGTCTCGGATCGTGAATTAATGCACTATGCCCTCTTTGGTCTTCAACCGGAACATGCAGCCTTCGGTACATTCACTCGTCAATCCTCTCGGATCTTCCCTTTGAGCGCCTTAAAACTGCACTACTGGATGAAGAAGCTGCCATCTCCTGGATTCAATCACGGTCTTCCTTCGATCACGCGCATGCCCTTGCCGAGTCAGGTGCGCCATCCGACTCGTTGGGTCATGGTCGGGGTCGTGGTGGTCGTAGGCGTAAGGGTCGTGGGCGCAACTCCAATCGCCAAGGAGGTCAAGGGGGCCACGAAGGGTCATATGGTGAACCACCAACCCCAGAGACAGGCACAGTTAGCTCTGGAACCGCACCCACTCCACCACAGCCTTGGTTCAACAATACCGGCTATGCTCCTCGTCCACCGCAAGTACGTATACTCGGTATTGGTCCCGTTGTTTGTTAGTTTTGTCATCAAGTTGGCTGTGGTACTTCTCTTTGCCCCACTGCTTTGTTCAAACCGACCTCTCCCACTCCCTCTCTGCCTTGTCGGTTGCGGACTCCGCTAATCCTACGTGGTACCCTGACTCTGGAGTGTCTAATCATATGACCTCTAACGCAGGTATTTTACAAAATATTTTGCCATACACTGGTTTTAAAACTATTCAAGTTGGTAATATATCCTTGTTACCTGTTATCCATACTGGCTCCTCTAAACTACAGGCTCCCAAGCATGATTTAAAACTATCTAACTTTCTTTTAGTGCCTGGTCTCACTTATAATCTTTTATCTGTTAAACAACTATGTCGTGATAACAACTACTGTGTTAAGTTTGACTCTTCCTCCTTTTGTGTTAAGGACAAGGTTACGAGGATGCCCTACTCACGATGGGCAGTAGCGGTCCTCTATATGGCTTTTCTCCGCATTTCACAGGGCTTGTTGCACAAACCGGACCTCCAGATCTGTGGCATCGGCGCCTAGGGCATTTAGGTGACTCAGTTTTTAATGTTTTACGCTCAGGTTGTTTACTACGCTCTAGTTCTAATTCTAGCTCTATTTCTCATTGTCAGGCTTGTTGTCCAGGTAAGTCTCGTCATCTCCGGTTCAATCAACTTCGGCTTTACGTTATTATGTGAGTTTTATTGATGACTATTCTAGCTTCTCCTAGCTTTATCCGATGCAATGGAAAGACGAAGTGTACTCCATCTTCTCCGACTTTAAGGTTTTTGTTGAGAATCAATTTTCCATTGCAATTAAGTGTTTTCAAAGTGATGGAGGTCGTGAGTTTGGCAACAGGTAAATGGCAGCCCTTTTGTCACACTCATGTATTCATTTTCGTCTTTCATGTCCTCATACTCCACAGCAAAATAGAGTAGCGGAACGTAAGCATCAACATTTAAGTGAAATGGAACGGACCCTTCTACTTCAAGCCCAACTTCCTTATGAATTTTGGGCAGAAGCCGCCTGCACTGCCTGTTATATTATTAATCGGTTACCGACACCTCTACTGCGTAACTTGTCTCCCTTTGAAAAGCTTTTTCATCGGGGCCCTGATTATAACCTTTTTCGGGTCTTTGGGTGTGCTTGTTTTCCCAACATCACATCCCGTACCACTCATAAATTAGCCCCTCACTCTCTCCCTTGTGTTTTCCTCAGCTATGCCAGCCGGTACAAAGGCTACCGCTGTTTGGACCCACCACTAGTCGTGTTCATATCAGTCGTCATGTGCATTTTGTTGAAAATATTTTTCCCATATCACACGTTAGTGTCTAGTTGCATGGCGCCCTCGTCCAATGGTCTTGTTGAGGTTCCCCTCCCCCTTCCCCTTCTCCCCGGTGCAGTGTCTACAAGGATCATGCCCACAGTCCAGCCGGCTGCACCAGCCCCGATTCCTGCTTTGGTCAATGACGACGCAAGTGCTCGTGGGTCTCTTTCGCCTCACCCTCGTGGTGCAGGCCCGTCGACTCTAGGGGGTGTCTTGGGTGGCTCTTCACCAGCGCCCCTAGCCAGTCCCACCCCTGCCTCTCAACCTTTCACTTGTTCGGTCACAGGCGTTGCCAAGTCTACGATCCCGGAGGATTCCTCCTCTGTCCAGCGTGGCCACCCCATGGGTACTCGTCTTAAGGACGGTATTTGCAAGTCTAAGCACATCCTCTCCCTCGACTCAGTTGTTGTGATTCAGGAACCCGCTTCTTTTTCTCAGGCTATGAAAAACCCTTGGTGGCAGGAAGCCATGGTTGAGGAATTTAATGCTCTTACTCAAAACCAAACTTGGGATCTCGTACCTCCCTCACCTTCTCACAATGTTGTTGGGAACACTTGGAAATATAAGGTAAAGTATAAACCTGATGGTTCAATCGATCGCTTCAAGGCTCGCCTTGTTGCCCAGGGCTTTCATCAGCGTGAAGGTATTGATTACACTGAAACGTTTAGCCCTGTTGTAAAACCCACAACTATCAGGTTCATACTGGCCCTTGCTATTACAAAATCCTGACCCATTCGCCAACCTAATGTGAAAACGCGTTTTTACATGGTTTTTTGAATGAGGAAGTATACATGCGTTAGCCACCTAAGTTCATCCACCCTAGGTTCCCTACGCATGTATGCCGACTACACAAAGCACTGTACAGCTTAAAACAGGCTCCCAGGGCCTAGTTTCACAGATTTAGCACGTTCCTCTTCAGTCTTGGGTTCTACTGTAGTAAGGCAGATCCTTCCCTATTTATTCATCGCTCCCCTACCAGCATTGTGTGCCTTTTGCTCTATATTGATGATATCATCCTCACAGGCTCTAACCCTTTCTTAGTCAACTAACTGCTCCCTATCCACTCAATTCACTATGAAAGACCTCGGTCCGCTCCACTATTTCCTTGGTATTGAGGCCAAACGATCCCGCCATGTCCTTTTCCTCTCTCAGCACAAATATACCTTGGACCTTTTTAGCAAGCATGACATGCTTGAGGCCAAACATGTACAAACACCGATACTAGCCCGGGCACAACCTTCTTTGACCGATGGGGACCTCCTAGTCGATCCCACCGAGTTTTGTAGTGCAGTGGGTGCACTCTAGTACTTATCCATGACCCATCCTAATATATGCTTTGCAGCTAACCGTGTGTCCCAGTTCATGCATGCTCCCACGACGTCTCATTGGCAAATGGTGAAGTGCATCCTATGATACCTCAAGTTCACTCCTGATCACGGTCTCACCATCACTCCTGGGTCTTACACATCAGTCACAGCTTATGCTGATGCTGATTGGGGTGGTTGTCCTAATACACGATGCTCTACTACAGGTTTCACTCTTTTTCTTGGTCCTAATCTCATCTCCTGGCGTGCTAAGAAGTAGCTTACAGTTGCGAAGTCTACCATTGAGTCTAAGTATCGTGTCGTTACCAAAATTGTAGTAGAGTGTGACTGGATCCGATACTTGATGCGTGACTTGGGTCTGCGACACACTAGTCTGATTCTTATTTATTGTGATAACGTGATTGCCACTTACCTTACTGCAAATCCTGTCTCTAATGATCGTAGCAAATATGTTGATGTTAATTTTCACTTTGTCTGTGAAAAGATGCTCAAGGGTGACATCCAGGTTCGATTTACTCCTACTACCAAGTAGGTTGCTGATATTTTTACGAAAGGGTTGGCTACTGCTTGCTTCCGCTACCACAAAACCAATCTGCACGTTGGTCCCTCGAGTACAGATTGAGAGGGCGTACTAGGATAATAGAGTTATTTATATTATTATTAGCCCAAGGGATTTCCTGTAATTGTACTTTCCTTGATTTCTCTATATATATGATACCTCAGCACCCTATTGGGTATGTTACCATAGCTTAACTCTCACATTGGGTTTGTTTGATTTGGGTAGAACTTGCTTTGGTTTGGTATCCCTTGTTTTGGTGGGGGCAAGGGCTTCGTTTCTTGCTTTGCTGGTGTATGCCTGATTCTGCTTGGATTATCTCTTGACTCATTTTAGTGTTGTCCATTGCATTCATTCGTGCTCTACCATTCTCAATTACTTGTAGCTTTCCACTTGCATCTTCTTGTTTTCTTGATTGTGGAGGTGGTTCTTGTGGTTGCATATCTGTGGTGGTGCGTGTATTGGTGGCACGTGTGCTTATGCAAGTGGGTAGTGGATGATTCTTGGTAGTTTGTTACATATTGTTGCTGATTTTTTTGAGTGGTTACTAGATATTTTGTGTTGGTTGTTGACGGTTGTTACACTCCCCTTTATGTGTGTACCATACCTGCCCCCGCTTTCGAGTCTGGGTGAGTCATTGGGTTCGGGTTCCCAATCGTGGGTCGATATGGCTCGGGCTGCACCTTCGGGAGGGGCCCTTCATTTTATTCCTCCGAAACTTGTCAATGGCGAAGTCATTCTGACTATTACTGATGAGAACATTGCCTCGTGGCTTGAAAAATGAGGGCATTGTCTTATTGGTCGTATCATCAGGGGGTGCGTAGCTTACGCTCGTTGTGTCACTATTGCCAAATTGGTTTGGAAATCGACGGGGCCAGTGTACGTTACTGCTGATAAAGAAGATTATTATTTTCGATTTAAGTTGGTTGTTGAGTTGAACTTAGTACTTCGAGGTGGCCCTTGGACTATCAATGGTCACTATCTCTCCCTTGAGCGTTGGAGAACTAACTTCGTTCCTTGTCATGATTTGCCCCGGATCTCGATTTGGATCCAACTTCACAGTCTTCCGGGCCCTTTGTGCTCAGAACGCTCTCTTGGCTCGATTGCTAGCAGGGTGGGTCATCCACTCTTTATATGGTACCATGGTGAGCTATGCCCATGTATGTGTTCAGATTGATGCTTGGACTACTCCCCCCTCGAGATTGATGGTTGACTATAATGACCATCGTATCCCAGTCACTGATAAGTTTGAGGGTATGCCGAAAATGTCAGGTTTTTGGCCATTCGTGTCACGTCCCGAATATTGTTACTATCACTAGTCCTGTGGCCGGTGAGAATCCGGTGCCGGTGATTGGAAAAAAGGGTTGCGGCATTATCGGTGGTGGAAATTAAGGCCGGCGAATGTTCCTGTTGGAGGAGAGCAGGCGGCTATTGTTGGGTCGAGTTCTACAGGGCCAGCGCAAGAGGGTATCGGGCTGGGGGCTAGGGGGCCCACTTGGATTGGGGGTGCTTCTTCTTCAGTTGGACTAGGCAAGGAAGGTGATATTAGGATTGGTAATGGGCCTCCTGTTGACGGGCTAATCCATGATGGTGTTGGGCCTCCTACTGTTGGGCCTATGCTTCTAACTAGTGATTTTGGCCCAAATGGTGATAGTACTTTGATTGGGCCGCATTTTGGGCCACTTGCTTCTTCTTCTAGGCCTTCCTTGCAATGTGGCTCTTTTCCCACACCTCATATGATGAGCCCTCCACTTCTGATGGGCCCTCGCGGCCACGTATGGTAGCGGCCCAGTGCCACCATGGCATTGCGCTTCATGTCTCAATCCCAGGTGCTGTGTCCATGATCCCCCCGGATAGGGCAAGCTCCAACCCGACAGTGAGAACTGAGCCTTCCCAAGGCCCAGTTTCCTCCACCTCTCACACGATTTTTCTGCTTGCGGCTCTGTTTTACTGGATCCGAGACGTCTATCTAATTTTGTTCCTGCGATTTTATCTTCTCGATTTGAGAGTCTCTCATGCTCGACCGATGTCCCTCCTGAGATTGAGAAGGCCTAGAATGCTATTGTCGAAGTTGTTACACCTATACTATGTACTTGGAACTGAGAGGGTAGTGTGCCGAGCAATGCCATGTCTAACCAGTTTATGGGATTGTCTTCTGAAGCCTCCACCTCTCATTGTGTTAAGGGTCCAGTTGTGGCCTCTTCGAGGCGAGTTACCTGGGCGGCCGCTCATTGAGGTCGTCTTGCCATTTCATAGGTTGCTCCCTATGGTGATTGAATGCTAGAGCATTAGGGGTCTTAACAACCCCATTTTCTCCCATGTTGTTCGCGATTGGATCTCTTCCAATCGGTTGACCATTATTGGCTTGGTTGAGAGTAAAACCAAGCCTTTAGATGTGGAGTCTACTATTGCTAGATGCCTTGATGGGTGGCAGTCTCTCTACAGTGGCATTTGTCCCTCTTAGTATCATATTATCGTTGCTTGGGACCTGGGTGTTCATCGATTCTCTTTGATTCATGGAGGTGATCATCTCCTCACTTGTTATGTTTCCGATTTATCTGGGGCTGCTGGCTTCTTCACCACTTTTGTGTATGGCTTTAACGAGCTAGATCTTCGTCGAGAGCTTTGGGACTACTTGATAGTTGTTAGTGCTGGTCTCCTGGGTGAGCCTTGGATTCTCCTTGGGGATTTCAATGCTATCCTTAGTCCTTTTGACAGATGCGGTGGCCAAGAGGGTTGGCCTAGTTATATGGATGATTTTCAAACTTGCGTTACTGAGGCTAAGCTCACAACTCTTTCCTATTCTTTTCTGCATTTCACGTGATCCAATGGTGCTGAGGATTACAGATTGATCCTCAAGAATCTTGATTAGTTCCTTCTCAGTGAGGGCTGGCTGCGTGACTTCCCTATCGCTTCTACTGAGGTTTGCTCTTCATATTGTCTTTCATCACAATGCTATTATTGTTAGAGGGCTTATGGAACGTCATGCCCTATGAATTTCTTTCAAGTTCTTTGACTTCTGGGCCGACCATAAGGATTTTCTCCCTATATTTCAGAGAGTATAGGACTCTCATACTAGGAGCACTCCTATATATCACCTCACTCGGAAGTTGAAGATGCTTAAGGGTGAGAAGAAGGCCCTTAACGTGCATCATTTCATTCATATTTCAACCATTGAGGTGGCTCGAGATGCTTGGACTCTGAGTCAGAGAGATTTAGATGAGGAACCTAAGTGTCCTGCTCTTCGTTTGGAGGAGCGCCATCTTTTCCAAGGGTATTCGAGATTGTGCCAAGATGAGGAGGCATTCTTCCGTCAGAAGTCATGTATTCGGTGGTTTTCTCTCAGGGATCAGAGTACTCAATTTTTCCATCGGGCTGCTCTTCACAGGCAGGCCAAGAACCGGATTTCTTTGATTATTGGACCAAATGGTGAGAGGACTTACGATGAGCAATTGATCTCCCGCACTGGGGTTGCTTTTTTGAGGAATTGTTGATTGAGCCTTGTGGTCTACTAACTAAGGATGTTTCAGATATCTTTGAGGCTCGTATCTCTGACGATCAGGCCCCCCATTGATTTCCCGCAGTCTCTATTGTTGAGGTTCATGATGCCCTCTTTTCTATTGGTGATAATAGGTCCCCTGGACCTGGTGGATACACTTCTTTCTTTTTTAAGAGGGCTTGGGAGGTGGTGGGCGATGAAGTTATCAGAGCTATGCAGTACTTTTTCTCTTCAGAGCGCATGCTGGGTGCCCTGAACACCAACAGGATTTCTCTTGTGCCAAAAGTGAAGAATCCCTCCACTTTTGGTGACCTTTGCCTTATCTTCTATTGCAATGTGATCTATAAGTGCATCACTAAGATCCTTGCAAACAGGTTGAGGGGTGTTCTCCCGGAGTTGATCAATGATGCTCAATCTGCTTTCGTCTTAGGCAGGAGGATCTCTAGCAGCATTTTGTTAACTCAGGAGCTTATGCGTGGTTATCATCTTTGGTTTTCGCCATATTGTGCCCTGAAGGTTGGTATTCGCAAGGCCTTTGATTCGGTTCATTAGGACTTCATCTCAGTGGGCATGAAGAGTATGGGGATTCCTGAGATTGTGATTGGGTGGATCTAAGAATGTCTCTCTTCTGCCTATTTTTTTGTCACCATCAATGGTGAGCTTCAGGGATTCTTCAGCTCTAGTCGAGGTGTTCGCCAGGGTGAACCACTTTCTCCTTATCTGTTTGTTATTCCTATAGAGGGTCTTCATAGTCTCCATCGATAGGCTATTGATGACCCGCGCTTCCGATACCACTCGAGCTGTCACCTTACTGGCCTTACTAATCTATGTTTCGCTGATGATCTGATTATCTTTTTTCGGGGCAATTTGGGCTGTTTTACAGTGATTCATGAGGTACTTGATCGCTTTGCTGTTCTTTCGGGGCTTTACTTGAATGCAGCAAAGAGTAGTACTTTCTTACCATAGTTGATTCTACGACTCAGAGTCATATCCTCGATGTTCTGGGATTCAGCCTAGGATGGTGCCTAGTGAGGTACTTAGGAGTTCCTCTTATCACATCTCGGCTACGATATGTGGACTGGAAGCTGCTTCTTGATCGCATCCTCCCCTGTATCAGACTCTAGACTTCTCGTTCTCTCTCTTATGCTGGTCATTTGTAGCTCATCAAGTCCGTCTTTTTTCCATTCAGATCTACTGGTCATTGATCTTCATGTTCTCAAAGATGATGACCAGGAAGATCGAGTTGACCCTCGCTGCCTTCCTCTGGAGTGGCACTTCGTTGACCCTTGGGGGGGGTGCGGCAAAGGTGGGCTAGAGGCATCTTTGCTATCCTAGGCGTGAGGGTAGTTTGGGGTTGTGTCATCTTCCTGAGAGGAACTAGGCTTCGATTATGAAGCACATCTAGTTCCTCCTATCTGATCCTTCCTCGTCATGGCCTCAACGGGTTCATCAAAACGGCCTTCGAGGGAGGAGTTTTTGGACAATCTGGGCAATGAGTTCGGCCTCTTGGTGTTGGAGACAGATTCTGTCCTTTTGTCGTCTCTGCTCTAGTGCATTTAGCCATATCATTGGCGATGGGCTGGATACAGCCTTGTGGACTAACTATTGGCTGCCATGCAGCCGCCTCTTGGAGCACCTCCCTGCCCGCCTGCTTACCTCATCTGGTCTTCTGTGAGACTCGCAAGGTTCGGCTATTATAGAGGGTAATCAGTGGAGATTTTTGCAGGGATGTATGGAGCTCTGCCCGATCAGGGATATGATTGATTTTTGTCCCCTGGCTGGTGTAGCAGATTGTGTTAGGCGGTTGGGTGACCCTTTGGAGAAATTCACCACCAAGTCCGCCTGAGAGATGATCCAAGAGTAGGAGAGAGGAGGATTTTACTCACCACTTGCTGTGGTTTTAGTTTCACATCCCGAGACATTCCTTTCTTCTGTGGCTCGCTTCCAGTGAGCAGTTATGGACTCAAGACAGACTTCTGAGATTTGAAGCACTAGGTTTTCAGAGTATTTGTGTTTTCTGTGGTATCACCGATGAGACTCATGGGCACCTTTTCTTCAATGGCCCCTTTTATGATTCTGTCTGGAGTTGCATTACTTCGTGTACATCTATTGCTTGGCCTACCCTTCCATGGCTTGATCTCGTTCCTTGGGTTGCTCAGCACCTCAGGGGCCATGAGATCGGCAGCATCATAGCTCGACTCTGCCTCTCCACGTCCGTTTATGTGCTCTAGTATGAGCAACCTCGAGGTTCATTGTTCTCAGTCCCAGCAAGTAAGCTCATAGGGGCGTCTTAACATCTAGTACCTTGAGCCAACTACATCGAGAGCTATCGGTCGAAAGCTCACTACACGAGCCACAGGAAAATCTTAAGAAGAATCGACTTCTTTAAGGCACTATGATAAGCACCAATGCCTAATTTGAAAAAAAAAGAAAGAAAAGAAAAAGAAAGAAACGAAAAGAGAAGAATTAAGGTATATGCTAGTAACTGCTTAGAGTGTGAATTCCTTTGACTCGAGCCATTAGGTCTGAGGAGTACTCTTCACTCGGTGCCGTGAGCCAACGGGCTCAGGAGTCAATAGCCGAAAACTCGCTACATGGGTCTGAGAGAGACACACGTAACCATGAGTTACTTCAAAAAAAGAAAAAATAAAAAAAAAAGGAAACAAGGGAAAAAAAAAAAAAAAAAAAAAAAAGAAGCCTTTTGATTTCTTTATTGTTTAGAAGTGAATTGTTTCGATAACTGATTCTTTTAATTATTCTCTCTATTCGTCAGAAATTTGGAGGGTTTGAAATAAGAAAAAAGGGGAGAGAAGTTCTAAACTCACTTTCTAGTAAAATGACTTGAATCGCGAGAACTTAAGTTGAAACCAGTGTAATAATAAAATTACATAAAGATTCTCTATTCTCGGGTACGTTCAAATATGCTTGAAAATATTTTTCACAATTAATTTTTGCCATTACATGCTTGATCAAAATTTTCATTTTTAACTAATTTGAGCTGAATCTTACTTGAGGACAAGCAAGGAGAGGGTTTGGGATATTGATGTACTTCATATTTACATATTTTATTTCTCATTCCTGCAACATATTCAGCTTTTACATGTGTGTTTTGTTGTAATATAGGAACATTTTGGCTTAGAGTGCAACGAAGCAAACAAAGGTTGAAAAGTGATAGAATCAAGCATAATCGAGGCATAATTGAATACTACTTTGAGAAACTTGACCATGTGTATAAAAGAAAGACCAATCGGGTCGTATTTCGGTAACCAAATAGGTCTCGTAGAGTTTCGGATACTAAATGATCAATTAGCGCGAAGTATCGATCGGTTAGCAGTCCACGGTTACAGTGGGGCTATTGATCAATCGAGAAACAGAATCGATCAATCGGCTGGCTACAGTGAGCCAGCTGATGGAACGCTGAGCTGATCGATTGGCCCATCTTATACCTGCGACGTAGGTTTACACCACGGGTATAAATAAAGAGGGGGAGTCTCATATTTTGGATCTTTCGCTTCACCTCCTCCTACCCTTCCCGAAGCTACTACGAGATTCAAGGGGTTCTCAAATGCCAAAACGCAAGTGGTCGGAGTGCTGGATGAATCAAAGCAAGGATCAACGTCAAAATTAATTGAGGAAGTCCAGAATTCCTAGTTTTTATTCATTGTTTTCTCTTTTTAGATTTTAAAGATGTGTAAAACTCCCATGGAGGAGTGGACTTTAAGTTTAAGGATGAAGGACAGATGGCCGTTCGTATCTCAGATTTATATTATCCTATTGACAATGGTATTGTTATGTTATATACGCACCCCTGTGGAAAATTTATGATTGTTATTTGGTTTTCTTTGTGTGTGCTTGTAGCCATGTTAAAGATCTCCAAATTATTAGCATTCGTCTACGAATTTGTAGCCTAGACAATAACATAACTAGTTTTCACGCGTGGTCAGGGTTAACGTTGTACCCAACCCTGAAAACAATCTTTTATACAAATTAATATTTGATTTGGAGTGACAAAGGAATTTGTTAGTGCTATTGAGATAATCCATGCTACACCTAAGCCCTAACTTAAGTATTAATTCAGGTTTATTATTGAATTAGGAGTAAGGAAGGAATTAAGTAGTGCTAATGAGATAACCTATGCTACACATAGGGTGATATGATAGGTTTTCCAGTTAGACTAGTTCATTACTCTAAGCCCTTGATTAAAAATCAACCCAGGCTTAGTGCTTGTAGTCTAAGCCTTCTAAATTTTTATCATAGTATAACATAATGACGAGATATAAGTAAAGTTACCCTGAATTCATTCTCTGAGCTAACCTCAATTGAATTGACACCTTACTATAGATTTTATTACTTTATTTAATTAATTGCCCATATAATCAACAAAACTCAAAATCCAACTGCTCATAAATAACAAAATCCGACTTAACTCCGATTCCCTGTTGATACAACCAGTATACCCGATTTAGCTACGACGATCTCGTACACTTGCAAGTGCATAGTTTTAAAACAAATTAGAAGGCATATCAACGGAAGGGAATAAAAGATAAATACAGTGTGGAATTTGAACTCGAAGATGGCGGACACAGAGATGAGAACCGCGAAGTTGAAGTCAAGTAAGAATATGAGATAGATGATAGAGAACTTGAGATGGAAATTGAAGATGAAGATGATGATGAAGATAGCATTTATGAAGGAAAATATATTGAAACTAGAGAAGGAGTAAATAATTAAAACAAAGAAGAAAGCTGTGAAAACAAAGGAGAGAACAATGACACTTACAAGGAGGATTAGACACCGAGTTCAGGCACCGCCACCACCAAAGCCACCACTAACACCTTTGTGAGGTTGTACCACCATCGATGCTGCCACGTATAGTGTGAAAGACAAAGGAGCCACCGCCTTTGTTTGCGACGAAAATGAAGTGGTTGTCAACGCCAGCATCAGCACTTTCAAAGAGACCGGGAAGGGTGAAGAGACTATTGATGGTGCTTTGCCGCCATCGCCACTGCCATCGAGGCATTCTGCTGCTTGTTGCTCACTGATGGCGCCACTAATGCCTGGTGGTGCTATTACACCATTGTTTTCAAAGAGGAAAAGGCAACGACGTAGCACTACGGGAATTAGGCTCGTTGTATGCTGCAAAATGCATGTTTGGAGAAAGAGTTTTAGGAAGACCAAAATGCATGTTGAGGTACAATCTGAATCACTTGCACATTGTTCTCACTTAAGAATTTTCAGTTGTCCTTTAATATGCATATGTGAATAATGAAACATCGATCATAGCCAATAAGTGCATCTTTTTTGGCTATATCTCAAGTGTAAAAGGATTTCATTTGTGAGATCCCAAATCCCATGAATTTCTAACCAGTGGATATGTAATTTTGATGAGTCAAGTCTCCTTTATCAAGAGAAGGGATCCTTTGTTACAGATGATTCTAGTCACATATAGATCCCGAGAAAGTTTAGTGGGTAGTACAACTCCTCATCAAGCTCATCCCGTAGAAGTTCATCTCAAATTTCTGACAAGAATGAAGAAGATGAAACCAAACAACAGGTGAAGTGGTATACCATTGCCAAGGGAAAGGAGAGGAGGCAAGCTAAACCAGCACATAGATATGGGTATGAGGAATTGGTTAGTTATGCTCTTATTTTGGCTGAGACACCCGATGAGAGTGAGCCTTCCATATTATTGGGGCTCCTAAAGTGTTTGAAGAATTTGTTACATACCTAAACAAAGGATTTGAGATGAAAATTGTTTAAAAGACAAAATTTTGTCTCTGTTTGTAAAACAAGTACTTATCTGGTGGCATTTCAGTCCATTAATCCACTTATACAGACAAAGTGCTCAAATATTTTAACATGGATAAGGCACATTCATTGAGTGCCCCAACGATTTTCAACCCCTTGATATAAATAAGGACCCCTTTTGTCCTCTAAATGATAATAAGGCAATTCTTGGTCTTGAAGTACTATATATCAGAGTGATTTGTGCATTATTGTGTCTTGCTAACTATATAGACCGAATACAGCTTTTTCAGTCAACTTGTTAACAAGATATAGTTTACCACCAACATGAAGAAATTGGAATAAAGTCAAACATATATTTCAATATCTTTGTAGAATAACTGATATGGGGTTATTCTATTCAAAACAATCAAACCATCAATTGATTGGACATGCAGATGTTGGTTCTTTGTTTGATCCTCACAAAGATAGTTCACAAATGGGATTTTTTTTTTTTAACATATGGTGATACTGCAATATCTTAGCAATTTATAAAGAAAGTAATTGTAGCCACTTTTTCAAATCATGCTGAGATATTAGCGCTTCATGAAACATGTAAAGAATGTATATAGTTGAGATCCTTGGTTGATAATATTCAAGAGAATGTAATATTTCAATGATTAGGGCAAGTCCAACAACACTATATGAAGAAAATGATGCATGTATTGCTCAAATTAAAGGCAGACACATTAAAAGTGACAGAACGAAGCACATCTCACCAAAGTTATGTCTGACACACCAACTTTATAAGAAAGGTAAAATAAATGATGAGAATTTAGTAGATTTCTTCATAAAAGCATTACCTACAATAAAGTTTTGAAAAACTAGCACACAAGATAGGTATGCATCGACTTAAATTCATCATTTGTTAACATCCTCACCTGATGAGGTCATATGTACACTGTATTCTTTTTCCATTTCACCATAACTTTATCCCATAGGATTTTCCTTGCATTATTTCTAATGAAGCAGCTTAAAAGGACTAGAATAATGTACTCCTTTACTTTACTGAGGTTTTTAAGTCACAATGCCTCTTTCTAGTAAAATTTTTAATGAGGCATGTTTCTGAAAGTATAAATCTCTATTTCTCTATAGAGAAGTTCCACCTCCCCAAAACTTTCTAAACCTCCCTTCTAATGATTTTAAAGTAGATATTTTAAAAATCCATAAAAAAAGAGAAAAAAAAAACCCTCAAAAATAAGCTAGATCTTTTATAAAAGAAAAGAAATGATATAATTAAGATTTGAAAAAAATAAAATATACCTATATATTATTTTAAAGTTGGTAACCATCCTCACTCTCCAAAATTTTTCACCTTCTTATTCCAAAAATCCTAGCCCATGAAAAAAAAAAAAAAAAAAAAAAAAAAGAGGTACTTCCTATATTTCTTTAACTTCACACTAAATATTTTGTGGGAAAAAACCTCCAATTTTAATCTAATTAAAAAAGAAGAAATATAGAAACCACAACCCACACCTTTATCCCACAATCATGGCAGTTTCAATAACTGCTATTTTTAAAAAATAAAAACTAACTTATTCAAGAAAAAACTCAGCAATAAAATTTTACTATATCCACAAACAAAACCACGTACGCAATGCTTCAACAATTTTCTAAATTGCATAAGGTTGATTTACTGGGCTAGATCCCATTAGAACTCCAAAGTTAAGCGTATTTGGGCGAGAGTAGTACCAGGATGGGTGACCTCCTGGAAAGTCCTCGTATTGCCAACCCTATATGATTAGAGGTCCTTAAAAATAGCCTCTCGATAGGGTTACACCCTGAAGGGTAAGCCTGCGTACATCCACCCTTCCCAGACCCCGCTTAGGCAGGAGCCCTTGAGGCAGTGGATCTGTTGTTATTGTTATTGTTGCATAAAGTTCGATTCATTATTTGGCCTAGTTCTAACATTGTTCACGGTTTATACATATTTAAGGTCAATAATTAATTCCTTCTCTATCTTATTTCTATAAATACCTGATTGTAGACAAGTGGGTTGTTGCCTACCAAAATTTAGGATAGTAACAAACTTTGTTGCCATTCATTGTTCAGAATTTTTGCTGAAACCAAATAAAAACATTACACAAAACATATAAAATAGAAGGACATTACCTAGAGCTCGAAGAAATAGCGAAATACCAATAAAGTAATATTTGAGCAAGGTGCGGACCACGTTTTCTTTAAGACGGTTTCGCACCTTAATCGGATCAAAGCCGGTGCAGCAGGTACCTGAGCGCCGCCTCCAAGATAAAACACCCAACTACAAAGTTGGTACTTTCTTGTCTTGCACAATCTTAAAAGTCAAAGTCTTCTCAACACCTTACTTAGCCAAGATAAAAGACAATCCTTAAGAAAATAAAACAAAAGGAGTATATTTTGTTTTTTAAAAAGTAATTCATATTTTTTTTAATTTTGCACGAAAAGCTTGAGGTCCAAAGCATTTTTATAATCAAAACAAAGTCATTAACGTTGCACATTTACTTGGAGTAGTAACCGATTATCCCTCATATTTAACGAACATTTAGAGTCACAAAATTATCTCCGTGGAATTGAATTTCCTATTTAACTTCTTGAATAAAATTAAGATTTATTAATACGTAATAGGAATATAATTATTGGTACTAAATAAAAATTTTGCAACAATTTCAAAGACATGAACAACGTCATTTTTAAAATTAAAATGTTGAAATGAAATTGTAGAGAAAGAGAGGAGCTTAATTAGTCAAAATGAGAAACAATGGCGATGATGAGAGGGGAAATGAGGTTAGGAGTGTAAATGAGTCGAGCCGACTCGCCCCTTATGAGTTGGCTTGTCATAAAGTTCAGCTTGTATATAACTTTTTAATTTTAAATTTACTCTAATTTTAAAACTTATTACAACAAAAAATATTATATTTTATCTCATAATTTTTGTAAAAAAATTTCAAAAATATTTATCATATTTTAAATTTATAATGTTATTATTATAATTAACTAAAATAATTATTTTATATAAACATCAAAAAATCCACTTATCTTTTGTCTAAAGCGGTAAAAACTCCTATATTTTGCCAAAAAGATAAAGCCCAAATATTTTGCTTAAAAATAGAATCTCTCTTTTAAAATAAAATCAAACATTTAACCAATTTCTGTAAGAGTCAAAATGGTCATAGAATGTTAATTTGAAGCAAAATGATTAATTTTTAAAAATGAGAGAATTAAGTGTTTAATTTATATACGAGGAGAAGTTTTTTAAATAAAAGATAAGAAAATTTTTTGTAATTTACATTAATCATTACTAGTAGGTTCCCGTGCAATGCATTGACGATGTCCATATTTTAATAAACTTTGAATATGTATATCGAATTTATCAATTCATACATTATCTTTTTGTGATTCGTAAAAAGAATTCAGTGTTTCAACGTAATTTTTTCTTTTTTTTATCCTATTTTGTATGCTTTTCGTTTGAGACTCGTTGATGTGCCAAAAATTTTGACAATAAATAATTATGTTTCATTTTCTAAACTATTTTCTTGCTTTAAATATTACAATTTTTGTTGAAAAAAAATTAATCTATCTTTATACAGTTTTGTTTGCTTTTCTAAAATCTTTTTGTACAATTTTTTATTATACTGTTTTAATAATTTTATTAGAACCAATTGATCTTTAGTATTTCACTTTTACTTTTTTAATTTCCTTGAATGTAATTGTAATGTTTTGGTTTTTTTTTTTTTTTTTTTGGATTAATATGTTGTTATTTGTTTATTTATTTATTCAATTTTGCGATTTCATTGTCATACAATTAATGTGTTACAAACACCGGATCTGCTCCACTCGTCTACCCTTCGTGCCAAACGGGGCTCCACCCGAGATGCTCACCCGCCACCTCAGGTCTCTTGCCACCTCATCATAACTAACTCTACCTAGTATAATTAAGTGGGATTCTCCTAGGGTTGCCCATTGTCACGGGCCGCCTTTGGCTAACACTGTCCTTGGTGCTCAATAAGCAGAAATATGCCATATGGGGTATCCTTAGCCTATTCGATACTAATGCGCATAGGTTCTATGCAGGTATGTCGGTGGTATGATGTGTATTTTGTCTTCTCAAAGGTGCATATTGCTGCTTGTTGACCATAGGAGGTAGGCTGGCTTGGCTCTAGCCTCAGGTCAAGCGCCGCGCGGGTGAACTAAAGTCATCGCATTACAAGTGGTATCAGAGCGGGACTCATGATACGCGAGTAAGCAGTCATCTGGGAGCGGGTTTGTCCGTGGAGATGGACACTCCTTGCCTGGGAGGAGCACTCTAACGAGGCACTTTCGGAGTAAAGTGGAGTGGCTCGCGTGCCGGTTGTGGCGGAAGGCGCACCGTGTGTTAGTGTGGTTATGCATGCTAACCACGATGGGCCAATCCTTGGAGTGCTGCGCGAAGTTAACAAGGTGAAGAGAGCCAACAAACATTGATCGCGTAAAGCGTACACATGGTGCACTATCGTGCATGGAGCTGACGAGTTGCTTTTTGGGCACGCTGCTTATTGCTGGGCGAGCGTTGACGGCATGTCAATGTCATGCAGGAGGGGACAATGATGAAGTTGCCCCGTGACCAGTCAAGGCTGCTAGAGATGCAGGGAAATGATGATGGGCAGGCACCCGCAACAAGGACGTTTGCAGAATCAGGTGGGGGACAGTGTCACGGGCCACCTGTGGCTGACACTGTCCCTGGTGCTTAATAAGCAGACATGTGCCATATGGGATCTCTTTAGCCTGTTCGATACTAATGCGCATGGGTTGTATGCAAGTATGTTCGTGGCATGTCGTGTATTTCATCTCTCGAAGATGCATATTACTGCTTGTTGACCATAAGGGATAGGCTGGCCCCGCTCCAGCCCAGGGGCCTGGGCACCGCGTGGGTGATTAAAGTCATCCTGTGACACCATGCTTAGTTGATGTGTTGATAGTTTTCTCTCTCTCCCCCTGAATTCTCTCTATATCTCTCTCTTTTCTTCTTCTTCAATCTCTCCCTCTTTTTATACTTGTATCTAGATTATACTTTACATATATACATATATACAATCCGTGATAGCAATCTAGCTACCCTGTAGCTCTTGGTATCGATCTTGTGTTGGATTGTGATTGTTGTGATTGAATTTGGTGTGGATTTGATTGATTAGATAGAATCCCATCTCGGATTCTATCATAATGAATGTTGCCTTTGAAGTTCTTTATGCAAAAATTTATGATGTAGATGAGATTTTTATAACAAAACCGAAAACAAATAAATTAAAATAAAACAATCTATAAATAGTCACATGATATATATTCAGTAACATAAATAATATCAGTAATTGTATAAATTACAATAAACAAAGTGATAGACATAGGATTAGAGAAAACTTATTGTGTATGAGTCTTGCGGAATATTGTTGTGAAAGGTTTATTTGCTCTCTTCAACAATCTCGGTATAGAAGGTTAAAGGCAACAACAACGTGAAACAATGTCAAAGTTGCAACCCTTTAATTTGATCTTTCTAGTGCATTTTCAAGTGGAGGTAGCCGATTTTCTCTTCTTTCTTTGTATTTATGTATCTCCCTTTTAAAGATTTTATTTTCTGCTAAGTATAAATAGTGGAAAGTTACAATTAAATTTATTATTTCCAATATCAAGAAGTGGAAAGTTAACATGCAAAATGTGGTGAATCCAACAACTACAAAATGATATATAAGAATAGATTATTTAGTTAAGGAAATTATTTTTTATATTTAGAATTATGTGTCTTGTAGAATTTTTGTATATAAGAATAGAATACTTCACTGAAGAAATTATAGTAGATATAGTCTCACAAATTAAAAAAAAAATGATATACCTATAATCGTAGTAGATTGAAATAGACCCACGAATGCAAAAGTTTCGAGAGTCCCCTGCCGCACCAATAGGCGACGCTCCCAACGGTGAAGTACGTTTTCTTCCACAAAGTAGTGTCACTCCAATGCAGACCATCTTGTGAGAGTCCGATGCCCATACCCAAGGTGATCGAATAGTCATTGTTGGGTATTTTAATAAAAAAATATATATTTTAAAAGTTAGTATGAATTCGATGATGTTATTCACCTCTTTGAAACTGTTGCTAAATTTTTATTTAGTACCAATAATTATATTCCTATTATGTCTTAATAAAAATTAATTTTATTCAAGAAATTAAATTTGGAATTCAATTACATGGTGATAATTTCTTCGCTCCAAATGCTTGTAAAATATGGCGGATAATCGGTTACTATTCCAAGTAAATGTGCAACGTTCATGACTTTGTTTTGGTTATAAAAATACTTTTGAGTACGAGCTTTTCGTGCAAAATTAAAAAATGTGAATTACTTTTTTAAAAATACAATATACTCCTTTCGGTTTTTTCACCCTTAAGGATTGTCCTTTATCTTGGCTACGCAAGGTGTAGTGAAGGCTTTGCCTTTCAAGTTTATGCAAACTAAGAAAGTATCAACCTTATAGTTGGGCTTTGTATCCTGAAGGCGGCATACCGAAACCTAAGAAGATGAAAAATTTTGGAAGGGTGGAGGGTAGTTACCAACTTAAAAACAATATTTTTTTCAAATCCTAATTGCATCATTTCTTTTCTTTTATAAAAGATCTAGCTTATTTTTGAGTTTTTTCTCCTTTTTTATGAAGATTTAAAATATCTACTCTAAAATCATTAGAAGTGGGGTTTAGAATGATGGAACTTCTCTATAGAGAAATTGAGATTTATACTTTCAGAAACATGCCTCGTTAGAAATTTTACAAGAAAGAGACATTGTAAGACAAAAATCTTAGTAAAGTATTATTTTTGTCCTTTTAAGCTGCTTCATTAAAAACATTGCGGGGAAAATCCAATGGCATAAAGTCATTGTGAAACGGAAAGAGTACAGTGTTTACATGACCTTATCATGTAAGCCTGTTAACAAATGATGTCTTTAAGTCGATGCATACCCATCTTTTGTACTAGTTTCTCAAAACTTTATTGTAAGTAATGCTTTTATGAAGAAATCCACTAAATTCTCATATTTTATTTTACCTTTCTTCTGAAGTTGGTGTGTTAGACACTACTTTGGTGAGATGTACTTGATTTTGTCACCTTTAATGCATCCACCTTTAATTTGAGCAGTACGTGCATCATTTTCTACATATAGTATTGTTGGACTCGTCCTAATCATTGAAATACTAAATTCTCTTGAATATTATCAACCAAAGATCTCAACTATATATATTCTTTATCTATTTCATGAAGCACTAATATCTCAGCATGATTCGAAGAAGTGGTTACAATTGTTTGCTTTATAAATCGCTAAGATATTGCAGTATCACTGTATGTAAAAAAAATAAAAATCCCATTTGTGGACGGTCTTCGTGAGGATCAAACAAAAAACCAACATCTGCATGTCCAATCAATTGCGGGCTTGATTGTTTTAAATAGAATAATCCCATATCAATTATTTTACAAATATATTGAAATATATGTTTGACTTTATTCCAATGTCTTCGTGCTGGTGGTAAATTATATCTTGCTAACAAGTTGACTAAAAAAGCTATATTCGGTCTCGTATATTTAGCAAGACTCATTAATGAACATATCACACTAATAAATAGTACTTCATGACCAAGAATTGCTTTATTATCATCTTGAGGACAAAATGGGTTGTTATTTATATCAAGGGGTTAAAAAATCATTGGGGCGCTCAATGAATGTGCTTATCCATGTTAAAACAGTTGAGCACATTCTCTGTATAACTGGATTAATGGACTAAAATTCCATTAGATAAGTGCTTTTTCTACAAACGGAGACAAAATTTTATCTTTTCAAGATCTTTCATCTCAAATCCTTTGTTTAGATATGTAACAACTTCTTCAAACACTTTAGGAGCCCCAGTAATGTGGAAGGCTCACTCTCATCAAGTGTCTCAGCCACAATAAGAGCATAACTGACCAATTCATCATACCCGTATCTATGTGGTGGTCTAGCATGCCTTCTCTCTTTTCCCTTGGCAATAGTTGTTGGAAAAATGATACAAGCTAACTTTTAATTTTTTGGGGGAGTTGTATCTCACATTAAAAGGAAAATTTTTGAGGGTAATCTTATTCTTAACGAGTATATTTAATTTTCAAAAAATAATTTACCGCGCTGCTTAAAAAAACTGTTTGCCATTACTAGCCGTTTAGTATCATTAAATTTGTGACATTGGGAATTTATTGCGTCTGTTGTTTTACCGTTATAATTTATTGCGTCCGTTATTTTACCGTTGTAATTGATTGCACAGATTTTAATATCTGAAACTGTACTCCACATTATTAGTAAATGTGTACCCCCAAATCTCTCTTTCTATATATAATTGTCTACCTGTTGTCCGAAAAATGGGGGTTTTAGTGGGTCACTTCCTTCTCTCCATAAATGCTTGAAGTTTCCTCCTCTGCATGACACACCCTTTAAGAGAGAGAATGAGTTTGTATAAAGATTTTTGATAGTTAAAAGTACTGATTTTTCATCACCCAAATCTTCATTCTTCCTTTAGATTTCATCATCGATTTTCCTCTCTTTGTTGACCCGACAACTGTGGTGTTCCACTCCGTGTATCGTACGGCTAGGGCTCAGCTTCATCAGCTCTATTCACTTAGATTGAGAAAAAGGGATATTGGGAAACATTTTATGAGTGCTGTGAGTTCTCTTTCAAAGATTTTGGGTAAAGTTCAAGGTATTCTTACCCTGCAATTAACGAGTGCACGTTAAGAGTCGGATCGCATTAATCCTGGAGGACGGCCACCGGTTATACTGTGTGCACCGGAGCAATGGCGAAATCGTCTTTTAGGACAGTGGCATTTACCACGGTGCGATATCATCGTTTTGTAAGACATTTCTAATTTGCTTTCTCTCTTTTGTTAGTCAATTTTCTAACAAGTATTTGATTGCTTTCTTTAGATAATTATATATGAATTTCACTACAATTTTTGCTACGATTTTATTGCAATTTTTACTGAATTATTTACTGTATTTTTTGAGAGCAGGTTGCACTATGTTCTCATTGCTATTAGCTGCAAAGTCACTATTTATCTAACATTCTAAAAGATGATTTTATCAATTAATCATGAGTAATTAGAATTTTAGTATGTAGTATCGCTAAAATTGTCCTGTTGGATTTTTGATGAATTTTGTTTCCCGGAATGGTTGTCATTTTGTTATTTGAAATTCCCTGTCACTGAACTATAACTATTTGCTCATATTCCAACTCCAGTATTAAGAAAATATAATATTTTACTTAAAGACGTTAAGAAATGCTTACACAATACAATCATCGACCAGAATATTTATCAACTTAGTCTATGAGTTGATTGATTGAGTTGTGTGTTTATTATTGTTATTATTAATATTTGAAAGGGGGTTTATGTGGCAAACAGTGTTAAAATCAGATAATATTGTCTGTCTGAAAGAGGATGTGTACCTCTAGCTGCGCATATTCTCATTTCTGGTTGCGATGCTTACTTTTATCAATCTCATTGCCAGAAAATCCTGTGTGGGATAGCATTTGTGTGCTTGCGGGATTATTATTCATTGTTAAGGGGGTTGAGAGATGATTTCATATTTTGAATTTAGTTATTTGATTGAACTTCTCATAGGTAGAAATGGAATTCACTGTAAGGCATGTAGCATGAGAGAAAATTGAATGTTGAACGCAAGAAAGGATGACAAAGTAAAGACCTGGGCCTAAGCTGAATATCACTAACGTGGACTCAAATGATGGCTGAATCAGACCATAATCCTAGTTAGGGTAATGAGTTGGCTCATTGACTTAAGCTGAGATTCAACTAGTTTTTTGCTTGCTCGTTATCAGATTAACCCATTGGCCATGTGTGTCAAAACTCTAGAAGTCGAGCCTGATCCCAAGCCTATGATGATCTGGATTTGGTTGCCATGTTTGGTAATTTTCTGCTGTTGTCATTCAAGTGCAGCACATGTGATGTATCCATATCTAGTATATACACTCAAGTGTGCATGCTTTTCGTGTGCATATGCTTGCTGTGTCTTTCTTCCTGCTATAATTTCATTGTACTATATTTGGTTATTTTTGCTGGTTAAATAATACAAGGGTTTTCGTATACTATGTTGCCTTTTTGCTAAAAAGGTCACTAAATGACAACAACGGCCACATATTGCGGGTTAGGCATGTCTAGTTGCACAATCTTGAATCCCACTATGCTGATAGAACATTAAATGTTTTGAGTTTAACCATGGGTCAAATCTTGTATGTGAGAATTGGAACTTCTTGCATATTTCAGGTGGCATAAGTGAAATAAGTTAATTATTGTAAGGGGCTAATAAGACTCGTGAGTTTTGTGGAAATCTATGTGTAATTTATATATTAGTCTCCATATTGATGTGTCTCATGTGTTTCTCATGGTTATGTTTGAAGCAAATTGAACATATGTTGTTACATGTTGCTTGAAATGATGAAAAGCATGTTGTTTTAAGTGTTGAAACATGTCTCTTTCAAGTTGATCGTACTGCTACAAGTTGTTATGGGCCATCAACTACTATATAGTTGTTCATTGGCAGATTATGACATTTACCTACTAAATGTTGATGCTCATACTGATTTTGGTGCTGTTCATATTAGTTTTGGGCTGTATGTTGTGTACGTACTGCTGTTTTTGGACTGCTTATTGCTGAAAATGCTACACATTAGCTAGCTGTGCTATTTTGGTATTGGTTTCATGTTGGTCAAGTTTTGAATTATGCAGTATTAGCATGTCTTTGCTGAATTTTAGCCATGCGTTGGGAAAAACATGATATGTTTGAGTCATATGTGGACTTGTGCTGTCTCTGAAGACTTCTATGCCCTTTACATCATTATTTCATGCCTTCTTTTCCAATTTTTAGGAAAAGGATAAGGTGTAGGTCATATAAGAACCTTGATTGATCATAGGCTTGGTCTCTAACTTGTGTCTAGATACTTTAATTGGGTTATTATCATATGTTGTATGTTCATGTTGGTCATTCGAATGACATACTAAATAATCCTAGTGTACACCTGATAAGGAGAAATACATGGTTACAATCTAAATACGCTAAGGTGATTGATAGCATTATGTTTTGATGAATAACACAACACTCGTCCCATTATAACATATGTTAGTGGTAGATCTGGTCCACATACATTGATCCAAATGATGAATATGGAAGTGCTCTAATTAAATTGTTGAATTACTAGTGAAGTACTATGAAGGGGTATACATTGTAATAGACTCCGTGTTGTGTTGAGTGTCTGATATCAGCGAGAGATATTCTACTAGCGACAATATATTTGGGCCCGTTAGTGAGCTACATTTTGTGACACCCCTCTAAGACTTGCATTGTTTAGTTGTCCTTAAAGATTGAGTTGACATGTAGTAAAATTAAATGGCTTAGGATTGCAGTGTGAGACATTCTATTCAGGGGTTGTAAGAGCACTCAAGAGCCTATGAGATATGTTGTTTGATCATAATTTTTTCTAATTAGTCTATTTTTGTCAATGATTACGAGCTAGCTTATGGAAATTGATTATGGTGGAAATATTATTTCGGTGACTATCCAAAGTCAGTGTGAATAGCTTGATGATGCTAGCACTTGGGCTCGAGAGCTTTGCAGAGGCTTGGATTGTCTTAAGTTGAGTTGTAAAAGGCACTTTGTGATTTATGGTCTCATGTACCTCTTTCTCTTGAGATCACCGAATCTGATATAATATTGGTATAATATATGAACTACCCTTAATAATAATAATAATAATGCATGTGCTCTAAGTACCATTAGAATGGGGATATGGTCTTTTGTGACCTAAAATGGTGGTGATCCAATTGATTTGAGATGATAATATTTCACAATTGTGATGATATGTGAAATTGACAAATTTACGGTGTATATTTTTCGTGCCAACTGCATATACGATATACGTACGATATGTGTAATATGTGAGTACTTGGGGTGGAGATATGATTTTATTGATATGATATTTATTCCACTATTGTGTTATACTGACTCTTGATGAAGTTGGCAGGCGATGGAGCTAGTTGTTTAACAGCTCATTGCAGATACCTCAATGTGGGGGTAAGAGCAACTCGCGATTGGTGTTGGCAGTGGTCAACTTTCAAATACCGCTCTATCCAGTACAATGTTGAAACGTCATTTGTAATGGTTGAGCTTGATGCTTTAACCTAACTCATAGTCCGTAATGGATGGTGTGGACTGCACACTTGATGGGTTTGGCAAGAGGAGACTTATTTGTCTCAGGCATAAGATCGTAAACGATCTACTCGAAAGAAAGTGATATCACTAAATTAAGTAAGGTTTGAAAAGAACCTTGTGGATCCATTGATAAAGACGCTATGTCGAAAAATGAATGTGGAAACATTGAGGGCGAAGGGACCAAAGTCTATATATAAATAAACTGTGATGTATCCAACCTGATCTTAACAGGCTCAATGTGAAAAGTCATAGTTTCATTCAAGGAATGCACTGTATTTTATGTTATCCCTCCCTATGGTGTGACAGTGCGGAGACGGGTCCATAGCCATACGTTTGGTGGTGTAAGCGAGGCTTGCACTTGATGGACACTGTCTGTATGTTGCCAAGGGGTAAGGTTGAGCTTTAGCCCTTAATGGACTCATATCCATATGTTTGGTGGTGTGCGGTAACACACACTTGATGGGATCCACCTATGTAGGTGTGGGAGTGTGGCCGCTCCCTATGACGGTTTAAGACTTGCCTTCTAGAGCGCCTATGAATATCCAGGACAAGCGCATGGCCAATAAAACGCGCCAAACCGTAGGAGTTGCCAAGATCTGGAGTTCGGTATGTTTCCAGGTGGCAAACTATAAAACACCTTGTGAGGTTCAAGACGAAACTCACCTCGCAAGCTGTTGGTCCTAAATTTGGGTTACACTAGGTGACGATTCAAGTCGCGAGACATCAGGACTGAAAAACTGAACTCCCTTTGCCCAATCGATTCTTATTTTTTTTTTCTTTATTCCGCTTGTATCCTTTGCGGGGGGATTGTTGAAAAAATTATACAAGCTAACCTTTAATTTTTTGGAGAAGTTGTATCTCACATTCAAAGGAAAATTTTTGTGGGTAATCTTATTCTTAACGAGTATATTTATTTTTTGAAAAACAATTTACCGCACCGCTTAAAAAAACCGTTTGCCATTACTAGCCATTTAGTATCATTAAAATTGTGACATTTATAATTTATTGCGTCTGTTATTTTACTGTTGTAATTTATTGCGTCCGTTATTTTATCGTTGTAATTGATTGCACAGATTTTAATATCTGAAACTGTACTCCACATTATTAGTAAATGTATACCCCCAAATCTCTCTTTCTATATATAATTGTCTACCTGTTGTCCGAAAAATGGGGGTTTTAGTGGGTCACTTCCTTCTCTCCATAAATGCTTGAAGTTTCCTCCTCTGCATGACACACCCTTTAAGAGAGAGAATGAGTTTGTATAAAGATTTTTGATAGTTAAAAGTACTGATTTTTCATCACCAAATCTTCATTCTTCCTTTAAATTTCGTCATCGATTTTCCTCTCTTTGTTGATCTGACAACTGTGGCGTTCCACTCCGTGTATCGTACAGCTAGGGCTCAGCATCGTCAGCTTTATTCACTTAGATTGAAAAAATGGGATATTGGGAAACATTTTATGAGTGCTGTGAGTTCTCTTTGAAAGATTTTGGGCAAAGTTTAAGGTACTCTTACCTGGCAATTAACGAGTGCACGTTAAGAGTGGATCGCGTTAATCCTGGAGGATGGCCGCCGGTTATACTGTGTGCACCGGAGCAGTGGCGAAATCGTCTTTTAGGACAGTGGCATTTACCACGGCGCGATATCATCGTTTTGTAAGATCTTTCTAATTTGCTTTCTCTTTTGTTAGTCAATTTTCTAACAAGTATTTGATTGCTTTGTTTAGATAACTATATCTGAATTTCACTGTAATTTTTGCTACGATTTTATTGCAGTTTTTACTGAATTACCTACTGTATTTTTTGAGAGCAAGTTTCACTATGTTTTCATTGCTATTAGCTGCAAAGTCACTATTTATATAACAATAGTGTACCACTTAACCTGTTGTTTGGTCTCATCTTTTTCATTCCTATCAGAAATTTGAGATGAACTTCTATGGGATGATCTTAAGGAGTTGTTGTACTACCCAATTGTATCTAAACTTTCTTGGGTCTATACATGACTAGAGTCATGTATAACAGAGGATCACTTCTCTTGATAAAGGAGACCCGACTCATCGAAATTACATATCTAATGGTCAGAAATTCATGGGATTTAGGATCTCACAAACGAAATCCTTTTACAATTGAGATATAGCCCCAAAAAAAAAAGATGCACTTCTTGGCTCTAGGATAGATGTTTCATTATTCATATTCGCATATTAAGGACAAACGAAAATTCTTAAGTGAGAACAATCTGCGGGAGATTTAGATTATACCTCCTCTAGAATCTTCAACTCAAAAGATGTGTAGGGAAGCGGTTCACCAAGAGACACGCCATGTTCACAACCTTTTCCCAAAACTCTCTCCCCAAACATGCATTTGACAGCGTACAATGAGCCTTCTCTAATAAAGTCTTGTTCAATCTTTCTGCAACCCCATTTTATTATGGCCTTCTTGTGCAAGTCTTGTGTCTAGCAACACCTTGATCCTCACAAAATTTAGTGAAGTCACCTCAACATATTTGAGATCATTATATATCTATCCTCAACCTTGTAATATGCCTCCCCATTTGTTTCTCATGCAAAATCTTCCATTTCTTAAAAGTGTTATACACTTCATTTGTCTACTTTAGGAAGTAAACTAAATCCTTCCTTGAGAAATTGTCTGCAAATGTTAGCGCATATCTAGAACCACAAAAAAGCCCCACAAATCGTAATAGATGTAGTCTAAGGTGCCCCTTGTTGAACTATTGGTTTAAAGCTAACCCTTTTAGGCTTCTCAAAGACACAATGTGTTGGAATTGGTGTTCTGGAAAACCCAATTATTTAGTTTTAATAAAAATAAAAGAAATTATTTTTTAAATATGTTTTATGAGTCAAATATGCGTGTGATTGTTTTTCTAAAACGTTCCATGAGATGGACGTAGTCCAAGATAACATGTCAGGTCTGGATTAAGTGGTCAATGAGATTGAGCCACGGGTAGACTTAAATCAAATTAGTGATGTGCTGTCAAAGTATATGTTTGTAGTCCGTAATGAGTTTGGACAACTTGTTTGACAAGAATATAATGTGATACTTTAGATGACTTGTCTTAGTCATGAGGATAGGAATCCAAAAGTATTATATTGGTGTTGTCTATATGATTAGAACACTGAGCAGGACTACTTGAATTAGTTATTTCTTTACTGCTGTTAGAAATAATTAATTCTGTAAGACAATAACTCTAAATCTAGGAAATAGTCTGAACTCGTGCATGGATTGTTCATTACTTTAATGTACCAAAAGGATTGGTTAAAGTATGTCGGCTTAAATCTTACGTGCGTTGGGTAACGGCATGAACTGTAGCGGGAATAGTTGTTTTGCATGGAATCTATAGTCACTAACGCGATAAGGATGTCCCCTTAATTGATTCGCAAATATACGAATATATTCGAGAATCTTTGACCAAAATATTCCCTGTGTCTGACATGTCGAATTAGCATAAAAATTGTTTTCTATATTATTGAATTTTTCGAGAAGGGCGAGTCGGGAAATATGGTGAAAGACGTAAGAAAATTAGCGATAGTAGTTAAAACTATTCTTCCTCATGGATATCTAATAGAGTAGTTGATTGTCATAATGAAAGCCATTTGGGAATTATCAAATAAATATATTTAATTATAGAATTCAGTAATATTTATTTAATAGAATTAAATATTACTAAATGGTAATCAATGTTATCAAGAGCTGATAATTAGATTTAACCAATTTGGAGCTAGAGTTAAGTTATCTCTGATGTCCCTTTGCAAGCCTCTAAAAGTACACCGATTGAAAATATTTAACATGAATTCATAAGATGAATTATTTGTTCATGAGATGAATAAATTAATTTTGCTAAACATAATTCATAAGATGAATAAATTAAATTTACCAAATAATATTCTTAAGATGATTTTATACATATGAGAATTTAAATTTAAAAAAACGCATACACAAGTCACAATCTGCGTATAATGCTTTTCCCCAATCCGCGACCACCACGTGGCGGGTTTGGAATGGGCACAGCAGCAAGGCGTGGATGGTTATCCATGTGCAAGGGAGCCGGTCAATCTCGTGCAGCCAAGTGGCATTTCTTGTGTGGGCCAAAATGCGCAGCTTTCTTCTGGGCGTTACGGCGTCGTTTTGAAGGTTTTTTAACTGCGTTTTATTTTTTTCTTTGAATGCCACACCAAAGAATTAATTGGTATTCTATCCAACAGCCTATTATAAATAGGGGTCCTTAAGGTTCAGTTTAGCAACTAATTTAAATCCAATAATTCTCTAAAAATTTTGATTTTTTGAAAATTTAAAAGGAAGAATTTTTCTTTGAAAGTTCTCCTAGTAAATATTTTTTTGGAGCCCACATTCCAGATGTCAAGGGGTCATTGCTAAGAAGATAGCGCAGTCTCGATGATCCTTCCAGGCAACAATTGAAGTCTATAATCCAAGTATTCCTTATAACCTTTCTTTTAAAGCTTTCCTTTAATTTTCGTAATTTTATTTATGCTTAAACATTCTATATTTGTTATGTATATATTAGTATAGAGGCCCTTTAGATTTAAAAATTAAAGATTTTAATATTATTTTCGCTGCACGTGATCGAACCAATGTAGAAAAAAATTAGTTTCCAAAATTAAAATTTTTCAACACAATGCTCACAAAAGTTCCCCGACCCAGTAACCTGGCCACACAACATAGCCTCCCTTATTGAGTTCCAAAAATCCCCTATCACTCATACGATTAAGCCTTATGTGCCAAAGCTTGGTAGAATCTAATTCTGTCACTGATGATAAAGATACTTCTATTGATCCTATAATTTTGGAACCAACAAGCTCTTACAAAGTCCCATCTATTTTTCTTTCATCACAATCAAGGCACCCGCACTAAACTAAATAGCTCCACATTCAACTTTGTACTTGTATCTATGAGAATCAAGGGTACCTAGAGAGCTAATCTTTTTATTCAAATCGAGAACATGTCTAACATCACTAAATGTTCTCATAACACCATCAAACATCTTCACATGGATTCTTTCTATGCTTGAAATCTTATGCAGCATCATTGCCATAAAAACAAGACCACCCGAAAGGGACTCATAGTGGTGAATCAGTATCTATTTCAACATACATGATAGGAGAAGCCCAAGTCCTGAATCCATTTGTCTTTGATCACTAAAATGACATCAACGTCACTCTCATCTTCAACAACACTAGCCTTGGCTGGTTCATTATTCTTTTTCTGGTCTTTCCTATAATCATCTTTTTGTTTCCCCTTAAGTTTTGGACAATTCTTCTACTTGTGTCCTTTCTTATGATAATAGTTACAGGTTATGTCCTTTATGTCTGAACTTTGGTTTGAACTTGTTAGGAAAATATCTCAAAATTACTTGGTATTTTAAGGAGATGAGCTGTGAGGAGGCCGATCGATCGGGGTGGAGCTCGATCGATCGAGAAAGTTACGTAAAAGAAGGACGCCTGCAGTGAGCGAGCGGATCGATCGGGAAGCGCTTTTTCCCAGCTCTATAAATACGGACGTAGGGTTACGCCACAATGCATCCAATTCATACGTGAGGTTGTTTCCCTAGCGGCACTGCCAAACAAAATTTAGTGTGAGAGAGATATTGTAATTCTTCTTTTGATTCAATAATAAAAGCTCCGATCTTCGTCCGTGGTTTTCTCCCCTTTCGATTATAAAGGGGTTTCCACGTAAATCATTGTGTCGTTGTTTCTTTTCTCTTTTAATCCATTTATTTCTTGATTTGTCGTGGTATTTGATTCGATTGCATACCGGGAGACTTATTTATTTTCGCTCAAATTGGTATCAGAGCCTGGTTCTTCGAATTAGTACAATGGCATCAGGTATTAATACTGAGGAAGAGAAGTTCAGTGGTCAGGGAAACTTCAGCTTATGGCAAGTCCGTGTGAAAGGACTCCTGACCCAGAATGGCTTGAAGAAAGCACTGGAGAGGAAAGAGAAGAAACCCGAGACTATGACCGAGGCACAATGGGAAGAGATGGATGATAAGGCTCTCACAGCGATACAAATGTGTTTGGCTGATGATGTTCTGTCAGAGGTCTTGAAGAAGGAAACCGTAAAAGAGTTATGGGATAAATTATTAGACATGTTTTGCCACAATTCAGTCTCCAACAAACTCGCAGTGATGCGTCGGTTGTTCACTTTCCGTATGACAGAAGGTACATCTCTTAAAAACCATCTTAGCGAGTTTACCTCTATTATCCAAGAATTAAAGGAATTGGATGATGTCCCTAAGGACGAGGATCAAGCTATGTTATTATTGTGTTCGCTCTCTAATTTGTATAAAGGCTTCGTAGAAAGCATGATATACGGGGGTAGGCCAACCATTACTGTTGATAAGGTTAAAAGAAACCTTGTGAGTAAAGAACAGGTAGATAGGGAGTTATCTGACTCGATAAATGACTCAGGTAGTGGTTTGCATGTGAGAGGTAGACCAGAACATAGGGGATCCAATGGTGGAAAAAAGTGTAGATCTAAATCTAGACATAAGAACTTGTCGTGCCATTATTGTCACAAGAAAGGGCACATAAAGAATGACTGTTACAAGTACAAAAATAAATTGAAAGAGGGTAACAGGGGTGACCAGGGCAAAGACAAGTCCGCTAAGGCTTGTGTTGTAGAGGATGATAGTGATGGGGAGTTTCTATTAGTTGCTGATTCTCAGTCCAGGTCCAAGGATAAGTGGGTCATGGATTCGGGTTGTTCATATTATGTTACTCCAAATAGAGACTGATTTTCCATGTATAAGTCTAAACATGGTGGAGTTGTCTTGATGGGTAATGATGCTGCTTGTAAGGTAGTGGGGATTGGGACAGTTTGTGTGCGAATGTTTGATGGGGCTATTAGAACCTTGAGTGATGTAAGTCATGTCCCGGAGTTGAAAAGGAACTTTATTTCTCTAGGTACCCTTGAGTCTAGTGGGTACAAGTACACTGTTGAAGGTAGAGTCTAGTGGGTACAAGTACACTGTTGAAGGTAGAGTCATGTGGGTACAAGTACACTGTATGGGAAGCAGAAGAGAGTCGGCTTCAAGTCAGCAGTGCATTAGACAAAGGGAACGTTAGATTACATACATTTTGATCTGTGGGGACCTTCCAGAGTGGCTTCTAAAGGTGGGTCCAGATATCTTCTAACGTTTACTGATGATTACTCACGTAAAGTTTGGGTCTATTTTCTGAAGTAGAAAAATGAAGGGTATGATGTCTTCAAGAAATGGAAGATTCTGCTTGAAAAACAGACAGGGAAGCCGATCAAGAGGATGAGGATTGATAATGGCCTTGAGTTTGTTGAAGGTGACTTCACTAGATTTTGTGAAGATTAGGGCATAGTCAGACACAGGACATGTACAGGTCAACCTCAGCAAAATGGAGTGGCTGAAAGATTGAACAGGACTTTACTTGAGAAGGCTCGATGTATGCTTTCAAATGCAGGTTTGAAAAGAGAATGGCGGGAAGAAGTAGTAAGCATGGCTTGCTACCTTGTGAATAAGACACCGCATTCTTCATTGCAGATGAAGACACCTGAAGAGGTATGGTCTGGTTCTACTTCTGATTATTCTAATATTAAAGTTTTTGGTTGTCCTGCATACGCATATGTTAATGATGGAAAGCTGGAGCCTAGGGCCAAGAAATGCATCTTTCTTGGTTATTCGTCAAGTGTGAAGGGATATAGGTTGTGGGATCCCAGTGCTCAGAAGTTTTTGACTAGTAGAGATGTTACCTTTGATGAGTCTGCTCTACTAAATTCACCACACACACCCTCCATTGACAGTGATTCAGTTCAAGTTGAGACACCTGAAGCTACAGAAATACAGCCAGATCAGCAGGTTGTTCAGCTAGAGAGTATTCCAGCACCTCAGGTACGGGTTTCTGATGTTGTTACTGATAATGCAGAAACAGGTCAGCAGGTGGAGAATTATACTATAGCTGATGGTAGACCGAGGCGACAGATTAGGCCTCCAGAGAGATATGGGTATAAGGAGATGATTGCCTATGCCCTTACTACTGCCGCGTCTTTAGATGACAGTGAGCCGACTTCGTATTCAGAGGCTACATCGAGATAAGATGCTAAGAAGTGGCTCGTTGCTATGAATGAGGAGATGCAGTCTCTTCATAAGAATCAGACTTGGGAACTGATGAAGCCTCAAACAGGGAAAAGAATGATTAGTTGCAAATGGGTCTTCAAAAAAAAAGAGGGCATTCCTGGAGTTGAAGATGCAAGTTACAAGGCACGTTTGGTAGCTAAAGGCTACAATCAGGTACAAGCTGTTGGTTTTCATGATATATTCTCACATGTAGTTAGACATACTTCGATTCTTGCACTTTTGTCTTTGGTTGCTATGCATGACTTAGAACTTGAGCAGTTAGATGTAAAGATTGCATTTTTGCATGGTGAACTAGAAGAGAGTATCTATATGCATTAGCCCGAGGGTTTTGTTGTAGAAGGAAAAGAATATCATGTGTGCTTGCTTAAGAAGTCTTGACATGGTTTGAAGCAATCTCCTCAGCAATGGTAGAGGAGATTTGATCAATTCATGACAGGTCATGTGTACATCAGGAGTAAGTACGACAGTTGTGTGTACTTCAGAAAGACTGATTTAGGCTTTGTTTATTTGCTTTTGTATGTTGATGATATGTTGATTGCAGCACGAGACATGAAAGATGTTGATGAATTGAAATCTATGTTGAAGAGTGAGTTTGAGATGAAAGATCTTGGAGCAGCTAAGAAGATCTTAGGCATGGAGATTCATAGAGACCGAAAAGCCAAAAAATTATACTTGTCTCAGGAGAAGTATATTGAGAAGGTGTTAGACAGGTTTCATATGAAGGATGCTAATCCAGTTAGAACGCCCTTAGCAGCTCACTTCAAACTCTCAGCATTAGATTCGCCTCAGACTGAGGAGGATGTCAGGTACATGTCCCAGATTCCCTATTCTAGTGCAGTGGGTAGTATTGTGTATGCAATGGTTTGCACGCGTTCAGATATTGCTTTTGCAGCGAGCAGAGTTAGTAGGTACATGGTGAATCCAGGTAGTGAGCATTGGCATGCAGTGAAGTGGATTCTCAGGTATCTTCGTGGAGCTTCTGATATTTGTTTGGAATATGGGAAAAGTAAGTGATGTTTGGTTGGGTATGTAGATTCTGATTATGGTGGAGACCTCGATAAGAGGAAGTCCACATCAGGATATGTGTTTTGTTTAGGTGACATAGCTATCAGTTGGAGAGATTGTCTACAGTTTGTTACAGCACAATCTACTACCGAGGCTAAATATATGACAGTGACAGAAGCATTCAAAGAAGCCATATGGTTAAGAGGTTTGATTTGTGAAATTAGTGTTGAGCAGAGCACAGTTAGAGTCTACTGTGATAGTCAATCCACCATTCACCTAGAGAAGGATAAGATGTCACATCATAACAGAACGAAGCATATAGCTGTGAAGCATCACTTTATTAGAGATCTGATTGACGAGCGGAAGGTGGTGTTGAAAAAGACTGGGACTGAGGACAATCCAGCTGACATGTTCACTAAGGTTCTACCAGGGAGCAAGTTCGAGCATTGCTCGAATTTGGTGGATCTTTCGGTTTGATGTGTGTTAGCCCCAGTTGAGGGGGCGTTTGTAGAGAAAGTGGAGTTGTTTTATTGTTGATGTTAATTTTGAGCCAAGGTAGAGATTTGTTAGGAAAATATCTCAAAATTACTTGGTATTTTAAGGAGAGGAGCCGTGAGGAGGCCGATCAATCGGGGTCGAGCTCGATCGATCTGGAAAGTTACGTAAAAGAAGGACGCCAGCAGTGAGCGAGCTGATCGATCGGTGAAGTACTGATCGATTGGGAAGCGCGTTTTCCCAGCTCTATAAATACAGATGTAGGGTTACGGCACAATGCATCCAATTCATACATGAGGTTGTTTCCCTAGCGGCACCGCCAAACAAAATTGAATGTGAGAGAAATATTGTAATTCTTCTTTTGATTCAATAATAAAAGCACTGATCTTTGCCTGTGGTTTTCTCCCATTTCGATTGTAAAAGAGTTTCCACATAAATCATTGTGTGGTTGTTTCTTTTCTCTTTTAATACATTAATTTCTCGATTTGTCGTGGTATTTGATTTGATTGCATACCGGGAGACTTATTTATTTCCGCACAGAACTTGTTTTGTCCATTGTTAGACACTCTCATTTTAGTTGCCCCTCTAACAAATGAGCCACTTCCCAAGTCACTAGCTAGGTTAGACAATTCTTTATCCACCCTTTCTTTACTTAACATTTTTTTAACCTCATCCAAAGGGATAGATTGTCTACTGCCATTAATCATACTTTCAACGAAACCCTTGTAACAAGTTGAAAAAGAACACAACAACATAGCTTCACCTTCGTCTTTTTGGTGCATCATCAATTAGACTCATTATTGTGGGCTTCAAGAGACGTACCATTTGTCATACACAAGGTAAACAACCTTCTCATGATGGCCAATCTATTGGAGACAGACTTAACACAAAAAAATTCTTGCACTTCTTCCCACAGTTCTTTAGCGGCTTTCACTTCCAAACATCTGAATAATAGTGAGAGCTTCTTCATCTAACTCCTTCAATTGGACATCTAACAAGCTCTCAGGCTTCTTATGCTTCATATTTGGCGCTTTCTTCGACCCATTATGTGTTAAGAGGCCCTTCATTTGAACCTTCCATAAATTGAAACTCCGTTGAACACTTAACATCTCAATTTCAAACTTCATGACAAATGCCATGGAACCAATTAAATCAAATAACTAGGGCTCTAATACCGATTTCTTAGGAAAAATATCCCAAGAACTGGGTTGGATTTAGATACCAAAAGAAGATTTGAACTTAACTAAGAAGAGAAGGGAGAAATGAAAACTAATGGGGCCCTGATATCTAGAGGTGGCAAACACAACCCAACCTGTAAAACCGACCTGAAAAATCAATGACTTGACCTGATTTGACCAGAAGATCAGATGTAAATAACTTGACCCAAACTTAGAATGACCCGACCTAAGACTCACCCGATCTAGTTTTAATTCAACCCAAAAAGGCCCAATAAGCATATTGACCAAACCCGACCCACCGATGACCCAATGTAACCCGACCCAAAATGACCCATACCCAAGTAGACCCAAACCCATCTAAACTCGAGCAAAAACCCAACCCGACCTATAACCCGAGTTAGCTCTAAGGCCTTTAAACTTGAAAATTATTGTTATTACTATGAAGAATTACAATTAATGAGTTATTGTTTTGACCTAAATTAACCAAAGTTATTATTTTGACACAGCACACCAACAAATATAGGAGCAATGCTTTGACCTGAATATAGAAAAATAATGCTATGTTTGGTTCATAAATCTATCTTTATATCTATTTATTTATTTATACAATTAATTAGAAGTACCCTATCCTCTCCAACACTCATCCCTGCATTTGTAGAGCTTTGGCGGTTAAGTTGCCCACTATCAATTTTAATGCACATTTATAGGGCAGTTTTTAACTACCCCACTATCAATTTTCAATTTGATATTATTATTATTATTTATGAAATTTTGTAGTTACTTACTAAGTTAATGAAAAAGAAAAAAGGGCCCAACTAGCGACCCACATTTCTAATTTTCATTTGAATGAAAAAATATTTTCATGGGCATTTTTAGAACTCATATTCTTAATTTATTGACCACCATTTTCTTTTGGCAGAGGCCGTCACAATGCTGTAAAAAGAGTGTTATAGGCGACTTGTGGTCATCTCTCGATTCTTATTAATGATCTATGACCACATTATGTGAAGATAATAGTCATCATTTTGTTTTATATCATATAATAAAGCTGCCTTTCTACTATTAATCTTTAGTTATTTTTGGTCAAGAATTTTAATATGGAAGAGAATAAGACCACGCATTCAAAATTTTGAAATATACTCTTTATAAGAACCTATTGTTTGGCCTAATTTGTTAGAAGGGAATATGATTATTGTTCATGAGGGGATTAAATACTCCAATAGTCTATTCCTAAACTTGGCCCTAATTCTCTCTTTTTTGACATCTAACCATTGAATTCAAAAATAGTATCACCTTTTAGAGAAACTAGCAAAAGTAAGATAATGATAGGTTGGAAGGGAAAAGAGCTAGACATTGCAGTTTGGGTCTACGGGGTGGTGAGGTATCAGTCTGGTGTTTTAGATACTATAGAAATTAGACTCAATTATACATAAAATACATACACAAGTATTTATTTTCAAAGAATAATTATTTTTAATATTATTTTAGTACTTTACTAATTTTCATACTATATTATAGTATACATAAATTTTTTGATTGAAATGAATATATTTTTACGGAAAGTAGTTTTTTCAACCATTCAAATACAACCTTTAGTTTTAATTTTAAAGTAAAAAGGACAAAAAAAAAACCATAGTAATTTTTATTTGTTCAAAATTATACCTACACTTGAAATAAAATGAAAGATGAGTTGATCCTTCAAGCAGAGCGGGCAATTGACATTGGAAGTAGAATTGGTTTTAATTTTGATGGTTTCGACCCACCTATTGTGGCAGATCTACTGGCTAAATGAGATGGGTGGTTTTGTGGTTGAGGTTCAGTCCTGCTTCGGTTTTCCGCGCTGGTCGTTTGGTTCTTTTTCTTTTGGGTTCCCTGTCTGAGCTTGTTTTGTGCGTGTTTTGGGTAGCGTGTGCTCGGTGTCTGTTTTGTCGGGTTTGGGTGTTTTGGTTTTGATGCTTTTTTGTTTCCCTTTTTGTTCCCCCTCCGCTTACGGAGTGGCCTAGGCCTCGTCTTTTCGAGCTGCCTGTCTGTTCTTCGGCTTTGCTGATATTTATCAAAAAAAAAAATGAAAGATGAAAAATAGAACGCAAGAATTGAATGATTATTTCTTAAAATATATTATCCTGTTAAAAGATATGAATACTGACAAGCTTTAGTAAAAGAAAACTATAAAAATGAAGAAATTTGAAAGGAACAAAAAATTGAGAAAAGGAATAAATAGATTATCCTGTTAAATTTTTTTCTAAAACAAATGTTTTCAAAAAGAGCAAGGTCATAAAAAAAGTTTATGGAATTTGTCATGTGATGTGATATATTATAGTTTAATAATTTTTGACCTCGAATTATTTGTGTACTATACTTATTCTAGAGTTTAATTAGATCAAAAGAAACATGAATATAAAGATGCAGAAGTCTCCCAAAATATTTTTTATTAATATTATGCAATTAAACAAATTAATTGGACAATCCCATTAAAATGACACTTATCTTAACCTATGTTGTAATTAGTATATCACTATGACTATTATAATGGAGAATATCATTTTATTCATAATAATCATATCACCTTTATATAAAATTTTAAAGTATAAAAACTTACCATACATCGCATGAGGTCACTCTAATTTAATTTAAGTACAAGTTATCTCATCTTCCATAATTTTTCAAAACCCAAAACAAAAATTCCAAATATCACATGGACTCTAAATAAATAGTGTGGTAAAAAAAAAGAAAAAAAACCTTACCATAACTACATTGCACCCATTATTTTGTTAGGAGGGAGAGTGGAGGGACGTGGGTGGTTTCCCATTACTTGGCCAGTAACTATGTAAACACAATTTTATCGCTTGCCATGCTATCCATATTTTCAAAATTAATTCTTTATATAAAATAATTTTTCATAAATACTTTAAATCAAAATATTATTTTTTCTAGTTTCTCTTGTTAAAGAAAATTATTTCATTTTATAACTTTATATGGAGTTCACGCTAAATTAAGTTGAAATTAAAAAAAAAAAAAAAAAAACAAGACACATATAATGTGAGAATTCTGCGAAAGATTTTTTTTTTTTCCAAAGTGAAGGAAAGTGTCACTTTTTCATAAATTTTTTCAAACAAAATTTCAATTTTTTAGTTTATCCAGTTAAAGAAAATTATTTCATTATGCAAAAATTATTTTATTTTATGAATTTACATAAGGTTCATGCTTAATTAAGTTAAAATTGAAAAAGACATTTATAATGAAGGAAAGATGCTCAAGAGAATATGAATATCATCTACTACTAAAGAGGTTAAATGTACATAACTTCCATAATATCTATATTCTCAACTTACTTTGAAGCGGTGATAGTGGATAAAAATAAAATAATAATAATAAATATTGTATTTTATAATATAGTAGAGATCAAGAAAAAATATGTTATAAAATAGACATATGAAGCAAAAATGGGCGACCTGATGGGTCAACCCATAATTACCCGAGACTCGTATAACCCGACCCATACCCAAGATGATCTAAAATTGAGTTGACCCAGACCCAAAATAAATTGATCCTAACCCAACCCAACTCGAGCATAGTCGAAAGTTAAAGATGGCCGAACCCAATTAGGTTGACCTGAGCCCGACCCGACCTGAGCCCATTTCAAACCCGAGACAACCCAAACCCGTATGGGTTCACCCGAACCCGACCCAGTTGACGCAATTGCCACCTCTATTGATAGCACCTATTAAGATTACCCACAGCATATACAAACCATAAACGGAAATAATAATCACACACAAAGGGATGGGGGTGAGCACCGGGATTTACGAGATTAAGCCGAAGCCTACATCCGTGGAGAGGAGCATGATTATTTCAGTATATCATTAGAGATTATATGAAACATCTCAATTCTTAATCCTCTCAAACCTTAATGATAACGGTTATCATAAAGCCATTTAAATTGTAATTTGAATGATAACAATTATTTAGTGAGTCGTTGTGTTTAAATTGTTATAATCTGGTTTCGAAGATACTCATAAGAAAGATAGAAAAAATCAAGGCTAATCATGTTGACACCAAGCTTTCCAAGACAATGAATCAAGAGGAAAAGAGATCCAGTTGAAAAGAAGATTCTTCCAAATTGAAGAGAACATGATCCGAGTCCAAACACCTTATTTATTGTTTAGGACTTAAGATCAGGATATATCAATTGAGTCAAAATCTTAATATTGATATGTGATTTTCTAACAAAAATTTTTTTGAAATGTTTTGAAATTTGATTTCCAAATTTTATTTGAAAAATATTTAAGTCAAAATTTAAACTAATCTAAGTTGTCAATGAAAATATTTTTCAAGATTGGTATTTCGAAAAGCATGATTAAATCAAATAAGATAAATTTTAAATGAGTGATTATTTAGCTTGATTCATTCGATAAATTTTAAATGAGTGATTATTTAGCTTGATTCATTCGATCAATCCTGAACAAAGCAAACAAGGAAATTAATTCGAAAAATTAAGTTAATATGGCAATCAATTAATCAATCAATTTACTTAGGTAATATAGTAAATCGTCCTATCAATCAAGCTAATTGATCTGAAACGTGCAAATCTACCCAGGCATGCTGAGTGTCGATACACAGAAGGTATGTGTCGACACACAGACTTATAATAGCCACCCGGAGCTTCTATGTGTCGACACACAACCATTGTGTGTTGACACACGGATCAGAAAAAGCTCCAAACAGCTACTTTTGACTTGATTTCTTTTCTAATCTTTTTTCCAACTTTGTGAACGTCCCCTAGGCCTACATTTTCTTATAAATAGGGCTTGAATGCTTTGTTTCAAATCATCCAACACTCTCTAAGCATTCTTTGATAAAAAGGCTCTTATTTTCTTGCGCTTTAACGGTTTGATTTTAAGTTTTGTTTAAAGTTTTATTTGAGCATCAGTAGTTCTTTTTATTGTTGATCTTTGAGCGTAATTGGCATATATTTAGCTTTGGCTAAGCTTGATCCATTGTCAATTCACTCTTGAAAGAGTGAAGAGTCTTATTGCTTTTTCTTCCATTGCTTTACTTCAATTATTTATTTTAAAGGTTGGATCTTGAGCCTACGGTTACAAAAGGATCGGTTGTAAAGGTTAGGTCTTGAGCCTACATACAAAGACACCTATTGTAAATATTGGATCCTGAGCCTTTTTTAAAAAGGATCATCAAGCTTAGTTAAAGGCTTAAGTGACGAAGAGTAGTTACTTGAGAAGTGGACTAGCTTTTGGTTTGGAAATGAACCACTATAAAAATCTTTGTGCATCTTTTTATTCTTGCTTTATTCTTTTTCATTTTACATTCATTGTCTAATTTTCAATCTAATTTTTGGTTCATAAAGTTCATTTTTTTTATTATCACGATAGAACCTAATTCACCCTCCTCTTAGATTGTTCTTTGGGCCTTTAATTGATATCAGAGCTAGTACTCTTTTTTTTTTTTTTGGTCTAACAACCTAATAGTGATCCTTATGGCAGCCTTTGCACCTATTTTTGTCGAAGGTCAATCAACTAAGAAGCCTCCACTTTTTGACGGTAAAAACTTTTTCTATTGGAAACTTAGAATGAGACTTTTTATTACTCCTATTAATTTTGACTTGTGGCAAATCACAAAAAAAAGAAATTGGTGATTTTGTTTCTTCAATGAATAAAGGAAATGCAATTCTCGATGAATTTGAAAATGAGCTTATTCAACATGACAAAACAAAGCTTGAGAAAAATGCTAAAGCTCACTTCCAATTGTTATGTGCTATTACTCCCAATGTGTTTAATCATGTCAAAAGTTGCAAGACCACAAAGTAGATTTGGCACAAACTGGAAGCCATATTTGGAAGAGAGTCCAATGAAGAATCCCCTCATACAAGTGAAGAAGAGCAAGTGAATTCATGTCTCATGGCCATCGAATCTGAAGAAGAAAAATAACTTAAAGAAAATGAGGTAAATGATTTATCTTATAATGAGCTCATGGATAGTTTTCATGAGTTATATAGTGCATTTGAAAAATTGAGAAACAAATACTCTTCTACGAATAATGAGCTACTGAAAGAGTCAAAACAATGTTTAGTGTTTAAGCTTGAAACTGAATCTTTGAAAGCAAAAATAGAGTCATTAAACGATCAAGTTGAAACATTGATAAATGAGAAGCAATTATTGGAAGAAAAGCTCATTTTAAATGAAAGTAAAAATGAAGAATCTAAGGAAGATGAATTATTAGTTAAAGAGAATTTCTTTGAAAGAACAAGTGTAATAACTTTCAAAAATTTTAAGTTTCACAAGGGGGAAGAAACACTTGAAAAAATACTCTCTTCTCAAAAACCCACTTACAATAAAGAGGGAATCGGTTACAATGAAAATGCTCAAAAGAAAAAATTGAATACAATTTTTGTCAAAGCCTCCTCACCACCTATAAACTCTATAAAGTGTCATTATTGTGGTGATCATGGGCATGTTATGCATCAATGTCCATTTAAAAAGAATTTGAGAAAAATTAAGATGGTTTGGGTTCCAAAGGAATCTTGACCTCCAAATGTCAAGACTAACAATGAAGGACCCAAGAAAATTTGGGTACCAAAAATCCATTAAATTGTATAGGTGTCTTGAAGATTGACAACAAATATCAAAAGTAGTGCTTTGGTAGTAGTTTCACTAATAATATGACAGGAGATAGTCCACTTCTATCAAATCAAGGATAGGAAAAATCTCACATTTAACAAGAAGAATAGAAAAATCATCGGTATTGGTAATATTGCTTCTAACTTTTCTCTTTGCACGATGATGGTTTACTTGTTGATGCCCTTATACGTAATCTTCTAAATATTAGTCTACCATATGATAAAGGTTATTATGTGCATACCCGAGTCATCTAAATATGTATCAGCGCATATTTAAATGAATGAAGTACTACTTAATTGATTATGATGTGATAATGTTTATATGATTGACCTTGAATGTATGAACTTTGTAAAATATTCTAGTGTCTCGAATGAAAATGATCATTGGATTTGACATAGAAGATTTGAACATGATATGGACTTATTCTCAAAACCTTAAAAAAAAAAAAAAATGATCTTGTTTGACGATTATCAAAAGCATAATTTGAAAAAGATTATATTCTTGATTTTAATATGAAAAAAAGGTCTAAACTCAAGGATGTAGTTTCTATCTCAAGGCATCTCGAACTCTTGTATATGGACTTGTTTGATTGTACTTGACATTTGAGCCTTAGAGAAAAATGTATGGACTTGTAATTGTTGATGATTACTCCCATTTTGCTTGGTTGTTTCTCATAAGAGTGAAACATTTGATAAATTTGAAAAAGTTTTGCAAATGAGTACTAAATGAAAAATATTTGACAATTGCTTCAATTAGAAGATCCTGGAAGGGAATTTGAAAAAGGCAATTTTGAAAAATGTTATGATTAATTTTGACTCCACCAAAACAGTTGATAAAAACATGATTTAAGAAAACAATTTGCCAAATTCATTTAGAGCCAAAGTCATTAACACCGCTTCCTACATTTTAAATTAAGTTTAATGAAGCCTATTTTGAAGAAAATACCCTATGAATTTTACAAAGAAAGAAATCCAAATATTGCACGTATCAAACCTTTTAGGTGTAAATGTTTCATTCACAACAATGGTAAAACAAACATCGGTAAATTTGATCCACGAGTAGATGAAGGTAATTTTTTTTTAATATTCTCTAACTAACAAAGCATATAGGGTCTATAATAAAAAGACAAAAGTTGTAAAAGAGTCTATACATATGGTTTTTAATGAAACTAATGTCTTATCCTCTAGAATTTCTTGTGATGATGATGATATAGTAATCAAACCAACAAACATCACATCCTCATCCGAGGAGCAAGAAAAGGCTCAACTCAAACTCCAATGGATGAATCGATAGGAAATGTCAAAAATATAGAATCAAAAGAGGAAGACATACTATATGTGATTTGAAATTCTTGAAGGATCATAGAACAAGTCAAACCTTTGGTGATCCCTATCAATGTGGTAAGATACAAGGAAAGGTGAGTGGGCTAAAAGATATAAGAAAGAAGAAGATATAGACTATGAAGAGACCTTTGTACCTATTGTTAGATTAGAAGCTATTAGACTCTTATGCACTTTTTCATTCAAAAATTTTGAACTTTTTCAAATGAATGTGAAAAGTGCATGTTTGATTGGTTTTATTGAAAAAGAAGTTTGGTTTTGAAGATGATAGATTTCCCAATCATGTTTATAAACTCAAAAAAGGCTCTTTATGAATTGAAGCAATCTCCTAGAGCTTGGTATGAAAGATGGAGTTCATTTTTAATGCAATATGGATTTTTAAGAGGGAAGGTTGACACCACATTTTACTCAAAAACCCTAGAAATAATACTCTCATTGTGCAAATTCATATTGATAGTATAGTGCTTAGTTCTACTAACCCATCTTGTTGTGAAGAATTTGCAAATCTTATGAGTAGAAAATTTGAAATAAACATGATGAGAGAAATCAACCACTTCCTTGGATTGCAAATGATGCAAAGCAAGGAAGAAATTTTCATCAAACAAGCCAAGTACATCAAGAAGATACTTAAGAAGTTGGCCATGGAAAATTTCAAAAGCGATTGGAACTCTAGTGAGCACAACACTCAAGTTATACATGGATGAAAAAGGTAAAAAGATGGATCAAAAAGCTAAATAGAGGTGCGATTCGGTGCCTTGCTTACCATTCCATGAATAGACTTGATATATTGTTTAATGTGTGCGTATGTGGTTGATTTCATACATGCCTAACAAGAATCACTATAATGTTCCGTGAAAGGAATTTTATCAATGCCGAGTTGGCACTTAGACTTCTTCTATCCAAGTGTAATTTCCTAGATCTAATTCGATATAATAATGTAAATTTTACTTGTTTCAAGGTGGACTAGAAATTGAATTGTGGAACTTGTTAATTTATTGGTCATGTGTTAGTTCCATGGTTAAAGGAACATTGCCTCATCCTCTATAAAAGTCAAATACATTACTTGTTCAAATCATTGTGCTAAAATGTCTTGGTTAATGCATGAATTTGATGATTAGCGCATTCATATTGATCATGCTCTTATTAAGTGTAATGACCTCTGGCTCAAAATTTTGGAACCAATCATATAGAGGTAGATATTATATTATTTGTGATCATGTGATTAAAGGAGATGTAGTAAAATTTCTACCCACAAATGATCAGCAACTAGATAATTTTACTAGGCTTCTGTGTGGAACTAATTGGTGATATTAAAAGAAGGATTAACATGGTGAAATATATTACTTGTGTACTTTAATTTCATATGCATGGTTATATTGACAATGGCACTCAAAGATTTAACATGGTGGCGTACGACTGTCCAAGTATTCTTATCCAATCTAATATATTAGTGCTTGGAAACCGTTTCTTTAAAGGAAACACCAAAATACAGTTACCTTTGATCTTTTCAATAGTTGTTTAACTTGAATATTCTCTCACATTCTTGTTCATAATTTTGATCAAAGTTGTAAATGTGTTATGAGAATTGCAAAACTTCAAGTCTAAAAATCTTGCTTTGTGAAAAATTTTTCATGTTCACCTTATTGAGGCATATGAAAATATTAAAGAAAGAAAAAGGGGGTGAAACATTATATCACAAAAAAAAGAGATAAAACTGTCCTTAACATATCGAGCTGTATATGTAAAAACTACTTTTACATTTTAAACTTCAATGTGTAAATCCCCTCCCTTATTGCTTTTTGTTGATGACAAAGGGGGAGAGAGATTCGTGTTGTTTATGTCAATTCAAACATTGGACAAATCTTTGTTTTTTTTTTCCAAAATGCATGCTATATCATGAACAGAGAGAAATATCAAACACATTGTATTGAATTGATTTATTCTCCTTTTATTGATGACAAGGGGGGAGAAATTAGTGTTTGGTTTATTCATTTATAAAAATGATGCTAGGTGTAAGTTAATTGAACATCTAAGCCCTAGAATGCATCTATCATGGCACGAAGTTTGTGTTTGATTGTGAAATATTAAATATCATGATGATATTAACATATTGAATGTATAATTCCTACAATGCATCAACATAGGGGGAGACAATTGAGTTTGAACTCTTAACATGTTGACTTGATATGAAGTGAGAATTTATATGATTTGAATAGTCAATATTTTTATGGTGAATTCTATACTTCAACTTTTATTTTTCCAAGAGAAAACACCAAATGTTTGTCATCATCAAAAAGGGGGAGATTGTTGGCCTAAAGCTATTTAAATTATAATTTTGATGATAACAATCATTTAATGAGTCATTATGTTTAAATTATTGTAATCTTGTTTCTAAGTGACTCATACGAAAGCTAGGAAAAATCAAGGCTAATCATGTTGATACCAAACTTTCCAAGACGATGAATCAAGAGGAAAATAGATCAAGTTGAAGAGAAGATTAATCCAAATTGAAGAAAATGTGATCCGAGTCCAAGTGCCTTAAAGTCATTTATTTTTATTTTCTAGGACTTAGAATCGGGATATATCAATTGATTCAAAATCTCAATATTGATATGTGATACTCTAACAAAAATGTTTTTGAAATGTTTTGAAATTTGATTTCCAAAATTTTATTTAAAAAATATTCAAGTCAAAATTTAAACCAATCTAAGTTGTTAATGAAAATATTTTTCAAGATTGGTATTTTAAAAAGCATGATCAAATCAAACAAGATAAATTTTAAATGGGTGATTATTTAGCTTGATTCATTCAATCAATCATAAACAAAGCAAACAAGAAAATTAATTCAAAAAATTAAGTTAATATGGCAATCAATTAATCAATCAATTTACTTAACTAATATGGTAAATCATTCCATCAATCAAGTTAATTAATCTAACATGTGCAAATCCACCTAGGCATGCTAAGTGTTGACACACAGAAGGTATGTGTTGACATACAAACTTATAGTAGTCTCATGCACACAGAGGCTGTGCGTCGACACACAACCCCTGTGTGTCGACACACGGATCAGAAAAAGCTCCAACGGCTACTTTTGACTTGATTTCTTTCCTACTCTTTTTTCCAACTTTTTGAACGTCCCCTAGGCCCTCATTTTCTTATAGATAGGGCTTGAATGCTTTGGTTCTAATCATCCAAAACTCTCTAAGTATTCTTTGATAAAAGGCTCTTACTTTCTTGCACTTTAACGGTTTGATTTTAAGTTTTGTTTAAAGTTTTATTTGAGCATCAGTAGTTCTCTATATTGTTGATCATTGAGCTTAATTGGCATATCCTTAGCTTTGGCTAAGCTTAATCCATTGTCAATTCACTCTTGAAAGAGTGAAGAGTCTCATTGCTTTAATTCTTCCATTGCATTACTTTCAATTATTTATTGTAAAGATTGGATCTCGAGCCTACAGTTACAAAAGGATTCGTTCTAATGGTTGGGTCTTTCATTTTAATAAGTAAGCATTCATTCCATGAAAATATCCAATCATCTAAGACTCTGCACACCTTAACAGATAACTAAAATAGCATTAATCACATATGGGTCTCAACTTAAGAAAGCCAAACAACTAATGGACTACTCCTACTCACCCCATTCTTAGCAAGGGTATCAGCATATGAGTCGGCCTCACGAAGAGTATGGTTAAACCTAATGGAATGGAAGAACTGCTTGTAGAACTCAATCTTATTTATTAAGAAATTCAGCTTCCATGGTCTGCTCGACTCTCCCTTGCACCATGAGACTGCATTAGATAAATCCAACTCTACCATAACATCGATATTGCTCATATTTCCCCTTCTAATCGACATAACAAGAGCAAAGCATATAGCCTCAATTTTTGCTTGGTTTGACTCCGTCACCCCAAAGTTGATAGAAAATACAGCGATAGATCTACCATTATGGTCTCTCAATGCCCCCTATTGCAGATGGGCCCGATTTTCCTAAGGCCGATCCATCAGTGTTCCACTTGAGGACACCAACACTTGGAGGGAACCACCTTACACTCGGTCTATGATCAAGGGTATTTTCCCATGATTGAATGGCATCAATGTTAATCACTAAATATTGAAGAGAGAAATGGGTCTCAATAAACCAGGCCGACATCCAATATTCCAGTCTCATTTTAATGAGTTTAAATGTCATGATCCAACATTCTCTTTGACTTGAAAATGACCTCGTTCCTGTAGCTCCAAATGGTCCAAATGACCACAAAGAATAATATGATCTAAACCTTTTTTTTAATTTTCGGGAACGGAACATTTTTCCATAAATCAAACCAACTTCTCATAGCTGCACTCATAACCAAGGTCACATTCCACCATCAGCATACTTGCATCAATAATTTCCAAGTGACTACATAAAAAACGAAGAAATGTGAGACTGATTCCTCTTGATCACCGCACAATGGGCAAGACATCTGATTACTCGTTATGGTGCCAAATCTTACCAATCTATCCCTCGTGTTGACTTTTTTTAGGAGAACTAACCATGTAAGGAGTTCAACTCCTGGTGGAGCTAGTCCTTTTCAAATGCCTTTTACCACGTCTGGAGAGGACTGACACCTATTAACCATTAGAGCCTTGTAAAAGGAATTAACCGAATATTGTCTCCTAGTGTCAAACCTCCAACATACCTTATTGGACTTAACCAAGTTTAAGAAAATCGGCCCCACCATTTCTTCTAGCTCAGGGTTCATGTCCTCTTCATAAAGGAAGAGTTTCCTTCTCCATATAAAATTCCATTTCCACTGAAGTCCATCCCATACACCAATTTCTGCAATCGAAGCGTCCTTTTGATCTGATATGATGAACAACCTCGGGAAGATGGATTGAAGAGGAGCACGGTTAACCCAAGTATCGGTCCATAATTTTGCCTTGATGCCATTACCTCCATACCCTTATCAACGACCTTTGCAAACTTATTACTATCATTGCAAATATTACATATGGTATTCCAAGGTCCATAAGATGGTCCTAATGCAACTGCAGTACCAAGGTTCACGAAGCATTGCCCCTTGGGAATGTTATAAAGGTTGGATATTACCCTTTTCCATAGTGCTTGACAGTCATCCTAATGCCTCCACCGCCATTTAAAGAGAAGCACCGCATTCTTTTCAGGAATATCACCTACACCTAATCCCCTAATGTCTTTTAGCCTTTGAATGACTTCCCATTTAACAAGAGCCATCTTTCTACTTCTATCCTTCCCAACCTAAAAGAAATATCTCTGAATAGATATGATCCTCTTAGCAACCTTCTTAGGCATCTTAAAGAACGAGAGATAGTACATAAGAAGGTTGTTCAATACCATCTTAATATTGGGTCTTGAACCTACGTACAAAAAAAATGGGTTGTAAAAGTTGGATCTTGAGCCTGTTTTTAAAAAGGATCATCAAACTTAGTTAAAGGCTTAAGTGACGAATAGTAGTCACTTAAGAAATGGAGTAGCTTTCGGTTTGGAAGTGAACCATTATAAAAAAAACCTTTGTGCGTATTTTCATTCTTGCCTTTATCTCTTTCATTTCATATTTATTGTCTAACTTTCAATCTAATTTTTGGACCATAAAGTTTAATTTTAGGAAAGAACCTAATTCACCCCCTCCTTAGGTTGATCTTTGAGCCTTCAATAACATACACAATTCCATGTATATATAGAGTCTCCTATACTAAACCATAATGTGACATTGGCCTCAATAAGATTGGCTCACTCCTAAACTTATAAACAAGACCCAATACAACCAGGCTCCACATAACCCAACAATTCTCCCACTTAGAGTCTGGTTGTATTATTTACCATTATTAGACTAAATCACTCGTGAATTCTAATTTTAGATCTAACATAAATACGAGGACCCAACCCAATTAGGTTATTGAAACGACCCATTGGCCCAAAATGAAAAACCCTAATTTTTAACCAAAAAAAAAAGGCCAAATCAGCGCTGCACGCAAACAAACCTTAGCCTTTGCTGAAACCAATATGTCGTCTCCATCTTCTACATGCCGGGTACAACAGCAGCCACTTCGCCGGTGACCAACTCCACTACCTTTGGCTCAGACAGTGAACCACCAACCTTCTGACGAGCCACCAACACCGCCGCTTGCTTTCTTCGGCCAACAAAAACCAACACTCAGTGGCATCAACCACCGACTTTCGTCAACCTCTGGCTGTTGTTGACTTACTCACACCAGCCATTATCAAGTCACACTGGTCATCACCTCCTCCACATGCACAAATGATAGGCGTACTTGATGAAAGTAGGGATTAACTATGCATCAAATGTACATTTGGGATCCTAACAATTCCCCTCCCCTTAAAGAATACCCTTGTCCACAAAGGTAGGAAATCGCATGCGCATATCATCATAGTCTTCCCAAGTAGCATCCTCCGAAAAGGAGTATGCCCAATGTATGAGGACTTGAGTAGCTGCTGCATTCCCTTTTTAACCAATCTTCTACTCAACACTGCTACTGGCTCCCACCTCCACTGCACATTGTGGATGAAATCAGGTAGATGTTACTACAAGTTATCCTTCCCTACCTTCTTCTTCAACAATGAAACATGGAAGGTATTGTGTATTTTAACACTAGCAGGCAAGTCCAATGAGTAAGCCACATTCCCAACTCTAGCCAACAGTTGGAGAGGTCTGAAATAATTTGCTGATAGTTTCAGATTTCCCCGTTTTGCTACTAATTGTAGCATATATGTTTTGAGTTTCAAATAAACCCGCTCACCCACCTTAAATTCTCTTTCAGAATGGTGTCTGTCATACTGCACCTTCATCCTGTACTGAGCCATTTCCAGGTGATGCTTCAATAAGTGTATTGCAGCTTCCCGATCATTCAAGATGTTGTCTACTGCAGCCACAATAGAATCCCCCTGAACATAAGGCACATGAGTTGAGGGTTCAATACCGTATATTGCTTGGAATGGTGTCATATTAATGGCTGTGTGATAATTGGTGTTGTACCAATATTTATCCAAAGGTACCCATCTGGACCATTCCTTAGGCTTATCCCCACACATACACCTCAAATATCCCTCAATGCATTGGTTTACCACCTCATTCTGACCATCTGTTTGTGGATGGTGCGAAGTAGATGGGTGCAATTGGACTTTGAGCAGCTCAAATAGCTCCTTCCAGAATGTACTCATGAACACAACACCCCTATCACTCACAATGGACTTGGGAAGACCGTGTAACTTGTACACATTGTCCAAGTAGTTTTGGGCTACAGAGGTGGTTGAATAAGGATGTGACAAGGGCATGTAGTGTGCATATTTTTATAAGCAATCCACCACTAAAAATGCAACAGTTTTCCCATTCGAAGGAGGCAAGGCATTAATGAAGTCCACTGAGACATCTTCCTAAATCTTATCTGGAATTGGTAATGGTTGTAGGAGTCCCGGTGCAGCTACTGTTTCATACTTGTACCTCTGACATATGTCAAAAGCTATAATGCAATTTCTCACCAATTTCTTCATTCCTCTCCAATAGAAGGAACTTGACAAACTTTTATAAGTAACTTTGACTCCTGAATGCCCTCCTTCAGCTGAACTGTGTAGATTGTTTACCAATTCTTCTCGGAGTTGCTAGTTGTTGCGCACAACTAACCTCCTCTTTCTGTACAGATGATTCTGAACCAAGGAATAGTGAGGGTGCGTGGTAGGATCTTGCTGCAACTCAGAGATCAGATGCTACAAGTTTTCATCTTGCAGTACACTATTGTGAATCTGGTCCATAACATCAGTGGATATAGTAGACAAGAAGAGAGCCATTAACTGTGTACTTGTCTCACGGGATAGTGCATCAGCAATTGCATTGTCCTTTCCTTTTCTGTAATGTACATTGTAATTGTACCCAAATAGTCTAGGTACCAATTTACACTGTGTAGGGGTGGTAATCCTTTGCTCCAATAAGTATTTCAAGCTATAATGATATGTTAGGATGGTGAAGTATGCCCCTATCAGGTAGGGTCTCCATTTTTCCACAACAAACACTACTGCGTATAGCTCCTTCTCATACACTAACAAGGCTTGATGTCTTGGGGATAAACACTTGCTAACGAACGCAGTAAGATGCCCTCTTTGCGTGAGGACTGCCCCAATTCCAATACCTAAAGCATCTATTCCTACTGTGAAAGCTTCGGTGAAATCAGGAAGTACTAGAATGGGCGTAGAGGACATGGCCTCCTTCAATTTTTCAAAAGCTGAGTGTGCTTCCTTACCCCAACAAAAAGCATCTTTCTACAATAACGCAAATAAGGGCTGTACTATCAAGCTGTAGTGCTTCACAAACCTCTTGTAATATCCTGTTAAGCCTAAAAACCCTCTTAATTACTTCACTGTCTGAGGTTGTGGCCAATCTTTCATAACTGCCACTTTCCTGGAGTCAGTAGATACCCCTTCCCATGTGATCAAGTGACCCAAGTATTCAACCTGTTTTTCTACAAAGCTACATTTACTCCTTTTAGCAAACAAGTTGTTTTCCTTAAGGACAGTTACTGTACTTTTCAGGTGCATTAGATGCTCTTCCCATGTTGTGCTATATATGAGGATGTCATCAAAAAACACAATTATGTACTTCCTCAAGAAATGTCTAAAGATATGGTTCATAAGGCTTTGGAAAGTAGATGGAGAATTGGTTAGGCCAAAGGGCATAACCAAGAATTCATAGTGGCCTTCATGGGTTTGAAAGGCTATTTTTGGGATGTCATTTGGTTGCATTCTTATCTGGTTGTACCCATATCTTAGGTCTATTTTGGAGAAATATCGAGCTCCATGCAATTCATCTAGTAATTCTTCGATTATGGGTATGGGAAATTTGTCTGGGAAATTTGTCCTTGATTGAGTGTTTGCTTAATTCGCGATAGTCCACACACATTCTAAGAGAGCCATCTTTCTTGTGAACCAAAACAAAAGGTGAAGAGAAAGGACTTGTACTATGTTGGATAAACCTAGTTGAAAGTAATTCAGAGATCATTTTTTCTATTGCATCTTTATGCAAGGAAGGATAACGATAGGGTCTAACATTAATGGGCGAAGTGTTTTCCTTTAAGTGGATTTGGTGATCATGTGATCTGAGGAGGTAATGTTGTAGGTTCATCAAGTAGAACTTGGAATTCAGCTATCAGGCTTTCTATTTGGGTTCAAGATCATGGGAATTACCCTATAATCCATAGTTCGTCATTGAAGTATCACTATAGCTTGTCTTGTAATGCTGGTAAAGAACTACTTGTAAGGCTAAAAAGTGTCAAGAGCAAAGTTGACATGTTGAAACCTTCTTAAGTAACTTCTGCATTTGTCCTTCTCCCAACAAATCCACATAAGCTGCAGTTGTTCCCTTTAATGTCACACCTCTACCTTTGTAAAAGAATTCCATGATAAGCTGCTCAAAATCAAAGGTTACCCTACTCAAGGACTTCAACCATTGCACACCGAATACCATCTCACAACTTCCCAGAGGCAAAAACCTCACATCAGAACCGAATGTAACTCCCTGTAGGCTCCACTCGAACCCTTTACATACTGCTGAACTGTCAACTTGAGTTACATCAGCAACAGACACCGGCAAAGGCATAGTTTTCATGACTTCACATCTGAGCTGTTTGGCTACCGAGGGATCAAGGAAGTTATGGGTACTTCCTGTGTCCATCAGAATGTGGATAGGCCTCTTCTTTGCAAAGCCTACCACTCTCAATGTTTGATATGACTGCATTCCCATCAAGACATGCACAGAAATGTGAATTGAGTCCTCAATTGATTCCAAGCTAACAATATCCTCAATCATCTCTTCTCGATGGCATTATCCCCACCTTGTCCTTCTTCTATTACCTCTAAATGATATGCCTTGGCTCTTCGACAATTATGCCCAGGAGTGTACTTTGCATCACACCAAAAGCACAAGTTCCTTACTCTTTTGTCCTCCATTTCAGCTTGAGTTAAGTGCTTGTACTTCCGGGAGGACATGCTAGGAGAACCCACTTTGAAAGTGTCCTGTGACTGAGGAAAGGACTTAAGTGAGGGGTTAAGAGTTGTCACATTGGGCTTAGCTAGTGGTGTGATTGGGGGCTGTTTTGGATTAGGCAAAAGTGGCATTTGTTTGCCAAAAATGTTATGTTTCCCCTTGGACAGACTCATGGAAAACTCCTGTGATTTTTCCAATGTGTAAGCATGTGTCACGGTTGTTGCTACAAACATTCTAACCTTCACGGCTATCTTAGGCTACAACCCACCCAAAAAGAAACTGAGTTTCTGAGGTTCAGTGAGCGAGGTCCTATTTAACAATGGATCAAAGTTTTTCTTATATTCCCTCACAGTATCGGTCTATAGCAATGCCTTTAATTCAATGAGAGGGTCATCAAAAAGGGTTTCATCAAACTGCATTATAGCCTTGTGTACATAATCTTCCCAAATAGGCCAACTGTCTTTAGGTTTGGATTTCATTAAGGATTGATGCCACTACAGTGCATCTCCCTCTAAATGCGGCACTGCTAATTGCACTTTCCTTTCTTCCTCGGTTCTGTCCAAAGCAAAATACTGATCACACCTATATAACCAACCCCTAATTCCTTCCCCATTGAACTTAAGGAAACTTAGCTTTGTGAGTCTAGGGGTGAAGTGCTGCTAAGAAGACCCAGATGTACCTGAACCATTAGCCATGTTTCCACTGTTTTGCTGCTGATTATTCTGCATCTGAGCTACCATCTGGTTATACGGGAGTGTCACTCCTACAACAAATTCCCTCAACCCAGTCAATTCCTGGTCATGCTGTGCATTTCTTGCTGTCAGTAACTCAATTGGTTCCTGAATTGATGCTAGAACTGATTTTTTGATCGAGGATAGGATGGACTCCTTGATTGAGTCCGTGGAAGCTATGACCATTGTCTTCAAAGATCTTTCAATTTGTTGTGTATCCACTATTATTGCTTGCTTCTTAGGTCTGCCCATACACGTTTATACTTGACTCATGAAAGAATCGAACCTGGCTATGATACCAAAATGATAGGCCTACTTGATGAAAGTAGGGATTAAAGAGAAGAGAGGAGGAATTAGAAGAGATAGAGAAAGAGGAAAGAAGTTTTGTTATTTCATTCTGTTAGGTTATATCTCAAATTTATTATATCAAACGCAGGGGCAGAATCTTGCAGCAAGCCCACCGATTGATTGGCTTACTACCGATCGATCGGGGTCTTTCCCGATCAATCGGGACTCATCTACGCGTGACCTAATTCGCTTTGTATATATATGATGTAAGGGTTTTAGTTTTAGGAATCCAAAGAAAAGAGAGCAGCAGTCAATTAAGAGAGAGAAGTAGTGTCCCTGTAATTCTTCTATAGATCTCGTTCAGAGGAAGTGTCTTTGTAATTCTTCCATTATTTTGATCAATAAAGATTCTCTATCTCCGCTTGTGATTTTCCCCCCTCTTAAGAGGGGTTTCCACGTAAATCATTGTCTCCTTCATTTAATCTCTTTTATCCTGTTATTTACTTCTCTTGTGTGTTATAGTATTTGAACCGAATCTAGTTTTTAGGTGTTAAGTTCCACATTAAGAAGATATTACTTCCTTTACAAATTGGTATTATAGCATACCAGATTTGTCCAGATTCCTACCAAATTGGTATCAGAGCATATCAAATTTGTTTAAGATTTCTTTACCATTGGTATCAGAGCATATCAAATTTGTTCCAGATTTTACTTACAATTGGTATCAGAGCCCTGTTTGTTCGATTTGGTACTATGGCGTCTGCAGTTAAATCTGAAGTTGAGAAGTTTGGTGGTCAAGGGAGTTTCAGTTTATGGCAGGTTTGCGTTAAGGGCCTCTTGACACAGAGTGGCTTGAAGAAAGCCTTGGATGGAAAGGAGAAGAAACCAGCGAGTTTATCAGAAGGACAATGGGAGGAGTTAGAAGAAAAGGCTCTCATCGCTATTCAGATGTGTCTTACCGATGATGTTTTGATAGAAGTTTTGGAAGTGAAAACCGCTAAAGAGTTGTGGAAGAAATTGCAGTATATGTTCTGCTTCATGTCAGTCTCCAACAAACTTGCAGTTAAGCGTCAATTGTTCACCTTTCGTATGTCATAAGGTACGTCACTTAAGAATCATATTAATGAGTTTAATTCCATTATTCAAGAATTAAAGGAACTTGATGATGCTCCTAAGGATGAAGATCAGTCTATATTGTTGTTATGTTCACTCTCTACCTCTTATAAAAGCTTCGTTGAAAGTGTGATTTATGGTGGTAGAAAAACCATCTCTGTTGATGAGGTTAAGAGAAACTTACTGAGTAAAGAAAGAGTAGATAATGAATTATCTGATTCTATAAATAACTCAGGAAGTGATCTATTTGTGAGAGGAAGAATGAGAATAGGGGATTTGATTATGATGGAAACTCATCTAAGTCTAAGTCTAGACATAAAGATTTATCCTGTAATTACTGTCACAAGAAAGGGCACATTAAGAGAGATTGTTATAAGCTTATGAAGAAATTAGAAGCTGATAACATTAAGGACAAGAAAAGACCCGCAGAAGCTAGTGTAGTTGAAGATGAGTTTGATGACGGTGTTCTGTTAGTGACCGAATCTCAGTCCAGATCTAAAGACAATTGGATACTGGATTTGGGTTGTTCTTATCATGTTTGTCTCAATAGAGACTGGTTCGCCACATATGAGTCAATTCAGGGTGGAACGATTCTTACGGGTAACGATGCAGTATGCAAAGTTTGGGTATTGGAACAATCCGAGTTAAGATGTTTGATGGCACTGTTAGAACTTTGAGTTATGCTTGTCATGTTCTAGATTTGAAAAAGAATCTCATCTCTCTAGGTATCCTTGATTCTCATGGGCACAAATACACAGCATGATTGTTAAAATCACGATTCAACTTGTAGAATCGTACGATTTTACGATTTTATTTTACCCTACCGATCTAAATCGCTTAAAAAGAATCAGCCCAGAATCGCATCATTATCGGTAGAATCACATCAGAATCGGTAAAATCACGATTTTGATGCAATTCTACCGATTTAGCTTTAGGCTTGAGTGTGTCACGTGCAAGGCATGTGTCAAATTAAAAAATAATTTAAAAAAATTTTGATCTTTTTTGCCTCCCTCCTCCCCTGCTTCTCGCAGACCCAAACACCACAACCCAAACCCTAACTCCTGCGCTCTCTCTCCTCGCTCCCCTGCTTCGACTCCTCCTCCTCCCGTGCTTCGACGATGATGACGACGCTCTCCTCTCCTCCCCTGCTTTGACGACGACGACAACCACCGCACTCCGCCACCATGCAACCACTACAGGAGGCTCATCGGTCCAACCTCCGGTCTCCAATGCTCTCCGCCTAAGTCCTTTCTCTCATTAAAAGGTTAGTTTCAATGTCAAAACTCAAATAATTTAAATTTTAATGTGTTTTTCTACATTTTTGTATAATATACTAAGCCCTAACTTTAAGGCACTAGGATTTTTGTTATTATTGTTGTTGTATATTAAGCCCTAACTTTTAATATTAATCTCATATTTCATTTTACATTTTCTATTAACTACTAAAGTTAAAATCTACTATTCACTGATCATTGTTATGCTAATTTTGTCAATGTAAATAATTTACTTACACAGAAAGTAGAATCTTACAATTCTTGATTCGATTCTACGATTCCGATTCTACTGACCCCTCGTCGATTCTACGTAGAATCCCCATTTTGACAACCTTGGTACACAGCTCAAGGTGGAGTTTTAAAGGTCAGCAAGGGTGCTCTAGTTGTAATGAAATGCAGAAGAGTTGGAACTCTGTATGAACTTGATGGTTCCACAGTGACAAGATCAGTGGCTGTTTCTACAACATCTATGTAAGAGTCAAACGATTATGGCATTTATGGGAAGCAGAAAAGAGTTCGCTTCAAGTAATTCCTGACGAGTAGAGATGTCACATTTGATGAGTCTTCGTTGCTGCAGCCACAGAAGATGTCATCTGTTGTTTGTGATTCAGGTTAGGTGATTACGCCAAAGGTAGTTCAGTTACAGTTAAGTACCACAGTTTAGCATCAGGGAGCTTTCACAGATAGCACTCATCCACCTCCAGTACAGATTTCTAAAAGAAATAAAGAGGCTGAAACCATTCAGCAGGTGGATCAATATTCAGTAGCTAGTGAAAGACAAGAGAGACAAGCTTATGAAGAAGTTACTGCTTGTACTCTTACAGCTGTGTCAAGGGCTAATTCAGAGAAGAAGAAGATTGACTTTGCTAATAACCTCTCAGAGATGTTCACTAAAGTGCTACCTAACAGAAAGTTCAAGCATCGCTCGAACTCGGTTAGGTTTTCTGTTTTATTGAGATAACCCTGTGTGAGGTGTTTTGTGGAGAAGGTGGAGAAATTATTTTATTTGAAATTTGAGCCATGGTGGAAATTTGTTAGGTTATGTCTCAAATTTATTAAATCTATGAGAAAGGCTGTCGATCGATTGGGGTCTTTCCCGATCGATCGGGACTCGTCTACGCGTGACCTAATTCGCTCAGTATAAATAAGACGTAACGGTTTCAGTTTTAGGTATCCAAAGCAAAGAGAGCAGTCGTCAATTAAGAGAGAGAGAAAGTGTCCCTGTAATTCTTCCATAGATCTCATTCAAAGAAAGTATCTTTATAATTTTTCCATTATTTTGATCAATAAAGATTCTCTATCTCCGCCCGTGGTTTTTTCCCCTCTCGATTGAAGAGGGGTTTCCACGTAAATCATTGTCTCTTTCATTTATTCTCTTTTTTCCTGTTATTTATTTCTCTTGTATGTTATAGTATTTGAATTGAATCCAATTCTTCGGTGTTAAGTTCCGCATTAAGAAGATATTACTTCCTTTACAAATTGGTATCATAGCATATCAGATTTGTCCAAATTCCTAATAAATTGGTATCAGAGCATATCAAATTTATTCCAAATTTTACTTACACATTCATATCCCAACGTCAATTGCCATTCAAACTTATATTCACATCCTCACTTGTAACTAACTCCTAGCAACCTCTTTCATAAGCACATGTCAGAATATATCAACTATGCATCAAATGTACATTTGGGATTCCAACAACAGAACACTAAAATCGCCTCTACTCAGAGCTCTGTTTTCAGCCACCATCACTGGCACCAAAAACCCACCAAGTCGCCATTGCCGGTTGTTCTCTTCGCTCAAGCTCTCAACGTCACCGCACGAACCATCCTCGGCCTTTGTTGCTGCTCTTGGGACACAAACCACCTCGTGAACCACCTCCATCCTTCGCCAGGCCCGCTCACACCCACACGCTGGCACCGGACCTCCCACTGGTGTTCCTACCCACTTCTTCGTCGCTGATTGACACCGGGTCTTCCAAATCTAACACTTAAGTGCACCGATCTAGTCTCTCGCTCCTACTGCCCCTCTTTCAATTTCAAGTTGACCAACTTCTTATTAGAAAAACCTTATTTCGCGGAGTCTTTCTCTCATACCTACTCTCTAAACTTTTCCATAATTTCTTGGCATTAGTCTCTTGTGATATATGGTGAAAAACAGTGAAATCTACCCACTATTTAATTGTTCCAACAATTTTTCTATTCAATTTTTCTCATTTTTATCTATCAATTTTTCCTAAATCTTTAGGACAAAATAGGTCCTCTATCATTAGCTTCCAAATCGAATAACTTTCAGCGGTCAATTTTATTGTACCATTTGTACCATCCATTATTATTTACTCTAATAATGAACCTTAGCACTAGTACTAATTGATAGGGCCTAATACTACCTATTAAGATCACCTACATGATACACAAACTATAAATCGAAATAACAATCACACACAAAGGGATGGGGGATAATACTAAAATTTACGTGATTCAGCCGAAGCCTACATCCACGGAGGGGAACATGATGATTTCATTATATCATTGAAATTTACATGAGACATCTCATATCAAAATCCTCTCAAACCCTAACTTAAACCCTAATGATAAAATATACATCCTCATTTATAGATAGAGTCATTACTCTAAAACTCTAGTGTGTTATAGGCCTCAATAGGATTGGCCCAATCCTATATTTTATAAATAAGATTCAATATAACTAGGCTTTCCACATAACTCAATAATTCTCCCACTTGAAGTCTGGTTGGATTATTTACCATTATCAAACTAAATCATCTGACAATTTTTAATTTAGATCTAAAAAAAATTTAAGTACCTAACTCAATTAGGTTATTCAAACCCGATCAACCAATCTGTTGACCTAACATGAAAAGCCCTAATTTTTGACAAATGTAAACATATTCACCGCTTCCTCTTCTTCTGTTCTCTGTGTCACCAACATCAGCGGCCCTGGACCACCAACAACCAGACGAACTCCCGACGTCGCTACTCCACCGGCCACCATCGACACCAACGGAGCCGCGACTCCCTCCGGCCATCGACTTCAGTGACCGTTCCAACCACCTGCGGCTTCGTTCTTTCGCAGCACCGAGGTCACTCTCTTGGCTGTCGACTACTCACACCGTTCGTCAGCTATCTTCTGCCACCAATCCCAGCGTTGGACTACCGTCGTGACAAGCAACATCCACCAACTCACTCTTCGGCCGCATTTTGCACGGACCACCGGACACCACCGCGACAAACACCTCTGCGAAGTATCACCGTTTGCTTCTCTGAAACGAGCTCAAGGCACCGCGGCATCGCCGGTTCTTGCACCGGCGTCCAAACTGCCTTCTCCGACTCTAATTTACACAGGGTCCACCAGATTTAACGCTCAGGTATACCAATCTAGTCTTTCGCTCCTCCACTCGAACCATTTCCTAAAATGACCTAAAAATTAAAAATATTACCCATAATAGCTTAGTTTAAAAAATAGAGTAAATTACAAAAAACTCCCTCTGACTTTTGCTTCAATAACAACAACCCCTCTCATAAATAAAACTACTTACTAAACCCCTTAACTTTTAAAAATTTCTCACTTTGTCCCAAATAAATTTTTTTTGACCATTTTAGCCCTCAACCAAAAAAAAGTTATATTTTATCTTATAATATTTTTTCTTAAAAATTTTAAAAATACTTTTTATCTTCTGAACTTATATAATATTACTATAATTAATTAAAATAATTATATTTTTATAAATATAGAAAATTTTCTTTTTTTTTTTTTACTAAAAACATAAAATATTTAATTTTTGTCTAATAATATAAAATATTTTTCTAAAAATAAAATTGAATATTAGGGATAAAATAGTCAAAAATAAGTTACATAGAGTTAAATGATAAATTTTTAAAAGTGAGAGGGTTTTGTAATTTATCCTAAAAAATATTTCCAACACTAGTCTACACGTGGCATTTCCCGTATTTTTTTAAATCTTACAATTTTTTTTTAATGTTTACCTCCCTGTAAAAGCAGACCCTGCACATTCTTTGGAATTTTTAAATCTGTTTAAAATAAAAGTATTAATAAATTAAATATATTATATTTAATTTTATTATTATATTATATTTAATTTTATAATGCACATTTTAGTTAACATAATTTATAATAAAATATTTAATAAATACCACGCAAGTTAGTGTTATATTATAAAATTAAATATAATATAATAATAAGATTAAAATTAATATATTTAATTTATTAATATTTTTATTTAAAAAAAATTTTAAAAAAATGCAAAACAATGTCAAGGGCTTGCTACATTTTCAGTACCTCCCTCCAATAGGGAGGTACTAATTTAAAACAAAATTGCAAAATTTTAAAAAACTTGAGAAATGCCATGTGTAGTGGTGGCCATGGGCCGGGTCATGCCAGGCCTGGCCCGCTAGAGAACCAGGCCGGGTCGGGCCGGGACCGGCCCGGGACCAGGCCCTGGCCTGGCCTTTTTGACTAAATTAAAAAAAAATTAAAAAATACATAGTCGTTTTGTACTAAAATTATTGTAATTCATTGATAAATAATATGAGATACAAATATATTTCTTTCCAAGTATACATGTTCAAAAAAAATAATACTAAATATGTATAATAAATAAAATACAATATACAACAAGTAATTATTAAAAAATATCAGTAAATAAATAACGTTTCAAATACAAATACAAAGTTAGGGCCTAATATTTAAAAATACAAATTTATTTATCAAAAAATATAAAGTTTGACATATGGAGTGTACGGTCATCTTTTGACGTAAATATTTGAAAGTAAATAATTAACATACAAAAGTCTTGAATCTTGATATCAATCATATCGGGGGGTTTCTACGCCATCATTTGACGTATCAGTTGTGCGGTCGTCTTCTTCATCGCTCGATGAATCCATCTTCATTCTCTGTTGATCTCTTGCCTCAGCTAGCAGCCAATCCTTCAAGCACACGGACATCTCCAAGCTCGACGGCGATAGCTTTGCCCTCTTCGTTCCAAACAACCTGCCACCAAGACTAAAAGCACACTCCAATGCTACTGAAGACACCGGACAACTTAGTATATCACGTGCCATGGTGGAAAGCACGGGATATTGGGTTTGGTTTGTGTTCCACCATTGTAAAAGGTCAAAATGCGGGTTGGCCGGCGGCCCGAAAATATGGACCAACGGTGTCCGCAAGTAATAATCTAGCTCGTCACATGACGTGAAGGCTACTGCGGGCGTAAATTGCTCCAACAGCTTCCACGAATATGACATGTGTGAACTACTTCCACTAGATGTGGAAGATCCTACTGCAGTAGTACTATGATTATTAAATGATAATTTACGAGAATACTCAGAAAATAAATTATGCAAGTCGTTATCGACATCGGCAATGAAAGTGTCGACATTAAGAGTAGGATGCAAATATTTAAAAAAATGTTGGCAAAACAAGTTGAAACCCCCGCGTTTACAACGAGGGTCTAAAATAGTTGCAAAGCAATAAGTAAGAGGTAGTTCAGAAAAATATTTGGCAAACTTTTCTTTCATTGCCGTAATCGATCCGAACAATATGGGGTTGGATTGATTACCCACCATCCAATTTACAATATCAAGCAATGTTGATATTGCTTGAGGCATGGTCGGATAGTAGCAACCCGAAAAAAATGTTGTCGCGTCTTTAAACTTGCTAAAAAATTTACAAATTTCATCTATTGTCTCCCAATGTATACCGTCCAGGTTGTAATCGCGCCATTTTACACGATTTTCCTGGACGAATTCCATCAGAGTATCTTTGTATGGTAGAATGCGCTCTAACATTACTACCGTAGACGACTACCTAGTTTTGGAGTCTGGTTTAAATTGTTTATATTCTATGTTATGCAACCTACATACATTTTTAAATCTTTTTTTCCTAGCGACGGATGCTTTAATTGATATTATTACAGATCTTAAGGTGGCAAGGGATGCGTCTATAAGATCTAAACCATCCATTACCATTAAATGCAAAATGTGACAGATGCAACGAATATGAAAACACTTCCCACCTAACATGGGTCTCATTTTCCTAATTAAATGTGCTACGGATGCAGTGTTATTGGAAGTATTGTCAAACGTAATACTGAAGATACGTTGTTCTATGCCCCAATCGCGGACTGCCGACATAATCGCACCCGTAATTACCTTGGCAGTATGGGGGCAATCTAAAAGCCCAAAATGAATTATTCTCTTCTGGATGATGAAGGATTCATCGGTCCAGTGTGCCGTTATGCACATATAAGGGTGGCCGGGTTTGGACGTCCATACGTTCGACGTCAACGAGAACATGCTCGTGTTCGTCGCAAAAAGTGTATGTATCCCAATTTTAAGATTGTGGTACAACGTAAAAGCATCCCGCTTTACGGTATTCCGAGGAATCCTCACAATTGCGGGGTTCACATTTCGTTGGAGGTAGTCGACGAAATGTGGGTTTTCGCCGGTACTAAAAGGCCTTTCACTCAAAATTACATATTTAGCTAGCCCCCTACGGTTGCTCTCCTGAGAGAACCTAAAATTAGCAAGTGCACCGGTCACTTGCTGTACTAAACGTTGTTGGCTCTTTTCTGGGAATTGCTCGGGGTGGCACCTAAGTATATGTCTATTTAGTGTGCCCGTCCCACTGCCGAGTTGATGGCTAAAATTCTTAGGTGGGTCACATAATTTACAGGTTGCTTTATTAGTTGTCTTATTAAGGGTAAAGTGCTTCCATACCCTACTAGTTGTACGCCTACTAGTCAAGGTACTAGTTTCAGGCTGGGCATCGGTGGTGGGGGTGGGTTCCTCATTAGTTTGTGAGTCTCCAACCCCACCACTACCTGACTCATGATAATCTTGTGGTTGTGAAAAGTTATAATCTATGCTATCATCAGTGTATTGAGGTGTTGGGTCTGGTTGTATAAAAGCTCGTTCTTCAGTATCAAGTACGACAATTCTAGTCCTTTTAGGGATTCTGCGTGGCCGAAAAGAGCTAGAACTAGCACGACCGGCTCCAGATGATGAAGAGTTGTGTGCCATATTAGTATAAATGATTATTATTTATAAAATGCAAATAGTAATGCAAATTAAATAACTAAAAATGCGAATCAAAAAAAATTACGATACTAAAATTACCGAAACGAGAGAACAATGAAATTCACACTTCAGCCAAATACTTTACGAACTTCGAACTTTAGATCACAATTTTGCAATTAGCAAATTAGAGAAGATGGGAGATGATGAATGTATAGAGAGAGAAGAGAGAATTGAAGATTTTGTGAGAAAATGAGTTGGGGAGGTTTAAGTATTTATAGAAAAAAAAATATAATATTTTTTTTTTTTTTGTAAAAAAAGAGCCGTTGGCTCTTTTGGGCCGGGCCGGGCCCAGGCACGGGCCCAGGCCCTGAAAAAATTAGGCCCGAGGCCCGGCCCGGCCAGCTACAGTGCCATGCGGGTCGGGCCGGGCCATAAACTGGCCGGGCCGATCCGGCCCGTTGGCCACCACTAGCCACGTGGAGGCTAGTGGAGGAAATATTTTTTAACTAAGTTATTTTGGATAATATTTTTATTTTTTAGGCCATTTTAGGAAATGGCTCCCTCCACTCGGACCAAATCACCACCCCTAACTCTCATCCACTACCTCTTTCACTGAGGTACAACCCGTCACTTCAACTCGGGCACTACTGCAATTTACACCTTTGGTTTACTGATCAAACCTATAATTTACCCGAATCAACCACTACTGCAATTTATATCTTTAGTTTATCGATCAAACCCATGATTTACTCGAATCAACCATTATCGCATTTTACACCTTCAGTTTTCTGATCAAACCCATGAACTACCCGAATCAACAGCCAACCGTGCCTTTACTGTTGAGATCAGGCCACAACCAGAACCATCGTCTAGAATTTCACCACTGACGTTGGCGATCGGTTCTCATCTCCGACTAGTTGCCAAATCTTTGATTTAGGTTCAACCCAAGCTCTGAAGCACTCTGATACTAATTGATGGGACATTGATACTACCTATTTAGATCACCCACAGGATGCACAAATAATAAATCAAATTAACAATCACACACAAAGGGATGGAAAAAATACTAAAATTTACGTGATTCAGTTAAAGCCTACATTCACAGAGGGGGCATGATAATTTCATTTTATCATTAGAATCTACATGAGACGCCTCAACTCTCAATCCTCTAAAACCTTCACTCAAACCCTATGATAACATATGCAACTCCGTGTATATATAGAGCTCTCCACACTAAACCTTAGTGTGACATGAGCCTTAATAGGACTAGCCTAATCCTATAATTATAAACAAGATCTAATACAATAATGCTCCACATTACTCAATGGAAAAAAAAAAAAAAAAAAACAACGAGATTTACATGAAAAATCTTCAAATGAGGGAAAAAACTATGGATAGAAGGATAAAAACTTTACTATATCTGGATTTGGAAGTTGACAAATGTTTTTCTCCACTCAAAGAAGCAAAGCTCACTCACTCTCTCTCAACATTTGGCAAAAGTCCTACAACAAAGTATATAGAGCGGGATATAGAACAAATCTTACAAATAGCAAGTACACTAGCCCAACTTGAAAAATGAGGTCCATACCTCTACTTCCTTGGCTCTACACACCCCCTACAGATCATAACTCACATTTGCTAACCAGTCAGCCTACCGAGCCTTCATGACCATAGCGGCACAAGAAGAATGATGAGGCATGTAACGCAGTAAGTAATGGCCCATTGACAATAGCCCCCAATTAGGGGATGCTTGCATTCGCATTCTCACTCTCCCCACACCCCATAAATGTCCCTTTCATCCTTTTTTTCTTTTTATTATTTCTTCACTTTTTTACTTCTAATAATATTGGTTCCTAATTATAAAAGATTATCTTATTTAATGGTGTATTAAAGTTTTTCATTGGATGTACGGTGTATAATTAAATTTTAAATAATTAAATTTATATGTTGTTATTGATAAATTATATTATTAACATTGATAAAAAATAATTTTGCCTATATAATTACTTATATGTACTTAAATTAATAGAAAAGAGTTGATCCATAAATTAAATTTCTTATATAAATATAGATAAAGATATATAGATGGGGGTGCTGAGGTTCAGGGGAAGGGGGAAGTGAAGTGATAACCTATGAGAAAATCTAAGATTTTTAGGAGGAAAAATTTTTAACTAATATATAGTATATATAATAGGGCAAATTATAAAAAAATTTTCTGACTTTTACTTCAATAATAAAAACTTTCCCCACAAATAAAACTATTCACTAAACCCTCTCTCTTTTGAAAATTTTTTACTTTGCCTCCAAATAATTTTTTTTGATCATTTTGTCCTTCAAAATAAAAGATTTAATTGTTTGATTTTATTTTTATGTAGGATTTTTATATTTTGAAGAAAAATAAGAATTTTTTTTATATTTTTAAGAAGAGAGATTTCTATATTTATAAAAATTATTATTTTAATTAATTATATTAGTGATATTATAATATCAACAAAAAAATATTATATCTTATCTTGTAATATTTTTTATAAAAATTTTACAAATATTTTTTATCTACTGAACTTATAATAATATTACTATAATTAATTAAATAATTATATTTTTATAAATATAGAAAATCTCCTTAATTCTTTTATTAAAAACATAAAATTTTAATTTTTTTTCTATAATATAAAACTCCTTCTAAAAATAAAATTAAACATTACGGATAAAATAGTTAAAAATAAGTTGCATGACCATGGGGGTTAAGTGATAAATTTTTAAAAGTGAGGGAGTTTTGTGAGTACTTTTATTTATGACGAAAATTTTTTGTTTTCAAAGTAAAACATAGAAAATTTTCTGTAATTTATCTTACATAGTATAGATATTGTCATATTAATTTAAACATAACAATGTTTTAAGTATTTCTTATTATTTTTATGGAAAAATTAAATGTACTATAGATGTTGTTATACTAATTTAAACATAACAACATGTTTTTAAGTATTTCTTATTATTTTTATGAAAAAAATTAAATGTTACTTGGTTTTTTTAATGAAAAATGGTCAAGTTCAAGGGCACAAATATGAGGAGTTTCGGCTCTACTAAAATGAGTGGCATATAGTCTGACCAAGAAAAATGAGTGGCATATACCAGAGGTGGCAAATTCAACCTGACCCGAAAAACTGACCTAAAAAACCCGCAAACCGACCTGACCCAAGCTGAAAATATGTCATAAATAATTGAACCCGAAACTGAAATGACCTGACCTGTAACAAACCCGACCCGTTCTTTGCCTGATCTGAAAATAATCCAATACCAATTTGACCTGACCCGACCCACCATTGACCTGAACCAACCCAACCAAACTAACCTGAACTCGAACCCAACTCGACCTGAAAGCTAAATTTACCCAAGGTCTTTAAATTCAGTGAGAATTATTAATTGTCAGAAGTACAATTATACTTTATAATATATTATTGAGCACATATATTAATAATATAATAAATATATTAGTAAAAATATAAATTATTTGGTATAATTTAAACTTTTATAACTGGTTCATACTGTCAAGGCACTAAATACTAGGATTATGAAGACTTGAAACATATACAACTTGACCCAAGATTGACCCGAACCAAAGACCACTCAAAATTAAAGTGACCCAAACCCGAAGTAACTTGACCCAGACCCAACCCCACCCGAGTACAGGTAAAACCCAAAAGTGACCCAAGCCTGAATGGGCCGACCCGAGCTCAACCCGACCCGAGTTTATAGTAAACTCGAAATGATCCAAACCCAAATGGTTCACCCGAACCCGACCCAAATGACCCGATTGCCACCTCTATATATATCATATTCAATTTAGGAAGGACTGGGTTGTGTTTACATTCACATTGTGTAAGGAGCCTTAAAAATATAGTCCATTCAAATTAGATTTATTTATTAAATAAGTCAGAAATTTTAATGCTTATCGAACCCATTTAATTATATAGGTGTTTTTTTTTATTAAACGCTAGTCGTCAATTTATGAATATGCAAATAGTACACCTCTTGATTGATATTAGCAATAAGTATATGATATATTTATAACTATTAAAATAAACTATTTAAATTAACAATAGTAAATATATTTTAATTTACTTTATATAAAATAGACTACCAACAGTAACATATCACTCAAATACCTAACATAACTATATAAATAGATAAAGCATGTCGAAAACAGATTAAATTAGTCAAAGCCAAATTCAACCCAACTAAATACACGGGTTAAACAATTCAACCCAAAATCAACCTTACTTTAGAAACCTCGACCCAGACACACTATATTCATGTTGTGCTCATGTTACGTTATAGTATTGTGTCATATTTTACCAAGTTTAATTCAAGTGTAACTTTTCTCTAAATAAATAAAGAAATTATTTTTTCAAAAAAAAAAAATTTGTTATTATTGGAATAAATCATGTCGCATACAAAGAATAATAACTTCAAAATTATTTTATCAATAACAATTTATCTTAATAATAACATTACATAAAATAAAATTATAAATATTTCTCATACTATATTCTATATCTAAAATGAAATATACAATTAAATTAATATAATTAAAAGCATCTTAATTCTAAATTAAATAGAAAAAATTTTAAAAGTATTAAATAGTAGCCAAAGAATTTTTTTAGTATTTAACTTTTTAATAGTAAAAGGAAAACACTGAACACCAACATAGAGATTAATTTAAAATTATACAATTGAATAAAATAAATTTAGCATTGCTATAGAGAATAATACTATTAATTTAAAATTATACAATTGAATGGAATAAATTTAGCATTGCTATTGAGAATAATACTATTAAAAACTAGGTTATTTATTGTTTAGAATTTCTATGTTTGTGGGAATAATAAAGGGGCCTATAACCTTTCTGATTTATTTTTTTGTACCTTATATTTTGTTTGTATTAATAAATATGAGTTTCTTTGACCGAACCCAATACTAGAAACATGAAAAGACAAAAATGCTCATGACCAAAACAATGTTGTTTTGATGCCTAATACTGTAGTTTGCTGTCATGATCATTCTTTTGTTTTCGAGGACAATGAAACATTGTGTTATACTAAACTGCCAACATTTCTTGTGATTCATTTAAAATGTCCCAAATGCTATCAAGTAATATTTTCTTCAGTATACTTCTTTGGATAGTTAAAATAACTTGTTATGCCGACTTTCTCTCCCAAAATGACGTCACCTTATTAGAAAGGATTCTATTTATCAAAGGGAATATTATTGCTAGGAAAAATTGTTATCGCCAAAACAAAATCGTAGTTTTCGAGAAAATTTTTTGGCTTTATTATCTATAAGTCACATTATTAGTATGACTGTGCTAAAAAAATAATTACTATGACAATAATAATGTTTCTTCTAACAATAACAACTCCCTTTATTTATTAATTTAATACATACAAAATTTAGAATTATTTACATTTTAGTAATTTGACCTTTTCGGTAATTATAAAAAGGACCCTGATATTTTAAAATTATTAAAAAAGACTCTAAGTTTTTATCGTATTAATAAAAAGGACTCTCTCCAACCACATGACGTTATTTTCTGTTACCGACGCTAACATGGCAAGACTATTTAAAAATTTACTACAGTATATTGATAATATTACCCCTCAGCTAAAAAATAAATATAACCCCCCGCGCCATGGTAAAGGCCCCCCTTACCCTTCGGGCTATTTTTTTAAGAAAATTCAAATTCTTTTTCTTATTCATCTTCTTTATTTTCTTTATTCTACCAGTAATGTTAATCTTATTTTTTTCTTTGAATGCTCAAGTATTTTACCTTTATTTTAAAATTCAAATGTATATTTCAATCTTCCCTCCTCGTCCTTCTTCTTCTTCCTTCAATCATTGAAGGCTACCTTGAGCTTTTTTAAAATATTTTTTTAATATCGTTTTTGAGCTTATTTCACTGTGGTAGATTTAAAATATATTATTTAAGTGTCATTTTTTGCTCTTTTTTTGTTTAATTTTACTTTATAGAATAATATTTTTTAGTTTATTTATTTTTAATTTTATAGTTATAAGATTAATTATTATTTATTTTATTTTAGAGTATTATTTTTAATTTTTTTAATTTAAATAGAGGCAAAGCAACAGATGGGAAAGACGGCAAGCCTTTGAACAAAATAATATATATTTTTTAATTTAAATTATCTAATTATAAAATGCAGATTTTTATTTTTTATTTAAATTAACCAAAAAGATGTTATTTTGGAAAGTGTAAAGAATCAGATCCAAGACAACGTTATTTTGGTAAGCATGAAGAATCAGACCCAAAATGATGTTATTTTGCTTAAGATTAATTTTGTCTTTCTATTTTTTTGGAGGTTCTGGTGGCTGAAAATTGTCTTTTCTATTAATACGATAGAAATTCTTTTTAATAATTCTAAAACGTTAAAATTTTTTTTATAATTATCAAAAAATTTAGAGTACTAAAATATAAATAAGTACAAATTTACTTTTGTTTTATTTTCCCTTGAGCAATAATATCAGAGTCATCATTCCCTTACTCTCCACCACCACCACCACCACCACCACCACCACCTTTTCCACCCCACCGCTTCAACTCTCTCAAGCAAAGCAGAGAGAGAGAGAGAGAATGCGCAAGGAAAGTCCCCCGCCGGTCATCGCCGGCGCCGGCAAGATGTACATGTGCTTTGAATCAAAGCCCTTAATGGCAACTTTACTTGCTGTTACGCTTGTCATGCTCATTTGGAACCTCCACCCTTACTACCATAACCTCCTTGATTCTTCTTGCCACTGCTCCACTGCCGCCATTGCCGCCACCGCCAACGCTACAAGTTTCTTGAATTCTACTGCTCCGCCTTCGCTTGCCGCGCAAGCTAAGAAGCTCTCCGTTCAACCCTCAATTAGGCGTAAAGTGGATCCCAACAAGCGGGAGTTCCTTGCGTACGGGAATGCTGCGGCGCTGTTTGTGCAGATGGGTGCGTACCGGGGCGGATCCGCGACGTTTGCGGTGGTGGGTCTTGCGTCTAAGCCGACCCATGTGTTCGGCCGGCCATGGTACGGTTGGTTGGAATATTGTTGTTGCGTCAAAATTAGATATTGATGAGATTTGAGTTATGTTTGGTGAGAATAGAATTGAGATTGGGCGACTAAATTTATCTAAAGGGTTATGGGTTGATGGGTAGGGAGAAGAAAAGCAGAGAGATTTAAGGGGTTTGTGTGATCCTGTAAGGTGTTGGGGTATCATGGGTCAGGGGAGAGTGTTTTTGTTAGAGTTCGGGTTTAAAGAGAGTTATGCTTGGATTGTTTTGATTAAGGGTAGGGAGAAAGTTTGTAGTTTTCTTCCTCTAAAGTTACACTAAAGAGGATTGGTGACTTGCCGAGCAGTAGCTACAATGAGATGGGATTTGGGATTGCAAATAGAGAGTCCAAGTTTCACAGCGGACGGCGGACCTGTTTACATCCGGTCTTTTGTTTCCCCCTTTATTTAAGAGAGGGATTCCACGTAAAACTGTGTGTATTGTTTCATTTTTTGTTTTGTTTCTACACCTCCATTTGTGATTGATTTGTGATTTTTCTGACAGGTACAAGTGCGAGTGGGTGTCAACCATGGGCACCGCCACACGCGCCAAGGCCTACAAAATCCTCCCTGATTGGGGCTATGGCCGTGTCTACACTGTAGTCATTGTGAACTGCACTTTCCCGGTGAACCCCAATGCCAATAACACCGGTGGCCGCCTCTTGCTCTATGCATACTACGGCCTCTCCCCTAGAAAGTTCGAGAAATTCACAGCTCTTGAAGAATCTCCGGGGTCCTATAATGAGTCTAAGTTCAGGCCCCCTTACCCTTACGAGTATCTCTATTGTGGGTCATCCTTGTATGGCAATCTGAATGCGGGTCGGATCCGAGAATGGATAGCTTACCACGCGTGGTTCTTTGGGCCACGATCGCACTTTGTGTTGCACGATGCTGGTGGCATGTCGCAGGCAGTGCGGGCAGTGCTGGACCCATGGGTGAAGGCAGGTCGGGTCACGATACAGGACATCAGAGACCAGGAGAAATTTGATGGGTATTACTATAATCAATTCTTGGTTGTGAATGATTGTCTACATCGCTACAAGTTTGCAGCCAACTGGACTTTCTACTTTGATGTGGATGAGTATATGTACTTGCCTGACGGTAATACGTTGGAATCTGTTCTTGGGGAGTTTTCTGCGTATACCCAGTTTACCATTGAGCAAAATGCAGTGTCCAGTATGCTCTGTTTGAATGATTCAGCTCAAGATTATTCCAGGTGAATTTTGAACACATATTTATCGTTGATTACTTCTCTGTTTTTAGTGCACTTTAGCTTGCCTGTGCACATATTGTTTTGATAATCTTAAGGACTCCAAACCTGAGTCTAATAAGAATCTCAGGTAGGATTTGTGAGAGAAGAGATCAATATATAAGCTAATAGGTTTTAGGATGGGACCCCAATAAAACTTATATGTGAATTTTATATATGCTAACTTCATGGGTTAGTGGAATATAATAAGATTTTGAGAATTAAGATTGAGTTTGCTAGGACTTCTATGCTAATGTGGTAATGGGATATGGGGTACTGCCCATTAATGGTGTGATATAACCAGTGCTCTTTTCGTACAACGAGCAAAGAATGTAGAAGCCAACTAACAGAATGTGCCAGAAAAGGATGGCCAACTTCCTATTAAAGCTGAGTGAAGTAAAGAAAAGGAAGTAAATACAAATATGGCTAGAAATTTGGGTACAGATAGCATTTATTATTTGAGGTAAAAAATGTCCATATCTTGGATTCTTATGTTTCTCTTAGTACTAGTAGAGTCCTAATAGCATTATACTTCGGGTTTAGCATTGCCTATGTGGCAATTCCATTCGTTGTAGATACGCATGTTTGTTCCTCTCGGAAAATTTTTCTTATCTAAATATTTTCATTGATAAATGTTGTTTTGTCAAAATATTTTGTTTATTTAGCTGAGGAAAACAATGTCATCTGTCTTTATGTGATATTTACTCTTGATGAAGCTTAGGTTAAAATAAGATATAGGACATGACATTATGAAGGAAAATGTTTTCCAGTTTCGTGAAGAAAAATGTCATTCTTTCTTCTTGGGGGGAAGTCAACTTCCTCTTTACGGAGGAAAAATGCTTTTCATCAAAGAAAGAATTTCTACTCATTTGTAATATAAAACTAAAAAAATGTGATGGAAAAACTTTTCTGTTAAAACAAACAAAGTTTTGGTGTCGTTTTCCATTCTGATGTTGGCTCGTATTAAATTAATTTCTATACTAAAAATACAAATCATTCTTGAATTGTAATGGCAACATGAAAGCATGAGCCAATAGGGTTTTAGCCTTACCCTTAAAACTGGAAAAAACATACCCAGTACCTCAAGGGCTCCCGCTTACGCAGGGTCTGGGGGGGTGGATGTACACAGCCTTCCCCCTTCAGGGTGTTAACCTGAAGAGAAGCTGTTTTCAGTGACTTACCCTTAAAACTGGATTTTCTAATTTAATAAGAGCATCTCTACTATCTACCAAAAATAGCAGATCTAAGAATGATTTTTATTTTTAGTATATAAATTAATTTCCAGGTTTGACTAGTTGTCTATGGGACTATAAACAATTCTTGTGTACTCTAACGGTGATATATTAATGGAGTCTCTGCAAATATTTTATAGATAAAAATTATAATTGATGGTTGTGCTTAAAATTATAACCTTCACTTGTTTCACTTGCTGCTAGTTGGTATGGTAGTAATTTGATAAGCTTTCGTTCATTTTTAGGCTCGTTTGTTTGCGAAGAAGTTGTCTTCGTGTGAAACTAATTTCGATATCGAGGTGTAAAAACAAGCTGAACCAAGTGTCCCTTGGTTTAAACTTGTGCTTGTTATTTCTTAACAAGCTCAAATTCGATTACATTCTTTATTGGAGTTTTTGAGCCTCTATCCGAACTATGTTCGATAAGATACTAATATGCTCGATATTTGAATCAAGTCAGCTCATTAGTCTAAGTGAGATAAGTCGAGCTCTTAAGCTAAGCTACTTTAGCTGCTAGTAGTGAGTTATAAACCAATGGATCTAAAACTTACTATTTTGGGAAAACTACTCGTAGGTGGTTTGTGGCACACAAATGAAATCTTGTGTTGTTTTTTCGTTATTTTAGCAAAAGGTTTTGTGGCTCATGAAATGTTTGTCATATACAATGGGATGCTAGTGCTACTAACAAACCAATATCAAACCATTATCAAGATAATGCCAAGCAATCAACAAACTCTTAGCAAGACATTAACAAGATCTTAATGAGCTCTTGACGATCTTTTTAAAATTGTTCACACACTAAAACGAGTGAGCCAGCATATACCATTGTTTGAACATGGCTTGTTACGTTTATAAAGTTTGCCTATACTTGTCGAGCTCCCTAATCAAGCGTGACAATTTTTCATAATTTATTAGAAGCTTTGTTTGTTTACACTTTTTTCCTAGAGAAAATTATCTTTCTAAGGAAAAGCGCGGTATACATATATATTCTTTCCATGTTTAGTTTGAATAATATATGGGGTTAGCTTAGAAATAGAGGAGTTTCTAGTTTTTTTGGATAAAGATCGAAAAATTGTTTATAAAGTTTCTCAAATAGAGAAGTTGAGAAACAATTTTCCAATTTTTCCTATTATTTTGGGAATTTTGTAAAATAGTCTTAAATTGTTCTCCAGCAGTTTCCACTTTATTGTGCTCCACTTTGCTCGTGTTTTCCATAGGTTTTTTCCTGTTCACTCTTATTCTCAACTTCCTTATATTTTGTTTTTTTCAATTCCATCCTTCTCTTTTTCTTTCTTCGCTTTGCTCTCGTCTTTCTCTTTCTTTTACTCTTTTGCTCCCTTGCCATTAAGCTCAGCTAAACTGCATTATAAAATTGTATATCCCAAAGTGGTATGTCTGTCTGAACTGATATCCAAATTTTTACATATTAGATATACTTGTACTAGTCATTTTCAGATTGGTTATTCTAATTGTTTCGATCAAATTCGGATCATATTATCGAGTTTTGCACTTGTATTACTTATGCCTATAATTACAAATTTTCGGAAATTGGAAAACTAGGATCACTTGGATGCATGTTCCAGTTCTTTAACGATTTCCACTCCTAAACGTGTTATCCAAAAAATGGAAAAGGAAAAGAACTAGAAATGGAGTATGGTTTTCTATTTCTAGAGGGCCTATTACTCCCTTTATATGGTTTTCCCGTGTTTAGTTCGAAGAAAATCTTCCACCGACCATCATCGCCCACCACCAGTCAAGCAATCACCCCATCCTCCTCCATTCTTCCCAGAATTAAAAAGCATTCCTTGAGGTTGTAACTTCCGAGCCATGAAGCTTTGGGCCAAAATATGACAGGCATGGAATGTTGACCCAGCTTTTATGAAGTCATATACATCCAATGGACGGAAAACCTTTTGATCCAAAAATTATTTTAAGTCAATTAATTTGGACTGAAAAAGAAAAAGGAACACAGGTTTCTCGAATCTAGTTTCACCTCTATCAAAGACCGTCCTAGAGATCCAAGTCTCCTCTTTCCAAAATCTTTATTTGGGTGTCACTGGATCATCTTGGATTCTCGAGTATACAACTTTTGATGGTCAGGAGTTTGGGCAAAAAGAGACCAATAAAATAACCCTTTGTTGTTTTGTGAAGTTTACGCCACCTCTTTGATTTCTTTTTTTGTTACTTTGACTAGATAAGGTTACTAAAACAAAAGTGAAAATGAAAGTAAAGAAATAAACCTAAAGGCTGTGAAGTTGATCAGATGCTTTTTGTGCTTCAGACAATGAGTACCAAAGGGTCAAAAGTTTTAAGTGTTACTCTCTTTTTCTTGGTACTACATTTGTGCCTTAACTTGTGTACCAACACAATCATATGACCCGCACCCATCTCGATATTTTGGTCTGTGTATTCAATGTGCTTTGTTTATCGAGGTTTAGGGTTGGAGTAGAGGGACCCGACCCTAGTTTCCTTTTTTTTCTTTTTTTTAAATAACGTTAAGGAAGCCTTATGGGTTGCACAAGGGGGTAGTCCTCTCCAAACTCCCTTGAATCCCCTCCTCAAATGATGAAAGCATGATTCGGCTCTAGGTCTCCGGAACCACCTCTCGGAGACTCTAACAATTGAACTAGTTGACACTTCTTTCTTATTTTACATGGGCACACTTCAAAAATCAGGCAAATGGAAAAAGCTGTTCTTGAATTCAGTCATAGAAGCATTAAGATTTCTTTTTCTACGTTTTTAATGTGTTCAATTTTTGTGTTTTTGCAGTGTCGTAGGTTCGGTATCCCAGAACTAATAAAAAACTATTGTATAATGAATTGTGATCTACTTGTTGGCATTACATAATGACAATTTTATAAGGACCTTCTTGATGTATAATATTGTATCTTATTCATTAAAATTTATTTATAAATTTGGCAATATTGACCATTGCCCTAGGGCCAATAGCTGAGGAGTATTAAATTGTTTATATTTGTTTTTATGTTTTATTCTTGAAGGTAAAGTATTGAATGGTAAAAAAAAAAAAAAGGGTAAAGTATTCATATTTTAAAATAAACATTACATTATTCCATACAAATCCATGATTACCATTATACCCTTTTGTGTGTTAATAAAAAAATAACACATGCTGTTATATTTGTCTAAAACTCATTTAAATATAGGATGTATTATTCCTTAATTATAGCCCCTAGGCCAGATGAACATGACCCTTATGAATTTATTTATATGCTGAGAACTATCATATGGGTACGTAAACGTAAAACTTAATGCTCCTTTCAAAAACTCGAGATGGCAGACGCAATCCACTACATAAAGTTCACGACACCTATTTTCATGGCGTCATGACATGACCACGAACTCCTCAACTGATAATGGGATCGTCCACTAAAAAGCCATCAATTTTCGGAATATTTCTTTTGATTGATATATTCTTAACCAATTATACAAGTATTTTTTCTACATTCAGGCAATGGGGATTCGAGAAGCTCTTATTCAGGGACTCAAGAAAGAAAATCAGAAGAGACAGAAAGTATGCAATCCAAGCAAAGAACGCATACGCCACAGGCGTCCATATATCTGAGAATGTCATAGGAAAGACATTGCATATGACACAGAAGAAAATACGGTACTACCACTACCACAACTCCATACAAGTACAAGGAGAGCCATGCCGTGTATTCTTGCCCGCGGCAGCAAAGAACCGCGTGACATGGTTTGATAAGCTGCCGTATGTCTATGATGACAGTATGAAGAAACTTGCCAACACCATTAAGCAATTTGAGCTTCGTACCATCGGAAACTCCCAGCTCTCTTCATGACTTCTCCTTTTGGCCCCACAATGTATAAAATTACATCCCCAGGTAATTTATCCTTCTAGTCAAAGTACTTTAGAATGGCACTAAGTTAGGGATATGTTTGAGAGATACATAAGAAGAGCAATACATTATGGAAAAGACATAAGAAGATAACTAATGTGACAACTGGTGCAAAATGGTAACCGAAATTTTGGAATGCTGAATTTGTTTCTTATCGGACGTTATTTCTATACAATTTTGCATTTAGTTATACGTTTTATGTCTGACAAGGATGCCTGCATAAGCAATATAATTAGCTTTCCAACGTCTGATCACTATTCCAACCGTTAGTTGTCATATCAACACATCTCTTATTTCTTTTCGAAACATGTTGCTTGCTTCAAATATATCTAAAAGATAATGATGTTTTGTATTTGGGGGTAGGAATTGGCAGGAGCTGTAAAGATTGGTAGTGGAGAATCATTGACATTGATGGGCAGTGCTTGTGGTGGGGCAAGAACTTGTAATTTACGTATAGGCCCAGCAAAGTTGAGAGTATCGTCCTCCCTATTCGTTCATTCTTGTATTCCTTATTCTACAGTTGTATATTATGCTTTATCTTTTTGACATTTTGGTACATTCTAGACAAAAGGATCTCAGGCTTTTGTAAAGGTTGTATTGTTTCACTTTCTAGGTTGGTCTTCTTGTTGTGTATTAAAAAGTATTGAACTGGTCTTGAACCTTTACCGAACAGTTTATGCTTTTGGGATAGATGGGTGTTGGATTAGATGAAAGTCTTTACGGTAGCGAAATATACTAAAGTAATGTAAAATCTCGTGGAATTATAAGATGAGTGCGTGTTCGTAGATTAAGATGCGATGAATGTTTTGGTCAAATGGGAATCTAGATGCAGCATCTGAATGGAAGCTATGCA